>CM077833.1:26403977-28803977 GCA_039720395.1 Liquidambar formosana
ACGAGGTCATCCGTTGTGGCAATTGTTTAGCTGTAGTAAAATATACCATCTGAGTGAGGCGATAGTGGCCAGCTGGATTTCAAGAGTCTCCTGATGCAACGGTACTACATACCGAATGATCACCGTATTATATACCAAATCAAAGCATATTATTTTATCGCCAAGAACATGTATCGTAAATGAGGGCATAATGAATACATTTCGTTGGATAGATCAACACTTATTTTACGAGCACATGATCGCCCACTATCACACCCCATTTTTGTCACCTTAGCTAAGGTTTTTTTTTCATGTATTTTTTTATTTCATTTTTTAGTCTAATCTTTTGCATTAAGTTTTTAGGCATCAAGGATGATTTTTATGAATTTTTGTTTGATTTGGAGATGTTTTCAAAGTCAATAAGAGATTTTGCGACTTTGATATTCTTAAGTCGTATATATATATATTTGAAATGATATCCAAGTTGTCAATTGGAGTTTATATTGATACATAGGATTTATTTGTTGGTTTAATTTGATAAGTAATGGTTTAGAATCATTTGGCTCATAATGGTTCAGGATGGCTATAAGACTCTCTTGGTTCGCTCAATTGGCTCATGTTTCCCACTCAATTTTCTTTTATTAAACTTTAATTGGTCTTAATTTTACTCTTAAACATGTTTTAAAACATTGGATTTTGGTTTGGAAAGCATTTGGCTCAGTCCTGTGTGCGAACTCTAGTTTTGCGACGGTGGTGCATAGTGGTTAGCCACATTTGAAAACCTAACCATGCACCCATGGTTAAAGGTTTTGTCCTAAAATGTCTAAAAATGTGTTCTTTTTCAAGCACGATTGTTTTAGTTTTTATTTCGTCAAAATTGGATTTAATTTCATCCGGAAGTGTTGGATTTAATTTCATCCTGAAACACTTTTGGAAGGTAAGAAGTTCAAAAAAGGAAGCTAACAGAAGCCCTCGGGTGATTGTCTGGGTTTGGATGGTCACCCGAAGAACTCCGTCATTGTTTAGGAAACCTCCGTTTTTTTTTTTCTTTTGACGGATTTAAAGTAACTTTGAGTTACTAAGCCCCAAGAAGTCACAAAAGCACTTTAGGTCGTTTTGGTTTTCTTCTAAAATTAGTAACTTTGAGTTACTTAAGCCTCAAGAGAGTTTAATAGCCTTTGTATCATTATTTAATGAATTAATCTTAGCCATTGGTTTATTAGGTTAATTCCCTTTATAAAAAACTATATTCACTACATAAGGAGGCTACGAGCGCTTTATGCCTAGTGAGAGAGAGACCACGAATTTGCATATACATATACTTGAGAGAGCTATTCTATTGCATATTTGAAGGAGAACTAGAGACATATCAAGTCCAAGAAAGAAAACATCCAACAAGCCCCTCTTTTGTAAGTAAGTCTCTTCCTCTTCTCTCTCTTCTCTCTTCTCTTAGGTTTTATTTTCTGCATGTTTAAGATGATTACTTAGCTTAGTTATCATGTCTATTAGATATTATTGAGATTTATTGATTGATATTATATGAATAGCAGGATAGTTTGCTAGGGATTTTTTTGGTGCATGCTGAAATAGTGATTTTCTCTATTTAGAATTAGGGTTTTCTCTTATATTGATATGTTGTGATGCAAGCCTGCTAGGATGTTAGTATGAATTGTTTGTGATGATTTTGTATGATTTATGATGTTATTTTCATAACATAAATATGTGAGTTTGATAAATTATCGTAAGCATAAGGATTTCTGCATCTAAGGTATGTTTCTTCCCTTTTATGTGCTTTAGAGTCTACTGTTTGAAGCAAGATTAGTATCTCTCTTTTTTATGATCTTGATAGGTTGTTAGTATGTTTTTAATTAGTTTTGCCTTCTGTTTTGGTGATTATCATGTTAAGTTGCATTTAGGGAGTGAGTTTTGCATGTTTTAGGGTTAGTTATTGCATGATAGGTGTCCTATTGTATTAGGGTTTTATTAGTTGTTCTCTTCTTTTTGCATGATTATTAGGATATTTTATGGATGTTTAGTATTTTGTCCAGATTTGGTTATTTGGTATTTTCGCAATAGTTTGAAAGTGATTTGTATAAAGTAAGTTCAAGTATTGTATGCTTCTTTCTCTTATTCTCCCCTCTCTCTTGGGTTATTTACTTGGTAAAGAAATATGATAATCTTTTGGTTTATTAAACTCTATTTTTCCATTCAAATTCAAATTCAAATTCTTCGTTATTCTTGTCTTGGAAACTCTTTTGGAAAATTTTATTCTTATAAATAGAAATCAAGGGTTTATTATAATTCTTTTAAAAGGAAATAACTCATTCTTTATCGAACTACGTGGACTTTGATCCTTACATGTTCGTGTAAGGTACGTAGGCACTCAATTGATGTTCAAGTCCGTTTTAGGATATTAAGTATCCTAGATTTTTTATCTTTTTATTCTTTTATTTATTCTCTTGTGATGGGTAATGGATAAAGATGGATTATTGATTGATATGCTGTATTTTATTGATTGATATTGATTTCCATGTATTTAAGTCATTAAATTAGCACAATCAAATTAAGAGATCAATTCGGGCGATGTGGGTGCCTATGAGTTTGGCCCAGAATCTTCTCACATCGTAACTTAGCTTTCAAATCCAATTTTTTGTTTAAGACCTTTGCCTTTCCTTTTAAAATGGAGTCGTGTGTTTTGGAGATAAAACATTTTTTAAGGTTTCTCCCGTTCCTTAAAAATGGGGTGACGACTCTTTTGTTTTCACATGTGATCACGTAAGCCATTTTCCTAGGTCTACACCCATTTGTAATAAGAGCATCTTTAAGATATGTTATGGATGATAAACATTACGATAAGATTATCGATAAGACTCTTTATTTTAATCCTGAAGAATATGGTGTATGAAGGTGGGCCAAATTATACTAGTACGGAGGAAGGTGGGCCAAATTAGTATGAAGGTCATTTAGGCCTGAGGGCCGTTTCAAAGGCTGTTGTTGGGTGGGAATTCCGAAATGATGGATTGGAAGAATTTTGGGGCTGAAATTATAACGAGTCAAAATTGTATGAAATGATTTCCACTTTCATATATATCAAATTATCAACTATGTTTATTCTCTATCAAGTTACTTTTCACATTTGATTCATACGAACATGTTCACTTGCTTAATTTTGTGCATATGAACTGTCGTTTGTGATTATTTGTGACAATCATGTTGGTATGCAGGACAAATATAAAAGTTTGTGATTATTTGTGACAATCATGTTAGTACGCAAGACAAATATAAAAGAAATGATTAGTATTGCGTATGCACATCAACGGTCACCTATTATTGAGTTACTTTCCAGGTTTGAGTTAAACAAAAATGTACAATGCTTTTTCTTTTGGATGCACAACATCGACGGTGAGTGTTTGTACTAATCATGTGCGTATGCGGAACAAATATTAATGATATGATTTAGTCTAATGTATGCACATAGATGAGCAGTGGTTGATTATTATTGATTTATGTAACGTATATACCAAATAGAAATTGATATATCTACTGTATAGTAGACATTTTTTTGGGCCAGCATCCAAGAGCCAAAACCTTGCTGAAAGTAAAGTAAATTGCTCCTCACAAATTTTCTGATAAAGTAAAATTTTCTGTTTAGGTTTTCAAAAGGTAACAAATTTAAGGGACAATACTTGCTCCTCACATACTAGATGGACCGTAAATTGAGGGAGTTAAAATTTGTACGGTTTTAGTTTTGGATGCATTCAGCAATTTGAGCTTAAGATCCATATGTGGATAGTCTAATCATCGCTTTGCTGGCCTCAACATTTGAGGCCTTTTGAGGATTTCAACGTAGTTCACTCTCTCATCCCGGGGGCACACTAAACCTCTACCTCAGGCATAGACTTTGACAAAACGCGAGGTTGAATCCCAATTTAAGAATAAGTTGACTATTAAAAGTGAAAAATATGCAAGTAAAACATTGGATAAAATTTCTGACAGTGTGGAAGCATATTTGGTTTTTATATTTTATTTATATTTATAAGGTCCAAAATTCCAATCTCTAGAAATTTTTTTTTAAAAAAAATGAAATTTGAAAAAACAGAAAAAAAAAAAAAAAAAAAATCCGTTCTCTTTAATTTTTTATATATTCCAAGCAACCAAACGGATATATTTGAACAAAATACAAAAGGGAACAAAAATTCAATAATATGAAGATATTGTCTTGAAAAGGCTTCATCGGTGTCATTCTTCCTGGTTAAAGTGTTCAAAAGAGAAAACCCAAGTCAAAGCCACTACATCACAGATCGAAAAGAAATACATACGATACAAAGGATAGCCATTTCAGATTTTACCTCGACAAGACTACCAATGTAGTCTTTGGCTGTCGGGGAAATTGGCAGTGGATTCTCTCAGCAACAAAATGAACAGCGCAAAAGTTAAGACATGTTCTACAAAAATATTCCTATAAAGAATCCCCTCAAGTTCCACATAACTATCTAGAATTGTCATCTGCATAAAGTTGTCCTAAAACATGGATCAGAGAATGATTCCAAAATGTATCAACAAACAATCAAAGATTCTTAGCAATAGTATAAAGAAGTCGAATTCTATTTTCAAATGTCCATGACCATGCTACTGTTTTGATAGGCTAACCTATCCACCTCTCACCACAAAATGGGTCTTAGTATCTTACTTGTGAAGAGCTCTGCCGCAAACACAGCCTTCTCTGCACACTTTTTAATATTACAAAATTGCTTTCTTTAGTTTCTTTCATAGTATTTTACCACAGATATCATTCAAAATCTCTAGGTGGAAAAACATGTACATACATGTCCACACGCACACATGCACAATCACTTTGATTTAATCTAACCAATTAAAGTTTTCAATACATACCTCTCAAAGTGTGAAATTCCTACAAGTAGCTCCAGCACAGAGATATTGCTGGGTTGAGAGGAATTTTGATGCCATGAAGCTCTAAAAGTAAGATGGTTTGAAGCAGAAAGGTAGGTAACACCGTTTTTATATTTGTCCTAATTTAGGGAGCCACATCCAAACCTTCTAAATCATCTGGAGCATCTTCTTAAAGCTCACCCATGTCAATCATAGACAAGACCACATAAGCACTTCAGATTATATGCATTAATCTCACAGATTGCAAAATTATGGTTCCAACAATGAGTTGTAACTCCAGATTCCAGACTATAAAATGGATTTCTTGGATGGAATATTAGTAAAGAATAACATGATAAGGTCATAATGCAGTTATAATTATTATTTCTTCTTTCGTCTCTGTGAAAGGCCATTATTGGAGGCTAAACATTGCAAGATATGAGCATTTAATGGTGATTTTTAATTTAAGGAAAATAAGAAGGTTTCATGGGCAACTAAACTTACAACCATTTGAAGGAAAAACGCCAAATATAGTAATTGATTGAGTGGGAGAAGTTGGGCATATGCATTTTACCCGCATCATATAGTTGTAACCAAAACAAATTATGAATCTATTTTCTACTCAAAGTAAAGCGAAGAGACAATTATCAGTATGCAGTGCCAGTACATGTACACAAGCTCCTAAGTAATCGAAGTAGAGTCATCCTACATTTAGGAGAGGGAGGATCTTCAAGAGCCATGACCAGCTGCCAAACAAAACCAGAAAAACAGAGTGGGGATTTGAGTCACTTATTACATAATTTTAAAGGTTCCACCAAAATTGATTCAGGCCATTTAGTTTTAGATAGCATTAGAGCATATTACTTGTAAGCTTAATATGGAGGTATATTAATCACAAAAAACAAAAAACAAAAACCAAAAAGGATTTTATTAGACAAATCTCAAGAAAAATAAATGAACCTATCTAAATGGAATAAGAAAAACACAGTAGGCTCAAATCCAATGAAAAGCATAATGACCTGGTTCAGTTTTCAAGGGGCATTAAAACATCCCATTAGACCATAAAAATAAATGAAGCTATGATTCTTTACTACTTGTGTCTTCAGGAAAAAAAAAAGAAAAAAAAAAAAGAATGGGGGGAGTTAAAGAAGCAAATAAGAACATATGCATATTTTCCAACCATTCTTTTATTTTTATTTTTATTTTTAACACCACATGCATATTTTCCAACCATTCTTAGACCTTAAACCCAACCAATACCCACTTTAAATCATTCATTGGATATCCTTGGAGGAACAAAGATGAAAATGCTATTTTCAATCTCTCAAATGTCATTCTTCCAGCAAGCAATCAGAGGAGTTAATTATCAGAAAATATCAATAGTTTTACAACGATGATCAAAACCGAAACTCATCCTTCATAATGTGTGGCTGATCAAAACCAAAACTCATCCTTCATAATGTGTGGCTGCCTTGTTGTGCATGCACATAAGAAACTGAATATGCCTCCATCGGAAAATTCCTTAAGAAATTAGCATACAGCTCAACATTTTTTTTCATAAGAAACTGTGTGATATGTAAGAATTTAGTCGATTCAATATCTCTATATTTGTAAGAAGCATAAATAAAGAAAAAAAAAAATTCCAATACTCGTCAACTGAGCGTTGATAACGCTTGCCCCAATTTGCAAATTGCTTGACAACACTGAAACACCCCAAAAGAAATAACAAATGGATCCAAAATTTCAACTGGCCTCAGTTGGGGTGTCACGTCCCCTTCGTCTGATATGGGTATATATGCCCAGGGGGGAAATGAGAGAGGTTGGCCAATCATGGCCACCACAGTGGGCTCTAAACTGTAATCTCTGAAGCCACAAACTTAACACTATAATGTCCATTTTTGTTGAAACACAAAACCAACCCCTCCATTTAAATGCACAGCTGCCATCTTCAAGCATGCCCAGCGGCTTTGTCCTGCCCCGCATTCTTCATCTTCACTTGATATTTCCCCCCTCTTTTTTTTTTTTTTTTTTAAGGTTCAATCCATCTTCAATTCTTTATTTATTTATTTATTCTTTTTTTATAGGAAATCCATCGATCTTCACTTCTTGAAACCTATAATAAAGACCCATAAAAGAGCCCCCTTCAAACCCATAATAGAGCACCGTGTTCAAGCAGCCCTTTTCTAAAAAAACTAAACCATCCTATGGCTGTCTTCTCCCAAAATATCATCTCCAAACGGCAGAAGAAAGTATAGCAAAAAAAAAAAACATTACATATATATATACATATAATTATATATCTAATCATATATATATATATATATATATATATATATTTTGGAATTCGGTCCGGTCGAGGACTAAACCCCCTAAACTGTGGCCCGGACCGAAGTACAATGTTCCCCTAATTTGGAGACATTATTCATAAAGTTGACCTCATTTCATGCCCAGAACTCCCTTTACAAGTCTAAGGTGTGGTTTCTTTACCTGAACTATTTTCCCATCTGTTGTCTTCAGAATTGTTGACTAGCTGAGGTGTGTTCTGAAGGAATTTAAAATCATTCTCTTTTCATATGGCTTTATGATTCCACTCTTTGTCTCTGCCTAGTATTGAAATAATTCTTAGAATAAGCTAAAGTTCCCTTTCTCGTGGGTAAAGTTAAAGGTGGCTCTTGTGGAAGTTGGAACTTTAATTTTTTCTATTGGAACTCTTCCTGAGTTATTTTCAAGTTCAAAATTTTCCTTACGAATAACATATGAACTAGACATTTGGGAATTATTTTAATGACCACTAGAAGTCATTCAGTGTTGAAGTTTCTTTCATGCCCCCCTTCAAAGTTACCAATATAGATTCATAAATTTCAATAAAAAATTGGGCCTAATGAAAATTTGTTTTACAGCATGAATTTGATGAAGAATTTCCTGAAAACAACTGGGCGTCGGAATCTAAGAGTTCTAAATGTTCCCTTTTGCATCTCCTTAAGACTGTGGAGGTCGTTGGCTTCGTAGCACGGAGTCGTGAGTTTGGACTTGTTATCCCACTTGTACAGTTTCTGCTTGAGAAGGGAAGGACGCTAGAGAAGATCGTCAATGATGCACGAAGGGGAAATCATGTGAAAAGTTCACCACAAAAGGAATTACTCGAAGTGATTCAGAAATTGCAAAGTTTACCAAGAATCTCAAAAAATGCAGTAGTTTATGTTCTCTTACCTTTTTCCCACACACCATCCCAACAAAACAAGGAACCTTTTGGGTTGTCCATTTGTTAGGCAGAAGAAAATATTGGAGAAAATGATGTCCGGGGCTCACGGTCTTTGATGCTTTGTTGGAGAAAACAAGGATCCCTTTTTGTTGAACTATGATGTTGGGTGGACTATGGCTCGGTGAACTCCCGATACCTTGGACTCCTTCAAGATGATGAACTTTGATGTCATATTTTGTGTCTTGAAACTCATTTTAACTCATTGGATATTCTCTTTTGGACTATTTCTAGGTGTTGAACTTTGTTGATTTTTTATATTTAGCGTTTGTCTTTGTAGCAATTTGCATTAAAGAAGACGTCTTTGCTAACAACGTTATCAGAGAGGAACCACTGTTCTCAATAAAACTTCCAATATAAAAATAAAAAGACTATAATACCCCATACGATAATATGCTGATACAACCTACAAATTCTATCAAGTTAAGTGACAAGTAGGAATGAGTTTATCTTTTGAAATAAACCCATCTTATAGTCCAGAATTATCCACAACACTTGCACCTTTACTGAATCCACTAATACTGCATGGTTTCCTCTCATTCAATCCTCCGTATTTTTTTTCTTGTTTTTGTTTTTGTTTTTGTTTTTTGTGGGGTGGGGAGGTAGGTGTGTGTGTGTGTGTGTGTGTGTGTGTGTGTGTGTGTGTGTGTGTGTGTGTGTGTGTGAGGTTAAAATCAATGTAGATGGCTTATGGAAAGGCAACCTTCTAAGGAGTTGAGCATGTGAAGATATCATTTTGCTACAAGGAGTCCAACTATGCTGCTGATTGCATGGCCAATTTTGTACAAGGGCAAGTGTGAATCCTCTACACCTCGTGGGGTTCTTATGGATCGTTCTTTGTGTACAAACAATTATATTATCATACGGACTAATTAACATATATAGTTTTTGTTAAAAAAATCTATAAAAAAAAATGTTTACACCTGTGGAAGTAGGTCTAAATAGTCAAACAACATAAATCCTGTATCATCAAGTAACACTCTTTATTAAAATACTCTGTACTAACAAATATCACTCCTTAAAGGGTTTCTCACTCTTTAACTTACCAAATCTTTGGTCACTCCCTTATTGGTATGGACAACCTACTAGAAAACTAATACATGCATTCATCTTAGGAACAATCTTGGAAGTAAGGGAAAGGGAGGAGTATCACTAGATCACAAGGTCATTGGCGATAATTGCCTTTTGAAGGGAGTGATCTTGTCCCGTAAATGACCGTTGATACCCCATTCTATTTCACCCCATCACACACGGAGCAAAAAATAAATGAATAAATCAAAGGGCCTAGTTGCCCAGTGTTGAGACAGGGCTTGTTTAATACAATGCAAGTCATAGTAGTTAGAACGTCTTTTTTTATTAGGACACTACTTGCCTCCACCCCAGGGTGGAGGAGTTCCTCCCGAGCTCCATTCATTTTCTGGTATGTGTCATAAATATTTTACAAAAATATGAATTCTAAAACGCAAACAAACAAATAAGTTAATATGGATACGTGGATACACATTCATGTTAACATAAACATGTAACACTCAAATATGGATTTATAAATACGTGTTCACAATTATGTAAACATGGGAATGCATGCACACAATCAATCCTCCTTATTTATTTGGAGAAGTGGGAGTGGGAAGGAGGAAAGAGCTCCACCACCAAAGATAGAAAAGAAGGAAAAAAAGAAGCGTGAGGATGAGACAACTGATGTGCATGAAAATGGTTAGTCCTCTAAAGGTGCTAAACAAGGAAATAAGAAGATGGAAACTCCTTTCGGTGGAAAGAAGGGACAGTCCTCCACCAGTGGTGTGAAGAAGATGACTCAATCACAGGAACCCGCATAATGGTAGTCCCACCATTGGTTGACACCATGTGATATATTCTCATGAGCAGTGGCCCGCGCCACACCATATTTTTGTACCAAGTTTAGTATAATTTTAGAATACTCTATGAATTGTCCATTCCACGTACAAAAATTGAAAATCAGTTTAGTTAACTGTATCAACTATTAGATGTTTTTGCTGACTTAATAGAGTGAAAAATATACATTTGTAGAGTGTCGGAACAAATACTCCTATCCGATCTGTGCAATGAATGAAAAAAAACTCCAACTGCAAATTGGTCATTTCTACCCTTTTTCCTGATTATATTGTCCTCCGTCCCCCGTCTCACCTCTATATTGCTCAATTTCTCCAAAAACAGTAAGACTGCATCAATTTTCCAATAATGAAGGTCCCTGGCTAAGCCTACATTCCACACCAGACGATCACCCACTGTCCACTCCACGCAATCAGCCACCCACGCTTGCTTATTGCGAGCAATCTGAAAAATATGGGGGAACTCAACCGCCAAAGGATATTCACCACACCAGCCATCCAACAAGAATCTCACCTTTCGACCATCACCTATACTAAATTGAACCCCTTGAACAAATCTCTCCAAACCTCCCATAATGGCTTTCCACACCCCCACTCCATAAGGTCCTCTAGGAGCCTTTGACCACCATCCTCCTTCTTGACACCCATATTTCCATTGAATAACCTTTCTCCATAATGCCCCATTTTCAACCGCAAACCTCCACAACCACCTACTTAAAAGGGCCTGGTTTACTAGCAAAAGAGGGCGGAAACCAACCCCCTTTGACCTTAGGAGAACAAACCATTTTCCAGTTCACCGGATGCATTTTATGCTCTCTCTCCAACCCATCCCACAGAAAATCTCGTTGAATTTTCTCCAACCTAGAAGCCACCGATCCAGGGATCTTGAATAACGACATAAAATATGTTGGCAAGCTTGCTAGTGCTTTCAATCAAAGTCATTCCACCCCCCCTCTTCCTTCCTGTTTAGACAAATAACCATTTTTCCACCCACTCAAACTTTTTTCGAAAGGTTCAATAATAGGATCCCACATCATCTTAGATTTGAACTTAGCACCCAACGGCAACCCCAAGTAAGCAACACCACTTCGCAGCCCAAAATAGCAGCCAAACTGCCCAAATCAGCCACCTACCCCCGCAACAGGCTCACTTTTCCTTAAATTAATCTTTAAGCTCAACACTGCCTCCAAACAAAGAAGAGTGCATCTTAAATTTCATAGTTGCTCACTGTCAGCCTCACAAAAGATAATTGTATCATGCATGTTATGCATGCCAAAATTTACCTTAATCTGATTCCAACAGTCATCTGATCTATAAACTCACATTTCTAATTAATGAAAAATCTCGCAATTATAGATAAGTATTTATTAATCTATCTCCGATTAATATTGATATTCTACAAGCATGACGAGCATAGGAAGAGTGAATACCAACAATGGATTTCACAAATTACAATTATCAAAAAATTGAGAATAATGATGTTTTTTTTGTAAGAAGTAATGTCAAAATTTTGTCCCCCAATCTTGATCTATACTTGTAGTCCTAGTTTGAAATATAAAGTTGACCTTGTCATGTTTAGCACCCTTTCTAATGCCTCGACCTAGATTGTAGCATAATCAATTTCTTACCTTCATCAAGTGTAGTCTTGTTTGTATACGTCAGAATTTTGCAAACTAGATGGGATTATTGGCTTCTGTAATGAGGAGTGTGGTGCAGCTGTGTGGACACTAGACCACCTATCATTCACATGTACGGGCACTAACAACGCTGGACGGCTCAACCAATGGCCTTATGGCTTGATTTGTCTAGACAGTTCAGTCTTTTTTTTGATAAAGACAACTCAGCCTTTCTTGGGACCAAGCTTATCAGCTCTTACTTGGGAGCCAAGCTGATTTTACTACTATTTTATTTTTACTTCAGATCTTAGTATTTACTTTTTGCTGACATCAATTTGGGCCCAAGTTTTCTATGCCTATATATATATATAGGCAGAAGTTATTGTGAACAATTATGCTATGAATGAATTAAACACTTGTTACATATTGTTTGGTGCTAATTCCAAACAACACATTAGGTGTGAAGTGAAGCCTAGGATTTTTTCTTCCCCCTCTTCTTCTTCTCCTTATATTCTCTCCTCTACTTTCTCTTTCTTCCCTATGTTGTTATGCTCAACGTGACCGTGTGTGTGTGCTGCATCAGAGTGCCATGGTCTTAGATGTTTCTTGATTGTTAAAACTGTGATATTTATTTCATGTGGCGCTAAGGTGGACAGCCTTTTTGAGTTTGAAATTCATACATCTAGCCACCTCAAATCATCCTCTCTCTATCTATCTCTCTTTATCTCCTCTCCCTCTCTCTTTTGGTTACAATATTAATCCCTTTTTTTTTTTTTTTGGCTAAGTTGTTACAATATTAATTCCTATATATTAATATTGCAATATTTTAATTTTCTTCCTTGACATTAATTTAATTCCTATTAACTCTCTTTCTTTTTCTCAAAAGTATTTAATCTCCTATGAATTTTCAATTTGAAAAAAAAAAAGGTTGACATATAAGAGTAATGACAGCTAAACCGTTACATTTCACTACCTAGTTATGTCAATGTTTATCTCTCTCTTTTTGTGTACCGGTTTAGCATGTTAATACTTAATAGTGGTGCTATATAGGTTAGAAAGAATGTCATTAATTGTTTGTTAAATGTCTGAACTACTCTCACAACAGTTTCATTAGTAGAATATTCATTGTTTTTATAATGCCATTATTCCAGTAGGTAACCGACCCATGCACATTCATCACTTCCAAGACCTTCTATATAGACAACACCCACACAAAAGCCATATCACATATTTAGGTCTCACTTACAATCAATGTACGGCTTTAACTCTTAATCCTTTGTATCCAGGTCGACCTTGCAAAAGCTCAATCACAAATTCACAATGGGATGACTTATCAAAATGCATGGACTCCACGTAATGGACTCCACGTAGTAGTGAGATTTTCTTATTCTTCATCATCGGCTAGACTTACCTAGGCTTAAGGTATTGCTAAGCCATCCGAGCCGAACCATTGAATACCACTGGCATCCCAGCACGCTCAAATCACTTGGATTATCTTTTCCTCTATCACCACCATCAACTTCCATTGAGTCTATTGAAGTGATTCCACTAAGTCCTGGCGTCCTAGCAAAAGTTGGCTTCGTGGCCGGTTTCTAAGCCTTTTGATTTCCTGACAGAATGCGCGTGGCCATGGTTCTATACCTTACAAGGTTTAATTAGTTGAATATGAGTTCATTTGTGGCATACTACAATTGCTCTTCTATGCCAGGCTTGCATTAATTAGCTAGGTTTCCCACTCTCCCTCAAGGTCACTCTCATGAATTTTGTCTTGTAATTGCTTAGTGCATGTGAAATGGGGGGACTACATGTGCTTTAGAGATTAGTCAAGTGTAAAGCATCTGAAATTTCCTAATATAAAAAAAGAAAGAAAGAAAAAAAAAAACGCTAGGTTTCAATATTTGTCAAGTTTTCTAAGATTTGTGATGTGTAATCAATATATTGTTCTTTAGTCATGCTGCAAGTAAGCGTTAATGAAAATTAGCAATCTTATTATGGTACAATTTAAATGTAGTTGTAGACACCCCATTTTGTACCACCTAACTAATTTGAAATCACATATTTTGGAAACCCAATGATGAGGTTTATTGTATGTTTTGAGATAATGACAAAACAATTCCCAACGAGTAGTCAAGATTACAACAGGAAAATACTGCATTTTTACATTTCATGCGTACGCACCAATGGGTGGTGCGTACGCACCATATTTCCATGCGTACGCACCCTATGCCTTTTTCAGGCATCTTCAGATCTGTCTCCCACTAAACATGAGAGCATGGGGGAGAGTATGGGGAGTCGGGAGATTCCCACGGGTGTTCCCAGCATGGGTAGGGGATGGGCCAGTCAGGGGATGTTTTCAAAACCTAATTGAACCCTATTTATACTCTACTGATGGGACTGGAGGAGGGATCTCTTTTTTTTTTTTTTGGGAGGAGGCTTCTTCTTGCTTGAGGTTTTTGGGATAGAGGCTGAGGAGAGAACGGTTAGAAAGAGAGAGTGAGAGAAACCAAATACCCACCAAAACACCAGAAAACTAGAAGAGAGAAAAGGGTGTTGAATGTTGTAATCCAAAGCCGCGAGAAGGGAATTGCTGCGTTGATATTGGATAGCATTCAAACCTGAGGGGTACGTATCACAGATACACATATATATATGCACTGTGAATTTATATTGCATATTTGTTTCTATGAGTTATTGTTTAATATAATGATGCCATGTTACACTGTTGAGGTCAAGAAAATCATTGGTAATATTAGATTTGAAGGAAATAGCTGTGACATGAATTCTTGAATTGACGGGTTTTCGGGTTATAAACTCAAGACTTTGACCCAAAAAATAATCATGATTCTGCAAGTTTTTGGGTGAATGATTTATGCGCGCTTGTAGTACTCTGCAAGAGCTTCAATTTGGTTTTTGAATCATTAAATTTGGTTAAGAAATGAGTAAGATAAGTTAGGGAGAAGTTAGCACGGGACAAAGCTCAATACTGCATTTTTCAGTTTCAACCCGTTCTGAGGTTGAAGGTGAAGTGGACAGTGATCCAATGTGGGCGTACCCACCCATAGGTACCGTGTTCCCTAGCATTTGAAGACCCTAGGTTGGCCCGACTGACTCCAAATTTGACAAATGGATTCATCTTGTTGAGACCTATCATGTGGGACCTTTGGTTGGTCATTTTGATCATAGTGGGCAGTGACCCAGTGTGGGCGTACCCACCCACAGGTATCGTGTTCCCTAGCATTTGAAGACCCTACGTTGGCCTGATTGACTTCAAATTTGACAGATGGATTCGTCTTGTTGAGACCTATCATGTGGGACCTTTGGTTGGTCATTTTGACCACAGTTTGACCAACTTTGACCGTTCATCATTTGAGTTAAGTTGGTATGTACGCACCACTGCGTGATGCATACGCACCACTTCTCCTGGTAGAGAATTATTTTGTTTATTACCATTCATTAGTTAATGTTAGAGTAATTAGTTTTAATACTATATACATGGGTTTAATGTGAGTACGTGTGGGTTATATTGTTTATTATAATTTATTCTGGTTTTGATTAAAATAGATTAGATTATATCATTATAATATTAGTTAGGTTATTTTATTAAGTATGGTTAGAATATTTAATGTTAGTGTTAGTATCTTTGGTATATTTTAATGATTGTATCTTTTGTTTAATATTAGTGTATGGTGATTGATATTTTTGTAGATTAAATTAATGTTAGTGGTGTTAGTATTTTATTCGTAAAATGCATGTTAGTGGAGAATGTAGAGAAATTGTCTTGCTGATGCGTACACACCACTACATGGTGCGTACGCACCCTATGCTCTGACAGAAAAAACTCATCTGCTTCAAATGGTCACTTTGAATCCACTTGCTGCGCACGCACCACCACATGGTGCGCACGCACCACCACATAGTGCGTACGAATTGTAGTCTAGGCACTCTTTTATCTGTTTATTTATTTTTGCTTTCCGTGAGTTATTATCTCTTGTATATTCTGCCATGCCATGTGCTACTAACCATTTCTCTACTTGATCATTTTCTTATTTGCATAATCATTCGCGTGCTTGGCATATTGTTGCATTTTCGCATGCTTAGAGTTAAATTTGATTAAATACCTTGATTAATTAAAGCCAACAATTATTCACGGAGGCCGGTTTCGACCAGGCATTTTTGGGTGCCTAATACCTTCCCAATAATGTACCCTATCTCTGGACTTGAATTTGACCAAAAACACAGTTCCCAAAGCTAAATTGGGTGGCGACTCCCGCTTGCGCTCACAGCCACTGTGAGCGCAAGCGGGAGTCGCCACCCAATTTAGCTTTGGGAACTGTATTTTTGGTCAAATTCAAGGTCCAGAGATTCAAGTCCGGAGCTAGAGTACATTATTGGGAAGGTATTAGGCACCCAAAAATACCCGGTCGAAACCGGCCTCCGTGAATAATTGTTGGCTTTAATTAATCAAGGTATTTAATCAAATTTAACCCTAAGCATGCGAAAATGCAACAATATGCCAAGCACGCGAATGATTATGCAAATAAGAAAATGATCAAGTAGAGAAATGGTTAGTAGCACATGGCATGGCAGAATATACAAGAGGTAATAACTCACGGAAAGCAAAAATAAATAAACAGATAAAAGAGTGCCTAGACTATAATGCGTACGCACTATGTGGTGGTATGGTGCGTGCGCACCAAGTGGATTCAAAGTGACCATTTGAAGCAGATGAGTTTTTTTCTGTCAGTGCATAGGGTGCGTACGCACCATGTAGTGGTGCGTACGCATCAGCAAGACAATTTCTCTACATTCTCCACTAACATGCATTTTACGAATAAAATACTAACACCACTAACATTAATTTAATCTACAAAAATATCAATCAGCATACACTAATATTAAACAAAAGATACAATCATTAAAATATACCAAAAATACTAACACTAACATTAAATATTCTAACCATACTTAATAAAATAACCTAACTAATATTATAATGATATAATCTAATATATTTTAATCAAAACCAGAATAAATTATAATAAACAATATAACCCACGCGTACTCACATTAAACCCATGTATATAGTATTAAAACTAATTACTCTAACATTAACTAATGAATGGTAATAAACAAAATAATTCTCTACCAGGAGAAGTGGTGCGTACGCATCACGCAGTGGTGCGTACGTACCAACTTAGCTCAAATGATGAACGGTCAAAGTTGGTCAAACTGTGGTCAAAATGACCAACCAAAGGTCCCACATGATAGGTCTCAACAAGACGAATCCATTTGTCAAATTTGGAGTCAGTCGGGCCAACTTAGGGTCTTCAAATGCTAGGGAACACGGTACCTGTGGGTGGATACGCCCACACTGGATCACTGTCCACTTCACCTTCAACCTCAGAACGGGTTGAAGCTGAAAAATGCAGTATTGAGCTTTGTCCCGTGCTAACTTCTCCCTAACTTATCTTACTCATTTCTTAACCAAATTTAATGATTCAAAAACCAAATTGAAGCTCTTGCAGAGCACTACAAGCGCGCATAAACCGTTCACCCAAAAACTTGCAGAATCATGATTATTTTTTTGTGTTAAAGTCTTGAGTTTATAACCCGAAAACCCGTCAATTCAAGAATTCATGTCACAGCTATTTTCCTTCAAATCTAATATTACCAATGATTTTCTTGACCTTAACAGTGTAACATGGCATCATTATATTAAATAATAACTCATAGAAACAAATATGCAATATAAATTCACAGTGCATATATATATGTGTATCTGTGATACGTACCCCTCAGGTTTGAATGCTTTCCCATATCAACGCAGCAATTCCCTTCTCGCGGCTTTGGATTACAACATTCAACACTCTTTTCTCTCTTCTGGTTTTCTGGTGTTTTGGTGGGTATTTGGTTTCTCTCACTCTCTCTTTCTAGCCGTTCTCTCCTCAGCCTCTATCCCAAAAACCTCAAGCAAGAAGAAGCCTCCTCCCCAGAAAAGATGATCCTCTCTCCAGTCCCATCAGTAGAGTATAAATAGGGTTCAATTAGGTTTTGAAAACATCTCCTGGCTGGCCCATCCCCTACCCATGCTGGGAACACCCGTGGGAATCTCCCCACTCCCCATACTCTCCCCCATGCTCTCATGTTTAGTGGGAGACAGGCATAGGGTGCGTACGCATGGCAACATGGTGCGTACGCACCACCCATTGGTGCGTACGCATGAAATGTAAAAAGGCAGTATTTTCCTGTTGTAATCTTGACTATTCGTCGGGAATTGTTTTGTCATTATGTCAAAACATACAATAAACCTCATCATTGGGTTTCCAAAATATGTGATTTCAAATTAATTAGGTGGTACAAAATGGGGTGTCTACAGTAGTACAATCTCCAATATATTTCTTAGGTAGGCCCTATGCAAAGAACTGCTACAATGAATATGATTGCCGCACAAATGCATGAAAATTTGGGAATAATAGTACTTCTTTTTTCTTTAATAGAACAAAGCTAAATTTTTTTCTCCATTATTAGCATTACAATCTTAACAATTTTTCATTAAGCCACATCATTTAAATCAAGCTTACTCTGTACATTGCACGGGCTAACCACTAGTCCTTATTCTTTAATATTGACATTCGCTTTTATTACCCAAGAGGGCCAGTTCAGATGGTCCTAGGATGAGCCGTAAACTCGGACATCCTGGGATCCATTCTCTGCTATGCTCCTTTGGGAAGCACTCCATAAATTTATTATTGAATGCACCAGCCCGATATGGGAGACTGCGCCCTTAAAATCGCCAGGGGAAGGATTAGTTGAGGTGCGCGCAAGTTGACCCGGACACCTTGACTGTCAAACCAAAAAAAAAAAAAAAAAAAGACATTCACTTTTATTCTCCCACTCCCCATTTTGTCCCAATTATGATTCCTCTTATCATTGTTTCCGTATGCAAATCAACTGTTTGTTTATAACAAAGATTAAAATTTGATCAAGATCAATTTCTTCTATGTTTCAACATGCATTGAGAATTTCTTTGAGTATTTTTTTCGATAATATGAAAATCCTCACAGGCACAAATTTCAAAACACGTTGTGGCGACCAAGTTATTTATTTCCAATAATATGAATGGTACAAATTTTCAAACATGTGGTGGCCAAACAAAGCGAAAGATATTTTGAGCATGCAAAATCAGCTAAAGCAATGATCTAACCATAGATTAGAGCCGTAAAGGATTCAGCAACATTAAAAAAAAAAAATTTGAGTTCCATCGTAGTATCATGATTAATTACAGTTATATAATAAAAACTTGTTTCATAAAAATATGATTTTAAATTAGGGTTTTCTTAATTTGTACCTTAAGGGTACATGTTAAGCTGTAATTAATAACCTAATCATTACATAAAAAAATATATTTTCACAATTTTTCTAGTATTTTCGTATTTTTCTAGATAATTTTTATCATTTATAATGCATTTTCATAATTCCTATATAATAATTAGATAATTAATTATAATTTAACATGTGTTCTTAAAACACAATAAGAAAATCTTTTAAATTATTCCATAAAGTCACATGGATAATTATTAATTGAAAAGGGGGAGGTGGCAAGAGATACGGAGCATCTTTTTAATTGTTTCACATTAGAAACTAACCCAAAAAAAAAAAAAAAAAATTCAGATCAGAAGATTGAGAAGTAACTTCAGATTTTCAGAGCTTCAGATTTTCAGATTCAGAAGAGTAAAGCTTTACGAGGTGGCAGGGGGCAGGGCAGGGGGCAGGGGGAAAGCACCAGTGCGCATTGAGGTGGTGGTTGACTGGTCCTTACTCTGGTTAAATATTTTTCTCTTTTCAGGAGTTCAAGTACTCAATTTGCTGACCCTGACTTCTTATCCTATATTTGGTACGAGGATTCGTGGGAGGAAAAAAGGGAAAAACGGACAGAAATGGGTTAAGGGATGTGTTTGATAGGAGAAAAAAAAAAACAAAAAAAAAAAAAAAAAAAAAAAAAAAAGAAAGAAAGGAGGGAAACGGGGGGGAGAGAGTGAATCTCCTGAATCATCTTTTTCTCATCTTTTAATTTTGGGGGGAAAAAGGGTGAAAGGGAAGAATAGTTTTTATTTAAATGATTATATTATTCTCATATTTTTAAAATATTCTTTTACATATGAGAAAAAAAAAGTAAAATAATATTTTTTAATATTTATTTATCCATCCTATAAAACAAAAAAAAAAAAACTATCATTTGACTTATCCTACTAAACACATAGAAATGAAAAAACACAGTCCTTTTCTGGGAAAAATTCATCTTTCCTATTTTTCTTTTCTTTCTACCTTTCCGTTCTCCTTCCAAAATAGGCTTGTAGCTTGCTTTGCCAATTTGCCCTTTCCAAGAGTTCAAAAGATTTCAAAAAATAAAAATAAAAATAAAAATGGGAGAGTGCCAAACATCAACGGGTTTTCCTAGTAAAATCAAAGATAAATTACATTAAGACCTTTTCTAAAATCTGATAATTACAAATAAACTCCCTCACATTTTGAAAATTACATTAAAACCTCCTACCTCTAACTTCAGTCCATTAATCCGTTAAATCACTTTCAATTTTTTTTAAAATACCCTAATCACCCTTATTGGATGACAACTTCCATGTTAAATGCATATAACTCATTAGTCCAACACATTCATCCAGTACATTTGATTGATTTATTTATTTATTGATAAACAACTAAAAGATTATATATATATATATAAAAGAAAAATGCCAAAAAGTTTAAATTTTTGTCCAACTGATGTGGTAGCCATCAAATTT
Organism: Liquidambar formosana; assembly: GCA_039720395.1. Taxonomy (NCBI): domain Eukaryota; kingdom Viridiplantae; phylum Streptophyta; class Magnoliopsida; order Saxifragales; family Altingiaceae; genus Liquidambar; species Liquidambar formosana. The sequence continues at coordinate 26,424,391 of CM077833.1, forward strand.
GCTCATTAAAAACAATTATCTATTTAATTGATGTATAAAAAAAAAAAATGATTTGCCAAGTTGCTACCTCTATACGTGCATCTCCATTGTAATAATTCTTTTTATTTATTTCTATATATGAGTAATGCTACATAGTCCTTCTGTTTTTTTTTTTACTCAAATCTACTTACTCAAATGAGGTGGCAACTTAGCAAATCAATTTTTTTATTTTTTATTTTGCAAATCAATTAAAAATTTAATTAAATAAATAATTGTTTCTAAAGAGCAAATTTGACAGCTGCCACATCAATTGGATAGAAAATTTAAAATTTTTTTTGGCATTTTTCTTATATATATTATCTTTTAGTTGTTTATCAATAATAATTAAAAAATTCAAAAGTATTGGATGAACTATTAGACTGATGAGTTATACTCATTTAACATGGAAGTTATCATCTACTAAGGGTAGTTAGGGTATTTTGAAAAAATTTGAATATGATTTAACGGATTAATAGACGGAAGTTAAAAAGAAAGATCTCTTTATAGTTTAGTTTGTAAAATAAAAGATGTCAGTGTAATTTTAAAAACATGAAGTGATGTATTTATAATAGTCAGATTTTAGAGAAAGTCTTATTGTAATTTACCCTAAAATCAATTATCTGATCTTGCACATCCACCTCGTAAGTTGCAAGGTATCCACCACTGCCCAAGAACGGTGCAAACCATTTTACGCGCTCGTCCAGCGCTGCCCAAGAACCGTTTCATCTTTTTCTCTCTCTTTTATCACTATAATAAAACGGCACTGTTTTGGGTTCCCTGTCTCCACGCGCGGGAGAAATACAAGACCCGCTTTCGACTGTCGTTCATCTGCTCTCTGAAATCTGCCCCATAGGTCATAACTCATAAGTACCTTCTGTCAGAACCACCATTACATCTCTCTGATTCTCACCTTCTTCCCCTTCATACCTTCTCTCTGTATCCTCATTTTGGACCTCATCCATCATTCTCTGCGCACTCTCTCTCCGTTCCTTCAGGAGATCGGGACACAACAGAGGTGCGATTCTGTGAGCCTCTCTCTTTATCTTCCTCTGTCTCCGTATTTCTCTTTCATATGTGTGCTTCGGTACTGCTTCCTGATCCTAAATTTGTGAATGTTGCATCATTTTTATTTATTTATTTATTTATTTTTCCTGCTTTTGATTGGTTTTTTCCTTTCTAATCCTTGATTTGTGAATGCTACGTTATTTTCCATCTTTTTTTATACCTCTGATGGTTTTTTCCTTTCCTAAAAACCAAGTGGGTGGGTTTAATATATTCTTGGTGGTGTTACTTGTCACAATAGAGGGTTTCGTTTCAGAAAGAAAAAAAAAAAACTTGTGATTTTACATCTTGGTGGTGTTGATGTTACAGTAGGGTGTAAGGCTGCCGATCGTACAGCATCCCCCATTAGAGCAGTTAAACATCCTTTGTTCTCTTTCTCAAAGGAAAAAAAATGAGGCTTAACAAACTTCTGATGGTTTTTCCTTTCAGTGCGATAAGAACTAGACCATTCTGGTGCATCGATCCATTACCAGGTCAGTAACTGAATTTTTTTTTTTGGTTTTTGTTTTTGTTTTTGTTTTTTGTGAAAATGGTTGTTTGTTTTTTGTGAAAATGGTGTTGATGTTACAGCAGGGTGTAAGGCTGCCGATCGTACAGCATCCCCCATTCGAGCAGTTAAACATCCTTTGTTCTCTTTCTCAAAGGAAAAAAAATGAGGCTTAACAAACTTCTGATGGTTTTTCCTTTCAGTGCGATAAGAACTGGACCATTCCGGTGCATCGATCCATTACCAGGTCAGTAACTGAATTTTTTTTTTGGGTTTTTGTTTTTGTTTTTTGTGAAAATGGTTGTTTGTTTGTTTGTTTGTTTGTTTGTGAAAATGGTGTTGATGTTACAGCAGGGTGTAAGGCTGCCGATCGTACAGCGTCCCCCATTAGAGCAGTTAAACATCCTTTGTTCTCTTTCTCAAAGGAAAAAAAATGAGGCTTAACAAACTTCTGATGGTTTTTCCTTTCAGTGCGATAAGAACTGGACCATTCCGGTGCATCGATCCATTACCAGGTCAGTAACTGAATTTTTTTTTTTGGTTTTTGTTTTTGTTTTTTGTGAAAATGGTTGTTTGTTTGTTTGTTTGTTTTTTGTGAAAATGGTTGTTTGTTTTTTGTGAAAATGGTGTTGATGTTACAGCAGGGTGTAAGGCTGCCGATCGTACAGCATCCCCCATTAGAGCAGTTAAACATCCTTTGTTCTCTTTCTCAAAGGAAAGAAAATGAGGCTTAACAAACTTCTGATGGTTTTTCCTTTCAGTGCGATAAGAACTAGACCATTCCGGTGCATCGATCCATTACCAGGTCAGTAACTGAATTTTTTTTGGTTTTTGTTTTTGTTTTTTGTGAAAATGGTTGTTTGTTTGTTTGTTTGTTTTTTGTGAAAATGGTTGTTTGTTTTTTGTGAAAATGGTGTTGATGTTACAGCAGGGTGTAAGGCTGCCGATCGTACAGCATCCCCCATTAGAGCAGTTAAACATCCTTTGTTCTCTTTCTCAAAGGAAAGAAAATGAGGCTTAACAAACTTCTGATGGTTTTTCCTTTCAGTGCGATAAGAACTGGACCATTCCGGTGCATCGATCCATTACCAGGTCAGTAACTGAATTTTTTTTTTTTTTGGTTTTTGTTTTTGTTTTTTGTGAAAATGGTTGTTTGTTTGTTTGTTTTCAGGGAAAATTTATACTTTTTTTTTTGAGCTTTTTCTTTCGAATTTTGCGGATCAGTTGGCCAACAAGCAGCAATATATACCTGAGGTAAACCACCCCCTTTTTAATTACAGAGAAAATGAAGAATTGAATTTCTCCATTTTGTACTTATCGGTTGATGGTAAAATTAGCCTGATGATTAATAATACTATTAACAGAAATGTAAGAAGCCTATCCAATTGACCTCGGTTTCAAGTGAATCACAAGATTGTGCCATCATAAATGTAGAACACTACAAGGCAATTAGTGACTTCCCCTTGCCAATTTTTGTGCAACACTCTGAAACAATGTTGGAGGAAATAGATTGGACGGTATTTGCTGGATCAACCCTTACCGTAAAATATACCCTTTTTTTTTTTGAAAATAAAAATAGTTATTGAATTCTTGCTTTTCCAAGTGCCATTTATATTTAAATTTCCTGCAGGAGGACGTGGACAATATCGAGGAGCCAATGGTCGATGTAGACAGTTGTGGTGAGAAGAATTCACTTGCTGTTGTTGAGTATGCTGATGATACATATGCCTATTACAAGAAAGCAGAGGTGATCTACATCTTTGTTCAACCTACCCTTTAACTGAAATGGCAGGATTTCTTCGGACAAGCTTCTGTTAGTTTTACGAAAATATTAAATTTCATTTAGGCTAACTTTCTTTAAATAAAAGCACGTTTGATTGGAGGTTACGAAAATAAAGTTTTAGTTAGCATGCTATAGAAATTCATCTATTGTTGGCAATTGGGAATAAACATTTAATGAATGTAGTTGGCCTAAAATATCAGTACTTTAGCATGTAAACTTAGTGGGGGTGGGGAGTAATGATACCTTGAATTGCATTATCTCCTGTCACTTACCATTGCTAAAACTGTCACTTTGATGCTTTAATCTTGTGTTATTTATATCTATAGAGGACTTGCTTTTAGTAGAGTTTGCCTCTAAATAATTCCATGGAATTAGAATTAGTCTACTGGAATTAAGCTACTGAAAGAGAAGAGTAGAAGATGTATCAATGCTAAAACTTTGCCTCAATTTTTTTTGTTATTTCCTGTGCTAAATCTAGCAAGAGTGCAAAACTTATTTGGTCAGAGAGACAGTGCAGGAGGCTTAAACAAGTTATGTTATTTCATGGGTTTCAAATTTTTTTTTTTTCTTTTTTAAATTCCAGGTTTGTATGATCATATTTGTGGTTTTGTTTTGTTTTTTTTTCCCCTACTAAAAGTTCAAATTTTTTGTGTTGTTGTATAAATCATGAAACTTAAAAATATTATGTATTAAAGGTTGTGGTATATTTTTATACATGTTTTAATGATACTTCATTTGATTTTATTTCAATTGAGAATTAGCTTGGTTTGGTTTGAGGTACAAGATAGTAAGTTCGGTTTTTTGTAGGTGTTGTTGTATGGATCATTTGATTTTACTTCATTTCATGTGACCTAGGATCACTTCTCTATCTCAATTTGCCTATTAGTTTTATCCAGAAATTTTTTATGGTTATTGCTATTAATTTTGCTCATACGTGATGTGGATGGAATGATTTCTGTTTGGGCGGCAGATATTTATTTTTCCGCAACTTTTCTTTGGCCAGCTTTCTTTATTTATTTATTTATTTTGGCTGTTATTTTGGCTTATTACGTGGTGGAAATGAAATGATTTTCGTTAGGAGTGTCAAAGAATAGTTTGTATGAGTGTTAGACAATTTGTTTATTTTATCGTGGAACTTTTCTTGACACTTTTTTTCTTGGTCGCTGTTCTTTTAGTTTATTACATGGTGGAAATAAAATGACCTTTGTCCATTGATCTATGTGATAGAACAATTTGTATCAAAACCAAAAATAGTCACATGAAGGCGAATGACCATTGATCAAAGCTTTTCATCCAAAAACGTTTCGTGCAAAAAGAAGCGATACCAATGATCAATAGATATATCTCTACCATTTAACTACAACACTTCAGTCTTTATAAACCAAGAAAAGGAAGAATACTCGTGGTGTAGACACCCCATTTTGTCCCTACATTTTGCGATGAGTTCCCGATGATGAGGTCCAAATGTTTGCTACCAAATCCAAGCCTTTTTCGATGAGTCAAGTGAGCTTAAATACATAAAATGATAATATCTCGGATCACAGTGCGTACGCGTGATGTATTACGCGTACGCGTCATGGTCTTGTGCGTACGCACTATGTCACAGGCGTACGCCCATTATATGGTGTGTACGCATTTTAATGATGTTCGTACGCGCGTTGACCCTCATTTCACTACCAGCATGGACGCCTCCATGAATTTGGGGAAGTTTGTCTGTGCCTACCTTGTAAGAGAAAAGGAGCGTGCCAGAAGTGGCTGAGGAAGCTCTTAGGGTTCTGAAGGATAAATTTAACCTAATTCTATCCTATAAATACCTAAGGTGAGGATTGAGAGGGGGGGTTGAAAAATTGGTATTCAAAGAGGCTAAAGAACCAGAGAGAGAGAGAGAGAGAGAGAGAGAGAGAGAGAGAGAGAGAAAGGAAGAAAGAGATAAGAGAGAAAGGCTTGACTGAGAGGAAAAGGCAGTACGGATTGGTAGCGGACCTGAGGGAATGATAAACCAGCTTTTGGATCTGCGTGTGGTAAACTCTCCCTTTTCTTAAATGCATGTTTTATTATTTGTTTGCTTACGATGGTATGCTGTTATTTGATCTGATGCATGATTGGGGATGGTGTTGAATAGTTTAACATGATATCGTTAGAGGTATGAGGATTGTGGTCATATGTTTGGGGTGCTAGGATGAATGTTTTGATGTTTAATTAAGGTTCACATACACTAGGTGTGGTTTGGGTTCGGTTACACTCACATTTGTTTTGCAGGGAAGACTAACGGATTTGTTGCAGGGTCATGGTGCGTACGCACGCGATGACGTACGCTGCATACGCACGCGTTGACGTGCGTACGCATATTTTGAGTAAGCATATGCACTGCAGGGATATGCGTACGCATGCTCAATGTATGCGTACGCGCATCGATTTAGGCCAGATCTGATTCTCTCTTTTATTGCTGTATTTCATTTATTTGACCCTTGTACTATGTTATCGCTTCGTTATATTATCTGCCATACATGTGTTTAGTTGATTATTGCATGAACTAGGGTAATCTTAGTCAAATTGGGTTATTAAACATGATTAATGAACACAAAGTGGGGGCCGATCTTTGGATCAGGCGTCATTGGGTGCCTAACACTTTTCCAATGACGTATCCTAGCTCCGAACCTTCTTTGGTAACGACGAGTTAGACCATTGCAAGGGGTCAATATGGTTCCCGGGTTTTCCTAGGTGGCGACTCCTCTCCGCGCTAGTCCTTTGAGGCTAGTGCGTACTCCTGAACCGCACGGTTTAGGGCGTGGCGCTCACACGTGGTTTTAAACCAATTTAAAAACCTAAAATGATAGAAAAAATCATCAGGCATCCAAGCGTACAATCTTTCGTTTAGTGAGATCGATGAAATGTGTTAATTTCTTTTAAATGGAGGATTTTTTGTTTCAGTGCAAGTCATCACTAGCAACGTTATCTCATGTTCTATCGTGTCTACATCCACAATGAGTCAAGTATTTTATTTATTTTGTTCTTTTGCCTCAGAAATTTAGTTCATATATTAGATATTAGTTAGGTGATCAATCTATGTGTTTTAATTATGTATTTTGAACTTCCATTTAAACTGGATATGTGCATGTGTTTGTCCCTTGAGTGGCAAAATACAGTATAGTGAGCATATTTTTTTTTTTCATAGTTTGAATTTTTAAAGAAACTACACGGTGGTTAGATTTTGTTAGATAGAAAGCTTATTAGAATTCTTAGTGGGGTGTTCACTTTTTTGCTTTGTTGGGATGTTTTGATTATGCAGCACACACTGAGTAACTATAGTAAAATACTCAGTGTGCGCTACTAGATTTGTTAGTCAGCATTTGGCTTATTCCCTTTTAGCTAAAGAACAATATTTTCATTTTTTGGATTGTGCAGTTGTGTGTTCCTTATTGCTGCAGTATGCGTTCTTTTCACACCGGTTTGTTTGTGATCTTTAATTACGTTTTCTTCTATCATCTTGTTATTGATCGCTCTTGAAATTTGTTTAACTTCAAATTGCGTTCTAAATGTCTGTGCTTTTGCAGTTGCATTCAAATTTATTCACCTTTGAAGTGAATAATCAAAACATGTTCACTCTTCAAATTGCGTTCAAATTTTTGTGCAGAATTGACTTTGGATGAGAATGTAGGTTCACTGCAGATTATAACTTATTATCTTTGGACTGACTTGTTAGCTGATGAATCCTATTCAAATGAAGATGATCAAATTGAATAAATTTTGACCAATCTTTCCACTTCTTTTGCAAGTGTTTATGAACTTTATGATTGAAACCCAAAATATTTTGAATGATTTCAATAAGTTTGAATAGTTGTACGAAAAAATTTCACTTACTAAAATTATGTATTTAAAAAAAAGAAAATGCATCATTTAAAATCTTGGAGCTCTCTATCCCAACAAAGCAAAAAAGTGAAATTTCTTTAGTGTTCATTTATGTAAAAAATTCTATATTTCTTCCATTAATAAGGTTTAGCTTTGTATATGAAGGAAGAATGGATATTGATTTTTTTTGTATTGGATAAGATTATTCTGAGTAAGGCATGCTAACCCATGGAGATTTTAGATTTCGAGATAGGATATATTAAACAAGGCATGGTTTTCTATTTTGCATTGCTCAGCTTTTATTTTTTTATTATGAAAATCATGTGTGGTCATATCTATTGATCTTAAATTTCACAGCCTACTTTAAATGCCCCCAACAATATACTTCTCACAAATTGGCAAATACCATTAGGGCGCGTGTGTAGCTCGATTCTTTCCTGGTGATTTTATATATATGCCTCATCTCTCTACTGTTCTCCTCTCTCTCCAAACCCGTACCCAAACCCCATCACTGGCAATCTTCTCTCAATTCTCTCTCCCTCTCTATCCAAACCCTTGTTTTCTTGCCAGCGACTGGTTCTCGTGCGATGGGGCTAATGGTTCGACCATGGTTGAGAAATAAGGGCTTGATTGTTGAGGGTCTTCTAAGATGGCAGCGGCTATTAGGATGGTGAGAAAACAGGACTGAATGAAGCGGATGGAGGGGGAGAAATGAGAGCTAGATGTGGTCCGAATCCCTCCTTGAAAACACTGTCAGAGTTGTAGATTTGGTGAGTATTTATTTTTATTTTTAGTTGATTTTGTAGCTAACTTATTCTTAACCATACACTAGCCCCAAATTAACGGTGATATATTGTCTCTAGTCATCGAATACTGCCAGAAGCATGTCAAGGATTCTATGTCCAATGACTGTGCTGTCGCTGGTGAAGATCTCAAGGCTTGGGATGCCAAGTTCGTAGAAGTTGAGGATGCTGTTCTCTTCGATCTCATTCTGGTTAGGTTTTCAGCCTCCATCTCATGCTTACCGTTTTATTATATATATCTGGATATTTATATGCATATTCTAGAGCTGATTCTGGATTGTCTGAATTTATTTTATTTTTTTTTCAGCATGAATATATGTATAAATTTGTTAGGGGTTTTGGTTTCGGTTTGATTGAATGGTTGTTGTTATGAATGTGTTAGGGTTTATATATGTTATCAATTTATTTAGGTTTTTGTTTGTGGAATATTTGATTGATTGTATTGTTGTAACACATGCACTGGGGTTCTTGGGATCTTGTTGGTTTTGGTATATTTTGTTAGTTCTCTGTTTTTTTTTTTTTCCTTTTGGTTGTGTGCTTTAATTTATCGTTTTGTGTATGAAATTGATGACCATATGAGTGGAAAGCGTTTCAACAATGGTTGTCAAGAAAAGAGAGCTAACAATAATACTTGGCTACTCAATGTTAAGGAGGAGCTCCTCCTTATTTTAATTCTTCTTTCGCCACGTATCCAAAAGTGTACATGAGAAATAATTGTGTGCATGTGTTCCTATGTTTAGGTGATTATAGACGTATTGATGTGTTCACACGTCCACAAGAATATTAATGCATGTCTCTGTGTCTGTGTCTACATAACCTTTTGTCCCTATGCACGTGTCTATATTTACTTTCATAAACTATGACAAGTGGCATAATATGAGTAGAGATAATATGAGTAGAGTTAAGGAGGATATCCTCGTCCACATCCAGGAGCCAAGTATTGTCCATAAATGCTGCATTTCATTGCTGAGAAAACTAAAGAGATTAAGGGTTCGATTGGAACTTGAAATTGGAATTAGAACAAATTGTAATTCTAATTCCAATTTTGATGGAATTAGAATTAAGGTGGCATTGAGTGAAATCATAATTCTGCTGTTTGGATGACCAAGAGAATCGATATGCAAAAAAAAATAAAAAAAATCGACCATTGTTGATTACTCGAATCCTTCTTCCCTGTTGGAGCACAATTAGGATAAGTCACCATTCAACCGGGAAAAAAAAAGAGGGGAATATCCATTGTTGTTGGATAACGAACAAACCCATCTTCCTGGTGCTTCCTTCCGTGTATGTACGTCACACACACATGTAGATATCTTCAAACACTATTTTCAAAACCCGCAACCGCCACCTGAATAGATGTGGCCTATGAAGCACGGATATAGATACAATGCGATATGGATACGTCGATTTGACAATTCTAAAAAAAAAATATAAGATACAATATGGTAGGGATACATTAATAAACAAATATATTAATATTAATATTTGGTTTAAAATATCAATAATAAGTATAAAAAACATCTAAAAAATCAATTAATATGTAAGAATATTCATCATTCATAGAAAAAAAAAAAAAGAATGACATTAACATTACGAATAGCCATTTAGCTCTATTGCTCTACAATAGTTGCTCTAGGAGAGAGATAGTGGAAAGAGAACTAAGATGAGAGAACTAAAATGGATTTATTGTTTCAATCAAAGTATGATTATTAAGTATTTTTAAAATTTCCCCCGTTTATTTAGAAATTAAATAATTATAAACCAACCTTAAAGGAATCACAAATGTGTCCGAGAAGTATTTGAGGTGTATCCAATGACGTGGCAATGTGCGTTACTATTTCAATACGTACGGTGTGAACCCAGGAAAATGGCTCACGCAAATTCATATGAATATAAAGGAGTCATTATCCTATTTTTTAGGGAATAGGGAAAACCCTAAAAATATTTTATTTCCAAAACACACAACTCCATTAAAAAAATGCAAGATAAAATCTTTAAAACAAAAAATTTGGATTCGGGGATTAAGTTATGATGTGAGAAGGTTCTGGGACAAGCCCATAGGCACCTACATCACCTTAATTGGTCTCTTAATTGAGCAAAATTAAATTCTTGATCACATGCAAATCAATAATAATCAATATAAGATAGCATGCTAATCGATTAATAATCAATTCACAAAAGCTATCAATCACAAGAGAATAAGGAAGAGAATAATGGAAAAATAAGCCTAAAGCAATAATAAAGCAAGATAAGAAAATAAAAAGAATAAAAAACAAAACAAATAATAGAATAAAATTAAAAAAAAAAAAAAATTTAGGATACTTAGTATCTTGGGGCGGACTTGAACTCAAGTAAGCGTCTACGTACTTTACTAGTTGCCTAATAAGAATCAAAGTACATATAGTTTGAATGACAGGCTATTCCTCTCATAAAGAACTACAATAGCTTCCAAATTTTCATATTAATCAAAGAAAATTTAATAAAAAGGAAATATTAAGAAAAAGAAAAGTTTAAGAAAAAAGAAACTTGAGAAAAAAAAATGTTTAGAAAGAAGGAAAGGTTAAGAAAAGAGAAACTTGAAGAAAAAGAAAAGATTAATAAGAAGGAAAGTTTGAGGAAAAAAAAAAATAAGGAAAGATTAAGAAAAGGAAAAGTTTAAGAAAAATGAAAGATTAAAAAGAAGGAAAGTTTGAGAAAAAAGAAACTTTAATGAGAGGAAATCTAAAGAGAAGGAAAGTTGCAAACTACCATAGTTCAATATGAGAAGAATTAGCCCAAGGGAAAAGGGTAAGATTCTAAATTAATTGACTACTCTTAACCGCCAATTAATTCAAAACCAAACATGTATTACATCACAATCATATCAAAGTCAACACATTATCACCACAAATCATGAACAAGTTATAGGATTCTAACCTTGATCATATTTGAGGCTCTTTTCATGCAAAAAATACTAAAAACATGACCAAAGAAATTCAAAAAGCAATTGAAACAAATCTGGACAGAATGCATAATGACCTATGATTACTCTAAAAATCATATAAAAACATAAACTAAACAAATAAGAAACTCTAGCATGTTCCTATATGAATAAGGATCATTATCATGCATGAAAAAAGTCTAAAATATGCAAGTCTACTATGCTATATGGAAATCATCATGCAAAAGAGATGTGCAAAAACCCTACTAAAAAAACCATAATATGCAACGTAATATGAAAACCCTAATATGATGTGACCCTAAAACAATAAGAAAAACTCATAGAAAACATGTAAACAAACTAATAAAATCTTACATAAAGAGAGCCTACAACCATACTTCAACATAGTGGCATTAGAAGAAGAGGAATATGTTTATATGACGATAAATATCATACTATTAAACAAAACAATAAAACCTTATCATCATATTATCTAAATCATAACATAAAACATATATTATTATCATGAACAACCCATAAAGTCATTATAAATATGCTAGAAAATCAAAACATGAGAGTTCATGTTGATGCCCATACTTTCAGTAACTCCTTCGCTTTGTGTTCTCTCCATTGCTCTTCCTTACGTAATTCTCCTTCTTCTTCACTTTCTAAATACTCTTGAAGCACTCCTTTAAGTGCCTGTTTGGGATAGCTTCAAAGTAGAATCAGAAGTAAAATCAGAAGCTGAATCAGAATCAGGGAGGAGGCAGCTTGAGCAAATTGGCATCAAAATCTATTTTGGGCTTACAATCACTTTTTTCATTTTTTTATCCAAACACTCTTAAAAGTGATTATGGGCCATCAGAATAGATTTTGGGCCTCCCAGAATCTCATCCAAACAGGCACTAAGTCTCTTAAAACTTACAAGGGTCTAACAATGAACACAAATTTGTAGCCCACTCTCTTTCTAGGGTTTAGAAGCAAGTATTGAAAGGAGGCTCCTATTTATAGGGAACTAACTTAACAACCCAATGGTTGAGATTAATCCTTCAAATAATGATTCAAGGGCTATTAGAAACTCTCTTGGTGCTTAAGTAACTCAAAACTACCCAAAAAGTAGAAGGAAAGTTACGAAAAAGTGGAAAAAGTTGCATTGGAAGCAAAAAATTGTTAAAAATTGGAAATAGGGCAAAAAATAGGAAATAACTCGGGTAATCGACCAAGTTTGGACGGTCAACCGTCCATCCCCAAACGGTTGACCGTCCACACTCGAACGGTGACATGAGAGACCCTCTTAGCTTTGTTTTTCGCCGTTTCAACCTTTCTGAGGGTGTATCTGGGTCATTTGAACTCCAATTTGAGCAAAACGAAAGCCAAAATGATTGTGACTTGAAGGAGAATGAATCTAGAAGACTCTCAAGATGAAAATCATCAACCATTGTTAAGTGGTTGGGTTAAGAAAATGGTCAACTGTTGAAGGTTTAAAGATAGTGATTTTGACAAAGTGAGGGTTTTATCTTCCGATTGACCTAATTCTTGTTTCAAATCATTATGAGACTTCAAGAAACATATTCCAACATGAAATTAGGCTTAAAGAAATGTAAATGGAGTTATTTGATTGAAAATTCAAATGGGAACCATAAGTCAACTTTGTGAGAACTGAAAATGGGTTTTATAGCCATCTCGAACCATTTTGAACCAAATTACTTCTAAGCCATCAATTTATCAAATTGAACCTATAAATAGACTCTATACATCAATCTGAACTCAAGGAAATAACTTGGAGCCTATTTCAAGATCAAACGGAAAAGATATAACTAAAAAGACGAAAATGCCCTCTAAGTCACAAAAGTTCTTATTAACCATTGAAACCTCCTCCAAATTGACCCAAAATCCATATGCATGATCTTTAATGCTATGAAAACTCAATGTAAGAGACTAGACTTAAAACAAGACAGAGACTTACATGAAATGAAGACTTCTAACTAGGGTGACAAAAATGGGGTGACATACAGAGAGTATCAAATATGTATCAGGAGTATCCTAGGCGTATTGTATCTGATATGGATACTATATGGATTCGTTGGGGGTTTAAGTATTCATGGTTCATAGGATGTGGCGTATGAAGATAATGTGTTAGATCTGGTGGTGGGCTACGTCGAGATGTTAGGCGACTCTCATTGCTTCAGATCCATTTCCTCCAACAAGCTCTTTGCATCTGTTACTACTTTAAAAGCTCTAAACTAGTTCTATTCATCATCATCCCAAAAATAAATAAATAAAAAAAATTTAAGCCTTTGGACCGAAAGGAGGTGTATAGATCCTTAAACTCGACGTTGTTTTTCATGGTGAGAAAAGAGGGTGTATAGATCTCCAAACTTGTCATCGTCGATTTCTTAGTAGATGCAAGGTGGAGCAATGAGATAGACACTCCGAGTTTGAGCAATGCGAGAGAGAAGCAACAAATTCATCATATTTGTCTTCTATATACATTAGCGAACTAGAGGTTTTAGAAATTTTGTAGCTTTTGTTGAGAGTCGCACTCAGGAAGAGGTTCCCTCACATTTCTTGCCTTTAGAATTGCAATTACTATCTCAAACCCAAAGAATTGGCAAACTCACATATAACCTAAAAGTGAATTCCTCGGAATTGGAAACATAATTGTATTTCCAATTCCAACTGACCATCCAAATGTTAGAATTGGAATTATTTGCCTCCTTTCCAATTCTAGGCTTGATTTCGGGTTCCAATTAGGCCCTAAAGAGAAATATGTGATAAAACTAAAGAGATTAGAGGGAAATTGAAGTATAGGGCCTCATATTTGATTGAGTTTTATAGGATATATAGTTTGGGGAATCAAAACTTTTTAGTCTTACACCCTTTAATAACTTTTTGTAGGATTGATATTTAATAAAACCAATTGTTGGATTAGATATTGCTCTTATGGAGATCATGTGTACCAAATTTTACACTGATCAAGTGCTCATAAGTATCTCATCTATAAATTTACTTTTCTTTTTGCAAATAAAACTATAATTTAGGCCGCTTTATCGAGGGAATAGTTTTTAATCTCTAATCAATGTGAAATTTGGTGTGTATGATCTCTATGAGAGCAATATCCAATCCAACAGTTTGTTTTGTTAAATATCAATCTTGCAAAAAGTTATTGAGGGATGTAAGACTAACTAGTTCCCCCCCCCCCCCCCCCCCCCCCCCCCAAAAAAAAATAATTTGGGGTTTCTTAACATCCTAATTGATCTTTATCATCTTCCAGAAAATTAATCGAAGCAAAATCATCATGTTGTTTCCACAAGATTGGAAGTATATGCCCCAATAACCTCTCCATTCTATATGTAATAAAGACGATTTAGATGGTTTATATTATCATTACATGGAATTACATTTATATGTTTGTGAATGTTAAGAATGTAATAATTTTTTTGAAAAAAAAAAAAAAAAGGTGTCAATTCATAAAAGAGTAGAGTGCATTCTACTTCGTAAAAGAGTAGAGTGCACTTTAATTTTAGAAAGGTAAATGGTGTCAATTCATCAACCCGCAATGATGGCATAGATAGTGAAGGACCACATCATAGCAACCATAATTTCGGAGTTCATATCTTTGTCCCCTCATTATTGGATGGATGGACTATTTGGTAGAGTAATATGTCACATGGGCCTCATTTGATGCAAAAAAAAAATAAAAAAGCTCAAGGACAACATACAAAAGTATTAGAAATGTCACAACATACAAGTTATAAGGAGTACTAGAGTATTATGGCCTTTGGCTATTTCTTTAAGAGCAATGCTATGGATCCCTAAATTTCTTTTCTTAATATTTTTCCTAATGATGGGGCAGCAGTTACATCAACACATGATTCTTTTATTGTCCCCCACTAAATGTTTTGCTAAGTCAGAAGCCACATCATTAGGAAAAAATCAGAGATGGAAATTTAAGGATCCATGGCAATTTCATTTCTTTGGCCCTTTTGTGATTAAGATGGTAAAATCTGTGATCCTATTGTGATTCTGTTGACTCTTCAACTATGGATGGGATGGACCTAGTGACCTACCTAGATCAAGGGTCCTAGACAGACCATTGGATAGGCTTGAGTATAGAATATTAGCCATAGGCTTGAGTTGGCCTAATGTATTAAAGGCTTGAATTTCTCTTGGTTGGGCTTGGGTTCTTAGATAATGTGCTTGACCTAAGGTTTGTTTCAATTTATCATCTGTGGTGGGTTGCAGTGGAGGGTATTTTGGTCCAGAAAAGTACGAGGTGGGGTTTTATGTTGTATAAGGTTTTCAAGTCCTATTTTGTTATTTTTGTATAATTTAGTTATTTAATTTCTTTTCTAGCATTTTTTACCGTGCAATGCACGAGTTGATCGCTAGTTATAGGTAAAGTATTGGATGACTCCAGTGCTATTATAGATGCATGACACGATAGTTTTGTGCTCCATCTATGGTTTAGAAATTGCCACGTTTGTTTACTACTTCTTACTTACCCATATATACACACAAAATGAAAAAAGGTTTAAACATGAGTTTTTTGGCTGTAGCCTCATAAGATAACATTTCATGTATAATTGAACCAAAAAAAAAAAAAAAATGCCCCTTAACCTCATAACCCCTATTGACCTCAAATAAACGAAATTACCTTTATTTTAAGTCTCAAAATATTTACAACTATGCCATATTCTTCAAGATCAAAGTAAACAGTCTCGTCAATAATTTTATCATAATATTCATCCTCCACAACATATCTTAAACACACTATTATTACGAGTGGGTGATTATGTGCGCACAAAATTAGTGTTAATCTATCCTACGAAATGTGTTCATTATGCCCTACATTTACGAATTCATGTGTTTGGCGATAAAATAATATGCTTTGATTTGGTGTATTACCTGTGATGATCATTTCGTATATAGATATCGTTGTATCATTGAGACTCTTGAACTCCAACTTGGCCACTCTCGCTTCATTCCAGATGGTATATTTTACCACAGCTAAACAATTGCCACAACGAATGACCTCGTTTTGGGGCTCGTCGAATATGTTCATCGACGAAAAACGGTTCAATGAAAGATAACCCTTCATCACTTCATTAGTCTTCTGAATCATCAAATCCACTTCAATGCAAAATTCATCGGATAGAAACGGTTTAGTGCCATCTATCACCAATGCATTCTTCTGGTAAAGGATTTCAAAAGCATCACTACTTGATCGTTGGTAGATAGTAGAATGACTCAATCCAAAGATGGTGGAAATAAAATCTCAGATTTTGTTGCGGTGTTTCTTATTTTTACTGAAAAAATGGATAGCGTGTGCATTTAACCATGGGTTCATGTGATTGAGTCGTCGTCTTCACACCACTGGTGGAGGACTTCTTTCTTCCCACCAGAAGGAGCCTCCATCTTCTTATTTCCTTGCCTAGCATTTTTGGAGGATTGACCCTCCTCCATCTTCTTCTTTCCACGCACATCAGTTGTTTGGTCCCCACGCTTCTTTTTTCCTTCTTGTCCACCGTTCTTCTCGGATGGAAACTTGAGGATGCCAAGCTTTCTAACCGCATCAGAAATTGTCTCGATTTTGACTTGACCTTTAACAATGTTATTAAGTTTGAACTCATTTTTCCTTTCAATATGTCGAGGATCACCATCATTACCATTACTATTTTCATATATACCATGTTGGTCAGTATCATATTTCATCATTGCAAAAGAGAGAGTTCCCCAATCTTGCTGCATGTCACGCATAACTGTATCGATTCTCAATGCGCGATCATGCCCTTACATCAATCGTTCACTTATGATCTTGAAGCGAAAAGGTTCATAGAATGTCTGGATGATTACTAAGACACGCTTTACAAGATCTCTCATTTTCCTCCCTTATTTTTTTCACGTTTTGAATTTAGGGGGTTTTTTGAAAGATGGATCACAGCATCTGAAAAAATCTCCAGACCTAAATTCAAATTCGTCTTTTTAACATGGCCCATGTCTTCTATGCTCCCATATTTGTGTCTTGCCTCTAGAAATATGGAATGTGGAATCTAACGAACATCCATTTTTTATTTTCCTAATTCATGCCAAACATTTCCAACTTTATATTTTATAAAATACAAAATCTACTACTTTGATCTTTATTGTTATTGTATATCCATTCTCTCCTTATCCTCGTCGTCAACAGGATTGACGATCAGGTTTAAATGAAGATGTGGATGAATATACAATAACAATAAGGACCAGAGTAGTAGATTTGTATTTTATAAGATATAAAGTTGAAAATATTTAGTATGAATTGAGAAAATAAAAAATGAATGTTCGTTAGATTCCACATTCCGTCTTTCTGGAGACAAGATACAATTATGGGAGCACAGAAGACAAGGGCTATGTTAAAAGGGCGAATTTGAATTTAGGCCTGGAGGTTCTTTCAGATGTTGTGATCTATCGTCCAAAAAACCCCCTGAGTTCAAAACGTGAAAAAAAAATAAGGGAGGGAGATGAGAGATCTTGTAAAGCGTGTCTTAGTAATCATCTAGACATTCTGCGAACCTCTTCGCTTTAAGATCATGAGTGAACAATTGATGGAAAGGCATGTCGTACAGTGAGAATCGATACAGTTATGCGTGACATGTAGCAAGATTGGGAACTATCTCTTTTGCTATGATAAAATATGATATTGACCATCATGGTGGATATGAAAATAGTGATGGTAACGACGGTGATCCTCGACGTATTAAAAGGAAAAATGAGTTCAAGCTTAATAACATTGTTAAAGGTCAAGTTAAAATCAAGACGATTTCTGACGTGGTTAGAAAGCTTGGTATTCTCAAGTTTCCGTTCGAGAAGAATGGTGGACAAGAAGGAAAAAAGAAGCGTGGGAATTAGATAACTGATGTGCGTGGAAAGAAGAATATGGAGGAGGATCAATCTTCCAAAGGTGCTAAGCAAGGAAATAAGAAGATGGAGGCTCATTCTGATGGGAAGAAAGGAGTCCTCCACTAGTGGTTGGTGTGAAGAAGACGGCTTAATCACATGAACCCGTGGTAGATGTACATGCTGTCTTTTTTTTCAATAAAAATAAGAAACACCGCAACAATATCTGAGATTTTATTTCTACCATCTTTGGATTGGGTCCTTCTACTATATACTAACGATCAATTAGTGATGTTTTCGAAACCCTTTACTAGAGGGATGCATTGGTGATAAATGACACTAAATCGTTTCTATCCGATGAATTTTGCATTGAAGTGGATTTGATGATCCAGAAGACTAATGAAGTGATGAAGGGATATCTTTCATTGAACCATTTTTCGTCGATGAACATATTTGACGAGCCCCAAAACGAGATCATCCGTTGTGGCAATTGTTTAGCTGTGGTAAAATATACCATCTGGAGTGAGGCGATAGTGGCCAAGTTGGAGTTCAAGAGTCTCAGTGATACAACGGTATCTACATACAGAATGATCACCGCAGGTAATACACCAAATCAAAGCATATTATTTTATCGCCAAGAACATGATTTCGTAAATGTAGGGCATAATGAATACATTTCGTTGGATAGATCAACACTTATTTTACGAGCACATGATCGCCCCCTATCACACCTCATTTTTGTCACCTTAGCTAAAGTTTATTTTTTCATGTATTTTTTTGTTTCATTTTTTAGTCTAATCTTTTGCATTAAGGTTTTTAGGCATCAAGGATGATGTTTATGAATTTTTGTTTGATTTGGAGATGTTTTCAATAGTCAATAAGAGATTTTGCGACTTTGATATTGTCTTTTAAGTCGTATATATATATATTTTTATAACTTTGAAATGATATCCAAGTTATCAATTGGAGTTTATATTGATACATAGGATTTATTTGTTGGTTTAATTTGATAAATTAATGGTTTAGAATCAATTTGGCTTATAATGGTTCAGGATGGCTATAAGATCTTCTCTTGGTTCGCTCAATTGGCTCATGTTTCCCACTCAATTTTCTTTTATTAAACTTTAATTGGTCTTAATTTTACTCTTAAACATGTTTTAAAAGATTGGATTTTGGTTGGGAAGCATTTGGCTCAGTCCTGTGTGCGAACTCTAGTTTTGCGACAGTGGTGTACAGTGGCTAGCTACATTTGTAAAACCTAACCATGCACCCATGGTTAAAGGTTTTTGTCCTAAAATGTCTAAAAATGTGTTCTTTTTCAAAGCACAATCGTTTTAGTTTTTATTTCGTCAAAATTGGATTTAATTTCATCCGGAAGTGTTGGATTTAATTTCATCCTGAAACACTTCTGGAAGGTAGAGAAGTTCAAAAAAGGAAGCTGACGGGAGGCCCTCGGGTGATTGTCCGGGTTTGGATGGTCACCCGAAGAACTCCGTCATTGTTTAGGAAACCTCCGTGTTTTTTTTCTTTTGACGGATTTTTTCCCTCTTGTAAGTAACTTTGAGTTACTTAAGCCCCAAGAGAGTCTACAAAAGCACTTTAGGTCGTTTTGGTTTCCTTCTAAAATTAGGTAACTTTGAGTTACTTAAGCCTCAAGAGAGTTTAATAGCCATTGTATCATTATTTAATGAATTAATCTTAGTCATTGGTTTATTAGGTCAATCCCCTTTATAAAAAATACTATATTCAGTACATAAGGAGGCTACAAGAGCACTTTATGCCTAGTGAGAGAGAGACCACGAATTTGCATACACTCATATACTTTGAGAGAGCTATTCTATTGCATATTTGAAGGAGAACTAGAAGCATATCAAGTCCAAGAAGAAGAAAACATCCAACAAAGGCCCTCTTTTGTAAGTAAGTCTCATTCTCTTCTTCTCTTCTTCTCTCTTTCTCTTAGGTTTTATTTTCTGCATGTTTAAGATGATTACTTAGCTTAGTTATCATGTCTATTAGATATTATTGAGATTATTTGATTGATAATATATGAATAGCAGGATAGTTTGCTAGGGATTTTTTTGTTGCATGCTGAAATAGTGATTTTCTCTATTTAGAATTAGGGTTTTCTCTTATATTAATATTGTTGTGATGCAAGCCTGCTTAGGATGTTAGTATGAATTGTTTGTGATGATTTTGTATGATTTATGGTGTTATTTTCATAGCATAAATATGTGAGTTTGATAAATTATCGTAAGCATAAGGATTTCTGCATCTAAGGTATGTTTTCTTCCCTTTTATGTGCTTTAGAGTCTACTGTTTTGAAGCAAAATTAGTATCTCTCTCTTTTATGATCTTGATAGGTTGTTAGCATGTTTTTAATTAGTTTTTGCTTCTGTTTTGGTGATTATCATGTTAAGTTGCATATAGGGAGTGAGTTTTGCATGTTTTAGGGTTAGTTATTGCATGATAGGTGTCCTATTGCATTAGGGTTTTATTAGTTGTTCTCTTCTTTTTGCATGATTATTAGGATATTTTATGGATGTTTAGTATTTTGTCTAGATTTGATTTAAGTCTTCTAATGATGATTTGAGCATGAATATTGTTGGTTTAAGTATAATAATTGTCATATAGCTTACATAGGAAGATTATTTGGTATTTTCGCAATAATTTGAAAGTGATTTGTATAAGATAAGTTCAAGTATTGTATGCTTCTTTCTCTTATTCTCCCCTCTCTCTTGGGTTATTTCCTTGGTATAGAAATATGATAATCTTTTGGTTTATTAAACTCTATTTTTCCATTCAAATTCAAATTCTTCGTTATTCTTGTCTTGGAAACTCTTTTGGAAAATTTTATTCTTATAAATAGAAATCAAGGGTTTATTATAATTCTTTTAAAAGGAAATAACTCATTCTTTATCGAACTACGTGGACTTTGATCTTTGCATGTTCGTGTAAGGTACGTAGGCACTCAATTGATGTTCAAGTCCGTTTTAGGATACTAAGTATCCTAGATTTTTTCTCTTTTTATTCTTTTATTTATTCTCTTGTGATGGGTAATGGATAAAGATGGATTATTGATTGATATGCTGTATTTTATTGATTGATATTGATTTCCATGTATTTAAGTCATTAAATTAGCACAATCAAATTAAGAGATCAACTCAGGCGATGTAGGTGCCTATGAGTTTGGCCCAGAATCTTCTCACATCGTAACTTAGCTTCAAAATCCAATTTTTTGTTTAAGACCTTTGCCTTTCCTTTTAAAATGGAGTCATGTGTTTTGAAGATAAAACATTTTTTAGGGTTTCTCCCATTCCTTAAAAATGGGGTGACGACTCTTTTGTTTTCACATGTGATCATGTAAGCCATTTTCCTAGGTTTACACCCATTCGTAATAAGAGCATCTTTAAGATATGTTATGGATGATGAACATTACGATAAGATTATCGATAAGACTCTTTACTTTAATCTTGAAGAATATGGTGTCACTTAGGCCTGAGGGCCGTTTCAGAGGCTGTTGTTGGGTGGGAATTCCGAAATGATGGATTGGAAGAATTTTGGGGCTGAAATTATAACGAGTCAAAATTGTATGAAATGATTTCCACTTTCATATATATCAAATTATCAACTATGTTTATTCTCTATCAAGTTACTTTTCACATTTGATTCATACGAACATGTTCACTTGCTTAATTTTGTGCATATGCACTGTCGTTTGTGATTATTTGTGACAATTATGTTGGTACGCAGGACAAATATATAAGTTTGTGATTATTTGTGACAATCATGTTAGTACGCAAGACAAATATAAAAGAAATGATTAGTATTGCGTATGCACATCAACGGTCACCTATTATTGAGTTACTTTCCAGGTTTGAGTTAAACAAAAATGTACATATGCTTATTCTTTTGGATGCACAACATCGACGGTGAGTGTTTGTACTAATCATGTGCGTATGCGGAACAAATATTAATGATATGATTTAGTCTAATGTATGCACATAGATGAGCAGTGGTTGATTATTATTGATTTATGTAACGTATATACCAAATAGAAATTGATATATCTACTGTATAGTAGACATTTTTTTTGGCCAGCTTCCAAGAGCCAAAACCTTGCTGAAAGTAAAGTAAATTGCTCCTCACAAATTTTCTGATAAAGTATAATTTTCTGTTTAGGTTTTCAAAAGGTAACAAATTTAAAAAAAAAGAAATTTAAAAAAACAAAAAAAAAAAAAAAATCCGTTTAATTTTTTATTTCTACTAAGCAACCAAACGGATATATTTGAACAAAATACAAAAGAGAATCAAAATTCAATAATATGAAGATATTGTCTTGAAAAGGCTTCGTCAGTGTCATTTTTCCTGGTTAAAGTGTTCAAAAGAGAAAACCCAAGTCAAAGCCACTACATCACAGATCAAAAAGAAATACATACGATACAAAGGATAGCCATTTTAGATTTTACCTCGACAAGACTACCAATGTAGTCTTTGGCTGTCGGGGAAATTGGCAGTGGATTCTCTCAGCAACAAAATGAACAGCGCAAAAGTTAAGACATGTTCTACAAAAATATTCCTATAAAGAATCCCCACAAGTTCCACATAACTATCTAGAATTGTCACCTGCATAAAGTTGTCCTAAAATATGGATCAGAGAATGATTCCAAAATGTATCAACAAACGATCAAAGATTCTTAGCAATAGTATAAAGAAAAATTCTATTTTCAAATGTCCATGACCATGCTGCTGTTTTGATAGGCTAACCTATCCACCTCTCACCACAAAATGGGTCTTAGTGTCTTACTTATGAAGAGCTCTGCCGCAAACACAGCCTTCTCTGCACGCTTTTTAATATTACAAAATTGCTTTCTTTAGTTTCTTTCATAGTATTTTACCACAGATATCATTCAAAATCTCTAGGTGGAAAAACATGTACATACATGTCCACACGCACACACGCACAATCACTTTGATTTAATCTAACCAATCAAAGTTTTCAATACATACCTCTCAAAGTGTGAAATTCCTACAAGTAGCTCCAGCACAGAGATATTGCTGGGTTGAGAGGAATTTTGATGCCATGAAGCTCTAAAAGTAAGATGGTTTGAAGCAGAAAGGTAGGTAACACCGTTTTTATACTTGTCCTAATTTAGGGAGCCACATCCAAACCTTCTAAATCATCTGGAGCATCTTCTTAAAGCTCTCCCATGTCAATCATAGACAAGACCACATAAGCACTTCAGATTATATGCATTAATCTCACAGATTGCAAAATTATGGTTCCAACAATGAGTTGTAACTCCAGATTCCAGACTATAAAATGGATTTCTTGGATGGAATATTAGTAAAGAATAACATGATAAGGTCATAATGCAGTTATAATTATTATTTTCTTCTTTCGTCTCTGTGAAAGGCCATTATTAGAGGCTAAACATTGCAAGATATGAGCATTTAATGGTGATTTTTAATTTAAGGAAAATAAGAAGGTTTCATGGGCAACTAAACTTACAACCAGTTGAAGGAAAAACGCCAAATATAGTAATTGATTGAGTGGGAGAAGTTGGGCATATGCATTTTACCTGCATCATATAGTTTTGACCAAAACAAATTATGAATCTATTTTCTACTCAAAGTAAAGCGAAGAGACAATTATCAGTATGCAGTGCCAGTACATGTACACAAGCTCCTAAGTAATCTAAATAGAGTTATCCTACATTTAGGAGAGGGAGGATCTTCAAGAGCCATGACCAGCTGCCAAACAAAACCAGAAAAACAGAGTGGGGATTTGAGTCACTTATTACATAATTTTAAAGGTTCCACCAAAATTGATTCAGGCCATTTAGTTTTAGATAGCATTAGAGCATATTACTTGTAAGCTTAATATGGAGGCATATTAATCACAAAAAACAAAAAACAAAAACCAAAAAGGATTTTATTAGACAAATCTCAAGAAAAATAAATGAACCTATCTAAATGGAATAAGAAAAACACAATAGGCTCAAATCCAATGAAAAGCATAGTGACCTGGTTCAGTTTTCAAGGGACATTAAAACATCCCATTAGACCATAAAAATAAATGAAGCTATGATTCTTTATTACATGTGTCTTCAGAAGACAACAAAAAAAAAAAAAAAAAAAAAAAAAAAAAAAAAAAGAAGAACGGGGGAGTTAAAGAAGCAAATAAGAACATATGCATATTTTCCAACCATTCTTTTATTTTTAACACCACATGCATATTTTCCAACCATTCTTAGACCTTAAACCCAACCAATACCCACTTTAAATCATTCATTAGATTTCCTAGGAGGAATAAAGATGAAAATGTTATTTTCAATCTCTCAAATGTCATTCTTCCAGCAAGCAATCAGAGGAGTTAATTATCAGAAAATATCAATAGTTTTACAACGATGATCATAACCGAAACTCATCCTTCATAATGTGTGGCTGATGAAAACCAAAACTCATCCTTCATAATGTGTGGCTGCCTCCTTGTGCATGCACATAAGAAACTGAATATGCCTCCATCGGAAAATTCCTTAAAAAATTAGCATACAGCTCAACATTTTTTTTCATAAGAAACTGTGTGATATGTAAGAATTTAGTCGATTCAATATCTTTATATTTGTAAGAAGCATAAATAAAGACAAAAAAATTTCCAATACTCGTCAACTGAGCGTTGATAACGCTTGCCCCAATTTGCAAATTGCTTGACAACACTGAAACACCCCAAAAGAAATAACAAATGGATCCAAAATTTCAACTGGCCTCAGTCTTGGGGTGTCACGTCCCCTTCGTCTGATATGGGTATATATGCCCAGGGGCGAAATGAGAGAGGTTGGCCAATCATGGCGGCCACAGTCGGCTCTAAACTGTAACCTCTGAAGCCACAAACTCAACACTATAATGTCCATTTTTGTTGAAACACAAAACCAACCCTTCCATTTAAATGCACAGCTACCATCTTCAAGCACGCCCTGCGGCTTTGTCCTGCCCCACATTCTTCATCTTCACTTGATGTTTCCCCCATTTTTTTTTTTTTTTTTTTTTTTTCTAAGGTTCAATCCATCTTCAATTCTTTATTTATTTATTTATTCTTTTTTTTTTTTTTTTTTAAGGAAATCCATCTTCACTTCTTGAAACCTATAATAAAGACCCATAATAGAGCACCGTGTTCAAGCAACCCTTTTCTAAAAAAACTAAACCATCCTATGGCTGTCTTCTCCCAAAATATCATCTCCAAACGGCAGAAGAAAGTATAGCAAAAAAAAAAAACATTATATATATATATATATATATTTTGAAGTAGCAATAAATGTCAAAGATTTCATTCATTGACAGAAATGTCTAATACAGTAACCTAGCTTAATGAAGGCGAAAATAAAAAACCAAAATGAACCAAAATTTAATTTATATTGTTTTCCCTAATTTTCTCTTCGATCAGACAATTCAAAAAAAAAAAATTTCTCAAGAAACTGCCAAACATTCAACTCTAATCACGATCCTTAGCAGATAGAAAATAAAATTCAAAAAGGGAAAAATATTAAAATGGAAGATTAATGTTCAATAGTCAATACTGTATTTTCTATAAGAAAAATAAAATTTAGGGTCATTGGACTCACCCATTGAATGCATAAAAACATGGGCTTTTCTTGAATCTAAACGATTCAATAGAGAAATTACCTCTTTTTGTCATGACTTTTGTTCTGCACCAAACATCAACTAAAATTCGGTAGAGAAAATTCTAAGAAACCCAAACAACATGAAAACATAAAGATTCAAAATTTTACTTTCTTCTCTATTCCTGCATTTTCCAGCACCCAAAAAAAAATGTCAAAGCTAAAAGAATTTCAAAAAGAAAAAAGAAAAAAAAAATCAACACATGACTGATTTTTTGGTGGGAACGGAATCCCGACCCATGCCACTATCTTCCAGCTGCCCCCTCAAGGCTTGGGCACTTGTCGCTGCTGAGTGCTGATGCAGTCAGCATTTCTTTCTTGCGTCTATAATTCTCGTCTTTTGCATCCTGAGTGCCACCCAAGAAAAAGAGAAGAAGAAGGGAAAAACATTAGCTTTCTACTCTTCTCCAGTGAGGTACAATCCACTCCAAAATGACCAAATCACCATCTCACCCCTAATAGAAAACCACCATCTCACCGCCTTTACTTGAAACCTCCATCTGACCCCGAACCCAGCCGCCATTTCACCAGAAATGGTCATCAATTGCTGCAACAACAGTGACAAGTGGGCTTTAGCAAAAACCCATTTCTCTGGCTGAACACTTCAAGCACCGAGTGGCAGAAATTTGGTTTCCCTGTCTGTGGATGAACACTTGAAGCACTAAGGAGAGACGTCCAAATATACAAAAACATATTCCATGACATAGTTACTCTTTGAAGGGGTTGCTTCCAAGCGCGCCCCAAAAAAGAATCACACGTACATTGGTCAAGCAAATAACCAAGAAATATAAAACTCAAGCCAAAAATTTTAAATTGTAGATAAAACATGCAATAATCAGACAAAAATCAAAGAATGAATTTGAAATTCTGAAAAGTCAATACATGCAAGCAAACAAAAATAGTATGTTTTCTGTTTACATGTATATGGAATAATTGCCAAGAATAATTTTATAACTTCACAAACTGTTAGGAAACTTCACTAACATGTATAGGAAACCTCACAAACCATTGCCTTCAAATAGGAATTTAATGAAGGCACAGATGCTTAATATTGGCTGGTTAAGATCAAGCGCGCTGCTCAGTTCTGTTCATTAAAAAATAAAAATGTAAAAAAAAAGTAAGCGAGGACCAAGCTGTTCATGTGCAGCTCGTCCACTCATCAACTATAAGCCTAACACCCCATAAGAATATACATATTGTTGTGTTTTTTTTTTTTAATGGAAGATCAAGTTTCTTAGTGAGTTGAATTCAGCCACTCATCAATCTGAGCTTCAGCCACCACTACACCAAAAAAGGTCTTTTACAACATTGAAAAAATGTTGTTAAAGACTTTCCACAACATTTTCATATATGTTGTGTCAGCCCCTGTTGTGGTTGATGTGGGACTTTTTACAACGTTAAACAAATGTTGTTGAAAGGAAAAACAGAATGTTGTTAATGCCATCTTACCACGTTGAATAAACGTTGTGTTAGACGCATCGACAACATTTACAGAAACGTTGTCTTAGATCGAACACATTAACAACATTTCAGAAATGTTGTCGTAAATAGTTAGTTGACACACCAACAACGTTTTCAAAATGTTGTATTCTATAAACACATTACCAACATTTCAGAAATGTTGTTGATAATTAACTGACTTACATCAACAACATTTACAAAATGTTGTCTTATATAGACACATTAACAACATTTCAGAAAATGTTGTCTTAGATACACACACCAACAGCGTTTCCAAAATGTTGTCGTAGATTTTCGGTAATTTTATGACAACATTTTGTAAACGTTGTCGTTTCCCTTTTTTTTTTTTTTTTTTTTTTGGTTTGCATGTGCTTTCATTTATGGTTGTTTTTATACCTATTCCCTGTTCATATAAAATGATAACCAAACACACCATTATTAAAAGTGTAAAACCATAATTGATTTGATCCCAAACTTCAAACACCTAACAAATCAAATTCATTAAATAAAGCCTAATATTACATGCAATACATTGCAAACAAAGTATGACTTCAAAAGTTTCATTAACATCAATTCTCATTACATGTCATTAAGTGTCAATACATTGCAATATGACTTCAAAAGTTTCATTAACATCAATTGTCATTACATGTCATTAAGTGTCAATACATTGCAATATAACTTCAAAAGTGGCCAAAAAGACAAAAATAGAGAAGTTAGGAGTGCATATCCACCACAAAAAATTGGTCATCAATCATCTACTCCTGCAAAACATTGGAAACAAAGTGTGACTTCAAAAGTGAGTCAATAGTTATCATGCTAAACTAACAAAAGACTTAGAAGTATTACCTCCATTACACCAAAAAAGGCCTTTTACTAATAGAAAAGTTAGGAGCATGCATCCACCACAAAAAACTAGTAAGTCATCAATCATCTACTCCTACAAAACATTGTAAACAAAGTGTGACTTCAAAAGTGAGCCAATAGTTATTATGCTATGCTAACAAAAGACTTAGAAGTATTACCTCCACTACACCAAGAAAGGCCTTTTACTAATAGAAAAGTTATGAGCATGCATCCACCACAAAAAACTAGTAAGTCATCAATCATCTACTCCTACAAAACATTGTAAACAAAGTGTGACTTCAAAAGTGAGCCAATCATCTACTCCCAATAGTCGGTAAGACCTCTTTATACACCAAAATTGAGAAAATACAAAATTATCCCAGCATGAGACAAGACAATCTCACCCACTTGCAAAAGAAATCTCTCCCTCTCTTCCCCCTATCTCTTTGTACGGATCTCTCTCACTCCATAAGATTTACCCTTTATGTAATCCCATCCTCTTTTCCAGAAATCTCTCTCCCTCTCTCTCTCTCTATGATACAAATCAAATCACCCAAAATCCTCTCTCTCTTTTTCACACATACCTTTTTTCTCTCTCTCTCCTCACTTTCTCTCACTTTCTCTCCAAAAAAGCCCAAACCCGGAATATCGAGATCCCAAAAAGCATGACCGACAGTTTGCAATATCGAGATCTAGGCAACAGTGCTGTTGCAGACCATTATAGACCCTAAATCGCATCGAATCCCCACAGTGCATTGGTTTTTGCGATCTGTTCTTGGGTTGAGTGAGAGCGGTTTTTCTTTAAAAACCAGAGTTTGATTATAGGTGCTTAAACACTCTTCCCCAACCATTCAACCCTCAGAGAAAACTCTCTTCCTCTAAATCCTCTCTTATGAACTCATGGCCTCTTCCTCCTCTGCCCCACAAAACCGTCTTGATTTAAACACAACGCCAGCAACACAACCAGAGGTCTGGCACCCAAGGTTCCTAAATGTTCAAAACCAACCCCTTACAGTTGACGATTCTGTAATTTACAATCTTGCGAACGCAACGGCAGTAGCGGAGGGACTCATCACTCCT
Organism: Liquidambar formosana; assembly: GCA_039720395.1. Taxonomy (NCBI): domain Eukaryota; kingdom Viridiplantae; phylum Streptophyta; class Magnoliopsida; order Saxifragales; family Altingiaceae; genus Liquidambar; species Liquidambar formosana. Next base: position 26,453,255 of record CM077833.1, read on the forward strand.
CGTGATGAGAGAATACTGGTTGGACGGTCCGACCTGGACGTAATAAGAGACTCCATGGCTCTCAGCGCTCAGACCACAACATTTACTGCTAACATGGCTCGGCGTTTGCACGCCAGAAATGTGCACATGCAAAGTCTAAGTGACCAGGTCACTCGTCTCCAGGGGTTGCTCGACGGAGCCTATCGAAGGATGAGGGCTTTGAGAGCAGAGAATAGAGAGTTACAAAGAATGGTGGACTCCTATTCTAACAGACTCACACCAAGGGTCGAGGCACTAGAGAGGCTCACTGATCAAATCATTGATCAAGAAAGGGTTCCGGGCAGCCCACAGAGGCAACCTCCAGCTGATCCCTCCAGTTCTACCCAAGGCCCACAAAGGCAACCCCCAACTGACCCTTCTAGTTCTACCCAAAATGCTACTATTGAGTAGCTCTCACTTTTTTTGTTTTTGTTTTTTTTTTTTTGTCTCTCTCTCTTTTTTTTTCTTTTTTTTTTTTTTAATCTAATGGAAATGACACTCTCTCTTCTTTTTTTCTATTTTTTTTTTCAATTGGAGTACGAACAATAGAGTACAAAAGGTAAACCAAGGGCAAAGTTATATCCTCCGCCTTCAATGAGTTACCCAAGCTAGGATGCCCGAGAGCAATCCGTTAACGTACTCACAAGCTTATTACAGGCTAATTAAAATATGAGATGTCCGACACTGAGAAAGAGGCGACAGTAGCTGGTCATGGATACACAGCTCAAGAATGATAAGAAATGGACTAGTTCGCTATTTACATTGTGCACTACTCTATGACCACATTTAAACGAGTATATAACCATGTATCTTTAAGCAACAATATAAAACAGTAGTATCAAATGATATATTGTAGGATTCCCCAAATTTTGAACAAGTAATAAAAATATTTGGTTATAAATCAGTGGGAAAATCCAACAATATCATTAAGGCATTTAAAATCACATTCATAAAATAACACCATATTAAATGTAAAGAAGCCACATTTCCTACCTCAATTGCGAGCAATACCAACCCAAAATCATCAAAATAATTTTTAAAACACTCTCTATAATTTTTGGGAATTTTCTGTAATTTTGGGAATTTTCTGATATTTTCTGGAATTTTTAATAAATATTAATTTGGCCAAAAAGTCAAACTACAGTCAAACTTGGTCAAAATGATCAACTAAGGGTCCCACATGGTAGGGCCCTCCAAGACGAGTCCAACGGTCAAATTCGGGGTTCATATGATTATCGTATGGCTTTTAAATGCATGAGAACACGGTAAGGTATACAGATGCACCCACACAGGATCATAGACCTATGGGGTCATCTTCAACCTCCCGCGGGTTGAATTGTGTAACCGGGTTACACCGTGTGTTCAACGGGCCAACTTCGACGATTAATATCTCCCTTGTTTCTTAACCGTTTTTAGTGATTCAAGTGTCGAATCGAAGCTCATGCGGAGTACTACGTGCGACTATAAATTGTTCATTCAGAATCCTATAAAATCATATTCGTTTTTAAGCCACAAATTTCGGGTTTTCATGATCCAAAATTCTAAAATTTGTTAATAGAAAGACCAAAGAATATATAATAATTACTTTGAACGGAAAAGGTATACATCAAATATCTAGTGTGAGAGAAATGGGCAATTGTAAATATAATCAGAAATTTAAACAAACATCAGTAGAAAAAAATTCAATTAAACAAATTTATTTATATATATATATATATACGTGTACTTGAAATTGAACCCTAGGTTACATACTTGTGTTTGTGCATAAACCCTAACTGCTCGATTCAAAAGAAACCCCAATTAAAAACGAAAAAAATCCAATCTGAGATTTGATGATGCTAATATACTATACAAAACCCCAACCCAAAAGAAAACAAAACAAAACAAAAATAAAATAAAAAACTAAAGAACAGCCATGATCGAAGGAGAATCAAAATGAACTCACCGAAAGCGTTAAGAAACAATGGGTGTCGAAGAGCTAGAGTGAGATGCTTCAATGGTCGTCAAAGAGAGAGATAGAATGAGAGGCTTCAATGGCCGTCAAAGAGAAAGAGAGTGAGAGGCTTCCAGATCAGGGAGGACAGCAAACTTAGATCGAGGAGAGGAAAGCAGAAAAACAGAGAAGGCTTTACTCTTTTTACCCTTAAAAAAATAAAAAGAATTAAAAAGAGAGAAGGGCTTTACTCTTTAGGGGCTTTCAAACACTTTGGGAGGAAAGCAGCAAAAAACGTAAGGCGGCAAGTTAAAAAAAAATCCTGCCCCTTGTCTAGAATCGACCACGTTTTATTAAACGTTGTGGAAGTACTATAAAGCAACAACATTAATAAAAACGTTGTGAAAGTACTATAAAACAACCACGTTAACAAAAACGTTGTGGAAGGGTGTATTTACAACGTTAATGGAACCAACGTTGTTAAATATCCTAGAGTAACAATTTTTAACAACATTTTTTACATAAATGTTGTTAAAGCCCCACTACAACAACATTTTATCAAAAACGTTGTTAATGATATGTTGTTAAAGCCCATTTTTCTTGTAGTGCACTTGGTGGCTCAAATTGCTTAATGAGCTGAATTGAGGCAATTAACAAACTGAGCTCTAGCTACTCAGTAGCTATATTTGATTACTAGAACCACATAGACCAAAAATATGACATCCACCATTGAATTAAACTTCAAAGAAATAAAGCAAGCACTCACATAAATAATATCAAAGATCAATATACTTCTTTTTGATAAAGTACAAAGATCAATACACTTCTGAACCCCCAAATGTAACAAAGCACAATGGCACAATGGCTACATGTTGAAGAGAAATTTCAATGAATCCAATGGCCTAGTTTGCATGATACCCACGATCACATAAAGCTTGGCTAATAGAAATGTTGGTGCAACATTCGATTGAATTGTTATGTTTGATCCCTAGAAAACTGCTTGAGCCATATACAAAAACTAAAGAGATTCGTAATAGTCTTGATTAGTGCATATTGTGTTCACAAGAAGAAGGTTGAGACTGAAGGTATTAGAGATATTGTAGCTTGGAGAAGAGTAGGGTAGAAAAAAAGTGAAGATTTTCTTGTGTTGTGAGTTGTGACTAATCCTTTGTAAAAATTTACTAAACGTAATTAAAAATGAATCACATGACATTCTTAATGTCAAATGATAAGAATGATTCTTTTACAAAACTATTTGTACTAAGAAGTCAATAGTCATATTACTAGGATGGATTAACTCCCATTGTTAGATTAACGATTAATTAATGGTGATTATTTCGTTTCCAAAATAAAGACAAAAATAATTTCATTTCATTTACAATTTGATACAGTCTGGAAAAAAGTAAGGTAGAAAGCAGAAATCCATAAATAAACATTAAAAAAAAGAAGAAGGACGTCTACACCTGGTGGAGGTAGGTCAAAATAGTCAAAACGGCATAAATTCTGTGTTTTATCAAGGAGGTATATGTCCATTCATTTTACAATTTTGTAATACTCTTTATTTATTATAATACTGTGTACTCACTGACAAATATCACTCTTTAATGGGTGTCTCACTCTTGAACTTACCAAACCTTCACCCAGCCAGAAAGAAAACTAATACATGAAATCATCTAAGGAACAATTTTGTAAGCCTTTATCTTATCTACCCAAGAAATGAATGAATTCTTGGAATTCCTAAACCCCAAAAACCCATGCTCCTTGCTCTTATTCATACTATCCAACATAGCCTCGATACCCAACATAGTATCCGCAAACCACCAACCCCCTACCTCCTCCAATTTTGTTGGCACTAATTGATTCTCCCTCACAATCTCATCCCATACGGGACCCTTGTCCTTCATCATCTCCGCCAAGCTCACCCTCTCCTCGCCTCCCTCAAACACCGCACACTCAATCCCAAACTGCTCCCCCAACGCCTTCCACAAGTGCTTCCACTTGAACACGTCCCCATTATTGCAATTGAACGCTTCGTTCCTCGCATAAGGGTCCACCGCCGCCCATATCTGTTGCTCCGCAATCAGATCGGCGTCCGACGCAACTTGGTAACATTCCCAGGCGGCTTTAGTACCTGGAAATTTCAACGGTTTCCCTTCGTGCTTACATATTGCTGCGTATACACAAAGCGTCCCAATTATGTTCATCATGCTATAGGGTGAGAACCCGAATATCACTTGGGGCCGGTGAACTGACCAGGTCAAGTCTTCCTTCTTCTCCGCTTCTTCCAATAAGATGTCTTCCTGAGTGTAGTAGAAATTCGGGGCATTTAATCGGGGCATGTCCTCCGTGAACGGCGGATCGTGGGGTTGGACGTTGCCGAAGGATTCGAATGGTCCGATGTAGTGTTTGGCCCCTGTTTGGAGACAGATGTGGCGGAGATTGGGTGCGGAAGGGATCACCGCACGGAGGACGTTACGGAACATGGAGCCGTTTGCTTCGCAGTTCTGGGCCTCGGTGGATTTGCTTGCCCAGGTGACGTAGAAGATGTGGGTGACGTCGGTGAGGGGTGAGAGCTTGGCCATGGTGTCGTCTGGGTCGGAGATGTCGCACTGAATGTACTCGATTGGGTGGTCCGCGCTCCAGTCGGGGCGTTGCCGACGTGCGACGCCGTAAACCTTCCAGGGTCCGCCGGGTGTGTCGGAAAGAGGGAGGATTTCGGCTAGGCTGTTGCCGACTATGCCCGTAACGCCTATCACGAGACCCACGCTTTCAAAGCCTTTGGGAGCTTCATCTTCTTCGAATTTTTTCTATAAGTTTGAGAATTAGAGATTCACGTTAATCCTAAATGTATGCTATATATATATATATATAGAGAGAGAGAGAGAGAGAGAGAGAGAGAGAAGGAGATTGCCTACCTTAGCAGCGCCGATAGCCCCAGCCCACCACCAGCTCATTGTGTGTCAGATTGTGGAAGACGGAGAAGAGGTAAAAGATAACAGAGATATGTGTGTGTGTGTATCTTTATATACAGACAGCGTCGGAGAGAGAGTTGGAGAAGGAGAATGGGGAAAGGCTAGCAGGTGAATGAACGGATGCGATAAGTCAATCTTGATCCAAAGGGAAAAATCTGCAATTTTGAAATTGGGTTTTCTTGTGGAATATCTGTGCCCATGAGGCCACGATAGGGAAAAAATGATATGAATGACAGGAGCAATGACATCTTGTGGTCAGTTGGCAAAGCTTATCACGGCTTCGTGATTATAACTCGACTCGAATCTTACCACGAAATCAATGGATTGAGGTTGACCTCAATTACGTTTGGATCACAATTCTTTTAACCCGTTTTATTTGTATAAGTCCTGTTTTAGTTTAACATGATCCGCTTGATTTTAAGAAATTATAAGGTTTTCATGTCATATTATTTGTCCAATAATAAAAGTAGTGTTACCCTCTTTTTGATCCATATATTCTACCAAAGAAATAAAATGGAGGGAAAGGAAAAAAATAAAATGAAAGGAAAACATAAAATTACATCAAGTCAAAATTATTTTAATTATTCTATTTTTTCTAACTATCCATTACGATAAAATAAGAAAAAAAAATACAATTCCTTAGATATTTTTTTTTCCTATGATAAAATCTAAGAATGAAATAGAGCTTTAATATTTCAAAATTGTATTATTCTTACTTTCTTTCGGGTCGTTGTCTGATAGGGAGTATTTCATTGATTGGTTGTGTGGTGGTGCCGTGACTTTATAAAACTTCGAATTCTAGCCTCTCACATTGTAAAAGTTATTGAATTCATATATATGAATCTTTTAAAATGTTAATACTAAATAATAACAATGATCTCTGATCAGATGATTTGAATTGGGAATTACATGAAATAATGTAATGGATAAATCCACACTTTAAATTTATGGAATAATGATAGTTCTTTTGTTATGAAATAAAGAGAACAAAATGATTTTTATATGTGATTTAGGATCCATTTGAAATAGGTGAGGAGAAGAGAAAAAGAGAGAATAAACAACCATGGGAGGAAAACTCTGACTCTAATAAAACAGTGGGAAGGAGAACAGGAAATGATCCCTGTTAATATGGTTTCGGCCCAATTTATTCAACAATGGCTGTATTGAACCGCTAATTAAGCGTGCGCTTACTTAAGAATGGTTGCCCAACCTAGAAATGAAATTAACCATGAAAAGATCAATGAATCTTCTCTTGGGTGGTATTAGGATAGGATGGTGTTTGGCTCGGTATCATTCCCTCCATGGTAAACCCCAAAAATGTAAAAATAATAACTTTTTCATGAAGATAAAAAAATTTTAAAACCTTTTTTTTAAAAAGATAAAGAGAGGAAGCTTTGAAAGACAGAGAAAGAGGCCAAAACTCTTCATTCTTTTATTTTATCTTATTTATATCAGAAGGTTACAAATACAAATGCAATTAATTAATCCTCCTAAACACATGCAATCGCCTATCTCCACATGCACCAAACAATCCACTAAGTAAGCCCACACTACCTAAGGAAAAGGCTAAAAATGAAGCAATAACTCATAATTTGATTAAGAAATGTTGCATGTGTCTCAAGGGACAGTTTGAATTAGACAGCAAAAGGAATCGAGCTGTTTGAAAAACTGATTCCACTGTACAAAGATGGTGACTAGCATGTAGCCCGCCACGTTCTCTGTGCCTTCCATAAACAAAAGCCTAAAATTTAAAATTAAACTATTGCAAAAAAGAAGACAACAGAAGTCCAAAACTTTTGTCCGTAGTTGTATCTTGGTGCAACTCTGCCTAACCTAAGCCCTCTATAATTTAGTATTTAAACATTTAATGAAGCACACCTTGTCCATTTACCCTATTCACAAAGAGAGAAGCTAACGTGTGGTACAATTAACAAATAACTTATTGTAACTTAAGGAATAAAAATTATTAAAAATTAGTCTTATCTTTACTTTTTTTTTTTTCATTCCATTCTTATTTCTTATCAAATATTAAGATGGAATGTCTATTATCATTTCATTCTCATCCTCTTTCTCATTCCCTTTTATTCCACTTCAATTCTATTCCATTACCTCAAACCAAATGCCACCTTAATACGTTAAGTGTTCTTACTGCACGAAATGACCTTTAATAGCCGCGCTTCACGCATGAACCATCCAGCTATTAAACAAGTCCAAAGAAATAATAAACGAGTACAAAGGAAAGGAAGGATCATTACATTCCTGTTACCAAACACTTAAACCTTATTTTTTTGGCATTCCCTTCCTTATTCCTTCCTAACAAATGTAGCCTAGGTTTTCATTCCGTTTTTCTATCCTCCGGACGACAAAGCCAACAACGATGAAGCCGAGAAAAATGCTCCAGACGACCAAGGCGAAAATGATCAAGCTCTTCCGCAGGCGGGCAATGATCAAGCTGGAAAGCTCCGACAAACGAGAGTTCAAAGTCGATAAGCGCGTGATGGCGGAGTCGCTAGCGATCACAAATATTCTCACGGGGCCGGGTTCACATTCACCCATACGCGTGCCCCAAGTTAACGGAGACATATTGTCTCTGGTCATCAAGTACTGCCGGAGGCATGCCAAGGCTTCTATGTCCAATGACGGCGCTGATGAAGATCTCAAGACTTGGGATGCCAAGTTCGTAGAAGTTGATGACGCTGTTCTCTTCGATCTCATTCTGGTTAGGTTTCCAACCTCCATCTCCTACTTACCGTTTTATTATATATATGTGGATATTTATATGTATATTCTAGAGCTGATTCTGGATTGTTTGTTTGTTTGATTTTTTTTTTTAGCATGAATATATGTATAAATTTGTTAGGGGTTTTGGTTTGATTGATTGGTTGTTGTTATGAATGTGTTAGGGTTTATATATGTTATCAATTTATTTAGGTATTTGTTTGTGGAATATTTGATTGATTGTATTGTTGAAACGCATGCGCTGGGGTTCTTGGGATCTTGTTGGTTTTGGTTTATTTTGGTAGTTCTCTGCATTTTTTTTTTTTTTCCCCTGCTGTGTGCTTTAATTTCTCGTTTTGTGTGTTTGAAATTTATGACCATCAATTGTCAAGAAAAGAGAGTTAAAAAAAGGACAATGATGGGTTTCTGATTGCAGGTTTTTTCTCCTTGGTCCTCTTTTCCTTCATAGTGTTCTTTGATTTCTTGCTGTGGGTATTTGAAATTGATTATGCCCTCCCAGTGTGTATGTGTATAAGAAATGCTGATGCACTATGAGTTGAAAGGATCTTGTTAAGATTAATACTTGGCCATGTATCCAAAAGTGTACATGAGAAATAATTGTGTGCATATGTTCTTATGTTTAGGGGATTATAGACACATTGATATGTCCACATGTCCACAAGAATATGAATGCATGTCTCTGTGTCTGTGTCTACACAACCTTGTGTCCCTGTTCACGTGTCTATATTACTTTCATAAACTATGACAAGTGGCATAATGTAAGTAGAGTTAAGTAGGATATGCTCCTCCACATCCAGGAGCCAAGTATTGTTCATAATTGCTGCGTTTGATTTCTAAGAAAACTAAAGAGATTAATAGTCTGATTGGAACCTAGAATTGGAATTAGAACAAAGAAGTGTAACTAATTCCAATTCTGATGGAATTAGAATTAAGGTGGAATGGGGTGAAATCATAAATCTGCTGTTTGGAAGAAGAAGAGGAAGAAGAAGAAGAAGAATTTTAATCCACCATGATAACCCAAATCCTTCTTCCTTGTTGGAGCACCATTAGGATACTCACCATTCAACTGAGAAAAAAAAAATGAAAAAAAAAAGGAAGGAAGGAGAGAAGGGAATATCCACCGTTATTGGATAACGGACAAACCCATCTTCCTTGCCTCTGTGTATATATATTCCCTCACACGCACACACATGTATATATCTTCAAACGCCATTTTCAAAACCCACAACCCCACATTAACAGATGTGGCCTATAAAGCACGGATACAAATACGATGTGATAGAGATACATTGATTTGGCAATTCTAAAAACATGTAAGATACGATATGGTGGGATAAGTTAATAAACAAATTTATTAATATTAATATTTGGTTTAAAACATCAATAATAAACGTCAAAAAAATGTTTGAAACATTTACAAAAGCATTTAATTTGCAAGAATAGATGTAGAAAGAACACATTCATATGCATCAACCATGTTCATCATTCATAGAAGTTTTTCTCCTCACTTCCCTCAGGCTTGCGCCTTTTTTTTTTTTTTTAAAATATCTTGAGCCTAGTCCCCAAGAGTCCTTGGCGTCTAGGTGCGCCTTGTATCTTTAATGACTATGATTGGGAGAGATATTTAAAGAGCTGGGCTAGGATGAAATTAAGCTGTTATTACGAAGAACAATTATGGTTGTTTTACCAATTATGGTGTGGAAGAGCATATGATGAATGTGGACAAATGGAAGTGCTATTTCCATCAAATTTATTGAGTAATTACTTATAATTGTTTCATCTTCAATGAAATGCTATCATGTATATATATATATGCTTTAAATAGAATATCAGAAAGAAAGTTTTTTATATATATTATATATATTATATTTTGTTGGCGTATGTTTCCTTTCCAGGCTGCAAAGTACTTGAATATCAAGAGCCTGCTGAATCTGACTTGCCAGAGAGTGGCAGACATGAACACAAGAAAAATTCCAGAGGTCGTTCCTGACGATTGGCTTTGGACTAGACCGGGGAAGCCGAAGAAGTTAAGGTGAATAGTGTGACTTTGTGTTTATTTGTTTTTGTGCTGGATAACATGGGATAGTTGTTTCTGCCTTATATTTGATTATCTGTAAGATTAGCATTAATTGCTAGTAAAGTTCTACTGGTAGGGAGTAGGGGTCACTTTCTGCAAAGAAAGCCTCGATTATCCTATACCTTCCCACCCCCTTAATTGCGATGGTTTTTCGGATCATCTATACATGTTCCTCTTTTGTGTGATTTGTGTTTGTTTTCTTGGAATGAATTTAGGATAGCTGCAAGCTTGTTGTCTAAATGTGCTTTTGAAGTTATTTGCACCTGTGCGATTAGGGCCCAATTCTATCTCATACCACAGGTCATAGTTTCATATGACAGTAGATTAGATCTGAGCAGAAAAAAACAGTTGCAGGATTAGAGAGAATGTGTGAGAGTATAACACAGCTTAAAGGTGTTACTTGTAGCGGCGGGCGACCAGGTTTGGTGGATACTCTTATACAATATGTAGCTAGCTGAGGTGAACGAATTCTGGAAGTCGCCCCTACCTACCTCCCTTTATTTTTTTTTTTTTAAAATTTTTTTTTTTATGCTCATGCCCCTATCTTTCACTCTGCAACGAATGAATAAGTGGGCAGGGGTCTAGGAAACGTATGCTCCTTTTTTCTGATAATGTCAGTGTGCTTGCATTCGTATTTTGAATGTACCAATTTCCAAGTCCCTCGGGCTTTCATGTTGCCAAAGTCAAATATATTAGCATAACTAGTATGAGCGAGTCTATGATGCCATAATTCTGTAGAAGTGGTAGCAGTATTCCATGAAGTAAGAGCAGCAGCCTAAAAAGCATGAACTTGAATAGCAGCAATTTCCAAGTCCCTCGGGCTTTCACACGATCGAGCATACCTTGCTCATATTCTGGATTTGAAACCTGCATAGCATTTCCCTCATTATCCTTGGATGATCATTTAAACTCTGGTGGTGCTTCTTTTTTGCCATCAAGATGCCCCATCACTCCTTAGCCTCTTGCAATGGGAAGTATTTGCCCTTTCCATAATAGAAAATTATGAGCTGAAAGTTTTTGAGTAACCAATCTAGGAAGAAAAAAGAGGGAAGAAGGAAAGGATTGTGAAAACATGACGTAGAAAAACGTAAATAAAAGAGAAGATGAATCTGATTTTTATTTTATTTTTTGAAGAGAGAAAGAGTTTTTTTTCCTTACAATAATGTTATTTTAATAAATTATTCCCACTCTAGTTAGTTACAAAAGTTTTTCTCACAGCAAGAATGAGCTAGAGATTGAAACTTCAATACGTGTCATAGTTTCATTACAGATTTTAAACAATTGAAACTGTTGGGTGACGGTTTCAATACAAATATAAAACAAATTAAACCGTCAGTACAATTAACAGTTAAATGATCAGCATTATGTGTAAATGTAAGCATTTAAAAAACAATTAAGACCGTTTGTTTAATTAATGATTTTAATTGAGATTTTAATTGTTGTAGTACCTAAAGTTGTCTGCTTCACTTTTCGTTTTTTCACATTTAGGTAAAAATTGTGTGTGTTTTAACGAAAAGCTTCAAAACTTATACATTTCAAATATTGCTTTTATTGGTTGAAATATTTTTGTCAAAAGTTTTAATAATTTATTTCACTGATTTATTACCTTTCTTAAGAGTCAACAGTTATAATTCTTGTCTTTAAATTCATTACCCAACGGTAATATATTTTAATGGAGGAGCGTTTTGTAAGGTTTCTAAGGTCTATTTAATTAGAACGTTTCATCCATCATCCATTACACAGACACGCACAAATCTCTTCTCTATAGGTATCTGATCAAAAGGGCGTAGTTATTGTTAGTTTTCTTGACTTATCCAAGTATTTATCAAATTGTTTTTCATCAGTTTCCAAATCAAATATTCCAATAAAGAAATAAGCACAAGAAAAATATACTTAACAGAAGCCACAAATACCGTTTATGAGGACTCACGCAATCCACAATGACTCCAATAGAAAGGGCAGCACTTTATGTATTAGTATTACATAGTCACATAGTAAGTAGGACACACAAATTTATGGACACAAATTTATGGCTATTAATTTAGAATCGAGCCAGCTGTGAATGGACTAAATTAAGGGTAGTGATGAAGGTGGATTCCCCTCACAACACCCCAAATTTAGTCGATTACAAAAATTTTGTACTAATGGCAAGTGGTTTAGTGATCGTGATGCTGATGCATATTGAAATGGTAAGGTGAATTACCTGGTACAATAGAGCATGCACCAGGAATTAAAACTACTCTTTCTTTAAATGAGACATGGCATTAAACTATTGGGTGCCTTCAAAAAAATTTGGACCACTTGGGATATTGCCAGGATTTGTTTTGAATGGTAACATGATCACATTGTTAAACGTTATAGACTCTAGATATCCAGGATTCTACCAAGGAAACAACCTTCAGATACATTATTACAAAAAATAAGAAGCATCAATGCCAGGACTTTATAAACTCCAACAAAAAGAGGAAAAGTTTGAAAAATAAATAAGGGGGATTTGGCCACAACTCCTTAAAATGGGACTTGTATAGTCAAAAGTTTAAAAGAAAAACTTATACGACATGAAGTCCACAAAATATCCGTGTTACAAAAACACCCTCATAGTACTCACAAAGAAGCATGTATACTACCGAAACTGTTTTTGACTCATTAATATCTCATTAATTAAGGAAAGAATCTTGGTTATAATATCTCAAAAAATAGTGAGCATAAATTAACGAGACAATTAATTTGCGTTATAATATCCCCAAAATTTTTCAAAAAATTGTGAGCATAAATTAAGGAGACAATTAATTTGGGTTATAATATCACGAAAAATTACAAGCAGTTACATGAAGATATTGTTTGGGTTAAAACCAGTTACATGAATGAAAAATGATATAACTATTTTGGTAACAATTACATGCATGTAATTGTAATAGTTACATGTAATTGTTTTCTGTTTTGATTACAATTCAACTACATGTGATAGTTTTCTGTTTTGATAACAATTACATGTAATTGTTTTCTGTTTTGATAACAATTATATGAATGAGAATTTTTCTGGTACAAAAATAGTTACATGAACTTTATGAATTGTTACTTGTTAAATTGGTAATAGTTCATTTGTAGTTGAAACTGTTTAATACAATTTCGTAATTAGTTATATGGGCCTCATTTGGGAGTTCCAACGAATGCATGACCTTGTTGTAACTATTTTAAGGGAAACTAAATCACCGCAAAACTTGATGTAACTATTTTGGAGACTTAGATCAATGTACAAATCTACGGATTTAATTGATATATTATTGGGTTAATATTAATGGAAAGCAATATAAGTCGTTTTGCCAGTTGGATCTTGAAGGAGATAAACATAGGAATCCCTATGATTTCAGCAAAAATTGTGGGAAAGATTCACATAAAGAATCTTGTTAAATGTTAATTTTTTAAACGGATGTGGATGGAGATAAATATGGGCATAAAGATTAAATGCCGTAGAAATCGTGGAAAATAAACTTAAAGAAAATCTTGTTTTATTTTAAAAGTCAATAGCTCTAGAATACCATATCAAGCGAAATGGCAAGGTTGGCATTCGTGAAACATAACAAATCAATAAATTGCCCAACGTTACTATCTGGGGACTTAAATGGACTTATGGCTTTAAAAGAGTTTTGGTAGGACTTATCACTTTATAAAACCTAGGAATTGGACTTTTGACTAATTTCCCCAATAAATAAGCATGATAACAATGCAAGTTGCAACCATATGTTTCTCCCGTTTGAATATTATGAAAAATGAACAAAAGTCGACCACAAGGGACATTAAAATATTTAGCTTTTGCCCGAATTGGTGACCTTTATTTCTTCCATGTTAAGCATATACTAAACCACTAGCTACCAACAAATTTTAAAGACATTGATAATCATTTCTCAAAGCAAATAACAGAGCTTAAAGTTCATAACACTATTGGCACAATAGGAAATCATGAGTTAATCAACAACTTCCATAACTATGGTTCAAGGTTCCCTATCAATTTAGGGATTAATTTGAACCACAAACAACAGAAATTAGCAGAGTATTTAATATCTAAAAAACTTAACGCTATGTTTAGATAAGGAATTTTTAGGTGTAGTCTTTGAGATGGAATTTTTAAAAATTTTATAAGAAATTTCCTCACAAAAATTTTATAAATTCCATCTCAAAGGCAAATTCCATTTACAAATTCCTTATCCAAACATAGCGTAAAGGGACAAAAAGCTCAGAGTTATTCTTATAGGCGCAGGAAGGAAGAAAAACATAATGGCAAAATTTAACATCACAAATATAAGCTAATGCGAATCATACATGGCCTACCATAGAGCCCCTTCCTAGGCTATATTAGACAAATGATGAAAAAACGGACTTGATGATGCTATTGAGAGACAGAGAGAAAGATGACAAAACTCATCTTCTCTTATTTTATTTTATTTATATCAGGAGGTTACAAATGCAAGTGCAACTAATTAATCCTCTTAGACACATATAATCACTTGTCCCATATGCATCAAGCAATCCACTAAGTAGGCGCACACTACCTAAGGAAAAGGTTAAAAATGAAGCAATAACCCATAATTTGATTAAGAAATGTTGCATTTGTCTCAAGGGACAGTTTGAATTAGATAGGAAAAGGTTTCGAACTGTTTGAAAAACCAATTCGACTGTACAAAGATGGTGACTAGCTTGTTGCCCGCCACGTTCTCTGTGCCTTCCCATAAACAAAAGTCTAAAATTTAAAATTAAACTATTGCGAAAAAGAAGACAACAAAAGTCCAAAACTTTTGTCTCTAGTTGTATCTTGGTGCAACTCTGCCTAACCTAAGCCCTCTATAATTTAGTATTTAAACATTTAATGAAGCACACCTTGTCCATTCACCCTAATCATAAAGAGAGAAGTTACCGTATGGTACAATTAACAAATAACATAAAATAATTGTCTATGCATGTGGGATGAAAGACTGCATGTATTTTAAGGGATTAATCGGGTGCGAAAGCATCCCAAAAAACCTATGTATATCAAAAAAATAGATAAATAAATAAATAAACTTATGATGCATGTAATTGATAGGTTTTTCTATAATTTGTGCGGACTTGCTTCTTGAAGCGGCACTCTTTCTAACAAGGAAGTGGTATCATGTCATTTGTTATATGTTTCCTAAAACCCTCTAATTCATTTTTACAGCAACTGAGGGGGGCAGGTCCTAGAACATTCTCCTCATCTTTATTTGGTTTCATCAGTGCTTAGTCTCAAAATTTTAATTTTTCTTGACACTTATGCAATGGATCTCCAAACCAAGTACCATCAGAATGCTTTCCATAATTTTTCACGGAGTCTAGTACAAGAATCTAACTTGAGCTGGTCGGTGGGCGGCTACATGTAGATAAAAAAAATTTAACATGGTCTTCGCAGCCTTTAAAAAAAATTAAAAAAATTAAAGCAGAATAAATCAAGGTAATTTACCTTAAAAGGTTTAAATAAATTTTGGATTTTACTGTATCAAGTGATAATATAACTGTTGTTGTTACTCTTGCCTCAAGAGTCAAGAATCTGTATGATTACTGGAGGGAAGTGATTTTAAAATCTTGAATGCATTTTCAATAGATTCTTACTTTTTTTAGGCGTTTGTCTTAATTTTTTGCCCTTTAGAGTAAAAAACATATCCCTGGACTAAGCACTCCACCTTTTGGATGAACTCTTTTTTTGGTAAAAAACAGGTTCATATTTCTCTTGCAAAGGGTAAAAAGCAGCACAGGTCCAAAACTCTTCAAAATCAAAACAGGAAAAAGGGGCACGAGCGACCACAAAGTCAAGTAATGGGATAGAAAATCCATGTTCTATTCTGCATATATTGAATTGTTTAATCAATATGGTGAAGTGGTCCTCCCCACTCTCCAGCCTAGCTCCACCTTCCCTATTTGCATGCAAAAATTTACCAAAACTTCCCAAACAACCCTAACTTTCACATCCACAAAACATCTGGCCAAAATTTTCCAGTCACCTCAGTGCCCACCAAGCTAACATCAACATGTGATGGTGAAGCACTGCATCACTGCTCCGACCTCTGGTATGCCCATTTGAATTACGTTGATCGAGCCAAAACAGCTTTCCTTCTCCGTCTTGCCTTTCCTAGCTTTCTCCTATTCCCACCCTTTCCGATCAAAGGTTCTTCTATAATGGTGGACAGACCTGAAAAAAAATCAAAAACGAAAGTGACTGACTCGTACATAAACCACTATACAGTAAGAGAAACCCATTTGAATTTCAAAGTAATTGCAGAGCTAAGGATCGAGATTTACCAGATATGAAACCTTTGTTCTCCATCATCACCCTCATCATTTCGTCGTATTGCTGCTGGTCAGTGCAATAATTCTCATCATTATCACCGTCCAATTCTTGTACTTTATTCACTTCACCGCTTGATGTCCTTGACCGGGCAGCCGCGAAAAGCCATGTGGCGTCCATCTGCTTGCTGATCATACGGGCCGCGTAGTATGGGATCTTCAC
Source organism: Liquidambar formosana (assembly GCA_039720395.1). Classification (NCBI taxonomy): domain Eukaryota; kingdom Viridiplantae; phylum Streptophyta; class Magnoliopsida; order Saxifragales; family Altingiaceae; genus Liquidambar; species Liquidambar formosana. The sequence goes on from CM077833.1 coordinate 26,469,511, forward strand.
ACCCCTGGTTGGTTCTGATTTGATGAAGCCATTGATGAACATTATACAGTCCATCAAGCTTTCTTTTGCCAAACATTTCATGTCATAAGCCTGTGATCTTCTCCAAAGGCTTTTTCTGTGAGAATTTGCAGGATTTGACAAGCAAAGAGCGCGAGTGGAGTCTCTAATGGCGGCATCTGGGTCTCTAAGCATCAAATGACACTGAGCTCTATTGCTATAAAGAACCATTCTTTCTTTTCTCAACTTCAATGGACACAAATCTAAAGCTTCAGAATACTTCATTACAGCTTCTTCTACCTCCCCTGACCAAAAAATAAGGTTTCCCTCTTGTTTTATCAGACTAACCAAAACCCTTGTGTCCTCAACTTTTTCCTCCGACATCAATTTTTCTCTCTTTCTCCTCTCTACCATCAAACCCCATATTTCTTCGAGTGCCTTTTGAACTTTGCTATTCTTGAGTTTCTTTTGGCTTTGTTTATAATCCAAAAGGAGGATTCTTGCGATGGTTTCACCAACATTTGATCGATCTCCAAGGGTTCTTAATTCGACCAAATCAATAAGAAACGAGGTGGCAATCTCGATAACCATGTACCTCGTATCTGGGTCTTTGAGAAGCAGAAGAAGACAATCGATACCCATATACTGCCAATCATCCGAAGATCTCGAGAGATTGCAGAGACTCTCTGTTAACCCTTTACATTCCGCAATGCTTTTTCTCCCTGTTTTACTGTAACAGAGGATCCTAATCAGTCCAACCCCAGCAGGGGAGCTGTGATTCACCAATCCACCCCACATCCCACACAAATCCTTCAAGAAATCTCGTTTACAGATGAGATTTAGAGACCTCTCTTTGGAAGCAAAGCAATTTAGAATGTAGATAGACCAGCATTGATGTTGGCTAGCCCATTCCTCTGCCCTCCGAGTCTCCATATCTAACCCTCCAACGCCTCTCGTAAGCAAATCGCAGTGATATTTCAGTCTGTTGCCCTTATCCTTCACCCCAACAAACATTGCATACACCGTCCCAAGACATGTCAAAGCTATCTGCATGGCTAATTTCACCACCTCTTCTTCGTACACTGCCACGGCTTCGAAGGTTCTTTCGTAGCTCGCGAGGTGTCCGAGGGCTCGAACGGCGACCCTTTGCTCGACCCAACTGATCTTTCCCCTCATAAGCTCTATCAACGGTGGAATCACGCCTGATTGGACAGCTTTCTCGGCGAACTCAACCTTGTTCATGGTGTAAGAGCCAATGACATGAGCAGCATAATAGGGAATGTATATGTTTTGATCTCTAAGAAGCCAATCTCTGTCGTTGATGCCTCTGTAGATCAAACGGCCCATGCAGTCAAAGATGCCCAGTGAAGGGAATTCTGGATCGTCGGGTTGAGTCATGGCGATGTTCCATAGACCGCTCAGCACCAGAACGTGTTCTTGGTCGTCTATGAGAGGCATTTCCTTGAAGCAATTTGATATACCAGTTCTCCTTGTTGAAGAATCTGGTTCTTTCATGATACAGAAGAAACAACATGGGTTGGTGCATGTCTGCCCCGTGCCCGAGTTAGCAATATTACTGGTAGTGGTGGTGGTGGTGGCTTTCTCCTTTTTCCTCTGGGATTCCATGGGTAAGAGACAAAGATTCAGTTGGAGAGTTTTGGATTGGATTTGGGTAGGGTTAGGGCTATATATGTGTATTAGTGTATATATAGATTTTATAAATACGGTAAGATTTGGAGGGTGGTGGACAGTGGTGGAGTGAGTGAGTAGTGACACCTAGCGGCGCATGTGGTATTTTTAAATTGATTTAAAAAATATATATATATTTTCCATATTTAAAAATGTGCGTCTTTTTTGTCTTTTTGAGAAAGGTTTGGCATCCGCAGTTCTAATAGGGGGGTGAGTGACTGAGTGATACCATTTCTGACGCGGATTGTACTTTGGTGCATTTGTTTACGTCCTCCAGGGAGAAAGAAGAAGATCGAAATAGTCACGTGCGTGTCACGGACCACCATCATCATCTTCTTCTTCTTCAGTAGTTGTTCTTCTTCTTCTCAACTCCTTGGTTTAGTTTAATATTTTTCTTGGTCATGACTCATGAGGGAGGCATGTTTCGTCTAGGTTAGGCATCTGAAGTCTAGAACCCACCAATCCCAAATTAACTCAATTAGTGAATTTACTTAATTTCACAATTTATCAAAATTCATAAAATAAAAATTGAATTTCTAAACAGGATTGCTAGGCCAAATTCAAAATAGCCGCCTATTAAATGGGTAAAGAGTTTGGATTTTGAAACCCAATTGTAAAGCAACCAGTCTTGCTTGCGTAAACGATGAACCTGAATTAGTACTCCAGCTTCTCTTTTCGGTACTATTTTCACTTTTTCAGGCTTGTTAACTCCCTGCCATCTATATATCTATATATACTCTGCTAAAAAATTTCTCTTTTTGGTGGTCAAAATATATGTTTATGGAAAGCAAAGAAAAAATTCAATGCGTTATATGAGACGAGTAAAATCCCATTGAACACCCCAGATGAATAAAAATTGTGAACAAATTTTTTTTACTCAGCTCATAATTCAAAAGCTCATGCTTGCATTACCGAGAGTATTTTAATCACATAATAAATTTTTAAGGGAATTTTGAGTCCAATGGCCAGCAATTCATGCTCAGGATAAAGCTGAGCAACTTGAATCATTGCCCTTTTCTGTCAAATGGTTATTGATATAGCTAGCGAAGTCGTGTCCATGTAAGAACCCTTCATGGGTTCTTATATTTCATCACTTCTTCCCTCTTATGTCAATGGAATGGGTCCTTATATTAACCCTATAGTTTTTCGTGGTTCATGGACAAAGAAAGCATCATATTCCTATGTTCAAATTTTGATGTAAGTGTATTAATGTTTTTTTTTTTTTGTTTTTTTTAATAAGGATTTTATAAATAAATTCTTTCTTAATGCTCTGGGTGGGTGGTGTGCAATTTTGTTCTTTTAATCAGATTAGTCCTTTACATTCTGCCAATCAAATTTGTCTTCTCTTCTCCGGAAGTGCTTCCCACATCAGAAAAGCAAGTGGTCCTCACTCCTCACCACTCTTCATATGTTTAATCCCACGTACTTCCAGATTACATCCTAGTCTTGGTAGAGGCTTTTCCCCCTTTGCTTCTTTGTTTCTCATTAATTCCATTGTTTTCTACTTTCCTGTACTGATATGTATATATATATATATGTCATCATGTTGTCTAAGCTAGAATCTAGATCTTCGTTAAAATTCCTTCGTCAACGAATCTAATGCTTCTCCTTTTGAAAATCTACTTCGAACCAAGACCCCTATGCATTATCCAATTCAACATGGACCTTAATGTCGTGAGAACCATGGACATATATATTGTATCAATGAACCCTATATTTGTATAGGGACCTATCTAAACGATGTTAATCTTATGTTCGTATTCTTTGTTTAATTTCTTTATTACTGTTGTAATCAAGTCGAGGCGTTGGGTCTCACAGTCTTAATTCTTAGTCTGGCTGGGCCAACAATTCGCTGCCCTTCTTGTACTTTTGAGTTGTGAGAAACAGAGAAATGCATGACATGCATACAGATGGGCTGCAAAAAAAGGGGTGAGGGACCACAGCTTGGAAATGGGATATGGTCTCTTTGAAACAGAAGTTTAATGTGGTCCCTTCACCTTGCTGGCTTCTAGCTCAAATAAATATTAGCTTCACAACTAGCAAAGCACAGAACATAAGCCAGAAATATGGATTAAAAGCAGGAGAGTACCAATGGGGGAGGTCTCAAGAATATGCGGCAACTATATATAAACTTAGTATATGCAAATAGGAAGCATGAAAAGCAGACTTACAGGTATTAATCCCTATTTAGTAATGGTAAATTGGAATTAATTTATTTGCCTCGATCTGCCTAATACCGATGTACTCTTCGTGGTTTTTTTTTGTCACGATTATGATGATTTAGTTTTGGTGTAGTTCCTACCTGGACATCTGTTAGTGTCGGGAAGCAAATCTTCGTTTTGTTTATCGAATCAGCGTGGATAAATAACTGCGTTGATTTCTAAGCTCATGATGATGGAGAACTGATACGAAATCTAGTCACACTAAACTATGTACAAACTAAGAAAAATGAAGCTCATTCTTGAAAATTTCTCAATAGGCTTAGGCTCTAGGATGGTGTCACAAGGGAAGAACAAGGAAAAATAATATCTTAAATAGTTCATGGAGCTGTAAGGTCAAGATGGAAATGTAACCGGCCACAACTCTGCACTAGCTAGCTAGCTAGTTGTGAGCACTTATAAGTTATAATCAATGAAGGTCATGTGAACTCATGTCACCCTATTTCAGATAGTGACACTAGGTCTCTTGGTGTGGAGGTGCAGTGGCCTATACCCCCAGACTGCATGCATTCAGAAGCCTACAAACGAGGTAGCTGTGAGGTGAACCCACTTAAAGAAAAGTAATGCAGTACCAAAGATCTATGAGAAATCATACCAAAACCATATATGCTAGATCTTGCATCCACTTAAAAATTTCAGGATGTTTACAAAATACCAAAAGCAGCTTTAAATCTTTGCCAAACTACTACATCCACTAAAGAATTTCAATTTTTTTTGTTTCTGTATTTTAACAGGTTGTGAGTCATGTAGGTATAAAAAAGGCAAGATTGTAGTCCAGTGAAATAATTCAGGAAATCCACCTTGAAAGAAATCTGTAAATTATAACTGATATCTCGGAGGAAAAATGAATCTGCAGTGACATATATGATCGAAGTCTGAAGCAAAATGAGCGCATTTATTTGTTACTTTATTCTTGCTTGTAATTAACATACTTCTTGATTCGCCAAATTAAAAAAAGAATACTTTACAAACGGAGGAACACAAAGCCAGAGAATGAAAAGACTAGGTATGCAAAACTCAACAGTTAATGCTGGTTTTCCAGTGTTTCATTTCTGGTCCATCACATAATGCAGTCCCATGCCGCTACGATGGCAGGCTGTATGCGGGCACAACTAGGCTGCTAACACTAAACTGCATGAATTTTTACTAACATTCGGACAAGTAAAGAAGCTACTAAAGCCTAAAAGACAAACACTCTGTATATCTCGATTAGTGTTCAAGTTGTAGTAGTAGCACCAATCGATGTTATTGATCAGCCATCGATCCTTAGCATTTGAATGCATGTCTTCGATATGAGATGCAATGAGGCCTGATTTGGGTAAAGATCTCATGTAATAATTAGCAGCATCCAATCCTAGAAAACACCTCTAATTCAATTCTTCCATTTATGATTTTCCCATGTTAGGCATTTGCTCAAAAGATAGACCCAAACACTTCCAAGGCTACGCACCTGCAAATAAAAATCTGTGAGATTACAAATGAAAGAAAAGAAAGAGTAATTGCTTGTGTTTGTGAGATTACGAATTTAATGGTTTGAGACATATTCCAAAGCCTGCTGGGTTTTAGTCCTGTGAAGTATGCGCTAAGGTCTAAGAGAAACCATGATCGACTGAGCCTAGCCCGGCCCAACACTGGGCCTTCATCAAACAGTCGAGGACCATCCTCCTGGTTAAGCCCCGCATTTGTTTAAATTAAAGGAGGCCTCTATTGGCATCCCAAGGTTTGTTTTTCATTCTCCACTTATTTTATACTTTAAGGTTTTATGAAAAATATAGAAAGTTTTCATAAAACCTAAACACATATTTTATTAGAAAACATCATTTTGAACAACTTTTTAGAAGAAAATTTTTCCAAAATTTACCATTTAAGTAAATTTTTTTACCATTTGTAGCCTTTGCTTCATAAAAGACTAAAATGTCTATTTAAACGATTGATTTTGAAAAAAAAAATTTCCAAAAAATTGTTCAGAACGACGTTTTGTAATAAACAACATGATCAGTTTTTCTTTTTTAAACTTTATATATTTTTCATAAAATCTTAAAATGCAAAATAAATGGAGATAAAAAGTAAGTTTTTGGGTACCAATAAAAACCTCTTAAATTAAATAATAATATATTTATCATTAATTGTGCATTATTCACCATCATGCGAGGCTAAGTTGGATGGACCTAAAATTATAGACCATGGGTCCAGCCTACAATTGATCTGGCCTGAATATTAGTTTAATGTTTTATTTATGAAAAATTATAAATTAATCGGTTGTGTTTACCGATTTTGTATAGCGGGTTTATTTGTAATAACTTGTAAGTGACATGTATCTAAATAAATAAAATAAAATAAAAACCCTTCATGTTTTGAAAAACCACGTGCTACATCATTTGATGGATGTGGCAGCGTTGATCTTTATTTTTTATTTTTTATTTTTTTCAATTCCATTATGCCGTTGGGTAGGATTGAAGCCACCTCATGTCTTACGATATACTACAAGACAAATGGTGTTTGTAATTGTGAGATAATTTTCCTTTTTCGGGTTTTTTTTTTTTTTTTGTTTTGGTTATAAAATTAAGAATAGATAATTGAAAATTGCAATCATGAAAAGAAAGTGTAGGATCGCATGCTTGCCAAGGATATGCAAGACAATTACTCATACATTCAATTCCACTACCAAAAACTCTAGCTGTTAGACAAAGAAACTCGAATTGATTGAGTTTGGCCTGTACCTGTAATTCACCGTGGGCCAAATCTTTACTTTATCTGAACTGCCAAATTTACCAACAACTGCAAGCACATCCTAGGTATCACCTACCCTTTAACCCATTTAAAGCCCCTAGGAAATTTATGCACCAAACACTGCACAAACACGAGGACCAAACCTCGGCTAAAATGAAGTTCACATTTAATGGCAGCTGTATTAATCGTTGAATGTCTTCACAAGAAGGATATTCTACGAGAATCATAATTGGCCAGTGATCAATGACAGTAAACGCCTTCACAGGAAAGATTTGAAAGAAAGTAGTGATATACAGATATCACGATTTCCAGACATCTGCGTGTGGAAGGTAAAGAAATGAAAAACAAACCCCCTCAGCGCTATCATCCACTCGAAAACCCAAAAAGCCCAAGACTCCAAAATGGTGTTCTGCATAATTCACCTGATGAGAACCTGTGAATGATTTGCTCCTATTTACAATTTTGAGAGAGACATGGATCCAACACTGAAAATTCCACAAACAAGTGAGCTCCGACTTTACCGCTTTAACTTCTGCTTTGTTAGTCCACTTCAGCTGGATATCTAGCTAGCCTACATCTGCGATCATTTGCCATGATCACTTACCAATTTACCTTCCGTTTCTTTGACATTCAACTTCGAAGTAATATTATTGACATTGTTGTCAATGAGATCTCTCCAGTGCAGCAACTTTGGCCCGGTATGCTGCTGCTGCTGCCACCGCCACCGCAGCCTTGACCCTCTCATCCTGACGGAGCTCACAGGTTTCACTGATGGAACCAAATCTTAGTTCAGCAGGGGGTATGAAACAGTCCATTGACAGGCCTGGGACATTGAATGCCACTTCCTCGATTGTCCACGCCTCTTCCATCCTGGTCTTAGTGTGGCTCATTGCCGTCTCTCCAAACCTGAAGAGGGTTACTACTGACCGGCCGGAGTGAGCAATCATGATTCCCTCAACGGGCCTGTAATCATCAAGGAATGAATTGATTGTGGTCTCCCAGTACACCACATCACTTCCATTGGTTTGAATGCGAGTCAAATGGGAGTCTTCCAGGTGTACAAGAAGCCCTGTTCTCTGGCTGAAGTAGCCAAACAAAACATGCCTTATGATCTCGGCTGGCCCTTCACTCCTGGCCTTCAATGTCAGGGGATCTGCACAAAGCTTAAGGATGAAACAATCCTCCCCATTGATCTTCTTCTCTCCAATGCATCTTGCATTGGCAAACATGCTTGCAGTGGTCCTTGGGTCAAGACCCTGTAAAAAGAATGGGGAGCAGATCATAAAATTGTCAGATTTGGTGAGCAAATCCTAAAACAAAGAACTTCATGATCGAGTACTGGCAAATTTACCTGAAGGGCACGGCGTAAGGGTCTAACAGGCCCTTTTGCAGCATGTGCACCAAGCCAAGGTGTGTGCCTCCACACAAGCTTCCCGTTGCAACCAGCATGAACCTTGCTGCCACCTAGTGCGAGCTCCACATACCACATGTCCGGATTCATTTGCCACAGCACAAACCCACCTGATTCAGCAGCCTTGGAGGAATTCCGGCTCCTTATGACCTTATTAGCAGTCTCAATGTCATAAGTTAACATCTTCACCTTTCCCATGGCATAAGAATTGTGGATGGAGTTCTGAAGCTTTTGCCCTCCTGAGGCTGCTGTGTACTGCTGCAATATGTACTGAGCCGACGAAGTTTCCTGCAACAATACCCCCAAATCATGTCAAGGGTTTCTCCTAATAGAAAGAAAGAGATAGCCCGTATTGATCAACATGATGCTTATTTTTACGTGTGTTTCCAAAATTAAAGATAATTACCCTTCACCCACAAAAGTTAGTAAAAAAAATCTTGGTTACTCGGTATCCCTCATTTCTACAACTGCAGAAATATACCCATCGATCCGAAAATAGTAACATCTCATCCAAAAATAAACTCGAAGGACGTATTTTTCTTTGACAATATTCCTACAGATACAGATACAACAGAACAGATGCCAAGAACTGAGAGAGTAAAGGAGAAAGGGCGAAGGGGGTGCTTGTTTTCATAAAACTATTTACAAGCAACCAAACCACCTCTCCCCCCCCCCCCCCCCCCCCAAAAAAAAAAAAAGAAAAAGAAAAAAGAAGAGGATAAAAAAGGGTCTATTTTCATAGAACCATTTCGCCACCAAACAAATAAAAAGCTGTGCTTGCAATCGACACCCAAATGTTGAGCAGAAAATCATAAGAGACAGTGTTCTGTATAAAGCCATAATACCAGAATAGAGAATCAACAAGTCTAGACCCGAATCCAGCATATGAGATTCAGTCTAATAGTTAAAATACCATGTAATTTTCTTTCGATTTATACAAACATATTAAAACAATTTCTGGTTAGACCCGAATCCAGCATATGAGATTCAGTCTAATAGTTAAAATACCATGTAATTTTCTTTCGATTTATACAAACATATTAAGTACTTTTCTTGCTTTCAAAAGCTAAAATTTCTTCCAAAAATCCTAACCAAAGAGCGCGCAATATAACTATGAAAAAAAAATTACAGCATTGCTGAAAAGATTGAGACAGTGAGTGGGAGACTAACAATGGGGGTGTCCTTGATGCTCAAATGAGGCAAAGGGTCGGCAGTACAGACGTGCACCGGTGCGAGAGGAGCACCCAAAACGCCAAGCAGCAACCTCAGATCGGACCTTTTGTAAGCAGAAGACGAAACGGACGGTGCTCTAGAGAGCTGACCCTTCATCCAATGACCCCACCCACCTTCCATCTTCGAATCCCCACCTTCCGACCCATCTGGATCGGGCCCTTCCATCAACGGCGAGAGCGTCTCCACAGGCCTCAAGCTCCCCGATCTCGCAATCAACGGTTCCGGCTGCGACAACACGTGCCGGTCCTTCCTCCGCCGGAGCAAACCCGACATGGGTGACGCACTTCTCGCCGGACTTTTCGCCCGTGACCTCGCCGGGGATAACCCTCTAACCACCTCGTCTTTTAGTGCCGAAAAGAACCCTTGTTTTCTCTCCATTTTTACAGCAAGATGGAGGAGGAGCCGTAGCAGGGAGAACGATGACTACTGAGCTGACTAAAATGCAAGTGTAGACTGGGGGAGAGCAAGCAGACCAACAAGCAGGAAGAGGAATGCCGTTTTGAAGAAGGAAATTTGCTTTTTCCAACAATGAATATCTATCCGGTCCACCTTATATAAAAACCCATCAATTGACTATATTTAATAAATTGCCGCGAGACATGCGAGACTGTAGGCCGGTAGACTGTTACCGTGCTTTTTCTCCTACGAGTAGTTTTCTTTATTTTATTTTATTTTTTTAATTTGTGTGGAGATGACAGGGATGGAGGAGAGAGATTGACGGGGGTGGTCTTGGGTTCCATGGCTATTAATTGGCTGCCTGACTGGAGCAATAGGACGAAGTTCCTGACCCACTTGTCTCGTGACACCCAGATGAAGGTGAGCAACCATATTCTCGTGACCCATATATCAACCGGCAATGGCTGGAGTTTGCCTCTTCGTTTCGGCTGCTTCTACCTACGGGCAATTTTTGGTCTTACTGCCTAGTAGAACCGCTGCTTAGAAAAATTGACTATAGAATATTACACAGACCGCAGAGTAATTTCTTTTTCTCTTCTTATATTTTTTTGAAAAAAAAAAATTCCTCTTTTTCCTTTTTAACCAAGAGATATCCAAACTTTCGTGGAATACATGATCGCCAATACCCACTTAGCCTCAAGAAGATGTGAAAACTTAAATTTAAAACTTTTTATTCCTTGACGTATAAGTTTAATTTCATAAATCTCAGAAATCATTTATTTATCTCTTGAGATTCGAACAATCTAATTAGTAAAACTGATTAAAACAATTTTCTTACTTGTGAATATGGGCATTAAATTAATTTGAACCGCCTAAGATGGCACGGCACATGTCATACACTAATAATTATGATAGGATAAAACATTTGGAACATCCGGAACATGATTAAAATATATTTTTTTTTATATTATATATTTAAAATATTAGATTTATATAGTATCCTAGACAAATAGCAATTTTCTGTAGAAGTGGGGCCCCTTTTTTTCGTTGAAGTGGGGTCCTTTAAGCAATTAAGCGTAGAGATTTGACTAATAGGGTTCCAGGACTTTGCCTAGCTACAAGCGTATGAATGGGCTGCCTGTCTTTTTTGAAATGGCGCTTGCTAGCTTTGCTTTGCAACCACTACATCCTCAATCACATCGACGATCACGGCGACAATGTTTGCTCCCTCATATTAGTTTTATGTTTTAAAATGAGGAGAAAAAAAGGGAGAGGAGCTCCTAGTGTGTAACATGATAAAATCTATGGGGGTTGATAAAATCTATGGGGGTTGGTATTAATGGGGAGTTTGAAGCTAGTTGTGAAAAAATATAAATGGTAAATTCATTTATTGGAAGATGGATATTCTTTTTGTTTTTTCATTTTTTAAAAAATCAATAGAAACTACCTTTTAATCCATTTAATATCTATAAATTGGTATTAACGTTTTCCCATAAAGTTAATTCAATTTCACTCACTTTAACAAATGAGATTAATGCTATTAAATTATAATATTATCGGTTGGAAGATGAATATTAACCATCTTGCAAGTGGGGGATCTTATTTGAATCTTCGCACAAAAATATGTTAGTCGAAGCTCCAAAGACAAAAAAAAAATGTTGCATGCCTCAAGTCTTTCAAACCTTAATGCTATGTTTAGATTATGAATTTTTAGGTGGAATTTGCTTTTAAAATGGAATTTATAAAATTTTTATAAGAATGAGATTAATAAAATCTTTATAAAATTTTTACAAATTTCATCTCAAAAGCAAATTTCACCTAAAAATTTCTTATCCAAACATAGCGTAAGTCTTTTATGATAGTGCAAGTCTCATATTCCCCAAAATAAAAAATAAAAAATATAAAAAGATTTCCATATTCAAGAATTATCTAACACATGTATTGGACATGCTCAGCGAAATTACAACCTTCAAACAATATTTTAGGAGCAATTTAGCCTAAAAACATTTTTCTAAGTAGCTGATTTGTCCCAAAAATTAGATATGAGCTACGGCCTAGGGCCAGTTACGCAAATAAATGGGTATCAAACGAAGGTCAAAGTCAAAGACTCAAAAAGCGATGACACCTTTCAAAGGATTCAGCAGACCATGTACTCAGCCGAAGAAGAAAAACATACCGAGATCACAGACATTAGACATTTGGCCCAAATTCATGGGTTCCCGATTCTGCCAGCTTTCATTCGGTGAGATTTGTCTTAGTTTCCCGAAATGATCCTGGCCATCCGATATGTATTCTATTATGATGATCATGATCTTCACTGAATACGGGCTACATCGAAGAAGACAAACTATGCTTTGGGGCTTTGGGCTCCTACCGGTTAGAAGAGTTGCTTTCGGGCCCTTCTCAGTATTTCAGGGTTTTCACTGCTCAACAGACAATTCTGTCCAACTGTCCCAAGTATCACATGCATCCATATCCAGTTTTTCATAAATTTCACCTAATTTTATGTAACACTTGATCACTTATTTACAGTACTTGATCTGTTATTTAAAGTTTTTCATCGAGGTAAATGTTTTAATGTCATGCTTGTTTAATTGGAATAAAATTGATGAAATGAAATCATATTTTAAATCTTTTTCCATCTAAATTTAAGTCTAAATTCATTTCACATGATGTCCTACGAACTCATGCATTCGATGGTAAGAATAAAGATTTGAGCTCGAAACTTCTAATTATTAGGCCATGATCCTTTGAAATAATATAGCCTATGTTGCCCTTGAGGCCATGTTTGTTTGGTTGGAATGGAATGGATGGAATGGAATCTCATTCCAATTCATTCCAAACGACATGTTTGGATAAGTTAATTAAATGGGAATGGAATCAAATAATAGTGGTGAATTAATGATATTCATTCCGAAATGTTTATTCCAATCTCATTCCATTCCAGACTATTTTTTAACATGAAATCAGATTCCATTCCTATCCATTTCATTCCAACCAAACAAACATAGCCTGAGGGTAACATTACTTCAAATTTCATGCCATGGGCTTGCGGGTTTATTGCACCCTATTCCACCGGCCTCACATTCCCTTTTTTGTGAATTTGATACTAAAACCACAGACCTGACCTATCTCTTGGGACTATTGGAGAAATGCCATCAGGTTAGAAGGCTAATAAAGTAATAACGAAATCGATTAGGTGAAGTTGCTAATCTACTTTTATTCCCATCTGACCCATTCTTTCCACGTGTAAAAAAATAAAGGTTGGGAAATGAAATTTATACAGAATATAAATTAATAGACCCACACAGCGACTACAGATTATAGGTGACTAGAATATTTTCCATATAGTTTTTTTTTTTTTTTTTTTGGCTAAGTCCATATAGTTTTAGTTAGGTGGGTGGCGGGGTACGGCTATTTGGTCATTGGGCTTTTCCAACCCAATGCAAAGAAAATGCAAGGTGATGGTAGTGAAACTTTGGGATCTTAGGCTTGGAATTGTTGGTACGACTCCTCTTTCTCGGAAGACTTTAGACTAAAGAGAACAAATTAACCAACTCTTATTTTTATATGGAACTAAATTCAGAAAAAGAAGGTGATTGATGTGATGAACAGAGAAAAGTAGAAGACGAGATTTTAGATTGGAATATGACTTTAGATTACTTTAGACTTATCTAAACCTAACTAATCTGCCTTTCTCATTTCTAATGTTTGTGTGTGGTTTTACACTTGTGGTTGCATGTGTATGAAGGTGTTAACTGGCAAGAAGTAGGGGCCTGTTTGGCCGCTCGAATGGAAATCAAATGATCATAGCGTAATTTACATAAAATTGGAAATGCAAATTCATCGTTTTGAATGAGAAAATCTAAGAGAGAGGTGGCCATTAACATAGTGAGAATGAAATTTCAAAATAGATGAGTTTCATCAATTTCTAAAATTGATTATATAACATATAATTACTTTTAACGTTTTTACACGGTCACATTCAAGATGATGAATCTGTGCTTTCAATATCATATGAAATACGTTATGCCATTTAATTGCCATTTGCAAACAAGTAACAAAAATACTTATTAGGGCACTAATGATATTAGATGATGTTTACTCAACTCAAAGAAATTTATTTGCTTTAATTTCTTCAGTGTTGACAAAAGGAATCTTCAAGAATCCATTAGCATAATGGTTTGTGAGTAAATCCAACATGTGGGTCTTGTATTCATTAATGGCGTGTTAACCTATCCCAATACTTGTCGTGAAAGCATTTTCTTTGTATATCTTTCGTACTATTGGGTTGAATGGTCAAACAAGCAATAAATATTGAGGAGGGGATTACCCAAGCACACCTTCCTTAGTACATTAAAAACCAATTCGGGCATGTGGATTGGAAACTAAAGTCGTCCTAATCTAGTCTCTTATAAGACTCGTGGAATGCTGTGTCGCGGATTGAGTTTGGGTCTGCTTATCTCACCTACACAATCTTTAGACTGGCCTTAGGGAATCAACTCGGCCTTGTCAATCTTTTTCAGAAGCCTTAAACCACAGGCAATGTTTCAATCGGTGGGGCCTTTTAATTAAGAGATTGGCCCATTATCAGAGTAGGGTAGTATTTGCATTCGCATTCGAATGGAAAATTTTATTTTTATTTTTAATGCACAGCACGGCAATACTATTCAAGGGCATCCTCGAAGGATTTGATTATGTTAAAATCTTTAATATGCCTAGCTTGAGGCCAGGTTCAATTGAAAAGAGGCCTCGCACATGCCCCTTTTGAGCAAAGACATTCGCGCAGTTCAAGGGCAAGCTCAATTGAGTTCAACCATTTTGGGTTGGGTCATCATGGGTGGATAGGGGTGAGTCTTCTATGTCATTGTGACATGGTCAGGTGGTGTCATAAACTAATAGGGTTAAACAAAGTAAGATTGTGAGGTCAAAAAGTGTATTGACAATCCCACTTTACTAGGGATGGCAATGGGTCGGGTCGGATGCGGGTCGGCACTACCCCATACCCGACCCGACCTTTAATTTATTATACCCATGCTTGACCCGATACCCGATGGGTATGAACAATTAACCCCCATCCCCGATCCACTGTTTTATTGGACTATCCATGCCTGACCTGCCCATACCCGACCACCCTGTTGTGAGGATTTTTTTCCCCCAAATTCCATTTTTTTTGTTACTTACACCTATTACATGTTATTCATATAATCATATACCAAACTTATAAATGTTTTTAGCACCTAATTAATATGATCTTGTTCAAATAAAATCATACCTAATATGATCACACAAATATTATACACAAACATAAATATTAAAAAACAATAAAAATACATAATGAGCTTTCGAATGATCTCCATAAGCCTATATCAAGATAGGTTTAAGTAGGTATTTATATTTTATTGTAAAAAATATATATATTTTGTAAATATAGCGGGTCGGGTCGGGTCTTCGGGTTTTTCCTTGCTGGGATCCATACCCGACCCGTACCCGAAAATTTTTAAAAATTTATACCCATACCCGACCTGATACCCGAAAAAAATAAAAAACACCCGCCTATTCGGGTATAGATCGAGTCGGGACCCTATGGATCGGGGCGAAATTGCCATCCCTACACTTTACTTGATTCTCATTGACTTATAACACCACCTGATCGTATCACAATTACATGGAAGTTTTTCTCGGGTGGATAATCTTGATATGAATAAAGCTATTGAAATCCCACTTAATCTCAGGCAAAGGATTAGTAGTTGAATCCTCATCCTTCTTCTGTTAGTGTATTGGCATCCAATGGATTCAAGGGTTGATTGAGTACATTGTTTTGGGGACAATGATTTTTTGCCCTATCATTGTCCCCATGAAATGAGACATTTATTGTATTGATATAATATGTCGCCTGTTGCTAATAATTTCGAGTGGCCCATGATTTTTGTCTTGCATTATACAGAGATATTTTAGCCTATCTATTTTATATGTTCTCTCATCTCCCATTTTACCCCCCTTAAAAGAAAAGTTTCATTTCAGCCTCTAAAAAATTATGATAAATCACATTTTCCCTGGTCCCCATCCCAAAGCGTAATGTACGTTGGAAAGACAAGTTAGGACCATCACAATTTTTTTCCAGTAGGTGGGTCACCAAGTAGACATGGGAAAGGCAAGTTCTTCGGAGAAGATCTCTTAGCTTTAAAGCTGCCAATCTCCCCACTTTTTTATTAGGTGTGTTTAGGTGGAGATTTTCTAATTTGTCCTTGGGACTGTAAAACGAGTCAAATTACTTGAAATCAGTTCGATAAAAAACTAGTTTGAGAAATAAACGAGTTGAGTTTGAATATCATTTTAAAGTTTATTTAAAGCACTTTTTGAAATCGGCTCGATAAAAAATTTGTTCAAGCTTTTTTATAAGTTAAATGAACCGAGTTCAAACTATACTTTTGAACTATACTTTTGAACTCGTTAATTTAACGAGCCAAGTTTGAGCAACCTACTACTTAGCTCATTTACACCCCTATATGTGTTTATTGTGCAAGTGTATTTTAAATAACCCGTGTCTTGTGGCATGTCCCATCCCAATAAAAATTTGAAGATTTACAACGTTTTCATTTTGACTCTGCATAGGTGCATAGATGTATTCTTCTTTCATTTGGCCCCCCTGAAAAAAAAAAAAAAAAAAAAAAAAAAGAAGAAGAAGAAGAAGAAGAAGAAAGAAAGAAAGAAAGAAAAAAGAAAGCCCCCCCGAAGGTAAAATGCTAAATCTCCTTCTACGCCTGGTGTGAATCAGACTATAATATTTGACACGATGTCTACTAGTCCACAGCAAAGCCCCCAGCGTGAGACACCTACCAGTGCTGACCGCCCTCCACCACCCACATCCGATCTTCCACCAGCTCTCTCAGTACAAAGTCAGGAGAGAGATCTTCGTGATCTAATGGGCCAGCAATTTGTAGGGAAGATGGGCCTATCTTCGTTAATAATTGTAAACTAATCGATCACATCATGCCATGTCAATTTATCAAAGCCCTCCACCATGCCCATTACAAAAGAAAAAGAAAAAGAAAAAATCTGTGTCCTGGAAGGACAATTTTGAGCTGCGGATTACTTATTTATTTAATCATAAAATCACTGTAAGTCTATAATCATGCATCATCAGTATGGTTCTAGTGCTTAAGATATTCAGACATGTTTTTCTATGACTTGATTATTTGGGCCGACATTATAGGGCACCCAAATCGTGTGGGACCTTTTGATAGGGTGGAGATAGGGAACGGCTATTGCAACCCCCATTTTTATCGCCTCACCTCTTTTTTTTTTTTTTTTTTTTATTTAGATTTCATGAAAAATATAAAAGGTTTTTACAAAAACCGGTTGCTTGGTTCACTAGAAAACATCATTTTGAACAACTTTGTAAAAGAAAGTTTTTCCAAAATCTATCGTTTAGGTAGACTTTTTGGTAAAAAATGAAATAAAAGATATAAATGGCTAAAAAATATATTTAAACGATAGATTTAGGAAAAATTTTATTTTACAAAGTTGTTCAAAATGATGTTTTTATAGCTGATTTTCATAAAAACCTTTTATATTTTATATAAACCCTTAAAAACTAAAAAATGGGAGATGGGTGATTAAAATGGGGGGTTGCAATAGCGCTCCCGTGGTGATAAGGCCAACTGATTCACCTACCCAGAACCCATTCATAGTCATAAGTCATACCATATAGGCCCGTAGGACAGTTGGGCTTAAGCTCTAGAATTTCTTGTGTAGATTGGGCTCCTTACGTCTGATTGCTGCCCTAATGCCCCAAAATCCTGATGGGGCTTGATTTTGAAATTCTCAAGGTTTTATAGAAAACGTGAAAAGTTTTTATAAAAATTGATTATTTTGTCCACTAAAAACCATAGTTTTGAATAATTTTGTAGGAAAAGCTTCCATAACCGGAGTGGACAGTTGGCAACTTAAGGGAAGGGGGGGCCTTGGCATTGAATACTCTGAATTTTTGGCCCACCTGAGACCGTTTAGATATGAAATAAAAATCCGTCATAAAGAGCTGAGGACCACGAGGATAGTCCCTTACATATTTTTGTATTGACTGTGGAGTACCAAATGGTCTTTAGACTTCGCAGTGGCGTGGGACTTCTAATTTGGAGGTTCATATGGGACAGTCTTGACTCTTGAGTCTATGAAGGACGACAGATGAAGCAATGGCATTGGCACTCAATAAAGGAGTTATGGGCCTCATGGATAGCTGGATACCATAACCACTATCCTTGAAAACTTTTGTAGCCTTGTAGGTATTATTTTCATGGGCCTAAACCCTCGTACGTACCATATTGATAGATTAGACCCACACATGATGAGTACATGACAAATGCAAATGTATGTGAATATAGGGTGTTATTGTTGGAGAAGAACTTCCATGCAACTATGACATGAGTCACTTGGTGTTACAAGTCAATCATAGCCAAATAAAGTGGGAATATAGGGTCAAAAAATATACTGACAATCCCAGTCTACTTGGTTCTGATTGCCTCGTGACACCACGTGGCCGTGTCACGGTTGCATGGAAGTTCTTTTTGTTATTGTTGAGCCCCTGCTAGCTCTGAAAATTGTGAGATTACGCCATACTTCAAACTTTAAAGGAGCCAATGTCCTAATAAGAAGATAAGTGGATTGCCCAACAGTTCAAAGGAAGCAAATTCATTTAAATGCTCGTAATAAAAAAGGGAAAATGTTTTTGGACCACTTAACAATTTTCTTCATTAAAAATCCCTTATGATGTGATGTGAACACAGATTGAGACTAGTGTTATTTGTTTTAACTACTACTCTATATTTATTTTCACGACACATTATAGGGGTTGTTAAGGAGGCCCAATAAAATTGCCTAGGAAAATATAATGTCACAATTACCCTTTTAATTTTGATATTCTTAGTTTTAAAACAGCTCCTCATGTGTTAGCAAAAAGAAAAAAGGTGTATGAATTGAACTACTGTATGGCAATTTCCAGACCCGACAGGTCACGTGACATCTGAAAGCTTTCATGTGGCAAAACTCAAAAAAAAAGGGGGCGACCCCCTATTCCTTTCGTGGCACCGCTCTCTCTAGAGCATTCTAAAGCCTTCCGTTCCACCGCTTTCTCTAGAGCATTCTAATGCCCTACACGCCAAAGTGGTGACTGGTGAAGATTTCCATGCCGACTTAGGCAGTGTGATAATACCTAATTGCCTATTGTGTGTCTACACACGAGTAGGGGTAAATTTTTTTGAAAGATCGCTATGGGTGCAGAAGATGAGAGATCATCAAGATATTTTCTTCTTTTGATCATAGGCCGATCACGTTTGTCATCAACCACATTAAAAGAGCTTTGATAGTTGGTCTTCTTTATTTGGGTCCTGTCCTGTGGGTGCCCACTTTAAAAATGGTGCTTTACCTGTGTACTGGCCAATGCTAAAAGATGCCTTCTTGTTGCTCGACTTTAGGGTATTGAAATCCAACTGTGATGATGTCCATACCCATTGTATGGAAAGATCCATTTAAGTTTTGTGCCCTAGCTTAACTTGTAAAACAGCTTACGACCTATGGGTTTAATGGAACTTTTCCTCTCTATGAGGGTGGAGGTCTTGGTTTCTAATTTTAGTAGAGTGGGTTTAAGTATAAAATGTATTAACATTCTTACCCGTTAAAGGAAAAAGAAAAATTTGTCAAATCTGTCACTAGCTTATACTCTATTGGAGAAATTCTAGCTGACTTTATTTCGAACCTAAGTAGTTTAGTTGAATTGACAAACCGAGCATAGATAAATGTCTTAGAGAATGTTAGTTTTGTGTTTGAAATCATACTTGCGCAAGGATTTTTATCATTGCTTTCATCAAAGTTTAGGATGACTCGATAATTATCTTATTTGTGTGAAATGAGAGAACTATACAAGTTCGTAAAATTAGTCTCTTTTCAAAAAGATGGGAACGCTCATGCTAAGAAAAAAAAATAAAAGTCAAAAAGGTCTTTGAAATTTGTAAACCTTTGTTAAGCACGTGTCTAATTAGCATGATAAAGACCCTTAGCAAAAAAAAAAACAAAAAAAAAAAACGAGAGAGAGACAATGAATACCCGAACAATCAAAAATGTATCTTACAAACAAATGTCGAGACATCTCTTGTTACAAAAACAATGACAAACTATCCATTTTCGCTTGGAGAATAATGCTATACATAAATTATGCATACAATTACACATTTAATCTTCTTTCCTACTAAGAAAAGAAAAATGTTAGAAGAGGAACAATGGAAAGCTTTAAGGAACCTTCTCCCGATATTCTAAAAACCGCGTTGATAACAACCCACAATAATGACATGTAATTACGAAAGCCGAATCAGTAAAAGCCACCTAAGAGAGGAAGTTGATCCCTACATCATTAACATTAATTTCTTAGTAAACTGAGCTCTTGATCAATAACTGCATGCAATACGATTGGTCCTTTCTTGATCCTATTGGGAAGGTCCTGTTACTCTCCAACATATTTTTCCCAAAGCTTAATCCACCGCGTAGAAACGCCCACCACAGCAAAACCACCTGACAGTCTGTATTCCACTGTGTTTATTGCTTTCATAGAAACACTTTCCCACCCTTCCACGGCTTCACCTACCCTATATTCCACTATAAATACTCTTAGGCTTGGCCTCTCCCTTCCACACTCATTCCTTTGCTTCACTCCATTACTATTCTCCCCAAGCAATCAGCCCTCTTGTTTACATTGATTTCTAGGTAGCTAGAGGTGAGAAAATGAAGCCCATCTCTGTAACGCTCCTGCTTGTGTCCCTTGTTCTCAGCTCCTCTTTCCTTCAGATCACAATTGCTGGTTCAAGTACGACCCTAATAGCTTCTTCACATTTTCTTGCTTTCAAATTTTCTGTTTGTTTCATAATTAAAATTATTATTTTTAATTTAGTGCCATAATGTGCTGATTTTTGTTTATGATTTTGATAATACTTTGGGAAGGTTTTTGCGACTCCAAGTGCGCGGTGAGGTGCTCGAAAGCGTCAGTGCAGGACCGGTGCTTGAAGTACTGTGGGGTGTGCTGTGAGGAGTGCAAGTGTGTTCCATCTGGGACGTATGGGCACAAGGACGAGTGCCCTTGCTACAGGGACAAGAAGAACTCTAAGGGCAAGCCCAAGTGCCCTTGAACTTACAGTTTTATTATATCAACGCACCTACTTGTGGACTAGGAGATGAAGATCGAGCCATGGACCCTTTATAAAGTTGATTCATTTCTGTGATATGTTTATAGTAGTTCTCCTATATTGTGCCTAAATAAATAATCTATTATAGTTCTTATGTAGAGAAATTAAATAATATGATTTGAGTATCAGAGGAATAATTGGGGTCCGATCCTATGCCGTCTGTTTGTGAAGTTCGTAGTGTCCAATACCTCTACCATTACCTTTTTTCTTTTTCTTTTTTCTTTTTCTGCCCTTTGATTTGCTTGATGTATTGTGCTATGGTTGCGGCTAGTAATACAATATTTTATTTGTTATGGTCCGTGTGTCATCCACTATTGTTGGAGGGAACAAACACATGGTCTCTGACTCCTAAACAGGGATTCCCACCAAACAACAGCTAGACCCATGGCTGACACAGTGCAGAGACCATGACATTCGAGCAGTTTCAGCTCAACCACTGCCCGATGCATTTTGTTGATAGTTATCATTGTGAAAGTCAAAACTCAAAACAAAATTTTTTGCATTTTCACAAATCTGAAGGTCAATCTACACGTGGATTAAATTTGATCTTCTTAATCACCCATAAGTCATCGATAACATTGTAATGTAATAATATTCATCTAACTTGTTAAGTAAATGATCGCATATTTAAACTTATGAAAAAAATATTAATACTCCCTTATTAATATTAAAAAGGATTAAAAGTAAAGGTAATATCTAATTACTACTGGGACAACAACAAAAAAAAAAAAAAAAAAAAAAAAAAAAAAAAAAAAACTCACAAGCCCAAATTTGATCCAAATATCAAAACCCGCAAATTCCACTGTTCTTCTCTTTCAACAAAATGCGAGAGACAAGCTGCTGGTGGACCAGTGTATGCGGCAATATATTTTTGGCCCCTAGCTCCATCCTTCTCTTTCAAATACCACGCCCCTCCATATCAGAACTGCGCCATAAACAACTTTAAGCAACACGAAAATTTGGGCAACGAACAGGAAAGAAATCAAGTATACTCCTAGCATAACAAGCTCATGCAAAATCAGTGCTATTGTCGGTTACATATGTCCAAAAACTTTCTAGGGGACCATTTTCAATGGGACTCTGTTTGGGAAGACGTGTAGTTAACTGTTTGAGGTCGACTGATTCAATGCGGCATATTCACATGGAGTGTACGATGTAACAGATACTCTGTTTATTACGGAGTACTTTATTTTTAGTTGATGTCATTTTGTGTGACAGGCATGCACATCTCCTAGACAATATGTGCCACCCATAAAATAAAATAAATAAAAAGTGTTTTTGGTAACATTTAGGCTTGTGAGATTTTGATGTTCTAATGTAAAATGCAACTACAAAAAAGGAAGATTCGAAGTCAACTTTTAATTTTTTTGCTAAGAAAGTCAAACTAATTAGCGCTAGGGTCATTGACATATGGAAAGTTTGCTAGGTAACCTTTAGGTTGAGGGCGGATTAGAGTTCACCCCACCAAAAATGGATGAGCCTAGCTATATATCTATTGGATTTTAGCTGCTTATGTGCCATCCACCTCTTTTGGAAGGAAAAATAGTTCATCTAGTTAATTATAAATATTGTGTGTGTGTGTATGTCTTAAATGCAAATTCCAACAAAAAATTTATCACCTAAACACACTCTTTTATATATATATATATATATATATATATATATATATATATATATACATGGTTATGTTTCCATCAGCACGTGTTGATATAAGTTATATCAGCACCATGCATTAGTAGTTGTACCCCTTGCATTGGTCTAATGTACCTCATAACCTACTAATGCACAAGATACAACTTTCAATGCGAGTATTAATGTAAGTTATGTCAGCACGTGCTTACCTGATCATCATACTCTCTCTCTATATATATATATATAGGATAGGACGTTTGGATGAGGGATTTGTAAGAAGAATTTGGATTAAAATAGGATTTCAATCTCATTTGTTGCTAGTCCAGTTACCATAATTTGACATAGAAATCCCATCTTAACCCAAGCCGTCCTACAAATATCTCATCCAAATGCACCGTAAGTACTTTTCAATGTGAACTATCATTGAAGGTGCACAAAGAAAGGGAATAGTAAACCTTCAATTTGGAAGAGAATTTTTTTTGGTGAATTTCGCAAGAGAACTTTGATAAATGATCAAATGAGTTCAAACTCAGGAAAAAGTAAAGGGATGCCGAGATCGAATCAGTTTCTGTCTTTTTACTACTCTACAATGGTGTCTACTATATACAAATTCACTTCAGGCATATGCTAAAGCTTATTTAATTCATCTAATCAATAATTAAAAATTTACAGTGCCTACGATAGAGAATTGGCAGCTGCGATTTCCACCAATGATGCATTGCGCGAGATTATTATTATTATTTTTCTTCAGGGAGACAAGGGCAGGGGATGGGGATGGGAATGGGAATGTTCGATTGGTCAACGAAACAAATAAGTGAAGTATGACATTGTAACATCTGTTAGCACCCATAAAATTAAAGAAGGGAATGATAAACCGGATTAATTTTAAGTACTCAGTTTGCACAGTTCAATACCCAAAAAAAAAAAAAAAAAAAAAAATGCTACCATGAATATCTGTTCAAATTTTCCTTTAATGGGAAGACCCTGTATGTTTTGATCTACAAATAGTTTCCCAAATACATTACACTGAAAATATGGGTAGTTTGCAGTATGTTTTCCATTTTACAACAAGTATTGCAGATCTCATCTCCTCGGAGCATCAACTCCGGTGGGACAATATTTTATGAGTCCGGTAATATGTAGACTGGACTACCTCAGTGTGTCAAAAAAAAAGAAAAGGAGGCCACTTTACAATACAAATAATCAAAGCCAAATGATACCTTTGAGGTCAAAGCTGCTGAAGCTCTTGCTCAGGAACAACGGCACCAACAGGCTTGTAAGAACCAAATGCGAGCTGTCTATGTCTCCAAACTAGCCATATACCAAAAGTTGATAAAGTAAGAACCAGGGTAACGGTAACTCCAACAACTACCGCCAAAAAGTGTTGCTCCCACCATGTCCTGCACCACTCCAGAAGAACCCAGACATGAATGAAAAAGATACACATCCAAAGAAGTGAAGAACAGAGCAGTTGAGTCTGGAAGCTCGACTGCTTCCAGAAACAAAGAAAAGATAAAAAGATGCATATATTTATGTGTGTGTGTAAATATCAGGTATTGCAGACAGGAAGCCAGAAAAAATTCAAAGAAAAATTTGAAAAGGATGCACAGGTTAAAAATTTGAGTGCTTTGCCTAGGAAACTACTTTCTTAAGACTGCTAAAAAAGATTATCCCTTTTTCCTTGATGAAAAATTGATAGGCATAAAAGTAAAATAAATAAAACCTAATCAGATCTAATTGATTAAACTTAATATGTACAATAGTATTGCTAATGGCTGGCCCTTGGGCCTAATGGTATGTCCCATCCCAATAAGGGTGTGGGGTTTCAACTCTGCGTGAGTAAGTGAGTTCTCCTATCCTTCAGCCCAAAGGAAAGAGAGGAGAGAGAAAAAAAAAAAAAAAAAAAAAAAAAAGAAAGAAAAATAAACATACTATAGAATCAAACTATTCAATAATAATTTCAAAAGCCTGCCACCACCACCAGTACTGTGCCACACCAAAATCTCATTGTTGCTGTGCGACACTGCCATTGCCTCTTCCACCACCACCATAAACCAACCACACAGCAACACTCCCCTCCCCCATCCGCACCCCCACCCCCACCCCAAAAATAAAATAAAATAAAATAAAATAAAAATAAAAGAAAAAGAAAAATGCTAGGCCAACCATACCCCACCAGTCCACCACCTGCACTGCACCATTGCATTGTCACTGGGCCCTAATCAATACATTTAAATAGTGCAAGGTGACAATGCAATGGTGGTGGAGTGGTCCACATTGCAAATGCATCAATGAAGTGTGCCACATCAATTCTGTTTCAAAAGAGAAAAAAAAATTTAAAAACATGAACTTTTTAAATGCATTGATTAGTGGGGTAATGTTGCAATTTAGCCTAAACTTCAATGCTGCAGTCTGCAGGTTTTACATGTTTAGGCCAGTTGACCAGAGAGATGAGTATTATACAGAGTAAGTTTGAACTTTGAACAAGGCAAGAATTGCTTTAAATTCTTCTCCAAAAATAGGATTTTAAGTAATACCCTGAACCCTATATGTAATCTTTAGCACAAACCAAAGCAGTCCCATTGATTTGAACTGGGTCCGAAATAGGCAAGCCAGATTTTTGGGTTTTATTAACAGCCCCTAGTGCTTCAAATAGAATCTTAGTTCAGTGGAAGAGCAATGCGACAAAGTGAAAAACTCAAAAATGGAATATAACCATGCAGATAAAGTTTAAATAAAATAAAATTGAACATACTTCTTCATTTGTGGATGAACATTCCATTCAACCAACTGATAACTTCCAAAGCTCCCTGGAAGCTGCATATGATGCTCTGTTAAGCGCAGAATTATGCTCTGCAGACAATAAATATGCATTAAGTGTGATACTATAGCCAGTTAATAGGAAGGGCACCAGTAGTGTGTACAAATACTTCTTGCAATGTCAGGAGAGTAGTATTACCATAGCTGTGGTATTAGAGATGTAATCGGCAGATTCAGCTGGAAATATGGCCCACCTTGCGAGGGAAACATTTTCTTTGGAAGTGAAGTTCAATAAATGGACCTGAAGCAAAACAATTGGCATTGCTAATAAACCCAAAAAAAAAAAAAAAAAAGATATAAATCTGCAAAGACAGTAAAATACAGATATGCCAGTGCACTGAGTGAGATGGATTCAAAAGCACTACAAGAAAGATACTCGGGATCTAGAGGTGGCAACAAGTCAAAAAAGCTCAGATACAATGGTGATGGCTATATGCTCAGGTCCTCAACCCCACCCCGAGCCATTTATTAATCCCATTGGACGGCTCAAATGCACACCAGACCCATTAAAATATCTACCAACCCACATGACCACATCCAAGCAGTCAAACCAGTTTATTCCTACTAAATTCTCTTATCTTTTTCCTTTTTCCTAGGTGGCAATCCAAACCTTAAATGTGTCAAAAGCCACATGCAAGCCCAAAAAAACCAAGCAGGTTGCTTGATGTCTGTCTGGGGTCTAGTAAAAGTTGACACCCCTAAATAATACCAAAATAAACTTCAAAACAGATGGTGTTCAAATAGTTCTCACTTCGGCCACTGGGTATCTGTAATAACCTAAACCATGCCTAGTGACACGGCCCGCGCGCGAGAATGACCCATGCAAGCCCAAACCCGTGAAGCTTAAGTGCCGCACGGGTGTTGGGTCGAAACATCGAGCCCGTGACACTAGGCAAGAATCTCTACTATACCTGTGAAGCATTGACTTCCAACTCATGAGCAATGAACTCTGCAAGTTCTGTGAAGTTAGGCCTTGCACTGGAGTAGTTCATGTTAAATGACATGTCAAATGTTATGAGACCAATCTGAAATTTGCCTACAGATAAAATTTGAAGAGTAAATATATCAGACAGAATCCAGAATCAAAGTTGCAAAAAATGGAAGTAAGCATCAAAAGCATATAAACACAAGTCAGTCAAAAATCAAGATGACTAATATTTTAGATATATAATATTGCCCTCATTAGATTCAAGTGGCAAAATTGTATGTTTTATATGAACTTAAGATTTAACGAGATCAAGATATGTCAGTGGGTAGATTTGGGAGAGGGCAACCAAACCTCACCCAATTGGCCTAACAAGGCCCAATATGCCCCTATACAACCTAGTATTGCATAACCCACTTTAAACCCGCTTACCTGCCCAAATCTCGATTATTAGTATCTCAGTTTAATTTTAAAAGGTGCAGGATGCCCAATTAAAAATTATATGTATCAAAGAATACAATTGAATAAGCATAATTTTATGGGGGTAAATACACCCACAGCAGCTCCAACCTGACTTCACTATGGATTTCCCATCCCAATAAGATAATCAGACCCTCATTTATATAAATTCCAAAACTGCAACAGAAGGGAAGCCAAAATTGCAACAGAAGGGAAGCCCAATCGTAATATGTTCCCAACTTGATTCTTCTGCCTGCACCTCTCATTTTCCCAACTTGACTATTATTTTATCTGCCCTATTTCCATCCTTTCATCCTCACAGCCAATGATCTTTATCTCTGGTGTCCTACCGCTCCTGGTCTGCATGTCCCAATTTTGTAAACTTACTTCACTGTATCCAGGTCCCAATGCCCACCACACCAACCTAAGCCAAAGAGTCCTCTTTTTTTGTTTTTTTTACACCTTTCCTCTGGGGAGCGGAGGTGGGTTGGGAGGAAGAGGTCTGGAACACATTTTGGTTGAAATGCAGCAACGCCAATTGTCAACTCATTAAGCTATAGGTTAAAGCTCAGAGGGGGGTGGGTTGGGAAGAGAGGTCTGGAACACATGTTGGTTGAAATACAGCAACACAAATTGTCAACTCATTAAGCTATAGGCCAAAGCTCGGAGGGGGGTGGGTTGGGAGGAGGAGGTTTGGAACACATTTTGGTTGAAATGAAGCAATGCCAATTGTCAACTCATTAAGCTATAGGATAAAGCTCAAGTGTTCCACTATCGCCTATAAGTGGTACAGCTCCCCCGACCCCCCCCAAGAAAAAAAGAGGGGGGGGGGGGGGAGTGCCATGCTGCAGCGGCGGGGGAAGTCAAATAGACAAAACATTTTATGCCTCCTCAAAACTTGTTAAAACTAAAGCAATAAACTGATTAGCCAAACCATAAGAACTGATAACAGTTATGCAAAAGCACATGGCATATCTTTAGTGACAGCATAAGGTTCAAAACCAATTACAAAAGAGCCACACACACACACACACACACACACACAAAATTGCTCATAATAAAAGAACATAACAACTTATCTAAAATTGAATAGATATACTTGAAAGTTACTTGGAAGTAACAATTTTAAGTGCGTTTATTCATAACATTTTGCAAGAATTATAAGTTCAAAAAATAAATAAAAAATAAGTGGCCAACAAGTAACCAGTCCAGCAATGAACTAAATCATGGCAGACTTTCTCTACCTGGGAAAACATTTTGAGGCAATCCACTTGGAGCTGGCGTAGGAGACATTTCTATAGTTGAATTCCTGCTAAAGGGAACTACAGGTGCTGGTGCAGGAACTCCAGGAATATGCAGTCCCTTCCATAGTTCAGAACAATTAGTTTTCCAGAAGCCAATCTTGTCAGACTCCCGATCATAAGTCACAAGGGTATTACGGACAACAATTCCTGTCACAGATAAACAGAGATATAGAGAGACTCATGCACAGGCATGTCTTACTTTTTTTTTGTTTTTTTTTTTTTTTTTGGGGGGGGGGGGGGGGGGGTGGAGAGAGAGAGAGGGAGTGCTGTGTTCTCACAAAAAATGTAGAAAATACCTCCTAAAAGAGTAGTTGAATCCTTTCCATTGGGGAAAATTCCCAGGCAATATGCACCACGAACCTTTGTATGCTTTAAAGCATACCAAGAAAAAAAATATAATGAGAAAAGATATGTTATAAAATATAAATACATTAAACAATGATTATCAAGAGCACCAGCTTATACAACAACATACTCAAAACATTTTAAATCAGCTATGCCAGCAATTAGAGGCCCACTGTCAATTTTAAGAAGGCATAGTGTTAAGAAAGAGAACTAGCCAAATTACCCGAAACAAGTAGTTTTCTGGAGACAATGACAGCTTTTGTCCATTGCTAAATACCATGTTAACATCTGGAAAGGTCTTTGAGAGTTGGGAGACATCCCTGAAGCACAATTCAAGTAAATCACTGAAACGTAGTGCCAGCACAACTAATCAACCAAGAGATGCTAAAATGAAAGATATATGATTTACTATAGCAATACCTTCCAGCACCCAAGAAACAAATATCATTAAAATTTGGGTCAGGACCGTCTATCTGTTTAAGGTGAAAACTTTCCTTTATAATCTGCAAATATACACTCAAGATCAGCCTAAATTGAATGTCCGATCAAACAACATTATTTTAGAATATACATATATATATATATATATATATAGCATATAATATGAGAACATGGCTTATTCAATAAATTTTATGTCGGATGAAAATTTATTAAGGACACTTAAAAAAGATGAACAGCTGGTTTGTGTTGTTGACAGCACTGTAAGAGTTTTAAGATCACAGCATGTATAGCACAACATTGGCATGTAAAAGGTATCGTCTGCTAAAACACTGCTCACAAAATCAGCTGTAACAACCATCTAGTGCCCAGATTTTCGTTTTCAAGATAGATCAGCAACACCAAGTCATTTAAACATTTGAGAGAATTCAAATCTGGGTGTATATCCATAAACTATATATATTATATACACAAAGAGAACAACTACTCAACTCATCAAAGCCTCATATACAAACTACTTCATGAATCCAACTTCACCATTCAGCTTTATCACAGAACTAAATTAAGAATAGGATGAATCTTAGAGCAATGAAATCTTACAGCATCCTTAAAAGCATCAAAAGATTCATCTGGAAGGTAAGCATAAGTAGTGCCACTATCCAGGACAGTCCCATGCCTTCCATCAAATATCTTTGGGCTTAATTGCAATGGCTTCCCAGCGACATGAATTTCCTTCAACTCAATATTGTAATATGGACTGTTTCCATCCCGAAACTAAAGTAAATGGGTGAGTTGTATCGAATGCATTATTAAGAGAGATAGATTGACTACTAGAATATTATAGAAGTACTCTACCTGCGGGAAGGGTCTGAACGGGAAAACACCATATCAGGGGGAGGAGGAATTCTACCAAGAACCATTGCACCTCCGCCTACATCCATCCCACCATAACATAATGAAAATGAATCACTAATAGCACCCTTGTCAACAAGTTGATCCACAACACTAAGCTGACCACGACCCAAACCCATTATCCCATCAGCATGTTGGCTGTAAAGATCACCAGTTTCCATATCTTCACAACCAAACACAGCACGTTGGGGCACAAGTTCACTTTCATTGCCAAATGCAATGATGTCCTCACCAAGCACGCCACTGCTAGAGCTCATCTCAGCATAGCGCCTCTCATACGTGCAATATGTTCCCTCATTGTCACAGCTACAATCGATGTTGCACTTTACAGGTTGGTAAGTGTTAGACAAATCCGGTCGGAACCTTGGATCCTGGATGACAACAGATATAGATGTTCAACCTCGTGCAAAGAAATAAACCCATATACAGGTGCAACTGTTTAACAAATCTAGACACAAAATAACTTTCCTGACATTTGATTGCCAAGAAAAAGGAGGAAAAAAAGAATATAAATCAATATCAAGACTATTATGTTTTATGCTGTTTTAGTTTCCAAAAGAAAATTGAAAATTTCAACTCAACTAAAGCAGGTAGTTGTACTAAGTCAGTTTAGTGAAGTAGATATATATATAATAATAGTGAAAAAAAAAAAATGGGTCCTCTGCAATAATGATAAGATTCCAATTCAAAACTTCAATTTATTTTTTCTATCATTTTTTCAGCCTTGTATAATATTCCAGAGAAAATGATTTGTCAAAAATAATAGTACAGACAACATAATTCTAATTCTAATAATGGATAAAAGTTGATGACACCATTAACATTTCGCAACAGCGTGAAAAGAAATTACCCGTAAGAAAACAAAATCAAATGCCAATATTCCGAACTCAATTCCACAATTGAATCAATTTCTTGATGGAAAAGAGCATATATATGTTTGTGTGTGATGGATGAGCCACTAGTTCAAGCTACACCTGGGAAAAGCCTATAAGTCTATAACAAACTCCCTCCCTCTCTACTGAGGCACTGATACACTATGTAATATGTTATATGAAACATGGAAACAAAGCCCTTTTACCTGATGTATCCCGCAGTGCTTACAATTAGAGCACGGAACATATGTGACGGTACTTCCCGTATCCACAATCAAAGCGAATTCCTGAGGAGGTGTTCCAATCCAAAGCCGGGTCGTATAATACCTGCAAAACATCAAAATTCAAAAATCTCAAATTCGATACACCTAAATTATCAATTTGATCAAAGCGAATAGCCAAAATCATTGTAGGGGAAATTCAATTTCACCCGTTTCTGAGGAGATCGTCGTGGAGCCTCATGCGAGCGTTGTTGGTGTGATGCTCCGATTTCCGCAGCTGTCGCCGGCGAGAATTTCCCGCCAAATCCATCCGATGCCGGGATGAATTTAGGGGTGAGAGATGTAGAGGAAGGATCATAGGTGGACGATCTGCGTGTCGTCTGTGGCCATCAAAATTTTTGAAGACGTCGTTCACGGCGGAGGAATGGACGCCGGAAAGATCGGTTACGGCGAAAGACGCGATGAGGAGGATTGAGGCCAGTTGAGCCCAGGTCAGGGTCCGAGCCATGGTTCTTCCGTGGCTCGTGGATAATTGGGAATTGGGGATGCACGATGTGGGATGGTGGAGAAGATGGTTCACGAGAGACGACGAAAAGACTTCCGTCCGATGGAGAAAGCAAAGGTCACCGGCTTTGGCATTTGAATAGTTGGCCAATTACATTGAGCCACGTCATGGTCGTCGATGTGTAGTCGTCGCGTCAGTAAAGTCAAGGGTAATCTCATGCTTTACTCTTTTGTTGTTAGGGAAAATGCAGTTTGACCCCTTGAATTATAGCATTTTAATCGGCGGCCCCTTACATTTTTTATTTTATTTTATAGGAGTACTATGTTATGGCCTCTTTTGATCGATTAAATAAAGCCACATCATCTTTGTCCGATCGAGGAATGTTAACGTCTATTTTGCCCTCATCAACCTCTTCCACCATCAACCCATCACCTCTACCTCTACCTCTACCCCAACCCACTCACCGAATTTAGATTTGGTGCAATTGACTATTTTTACTGTGTAGTACAGTAAACGTAGAATTGATGGCACGTGAACAAAAAAGAGAAATGAAAGAGTGTTAAGTGTCAAATGCATCTTTCGAATTTCAACCCTTCATTTTTCCTTATTGCCATGTGTCATCGATCCTACGTTTACTACATTATGCAGTAACTATACCAAATCCAAATCCCTCATTCACCTGCTAAGGTTGGACCTCTGAATTTTAGTCCCCCCACCCCAACACCAAAAAAAAAAGGTATTGAATTTTGGAGCCTTGGATAAATTATGAAGGAACAGGCAAATTCTGCATAAAATGTCACATAGAAACTGAAACAACCTCAACAGAATCAATGCCTTTAAGAGTCGAATAAAATATCTTGAACATTAGGTATAATGTATAACAACCAAAGTGGGAAGCCTTCAAAATATACAGTTTGGAAACACGTATTGTATCATCCCTTTTAAATCCCCTTCAAGAGTCGAGAGGACGGTATATAAAATTCAAGTTAGCTCCTACAGGTTCTCCACTGCCTTCCAGTTTCCTTCTTCCAGCAACACAAAATGACTACAAATTACAGACACCCACAACCACCTTACACAATGACAGTAATAAACTCAACCCCCCACCAGCACCTAAAATATCTTCAAAAAGAGACAGAAAGATCAATAGACAACATATGAGCGACACCCTTTAGAGGTATAGCAGAATGTGCTTAAATACACCTCATTTTTGTACATTTCTGTACATGTTGCCCAGCTTCCTCCTGTCAAACCAAGAGAGGACCTTTTTCCCATATAGATTGCTGCGCATCGATGGAGAATGCGTCTGAACCAAACTTACTAGGGCATTGTGGATGAGACCCTGCGCTTGCAGCAAAAAGAAATACGTCACAACCAAACAATGAAGCTTAGCCAATATCAAGGGCGGCTTAAGCAACTCTTCACAAAGTAAAAGCCTGAGTCAAGCATGCAGCAACCACAGGTGACAGGACCCATCACAGAATTATATATCAAAACCTGATGAATAATAACATTGACATTCTGACCTATCTTAATCATGGTTTAATAATAACATTAACATTCCTTATAAAAGAAATAATAACATTGACATTCTGATCTATCTTAATCATGGTTTAATAAATGTCACAAAGATTACACCTTACTGGGTTGATTTGCACATAAAACCATGAGCAAATAAAACCTTTTTTTTTTTTTTACTTAAAGCAACTAAAAAGAATACTTTGTTTCTAATGCCATTTGAAATAAAAGTGTTTAGCACCATGTAAGAAATCAGTCGTAGGATTCAATTCATGTCTATAAAATAAAAATAAAAATAAATATGTAAACATGTTTGAAAAATGATAAGTGTTTTGTATTCGGGTCAATTGGGTCCAAGAGCCCAACCCAAACCAATTTAGCCCAGATGGCTAGACAAATTTGAGTCAGGCAATGCCAGCTCTATATAAACCCATTCTTCAGGCATATCTAACAAACAGAATGGATACGGTGGGATTGTTTGGGTGATCTGACCTTAGACACCGACAATGCCGACTGAATAACATAATTTCCAAAAGGATCCACGAGAAGCATAGAAACATTTGGACTTCTGAGCAACTCCATTATAATCTGTCTGGAAAGCTCTTCTCCTGATTCTATCAAACATTTCTCCACAACATTACTACCGTACTTGTTGCAGGAAAGAGAGAAGTAACTTCCTCCAAGCTGTTTTAAAAGCTTTGCTGTGACTCGTGGTATCCTCAGTCCCACTATATGTTGCACCACATAGTTGCTAGAACAAAAAAGAAAGAAGCATATCAAGATCCTAATGCAATTAGGCCAGAAGTAAAGGATGGATAAGGTGGTTTTACAGATACAAACCCGTAGCGATCTTCTGCCAGAAGTAGTGCATTTGATATTATCTCAGCCACTAGACGTTCTCTAGGTTCTCCTTGAGAATGTTCCACACATGACTGCAGCACACAACATCCGCTTTTATCGGTTGCAATTCCCCAAGAGTTATTGGCTACCTCACTCAAAAGATACTGCAAAGACAACCCAGTGTCAGTAAATTCATGAAGCCAGAAACCAAACTAAATCGTTTGGTATAATCGAAAGTGGATACTACAACTGGTTCAGGGAACTCGTACTAGTACAGAGACACGGGAAAATGCTTTTTGATGGCATTTTCTACACTTCTCCACAATGAACTGAAGGGTTTCCTTCACATTTTTTTGAGCGATAAGAGTTCTCTGAGAA
The DNA here is from genome assembly GCA_039720395.1 of Liquidambar formosana. NCBI lineage: Eukaryota > Viridiplantae > Streptophyta > Magnoliopsida > Saxifragales > Altingiaceae > Liquidambar > Liquidambar formosana. Next base: position 26,503,586 of record CM077833.1, read on the forward strand.
ATTGACTAGCAACACACATCCGTTCCATCTCACATAGCATAGATACACATATGACATAAAATATAAAAAATTTAATTAAATGGCACATGCCTAATTAAAAACACATACATTTCTTCCTATGATGATATTCGGTTGAAACAAACAAAGTCCAAGCATACTTTATTAATTGATTAATTTTTACCATGGGGATACAAACTCATTGAGGCAACTAAAGCTTATAGATCAACCAATCATATACTTCTGTACAGCATAAACACAATAAACACAAACAGATATATGAGTAACAACCCCAATGAGATACAATGCTTTTTTGCAGGCTAAAGGAAACTGAAACTCGGGGTTAATTAAGGGCAAGCAACAAACACCAATATAATATGTAACACCAGACATCTGTAAATTTTTCTTCTAGATCTCATGAAAATTGTACAATCAATACTTATCCCTCTACATGCCCAGTACTGCCAGACCAAAAATTTAAATCCATCTCTACTGGAATCTTGTTTGACTCACACGGTTAGACCAGTCCATCAAGATTTGCATGCCATTCGAAGGGAAAAAATCCACCCTATAAAATAAATAAAAAAAAACTATAACTTGAGTAAAGGTTTTCTGTCATTGCAATGACGGAATGTTATGTAAGGGTTTTCCTTTTCGAAATGGTAGTCCCCAGAAGGTCATTCACTGGCATCAACAAAAATGTGATTGTGAAACCAACAAAAGGCAGGTGTACTGGAGTAGAATACAACAATAAAAAATTTTCTTGAAATCAAGGCAGCTGATTATATTGTGGAGTGATATATAAACTTAGCCTCATTCTTTCACTAAATTAAATAAAAAAAGAATAATGCAACATCTTCACCGTTACAAAAATTAAAAGTAGCTCAAAATCTATCATCCGAATTCAACATGATCACTAGTCATGCCCAACTGCCCACCATAGATAACTTAGTATTTCCTTCAAGTCCTCAATAGATACTTCCATAAGCTCAAAGCTTAAAAAAGGGTAGGCCTATTTCCCCACCTTTTTATGTTAATCCACACCCTTCCATGGCATGGCCATGTAAGGGTGTGGATTTGCCGAAAAGGGTGTGGAAATAGGCCTACCCCTTAAAAAACACCACTGATTCTATGTTTAACAGTTCTTTGATGAAAGAAAGAACTAGTATATACTTCTGGGCAGATTCAACAGACTTAAACCCTTCAACAACAACTCTTCTTCAAGTCTCCAAGGAAATAAGTTGCCACCTAACATGCAATAAACCTATAAATGATAATTAATCAAAAATTGTGATGATGAATATGGAAACCCCATAGTTTTCCCCTGCTGAGTGCAAGGTTCAGAGCTTTCATGCCACCTAAAATGGCATCAAGAAGCTGTCAAGAATACTAAGATGGGCCACCTCTCAAAATCACACTGCAGGTATTTCTTTGGTTATAAACATGTAGTACTGGCACAACTATGAGGGCCTATTCGGTTGACTCCATGTCGACCTCTCCCACAAACACAACTGAATCGATATATGCTCGATTAACTTAAGAATGCAACTCAGCAACTACAAAAACAACCATGTAAAAGCACAACAATGCCAGAAGTAATTATTACTAATTGACACAGTTGATAAACAAACATAAACAGATTTAACATAAAGTTTCAATCAAATTGCAGCATATACCAGTTTTTAATCGAATAGAGAAAGATCATACAAATCTGAAACCAAAAAAAAAAAAAATACTCAACATTATTACCTTATTGTCTTCATTAGAGAAATGTTTTAAGCAATGTTGGATTACATGATGACCGTTCATGTCCTTTGTCAATGCAACGGCACCGGGGCTTAGAGCTGACATAACCAAGGAGATTTGCTGTGGGGTTGTTAGATGCTCCAATAACTTCTGCACCGCGCGAGTTCTGCAACAAGAAATTCAAAAATGTTATACCTGTCGAAACCCGATTGACCTCTGCCACTGTAATTTAAGAAAAACCAAAAGTGCTAGTTCTTGCATCTTCCCAAACAATTAAACAAAGAAAGTAATTAAAACCCACATACCCATGCATGTTGAGGCATATACTAACGAGTTGAAATTTGTTTTTAGTCACCGAAAGAAGAATCCGAGTCCTCTGTTCTTCATTGCAAACCTCCACAAGCTTCTGAACAAGGTAATTCCCAAACTGGTCCAGCATCAACTCGCCCACATGGCCTATAACCTCAGAGAATATCATCTGAATTTCCTCATCCTTTATACCATCAAACTTCATTTGCAAGAATCGACATCCATATTGATCCGTGGCCAACGACACTATCCTACCCCGCAAATCTCCTAAACCCACATAATTCAAAGGCTGCTGCAAACGTGGATTATACAAACTAGACCTTAAATCATTCGTGTCTTTCGATACGAAACCACCCAACACTCCACAAGAATCCACCGTCGAATCACGCAAGAGCTTATTTTTGTGTGAACGAGGAATAATTGGTGACCCATTAATAACCTCTCCTCGCTGCAACAATCGTCTAGGTGAATGGTTATGGCGCCCATGCCCCTCAGCAGAATCACGCGAAAACCCATTACCATTCAAAAAGTTTTCGCTAACGACCGATGTCGGATAGGAAGCAGAGTGAAAATTCTCCCAATCCTCATAGTCAAACTCACCCACCATTTGACAATGACCATAATCTTGCAAACCCATATAACCCACAGCACCAAAACCATTGTTCTGTAAACTCCCATTGTTCTGAAAACCCAAATCCCACAACTCAGTGTTAGTTTGTTCTATCTCTTCCACAGAAAGAGGCCAAAAGCCCTCACCACCGTTCATATAACCATTTTCGTGGTCGCCCACCACCGACCCATCAACAATACCACCGTCCAGACCCGGTAAAAGACACAAGGACCGGTTAGGAGGGTATGCGGAGAGATTAAGACGAGAAAAGGCGCCTTCTAGGGTTTGATTAGGATCAGTTTCTACGAAGAAAGGGTTTTGTATCGAAGAATCAGGTGGGTTTGGGTAAAGGTGGCGGCCATGGCTTTCCGTTGTCATTGTCCCAACTTGAACCGGTGGTTCGGAGAAATATCGATCAAGATTTCGGCCACCGCCTCTTTTCTCCATTTTTTGTAACGTCAAAGAGTATATAGGCTGAAAAAATTTGAGAGAGAGAGAGGGTTATGAGAGATTGAGGGTTTCTGTAGAGTGGGTTTTATAGATATAGTGGGGAGTATAATAAATAAATATACTGTAATAATTTATGGACGAAGAACACAAGGAAGTGCGACACCGTGTGGGAATTTTGGGGATTTTGTGGGGTTGGGCTTCGAATGGAGACCGAAGAGACCTTGACTGAGAGGAGTCATAGATGGAAAGAGAGGACTGAGGCAGCGTGAGTCTTGCATGCAATATATGGAAAGTTTTCATGCTGCGAGAGTACGCGTCTGTCGCCTCCGAGGTGCTTCCCTGCCGTCAAAATGCCACGTGGCATAAGTGGGGCGAGCCAATTCACGATCCCTGTTTGGCAGTGATGCGGTGAGAATTCTAGATCGTTCGATGGCCTAAGTTCCCATGTGAAGTTGCACCATCAGATTGTAGGTTCTGTCCCGTGACGAATGGTTCAAACAATCATATTATGTTTTTTTTTTTTTTTTAATTTGGGGGGCTTGCACAGTTAACATTTTTGTAATTCTGTTAGAGCCCAACACTGCCAATGGCTCGCAGTAATAATCCTTTTGAACAATCAAGCTTGAAGTACCAAAGATGGTGGGAGTTTGGATAATTCTAAAGGTTAATATCCTGCAATGTATAAAAAAAAAAACACATAAAAAAATTCATCACCTTCTCATCTTTTTTTCTTTTTCATTCTTTTTTTTTCCATTTTTTTTCCCTAAATGCTGAATGATCTGTTACACGAATTGTTGGCACAAATACAAGACATAAACTCCACTTCTAGCACAAGACCTGTGTTGAGTGTGGGACAGAAGACTATGTGTTAAAAGGATTAACTGGGGTCAAAACCTCATACTTTTTTTTGTTAAAAAAAAATTAATAAAAAAAATGGATTTAGGGTGTGTGTTTGTTTGGATTGTAGAACTGGGCTAAATTTATGGTCAAAATAATAGTATCACTGGTACGTGAGGACTTGGGAGTTGGGAGGGAAGCCTAATTTAGTAAGTACGTTTTATTCCCTTTCAGTGTTGAACATTAGACGTCAAATGACAATGAAACTCCTTTACATGTGTAGGAAAATAACTTGGGAATCATTTTCGGGGAAAAAAAGGGGAATTGACTAAGAAATACATAGTCTAACGGTGCAATGAAATTATTAAATTTAAAATAATAATAATAATAATAAACAATGTGGGTAGAAGAAGCCAAAGCCATAATCTTCCAGACGCGTGATATGTGTAAACTGTAGAGAGAAGTTTCACAGAGCATTCATATTTTTCATTTTATTTTATTTTTTATTGGTGGAGGAATTGCAAGTATTCTCTCTAAATCAATTGAGTCTAATTTGACCTCAATGAATAAAATCATAGAGAATCATAGAGAAACAATTACACGTCACGCTGTTATTGTTAAAACTCGAAACCTTAACTACTTCAATTCCACTTCTTTTATGGGAAAGTGGAAATTTTTTTTTGACAAATTGAGAGGCAAAGCATTCAAATTGGGTTTGATACTCTTGCAGTTACTGCGAAATTACTCCTGTAGCATGGTCATCTTCTACACTTCTATTCAACTGCAGGTAAATGTCGGGATCATGGGAAAGTTCCAGCAACTTTCTTCAACTTAAATTGTATACGTTGATTTTGACCAACCATTGCCGTTTTCCTCAAGTAATGCAATTATAGGATTTCATATTTTGATTCTTCTTCGCCTCCCTTTTCCCACATATTTTCAGCAACCAAACGGTGCTGTAACAAAATTCTACCGTTACGCATGGCTTTGACCATTAGCCTCATCATTCATCTTTAGAATTGAACAACGTATGCAGATATTGGTTCTTAATCAAAATCGAATCATGGAGGTTGACGCCCTTGCACTTGGATGGCTCTTTCAGTTTCTCCATTATACCGACTGTTCGCAAAAATTTTTTTAAAAAATAAAAATTAAAAAGGTGCTGTTTGCAAGTTAGAATACCCTTTTCATTTGAGAACATAGCAGTTTTTCTTTTTTCTTTTTGCCTTTAAGGGTGATGAAGGTTTTGATCCGACCAATCTCTTGGTCGGGTACAATCCCTTGCCTCATACGCACAAGACAATTATGGGGCTTAAAGGGATGGTAGGGAAGACAATTATCGGACTTAAAGGGATGGTAGCTGATAACGTAGCTAGGTACATGTTATATAATACTACATTGCATATGGCATACACAAAGATCCGCACCCAACAACAATATATGTCACCAAACCATGGGCTCGTGTAGTCCACCATCCCACAAGTGCCGGATAACTTACAAACCACTCTTGAACTTAAGGCCATGTTTGTTACAAGGGAATGAAAGAGGGAATGGAATGGTGATTCTATTCTCCAAAAAAAAAGTGAGTATTTGGTTGCACAAGGGAATGAAATGGCTAGGAAATGACTATTCTCTCCTTTCAAAGAGTAAAAATCATTAAAAATAAGTCTTGCATTTACTTTTTCATTTCATTCCCACCCATTACCAAACATTCGGATCATTCGCATTCCCATTCTCATTTCATTCTATTCCCACTCTTGTTCCATTCTATTCCCTTAAACCAAACACAACCTTAAGGGTAGCCCAAGAAGGTTATTGCCCAGGTGGACTCTTGAACACAAGACCTCTTCTTCCCCATATGCTTATTTATGCTCGGCTTGCCGCTTAAACCAACCCCTTGTATTTTGTTTTTATCCTGCCCCCATAAAGTAAAGACTGAATCGATGACTATTTGGGCCATTGTCACTAGACAATAATTCCTTAATAAACCTGATCAAGAGTCGATCTCTAAAATTCATGTTACAAAGACCCCTGCTCTATATCAAAAATGGATTTACATTACCTGCCGCCAATGCCCTCCACCATTCCAACCTCGCTTCATCAAAATGAATCTTCTCTTGTAAATAGGGATGGCAATTTTGCCCCGCCCCATAAGAGCCCCGCCCCGCCCCGCCCTCATAGGAGCGGGTTTTTTTTTGAATTTTTTCGATTCTTGGTTCAGGTAGGGGTTTTTTTTAATTTTTCATCGGGTGCAGTTCGGTTATGGTATTTACTAGCCTTGACTCGTAGAACCGAACCGAACCGTAAAACCGCCTTGCCCCGCTTGTTCTTTTACAATTTTACCCTTATATATATATATAACCTATAACTCTTTAACCCAAAAAACCCTAGCCGCCCCCACTCCACTCAAATCTCTCTCGGTCTCTCCCTCATTCAGTCACTCGATTCACTCTCTCCCTCCCTCACGCAATCACACCCTCACACTTCACCAGTTCATCCTCAATCCCTTATTGTCTGCCGTTCGCCGTCCGCCGTTTGTTGACACTGGTCCCCGTCTCACCCTCACGACCTCCCCACCTCAGTACGTCACCCTTACAGAGTCACGGTCTCACAGACCTCACCCTAACGTCTCAGATCTACACCACCAGATCACTGTTCACTGCATCAGTACACTTTCTCTCGCCGTGGTTCCTCGCTTTCTCTCGCCAAATCTACACTAGATCTACCTTGGTTCCTCACTTTCTCCCGCCATCTCGCTGTGGTTCCTCACTTTCTCTCGCCGGATCTACACTAGATCTGCCTTGGTTCCTTACTGTTTACCGCATTAGATGTGGTTGTATGGGGATATTTAACTACAACTATTTTTTTTTTTTTTGGGGTAGATTATTAAGATGAAAGCTAATGAATTAATGTTAAATGTCTAATGAATTGATGAATTAATGTTGAATGTTTGTTGTCTAATGAATTGATGGTAGATTTATTTTTACTATTTTTTATTTTTCCTATGTTTATCTTATATTTGTAAAAATTGGGTTAAAAAAAAAAAAATTTGCTTGAGTGGGACGGGGTGGGGCAAGGATGGTTTTCCTAAGAAGCCATAGGGTCGGGGTTGGTTATTAGTTTCTTTGCCCCGTCGGGTTTAGGGATGGGTTTAGGCATACGGTTTCAATGTTAGGGTCGGGATGGTATATGGCCGACCCGCCCCAACCCGTCCCAATGCCATTCCTACTTGTAAACCACCTGAACGAGGGGAGAAGTCAATGCAATTGTACTACACAAGCATAACCTCCGGAAGAAATTTGATAAAACAGCAACAAACTTTGTAAATGGGCCACAAAACGGTACTGCTCATCTATTATATTTGCGCAGGTTGTCACATTGTAGCCTGATTTAGCCCACATCTCTACAGGAGATTGAGCATGTTTCTCAATTCTCAAAGTGTCAGCTTAGGCATGCCAACATAGGGGGGGGTCTTACACATCATAAATCCATGCAAGCGGAATGACAAAAGGAAGAACAAAAGCAGAAAAGGAAGAACAAAAATGAAAAAGAGGGGGAGGGGGTGGGGGTGTTGGAACAAGTGTTATCCATACCAAGAGGTCTGCAAAAATCCCAATTTGACTACAGTTGGTGATAAGAATGAAAAAGTACTTGACTCTAAATAAAGTTAAAAATAAGAACAGTACAATGGATCTTATAGAATGGGAGCAGAGAAATACCATTGTCCTGTGGGTTGTGAAAATGCTGTCTCTCCTAAAAAGAAAGAATATCCTCTCAGATGATCAATGCATAAATTGCAACTGTGTGGCTTCACATTGAACCGAAAGTGCAGCTAAAAACAAAAGCTCTAATTTTTTGTATTTGTATACTCACTTTCAGCTATGAACTAAGGTTAGCATCATTTATGGTATAAACAAAAATGCTTACAGTCTAGAAGTACAGATAAACAACCCTCCATAAATTTGGCAGGCAACAAATCGAGATGAAGTTCTGTTGGCTCAACTTCAAGTGTAAGCAAACCTCTTGGAGAGCATTAGGCTGAACCAAGTGGAAGAAAGGGCACCACTATATGAAACAAGATATATGATAAAAGCTACATATGCAGCTGTGCCGGTGCAAACCACAAAACCAAACAGCAGTCCACTAACTTCAGACAAGAAGAAATCCAGCAAAAGATACCCATTTATCACCATCACCAGCCCAGCCACAGTCCACGCTACCCTCTACAACATAGAATGACAAAGTATTAGAAATAGGAATATTCAGTTAGTTGATTTTAATCACCTGAAATCTAGTTTACATGACAAATGAGATAACATCCTCAATTTTGAACAATTTATGAACATAACTTTGAACCATCCACAACTCAATGGACTAATGAAGAATGATTTCCTATGTTGCACAGACACGGCAAAAATTGAGGAAATGCAACGTCGGCCATGCGTTGGACACGGACATGTACCCGACACTCCCGGGAGGTGTCCAGTCAATTTCACTATTCATTTTTGGTCCAACACAGTCAAGACACGGGGGGACACTCCATGGACACGTTTGGGACAGTCAAGCGACACGGCAAGGCATTTTTGTAAATATAATTTTTTAAAAAAACGGGGTACATAATGTTATTTTGGAAAATGTTACTCACTAATTACTATACTTCCAAGTTAAATGCTATTGTTAAAAGCTTTTTGATGTCTTGGTTGTCTTTGTGATTAATGATTATGTCTTTTCATTTCCATGTATTTAAATACTTTTTTGATATGTATAATGGAATTATATATATAATTATAAATATATATTTATTTATTGCCGTATCCCCGCCATGTCGTGTCCTAGATTTTTTAGGATTTACCGTGTCAGAGTGTCCGTGTCTTGTACGACTATGTCCCATGTCCGTGTCTGTGCTTCTTAGATGATTTCAAATTATCTACTTGACAACTATGCCAAGTTTCAATCCTTAATGGGCTTCAACATGAGTTCAATTATTTCTTATTAAAAAAAAAAAAAAACATGAGTTCAATTATCAAGAGATTAGGCAAATTAGTTCGCGAAGTTGGAACTGCTGGAGTGTTTCTACATGAAGCTGAGCGACCCTCACCTACAAGTTATGCATTTCAATTGCATCCGGACAACAAATATCACTTTAGCACAAAGATCTTTGAGTCTTTCTGTTTTTGTCAAGGAAAAAATGATACAGAGACCAGCTTTCACCGGCACAGAAATGACTAATCAGGCATGTATGATTGTATGCTGCTGATTTGGTTACCCTTTGGAGAACTGGAATATGTCAGCTTCTCCTGTTACATATATACACACACACATGTGTTTATCTATTAAACTCCTATTTCTAAATAATAATTAAAGTGATTAAACAGCCCATCACCTCTACACACAACTCTCTCTCTGGAGTGCCTCTACAGCTTTACGTTGCTCAGCACTCAAATAACTTATCCCACCTGTAGTTAACTAATCTCATTTTCAAAGCCATTCCAGCCCCAGACAGAGTCAGTTTCCTCCTCAACAAATTATGATGACAATATACGCATTCCAAATGGATCCATGGAGATAATTATTATAACTTACATATCCACCATTTGAGTCTCCACTCCCCAACAGCTATTCCAATAATAGGCACTGGATAGTATAAATATGCAAATCTAAAAGATGTCAAAGAGGACCAATATTATGGATCTTTTAATGTGAATTTTGGATTAAAACTTGATTAAGAATCCTCATACAAATTTTGATTCCATAAATATGAGCATGATTTCAATTTCTTGCATTATAAAACAAATGGTATGACAATGAGGACCAAATGAGAAGGAAAAATAAAATAAAAAAAGGAACTAAGAAAGTGTGTGCAAAGATTTTAACAGAAAGTTGAAGCCAATAACCCATGATGATACAATTGTTGTTTTAGTTTGTTCAGATCTCGGAAAAGTTGAGGGATAGGAAAGGAAAATTTTAAAAATGCTTTGAAAAATTAATCCATCTCTAAAAAACTTTCACCATTTTCCTTTTCTTCCCTTTTTTTTTTTTTTTTTATCAAGTTTTTCCTTTTCTTCCCTTACTCTTACTAAGATCCAAATGGAAGGAGTTGTTTCTAAATACAAATGGTCAATTTATAAAGTCCAGAATGATCCAAGATAACTGTCAACCATGTCTGCTACTGGTTACTGCTTATTGGATTCTTAGAGATACTAATAAAGATAGGCCATTTGCACAAAGCAACAATTTTTAATATTTTGGCTAAAGAAACGCATTAAATATCAAGCACTGAAATGAAAGAATCGTGGAACTAATAACTTACCTCAAGAGTAGGCCCAATTCTAAAAATCCCCATGACCTGCTCCTTGGACACTAAAGTAAGAAGGGGGATAAGTGCAAAAGGAATCTGAATTGACTGAAGCACATTAAGCCATTCATTAAGAACATCCAATGAAGCTTCAGATGTGTTAAAAAAGAGAGCTACAATCATTGTTGGCACAATAGCAAAACTTCGAGTGATTAATGCCCTCAGCCATTTCTTCAAACGTAGGTTGAGAAAACCTCCCATGATAAACTGCCCAGCATACGTGCCAGTTATGGTGCTACTCTGTCCAGCCGCCAACAATCCAATACCCCAGATATAAAGAATTGGGAAAAATCCTCCTCCATATTTCTCTTGAAGATACCGCCCCGCATTTACTAAGCCTATACCATCGGCTTGTTTAGAACCATAAAATCCCTTAGCAAAAACAGTTGTAACAAATAAATTGATCATAAAGGATATTAGAAGGGCTATTGAAGATTCAATAGAGTAATAGTTGAGTGCCTCCTGGACCCGACCGTTCTTGTTGGGGTCAATCTTCCTCGACTGTACCAAAGCAGAATGCAAAAATACATTGTGAGGCATTATAACACAACCCACAACGCCCACAGCCTGCCGAATTGTTTTTGAGCTCAGTTTTGGAACCAAGACACCTAGTAAAAGGATGAAAAATTTCAGTTCTACTAATATTATAAAAAAAAAAGGACTGTAATGACACTTCATAGAAAGGAATATTCAAAACAAAAGCATTCGCTGAATTTCTTACCAATTAGAAGTTCCTTTCCACTGGGTTTTGTGTCACCAAACATCCAGGCAAATGTTAGTCCCATAGTTGCAATGAGAACTGCAAATACAGCTTCTAGTTTCCTCACCCCATAGTTCTCTAAAAATAAGAAGAGGAAACTGTATTGCAAGAGAAGAAACAAAAGAGCACTAGTTAAAACGATGAACTGTCATATTCTCTGAACATATAAACTGCCTAAGCCATTAATTTAAATATGAACATGAAACCACAAGTTCACCTCCCATTTCCATCAACCAGAAACCAAAAATCCTAAACAGAAGTTCAGAATCCTACTGGTTTCATTCAAGCAAGCAATATATTATCCTTCATTGGAATGAAATCAAACAATTAACATAATTTTTAATCAATGAGGAACCAACATAAAATGCTAGAATTCTAAACAGAAGTTCAAAATTGACGAAACAAAAACCTAAAAATATCAATAGATTCATGGAAATCTGAATAACACACAGAAACATTAATATCACTAAGTCATTATGGATGGGATCACTACAGAAAAATAGAAGCTATGAATGCAAATAATAGTAAAATTCTGGAATCAGTGGCAATCCATTTAATCCTAAAAATTGATATTAAACCATCAATTCTGGTGGTAACCCAAGACCCAATTTCAGATGATAGATTTGTAACTTCAATTGCTATGCAATTAAGAACTAATGGAGTCATTCAATTACCATGAGACTCCAAACAGTCCCCTGATAAATTACAAGGTACCCAAACAAACCCTCGTCAAGCCATTGAAATTGACAAATCAATAACTAGAATAGAGTGGAAGATTCAGAACAGAGAAACCCGAAATCTCGAAATTAAAGACACAAAGGAATAAAATTTACCAATCAGAAGCTGTAATTACAACACCAGCCCAAAGCGGCAAAGCCCCATGGCTCAGAATCTTGATAGCAATGGCACTCCCAATCACCTCCTGTATATCAGCCCCAATCAGAGCCAATTCCGCCATGAACCACAACAAGTACCTCGCCCACGGCGGATACTCCTCCCGGCACAGCTCCGCCAAGTGCCGCCCCGTCGCGACGCCGACCCTCGCCGACAACAGCTGGATCAATAGACCCATGGCGGTCGCCCACATCAACAGCCACAACAGCGAGTACCCCGCAATCGCTCCGGCTTGAAGATCGCCCTCCAGATTTCCCGGATCGAGGAACGCGATGCTCATCAAGAACCCCGGGCCGGTGAATAGCCACAGCTTCTTCCATGAGAATGGTGGTGTCACGTTTGAATCGACGGAGCATAAGGCGTCGGCGGAGTCTAAATCGACGATTAGGATCTTCTCTCGGGATTCATATGCCACTTCTTCGTCATTCTCTTGATCGGACGATGATGAGGATGGAGATCTAGAGGATAACAAACGGTTGGCTTCTTCGTCTCTGTCATCTTCTGTAGCTGCTGCTGCTGCTGCTTCTTCTTCTTCTCGTGGTCGTGCATTCATCGTATTATTGGGCCGTGGGGTGCAATGCCCGTACCAGAGTTTTCCGCCGGCTACGTGAGTGGTGACTGGTGAGATGGGAGAGCGTGAATCGTGTGCTACTCTGGCTTACATTAGAGAAGTGTCTTAATAGGATTCGGGTCCGTGAGGGTTTTGATGGCGTCGTGCTATTGGCTGGTCCTGTTTTTGTTTAAAGAATCTCTGGGTGTCGCCTATTATAGTACAATCACAGGTGAGTAAAAGTCGCGGACTTTGTCCACACATGACGTTGGCAAATACTGGTGAGGGCGAGTGGCACCCTTTCAGCCATTTGAAGGATGACAAATTTGGAATCACAGGGACATGGCAATAATTTTATACGGAGTACTTGATAGAACCCCCCCCCCCCCCATAAGATTTTTTTAAAAAATAATAATTTAAGAATGATTTTTAGGAAATTTATTAAAAAAAATTTATAATTAAAAAAAACAATGCACCATAACTTAATAAAAAGACGTATTGTCATCTCATAATCACTTAGGATAAATGAAAATGATTAGAAAATTATTGAAACGTGCTAGATAAATTATTGAAATGTTCTAGAATAATTTATTGCATTGTTTCTAAGGACTATCTTCACAATAATGTTATGCTATAATGATAAGGATATATATCAATTCTTGTTAACGGAATTTTTTTGTACTGTGTCAAGACATAAACACTAGAGTATATATGTATTAATCTGAACATTGGAATGTGCATCAATTGTAAATAGGAACACACTCTAATGATATAGCAAGATGCAAACCATGTTTCTTAATTGTATAATAATCTAGCGGTGTTTGAGATGATATGTATTACCCATGAGGTTAATGAAATCTCTCTTCCAATCTTGCCATATTGGAGTGATTTCAGGTTTGAGTTGCTGCAACCCCAACGATGGAATTAGTTGAGGTGGGTGGGGACCCTACCATATGAACTAGGGTCTTTTTCTTAAAAATAAAAATAAAAAAAATAAGAGATTAAAGAACCAAATGAGAGACTGGTGATTTGCCAATTAAGTTTTATTAAAAGAATGTTGTTAGGCATATTAAATGAATTTACTTAAAAAAATTATTTATACGTGGACATCACATTCTTTTAATGCAAGGGTGACAAGTTTAAAGTCCGAGAGTGTGACAACTGACAAGTGAGCATGGAACTCTAAATAAGATTTGAGTGAAGCAAATCATAATTGGTGGAAGTAGGGGACAGTATGAGAGAAACGTAGAAGAGAGGGAATTAGGTTGGTGACATTTATGGCTGACATAATAAGGTGGACAATGACTCACATTATGTCTAGGGGGGGGGGAGGGGGGGGGGGGGGGGGGGGGGGGGGGGGGGGGGAGTGGGGTGTAGTGCTGAAAACTCCTTGGCCCCAAGCTCTTTTAACTTTTTGCTTCTGCTTTTGCCCAATGAAATAAATTGAAGTCCGCTTGGTGACATTTATGGTTGACATAATAAGGTGGACAATGACTCATTAGGTCTAGGTGTTGGGGGGGGTGGGGGTGGGGGAGAGGGGGGTGTAGTGCTGAAAACTCCTTGGCCCCAAGCTTCTTTAACTTTTTTGCTTCTGCTTTTGCTCAATGAAATAAATTGAAGTCCGCTTAAATGACAATATATGTAGAATCAGCAATGTTATTTCCTCTATCCTGTTCACTTATTACCCATGTATTAATAGGAGGTGGACTATTACGCACTAATAAGCAGTGGGGTCTGACATCTACTAGTGGAAGAGTGAATAATATGAATGAAAAAAAGTAGTTTTCTATCTAAATTCCACACAAAATGAAACCTTTATGAGAATACAAAGGAGTTGCAAGTGACAAAAACATCACTAGAATAGTGCTTTAGTGGTATCTCTTTACTTTTATAAGTTTAGGGGCATTCTCTTTACTTGTTGAGTGGGAAATCTTGTGATCAAGCTTATGGATAAACATTAATACTCACCTATTGATATTTGGAAGTTTGAGATAAGAATAGTTCTATTGGGTCTTGATTGTCCAAAAAATGAAAACAAAAAAATAAAAAGCATTCGAGTTTTTGAATTTTAAGATAGGATTTAAGGGGAGATTAACGAGGATGAATTACTCTTTGAAGCAGAGGATTTAGATTTTTTTTTTTGGACTCTAAAAAATGTATTGTTGTGAGTATCTTGCATGGAGTATTTATTTATTTATTACTACTGGACTTCAAGAGGTTTAAATTTTAGTTGTGAAAAAAAAGTGATGTTGAGAATTTTATACCGAATTATTATTGTTAATAGAGGATTTTATTTTGTTTTATTTTGCCATGGACATAGGCAATTTGCCAAATCACGTATAGTTGGTGTTTTCTATATTTGGTTGCGTTTCATTTTTCTTTTCTTTGTTAGAAAACACAATTTTTTATACAAAAATTTAATCACAATGGATTTGTTGAATAGATTTGTTGAATAGTAAGTGGAGGTTGGCTATGTTATCTATTGCATCTTACAGATTTGAAATATACCCAACAATATAATGCATTAAAAATACCAAAAGAAAAAGAATATAGGAAGAACCAAAGACACCACCAAAATGATGGATTTTATTTTAACAAAAAGGGAGAGTCATATATGCTGAGACTTTCAGGCCGGGATGATTATTCATTGATTTGGTCCATTGAATTTGATTTCGTAGAATTCCACGATCAATTTTAAAACAATTTCGAAAAGTTTATTTAGGCTCTATTTGGTTTGTGGATTTTATCATGGAAAAAAAATAAAATATAAGGAATTCTACTTTTCTTCATTTGGTTGCAATGGAAAATTGGAAGAAAAAGAATAATTGGAATAATTTTGGCTTGATATGATTTTAACTTTTCCATTCATTTTCTTTCCTCCACATTTTTTTTCCCTTCCTTTTTTTTTCCTTGGTAGAATCCAGGAACCAAATAGAGGGTTAAGGTATATACGGAGTATATTTTTCTATTAATCCCATAATTAATGATGTAGTGGTTGGATGTTGCAAAAGCAAGCAGCTGTAAAATAATTGTGTAAAAATCTATCCCTACTGACCCTAAACCAATAAATAAATAAAATAATTATACAAAACTTTGTATTTTAACCATTCTTTTTTTTTTTTTTTGATTAACTATTAAGAATATCTCAGGTTTTACTCCCGCTGAGGTTTCGACCCAGACTATTCTGTTAACGGTTTGTGTGAAATGCTCTATACTCACACAAACAATGATCTCTGCGAGGAGTTGAAACAATGACCTCTAGAGAACACATTCAGGATTTGACCGCTCAACCTAACCTGCAAAGGTGTATTTTAACCATTTTTATACCAATAAAATAAGAAAAACACTCATTGAACCATCTTGTCACTTATACGGTAATCCATATTTCAATAAGATATGGGTCAAACATTCAAATGGTACTCACACCTTCTTAATATATGGATTACCCGTCAATAAAATGGGTCAAATATCAGTACTCGTAAAACAACGTAAAACAAAGCCTCTTTCCATGTGAAGGATGAAAATGATAATAGTAATCTGAAAAGGCCCAATAAAAAGAAGGAAAGTTTCCCAAAAGTCCCACAACTAAAGTGACAGGACACGATGAGTCTGATTTGGATAAGGTTATAATAATATTGTGGACACTTTCATCGGTCCTCGTTCGTTATTCCTTTGCTCCTTTTTGTTGTGTTTTTCCTCGTCATATCTCCGCTTACTTTCTCTTCACTATTCCCTTCAATTGAAAAAGCTTACAGCAAAATTGCTTACGGGAACTATCCGATCAGATTTCCCTTTTTATTTTTATTTTTATTTTTATTTTTTTGGTTTGACTATTAGATATCTGGATTAATTTATGCGTATTTCAATTAAATCCTTCCTTAAGCGATCTTAAAGTCATATTCTTCCACATGAATTTGATGTATTTATAAATTAATTTCTGCAGTACTTTCCAGAGAAATCGAATTCAAATTAACGGAATAAAAGGGCTCAGATTTCTCTTTCACATGCAGTTGAAGGTTCATAGGGGAGAAATTTCATTTGCTTCAAGTCAATGGGAACAGGTGCAGCGTCTTTTTCTCGTTTTGCGGACATTGAATAAGAACCTATATACTTGATAAGGGTCTAATGTCTTCGTTTGAAATTCGCATCAAAGTGTATTATTTTAGGAAATAAAACAAAAATGCCTACAAGTCAAGCCTCATCCAACTATCCAAGTCAAGCCCATCTCTAAAACAATGGAGTGGGCGTTTATTGGTACCCAACTCTTACTTTTCATGTCTCACTTATTTTACATTTTATAATTTTATAAAAAATATAAAAGGTTTTTTGAAAAACTAACTAAGTAGTCCATTAGAAAACATCATTTTAAATAATTTTATAAAAGAAAGTTTTTCTAAAATATATTATTTAAGTGAACTTTTTAGCTATTTAAGAAACAAAAACTATATATAGCCAAAAAATCTACTTAAAACGATAGATTTTGAAAAAAAATTCTCTTATAAAATTATTCAAAATGGTGTTTTCTAGTAGACAATATAGACGGTTTCTATGAAATTTTTTTATATTTTTCATAAAATTTTGAAATATCAATAAATAGGAAATGAAAAGCAAATCTTGGGTGCCAATAGACGCCCCACAACATATATGCTAGACTTCAGATTTTCAAACTTAGAAGATGACTAGGTGAGGCTTGACTTCGAAGCATTATTTATTTATTTATTTATTTTATTTTTGTGGGGGTTAAAAATAATACTTTGAAGCAAATTTCAAACAAAGACATTAGATTAATCATAAACAACGTTACAAATGGCTAATGACTTGGCCCTGAAGACCCAATTTCCCTACAGACACTACTTGCCCCCACCTCAAGGTGGAAGAGTTCTTCCCCACCTCCATTCATTTTCTACCACGTGTCTTAAATATTTTATAAAAATATGAATTCTAAACAAACAAACAAATAAGTTAATATGGATATATAGACACACATTCATGTTAACATAAACATCTAACACTCAAATATATATTTATAAAAATGTGTTTACAATTATGTAACCATGAGAATGCATACACACAATCAATTCTCCTTATTTATTTGAACAAGTGACGAAATATGAGTGGGAAGGGGAAGAAGCTCCTCCACTCAAGGGTGGAGGCAAGTATTTTCCATTTCCCCACCTTACATTTCCTAGGAGCATATGTTTTATAAATTATTTGGTACACGTGGAAATTAACAAATGTTATGCAAACTGGTTCACATTTGAGAAAGAAGGTTCATCATGGTTGGGCGTGGCCGGCACTTAGATAGCAAGGGCCGAGCCTTAGGCAAAGTGATTCCGGTGCCTTCGGTCATGTCCACCATCTCCTCACCAATCCTCTCCCACTCAAAGCATTGAATCAGTGACCCCAACGTCACCCCCACCATACGTGTGGCCAAGCCTCCCCCGGGACAGCCCCTCCTCCCTGAACCAAAGGGCATAAACTTGAACCCATCTCTTTCTCCTTCTAAACCATTAAACCTCTCTGGTTTAAATTTCGTAGGATCCACCCAAGTCTTGGGGTCATTTTGTATGGCCCAGAGATTCACCATCAGCATAGTGCCGCGTGGAATGCGATAACCTCCTACGATGGACTCTTCTGATGACTCGTGGGGTAGCAGTGGGCCTGTGGGGTACATTCGCAATGTCTCCATTATGATGCTATGGAGGTAAGGGAGCTTGGGCAGATCAGATTCCTCTATCAGATGGCCATTTCCTACATGGTTGTCGATTTCTGATTGTGCCTTCTTTAGGACTTGTGGATGGTTCAGCAAAAGCGACAGTGCCCACTCCATGGCTCCGCCTGAAGTATCGCTTCCTGCTGTTAACAGAACCTGCACATAATTTGTAATCATATTGGCAAGGTTTGGTTATTTTATTGGAAATACATAAATGAAAATAAATTCATGATGGCCAAATTTAGATCCATTGATATGTTAAATGAAAAAAAGAAAGAAAGAAAATGCTATTTCACTCATTTTCTGTGTCAAAAATATATAAGTAAAAGTAATCATGTGAAACCTAGCATGGAATAAGGAAATGAAGTCATCACATATAGATGGAGGGCGGGGAGAGATGGAAATAAAAAATTCAGGTTGTTAGTATGTTAATCTATCTCACTCCTAATCATATTCACTTTTTGATTGGAAAAAATAAAAAAAAGTTTTTCTATATTAAATATATATATATATATATATTGATCCCATAGGCCTTTTTTTTTTTTTTTTTTTTAAAAAAAGAAATTTTAAAGTAAGAAGGGTCAAACCAATGGCCCTTGAAACTCTTTCCTCTTTCACCTCTTTGTAAAAAAGACATCCTTTTAAACTCAAAGTATAAATGTTTTGCTCCTTTCATTTCTAGTTGTCCGTCGTCTTTAAAAAAACAAGTTTTTCAAGAAATTTTGATAAATACTTTTACATTAATATATATATGTTTTGACATTTTAAATGTGCAAATGTAAAATTAATAATATTAGAAGAAAAAGTATATCATTTTAAATATATTTTAGAAAATGAAATAAAAAGAGTCATTTCCTTTTAAAATCAGGCAATAATTTTGAAATATTAAAACATTAAAAAAAAAAAAAAAAAGGACGTCAATAATTTAGCAGGACGGAGTAATCATTTTTTGTTTTATTATTCATGCATGGCCAACCCTTTCTAAGCATACTACCATTAAGTACGAATACAGCACAGCATGTGGATGACTTGCAGACGTGTCATTCCAGACGGAGATAGATGGTGGGACCTGCTGATGGGTCATCCAGCAATTATGTTACTAAAATAAATTAAGGAGTGATACGTAAAATCTTACCATCATGAGGCCTCTAATGATCTCGTCATTGTAGTACTCGGGTTCCTTGTCTTGCAGCTCCAACAACACTTCAATCAACGTCTTCTTCCTCTCCCCATCACAACAACCATCCCTCCCCATTCTCCTCCTATGCTCTTCAATCAAATCCTGCATGAACCGATCTCTCTTCACACTCAACACCTTCAACCTCTCGTCCTTCCCTTTAAATCCCATCCACCTCAACACCGGCAAAAAATCCCCAATATTCGTCATATCTCCCACCCCAAACGTCTCCGACACAATCTCCCGAAACCGCTTCGCCTCCTCCACCTCCTCCACCTTCTCGCCGTAGTACCGCTTTCCTGCGATCATCCTCATCATCACATTAAGCATCAGCTCAAACAACGCCGACTTCACCTCCACCGTCCGATCAGAATTCTCTGTAGAGACTTTATATATCCGGCGAATCAGTGACCGGACCTCGTCTTTGCGTATGCCGGAGAGCATATGGATACGGTGGGATGATAGAATCTCGAGGGACGAGATTTTCCGGAGGTTGCGCCAGTGGTCGCCGTAGGGGGCCCACGAGAGGGTGGTGTAGTTGTAGCCAAGGTGTTTTCCGACGGCGAGGTTGTGAGGGCGGTTGGCGAAGACGACGTCGTTCTTGGAGAGGCATTCTTCGGCGGCGGAAGGAGAAGAGATGAGGAGGACGGTTCGGGACCCGAATCGGAGGAGGAGTATGGGGCCCCATCGGGCTGAGATTTTAAAAAGGGTCCGGTGGAGGGGTTTTTTGAGAAGGTAGAGATGGCCAATGAAGGGTAGGGTGGGGAACAGGGTTGGCGGGAGATTTTGGATTTTGCGAAGCAAGTGGTTAGTGAAGAGATAGAATGCAATGAACAGCAGGAAGTACATGAAAAAGTTGTCCATGGTAATAATAGGAGGATCTCTATAGGAATGAGAAAGCTTGAAATCTTAAGTGGTATTTATTGAGAATAATTTGGTCAAATTATAGACCGGCCGGCATTCAAGGGTCTGAATCCACCTAAGTCGAGAGATAAAAAATGAATTATACTCGTGGAGGTATCATGCGGAGAAGAGAAGGTGGACAAGAGGTGATAATCAGCAAATAGACAAGGTCAAATCATATTGTAGGTCCTATTTGGTTTCCAATTAGATTGATCAATGCTCTATAGTCTCATTCATCTGTCCAAATTTACTCACTCAACTCATATAATTGTAATCGATGGTATAGTAGTCTAGTGGCATTTCCTCACTTGTTAAGTGAGTAATCTTGGGTTGAAGTTTATGAAACAGCATTGATACTCATTAATTGATGGGAAATGCTAGTTAGCTTTACGTACACTTTGCCCTATAGTTTGCTCTACTATGAAAGAATAAGGATCGTTTCAATTTTTAGGGTTTAAGCATATCAGTGGGTTCTACAACTTTACTCTCTTATTCCTTTGTAGAAAGATAAAGTGTAAGACAAAGTGTGAGACTAACTAGCATTTCCTTTAGTTGATATTAATGAAAGTTCGGAGTAAAGGTCTTTTTTATTGATTGTCCGAAAATAAAAAACTTCAGATCATTGGTTTGCTAACTAATTAAAAATTTGCTTGCCCAACAAAAGAGTTCAACTTTTTGCTAAAATTTACTTACCCAACTGATCGATGGGCCGATCAACACATCAACGTGTTATATATGTACCATGTTAATTACTCTTTAATTAGCTAGTTGGCCAAACTATCATTTCAATTGCGCGAATATATTTGGGCACATGAGTTGGGCAACACAACATTGCTCTTAATTTAAAGAAACTTACATATTGTCCCACTAATTGCGTTAAGAGGTGTGCTAGCTTCAATTATGATTGGTGAACCTTTTTCTTATGGACAACACATATTAATTGTAAAAGAATATATACATATTTTTTTTTTTTTTTTTTATTTTTATTTTTATTTATTTTTTTTGCTAAGTATACATATTTTTTAATGAGTTCCATGTCTCTTGTGATCGAATAGAGATGGACACAGGGGGTGTTTCAGGAGCTAAACTGATTCGTGAGTTGTTTCTTTAAGGTAATGTTGACATTATAATTTTAATATAGCGAATTACACAGATTAAACATCTTATTTTAATCCTTTGCGTCATATTCGCCCCATTGCAATTTTGTTGGCAAAGACTAAGTGAAAATGATAGAACAATATTTTAAGGGCTTTTTGGAATGTTCTAAGAAAATTGATTCATCATGTTTTTTGTTTAATTTTGTTAATAAATCATCACTCTGAATGGAGCATTAAGCAAGCGGTAAGTTCTTTGTTAGAGAAATTATAATTTCTAAAAATTTATACCCTTATTAGAGAGGTACCTTTTTTTTGGGGGGGGGGGGGGGGGTGTGTTTGTTTGAAATATGTGACTTGCCAACTCAAAATCTTATAAAATTATAAAGGATTTTATCAAATGATCGATGCATCCCTAATTTTTATTATTGCTTACATGAGAACATATTAAATAATTCCATCAAGCTACTCAGGCTGACAATATCTTCTATGTTCGATGATGCTTTGAAGTTGAAGCAAACTTGCATTTCTCCTTTTGATTATACATTCAAATGCTGATATTTGACCGTACAGATTTTAAAAGAGATTAGCCCTCACATCATGAATTTTTATTTTGCTGATTGTTTCAATTGACTAATGAAAAATGGTACTCATTGCCAACGGCCTATATGTTAAATGACACCTTTCTTTTCACTTTAAGGAAAGGGTTTCAAAAAAGTTCAAGTTTCGAACTTCTATAGTTTCATGTGTTGGGATTAGATTGTCGTCTAGCCTAAGGGGCTAATGGTCTCCTTGCTAATTGAGTTACCCTTTGGTGTTTCTATAACTAATTTTATGATAACTTCTAGCCATCGTCACCACTATAGACGGAGAATAGACAGCAAGTTGCTATCAAAGATTCAAAGGGGCAAAAAAAATTGTATGGCAATCCACACATCCTTGTCCGCGCGCCTGATAAGAGTTTGGTTAAGATGCGGGCCTGTGCTCCATGCTCATGAAACAAACATAATTCCCTGACGCTAGGTAATAGATTTGGTTCCAGATGCGACAAAAAGGTTGTTCCTAAATTTCACAGAAACCATAAAATGGTTTTACAAGCTTCTCATTATACTCGCATTTGGAGCGCAAGAAAATCAGGTCTTTTTTTTTTTTTTTTTTGGGGGGGGGTGGGTGTTTGTTTGAAATATTTGACTTGCCAATTCAATATCTTATAAAGTTATAAAGGATTTAACAAAAGATCGATGCATCCCTAATTTTTATTATTGCTTGCATGAGAACATATTAAATAATTCCGTCAAGCTACTGAAGCTAACAATATCTTCTATGTTCGATGATGCTTTGAAGTTGAAGCAAACTTGCATTTCTCCTTTTGATTATACATTCAAATGCTGACATTCGACCTTACGGATTTTAAAAGAGATTAGCCCTCACATCATGAATTTTTATCTTGTTAATTGTTTCAATAGACTAATGAAAAATGGTACTCATTCCCAACGGCCTGTATGTTAAATTACACCTTTCACTTTAAGGAAAGGGTTTCAAAAAGGTTCAAGTTTCGAACATCTATAATTGCATGTGTTAGGATTAGGTTGTCGTGCAGCCTAAAGGGCTAATGGTCTTCTTGCTAATTGAGCTACCTTTGGTGTTCCCACAGCTAATTTTATGATAACTTCGAGCCATCGTCACCACTATAGACGGGGAAAAGACAGCAAGATGCTATCAAAGATTCAAAGGGGCAAAAAAAACTTGCATAGCAATCCACACATACTTGTCTGCCTGATAAGTGTTTGGTTAAGATGCGGGCCTATGCTCCACGCTCATGAAACAAACATAATTCCCCGACGCTAGATAATAGATCTGGTTCCAGCAGATGCGACAAGAAGGTTGTTCCTAAATTCCACAGAAACCATAAAATGGTTTTAAAAACTTCTCATTATACTCGCATTTGGAGCACAAGAAAGTCAAATTATCCGAAAAAAATCCTACTAATCCACCGCCCCCACCCCCCCCCAAAAAAAAAGAGATAAGAAAAATTGACTTCTTTTTCCTACAAGCAATTGTTTTCCGGAAGGTTGATTCCCCACACATATTTAAATCGTGTAATTTATATAATGCTTTAATACAATATTTATATGACGTAATAAAAATTCAAAAATAATTATAATAGTAGTAGCCACTCACCATAATTAAACAACATTGAAATGACTCTATTCATACAACAGGACACTCAATTTCTCTATACTATATCTTATGGGAACAAATGTTCCTGCTCCATACTGGTTCAAATTTGAGAGAGAAGGTTCAACATGGTTGATCGTGGCTGACACTTAGCCCGCAAGGGCTGAGCCCTGGGCAAACTGAGTCCAGGGCCTTCGGTCATGTCCACCATTTCCTTACCAAGCCTCTCCCACTCAAAGCACTGAATCAGTGAACCCAACGTCAACCCAACCATACGTGTGGCCAAGCCTTCCCCAGGACAGCCCCTCCTCCCTGAACCAAACGGCATCAACTTGAACCCATCTCTTTCTCCTTCTAAACCATCGAACCTCTCTGGTTTGAATTGTGCAGGGTCCACCCAAATCTTGGGGTCATTTTGTATGGCCCACATATTCACCAATAGCATACTGCCGCGTGGAATGCGATAGCCTCCTACAATGCACTCTTCAGAAGACTCGTGTGGTACTAGCAATGGGCCTGCGGGGTACATTCGCAATGTCTCCATTATGATGCCATGGAGGTAAGGAAGCTTAGGCAGATCAGATTCCTCGATCAAACGGTCATATCCCACATGGTTGTCGATTTCTAATTGTGCCTTCTTTAGGACTTCTGGGTTGTTCAGCAAAAGTGATAGCGCCCACTCCATAGTCCCAGCCGAAGTATCGGTCCCCGCTTGTAACAGAACCTACACATAAATGTGTAATCATCATATCAGGTTTGGTTATCAAATAACGAATTCATAGTAACTTGCCTAAAGTTTGGACAGAACTTCAAAAGACGATTATATTTCACAAAATTTGGTCGAAAATTGGGGGAGGATTCATTTTTGTTGGCTCCCCTGTTTTGGCCATGGTCTTTTCTCTTCTATATGTCTCATGTAGGAGGGCTTAAATAAATGAATAAGGTTGAAAAATTGGAACATCATCGAGCTTACCAGCATGATGCTTCTGATAATCTCGTCCTTATAATACTCAGGCTCCGACTCTTGCAGCTTCAACAGCACTTCAATCATCGTCTTCTTCCTCCCTCCGTCGCCACAACTATCACTCCCTATTCTCCTCCTCTGCTCCTCTATCAAACTCTGCATAAACCCATTTCTCTTCCTCTGCAACACAATCATCATCTTCTCCGTCTTACTAATCCCCATCCACCTCAACACCGGCAGAAAATCCCCAACATTCGTCGCACCTCCCAGCCGAAACGTTTCCGACACAATCTCCCTAAACATCCTCGCCTCCTCCACCTCCGTCACGTTCTCGCCGTAGTACCTCTTCCCTGCGATCATCCTCATCATCACATTAAGAGTCAGTTCGAACAACGCCGACTTCATCTCCACCGTCCGATCAGAATTCCCGGTGGAGACTCCACATAGCCGGCGAATCAGACACCGGACCTCATCAGCACGTATCCCGGAGAGCATCTGGAGGCGGTGGGACGATAAGATTTCGAGGGACGAGATTTTCCGAAGGTTGCGCCAGTGGTCGCCGTAGGGGGACCACACGAGGGAGGTGTAATTGTATCCAAGGTGTTTCCCGACGAGGAGGCGTGGGCGGTTGGCGAAGACGACGTCGTTCTTGGAGAAGCATTCTTCGGCGGCGGAAGGGGAAGAGACGAGGAGGACGGGTCGGGACCCGAATCGGAGGAGGAGGACCGGACCCCATCGGGCGGAGATTTTGGAAAGGGTTCGGTGTTGGGGTGTTTTAAGGAGGTGGAGATGGCCAATCAAAGGCAGGGTAGGGAAAGGGCTTGGAGGCAGATTCCGGATCTTGTGAAGAATGTGGCTGGTGAAGAGATATAAAGCTACGAATACCAGAAAATACATGATCAAGCTATCCATTGATAGATGGCCCCAAAAAACAAATGTGATCCGTATTCGTACTCTTATGGGGTTTCAAGATCCGTTATTAAAATAAGAGGATCTCCATCAATAACCGGAAAAAAAAGGGTTCAAAATGTAAATTGAAATCCAAGAATTCTGAATTTCTGGATGTCTGAGATAATGTCGGAATAATATTTTTAAGAAAATTGGTCAGAGTATATGTGATTGTAATGTGCGGGAAGATCAGACGGACCACTTACAAAATAATAATAATAATAATAAAAGGTCAGACAGACCGGCATCAGTGCGCCCTAAAGTCTACAAAGGATTTTTGGATTCACAGAAGTCTTAGAGGGCGATACGTCAAAGATGTGGAAGATGGGGGAAAGAGGTAATCGATGCTTGTCACACAATACCGTGGAATTCTTTCGTTTCTAGAAAACCTTTTGGTGCCTCGACCAAAGGAAGGAAAACGACCGGAAATTTCCTTCTACGTTTAACCTATTTTTATAGAGTACTAAATTTGAGTTCACATTCAAAATTCCATCTTTGACCTTAGTAGCCACAATAATAGTCTCTAACCCATCAAATTTTCCTTTCAGATATTAATCGAATAAAATTCTTATAAGTAATGACAAAGGAAATACGTCAAAGGGTGCGTAATGAACAAGGGGTGATTGATCAAATTTTTTTTATAATTAAGAGGCGATCATGATTATCATCGTTGATTGCCATCAAATCGTGTCGTTTAGTACAGTTGGTTTCTAGATTTTTAAGTTACCTAATTTAAGTGGCCAGCCCCATCTTGACGCATAGGTATGAACATTTCTTTTTAATATAGGGGACACATTCAAATTTCAATACGGTTTACAAGAGTTATAATTGGAAGAAAAGAAGAAACTACCTTGCAAGTTGTCCTACCATGGCCGGGCAATGCACGCTGAGGACAACACCTCTAGTTAGGTTAGTCCTTGGAGGGTTGGGGAGATTAATAACTCTTATTGACATTAGAAGAAGGAATTGAACTGAGCTAAATGTTCTTCGTTGGTTAGATTATATTTCCTAATAATTTTTTTTCCTTTTTTTTTTTTTACCAAACAAAAGTTTTCACAAATCTACTTCCATATCCTTTGCTACTACCAACTCGAGATAAAGAGGAAGCCCATGTTAGCTGCACGCTCAACCAAGATTGACCAAAGTACTAGTTTCATGAAATTTGTAGATTTATGAGTTGGTTTCTTGTAGTTGAAATAGTTTGATTTGGAGTCAATGAATTGCTGGTTTTCTTAGAATTAACTGGTTTGATTCTCTTTACTGCTCAAGTAATCTAGAATATATATATATATATATATATATATTTTTTTTTTTTTTAAACCCCTAGTATGGATCTTTGGAAATTTGAGGAAAATTAGAGGGAAAAGCTTGAAAATACTATAAAAGAATATTCCATTTTTTTAAACAATTTTTTGACATTTTCCTTTCCTTTCCTTTCCTTTCCCTCACCATTTCTAACAACCTAACAGAGCCTTAATCTTTTTCTTTTTTGGGGGATATGTCAGAAGCCAAGTTCTTCTCCTGCTGATATACATTCTACGGAAGGTGCCAACCAAATAAATAGCCGTAACATACTGTAAAGAAGCCATCAAATGGTGCATCCCCAATCCTGAAGCCTTGCTTAAATGAGAGCCTAGCTAGCATAAATGGTCAAGCCATATATTGTAGGATCACCATACGCGGAACTAACACTTGGTAAGCTGGTAAGCATGGCCTCAGTGACGACTCTCTTGCCATTCCAATGAAAATATGCTTACAATATGCTGGACAACAGATTTTTCAAAAGCACAAGATGACTTGATGAGGGTAGACTTTGAACCAATTTTTTCTTGTTTCTGATAATACATTTCAATCGATGACGACATTTCAAAGAGGCTGGCCATAGCACCATGAAATTTTGTGATGATGGTACTGATTGACTAATTACAGAAAGCTACACTATAGGGAGGCGGAAAAGACAGCAAAATGCTATCAATGAAACGTCAAAATTTTGCATTCCACCCGCCTTCTTAGGCTTTCTGATCCCTTTTTGTTGGTCAAGATGTGGGCCTATGTTTAAGTTCATTAAGCAACAATATACCACAACTATAGGAATACTTATTTATTTTTATCTATTTTTCAATATAAGTATCATAAAACAAACCTTGTTTCTGTCAAGATTTGAGTTCAAAGACATCTTATACCCACATATATAAAAGATAACGTCTAAGAAACACACCTAAAGCCCTAATTGCAATCTTACACGGGTTAAATATTTTTTTAATCATTTATCCTTTTTATTTTTTAAATACCGAAGGGATAATCAAAGAATCATATTGAACTATTACTATTTTGAGAATGACCATTTAACAACATTAGTGGGTTTTGAATGAGTGGCCTTTTAACCTTAAATCTCTCTAGGCACCTTTGGATACTATTTTGGAGAATAAGGCTCATGGTTTATATCATGCATTAATACAATAACATTACAATAAATTACAAGTTTTAAAAATAATAAGACTAACAGTCCCTATCCATAAACAACATTGTAATGACTCTGGCCTCATACAACCAAGGACCCAATTTCCCTATCTTATATATTTCCTGGGAACAAATGTTTCCAGGGCGAAATTGGTTTAAATTTGAGAAAGAAGGTTCAACATGGTTGCACGCGGCCGGCACTTAGCCTGCAAAGGCTGAGCCTTGGGCAAAGTGAGTCCAGTGCCTTCAGTCATATCCACCATATCCTCACCAACTCTCTCCCATTCAAAGCACTGAATCAGTGACCCCAACGCCAACCCAACCATACGTGTGGCCAAGCCCTCCCCAGGGCAGCTCCTCCTCCCTGAACCAAAAGGCATCAGCTTGAACCCATCTCTTTCTCCTCCAAAACCATCAAACCTCTCTGGTTTGAAATTTGTGGGGTCTACCCAAATTTTAGGGTCATTTTGTATGGCCCACAAATTCACCAGTACCATAGTGCCACGCGGAACGCAATAACCTCCTACCATGCACTCCTCTGATGATTCATGAGGAACTAGCATAGGGCCTGCAGGGTACATTCTCAATGTCTCAATTATGATGCTGTGGAGGTAAGGAAGCTTAGGCAGATCAATTTCGTCGATCAAACGGTCATGTCCCACATGGTTGTCGATTTCTAATTGTGCCTTCTTTAGGACTGGTGGATTGTTGAGCAAAAGTGACAATGCCCATTCCATTGTCCCGGCAGAAGTATCAGTTCCTGCTGCCAACAGAACCTACGCATAATGTGGAATCATCATATCAGGTATGGACAAGAAGTTCAGGCTGTCATAATAGTTTCTATTAAATAATTTGCCCCAATTAAAGTTTAGACAGTAACTTTGAAATATGATTACATTCCATATAGTCAGTCTGCTTGAAAAATCGGAACGTTTGAATGTTCTCCCTCTACAAACTGATCAACACTTGGCATGGACTTGTGACCATACTTGACTAGGGAAGCTAAGAGTTAAATCCATTTGTCCCAACTTCGCCTTCAAATTTACCATAACATAATTAAGGATAATAATCACAACCCATATGTTGATGGGTCCCTCTAACCTTACCATATACATATATTTTTATTTTCAAGCCATGGATTTTGCAGATCTAAGACAAATGGTCGGGAATCAGGACATCAAATACGATGAATTTTGGAGCTATTATGAAGTGGGGATTTTGCAACTCTAAAACAATTCACGTTGCTAGGTCGCATTGGTGTTGTGTTGAGACAAAGGAATAGAGTAAACGTGTCAACCTAAGCACAATCCATTTGGTTTTCTTGCAGATGTGACAAGACTATAAGATAAACTTAAAGAGGAAGGGGTTGCTAAGGGACGCATCCTTATCCCTCTTGTCCGAGGGATCCCAAATTTTATAGATATTCCAGGAATGCAATTTTAAGACAAATATTATGTTAGTCAATATTAACGGATAAGAGAGAACCTAAAACTCTAATAGGTGCATGTGACTTTCTCTTATGAAATTTTGTATGTTAGAACTTAAGGTTGTTTGTTATCTGACGGAAAGACATGTGTCTTAAAATTCAAATGATGTCTCTTAGAATAGAAAGATAATTAATCGACACAACCATAAGAGCACCCTCATTATACCTTTTTTTTCTCAAATTTGAATTGAGAAAAAAATTGCCGAGATAATGGGAAAGCAATTTCAGACACATATCATGACATGTAATTTATTATGGTGAGTCCATCCAACTGGCAAAACTTTAACACCCAAAAAAAAAAAAAGGCTCAAATGAGTTACACATGTTACTATGACAGTCAAAATTGACAAAAAGTTTCGGTCAAATGAGTTACACATGTTACTATGACAGTCAAAATTGACAAAAAGTTTCGGTCAAATGAGTAACACATGCTACTATGATAGTCAAAATTGACAAAAAGTTTTGGTCAAAACAATTGGATAAGGGAGATATCAAACTTCGATGGTAGTGTGTGAATTACAAAGGCGGAAGGTTTTGATTTTAGGGCTGTTCTGTATTTATCACCAAAATGACATACGTCTTTGAATTAGTACAATACCTCTTAAAAGAGGAGGAGACTTCGTGAGTACAAGCATGAGAGCACACTCATCATAACTTTTTTTTCTCAAATTTAAATTAGGAGAAAATTATGGAGAGATAAACAGAGGAGCCAGATCACTCATGGTTGAATTGCCCAACAGATGAAAGTGTCAACGATTGAAAACATAAAAAATGCGATCAGATGATTATATACGGAGTATGAATGTACAGAGAGAGAGAGAGAGAGAGAGGGATAAATGGAGATTACCAGCATGATGCTTCTGATAATCTCGTCGTTGTAGTACTCAGGTTCCGTCTCTTGCAGCTTCAACAACACTTCAATCATCGTCTTCTTCTTCCTCCCTCCGTCACTACAACTATCCTTCCCCATTCTCTTCCTCTGCTCATCAATCAAACTCTGCATAAACCCATTCCTCTTTTCTTGCAACACCATCATCCTCTCCTCCGTCTTATTAATCCCAACCCACCTCAACACCGGCAAAAAATCCCCGATATTCGTCGCACCTCCCAACCGAAACGTTTCCGTCACAATCTCCCGAAACATCCTCGCCTCCTCCACCTCCGCCACGTTCTCGCCGTAGTACCGCTTCCCCGCCATCATCCTCATCATCACATTAAGCGTCAGCTCGAACAACGCCGCCTTCATTTCCACCGTCCCATCTGAACTCCCGGTAGAGACTCCACACAGTCGGCGAATCAGTGACCGGACTTCGTCAGCACGTATGCCGGAGAGCATCTGGAGGCGTTGGGATGAAAGGATCTCGAGGGACGAGATTTTGCGGAGGTTGCGCCAGTGGCCGCCGTAGGGTGCCCAGGCGAGGGAGGTGTAGTTGTAGCCAAAGATTTTTCCGGCAGCGATGTTGGAGGGGCGGTTGGCGAAGACGACGTCGTTCTTGGAGAGGCATTCTTCGGCGGCGGAAGGGGAAGAGATGAGGAGGACGGGTCGGGAACCGAATCGGAGGAGGAGTATGGGACCCCATCGGGCTGAGATTTTGGAAAGGGTCCGGTGGAGGGGCTTTTTGAAAAGGTAGAGATGGCCAATCAAGGGCAGGGTGGGAAAAGGGCTTGGAGGGAGATTTTGGATCTTGTGGAGGAAATGGGTAGTGAAGAGGTATAGAGCTATGAATAGGAGAAAGGAGATGATGAAGGTGTCCATGGATACTGGATTAGGTGATAAAAATGTGGTTCCGTATGTGGTGGCAAGGTGTTTTTTTTATACTGTGGAAGGACTTCAGAACCTGAGAATTCCAAAGTCCGGACTCTTGTATGCGGTCCAAACTTCTGTTTACTCTTTAACAAATAGGGAGTAACCAATAGTGAAGAGGAAATGGTCTAACAGCGGCATCGTTTCTTGGATTTACGCTTTTGAAATTTATGCTCCAAGACATGAAAGATTTCGCCATTACGCCACCCCAAAATTAATCCCAAGGCCCTCGCAGTCTCCCCATCTTACATGTGGTAGACAATAATCGGGTTATCTTCAACTTAGGTCATTGCGTTAGTGGAGTATCCAACAAAAAGACGTTGCATTAGTAAATCTTCAAATACAAGATTTCTGCTTTCTGAGAAGATTATCTGTATTTGGTTTCTAGAATTATTACTATGCTATTCCCAAATAAATAAATAAAATGGTTTTGTATTTGATTTGTACACTTGATTAAAGGATTTATCGTTAATTGGATTCATCTGGTATAAATTGTGGTTTTAACTACTCCCTATGCATGCGTTGAGAAAAAGAGGGTTAACCACCTATTGTATAGCTAAAGGACCTATTGAGATCTCTTTTGAACCACCAAAAAAATAAAAAAAGAGAGTGAGAGAATAGTAACTAGAATGAGAAGCCGAAAATAATTCTTTTTATTATTATTTAGAAAGAGTAGTAGCGAGAATGAGAAACTTGAATAATCCTATTGGTAAAAGAAAAAAAAAAAGCCATCTTATGCAGGGTTGGTGGAGCAAGTCTTGGGTGTGCTCCTAAAAGGTTATCGTTCTAATTTTTTGTAAAAATCGTTACTTGTATGGGTATAGAGCATCTCACAATTCACATGAACCGTTAATAGAATAGTTGAGATCGAAACCAGAGTGAGACTGTAAAAATATGACATAAGATACCCCTAATAGTTAATAATAAAAAGAAAAGAAAAAAAAAAGCTTCACACGGTATGTTGAGGTAAAAAAAGAAAGGCAGTGTGAATCTACCCAAGCTAAGGCGGCGAAAATACAGTGAAGCCATACTAGATGGGTTGGTGGTGATTTTCATCACCGATGGTATCAATCGTATGAACCATAACGTGGTTTCTCTAGAATCCTACTAGATTTTTTACGAGAGAAAAACTTTGGGTGGCCAGCATTTTCTCTATTTAGAATATTTTATTTTCCTTTCTTGGAGGCATATTAATTAACCCACTCCATTTGGATTCAACTGCTGGAAAACCAAAGCCCCCGCAATTTACAAATGTCTCCCAAAGGAGTTAAAATTTGATAACCCTGCATGACTCAAATGGGCCGTTGAGAGATGCCTTAGGCAACATTGGAATTCTTTATGCCAAATCTTTTTCGATAATAGTTCTTAACTTTTAGGTGAAATGGATCTGTCAGAAAAGGATGGGAAATTGAAATTTGACCACAGCACATGTTATGCTTTCCCAAGGATGCAAATTGGGAAGGGTTGGCTTTAGGAGACATTACCATGACATTGGGGATTCAAAAGATAGAGAGATGATGCTGTTGTTTACCTGATATCTCATAAATCCATATTCGAAAAGTACTATTCCTTCTATCGCATTTTATTTGATCATCTTTCTCTTTTTAATATCCTAAAATATTTGATCACTGTCAAACCTCAAACCACACAAGTTTGTTATTTTCCTAAAATACCATTTTATTTCTCTCCTAAAAAATTGATCATTTTTCCATAGGAAGGCAGCAAACTTGGAAAGTATTAATTAAATTGGTGACATGGGAATGCATTTAATATGTGCACTTACTGCTTAGTTAAGGTGAGCAAATAAAATGGGATGGAGGTAGTGTAAAAAATTTCTCACTACAGTGGTATTTGGAGCACAAAGTAATTAATTCATTGTCCAAAGTAAATTCTATAAATCTACTGAAAAATAAAATAATAAAATACTAAACCTAACAGATTTTTTTTTTATATTATTTTTCCTTTTTGATAAGTGAACTTGACAGTTTTTCAGAAATATGTAGTAGCCATTCAAATCCCAATTGTCTTACATCATGCATTGATGCAGTAAGAACCTCCTTGATGGGAAACAGTTAAAATTAACAACCATATATACTCTACGGTAGGGTAATTACTCACTATGAAAAACATTGTAATTTTCGTTTTTCTCTTTTCTTTTAAGCAATAGAAAAACTTAAAACTCCACATAACCTCCATATTCATATTGGGGCCAAGTTTCGGACCCATAATCTCTGCCTTTTAGAAAAGATACCTACCCATTGGGGTATTGTAATTTCCTGGGCCTCATACAAGGAGACTCTATTTTCGCATCCAAGGTTCCGTGGGAGCAAACCTTCAATTCCCAAGGCCAAATTGGTTCAAATTTGCGAAAGAAGGTTCAACACCTTTGGATGTGGCCGAAACTTAGCCCGTAAGGGCTTAGCCTTGGGCAAAGTAGCTCCCGCGCCTTCGGTCATGTCCACCATCTCCTCACTAACCCTCTCCCACTCGAAGCACTGAATCAGTGACCCCAACGCCAACCCGATCATACGTGTGGCCAAGCCTACCCCAGGACAGCCCCTCCTCCCTGAACCAAACGGCATCAACTTGAATCCATCTCTTTCTTCTTCTAAGCCATCAAACCTTTCTGGTTTGAATTTTGTAGGATCCGCCCAAATCTTAGGGTCATTTTGTATGGCCCACAGATTCACCAGTAGCATAGTACCAGCTGGAATACGGTAACCTCCTACCATGCACTCCTCTGATGACTCATGAGGTATTAGCAGTGGGCCGGCGGGATAAATTCGCAATGTCTCCATCATGATGCTGTGGAGGTAAGGAAGCTTAGGCAGATCAGATTCCTCGATCAAATGGTCATCTCCTACATGATTGTTGATTTCGGTTTGTGCCTTCTTTAGGACTTCTGGATTGTTTAGCAAAAGTGACATTGCCCACTCCATAGTCCCAGCAGAAGTGTCAGTTCCTGCTGCTAACAGAACCTACACATAATGTGTAAATGTGAAACCATCATATCAGGCTATCGGGTTTGATCATCTGGAATATATATATATGGGGGAATAAATTCATGAAGTTAAATGGTGAGACTGAGAATGAGATTGGCAAGTGAAACTGCAGCAGTTCAATTTTGTTTTATGGTTATGAAATCGGCCTTGTGAATGGACATAATATGACCCCAGACCCTTTCATATCTAGACCAGTTTACAGTTTTATGGATCATTCTATTAGAAATTGTAAGGTGTAAAAGGTTCACAATTCTGACAGAAACTATTTTTGCGTTCACCAGGAAGTTGTAAACAATTGGCCTAAATCAGATCCATATCAATGTTAAGGTGACCTAAAACCACACTTGGTGAAATACAATTGTCTGCCATAGAGTGTGGTTGAAATTTAGGAACATTTGAATGGCTCTTGTGCAAACTTGAGCAAAAGTTGTAGGCGGCATATGACGATACTTTTCTAGGGTGCATTGTATAGGAAGGCTAGAACCAAATTCCCATTTCGTATCAACCATGTTGCTGTTAACCTTTTATCTCAATAATTCCTTAAAATTTTTTGTTAAATTACAGAAAATTCAGATACCAATATATAGGTGTTTAACAAAATTCCATTGAACTTCAAAACAGAATAGCTAATTTTTGTACTATTGAATTGGGATATTTTGTCCCATTCCATTTGTTTGTGCAATTTATCCTAAAAATAACCCACAAAAGGATTAAAAATAAAAATGACGACCCGAATCTTGATGAGTTCAACTTAGGAGAGCAACTAGGATGGGTCGTTATATTCATTCAATTGAAAGCACTTTTCATTTCAGAACCTAATAATTCAAGCTTCTATCATAAAAAGCAACCTGACAAATAATTTAGGGACTATCTTAAATTCTTTTTTCTTTTTTTTAAATTTTATTTTAAGTTAGTAAAATCTTACCCCCACCCTTTTTTTATTTTTTATTTTTTATTTTCAATTTAACAATTTTTCAAGTTTAATTAATTAAAAAATTATTAGAAAAATAATTAATTATAATGAACTGAAACAATTGATAAGCAATTTTAGACAAAGAATTAGACACCTTCTGCATTTTCCCTTATTTAATACTCACCTGTAGGAGGCCTTTAATAGTCACGTCCGTATAGTACTCAGGTTCCTTCTCTTGCAGGCCCAACAATACTTCAATCATCGTCTTCGTCCCTCCTTCATCACGAGAACTATCACCCCCCATTCTCCTCCTCTGCTCTTCAATCAAACCCTGCATAAACCCATCTCTCCTCTCCTGCAACGCCATCATCTTCTTATCCAACCCTCCAAAACTCACCCACTTCATCACCGGCAAAAAATCCCCCAAATTCTTCTCACCTCCCAACCTTGACGTTTCCGCTATAATCTCCTGAAACCTCCTCGATTCCTCCACGTCCGCCAAATTCTCGCCGTAGTACCGCTTCCCTGCGATCATCCTCATCATCACATTAAGCGTTAGCTCAAAAAACGCCGACTTCATCTCCACCGTACGATCTGAATTCTCGGTACAGGCTCGATGTATCTGGCGAATCAAACACCGGACCTCGTCCGTGCGTATGCCGGAGTGCATCTGGAGGCGGTTCGATGATAGGATTTCGACGGTCGAGATTCGGCGGAGGTTGCGCCAGTGGTCGCCGTATGGGGCCCAGGCGAGGGTGCTGTAGTTGTAGCCAAGGATTTTGCCGGCGAGGAGGCGAGGGCGGTTGGCGAAGACGACGTCGTTCTTGGTGAGGCATTCTTCGACGGCGGAAGGAGAAGATACGAGGAGAACGGGTCGGGAGCCCAATTGGAGGAAGAGAATGGGACCCCATCGGGCGGAGATTTTGGAAAGGGAGCGGTGGATGGGTTTTTTGAGGAGGTAGAGATGGCCGATGACGGGTAGGGTGGGGAAAGGGCTTGGCGGGAGATTTTGCATCTTGCGCAGGAAGTGAACGGTGAAGAGGTATAAAGCTACGAATAGCAGAAGGTACATGATCAAGCTGTCCATGGGACTGATGTTCGCCGGGCATTTTAAGATCTAAAATAAGTCAGTCTTGGTTGGTCCTCCATGTACAGCAACAAAAAAAAAAAAAAAAAAAAAAAAACTTTGGTTGTTAGGACCCCACCCCCCCCTCTCTGACTATTAAACTTCTATTCCATTGAGTCAAAGCAAAAAATAAAAAAATAATGCCCAAGGTGTTGGACTTTTTTTCTAAACGAAAATATCATTCAATACACATTTATATCGAATAATTGATAAATCATTATTAACATTTTTCAAACTTTTGAATATTTTTCTTTTTATGAGTTCGTTTTCTATAAAATTAATAATTTGTAATCAACTCATTGAGAAATATGAAACAATATCTATGATGAGTTTTAAAATGTGTAAAATAATAGAAAATTTCTCTGTTAATCGAATGATTGAATTTTAAAATAAAACAAAAAAATTCTAAAACCCTGTCATATTTGAGTTCTTCGGTTTCTATTAAAGTATGAAAGGGCAAGAAAAAGAAGGGTAGGGTTGTGTAAAGAGGTTTTAGATGAGGAAATATGAAATGTCCCAAGTAAAAGGGCTTTTGTTGACCATTTTGGTCTTGCATATATGGTGTTTCCACTTTGTTGAAGCAACTGAGATAGTGGAAGGAAATAAAGGGGAAGCAATTAACGTTGTGTGCTTTTTTCTTTGTGAGTTGATTGACTTGACTTTTTTTAGTGTGAAGATTGGATTAGGCCTCCACTCGAACATAGTACAATTACTAATAAAATTTTCCCAAATTCTATATTTTGCCCTGCTAAAATGCCAATATCTGAGTCCTCTCTCAATTAGCACACTCGACCTCTCAGAGCACCCTGACTTTTCACCCCTACGGCCCTACCTCAATATGCAGCACAATAGTTTAGTTGAAATGAATCCATGGGAAAAGAGTTTTGCTGTGGATGCTAGGGGTGTCGCTACCCTAGATTAGTTTAGTTTGTTTGGGCTTTACCCCCAGTTAAACCACCCCCCCCCCCGCCCCCAAAAAAAAAAAAGTGTTGCTGTGTGTGTCTGGTGTTTTTATCAAATTCATCAACCGGCTGATGATGGCGTTTAATCTCGGTTTTTATGTTCGAAGCGAGAGAGTTGGCTTTTCTCTTAATTACCCATCACTACATTAGCCAGCTAAAACAAGTGGGTGGATTTACCCTGATTTCCTTACTATTTTTCTTTAGAGTAGTATAGAGAATTGGAATTCGCTCGAGGCATGTCATCGATCATTTCCAGTTATTTGTATCCAAATAGAGAGCTTGACCTACCCACTGCGATGGAAATTGGGATGGATTGGCCATATTCTAGCCTATGTAACTCATTTTTAGCATACTTAGATGTCGATGATTTGACCATGTATAATGAGCTTGATCGAACTTTAATTCAATGATGAATTTTGATTAAGCTTGGGATGGCCTAGCAAAGCCTAAGTCCTGCTCTTTGCATACTCGAGTAGACCTCCCTCAGGTCCCTAATTACTTTCACCGTTAGCTACCTCAGGAGATAGCAGTGTGTTTAGTGCGAAAGCCAAAAAATACACATTGTAAACTAATACTCCCTCTGTCCCATAAAGTTGGGCCAAGTTTGACAAAATATGCAATTTAGAAAAAAAGTAATCAATGTATTGAGTAGATTTTGTTTCTCAGAATTACCCTCTTTAGTACAACTCAAATTTTAAGACATAAAAAGGTAATTCTTGATAGTACAAAAGGTATTATAAATAAGATGAAACAAATTTATGATTTGACTTTTCAAAGTGAACAAATATTTTGGGATAAAAAAAAAATGTAACAAAAATAGCCTATTTTATGGGCCGAAGTGAGTATGATTTTTTACTTTTTTTTATAATCAAAATATATGATGAAAGCAAGAGGTAAAGAAGGGGGAGGGGATGTTTGCAGGTGATGCATAGCATGACAGGAAGACAATTTTATGGTAACAAGTTACAAGCCTATAGCGGCACAAATATGTTGCTAGAGTTGTGAGAGGAGGTTCAGCATCCTTGAGCGTGGCCTACACTTTGCAAGCAAGGGCTGAGCTCTAGGCATGGTAATCCCAGGCGCTTCGCTCATGTCCACCATCTCCTCGCATACTCTCTCCCACTCAAAGCACTGTATAAGCGATCCTAAGGCCAACCCAATTATTTTTAACGCCAAGCCGTCCCCAGGACACCCTCTCCTGCCAACCCCAAATGGAACCAACATGAATCTCTCTCTTTCTCCCCCTAGACCTTGGAACCTCTCTGGCTTGAATTTGGTGGGCTCGTCCCACAACTCAGGATCATTTTGTATGGCCCAAGCATTAACCAACAGCATTGTGCCACGTGGGATTCGGAAACCTCCTACGGCGCACTCCTCTGAGGACTCATGGGGTGCTAGCAATGGAGCAGCTGGGTACATTCGGAGAGTCTCATTGATGATGCCTTGGAGATAGGGAAGCTTGGGGACATCCGATTCATGGATTAGCCTGCTATGCCCTATTTGGGTGTCAATTTCAGCCTGGGCTTTGACAAGGGCCCCTGGGTTGTTCAGCAAAAGTGAGAATGCCCACTCCATTGTGCCAGCTGAAGTGTCACTCCCCGCTGTCAACATAACCTACAAAGCACAAACAAAGTAAATCAATTACCATCTTTAATTTTCACCCAGCAGGAGATCTCACATAGTAAAACTACATTTTCGTCAGGGCAGTATGCGGTCATTGGTCGCAGTTCGAAAGGAGAGTACTCTCAGTCTCTCAGGACACCGTAACACCACTGTAATTGAGGCAAAATCTATTGAAAGGAGAGCTTTATTGTTGTGGACAATTTTTATCCCTTGGAGGCCTTTCTAAATGGGCTTTATTAGAACAGTTGATCTTGATACATATGCCTTAGGAACAGAGCTAGAGTTTCCTAATTCGATTTTCCTTTTGCCACCAACTTGGTTTTTTTTTGGGTATTAATCAAGTGGACAAATTCTTTATCCCCATTCCCCAATTGGAAAAGTAAGAGCTCCAATATAGTTCCATCCAAGGAAAAATTCCAAACATAGAGCACCATCACCCTATAAGAAGGGAACAATCAAATAAGTTTTGTGTACCTAAATGGTTTAAAAATTGAAACCGATAAGTGGACTTTTTGACTATTTTAGTCTCTATTTCATTTTTACATTTTTTTTATTTATGAAAATGACCAAAAAATCTATTTAAACAATAGATTTTGGAAAAAATTTATTTCTATAAAGTCGTTCAAAATAATATTTTTTAATGAACAATGTAATTAGTTTTCAAGAAAACCTTTTATATTTTTTATAAAACTTTAAAAAGTTTAAAATAAGTGGGTGCTTAGGGATTATTGTGGTGGCAATAGCCTCCCACTCCTCTAATTTAGGTTTGTTGGGGAGAGTGACTTCCTACTTGCATCATGCCTCTGATGATTTCATCCGTATAATATTCAGGTTCAGTTTCTTGCAGCGATAATAGAACGTGGATCATCGTCTTGGTCTTTCCTTCAGAAGAAGAATCACTCCTCATTCTTCTATGCTCTTCAATCAAATCCTGCATGAATTGATCCCTTTTCCCCTGCAATATCGCCAGCTTCTTTTCAAGTCCATTTAATCCAACCCACTTCAAAACCGGCACAAAATCCCCAATATTTGTTGCCCCGCTCAAGTAAAAGGTCTCCACCACAATCTCTCGGAACTTCTTTGCTTCCTCCAAGTCTGCCGTGCTTTCACCGTAATATCGCTTTCCGGCAATCATCCTCATCATAACGTTAAGCGTCAACTCGAAAAGCGTCGACTTCATTTCCAACACCTGAGAGTCACCAGCACTGGCACCACGAGAGCCTTGAAAAATCCGGCGAACCAATGATCTGACCTCATCCACACGTATGCCATAGAGCATCTGAAGTCGATAAGACGACAAGATTTCAAGCGAAGCTAAGCGCCTCAAGTTGCGCCAGTGGTGGCCATATGAAGCCCAGACAACGGAGGTGTAATTATAACCGAGGTGTTTCCCCGCCAGCAGACGAGGGCGGTTGGCAAAGACGATGTCGTTTTTGGTGAAGCACTCCTCTACAGCGGAGGGGGAAGATACAAGGACGACGGGGCGGGAGCCAAACCGAATAAACAGTATTGGACCGTACCGTTTGGAAACCTTAGAGAGGGTTCGATGGAGAGGTTTCTTCAAGAGGTGGAGATGGCCTATTACGGGAAGGGAGAGAGGAGGGCTTGGTGGGAGGTTTTTGTTGTTTTGGAGGAAATGCTTGGTGATGAAATAGAGGAAGAGGATGATCAGAAAGTAGAAGTATAAGGTCTCCATGGATAACTAGATCGATGGGTGAAATGGCATGCCCATCCATTTATTTATTGGAGGGGTTGAAAGAGGGGGAGATAATGGATCGACCACATCAGCAGCCACGTGTCATAGGAAAATGATAAGGGAAGGGGATGGTATCAACCATGTAATACTTGTATTGTTCGATCATTGCCCATAAATGCCAGCCATGTTGACATCATACCCTCTATTTATAATTAAATAGTATAATATTTGTACTTTGTAACGTTCGTTTGTAGTTTTCAACATTTGGATTGTAAGGGTTGGTTAGCTGGCTAGGAGTTATTCACCACCCTCGTGATCTTGTCTCAACTCCCTCAAGGCTCTCCCACCACTCCCACTCAAGGTACCCCCATGGACTTTAGTCCTGTAATTGCCTGGTGCATGTGGGACGGGGGGACTGCATGTGCCCAGGGGGATTAGTCAGGTGTAAAATATCTGGAACCTCCTGATATCAAAAAAAAAAAAAAAAAAAAAAAAAACTCCCTCAAGGCTCAAGTATTTTGTTGACTTGAGCTTCTGCCACGTGGCAAAAGAGCCCTCTTTTTTATTTTCCTCCTTAAAAATAAAAATAAAAATACAGAGATATTTTTATAGAGAAAAAAGAAAGGTAACATTCTATAATGTTATTAATTTATACAATGACAAAGCTCCACTTAGCAATCACATATTTGCTTGTTTGGAGAGCGAGTCATCTATCATGCTAGTTGTAACTTGTACTCTTACAATACTTTGATAATACCTGCTTATATTATAAGGTACACATAAAATAAGCGAGTATATAAAATTTAAAAATTTCAGCATGCTGAAGATGCTCCTATGATTTCTTGCGTTGAACTATAGGTCCAATAAACAAGTTAGGTTTGTACATCATCGTTACTATTTATTTTTGGCTTTTTCCCTGATGGGTACGTTGTTTGGGGTTCAAATTTGCTGCTCAGGTCCAAAATTTTAGCATTGCACTGAGGTGAACAAGATTGCGCCGCGTGGAGATAAGCAGCCAATCGACGGCTGAAACGAAATGTGACTGTAGATCCGGGCGTTTCAGCGAACAAGAGAGAAACAAAACCGTAACATCGCTGTGAAATGGGCAAATGATTGCTATAAAAATCCCGGTCCAGGTGGGCTCATAGGAAATTAAGGGTGGGAACGGCTATTGCAACCCCCAATCTTATCACTCTATCCCTATCCTTTAGGTTTTTAAGGTTTTATGCAAAATATAAAAGGTTTTTATGAAAACCGGCCGTGATGTCTACTAAAAAAAAACATCATTTTGAACAACTTTGTAGAAGAAAGTTTTTCCTAAATCTATAGTTTAAATATACTTTTTAGCCATTTATAGCCTTTATTTCATTTTTTTGCCAAAAAGTCTACCTAAATGATAGATTTTGGAAAAACTTTGTTCTGCAAAGTTGTTCAAAATGATGTTTTCTAGTGAATCATGTGGCCGGTTTTTACAAAAACCTTTTATATTTTTCATGAAATCTTAAAAACCAAAAAAAAAGGGTGGGGTTATAAGAATGGGGGGTTGCAATAGCCGTTCCCATTAAGGGTTGCCAAGGCCCAGGTTTTGAAGAGAAGGGTTGAAGGCCCAAGTGAAATTGAGAGATCAATCCGGCTCTGATACGGACCTTGCCTTGATCCAGGCGTGAGATTGGTTTTTTTTTAATTGTTTAGTTTGGTAATGGGTGATTGGGAGTTATTTATATTTAAACCGTTTATTTATTTTAGTTATAGCATGAGCTTCTTCTACCTTTCGTGTTTAGTAATGTTACAAGTGGACATGACAAAAATAAATACAAAGAAAAAATAAAAATAAAAGGATTAAAAAGATACCATAACAAACAAGTGGAAGCCGGGAATACCCATGAAACTAAAGGGTCAATGCCAACAACCCATAAATACAGAGAATGCAATCACAAATTCAGAGTCATGCTAGCAAGGTTGATCTATAATTCATATATAAATACAGTATGGTCCAGAGGGACCCTAACCCTTTTTCCTCTGTTTTTCACAGCTGAATTAAAATGAATTAACAAACAGTAAACTGTTTTAACAACACAGCAGCAATAAAAAATGCTGCACACAGGTCCACTAAAAAGTCTCCTCGACAGTACAGCAAAACGCAAGCCAAAATGTTAGGCCACAAAGTAGGGGCACTTGGGGGAGCTCCACTGATCAATATCCTTGAAAAAATATGGACTTTTGCACAAGTGCCCAAAACGAATGACACTCCTTCTCGCCACCAATTATATAAAATTTCTTCCCAGAAAAACAAAAAAACTCACAAGCTCAAGTATTAAAAATTTTCAAGGACTGAACAATTTTTTTACTTTGTGTATGAGCCTTCGACAGATGGGACACACCTTGTTCTCCCCTTCCACAATCCTGCAAAAACGCATCCTTGTAAGATCCCTAGTAATCAATATCTTGGAAGAGAAAATGAATCCTTTTTCATACATCTACCTCTGAGCGCAGTCATAGCAGGTGGCACAGTGGCCACAAGGAACAAAGAAACAGTTGCGCTGCCCGTCGTAACAAATCACACAAATCTTCCCATCATATAAATCATCCGAAGTGCTACTAGACATCCCCGACTCTTCGTCTTCTTCCCCCGTTCCATATGTGAATCGAATTGGCTTCTCCGGCATTAAAGGGCTGGTCTCACTTATTTCCCTCACTGTTACATCCCCTGTATTACTTTCCCCATCACAAGCTCCAAGGTATTTCAGTATCAAAAAGATAACAATCACAACAAATCCTGCAAACCATGGATAAGTAGAGGTCATGGATGCTTGTTACAAAAAGGATGATTGGAATGGAAGCATCAAAATGAGGTCTGAGTCTGATGTAGTACCTAAAATTGCGACATAAGTAATCACGCGTGCCACGAAAGAAAGCTCGACGTACCATCCACCAAGATCCCCCTACAATTTGATATTAAGTTGCAGCAAAGTTATTAAAATTTGCAAGAGGGGAAATTACCATGTGGGTGAGGAAAGGGATGAGGCCCTTACATTGTTGGGTGTGCTTAGTACGACAAATTGAGTATTAGGGAACAGAAGTTTGAGCTGGCATGATCCATTCGAAGTTGAACACATGCTCTTAGCTTTGGTTATATCGTACATCTTGGATGAAACATTCACATTCATATTCATTATGATGCTTTTGGGATTGGTGTTTATGATGCCAACGTAGTACTTATCGTCTTCCTCAATGGTGTACTCAGCTTCTCTACCTGAACAACATATTACATTGTTTTAATTCATAATTTTTTTTCTTTTTCTTTTAAATTTTCATGTCCTTGACATTATTCTTGTTTCAGTTTGGTGGTTCATTGGATACTGCTATGCTCCTTATCGATGTGATCAAATCAAAAAGCAAGACAATTGGATGGAAAGTTGCAATTGAGCAACAGAATTTAACAATAGAGCTTCCATTAGGGGCAGGAGGCCTCCTTTGGGATAAGCACAGGGGAGATGGCTTAAATTCTTAATTAGACAGAGTCTCTTATTTCAGAGAATATGCAGAACAAATCTAATTAATCTCTCCAAAGTTGCTAGTTTGCTACCTCTAGGTTTTAGACCTTTGGACTTCCATTGTTCCTCCCCCAACCCCCAGCCCAGAGGAAAAAAGAAAGAAATTAACAATGAATCATATTACCCAAAAAAAACTAAAAAAAGCAAACCCATTAACTGTCCCTTGTAGGACAATTATTAGCACTTCGAACGAGTAGAACTTCCATGTAACTGTGATATGGCCAGGTGGTATCACCAGCCAATCACAGGCAAGCAGAGTGAGAAAATCAGTATACTTGTAGGTCCCATTTTCCCACTTTGCTTGCCTGTGATTGGCTGGTGATACCACTTGGCCATATCACAGTTACATGGAAGTTTTTGCCACTTCGAACATGTTGTACTGTCAATTTTCATAGCCGGGAAAAAAAAAAAAAAAAAGGTTTGTTCCATTTCTCAAAAAAGCCCCCTTGCTCACCCTAAAGCTAGAATTTAATGGCTAATAAAATATAATTCTCTAAAACATCTAAGTGTGGTGAATCAATTCACTCAATACTTACTAATAAAACAATTATCATGAACAAGTAGATGGGTTACCGTCTGTTGGATCATTGAGGGCAAGGGCATCAGGGGAACTTGTTGGATCTGGCAGCAATGTTTCATAGTCTCGTTCTCCTGTCGAAGACACATATACTCATAAATCTGTTATTCAATAAACCCAAATGTCCCAATTGAAATGGACTTAATTTTACAGGGAGTACAAAATTTTTATATGAAGAAAGTA
Source organism: Liquidambar formosana (assembly GCA_039720395.1). NCBI lineage: Eukaryota > Viridiplantae > Streptophyta > Magnoliopsida > Saxifragales > Altingiaceae > Liquidambar > Liquidambar formosana. Next base: position 26,548,457 of record CM077833.1, read on the forward strand.
ATGGCAAACTAAAAATAACCGAAAATAACCTTTAATTATATTCACTTGAAGCTGACTCAAACTGCTAGTCTGAGCTTCCCATCTCATACGGATCCTCGAACCCTTGTTCAACCACAAGGAGAACCCCTGGAAAATAGAATTGCACCCTCTCTAGAAGATCTATTTTCATCATTTCTCGAAGCATAAACTGGAAAAAGTAGAAATAAAAAACACTACAAATGTTACCTTGCGACTGTAGGATCCAACAATCAGATAATTTGAAACACTCCAATTTGTTACGCAGTTCAATTCAGGCTTTTCTGTGAACCCATAAAGGAAAACCGGTTTCCTATCATCATCTCTCACTTCAACCTGCTTTACGAATACAGAGCTCGCCCTCATCAACCGCGACGAGCTTGGTCCCAGGACCATACGATAACTCCCGTAATACCCATATCGAAGAGTCACCGAAACTGCAAAAATTGATGGGAGAGAAATGCTTGGGTGAGAAGGGAGGGCCCATTGATTGAAAATTGTACAGAAGATAAAAAATTACATGCCACATATCCAAAGGGTCAGAGGAGCCAGCAAGCGAGCCCAGGATTCTTGCCACCGCTGCGAATGGCTGGGACGTGTGACCACTGTCCTGTACATGGCCTCTGTAGGAGGGGAAGAAGGTTGGGGAGACAATGAGAGGCAGAGAGAGGAAGAGAGAGGAACAGCTAATGGTCTACTGAAAGAGAGGAAACATTGGGAAAGGAGACTGGTTGGTTTGGGGAATGTGCTTTCCCATAGGTTCAACCAACCATTTTTGCTGAGATGAGATTGGCGGGTTTTTGAATGGCAAGCGTTTTTGAACGTTAGGTGTCAGTCATTTGGCCTACCTAGATTTGTAAGTGTTGCTGTCAGGGTACAATGGGCTCTAACATTCTGTGTTAGGGTACTTCTCCATGAACAAATTGGGGTACCCAAAACCCGATGGCCCATGTGATAACCCATTACATTTTGAGCACCCAAAAAAAAAAAAAAAAAAAGAAAAAGAAAACCCCCCATTACATTTTGTCATAACCCATTCAAATTGTGCATAATGTCACGTGGGTACCATATGGGAGACGATACAGCAAGGGTATCATAGAATTTTCCCAAATTTATAGGGCTTCAAAGAAGCGTTTGCATCTGAGCTTGATTTTAGTTAGTTGCAGATATTTACATTGAGGTCCAAAATTTGTCATTTAAGTGAATTTGTTTGCCATTTATAATTTTCATTTTTGTAAAACTAACGGAAACTATAAATGGCAAAAAAGTTCTCTTAGACGATATATTTTTGAAAAATTTTCTTTTACAAAATTATTTAAAATAATGTTTTCTAGTTGACCATGCAACAAGTTTTCATAAAAACCTTTTATATATTTCATAAAATCTTTAAAAAAATTATTTAAAAATAAAGTTGAGAGGTTGCAATAGCCGTCCTCCACACGAAATCAAAACTTGTGAGACTTGATCTTTCTTAAGCATTTAATAAAGAGCTGGGCCAGGCTCAACGAATTAGCCCACAAGCAAGTCAAGCTGGGCCCACAACGAATGCGGTATCCTACCCCCAGCCCTGCCCAAAAAATCTGCCCGGCGTAATTAAGGGCTCGGCTGCTGCTACCCGCTGGATGGTCCACTTGCATGACGACCCTTCTATCAGTCATTTTCACAAAAATGAGGACCCCAAGTCTAGCAGGCCATGAGGCCCATGACTTTAATTTCCGGTCGAATGTTTTCTCGTCCATCGCTCTCGTTAAAGATGTACTCCGCTCATAATATTGAACACATGGCAGTTTACAATTTTATTTTCTACATTTTTCCATTTCTATCATTTTTTTTTTTTTTTTTTTTTTTGATAATAGATAGAAGCTATCCTTTTTATTTATTTATCTATTTATTTTATTTTTATGAACGATTGAGAATTTTCATTCATAAAATCACTTATACAAATCAGTAAGAAATTGGTCTCTTATAAACTCCGGAACCAAGTAAATTGCGAGTCACCTTCTTGCCGCAAAAAATTTCAATAAATCACACCTTTTTTTTCAAAATTCCACAAAAATTTCCTATTGTAAAAAATACATATGAGATGTATTAGGAGTCGTCCAAATTCTATATATTCCCAGTGATGAAGGGAAATTTAATAGAAGAAAAAAAGATCCGTATCGCATGTAAACCATTCAAGAAGTGTACGTGTCAGGCTGTGGGAGCTCCGGTGGGTGTTGAAGCCTTCAATGCACTGAAGACGATGGTGAGAATCTGAATTCTGAAACGCCTCAAGATCCTCTCCAGTGTCCAGTCTGCAGTGCAGCCACTGGGTGAAGTTTGGCGTATGTTTTTTTTTCTTGGCAGTGGAGAGCGGTGGTGAGGAAGTCACACGTGCGGGAGACGCGTGGGAGGACGAGCAGAGAATGAGGTTGGGAAGGAAGCAAGAAAGAGAGGACACGTCGCCATTGCTAACTTTGTGGCAGGGTATCCTCCTCGTTGCCCACGCCTTCAAAACCACAACTGAAAGTACACATTTTTTGTGGACCCCATCCTCCTCTGCGCATTTTAACCTGGACCACCTCAGACCAAGATGCCTTCTCTCACTTCCACCCCTCTATTTATCACGATACATTCTTATCAACTCAAGACATTTTTTATCTTTCTTTCTTTTTTTTTTTTTTTTGTCTCAGAGATTTTGAATCATTTACTTGGGAGGCTTTCAGTGCTAATATTAGTGCTGCGTTTGGTTCAGGAAAAAAGAATATGACGCTAAGGAATAGGACATTACTTGGGAATAAAAATGTGATGAATATTACTTATCCCATGTTTAGTTGGTTGAGAATGGGTCTTGGGAATTCTTTAAACATTTCCAAATCCTATGTTTGATTAGATCAGGAATATGATTCCTATTTAAATGAAATTTCTATAATACCCTCACTTTCCTTTTTCTTTTTACTTCTCTGTTTCTTTCTCTCACGCAGTCACACTATCCTCACTTACTCTCTTCTTTTTTTTCTTTTTTCTTCTCTGTTTCTTTCTCTCTCTCACTCTCCTCTCTCACCTTCTCCAACGCCATTGCTACCACTACCATATCACTGTCGCCTTCTTCTCACCTTTTCTTCTTCTTGCTCCAACCTCCACCACTTCTAGTAATTGGCCAGCCCTGTTTCTCTATCCTCCCTACTTTCTCTCTCTAAAATATGTACCCAACTCACCTTTATTTGATGGGAATTCACACCAATGATAACGGCAATTCAACAGCAATTGTAAAATCTACAAAAAGAAAAAGGGAGCCAATGCAAGAGAAGGCAAAGAAGGAGAAGGGCCAGCGAAGATCACTTCGGAATTGCCACCATCGATCGCTTTAGAATCACCGCCCTGGAAAGCTTTGAAATTGACCCCATGTCCACAATCATCGCCTACGTTCATACGATCAGCCATACTTCACCTTCAAGCTTCAACTGCTGCTTCAATTCTCTTCGGTGTGCCATGGGAAGAGGCAATTGCTAATCGCGTTTTGGGGGAGATTGGGAGAAGGGACATGGGTGAAATAAAAAAATATTGTTTGGAAAGAAGGGAGGGCACGGTGGTCATATTTTTTATACTAAAAATCATTCCCAGGCAACACAAATCAAACCCACCTCCCACCTAGTTTTCAGATGCCCAGAGCCAATGGGAAAGTGAGGGTAGCGGGAATGTATCATTGCTGAGAAAGAGACGCACCCAAACATTGGAATCGGAAATGCGAACCCATTCCTAGGAATGAAACCCCCATACCAAACACTGCCTAGGTGTTTTGGGTTCTAGCTCCATACTCTTTTTAGGGTAATAAGATTATAAAAAATATTATTGAAAGTAAATACTTCTTTCTTTTTTCTTTTTCTTTTTTTTGGTTTTTGACCCAGTGTATCTTCAAAACTGACAACCAAGGGATAAATCACTGTCACGACGGGTGGCTAACGGTAAATTACTAGCTCAGAAATTTTTTCCAAAAGTGCTAGAACTCGAACTCAAAATCTTTCACCTCCACTCGAGATAGCTATTTTGGAGCAAAGTGCCTAACCACTAGACCAACCCACTGAGTTATTTAAAGTAAATACTTCTAGCAAGACTAATTATCATTGCAACAACAATATCATGGGTACAAAAAAAATATTAAAAGTGTGGAAAAAAAATCCACTCAATACTATTTTTTGTGGTCATGATTTGACTATCATCAATTAGGATTTTTCTTAAAGTTGTTTATGACATTCTTTTCATCCAAATACAGCTTGACCCAACAATGGCACCACTTTCTTTGTTAGGGGGAAAAAAAAAGACTAAATTTTTACTCATATATATCTTTTATCATATTTTTATTAAAAATAGTCATACACCATATCATGACCATCATCGTTCCATTGACACCAACGTTTCTTCAACCCATGGATGAGGGTAGGGTCCAATGGTTGGACCCTTTGGCAGAGTCATCTCACACATATCTCTCACGAGATTTTATATGAGAAATTGAAACGTGAACATTTTACTTCGAAGGATGTGTGATGGGTGAAATTAACAAATGGCCACTGAACAGTAGCGTGAGCACCCACATTTTAGTTGTAACGGACGTCCTAAAGTTACGAAATCACCCCTGTCACTTTCACTCAATTATATACGATTCCACACCCAAAAAAATTAGAAATTAAAAATTTCATAACAAGGAGGATTTTGTCATAATAATTATATTGACAATGCCCAACGAGAAGGGATGAAACAGTGGTTCTTGATTAGATTTATGGCTCAAAAAGCAGAACTTCTTGAATTTGATTGATTCTCGATCTCAATCCCACTTTTGTTTGAGATTAGTCATGGGTTGTTTCTTTTCACTAAGTCATCAATCAGGTTTCTCCTACGCATTAATTAGGATCCGGATTTGGTGAAATTTAGGACTGTAATTGCGTGGTGAAGTTACCGTTAAATTGACGCCATGTAACAAAGAAAAAAAAATGGACGACTCGGATTAACTAGTAACAAAACAATTAAGATCAAAGCATTAATTAGAGTCCCAAGCTTCACCAAATCCCAATCCGCATTAATTATACATAGTGAATGGCTCAAAGGTTTGGATACCTTGGTCAAGTTCCATAAACTTAACTTTTGCACACCATTGGATTCACTAGATCCAATGATATTCTAAAAGATTGACGTGGCCAAATTCTATTCACTATTTGACAAATCAACTGAAGTGCAAAATCCACTTACATATACTCTTTATATTATATAATAAAGTAAAATTATTGGGTTTACCAAAAAAAAGTAAAATTTTTGGAGTGCCCAAATCAGTTCCATATTTTTGAGAGAGCGAGTAAAATCAGGCTTCCTTCAAAATCCCTAACTTGCCTGGCCATACACCGCCATCTCTCTCTCTCTCTCTCGTCATCTTCTGTAAATGGCCTGACAGTGACAAAATCCATCGTCTGTTCTCCTCCCTTCTTTCTATCATCCCTTCTCATCCTCACTTTCCTACTTTTTCTTCCATTGATTTCCCAACAGTACCCATTCAAATCTTTCCGTGGAGTTCTATTAAATATGTCAAGGTCCATACGAGAGAGACAGTTTTGATCCTCTTTCTGTACTATTTCCCTATTGACTAGTTTTCCTTACAGTCAACCTCTTACAAGGGTTCATATATATAGGCTCACAGAAAAAAAGAAAAAGAAAAAAAAAGATATACATCTCGATCAGAAACAATTAAAAGAAAGAGAAACATGGGGAGGGTGAAGCTTCAAATTAAGAAGATTGAGAATACAACTAATAGGCAGGTCACTTTCTCAAAAAGGAGAAATGGACTTATCAAAAAAGCTTATGAACTTTCTGTTCTCTGTGATGTTGATGTGGCTCTAATTATGTTTTCCCCTTCTGGAAGAGTCAGTCTCTTCTCTGGAAATAGGAGGTCTGCTGAAAACATGGGCTTACCATAGATACTTCCTTTCACTTTTCCTTTAATGCTCTCCCGTTTTTTTTTTTTTTTTAGATACAGAATTAATCTTGTTCCATTCTTGAGTATAAGAAAATTGATTTATTTTTGGTCTGTTTGAAGCATCGAAGAGATTCTTGCACGATATGTAAATCTTCCTGAGCATGAGCGAGGACGGTAAGGAGATCTCTGCAAGCTCTGAAAGTTTTTAGCTAATCTAATTTTTGATTTTGATGTTGATTTTTTTTCTCTTTCTTTTATGTGGGTATGTTCTATATTTCCATGCAATCTTAAAGGTTACATAATCAAGAGGTACACACTCTCTACCTATTATCGTCCAATGGGCAGGGATGGTTTGAATGCTTCTTCTGATTTTTTATTTTTTTATTTTATCTTTTGGCTATGATGGATTCTCTCCAATTATTTGCAGCATCTCCAAAGGGCTCTTGGTAAATTGAGGGTTGAAGCCAATCAGTGCTATCAAGCAGCCAGGTCCTGATTCTTCTCTTCTAAAGCCCCTTACTTTCTCAATTCATCTTGATGATTTTTTACATTTTTTTTTTTTTTTTTGGGGGTGGGGGTGGGGGTGGGGGGAGGAGGTGGTTCAGTACCATTATTTTGTTTTTATTAATTTACTAGCTTCTCTTTTTTAACCTTTTTTTTTTCTTTTTTTCTTTCAATTTTTTGTTGTTGTTGCTGTGATGCAGCCCAATCAATTCTGATTCTCAACTTGAGGTATTTTATGCATGAGAACTAATATTAACCGAGTAATTTGCTTTTCATTAGCTACCTTCTTCGATACTCTAATAATTAATTTACGCGGAATTATAGGAAATTCAACAAGAAATCCTTAAATATAAGTCCCAATTGGAGGATATGAAGAACCGGCTAAGGTTAGTCCCGATTATTTGCTTCTATCAACCCTAATCTCTAAAGGTTCTTGAAAAATGATTCAAATTTAGAAAAACCATCAAGCCATCACATGTATGTCCCCCTTTTTTTTTCCTCTCTCCTAGGATTTTTGAAGGAAACCCTTCTGAAATCACGACATTGTTGGAGGCTGGGTACCGAGAGCAGGTTCTTCAGGAGACATTGAAACGTGTGTCTATGCACAAGGTAATTAAATTAAGATCTACTTCTTAATCAATCATACGTACTCTTCCCTTTACACCCTGGGACTTATAAAATTTATGATTAATGAACAGCGAGTTTTGGAGGAAAAGTATTCTTGTGGTGCACCGCCAACTTCACAGGTATGTAGAGGCCTTCTTCTTAAATCTTTCTTTATCTGATGAAAGGAAGAGATGCAAAAGAATATGCAAAAGAGTAAACATATCGGTGTTTTGCTTACTTACAATTAGGTACATCTGCCTCCAGAGACGACTGTGAATGCTAATGGTTTTGTCACGGCAAGTCCAAACAATATCATGGAGTGGCTTCCACAAAGAGACCCACAAGTCCAGATCATGAATTTTTTGGATTCGAATGGTCTTCTTCCTTTGAGGTGCTTAAATTTGAGTTGCTAAAAGGGAAAAAAAAAAAATTTATTAGCATATATGGTAGTTTTATTTGTACCTAAATACTAAATCCTTTCTTCAAAACTCTTTTTTTTTTTTTTTTCCACCTCACTTTTATTCCAGAGATCAACCACAGCGCGTAGTCGAAATCTTACCACAACCCTCATCTCTCCTTCAAGGACAAAACTTGCAACTGTTTGATGATCACATGAGCCCAGGCAGTGGGTTGGAGGATGATAATAACGTGCAACGTCCTGAGTTTGGACAAGTTATCGATGTCAACCTATCTCCGTGGGCTGAATTATATGCAACAGGTACTTGTTTTGCATCATTTGTCCCTTTGTAGAGAAATATTGAGATGCATGAAACCCTTTTTAGAGTATGAGTAGATAATCATGAACTTTCTTCAAATTTTATCAATCCTGTTTTTCTCGTTCTTAATTAAGCAGTACTCCTAGAAAATTTACCTCTCTTTCCGTAATGACTTACGACAATAAAAATATTATTGGCAGGAAATGGCCCTTTCCCCGCTGCACAGCCAAGAGGACGACAGCTAGTTGAACTGCTTTTGTCTCAGTTTACGCCGTGAACCATATCAACATCACCCATGAAATGGCCCTTTGCTGGGTCTATATTTTGTCCTCGTCTTTGTTGTTGGTGGTGTCCCCCCACAACCTTGTGGAATGTTTTGAACAGTAAGGTGTCTTGAACGACTATTTAGCTACTCTTCTATAGTTTTGGATCCATGAAGGCCCGTTATCATTTTGGGTCTAACTTAAAAGACCCTATTGCATTAAACCTAGCATGGATCGGATATGTAGGAGTTGTGAATGTAATGTTTGTTGTTATATATACTATTTTATGTCCATTTGAAGAAATTAATTATTAGGAGTTGCTTAATTTGGTCTTGGTCCCATTGAAGCATTTGGTTAGTAACAAGCATATTTAACTGTATAATTTCTATATGAGTCTAATTAGCTTGACTGTTCATCTATCATTACTAATGCGATGATGAAAAGCACAACGGATGCCAGGACAAATGGACGCTAGGACAAATGAACATGTGTCCAACATGTGGCCTCATGTTTTCAAGAGACACCGTGTTTACGTGTCTGAGTAATTGTCATTACTGGGCAATGTTTTCTAGAGACACTTTTTCATAGTTTTGGGTAATACTTACTGTTTTTTGTAATAATAAATTGTCATGTAAATATTTTTCTTTCAATATTATGTCTTTTTATATATATATATATATATATATGTGGTATGGAAGGTACTCTTTGAAGTTTGTAAGTGCTCGGATTTATGGATCAAAATTGATCGAATAGGAGATATGAAAGGCTATTAAAAAAAAAGAAAGACTCAATTATTCCTCGTCACGACTCACACGAGAGAAAACAAGAGGTAAAACAATCGTTTTGTTGAAACGTACAACCCATTAAATTGGCGAGACTGAAAGAATAGAAACACATGCCAAAGCGTTTGACCCTTGCGATGCATTTAACGTCTCATTTAAATACAATACGACAAGTGCATTAATATGGTAGATCGAGGTCGGTGAGACGACCAAGATAGAATCACCCGAGTCTAGATGACAAATCGCCAAACTCGAACAATCCCTAATCTCGATTTGATTTCGAAGCTATAGAGTCTAGCCAAATGAGGAATTGAAAAGTCTAACTAAAGGCCTGTGATACCTTTCGTTTGCCAAAGAATACCTTAATACACATTCATCTTTCAAAACCTTGCTCAAAACTATTTTACATATGGCTCCCCTAAAACCTAAAACTTGACTTAAAACCATGAACATCACTCGTTAAATCAAACTCTTCTCCTCTTTAAGCTTTAACTCTGTCTCAAGACCTCAAATTTTGTCTTTATATTAGGAAATTTGTATTCAAATTTTAATCTATGAATAATCTTAGCTTAGACCTTTCATATTATCAGACTCTTATTGTAATTAATATATACTGATTATAATTTTTCCGAATTTTGTCTTCATATTTCCAACCCCATCCAAAATATTTAAACCTAAAAAAAAAAAGAAAAAAAAGTGAACACATAAAATATCCTGAGCCCACCGTGAATAGGATTTACCATATTTTCACTTATGATATCTCTCAGAAGTCAGAACCAATAGTGTGTAAATATATATTATAGTGACCAACCTCATGGGAGACCATATGCGCACGCCACTTAATTAAGGGTTTCATTTTATACAAAGCTAGGTGTCAAGGTTGTTTAAATGATTACATAATTATCTATATATCTATATCAATATTACTTATAAAAAAATGAATGTGAGAAAAACTTTTGATTGACTAATATATATACCCTTATTTTAATTTTTAAATACACAACTACCCTTCTGCATATATAGGAAATATAGCAATATAAAATACATACCTTAATAAGAATTCTAAGGAAACTATACAACTACCCTTCTGCATATATATAAGAAATATAGTAATATAAAACACATACCTTAATAAGAATTCTAAGGAAACTATAATTTGTATAATAATTAAATAAAACCAAACTCATATAGGAATTCTAAGAAAACGGAAACTATAATTTGTATATCTATACTACCTATAAAAGCTTGTATCTTACAAAAAATACAATATTACTGTACGGGGTAAAATCCTGCTCCCCGAACTACGTGTTGATGATGGAGCTTGCTCTCTTGCCTGGACCTGCAATCACAAGCTTGGAAAATGGGTCAGAGGTAGGCCAAGGTGGGTTTTGGCCGTGCCCTCTCCAATGCTTAAGTCAGAAAGCTGTACTGGGGAGAATGAGGTAAGGAAGAAGATGAATCTCAGAGAATTAGGGTACTGTAGCTTACCAAATTAGGCTGTATCGTATTCTTTTTATACCCACCTGTACGGACTGACCATGTGAGGTCAGGTAACTGCCTTGGTTAGGTCAGATCTGACCCTAGTTTACCCATAACCGTCTGACCATAGTTTGTTGATCGTGGTTAGCCAAGGGACCATGGTTTCCAGTAACCGTCGTGTCAGGAATTACAGCTGCTGGGACAGTTTTGGACCGTAGTAGGATTTGGATCGTAGTGTGAGTCACAGGACAGGTGTCCCGAGCTGGAAGGTCACGTGCTTTGCAGCAGGTCCTATCATGCGGACCTTCCACGTGTCAAGTGAAGTGATTTAACCTCTTGCCCCGAGCTGGACCTTAGGAGATGAATCACTTACGTTGTGGTTAAGCTGGTTGAACAGTCTTCGCCACGTGTCAGCGTTTCAGGTCTGAACCTTACATCCCGAGCTGGAACCTCGGTTCAGAGATATTTCCACACAATTACCATTATTCATTAATTAAAATATCTAGATTATTCTTAATTCTTTGTTATACATGTTTATAAAAAGTTCTTTGGAAAACACGTTAGCATATATTTAGAGACCTAATAATAATATACAACTAATCAACCATACATCTCCCTTCTCCCTTTTACCCATATACTTCTCCTCTTTTCTCCTTTTATACATTTAGTTTTAATTTACATTCTCCACATATTATCCAGTGGATCTCACAAATAATCAACGATGGTGATTTTTGGCATCCTCCCCACTTCTTCTTTGTAGGCAGAATTCAAAACTATGAGCAAGTTTTGAGAACTACCCTTATTTTTTGTGCCTGTCTTTTATAATATTTATTATTTATTATATAGGGGTTTTTCTTTTATATTTCTTAACTTTGTATTGGATGGGCTTAGGCATAGATAGTGTAGACACCCCATTTTGTACCCGTTGTCAGCTTAAGTCCCGTGGTCTCGATGATGATATTTATTATTCGTCTTGACAAAATGTGAAGTGATCCCAAAACGAGCCAATGAAGTCACAGCAGAAATTCTAAGTTTATATCCAATTTTCATTAGCCCTGATGCGTACGCATCTGTAGTGGGTGTGAACGCGTTCATGCATACGCAACCACTTGGGATGCGTACGCACCCTCCCTTTTTATGAAAACTCCAGATTTAGTATTCCTTTCTCCCTAAGACTTCTAATTGAAAAGAAGAATCCTATTTCGAATGCAATTGTAGTTAACAATCTGGGAAGGACTCCCAAAACCCTAAGGATCTCTATATATACACCATTATAATTCTAAAAGAGGGATCAGAACCCTAATCCAAGGAGCCACCATACACTTCACAAAAAACCCTATACTGAAGATTCATGCTGTGATTTTGGAGGCTTGCAATGAGAAACTAAGTAGATTCAAAGACGCATAAACCTGAGGGTAATTCTCTATCGATTTCTATTCAATTTCATGAATTGTGATTATGCATGATGGAAGTAATATTGGTATAATCACGTGCATGCTGGTTGATGTGTGTTATTTATTTATTATGCATGATTTAGAAGAGTAGGGTTGTTAAAGAGTGAAATTCGTCATAATTCAACAGCAGTTTTCTAAAATCAGCGATTGTATTTTAATCATAAATTTTGACTCCGAAGTCGGAATTGGACGAAATTGGTCTTCTTAAAAAGATAATTCAATTCTATACAACTTTGTATTTCACGAGATTTGTCTAATTCCAACATTTTCATACCCAAAAACGTGATTGAAGTTTCTACTGTTGTAAAGTGACGAAAATCACTTTTCATTATCTTTTTATCTTTTGTTTATTTTATCTCATTATGCATGATTATCGATGAAATATAATGATAGAATGCATTCTTAGGATAAATAAGTTGTGTAATGATTATATATCATGCCATAATAGTGGATTAGGTTAAATCTGAATATGACCGACTAACTGCCTGTTTATCATTGTTATTATCAATTAATGATATTAATATTGATATGTTAAGCAAATATTCATTCCTCTAATTTCATAGTAATGCTATTTGTTTGTAGTATTCTAGATATTTAGTTTTAGGGTTAGTTTGTATTGTTTTCTGTTTTTTTTTTTTGTAGATTTTGGGATACGTCTATAGGTTGCATATGCACTACCTATGGTTGCATATGCACCCCCATTAAGGCAAACAGTTTTGTTCTATGTAGGGTTTTTTGCATGATAGTATTTAGGGATTTTTATTTCTTAATTATTATTGTTTAGAATGCATGTGACTTACTGCAGCGGGACTAACAGAAGTGCAGGTATCTGAATAAAAGGTGCATACGCAACTGGCATAGATGTGTACGCACCATGCTAATTGCAGGCAAAATGCTTGTCCCCTATTTTTTAGTTCTGTTTATGCAATTTTTGACTGTTCACTCTACATATCTCATTCATTTTCGTATGATATAAATTGTTGCATGTTTTAGGGTTGATTTTGATTGAATGACAGTTTAATTATGGCCAATAGTTATGTGTGGGAGCCGGTTTCGACCTGGCATTGTCGGGTGCCTAACAGTTTCCCGATGATGTACCCTAGCTCCGAACTCGAATCTTTGGTTATGACGAGTTAGACCTTGCTAGGGTTCACTCGTTCCCAATATTGGGTGGCGATTCCTTTCCGTGTTTGTTCTCTGAGGCTAATGCGTATTCTTGAGCTATGTGGTTTAGGGCGTGGTGCTTACAGATAGTTAGCATTCAGAATTTTAGAATTATATACCAACGTGTTTAGTTTTATAATGCTTATTGAGTAATCGTCAACCAGTGCATCAACTTGACATTAATTCTTTTATCTTCTCTCTTATAAATTGAGTATTTAATCTTCTCTTTTTCTCTCTTTACAGACTTAAAAACGCGTCATAAAAAGGTACCGATTTTTTTTCTTTTCTAGATTCTTCGTTTTGATATGCTCAATATGTCTATAATATAATCTTGGAGATTAAAACTCCCTTCGTAAGAGATTAATTTGCTTTATTTTTTGTACGTTACAATTTTATTTTTATATAATATTTTAGGTATTTTTTTTAGTGATTTGTTGAACAAAATATGTTTGTAAGAAATTTTCATTATCATGGTTATAAGTTATTATTACTTATAAATTTCACTATTTTTTCTATATATATCATTTATAGGATCAATTATAGTCAGTAATTTTGTTTCTTGAAATCTGTTATAGCATACCAGTTGTATAGTGGTTTTTTATCTTCCAGATCAATGCATTATAGGTGCATCTTGATTTTTATCATTCTCTTAATTCAATGATCATGGGCGTATATAAAATTAGATGATCAAAAGTGCGCACAAATTTTAATTTGGTGGCCGGTTTTTTATTTATTTATTATTTCCTCCATACTCTTAGAAAACTTTATTGTCTTAACAAAGGTTCTTCAAGTCTTTGTGTTATATCTTATAATATATATAGGCACATGTAACATTATGCAAATTTATAAATCTCCTTATAGTTGTATAGCCGTCTTTCAAACCTTTTTTTTTTTTTTTTTGCTTAAGTTCATCTGGATGTTAGTTTCAATATTGCATCTCGATCTTATTTGAATGAGAAATAAGCAAAATTAAAATAAATATTATTCTACCCAAACAGGAAAAGAAAAAAAATTTGTTACATAAGTGAAAAAAATCACAATTTACAAATTTGAGTTATAGTGGGAGAATGATAAAGGTAATGTGTGGAAACTAAAATTTGAGGAATTCTATCTAAAAGAAACAATTGTTACATAATTGTAAAAAGTTTGGTAGTTATATGAATTAGAGTTGCACTGGGAGATGAACAATGAGTGTGTGTAGAAATTTAAATTTGATTTAAAAATTATTTTTTACAACGCAAATATCGTCACTTACAACGCACGTGTGCATCAACTAGTCCTTCTAAGGGTATGAAGTATGAAGTAATTAGGAACATTTTAAAAGAGAGGTGAAAACTTTGAAGTATATTTGCTCAAAGGTTGGTCAATCGGCTCACTTTTGGTAGTGATATCCATTAAATTTAATCGACTTTATGTGACATTACCTAGGATTTCCTCACTCGTATGGGCATTCACTTTTATCCACTCTTTCGAAATAAAATTAATTTATTTTTCTTATTAAATCCTCTCATTTTCTTTCTTTCTATCTTTCATTTTTTTTTTTTTTTTTTTTGTTGGTTTAACGATCAGGGTGTCTCAGCCAACTTATGCACACCTCGACTAAATCCCTTTTCGATCGATCTTAAAGACGCTCTCTCCTACATCGGCTATGTGCATTCAAAAATTAATTCTTGAAATACTCTTCAAAAGAATCGAATTCAAGTTAATAAAATAGAAAAGCTCTTCTCTTACCAACTAAACTAACTCCCTTGGGTAAATCCTCTCATTACCGCCCTAGCTAATAATAGGTGAATGAAAAAAAGTAAAAAAAAAAAAAAGAAAAAGAAAAAAGAAAGAAAGAGGACGGGTGGGGGAAGAGGGTGGAATAAACGGTGAATGAGAGATCGGCTCATAATCCACAGAGTAGAGTATAAGCTGACGTTCATCACTCCCTGTACATAAAAGTTCAATTATTAATTTATTATTATTATCTTCTTTTTTTTCTTTTTTTTCCAATAAGCCACAACGGGGAAAACGGTTCTAGCTTCTAGAAAGATCGGCTCAAACTCCCGGAGCGGTTCACCCGCAAACCCGGATTCGGAGCGGAACGCTCGACTTGGGCTGACTTATCTGCTAAGATTTTACGGTGTCTGGTCTTAGTTCGTTCAGTGAAACCTCAATCTGGCATCCTCAGTTCCCAACTCTAACGCAGCCGAAATGTTTGAAGAAATTCCTCACAGGGGTTAATTTTTAAATTGGTCGAGGTTCATGAAGAAGATTAACCGTTTTCTTGGAAAGCGATGACTCAACCTTGACGGGGGATTTCGCAAAAAAGCAAGAAAAAACAGAGGCTTGGAAGGTGACTTATCAGCACACACAACTTATCGGTATCTAACTGTCTATTCGTGTTAGTATTTTGTTGAAGAATGCTTTCTTCGGCAGCTAAATTGTCTCAACTACCCCTACTTGATCGTAAGTTAACCCAAATCCCACCCACATCATATGCATAAAGGTACTTAAGTCACCTCTTGGCGCCAAAAAAAAAAAAAAAAAAAAAAAAGAAAAAAGAAGAAGGAGGAGAGGTACTCAAGTCACCATCATTTTCTCAGAGATTTGACCCTTTTGAAATATGTGCTCGCATTCTGCCTTGGTATTGCTCATTACATTTGAATGTGCATATAGGTATTTAAGACATCATTAACATATCAAAGGTTTAAGCCCTTTTGAGATGTGTGCTTATATTTTGTCTTAATCTTACTTAATTGTGGGTAGATGATACAAGTGGGTAGATTATTTTATTTTGGAAAGAAAATAATGTGTATATATATAGGGAGTCTATCGAGTGCGGACGGTTCAGATTATCGAAGATATATAACAAGGGTTTCAGGACAATCCGTACCTGATCATTCTCATATATATATATATATATATATATATATATATATATATATATATATCTCTGAGAAATCTAGCAAGCAGTTAATGTGAATGTATGGAGGCCTTGTCAATTTGTCTATGTACATGATGCGGCTTCTAGAGTGGTGTACGGTCAATCTTGTTTTAAGTACTTTGACTATCACATAATTGACTCAGCCTTGGTTGAAGCATTACGATTGACAACCGCAGCTCTGATTGAATTTAGAAGGCACAGTTTTTTTCTTCACTGGATCCCCCGTGTCCACACAGTTTCAGTTTTCAAGTGATCAAATGCAACACGCTCCCAAAGAAGACTTAGTCTTCCAATGAGATTGTAGATTTATTTATTTATTTATATTTTTTTTCCAATCTCTGTTTGGGTAGGTCGATTTTACATCCTTGTATAGATTTACAAACGAATATGTGTTTTTTCATCTTAGTTTCATCTTTCACTTTGCTCTGACACTGAATTATTTTTCTTCTAGTGCAATCTTAACCGAAAACAGAAGGCATGGGATTCTTTTTTCTACTTCGTTATGTCGTTTTAGCTGTTCTTCTATTCCCTCTAAGCTTTTTGCATGTTATGAATTCAGCACCTTTAAGCGTTCGCACTGACAAGGAAGCATTAATGCTCCTAACTCATTTTTCTTCATTGTTGAATTTCACCCCTTTCGTGGCACGCTCTTGTTCTTCTAAATGTTCTTCTTTATTTTCTCCTTAATAAGAGTTCAAACACGGAACTCATCCAAACCACTCATTCACGATTCCCAAAAAATTCCAACGACAGAATTTGCCGTTATTGACTCGACATTTTTCGTGAAAGCCATCATAGCTCCACACTAGTTGAACTAATATAGCAGGAAAAAATGTCCGTTGAGCGAGTTAGTTGAAAAAAGACTCACGAGTTTTTCTTGTGTGATGATTTTCGGGTGATTTATTCAGTGTGGAGGTGTGGCAATTTTTACACAAATATTTCCAATTTTTTAAAAATCAATTTTTCCATATATTTCAAATCCCACCATTTTCCATTTTTCTTCCAATTTTCTAAAAATAATTTTTCCATACGTTTCAAATCTCACCATTTTCCATTTTTCAAAGCATACATTTCCAATTTTCTAAAAATTAATTTTTCCATACATTTTAAATCCCACCGAGCTCCATTCTTCAAAGCATACATTTCCAATTTTCTAAAAATCATTTTTCCATACATTTCAAATCCCACCAAGCTCCATTGTTGAAGCAAACATTTCCATACCCCATTTTTTCGGCAAGGTAGGGCGGAATCTATAGTGGCTGTGCGGTCAATTGTTTTGATTGCTATTATCACATCACTAACTCAACCAAAGTCTATGTGTTTGATGAAAGAACCAGATATGAGTGACCTGGTTTTTGGGGCAAGCTTCACTTCATGAGAGATGCCAAAATGGTTGAATTTTCCTTACCAAAGGAAAAAACATTCAATTCATCATACACAATATTCACTTCAATTAATGCGGCGGAGATGGATATTCAATAGCAACACTATTATTGACAGTCACAGCTCTTATTGAATACTAGCTTCGAATCCCGTGCAATGCATGGATTAATTTATAATAAAAAAAATAATATTATTAGCAAATTAGAATTTTAACAGAATACTTATTCTCTAAAATAGTAAAATATATTTGTTAATATAATATGTCAATTAAATTTAAAAGATATAGACAAAAATAATCTTTAATATTCAATCAAAATTATTTTTGGTGTGATGTTAGTGTAATGTATCACACAAAATTTAATTATACTCTCGAAAAAGATAAATTATTTTGAAAAACAATTAATTTAATAGTAGAAACTTGTAAAAATGAAGGAACTGACACGTTATGATATTTGGTGGGAAAATATTAAAATTCTCTGGAACTTAACCCATCGCACAATCATGGTTTTAACATGTTGGTATATACCAACGTTGAAAGTATCTCGAAATCCAACAGTGCAGATTTTAGAATGCATGACAACGATGAATTTTAGCCTTCCATGGGGTTTTGAGTGGGTTTCATAAAAAGTGAAAAACCATGGGGAAAAATATTAAAAATTTGTTTGGGATTAGAGCATAAAAAGATGAAAGAAAAGTTTAAACTGAGAAAGAGAATAGGAGAAAAAGCCAGAGGGAGCAGAAAATAAGAGAAAGTATAAATCTTTTCAACTTTATGTAATTAACCATATGGAAGAATTTTGATTAAAATAGATTTTTTCTTACTTTTTTTTTGGTATCAGAAGCAAATTGGGAGAATTTGAAGATTTTGGCGGATCGGGTTTTCTTTTTTAATCCTTATTTCCTTTATTTGTCTCTCTTTTTAATTATGATTATTTATAATTTTATATGTTCAATTTTTAGAAGGGGAAATGAATAGGCATAAAGAAAACAGAAAAATATAGTATAGTCTATTAAGTTTGGGTTGAACATTGTATAGTATGGGTTTTTTAATCCTCACACATAAAAACAAAGAGATATGTAGTGAATACTAAGCATCAACTTACCTCTACCGCATGAGAAAGAGCAAGTAATTTTAAATTAAAAAAAAAAGGAAAAAAAAATGTGAAAAATTTATCTTTTGGTAACCATTTTCTAGCTTAATACCAAAGAAAGAAAGTTAATAATCCTCTTAAAGCAGCTATCAAGTCAATTTGTTGTAAATTGACAAACAATATCTTTTGTTTGGTATTAAATTAGAAAGTGATGACTAAAAGTAGTTTTTTCAAAAGTCACTAAAAGTAACTTTTTGGCAAAATTACATTTTAGTGACTACTTCTAAAATTAATATGAAACAATAGAAGTTAGTCGTCATTTTAGCTCACATTTGTAGTCAATTTGTAATAAGTTGATAGAAAATATCATTTTTTGGTATTAGATTAGAAAATGGTTACTAAAAAAGTAATTTTACCAAAAAGCCGTCCCTGTTTCAACATGTGAAAAGGAAAAAAGAAAAAAAAAAAAAAAAAAGAGAAAAAATTCTCATTTTGACACTTGGCACACAAAAGGGTGCCAATCCTCCGTTTTGGATATATATAATAGATAATAGATGTAAGAGGCTCCCAAAGAAGTCTTAAAGACTTTTTCTTTCACCAGTTCCCACTTTGTGTCAACGTGGCCCTAATTTTAAAAGTCTATTATCAAAGAAAACTGAGTCTTCTGATGCGATTGAGGACGAAAATTTTCCGTGTTTGGCTTTATCCATTTTGCATCCTTATTTAAATCCACAAATGAACATTTGATATTTCATCGTAGTTACATCTTTAACTTTGCTTTGAGACTGAATTCTCTTTCTTCGAGTCCAATCTTGAAGATATGCGATTCATTTTAACATTTCACTGTGCTATTTTAGCTGTTCTTTTATTTCCTCAAAGCTCTTTCCATGTTGTGAATTCAGCTCCTTTAAGCCTTCTCACTGACAAGGAGGCGTTGTCTTCGTTTAAATCTCTGATAAGCACCGACCCTTCGACCACTCTTTCTTCATGGGATGAAAACTCCAGCCCCTGTAACTGGACTGGTGTCTTCTGCAACGAAGACAGGCAACGAGTCATTGGCCTTGATTTGTCAGGCCTTAAAATGACAGGCACCATAAGCCCACATATTGGGAATCTCTCCTTCCTTCGCTCTCTTCAACTGCAAGAGAACCAATTGACAGGAACTATTCCCGATCAAGTTGGTGATCTTTTCCGCTTGAGGGTCTTGAACATGAGCTCTAACCGCATCAAAGGTGCAATACCTCTGAACATAACCATGTGCTCAGAGCTCGAGATCCTTGACTTGATGGGAAATGAGGTATCAGGAGCAATTCCTGCAGAGCTTGGCCATCTCTCAAACCTTGAAATTTTGAAGTTGGGTCGAAACAAGCTTTCAGGTGTGATTCCTCCGTCTATTGCTAACCTTTCCTCTCTTATCACTCTAGATTTAATGACCAATACTTTTGGTGGCATTATACCCAGTGATTTGGGTCGTCTTCAAAATTTGAAACATCTAGATCTCAGCATTAATGATCTCACAGGCATTGTTCCTCCATCCCTATACAACATTTCTTCCCTGGTTTTTTTCGCTTTGGCTTCAAATCAATTGTGGGGTCCAATTCCAAGTGATGTTGGAGATAAACTGCCAAATCTTTTATACTTCAATTTTTGCATCAATAAATTCACTGGTTCAGTTCCAGGGTCTTTAAACAATCTAACCAACATTCGAGAAATTCGCATGGCACAGAACCATTTGGTTGGATCAGTGCCACCAGGACTGGGAGATCTCCCAGAACTGAGAATGTACAATCTTGGGTTCAATAGGATTGTAAGCTCTGGCGAATGGGGCCTCGATTTTATCACGTCTTTGACAAATAGTACTCGTCTTAACTTCCTTGCCATTGATGGCAACCTTCTGGAGGGTGTAATTCCAGAATCCATTGGCAACCTTTCGACTTCTCTCACACATTTATACATGGGAGGGAATCGTATTTATGGTGGTATACCCATCTCAATCAGTCGTCTTAGCAGCTTGGCTTTGCTAAATTTGAGCTATAATTCTATATCTGGAGGAATTCCATCAGAAATTGGCCAGCTTGGGGAACTGCGGGAGTTAAATTTGGCTGGAAATCAGCTCTCAGGCACAATCCCAAAATCCCTTGGTAATCTCCAAAATCTTAATCTGATAGATTTCTCTGGGAATAAGTTGGTAGGAAGAATACCTACAACTTTTGTTAATTTCCAGAAACTGCTTTCTATGGATCTATCCAACAATAGGCTCAATGAAACCATACCAAAAGAAATTTTCAGTCTCACCAGTCTGAGCACTCTTTTGAATCTATCCAAGAACTTCCTAAGCGGACCTTTGCCTCCAGAAGTTAGGACACTTAAGGGTGTTGTCACTATTGACCTCTCTAACAATCGGTTGCAAGGAAGCATTCCCGAATCGATTGGAGATTGTGAGAGCTTGGAGGAGTTATTCATGGCCAATAATATGTTGTCCGGATTTATTCCAGGTACTCTAGGGGAAGTGAAGGGTTTGGAAACTCTTGACCTCTCCTTGAACCAACTTTCTGGCTCAATACCTGGCAGTCTCCAAAAACTGAAAGCCCTTCAATTGTTGAACCTCTCTTTCAATAACCTGGAAGGAGTTGTTCCTAGCGAAGGAATCTTTAGAAATCTCTCCAGAGTTCACATGGAGGGGAACTCAAAGCTTTGCTTGAATTTGGCTTGTGAAGTCAATCGTGGAAGAAGATTTACGGCAGTGCATATTGTAATCATAATCACGGCTTCAATAGCAATATGCTTACTGATTGGTTTGCTGTTCTGTATAAAGAAAGGCAAAGCAAAAAGCATGCCAACATCAGAATCATTTAAGGTGCAGCATCAAATGATCTCTTATGATGAGCTTCGTCTGGCAACTGGGGAATTTAGCCCGGTAAATCTAATTGGGATTGGTAGTTTTGGGTCAGTTTACAGAGGATGTCTAAGAGAAGGTATTTCCATCGCAGTTAAGGTGCTTGACAACGGGAGGAATGGGTCTTGGAAGAGTTTTTGGGCAGAGTGTGAGGCTTTGAGGAATGTGAGGCACCGCAACCTTGTTAAACTGATCACGTCGTGCTCAAGTATAGACTTCAAGGGAGTAGAATTTTTGGCTCTGGTATATGAGTTCATGAGTAATGGAAGTTTGGAAGACTGGATTAAGGGAAGAAGGCACTCAACTGGAGGCCCGCTGACTGTTCTGGAGAGATTGAATATGGCCATTGATGTTGCCTGTGCCATGGATTACCTGCACCACGACTGCGAAACCCCTGTAGTGCACTGTGATTTGAAGCCAAGTAATGTGCTCTTGCATGAAGACATGACAGCAAAGGTGGGGGACTTCGGGCTGGCCAGATTGCTGATTGAGAAGCCAGTTGATCAACAGTCGGTTACCTCTACCCACAGCCTCAAGGGTTCCATCGGATATATACCTCCAGGTTAGCAGCTATTATCTTCAGTTTGAATGGATGTTTTTTTAAAAGATGACATCCAATTCCCCGTTTTCTTGTTCTTTAGGTTTCCCTTGTTTGAGGAATCTTTCAGGTGCATGTAATGTGATTTTCTCACTCCTAAAATGTTTCATTCATAACTACATTTTGAGCTGTTCATTATTTGGGATAAAAAGGAATTTCATTCCAAATTAAAGATGTGATGAAAAAATAATACTGGCACATTGGATATTATAGCATTTAGGTGAGCCTATATTTTCTTAGCATTTGCTTATAGATATAGTCTATTAATATTTTAGTAAACCTTCACATTCCTACTTTGTTTTGGTGATCATGTTGCTTTCACCATATTTAACTCTCAACTTTAGTGTTAAATTAACACGTGAACATGATAGGCTGATTCAATTTCTGTACGTGTGAGGTTCAGACACCACCTCATATACATGCTTGCATTAACAGCCTAGAAGTACGAATTTGTTGCAGAGTATGGCCTAGGAGGCAAGCCATCAACATCCGGAGACGTATACAGCTATGGCATTATGTTGCTAGAGCTCTTTACAGGGAAGAGCCCAACGCATGAGACATTCACTGGAGGAATGAGCTTAACCAAATGGGTACAATCAGCTTTCCCCACCAGCATAGCACAAGTACTGGACCCGGAGCTGCTACAGCTAATGGAGGATCTCGACTGCAAAAGTCAATCCATGAGCGAGGGGAAACAAGATGAATGCTTGGTCAATGTCATTGGTGTTGGCCTATCCTGCACTGTTGATTCTCCTGATGGGCGCATTAGCATGAGAGATGCTCTCCGCAAACTGAAAATTGCTAGAGATTCTCAAACCAAATCTTATTGAGAAAGTTTAGTTTTGTCAAACAAATAGACATTCAACGTGGTGCCATGCTCCACTATGTGTCTTTAAATAAAGAAGGTCCAACAAGTACGTCCTAGTGAATGTTTAAGCTTATTTGCTTTGAGTGCATGATGTAAAATCATAGATCGTATCATTGCTAAGGGATAAAGCAGTTGTGTAGATTGTGCTGTTTTATGGAAATTGCTCCAATATTTTAATGAATTATTAGTTTTGGCACTTGTTTATAAATTTTTTTTTCTCTTTTATTTATTCTGTATGTTTTTTCTTGTAGAGATTTTGTAAAAATTTTCATACCATACAAAGTTCGATGATCCAACGATTTTTTATTTATTTATAAATCAAACAATTTGGTACCATAAAAAACTTACAAGATCCTCGTGGGGAAAAGACCAATAGAGAATTCCCCCTTTTTTTTTTTTTCCTTTTTTTGGGCATATGGAAAAGGCCTTTCACCTTTTTTGAATCGAGACCCATCTTAGGCCGGTCCTAACCGCCGACTCCAATTGATGAGCCTTTTTTCATTTTTTTTGTTAGTTCTATGGGCAACCCAACTGTATTGCTTTCTATTTTCTAACCCCCATTTCTCACCACACCCCAATGGAAATTTTAAATATTTCATTTGTCTCTTTACACCCTTCATAATACCCAAAACACCCCCAAACCTTAGCCCCATCCCCAGCCATATCCGGCGACTCCATTTTCCGACGACTCCATTTTGTCCGGTGAAACGAGCTCCGTTTTTTTTGGTCAATTTCCCTGGTGGTTCAGGAATCGCGAGTATAGAGAGCAGAAGAATATACATATTGCGCTCACAAATTCATATGTAGAAACTCTAGGTAGTTATTTGTGACAGGAGATGCAATGGAAAGAGGAATTTATAATGATCTGTATTGGACTGTATCAAAATGGGCTAAGAAGCCAAAATATATTGGACCCATAGTCCATAGACTCAGCTGGCGTTCATCAGTTCATGTGCGGTTCGCTCGCAAACCTGGATACGGAGCGGAACGCTCGACGCGGGCTGAGTTATGTGCTAAGATCTTACAGAGTAGAGAGTATTGCTTAGTTTGTTAAGTGACATCTCAATCTGGCATCCTTAGTTTCGAACTCTTACGCAGCTAACATGCTTGAAGAAATTCCTCAGAGGAGTAGATTTTAAAATGGTCAGTGGGTTTCTTGCGTTTGTGCCTTGGGAAGCGATGACGCAATCTTGACGGGGAGAGTCCGTGGAAAAGCAAGAAGCAAAACAGAGGGTTGGAAGGTGACTTATCAACGCATACGAATTATCATTATCTATTCTTGTTATTACTTTTTAGAAAATGCTATTTTCTGCAACTTGTCTCAACTCCTCCAACTTGCAGTTATTGCGTTTTCTAATTGCGTAGTGATAGTCATTTTATTTTGGAACTATAGTTTCATAGATAGAGATAAAGACAGTCCTGACTCTTGATTAAGTTTAGCATATATTGATATAAATTATATTAACATCATGCATTGGGTTGTACTCATAACTCACTAATGCACAGAGTATAACTCCTAATACAAGTGCTGATATAAATTAATATCAACATATGCTCACCTGATCATCATTCTAGATAGAGATAATAGATATAGGCCACTGGCCACGTTATTTAAGATATGTGGCAAGCGGCAATTTGGAGGTAGTAGACACGTCATATAGCCTACTTTGTGTGATGGGATAAATTGGTTTTATTCAATGTGAATGCGTGACAACTTCTACGTAGGAGTTGTTCTCAATTTTTCTGAGTTAGTGTGGCGGCTTCGACAGTGATGTGCGGTTAATTTTTGTTTCAACTACTTTGAGTATCACATCACTGACTCAGCCTTGGTTGAAAGAATCAAACAAGAGTGATCTGGGTTTTGAAGCATTCCTCACCTCATGAGATCTGCAAAAAAAGGTTTCAACTTCGAAAGGTCTGCAACCTTTGAATTTTCCTTACCCATAGAAGAAAACCTCTTCATGCCTAAAAGTGGAAAGTTAATGGGGTAGGGTAGGACTTTCAATGTCGGCATTATTATCCACAACCACAGCTTGGATTGAATTTATGAGGCTCCCAAAGAAGACTCAGTCTTCTTCATGCCTAAAAGTGGCAGGTTAATGAGGTAGGGTTGGACTTTCAATGTCGGCATTATTATTCACAACCACAGCTTGGATTGAATTTATGAGGCTCCCAAAGAAGACTCAGTCTTACAATGTGATTGGAGATAATCTATATGTTTGGCTATGTAGATTTTACATCATGGGATAGATTTCCAAACGAACATCCGATACTTGATCGTCGTTTCATCTTTTACTTTGCTCCGACACTGAATTCTCTTTCTTCTTGAACCAATCTTAACCAAAACCTGAAGGCATGGGATTCCTGTTGCCACTTTGTTATGTTGTTTCAGCTGTTCTTCTATTCCCCCACAGCTCTTTTCATGTTGTGAATTCAGCGACTTTAAGCATTCTCACTGACAAGGAGGCATTGTTGGCGTTTAAATCTCTGATAAGCATCGACCCTTCGAATACTCTTTCTTCATGGGAAGAAAACTCCAGCCCCTGTAACTGGACTGGTGTCTTCTGCAACGAAGACAGGCAAAGAGTCATTGGCCTTGATCTGTCAGGCCTTAAAATGACAGGCACTATAAGCCCGCATATTGGGAATCTCTCTTTCCTTCGCTCTCTTCAACTACAAGAGAACCAATTTACAGGAACTATTCCTGATCAAGTTGGTGATCTTTTCCGCTTGAGGGTCTTGAACATGAGCTCTAACCGGATCAAAGGTGCAATACCTCTGAACATGACCATGTGCTCAGAGCTCGAGATCCTTGACTTGATGGGAAATGAGATATCAGGAGCAATTCCTGCAGAGCTTGGCCATCTCTCAAACCTTGAAATCTTGAAGTTGGGTCGAAACAAGCTTTCAGGTGTCATTCCTACCTCTATTTCTAACCTTTCCTCTCTTATCACTCTAGATTTAATCACCAATACTATTGGTGGCATTATACCCATTGATTTGGGTCGTCTTCAAAATTTGAAATATCTAGATCTCAGCATTAATAATCTCACAGGCACGGTTCCTTCATCCCTATACAACGTTTCTTCTCTGGTTTATTTCGCGTTGGCTTCAAACCAACTGTGGGGTCCAATTCCAAGTGATGTTGGAGATAAACTCCCAAATCTTTTATACTTCAATTTTTGCATCAATAAATTCACCGGTTCAGTACCCGGGTCCTTACACAATCTAACCAACATTCGAGAAATTCGTATGGCACATAACCGTTTGGTTGGATCAGTACCACCAGGACTGGGAAATCTCCCAGAACTGAGAATGTACAATCTTGGGTTTAATAGGATTGTAAGCTCCGGCGAACGGGGCCTCGATTTCATTACTTCTTTGACAAACAGTACTCGTCTTAACTTCCTTGCCATTGATGGCAATCTTCTGGAGGGTGTAATTCCTGAATCCGTTGGCAATCTTTCGACTTCTCTCACACATTTATACATGGGAGGGAATCTTATTTACGGTAGTATACCCATCTCAATCAGTCATCTTAGGAACTTGGCTTTGCTAAATTTGAGCTATAATTCTATATCTGGAGGAATTCCATCAGAAATTGGCCAGCTGGAGGAACTGCAGGAGTTAAATTTGGCTGGAAATCAGATCTCCGGCACAATCCCAATATCGCTCGGTAATCTCCAAAAACTTAATCTGATTGATTTGTCTGGGAATGAGTTGGTAGGAAGAATACCCACAACCTTTTTTAATTTCCAGAAACTGCTTTCTCTGGATCTATCCAACAATAGGCTCAATGAAACCATACCAAAAGAAATTTTCAGTCTCTCCAGTCTGAGCACTCTTCTGAATATATCCAAGAACTTCCTAAGCGGACCTTTGCCTCAAGAAGTTGGGACACTTCAGAGTGTTGTCACTATTGACCTCTCTGACAACCATCTGGAAGGAAGCATTCCCGAATCGATTGGAGATTGTAAGAGCTTGGAGGAGTTATTCATGGCTAATAATATGTTATCCGGCTCTATTCCAAGTACTCTAGAGGAAGTGAAGGGTTTGGAAACTCTTGACCTCTCCTCGAACCAACTTTCTGGCTCAATTCCTGGCAGTCTTCAAAAATTGCAGGTGCTTCAATTGTTGAACCTTTCTTTCAATAACCTGGAAGGAGTTGTTCCTAGCGAAGGAATCTTCAGAAATCTTTCTAGAGTTCATGTGCAGGGGAACTCAAACCTTTGCTTGAATGTGGATTGTGAAGTTAATCGAGGTCTTGGTCGTGGAAGAAGATTTACTAGAGGTTATATTATAATCCCAATCATTGCTTTCACAATTGCAATATGTTTGTTGATTGGTTTGTTTTTATGCTTTAAGAAAAATAAAGGAAAAACGACGCCAACACCAGAATCACATAAGGTGCAGTATCAAATGGTCTCATATGATGAGCTTCGTCTAGCAACTGGGAATTTTAACCAGGAAAATCTGGTTGGGAATGGGAGTTTTGGGTCAGTTTACAGAGGGTGTCTCAGAGAAGGTATTGTCGTTGCAGTTAAGGTGCTTGACATGGGGAGGAATGGGTCTTGGAAGAGTTTTTGGGCAGAGTGTGAGGCTTTGAGGAATGTGAGGCACCGTAATCTTGTTAAACTGGTTACGTCATGCTCAAGCATAGACTCCAAAGGTGTAGAATTTCTGGCCCTGGTATATGAGTTCATGAGTAATGGAAGCTTGGATGACTGGATTAAGGGAAGGAAAAGACACTCAACTGGAGGCCTGTTGACAGTTCTGGATAGATTGAATGTGGCCATTGATGTTGCTTGTGCTATGGATTACTTGCACCACGATTGCGAAACTCCCGTAGTGCACTGTGATTTGAAACCAAGTAATGTGCTCTTGCATGAAGATATGACTGCAAAGGTAGGGGATTTTGGGCTGGCTAGAATGCTGATTGAGAGGGCAGCTGATCAACATTCAGGTACAGAGACCCATAGCCTCAAGGGTTCCATTGGATACATACCTCCAGGTTAGTAGCTATTATCTTTAGTTGGACTGGATGCTTTTATTTATATTTTTTTTCCCTTTGTCCAGGTAACCTCCAACACCCCGTTTTCTAGTTCTTTAGGTTTCCTCATTTAGGAATCGTCTTACCTTATGTATTTTCCTGCAATCCTAAAATGTTGCATTTATGACTATATTTTGGACTCTTTAGTCTTTACTATTGGAGATAAAAAAAGAATCTCATTTCAAAAGGTACAATAAATAAATTTTATAAAATAAAAAATAAAACACACACACACACACTACAGGATTGCAGGAAATTCGCATCGTGAAGGAAATGAACCCCATAATGGAGGGAATGCTCATTTTTTTTATCAAATAACTGAACGTGATTTTTTATAAGGTTCTTGGATGTTCCTTGGAAATTGAATGAAAATTATTGTTTTTTACATAGGATTTAATATTAGCACAAAGGAAAGTTTATAGCATTTAGATGAGCCTATATTTTCCTAGCATTTGCTTATAGAGAAGTGTATTAATATTTCAGTAGACAGCCACATTCCTACTTTGTTTTGGTGATTATGTTGGTTTCAGCATACTCCACTATCAACTTGTGTATTAAAATGTCAAGTAAACATGATAGACTGATTCAATTTTCATTGGAAGTTCAGATGCCATTTAAATATACCTGATTTCACTAACAGTGTAGGAAAATAAATTGGTTGCAGAGTATGGCCTAGGAGGCAAACCATCAACGTTCGGAGATGTATACAGCTATGGCATTATGTTGTTAGAAATCTTTACAGGGAAGAGCCCAACCCATGAGACTTTCACTGGTGAGCTGAGTTTAACTAAATGGGTCCAATCTGCTTTCCCCACCAACATTGCACAGGTACTGGACCCTGAGCTACTAAAACTAATGGAGGATCTTGACTGTGAAAGCCAATCCATGTGCGAGGGAATACAAGATGAATGCTTGGTCAATGTCATTGGTGTTGGCCTATCCTGCACTGTTGTTTCTCCCGATGGGCGCATTAGCATGAGAGATGCTCTCCACAAACTGACGAGTGCTAGAGAAGCTCTTCTTAAAGCAAATCTTAGTAAGAAAGTTTAGTATTTGTCAAACGAATAAACATTAATTCGACGTGTTGCCATGCTCTGCTGTGTGTCTATATATAAAGAAGGGCTAATAAGTCCTCGGGACTGTATAAGCTTTTTCAGCTTTTGGTACATCATGTAAATTCGTGGATCCTATCATTGCTAAGAGGGAAGGCAGTTGTGTACACTGTGCCCTTGTATTGAACTTCCTATTGTAATGAATTTATTAGTTTTGTCTTTCCCTTTGAGATAATGGAATCAGCCCCAAACCTCCAAGGGCGCCTCATCCTTGAGCTTCTTGTTCAAGATGTGTCAAAACTTCCTACTGTGATCGATGAGATGAACGGACTACCATCAATCAACAGTGCAGGATAGGCCAACACAAACAATTAATCAGTTTTTTTTTTTTTTTTTTGCTAAGTAACAATTAATCAGTTTTGTTGCCCTGCAAAAACATAAAAATCCTTAAAGGGTAGGGATATCGGCAGATCATATCATCATTTAAATCACGAATGATATGCGAAAAGCAAAGCCAACCTCTACTCTTCAGAAAATTCTGGGACAAAACCAACCTTCTCAAAATAATATTGAGAATTTTAAAATATATTTTAAAATCAATAATTTTAATTGTAATTATTTAATAAATCATATCAAAAAAAAATATAATAATAATAAGAGTAGTGATATATGGGACGAATTTGTATGTCAACAAGTAGAGCTTCTTTGCTATTGGCTAATTTGAAATATTACCGTTTCATTAGCAACCTATTTTACTAGAATACCCAAACCCACAAAAGGAACCTCCCACTATCTTCGCGATTCTACCATGTCTTCTTATACTTAATAGTTATCTTGAAAAAATAATATTGAGAATTTTAAAATATATTTTAAATTCAATAATTTTAATTGTAATTATTTAATAAATCATATAAAAAAATATAATAATAAAAAAAGTAGTGATATATGGGACAATTTATATGAGACGAATTTGAATGTCGACCAATGGAGTTTTTCTTTGCTATTGGCTAATTTGAAATATTACCGTTTTATTAGCAACCTATTTTACTAGAATGCCCAAACACACAAAAGGAACCTTCCCCTATCTTCGCGATTCCACCATATCTTCTTATACTTAATGGTTATCTTGAAAAAATTCTTTTAAATCCAACCAACAACAAAGAAAAAAAAAATGAAAAAGAAAAAGATGAAGAACAAGTTAAAAATCACAAATTTGAATCTATGACCCATGACATCAAATATAAGAATCAAGATAACATTAGATCTAACTAGTAGGGTGAAAAATCTTGAAAAAAAATCATCTAAATACTTAAGATAATTATTTAGAAATTGAAAATAATTATCTTAAAAAACAAGATAAATGATATAACCGGTAGCAAAAAAAAAAAAAAAAAAAGGAAGGTAAACCCATTGTCGAACAAAGGAAGCAAACCCACCATAGAAATCGCACCCCATCAAGCTCCTCAAGAAGCTCACGAGAGCTGAGGTGTTGTATAACGTGGGGATTTGAGGCTTCAAGAGTGTGAAGTGAACCATAGGGGACGTTATGTTTGCTAGTACCAAGAAATGGGTAGAGGGAGAGGTTTCTAGGAGATTTATTTGTGCATATAAGAGAGAGAGGTGTGCGTGTGTTTCCAAATACAAATAAAGGGCTAAAGAGAGTGTTTTGTGGAAGATTCCTTTGTACATAAAGTATGAGTGAGAAAGGCGAGGGTGAACCCATCAAATGTTGAATTCGGCTTTAAGAGTCAATTTTAATATACATATATATATATATATATTTTTATCATCTTTTTTTTTGTCATCT
This sequence comes from Liquidambar formosana, assembly GCA_039720395.1. NCBI lineage: Eukaryota > Viridiplantae > Streptophyta > Magnoliopsida > Saxifragales > Altingiaceae > Liquidambar > Liquidambar formosana. Next base: position 26,579,055 of record CM077833.1, read on the forward strand.
TGAATTCTCGATTTACGTCGAATGATAGTTTAGAATCATTTTTTTCACTTGTTGAGTGAACGATTTCGAATTCAAATTTATAGAAAAAGTTAGAAACATTAATACTTATTTGCTCATATCAGGGTTTAAGAGTATGGATAAATTCTATAAAATAAAAATAAAAAATAAAAAATCTGCATTTACTGGGGTGGTAAAGTCTTTCACCGTTGTACCAAACAAAATAAAAAAAAGGAGAGTTCCTCAACGTCCCAATTTTATCGGACGTCTCCAAAGAGACATCGTAGCAAACATGAATACACATACTTGCAGGGGCACCCGTCCGCCTTCTACCATACTGTCCGGAATACCGGATACGAAGCGGAAAGCTTGACTGCGGCTGAGTGACTGGCCCGGCTTAGTTTATGCAATGAAACTCCAATTTGGCATCTTAAGTTGCAAACTCTTACGATGCTAAGCTGTTTGAGGAAATTCCTCAAAGGGGTAAATTTCATATTGATCAGTGGTTTGCCGCATTTAAGGCAGCCTGAGATTCGTAAAGAAGAAGAAATAACTACCGAGTACTTTTTTTTTTTTAACTTGAAAAGCTAGCAATGATGGGAACAAAGCAAGCTAAATCGAGAGTTGGGAAGGTGACTGCTCAATGCCATATAACTCCCAATCTTGATTGACTTGACATTTGACGTGGACGCCGCTGCAGCTCCGCCCCAATTGATCTAGAACGGCAGGAAAAGTCTGCTGAGGAAGGCAACCAATAATTAGAGAACAATGAGTTTTTCTCCTGTGATGATAACCATGTGCAGTCAGTCTTGATTTTTATTTCTTTGATTATGACATCGATCACTGACTCAGCCAAAGTTGACGTTATTGGTTGAAAGAATCAGATTGGAGTATCTTGGTTTTGAAGCATTCTTCAATTTATGATAGATTCCAATAAATAAATAAAAAAGGATTGAACTCTGAAAGGTCTGCAAGTCTGCAACCTTTAACCTTATTCGAATTTTTCTTATAACAGCCTGTTATTGACAATGACAGCTCTGATGACTATCGGACCCACACGTGTGGACGCCAGCACTGCTCGCATTGAATGTAACACTGTGTTTGGTTGGAGGGATGGAAAGGGGGAAGGAAAGAAAAAGGGAAGAGAATGGAAAACGCATCCCTAGGGAAAGGAAATCTTCTTTCCTTCCCATTGTTTGGTAGGAAGGATGGAAAGGAGATGGAAAGGGGCTTTCTTTCCTTCCTCTTTGTTTGGTAAGAAGGAAGATAAAGAGGAAGGAAAAGATGCTAAAAGATGTATTTTACCATATTACCCTCGTAAATTAAAAAAAATAAAAAATTTAGCCAGCTGGGTTTTTTTTTTGGGCATTTGTCCATAAAAATCATGGGTGTGGGACCCATAATCCATCTCTCTGTCCTCTCATCCTGTCTCTTTCTCTATCCTCTCTTCCTTCTTTTTCTCTTCCCTTTCTTTTCTTTTTTCCTCTATTCTTTTTTGTTCTGCTGACTTTTTCCCCTTTCGTGGCTTCGTCGGCAACAAGCAAACCAAGATCCAAAGGTAGGTTGATGGCCTTTAAAATTTGGGAAGCTTTGGTGGGATGGTTGAGGATGAGATTTTATATTTTAGTTTTTATTTTTATATCTTCATCCTTGCACCAGATCCGTTCGGCACCCTCATGAACCAGTCGTCGACGGTGGAGCAGGCCGTGTTGCCTTGCGGGAGAAGCACAGCAGCTTGTATGAAGAGGGAGAAGAGAAGTGAGTTGCACATGTCTTGTCTTCTATTATAAAACCCATTCAAGGGTATTTTGGTCAATCAAGGTTTCGGCAAACCTTTCCTTCCACTTTTCCGCCCGTTTTTGGGCGGATTCAAAATGGTGGGCGGGATGGAACGGCGTTCCTTCCTTTTTTCCTTCCCCTCCTGTTTTCCCTCCCAACCAAACAAGGGATTTGCAATCCTTCCCTCCCCTTTTCCCTCCCCCCCCTTTCCTTCCCTCCCCCTTTCCACCCAACCAAACACAGGGTAAGAGGGTCCCAAAGAAGCCCATGTCTGCTGGTGTGATTGAAGATTAAAATTTTCTGTTTGGTAACTTTACATGGCTATGTGGATTTCATCCTTATACAGATTCAGAAACGAACATGTGATACTTCATCTTGGTTATCACAACTTTTCACTCGCTCTGAGACTGAACTTCTTGAAATGGGTTTCATTTTGATACTTCACTATGCTCTTTTAACTGTTCTTCTATCCCCTCAGATATCTTTGCATGTTGTGAATTCAGCTCCTTTAAGTATTCTCACTGACAAGGAGGCATTGTTTTCTTTTAAATCTCTGATAAGCACCGACCCTTCGGACACTCTTTCTTCATGGGACAAAAATTCCAGCCCCTGCAACTGGACTGGTGTCTTCTGCAATGAAGTCAAGCAAAGAGTCATTGGCCTTAATCTGTCAGGCCTTAAATTGACAGGCACCATAAACCCCCATATTGGGAATCTGTCCTTCCTTCGCTTTCTTCAACTACAGGGGAACCAATTGACAGGAACTATCCCTGATCAAATTGGTGATCTTATTCGCTTGAGGGTCTTAAACATGAGCTCTAACAGCATCAAAGGCGCCATACCTCTGAACATAACTATGTGCTCAGAGCTTGAGATCCTTGACTTGACGGGAAATGATATGTCGGGAGGAATTCCTGCAGAGTTCAGCCATCTCTCCAATCTTGAAATATTGAAGTTGGGTACAAACAAGCTTTCAGGTGTGATTCCTCCATCCATTGCTAACCTTTCCTCTCTTGTCACTCTATATTTAGGCTCTAATACTCTCGTTGGCATGATACCCAGTGATTTGGGTCGTCTTCAAAATTTGAAACGACTTGATCTCAACAATAATAAACTCATAGGCACTGTTCCTCCATCCTTGTACAACATTTCTTCTTTGGTTGCTTTCGTTTTGGCTGGCAACCAACTTTGGGGTCAAATTCCTAGTGATGTAGGAGACAAACTCCCAAATCTTTTAGTCTTCAATTTTTGCATCAATAAATTCACTGGTTCAATTCCAGGGTCTTTGCACAATCTTACCAACATACAACGTATTCGTCTGTCACATAATCTTATTGTTGGAGAAGTGCCCCCAGGACTGGGAAATCTGCCTGAACTGGAACATTATATTATTGGGTCCAATAGGATTGTTAGCTCCGGCGATCGGGGCCTTGATCTCATTACTTCTTTGACAAACAGTACCCATCTTAACTTCCTTGAAATTGATGACAATCTTCTGGAGGGTGTAATTCCAGAATCCATTGGCAACCTTTCTTCTCTGAATATTTTATTCATGGGAGGGAATCATATTTATGGTAGTATTCCTGCCTCAATTGTTCATCTCAGGAGCTTAACTTTGCTAGATTTGAGCAATAACTCTATTTCCGGTGAAATTCCATCAGAAATTGGCCACCTTGAGAAACTGCAGGTGTTGAATTTGGCTGGAAATCAGATCTCTGGCAAAATCCCAAAATCGCTCGGTAATCTAAAAAATTTAAATCGGATTGATTTATCTGGGAACCAGTTGGTGGGAAGCATACCCACAACTTTTGGTAACTTCCAGAAACTACTTTCAATGGATCTATCCAACAATAGGCTCAATGAAACCATACCAAAAGAAGTTGGGACACTCGGTGGTGTTGTCACTATTGACCTCTCTGACAACGATCTGCATGGAAGCATCCCCGAATCAATTGGAAACTGTAGGAGGTTGGAGAAGTTATGCCTGGGTAGTAATAATTTTTCAGGCTCTATTCCAGGTACCCTTGGGGAATTGGAAGGTTTGGAAAGTCTTGACCTCTCCTTGAATCAACTTTCTGGCTCAATACCTGGCAATCTCCAAAAACTGCAGGCCCTTCAGTTTTTGAACCTATCTTTCAATAACTTGGAAGGAATTATTCCTAGCCAAGGAATCTTCAGAAATCTCTCCAGAGTTCATATGGAGGGGAACTCAAAGCTTTGTTTGAACTTAGATTGTGAAGAGAATCGAGGGTCATGGAAAAAGATTTACTGCAGTACATATTGTACTCCCAATCATGGCTTTTGGAATTGCAATTTGTTTGTTGATCGGTTTGCTATTCTGTGTAAAGGTAAACAAAGAAAAAATCACACTACCACTAGAATCACATAAGGTTCAGCATCAAATGGTCTCATATGATGCGCTTCGTCTAGCAACCGGGAATTTTAACCAGGAAAATCTGCTGGGGAATGGGAGTTTTGGGTCAGTTTACAGAGGATATCTCAGAGAAGGTATTGCTGTTGCGGTTAAAGTGATTAACACCAATAGGAATGGATCTTGGATAAGCTTTTTGGCAGAGTGTGAGGCTTTAAGGAATGTGAGGCACCGTAATCTTGTTAAACTTATCACATCGTGCTCAAGTTTAGACTCCAAGAGAGCGGAATTTCTGGCTTTGGTATATGACTTCATGAGTAATGGGAGCTTGGAAGACTGGGTTAAGGGAAGAAGAAGGCACTCGACTGGAGGGCCATTGACTGTTCTGGAGAGACTGAATGTGGCCATTGATGTTGCTTGTGCCATGGATTACCTGCACCATGACTGCGAAACTCGTGTTGTGCACTGCGATTTGAAGCCAAGTAATGTGCTCTTGCATGAAGACATGACTGCAAAGGTGGGGGACTTCGGGCTAGCCAGATTGCTGATTGAGAGTGTAGTTGATCAAAAGTCAGTTACCTCTACTACCCACAGCCTTAAGGGTTCCATCGGATATATACCTCCAGGTTAGCAGCTATTAACTTCATTTGGAATTGATATTTTTGTTTAGATGGTTTTTTCAGACAACATCCACTACCCCATTTTATGGTTCGTTCGGTTTCCCTCATTTGAGGACTTTTTTCATTTGCAATGTGATTTTCACATGCTCCTAAAATGTTGCATTTATGATTATACGTTGAACTGTTGATTGTTTGAAATTTAAAAATAATAATAATTTCAATAGATACGGTTAAATTTTTTCAAAAATAAAGTTCAAAAAGAAAAAGGATAAAGAAGTTGATGGTTGAAGGAAATTCACAATTTCACATCATGAAGGATATGAACCCCATGATGTAGGGAATGCACACGATGTTGAAGATCATTAAGTAGTAATTAGGTGTCGGACTTCTCTTGGAAATTGCCTCATTTAATTGTGTTTTATATTGGATTTAGTGCTAGCCCTGCATATTTACAGGGCTATTTACATTTAGATGCACTCATGCACCTATATGTAGTCATGCATTTTGCTCATGGAAAAGTGTGTTAATATTACAGTAAACGGCCATATTCTTACTTTGTTGTGATGATGATCTTGCCATAATCCACTACTAATTTGTTGGTTAAAATGAAATGTAAACATGATAGACTGATCCAATTTTGGTGGGAGGTTCGGACGCCACCCCATATGCCTGCTTCCATTAACACTGTAAACAAATTGGTTGCAGAGTATGGCTTAGGAGGCAAACCATCGACATCCGGAGATGTATATAGCTATGGCATAATGTTGCTAGAGCTCTTTACAGGGAAGAGCCCCCTCCATGAGACTTTCACTGGTGAGCTGAGCTTAACGAAATGGGTTCAATCAGCCTTCCCCACCAGCATATCACAAGTGGTGGACCCTGAGCTGCTACAATCAATGGGGGATCTCGACCATGAAAGCCAATCCATGAACGAGGGGATAAAACATGACTGCTTGGTCACTGTCATTGGTGTTGGCCTATCCTGCGCTGTTGATTCTCCTGATGGGCGCATTAGCATGAGAGATGCTCTCCGCAAACTGAATAGTGCTAGAGAAGCACTTCTGAAACCGAATCCCACTTAAGATCGAAAGTCCAGTAATATTGTTCAAACAAATAATATTCGAGCATCGGTAGATGAAGGGTCAGTGAGTCTTCATGAATGTGTAAAGACTATATACTCTTGAGTGCATGATCTTTTCGTTCATTAAATCGCAAACGAACCATATTATCCAGATTTTGTGAGTGATTTTTTTCTTGTTTATCACAAGAACCGTCACTGATCTCCAAATACGGTTTGATTGGATAACTAAGATGTGGTGTCCTCTTAAATTTATGATAAATTAAGGGAGGCGTTATTGCCAAAGCTATTTTCTTTTCTTCCACGGCTCTAAGATTTATAAGGGTCTCACTTGACCATTTTACCCTCCTAAGTCCAATCCAATCTGCCAAAAGCACGGCTCCAGATTTCATGTTCTTGGAACCCAAGCCTCTATTCCCTCCTCCATAGTTCACACAATCCCTTTCCCCGTACACCTCTCTCTCTTGCCTACTCTCTCTCCTCATAGCATCTCCAGTGATTAGCTAAATTACCTATATTATTGCTAAATTACAGTGCTAAATGCTATAATTTAGCATAAGGGGCTTCAATGATGCAAATGACATAATGTGTTATTTTTTGCCACAACCTCTATTCCCTTTATTTTTTTATAAACTAACATCTTCCATCTTCCAACCCCCATTATTCCAACCACAAAATTACGTTGCTAATTAGATTTGCTTGTGTGCGATTTTTTTTTCTTTATATATAAGATTTATATTATATTTGAAAATATTGTATTTATTAATGGGTTGTTTGGTTACTGAGAAAATTTTGAAAGAGAAATATTGTATTTTTCACACGTGCTGATATGTTTGGTTGTTGAGAAATGGAGGAAGAATTGACATGGCAAACATAACAATAGCTCACCTTTGTGTTATATTTGACATAAGGGTGAGCTATTATTATTTTTAGCATACCATTGCAATAACCCAATTTGTACTAAATGCTATAATATAGTAATAGCGTAAGTTATAACTCACCACTGAAAATGCTCTTACATTGCCTTTTCACATTCGGACCAACTCTAGATGAATTAGATGATTCTATTTTGATACTTTTCGATTCTTTTTTTTTTTTTTTTTTTTTTTTCTGTTAAGGTTAGATGAATCTATTTTGATATCAATAAAAATTCCGAACTGAAGTGAATGCAGAATAAGAATGTTTACCTTGTCGGAAGCTTTATCGAAAATTTAGTCGGAGAATTGTCGGAAGTTTCATCGGAAATTTAGTCGGAGAAGGGAACTGTCCTAGAGTTGGTCTGAACGTGAAAAGGCAGATGGGGGGTAAGGCAAAGGTGTATGGGGAAGGGGCTTGCGTGAGCTGTCAAGGAGGGAACAGAGACTCGGGTTCCAAGAACATGAAATCTGGAGCCGTGCTTTTGGTGAATTGGATTGGACTTTCAAAGGAGGGTAAAATGGTCAAATGAGACCTTTACAAATCTTGGAGCCGTGGAAGAAAAGAAAATAGCTCTGGCAATAACGCCTCCTTAAATTAATTACGGAAAAAAATATTGGACTACTTGAACACAAGCAAAACAACACTTTATACTGGATCCCTTGGGATAGGGAAAGGTATGTTTAAGGCCAACTATAACGAGCATTGTTTGGAGCCTATGCCCAATTGCCTAACCCCGACTCAACAAAATGCATGCTCAACCCGCTGTAAAATTGGTCGACTTTTTCAGCTTGATGATTAATGATTGGCCCACTTTATTTATTTTGTTTTTTAATGAAAGATACTCATTAACCCTTAAGCCATGTTTGTTTGGTGAAAATGGAATCAAATTACATTCCCATTCATTACAAATAACATGTTTGGATGAGATAGTTAAATAGGAATGAAATCAAACAGTAATAATAAATTATAATGATATTCATTCTACAATGTTTATTTTAATCTCATTCCATTTCAGATTATTTTAAGTATAAAATCAAATTCCATTCCAAGCAAACAAACATGGCCTTAGGTCATATGGTGTCTCATACACTAACTGGATATGCACATCCCATGTGGTAGTGAACTCTACACCTTATTAGTGGATGAGTTAATAAAATAGGTCAAGCAGCTTTTTTTTTTTTAATTGTCTACATTAGTGTCACATAAGTTAGAGTAAGGCAGAGTGCGAAAAAAATTTGTATGTAACTCTAATATTGCTATGTGGTGTTATAGGCCAAAAAGAGTAAAGTATAATAACCAATGGGAGATGGTTTAATTGTCAGAAAACTTTTTAGCTTCACAATTTTATTTTTCTTGGTTCTTATTAGCCCGTAATTCTACGTGACCGTGTCACAATTACATAGAAGACTCACTTGGTAGAATGAATATAGAAAAAGTTACAACAAAAAGTTGGTGCATAAGGTAACATTTTTCTAAAGAGAGCATTGAAAATTTGAAATGCATCAAAAAATAAAAAGAAAGGAGAGAAAACACCGGAAGTTAGGAAGTTTTTGTTCGAGGGGAGAAGATTAGGAGGGAGGTTGGGGGGGACCAAAAACCAATTTGTAGTTGATTCCCACACTTAAAAGATCGTAATTGTTTGGCCATGAAACGACTTCGTTTTTGGAGTTGTAAACCAAAATGGTGACGTGGGCATAATAGGATTGTAGATTTTCGAAGATCTCCCGCTGCGGGGGCTACCTTGCCCCTTGTAATTGAGAGATTTTGGGATGAATCCGCACCCAAACAAGGGAGGGGGAAAGACAAAAACCGCTCAAAAAATATAGGAAGGGACTGAAAAAAATTGAAATGACAGCGCGCTGAGGAGAAATGGTTTTAAAACATTTTGAGGGTAGTAACCATTTTAAACAGCGCGCTTACTTGGAATTTTTCGAAATATCAGAAATGGCGGTCGTCTTTCTCTTTCTCTATCACTACAAAGTCTCTCACCACCCACTCTCACTCACAAGCCTCTCTGTCCCCTCTCTCTCTCTCTCTCCCGTTCAGTTCCCATCTCGCCGAACCCCAGCCTTAGCTTCCAGTAGCTAGCGTTCGGCGACAATGGCGGACAAGGAGAACTGTGTGCGCATCACACGCGCAGCGAAGAAGAGGGCAGCCTCCACCATTGCTGCAGCGGAGCCACCATCGGAACTACCGGCCACCAAGAAGCGGGTGGTGTTGGGAGAGCGTTCCAACTTGTCGAATGTTGTTGCGGTGAATTCCGAATCGGGTTTCGAGACGCAGAAGCCGAAATGCAGGACGACGAAGAGGAAAGTGAAGAAGGCGGAAGCGATGACCGCGACGACGACAGTGCAGGACGTTGATGAGAAGATGGAGGATCCCCAAATGTGCGCAGCTTATGTTTCTGATATTTATGACTATCTTCACAAAATGGAGGTGAGTGAGAATATTTGTTGTTTCTTTGATGCTTATTTTTTTTGTAAGGGGGTTTGGATTGTCTGTACTTGAAACTGGGTGTACTAAATTCGAGAAATTGGTTGATGGGGTTTTGTTATATCGTAAGAACTTAGTTTTTTTCTGATTGATTGATCCTTGCTTGTTATTGGGTTCTGGGGATTTAATATGCTTATGGGTATAGGGTTTTGATCATTAGGGCTAGTTTTGATACGGGTATGAGCAATTGGTTTGTCATTGGGTTCTAGGGGTTTAATTTGGTCATGGGTATTGAGTTTTGGTAATTAGGGCTAATTCTGATGTGCGTTTTCTGTTTAGATGGAGCCAAAGCGAAGACCTTTGCCTGGTTATATCGAGAAGGTTCAGAAGGATGTGAGTGCTAATATGAGAGGGATTCTGGTGGATTGGTTGGTGGAAGTGGCAGAGGAATACAAGCTTGTCTCCGACACTCTTTTTCTCACCATTTCTTACATTGATAGATTTCTATCCTTGAATGCTCTGAACAGGCAGAGGCTTCAGCTGCTGGGTGTTTCATCAATGCTCATTGCATCGTAAGCATCCACACATTTGAAACTGTCTGCTTTTTGTTGAAATAATATGGGTTTGATTTTTCACTTATAATTGTTTCATTTTGTGATGAAATAGGAAGTATGAAGAGATCAACCCTCCACATGTGGAAGATTTTTGTTACATCACAGATAATACATACACTAAGAAAGAGGTGATCCTCAATTTTGTGTCAGATTTCATCTTTATTTACTTTTTGCATAATTCAAAATTTAGTTATTCTTACAATATTTATTAAGAGTGGTGGGTATTTTGGTTGAATGTAAAGATGGTGGAGATGGAGGCTGATATCCTCAAGTACCTGAAGTTTGAAATGGGCAATCCCACAACAAAAACATTTCTCAGGCAAGAAACTATTAATTTACTCATTTCATTTTGTTTATAATCAACAAATTGTCTTGCACTTACAAGACTGGTTTGCTACCTTGTTGGACTAATTGTTACTCTTTTTTTTTGGCTTGCAGAAGATTATTAGCTGTGGTTGCTCAAGGGAAGTACAAAGTAAGCCAAGTCCCCCTATCTTGTATAGATGTGGTTTAGTACTTGATATGTTAATACTGAGGGTTCATTGACTATTTATTTGTTTTGTGCCTTCTACAGACTCCCAATTTGAAGTTGGAGTTCTTGGGTTACTACCTTGCAGAGCTAAGTTTATTAGATTACCATTGTGTGAAATTTCTACCTTCATTGGTAGCTGCATCTGTCATTTTTGTTTCGAGATTCACAATCCAGCCAAAGATACATCCTTGGGTAAAAGCCTTATCTCATATTCCCTTTTTTCATTTTTTGGTTCTAATTTTAATGTTTGATAAGCAATTAATAGGTTTTACTAATCTACAGAGTTTGGAGCTGCAACAATACTCGGGGTATAAACCATCTGATCTAAAAGAATGTGTTTGTATCATACATGACTTGCAATTAAGTAGAAAAGGAGGATCTTTGGTAGCAGTAAGAGAAAAATACAAGCAGCATAAGGTATTTGTTTTTTTTTTTTTTTTTAATCTTTATGATTTTGATATGAAAAAGTCATATTGTACAAAGAGTAATCTAATTTGACTTATTTTTTGGGAACAGTTCAAATCTGTGGCAACATTGTCTTCACCTTCAGAGATACCAACTTCTTATTTTGAAGATTTTATGGAATCATGATTACATTTGCATATAGGATTTGGGTTTATGGGGAATCAATGAGGTGTTCACCTTGTGGATAAAGCTTGGAAGTAAGATGGGAAGCTGTTGTGTTCCTACACCAGAAGTTAGCTTTTCTGTTTCACTTGCTAAGCTTGCTTATCAGAAGGGATCTTTAAACAGAATGAAATGGTATGGTATTAAGTGCTGGTTTTGATGCCAGTAATATCTACTCCGAAGTGACATCTATGGAGCATTATTGGCACTAACACTGGCAGGGACTAATGATGACTGAGCTCTTTCTTCCCTGGGTTGAATGTCTATAATTTTTGGGTTGTGATAGCTGGTGGATCAATCTGACAAACAATTTTTTTTTATCATTAACCACATAGTTTTTGACTTGGAATGTTGTATGGTTGTGAAGTATGTTAAAAAAATCCTTGATTTAGAATTCAAAATCACATAGAACTTGCTTAAAGTATCTATGAATATTTACTCAAAGAAAGCATTATAGCATTACATAAGATATTGATTGTAGGTTTAATTCTCTATTAGTTGAAATAATTTACATGACCATAATAATTCAAATTCTCTCCTTGTTGGGTGTTCATCAGTTCAAAGTTGCTATGGGAATGATGCAAAGAAATTTGCTTGCTTCCTTTAACATAAATGGTTGCAATCATCTAATGTGTAGTGTTTCGAGTGAATCCAGGTAGATTGCATCATATGAAACGTGTCTATCGAAACCACTCGTTTGTTCTCATAACCCTATCAGATCATAATTTGTGTATCATAGAGCTCCCGGAGGCTTGTTTTAAGAAGTGATTAGACCTGTGGCCATTTGAGCTGCGGAGAAGGCCCAACTGTCAATTCAGCACACAGGAAAATCTTTGGCATTGTGGTCCAATGATTAGGGAGGCTTAGGCTTATCTGCCCATGAGGCTCCCCAGTATACTGTGATTCCTCCTAAAAGCGTTGGTCAAATGGGTGGGGTACCTAACTACATGTTCTTTATTAACTAAGGCTAGGCAGGCCAATCCTGCAATAACTATAACTGTCACTATGCCATAACAGTGACAGACCACTATAGTAGACCTACTACCACTCGTAATACATGTAATAAGATTGTTTCTGACCTGGTAGGTAGGGCAGTTAGCTAGTTTAATCTGCCATATTGCCATCCTTAACTTTCAGAGTCCTCTTTAGGATTAGAGAAAGGAAGAAAGAAAACAGTAAGCAGTACATTGGCACGGTCCTTGAAATTATGCAATTGCATATCTTTGCTTCATACGCTTTTTTTGTCATGGTACCACGTTGTCAATCCAATGCCATGGAAAGCTTTTACTTTCTGCTAGAAAGCATAATAAATGAGAAGCCCCGTGAAATAACGATCTTCTACACTAAAAGAGACCCTTAAACTATACATAAGAATCATAACCCAATGAATAAAGCAAAAATTCTGTTGGGAGATAATGATCAATGGACAAAGTATTCACTATAAGTGGTGCACCATGTGGTCCGTTGGGGTGTGCTGGAATAGGGGAATTGTGCCACCCAGCTCCTCTCATGGTGGTTCAAATTTTTTATTCCTAGTTTTTTTTTTTTTTTTTTTTTTTTTTTTTTTAATGTAGCTACTTGTGTGGCATGTATTTAAAAAACACACAAATCATATGTTAATAGTCATATTATTAGAAAAAAAAAAAAAAAAAAGCACTATTCTTCTAGCATCCACCCTCTCTTTTCATTAGGCATTTTTGAGTGAGTTGACATGCTTGTAGTATCTATCATATGTGGTGATTGCATTAATCTAATATATCACATCAGCAAAACATGTGATGTGCCATTTATAATTTTTCTGACGGCAATGTAGCCATGTAGGTAGTTCAACTCAACCAAGTAATGGATTTGGTGAGAAAACCCAAGGAGATTGGTCTCAGGTGAAGAACCCCAAGGAGAAGTTTTCTGGTAAGGAAACCCGGGAGACTAGTCCAGGTAAAGAAAGCCGCACGAGAAGTAGACCTTTTTGTAAGGAAAGCCACACCCTTATTTTTTTTCTTTTAATAAAATTTTTATATTACCTATTAAAAAAAAAAAGAAAGCCACACCCTTTTTTATTTGTCACAAAATTTTGTAACCGTACTGATATGTTTGGTACACTAAATAAAAATATTGAATAAGATATGATTGTTGAATGAAGAAAAAGTTTTTAATAGATTTGTTTGAAGTAAGAAAGACAATCTCTTGGACAATTTTTTATCGTATTGTTATTTTTAAATGAGATAGTATTATGAATAAAAATATATCACTTCTCTTGATGAGTTTATTATATCTCATATATAGAGGATATAATTATCTTATGGATAATATTGATAGTTATATCCGTCATTTGAAAATAACATATAGCACATAAAAATAATATGTTTATCCAATTCAACATATCTAGTATATCACACATAGCCTATGTGTTTTCCTCTTGATAATAAAAATCATAAATATATCTTTTTTTTTTTTTTTTTTGATACGATAATTTAATGACATTCTTTTTAATTATTAAATAAACAAATTTGAGTCTAATTTTATAAAAGAGTGTTGATTCACATTATTGATATTTGGGGATTTAGGTTAAATAATAAATTTTATTATTTTTATTTTTATTTTTCTTTTTGTTTTGAACTTGAATAAGAATCGAGAACCATAATTGTATAATCCACTATTGATGTCTGGTGAGGTGATTGAACTGACTAAAGTGTGAACCGCCCAATTAGTTATCCGATCAGCAGTCCGATTCTCGAAGCGGGCAATCCAAAAAACCACCACTTCTGGAAGCTCATTGGACGATTCCCTGGTCGGATAACCTATAGACTCTGTAAAATCTTGATCCTTAAAGCCCCTATATCAAAACACAACCAAAAAACTAAAAAAAGGCCCTATATGGCTATATCAAAAGGTTATTGGGAAGGAGCGTTAGTTGGCTACGGCCTACATTGATTTGACCACTCCAACACGTATATTTCTAAAGCAAAGATTGTTTTTGTTTTCGTTTTTTTAAGAGACCCAGTTGATAATCTCTTAAAATCCTTCTATCTTTAAGAAAAATACGAACCATTAACCCGTCGGATGAAGTAGAGATTGTAGATCCTAAATATTTTGTAAAGTCTTAACACTATAACTTTTGAAAGGAAATAAAATGACAAAGAGAAAAGTTGTTACGAGATCTTTACAGAGTTTGAATTTGATGTTTAATTTGGTATTAAGTTTCAAAAACTAAGCAATATGCCAAGTAAAATGGTGGTAATTGGATGAGTTTTTTTTTATAGTTTGGATTAAAATTTTGAAAAATTGTTATTGAAATAATAAAAATGATTTTAAAGAGTAACTTTTTTGATGTTTTAACTTAGACCTTAAAAAAACATATTCAATGATTCTCATCAACTCAACATGATACCAAGTTCAATTCAAGCTCGGCTTCACAGGTCTATTGACAAATTATCTTTCTATTTTTAATGATATTGAATAAATTTTGAGAAATTGTCCTGTTGTTTGATAAAGGACCTCTTGAGGATTAACATGGAAAAAAAAATTCGTAAAATTCTCATGTACCTTTGACCATACATGTGAGCTCATTTAAATGGAGTATATTTATCAGATTTTTTTAATGATAAAATTATTAAGATGACGCACGATTTGAATTATATGCCCCAAATAATTGAAAGAATTAAAATAAGTGAGGGTGTCCTTTTAACAGCCTTATTCAATGACAAAAAACCTGACGATCTCAGATTCTCCAACCTCTCACCGTCTCTTAGGCGTAAACCAGCCAGATTTTTCTGGCCTATCCGTCAGTAGCTATGAAAGGAGAATTGACTACTTCCCAAAGCCGACAATCACTACCCAGACAAAGGAAAAGCACTAGAGCCAAGATCAGTATTCATTTATACTCAAAATAGGACTCGGAGTGACCCTTATTTCAGGGACTGAAAGCGATATGTTTTAGACCAAAACAAGAAGAAAAGTTCTTGTGAGACACATACAAAATGTAAAAAAAAAAAAAAAAAAAAAAAAGTCCCCTCGTGAGTTGTGTCCCCTGTTTGCAGGGTGTACTCAATAACACTAGAACACACTTTTTTCCTCCTCTTAAACATTGCCAAACAAAGCCAAATAGCTTTCCACTTCCCCTCTCAAGCTGGACCCATTATTTGTATTTCACTCCTTCAAAGAAATCTCTCTCTCTCTCTCTCTCTCTCTCTCTCATATGCAGCAATATGGATTTTCAGAAGTCTCTGCAAGTGGGATTGTTGCAAAAGTTAACAGTCATGGTTTTTCTCTCATTGTTAGTCTCTGGCCAGAAGGATGAGACAATGGATTTTGGCATAAACGACCAGACGCCAAGCATGCAACACAAGCAACACCAGAATCAGCAGCAGCAGCAGCAGCAACGTTCGAAGCACTCACTTGACGAGTTTCTCTCAAGCAAAAGGAGAGTTCCAAACGCTTCAGACCCTCTCCACAACCGTTGAACCTCAGCCTCGCCGTTGGCTTCTTGTTAAGAGAAGGGGAGTCAGGAAGAAAAAGAAGAACAAAAGTGAAAAGGAGACTTTGAGCAGCATACAGTGGGCGTGGAATTACACTTCCGTTTAGTCTCTGTATTTTGTCAATGATGGTTGCTGGTTGTGGTAGTGCTGCTTTCTCCTCGTGAATTGCTGCTTCCCATGTTTTTTTTTCAACTTTTGCCGGTCCTTTAGGACTTTATAATATAATCTATATATGTTGTACACCAAACGTATGTGAATTGAAATATTTTAAAGTTTGTTCAAAAAAGCCGGGGGTCTATATTCCAATTGGCTTTTTCTTGAGTGTATTCTACAATGTTGTCTGTTCTATGGTGTCCTTTTTCCTGTCTTTATTCTTCTTCTCCATCTTTATTGTCTCTGGGTTCAACCCCATTGATTACACTTTTACCGAAACCTGATTTTGAAAGGGCATAATGTTTCCTTTCATACAGATTTAGAGATTTTCTAGTACTCAAGAATCTAGAATGGATAGATTTTTTCTTGCTTTGCAGCATTATATCAATCCATTTAGGTTAGTTCCTGACTCCATATACTAGCAAATTAAGCGGACATGGCGTCAGTCTCTTTTATGTCAGGCCTCTGTTCAAGCCCGAATCCCATATACCAAAAATAAGAAAAAAAACAGAACGTGGTGCACTACTCGATTCTTATGCGGGAACTTGTTGTTTTTCACACAAATCTTCATGTGCTACTGCACCTGACAATGGAGTTGATGTCATGGTGGCCCTTAATTTTTTGAATAATGATGGCTTTTGGAATTTAAATGGTATGTGGACTGTGGTGGTGGGCTAGAATCCCGGCCGGCCAATAGACACACACTCTTGCCCAAGTGGCGTGTCAATTGGGTTAAACCATTAAACCAATCAAAAAAATTATTAAAAAATAACTACTTATAGTAGATTACTGTGGCGGTTATTATAGTAGATTAATGTGGTGGTTATCACCTCAATTGAATACGAGGATTTTTTATTTAAAAAATTTGAATAATTTAACATTTTTCTAAGAAAAATATATATGAACCCATCATGGTTGATGTCTCACTTAATGCACCATGTGTTAAAATTGATTTAATTTAATTTATTTAAATCATTTGATTGTAATAATTTTGGACAGTGTTATGCATCCAACCAATTGTCCTAACTTTCGTTTTCTCACCTAATGTGATAACATCAGCGTCACACCATCAAAACATATATTTTAATTTGATAAACTAATTGGGTCACATCATAATGCATTAATTTGGATTTGGTGCAGTTATTGCATGATGCAGTAAACGTACATAAGATTGATGACACGTGGTAATGAAAAGAAATGGATGATTGAAATTCGAAAGATGCATTTGAGGCTTAACGCCTAACAATCTTCCATGTTTCTTCTTTGCTCACGTCTCATCAATCCTACATTTACTGCACCATGCAGTAAAGGTAGCCAACTGCACCAAATCCGAATCCATAATAAGAAAAAGAAAAGTTGAAAATACCAAGGAAAGATTTGCATTTTCTTTTATTTTTATTTTTATTTTTATATTCCTTGATCGGTGGAAGCCTTTTAAGGATGTTTTACTAAAATAAACATGTATATTACTTCGTTTATCTCTGGGAATTAAACTGGTTTTTGATAAACTAATGTGTTAGGTGGAAATGTGGAGCTTGTGTGGTGATGGGTCCAGTTGTCTACTTGTTAATATGGCAAGATTTTTCACTTAAATTGAGAGGACTCGGGGAGACTGGATAAGAGGAGATTTCTAGAATGGCTGGTAGTAAATTTTTACTTGCTTTGCAGGTTAGTTCCCAACTCCATACACTGGCAAATTAAGTGGACATGGTGTTTGTCTCTTTTGTGTGAGGCCTTTGTTGGACATGGTGTTTGTCCCTCTTGTGTGAGGCCTTTGTCCAAGCCGGACTCCCATACACCTAAAAGAAGAAGAAAAAAAAAAACGTGGTGTACCACTTGATTATTATGGGAGAACTTGCGGTTTTTCACGCAAATTTTCATGAACTACTGCACCTAAGGGTGGAGTTGATGTTATGGTGGCCTTGGTCTTTTGAATAATGATGACTTTTGGAATTTAATTAAATGTATACTCTCGCCCAAATGGCGTGTCAATTGGGTTAAGCCGTTAAACCAACCAAAAAAATCTCATAGTATATAAATGTAACGATTATCACGTTAATTGGATAAGATGATTTTGATAAAAATCATCATCGTCGGTGTCTTACTTAATGCACCATGTGTTAAAAATGACTTAATTTAATTTATTTAAATCATTTGATTTTAATAATTTTGGACAGTATTATGTACCCAACCAATTGTCCTAGCTTTCGTTTTCTCACCTAATGTGATCACGCCATCAAAACATATATTTTACTCGGTAATTTGACAACCTAATGGGGGTCACATCATAAGGAAAATAAAAGTTGAAAAATACCGGTGAAAAGATTTTCAATTTCCCTTTTTTTTTTCTTTTTCATCGGCGGTAGAAGTCTTTCAAGGATGTTTTAATAAAATAAACATGTTTATCACTTCGTTTATCTCTTGTAATTAAACTGGTTTTTGATAAATTAATGTGTTAGGTGGAAACGTGGAACTTGTGTGATGATGGGTTAGTTGTCTACTTATTGTTAATATGGTAAGATTTTTCACTTAAATTGAGAGGACTTGGGAAGGGATTTGGATTTGGTGTAGTTATTACATGGTACAGTAAACATAGGATCGATGGCACGTGACAAAGAGGAGAAATGGAGGGCTGAAATTCAAGAGATGCTTTGACGTCCAACTCCTGACAGTCCTCTATTTCTCCTCTTTGTCCACGTGTCATCGATTCTACGTTTACCGCACCATGCAGTAAAAGTAGTCAACTGTACCAAATCCGAATCCATACTAGAAGACTAGATAATAGTGAGATTTATTAAAATTGGTGTGACCCTTTCATTGATGTGGTCAATTTTGGTATAGGGTTTGCTCTCTCATATGTTT
This sequence comes from Liquidambar formosana, assembly GCA_039720395.1. Lineage (NCBI taxonomy): Eukaryota > Viridiplantae > Streptophyta > Magnoliopsida > Saxifragales > Altingiaceae > Liquidambar > Liquidambar formosana. The sequence goes on from CM077833.1 coordinate 26,597,514, forward strand.
GATATATATATATATATATATATATATATATATATATATATATATATATATATTTTTTTTTTTTTTTTTTTTGCCAACCAACGAGGTGTTCGAACTTTCAAAGCTCGACTAATCCCTGCTCCCCACGCGGAGCCACCGTTCCATGAGATCGTTTAACGTCCAGACTAATAGTCCTGACTTGTGGCTGACCAAGAGAAATTGGTTGGTTTCAAACCCGAGATGTCTGAGTTTACAGTTCACCCATTTACCGCCAAGCCAACTCTTGTTGGTTTCATATGTTTGATATTAAGGGACCATCTTTTGATTACAATTATCTCGGTCTATCTTGTAATTTACTTAGAGTCATTATAGGACAGAAAATGTTTAATTTAAATTAATTTAATATAAAATTTTAAAAATCATAATTTATATATAAACAGATAGATTTGTTAGAAAATACCACATCTCATATTGTCCAAATATTAGGTTTAACATGTTTTCATATACCTGTTTGAACCCTCCATTTATAAGCTTAAACTTTTAAGTTGGAAACTTAATATGAGGTTTTACGAGTCAAGAAGTAGTATTTGAATGATTTTTTCCCTTAGTGCTACCCCCCTACCCCTTACCTATCATTCTTTCAAATCCCCCTGATCATTTTCCCGACTAGTTTTATCTATAATATTTTTGTGCTTTTGCAAATCACTTGGAGGGCATAACTGAATGATCATTAACAAATTTTAGTAGTAAAAATTAAAAGGAATTGTTAAGGTATAATACCATCATAATTTTAGTATCAAAAAAATTTGTTTAAGGTATTATCCCGTATACAGATTATACACTCACTATTCTTTTTCTTTTTCAACAAGATATTTCGAAATGCATACGCATTTGACTTATATTTCTGAGTACATGTAATCCCTTAATTTCATATACATTAGATAATTATATGACAAATACATGAAAGTGATCTTGAAAAAAAATCATTAAAGTTGTATCCAAAACATATTACAACAACTATTCTACATCATAAAAATTCAATCACGTTTTAATTTAGGGACCATTAAGTCAATAACATATGGAATAGTAATTAAAAATAAAAATAAAATAGAGTGAAAAAAAAAAAAAAAAATAGAAAGAGAAAACACTCAAATTGGGACCCCCACGTGGATCCATGATTTTTTTTCTAGGACAAGGAGATTTCTTTGAAAGGCTCGTGGTAGAGAGCTGCAAGCGAGTAAGCGAATAGCGTAGCCGCAGGCTTATACTGCGCCAGGGCGTATGATAGTACTGAGGACTTTTCTGCATCGAGAAAGTAATACTGAGCTAGTTGACCGTTGAAAATAGTACGGATCAAATCATCCCATCCCTCAGATAAAGCCCAGAGCCCGTGAGATTCCCGTCGTGATAGCTAAAGCAAATGGCCAGCCTATATAGTGAGAACGAGTGGGTCTAATGATTTCGAAACCAAAGTGAAATTCACAATCTCCTTATTAGGATTCGTGCGAATTAATTTGTCCGCCAGATGTTTGTTGATGCTCCTGAGCAGATAGTTTGTGGTTTAATTCTCTTCATTAAAGAGGGGAAAAAACAAAACAAAGGCATCCAAGCTCAATTGTTTCTTTTTCGTGATTGTAGCTGAATGGTTGCATCTTTATTTTCAAGTTAAAAATATTTTATTTCAAAAGCTGCAATTGCAAAATGCTAAAAAAAGTTTATAATGGCAGGTTTGCAAGTGGACATTTCCAGAGTCCTTATTTGAGTATACCCTAGTTGGGCATGTGGCACACATTTACTGGTGGAATATTCAATGTTAGATGGCCTACAGTTGCTCAATCTAACTACTGGTTAACCTGGAAGGTGACAAAGGATCACAATTCAAGAATAATAGTATGTTTTAACTTTTGAACTTAACTATTCTCTTATTATCGGATGCACATGATTAATATGGATTTAATGACCTAAGATACCCCTTGTTTAACCCACCAACAAAAAAAAAAAAAAAACCCCTGAGTAATTGTTGAGCATAAATAAAATTAACACCCGTTGCGCATAAAGTAATACTTATATGATCATGGAAACTTCAATTGATATGGAAAATATATGGTAGCAGCTACATGGTGTATACTTCTAGCTTTTCAATAATGCAATTGCCATTTTTTAATAACTTTTCATAATTTCATTACAAAGGATGGCTCAATCTTTCGAACACACGAGCACGTGCAATGAGCATAGCATTTTTCGTATAGACGCATGCTCCCCCATATGTCGGTCCCATGTGTTTTTTATAAAGACAATTATTTTGAGTTCTCAAACTACCGTTTTTAGTATTGAAATTATTAAAAATATTGAAATTAGTTCATTTGATATGATAAGTGGAAAAATGCTATGTGTATAAACTTTTTATATAAATTTCATTGTCGTAGTTTAGATAGTTCTGTTGATGACCATTTGACCGACAAGTGTTATAACAAATTTTAAAATTATTAACCAAATTATATGAAATTTAAATTTATTAAAAGATGTTGATGCTAATTGATTGATATTAGAAAACTAAAGAGGAAAGATAAATTCTGTTTTTATTATGATGAATTTATTTACCTAACACATGCTTTTCTTAGATTTTTTTTTTTTTAATAATCAAAATTGAGATGTTTTTTTATAACTCCCTTTGTTCCTAATTCATCGTCTCTTTTGAAAAAACATGTTTTTTTTAGGAAAGCTTATTAAATGCTTTCACATCAATACATATGTTTTAACATTCCAATTTTACCCTCAAGTGTATAAAACATTATAAAAAAGATAATACATTTTTAAAGGTATTTTAGGAAATTAAATTAAAAGAATCATTAACTTTTGGAATGTGAGAATAATTTCGAAACATCCCAAACAGGAAAGGAGGCCAATAATTAGGGATGAAATAAAATTGTAAAACTGATCAAACCGGATTGAATCGATCGGTTTCAGCCGATTCTATTAAAGATCAGTTCGGTCTTGGTTTTGTATTTGATACATTTTTGTTTTTCAATTCGGTCCTGGTTTTGAATTTGATACATTTTTGTTTTTCAGTTCGATGATCGATTCAATCAATTTTTTTACCAAACTGAACTGAATTTGTATTTTATATATATATATATATTATAAAAAAAAAAAAAACCAACATCGTTTTAACTAAAGGGCTCAAAAGCAAACCCTAATCCTTTGTTGTTTTCTTATTTCCTCTTTTGCCTCTCGAGCATCACCCTTCTAGCTCCTCTGTTGTTGCCTCTTTTATATTGAACCGAATCGAATTTGTATTATATATATAAAAAAACAACATCATTTCAACTAAAGGGATCAAAAGAAAACCCTAATCCTTTATTTTTTATTTTTTCTTATTTCCTCTTTAACTTCTCGAGCCTCACCCCTCTCCTTCCCTGCTACCTCAACCCCTACACTATTGATTGTCACTGATCATTGCCACCAACTTACTACGTTGCGACTCACGATGCCATTGCTCATTGCCACAATTCTTTTCTCCCTCGCCAGCTGCTCTATGTGGTTTTGCAGTTGTAAGTTACACCTCTCCTCCTCTCCTTATTGCTACTCCAATCTCTGCAACTTAGTTGAGTTTACTCTTCTTATATTCTTATAGCTTCATCTTCTTGTTTTCTACATTTGTAGAACCATCTAAAAAACATTTAGGGTTTTTCCATGAAGTTTAAATTGGAAGTAATTCTATTGTAGATTTTTTGCAATCGACCAAACTGAATCGATAATCAAACGAACCAAAAATTGTGGTTTGGTTATTTGAGTGCTCGGTTTTGATTGGCATTTTTACTAAACCAATGAATTTGGTTCAATCCAGAAATCTTCCTCTAAATCGATCAAATTGAACCAATTTCATTCGTACCAATAATCTAGGAACGAGGGGTTATTTTTTTTTCAAAACCCAGTGTTACAAGCATGCTTTCACTTGGCATATACAATATGAAATATTGGATATGGTTATGGGAATTTAAAGAAAGAAAGAAAAAAGCCTAAAAGCGTTATTAGTAACGCTGCTTTTAGAAAGCGTTATTGTTAACACCGCTTTTAAGAAGTGTTAGTGATAACACCGCTTTCAACATTATGATTATTTTTATTTTTGAAAGGAAAAGCTCTAAAGCCTTCTCACCATTAACCCCTCTCTCTCCTGCGATTAGGGTCTCTGCACTCATGGATTCGCCGGTTCCCGCCGTTGCCATTGCCGTCGCCGTCCTGTGCCATCAACAGGTAACACTCGTCTCTCTCAATCTAGGGCTTTGTGGGGTCTGTCGCACCTGGAAGTCTTTTCATTAGCGATCTAGGGTTTCTGAACGACAATAAGAAGGACGTGAATTTGGCTGAAGATAACGGCGTTGAAGTCGATGTTAGGGTTTTGGAGAAAAAGTTGTCGGAGTGGAGAAGATAGATGGGATTGAGTTGAATCTGGAAGGGTTTAAAGTTCAAACTCGGTGTCGACGGGCTTCAATCGGATGATTTCGATGGAATGGGAAGAACTCTACGCCTATTAGAGTAGTGGTTTGTCATTTCAATGGCTTCGAATGTGTGTTCATGAGTTTGATGCATACACGCATATACAATATCTATGTAATTGCTGTATTTTTGCAGGGTACGCAAGGGGAGACAGCAGCCTGGACGAGGGACTCTTACATTTGATGATTTTAGAATTCCTTCCCAAGAAAAATGTAAAGGTGAGAATTTCCTTGTTAGATGAATTTCTTTCAGAAAAAACTAAGGAACAGGGCTTAGATGAATTTCTCAAAATAGCTCTGCTTTTGTTCTATTTGTCTCTTGGCGAAAGACGCTGTGTTTCAATTTGAGGGGAGCTCAATTTAAGAGGCAAGAAGTGTAGCGTTTTTATTAGAGTCTTTGCTTTAAGAATTAAGAGGCGTGAGCTGGTGAGTGGTGAGCTCAATTTGATGGGGACTAAAACAATAACAAGTCAGTAGGGTTTACAATAGGATGGGTCACTTATTGAGTCCTTTGTCCATGTGTTTCAAAAGTTGGTGTCTCTAATTGCTACAGTAATTACTGGTTTGTCACGTTTATCTTATGTCAGTGAGTAAACTGCTCTTTTTTTCTCTCACACCCACGCCGAGTCAAAATCCCTTCGTCTTGACATTGAGCCTTGGAAAAGGGGCGCAAATAAAGGCTTACTTAATGCGCTTGTAAGTCATGAACAAGGCAGTAAGCTCTTTCATTATGCATAGAATTCCACTCAATTATTAGATTCTCTCTCTGTGGCTCGCACCTTGCACCATGGAAAACTGCTACTGTTATCTTTTTGTCCTCCTTATCATCCTTCTGATTTCCAAATTTGCATCTAATCGCAACCAAAATCTACCCCCAAGTCCATTTGCTCTTCCAATAATTGGTCACCTCCACCTCTTCAAGCAACAACCCTTCCACAAAGCACTCGAAATTCTATCATCCAAATTCGGTCCAATCATACATCTCCAATTCGGCTGCCGATCTATGCTTGTTGTCTCTTCTCCATCTGCCGTCGAAGAGTGTTTGAACAAAAACGACATAGTATTCGCAAACCGGCCCCGATCCTTTGTTGGTGATCATTGCACCTACAATTATACTTCCATTGTGTGGGCTCCATACGGCCATGTATGGCGAACGCTTCGCCGCCTCACCGTCGTCGAAATCTTCTGTTCAAATAGCCTCAGAAAGTTTTCATCCATCCGTGAAAAAGAAGTCTATAGCCTTCTCCGCCAACTGTTTAAAGTCTCAAATAGTGGCACCCAACAGGTTGAGTTGAAATATTGGTTCTCTCTTTTGACTTTAAATGTCATAATGAGGATGGTCGCTGGAAAGCCGTATGTGAGAGAGGAGGCTGCAGGCACGGAGGAAGGGAAGCAATATGTTGAAGAATTCGGGAAGAAATTCATTTCAACTGTATCAATGATTACGTCTGATTTCTTTCCATTTTTGAGGTGGATTGGTTACAAAGGGCTGGAGAAGAGTTTAATAACGTGGCACAGCAACAGAGATAAGTTCTTGCAGGGTTGCATAGATGAGGTTCGAAATAAGAAAAACAGTTCTATAAATACGAGTATGGTAATGGATGGGGGAGGGAAGCCGGTGGTGATTGAAACTCTCTTATCGCTCCAAGAATCGGAACCTGACTTCTACAGAGACGATACCATCAAAAGTATTATTATGGTAAGCAGTAGATGCATATCTATCTTATTTCTTTGCTAGTAGAGTATTTTTCTTTATTTGTTTATTTATTTATCTCAAATAAAAAGGCCAAGATTCCAACTTAGCCTCGGAAAGTAATTTGACTGAATGGTATGGACTTTCAGGGGTATTTTAACACCCTTGGAAATTCAGTCTTTTTCATCTTCGAAAGATGCCATATCATGTAGAAGACAGGTAGCATGACATTTAGTTTTTGCTTTTTGTAATGACAAACAAATCGAGGCCATCAAAATATAAAACAATAAATATTTTATTTAGCATGACAGGTAGCATGACTCCTAAATCATGTACTGTGGTAATGGGTTTAATTTTGTTTTGTGTTTTTTGTGTCATCAATTGTTAAAATTTGAGTTTGATTGAGCGGTAATTACATTGGCTTGATTTTGTGGACTTTGAATTTCCGATCACTAAACTTGTACTTCTCATTCTAAGTTAATCTCTACTATTGTTGAAGCAACATGTGCAAGCCTCACACATTAACCCTGAAATTTTCACTCTAACAATGAAAAGTAACCTCTGCTTCAGGTAATGTTTGTGGCAGGAACAGAAACATCAAGAGTCACCATGGAATGGGCAATGTCACTTCTCCTGAATCATCCAGAGGCATTGCAGAAGGTGAGAGCTGAGATTGACAACCACGTTGAGCATGGGCGATTGCTAGATGACTCGGATCTCCCCAAACTTCCCTATCTCCATTGCGTCGTCAATGAGACACTTAGATTATATCCTCCAGTGCCACTTTTATTACCTCATTTTTCATCTGAAGAATGCACTGTGGGCGGATATAACATACCACGAGGTACAACTCTGTTGGTGAATGCAGGGGCAATACATAGGGATGCTAAGGTATGGGAGGAGCCCAACATGTTCAAGCCAGAAAGATTTGAGGGGTTTGAAGGGGAAAGAGAAGGGTTCAAATTTATGCCATTTGGAATTGGGAGGAGGGCATGTCCAGGCGCTGGCATGGGCTTGCGGATAGTTTCATTGGCATTGGGTGCACTCATTCAGTGCTTTGAGTGGGAGAGGGTTGGGCAGGAGAAGGTGGATATGAGCCGGAATTTAGCAATTGGTATGACCAGGGCTAAACCTCTGGTTGCTGTGTTTAGCCCACGCCAACATTCGAGTAAACTCCTCTCTCAACTTTGAATTCAAAATTGTGTTGATCCCCAGTAAATCAGTATGAAAATGTAGTAGTCCATTAGACAAGGTAAATGTATTGGAGCCTTGGAAGTCCTCCCTGTGGATAATTTTAAATTGTAATAATAATTGTGTTAGAAATATTTAAGGTCCTTGGCCTACTTTTCTATTCAAAAAGCCACTGTTCCTATGGTTCAAAAAGGGTGCTGACATAGAGTGGAATTGGAATACCTGAGTTTCATGCCGGTTGACAATGATTCTAACAGCAACCTATGTTTTTTCAGAACCTAAATGATCTTAAGGAAAACTCTTACATATACAGTTCACACTTGTAAAATTCGGACTCAACTGACATGTGATCTGAAAAAATCACATTAAGGCATACATTTTGGATACATGGGGGAGCACCCATTTTCACTTATTAGTATTTAGTGGGGAAAGTGCTACTCTTTTAAACTATTTTCTGAAATCTTATTTTTCTCCTAACCTCACAGTTGACGGGGTTGTACTATAGAAAACTGATTTTATTGCAGGTAAGAGCTAGTCCAGAGACTCTAGGAGTTTCATGGAAAAGGCATACTAGCAAACCGTCTCTTTTTTTTTTTTTTTTTAATTTATCCGGCTGTGGGTAAGATACTAAGATGTGAGATGGAGAATTCATTGGACCACAGTACCACACATTGGTATGACAAACCATTTAAAAGCATATGATGCCACTCAAATAATAGGATTGGATGACTCTTTATTTTTTACTCTCCATCCCTCATCCACACACCCACTGACCCACACATATCCACCCCTTTCACGCACACCCGCCATGGAAACCTTATACTGTCACCTTGCTCTATTCCTGTTCCTTTTCCTGACTTTCAAATTTCTATTCAATCACAGCCAAAAGCTACCCCCAAGTCCATTCGTTCTCCCAATAATCGGTCACCTCCACCTCCTCAAGCAACCCCTCCACCGATCACTCCAAATTCTATCCTCCCAATATGGCCAATCATATATCTCCAGTTGGGTTGCCGACCTACCCTCGTCGTATCCTCTCCATCCGCCATCGAAGAATGCTTCACCAAGAACGACATAGTTTTTGCAAACCGGCCCCGTTCCTTGGCCGGTGACCATTTTACCTACAATTATACTGCTTTTGTGTGGGCACCATATGGCCATCTCTGGCGAGACCTCCGCCGTCTCAGTGTCGTAGAAATCTTCTCTTCAAACAGCCTCCAGAAGTTTTCTTACATCCGTGAAGGAGAAGTCCGTAATCTCGTCCACCAACTGTTTGAATTATCAAAGAGTGGCGTACAAAAGGTGGAGTTGAAATACTTTTTCTCTCTTTTGACGTTCAATGTTGCGATGAGGATGGTCACTGGAAAGAAGTGTGTTGGAGAGGAGGCTGCAGGTGTGGACGAAGGGAAGCAATATCTTCGAGAATTCAGGGAGAATTTCCTTCCCAGGTTGTCGATGAATATGTGTGATTTCTTGCCATTTTTAAGGTGGATTGGTTACAAGGGACTGGAGAAGAATATGATAAGGTCGCACAGAAAAAGAGATGAAATCTTGCCGGGTTTGATAGATGAAACTCGACGTAAGAGAACCAGTTTTTTGAATACTACTATCGTAATGAACAGGCAAAAGAAGCTTACGGTGATTGAAACTCTCTTGTCGCTTAAAGAATCAGAACCCGAATTCTACTCGGACGATACCATAAAAACCATCATATTTGTAAGCAGTAATATGCATTTTTTCTTTTTCCATTCCTTCGTTATTTCTTAATGCAGTTGAAGAAGTGGAGTGTTTTTGCTTCTCAAATTAATAAAAAGACTGATGTTTGTCAATATTTCGACTTTCAAGAGTGGTATTGAGTTGGATGACCTAATCCTAAATCATGAGCTGTGGTGATGGATCCAATTTTCTTTACTGGCCTCACTTTAGTTGATGGAATTTTCCCTTTAGTATTTCCTACCCTGCATGCCCCTGCTTGCAGTATAGAAAATAGGATATCTTGAAGACGAATTCCTTTCATATTTTGTCTGAAACCGATTACTAAAACCTGTGCTTGAAAGAGAGGTTAGATTAGCTTGATTTTGTGACTTTAAATTTTCAACCATTTGACTAGTATTTCTCCTTCTAAGTTTGTAACATTGTTGAAGCAACTAGTGTCTTTTTTCACTCTAACAATAAGAAGGCAACATGTACTTGCAGATGATGTTCGTGGCGGGAACAGATACATCAGTGGTCACCATGGAATGGGCAATGTCACTTCTCCTCAATCACCCAGAAGCATTACAGAAGGTGAGAGCCGAAATTGATAAGCATGTCAACCACAGGCACTTGCTAGAAGACTCAGATCTCGCCAAGCTTCCCAATCTCCGTTGCGTCATCAATGAGACACTTAGATTATATCCTTCAGTGCCACTTCCGTTACCTCATTTTTCATCCAAAGATTGCACCGTGGGGAGATATAAAATACCGCAGGGTACAACTGTGTTGGTGAATGCTTGGGCCATGCATAGGGATCCCAAGGTGTGGGAGGAGCCGACCGAGTTCAAGCCAGAGAGATTTGAAAAGATTGAAGGAGAAAGAGAAGGGTTCAAAGTTATTCCTTTTGGAATGGGGAGGAGAGCATGTCCAGGCGCTGCCATGGGCATGCGGACAGTTTCATTGGCAGTGGGTGCACTCATTCAGTGCTTTGAGTGGGGAAGGGTTGGGCAGGAGAAGGTAGATATGACCCAAAGTATTGGAGTTACTACACCCAAGGCTAAGCCTTTGGTAGCTGCATTTAAACCACGCCAAAATTCGACTAGACTCCTCTCTCAACTTTGAACTCAAAATTGTGTTTCTGGGTATAAATTTTTAGCAAATCCCTAATCATGATCGATGTGAAAATAAGCGTACTTCATTAGAAATGGTCTTGAAGGTCCATCCCTTTGGATAATTTGAAATTGTAATAATAAGGTTAGGAAAATTGAAGGCAATGGCTTTACATTCAAGTTTATTCCATTTGGAATGGGGTGGAGGGGTTGTCCAGGCGCTGGCGCCTAGCCATGCGGATAATCGGTTTGCCATTGGGCGCCTATATCCAATGCTTTGACTGGGAAAGAGTTGGGCCTGAGATGGTACTCTTATCCTCTTGAGCCATTGAGGTGGTGATGTCAAATTGGCCTTACAGCAGGGATGTGGGTCAGATCCTTCCACGAGGAGCGGAGGAGCCCACGGTGCCGCTCATGGACTGGCCCAATGGGCTTTGAGGATGAACTTTGAGAATCTTTGTCCGGTAATATTTGGACATGCGGGTCACAACTGGTAGACCGAATGACTCCTATGGGCTCAATGCAACCGAGGAGAGGATCTTGCGCAAGTAACCTCAATTCATAAATCGTTACGAATTCATTATTCCAGTAGTAACGAAAAGTCGGAAAAAAAAAAAAAAATTCCCTAATCCCTACCTATTCATGTATGTTAGCTTCCAACTATCATTTATATGTCGAGAAAGACAACTACTCGGTATGGTTTTTTTTATATTAAAAAGAATAATATTAAAAAAAATAAAAATAGAGAGATTTTAAATACTCGTAGGTGAAGCAAAATCAGAAAACATAAAATTGTCTCACACGATGGCAGTTGATCCCATTTCGAATGAGGTATTAGCCATTCAACTGAAAAAATGAATATGCTGAGGTAGTCCCACACGCAGCACAAGCTATAAGGTTTTCAACCTAAAAATTGAAGTCTAATATATGAGATCATTTGAATATTGATTGACTTGACCGATTGACAGTTAGGGAGGTTGCATCAACCTAATTTTATATGATGGAGGAGCTGAATCTCACAAATAGACCTGCATTCACAAGCTAAGAAACAATGTTAGAGGGTAGGCCAAGGTGGGTTTTGGGCAAGCCCTCTCCAAAGCTCAAGTCAGAGGTCCTTTATGGAGGTAAAGGCAAGGAAGAAGATGAATCTTAGAAAATTAGAGTACTGTAGCTTACTTTATTTGGTTGTATCGTATTCTATTTATACCCACCTGTACGGATTGACTATGTGAGGTCAGGTAATTGCCTTGGTTACGTTAGATCTGACCATGGTTTGCCAATAACCGTCTGACTATGGTTTACTGATCATGGTTAGGCAGATAACCATGGTTTCTTGTAACCGCTGTGTCAAGGATAACAGCTGTATTCAAAGTCTTGGACTGTAGTAATAATTTGGACTGTAGTGTGAGTCATATGATGGGCGTCCCAAGCTGAACATAAGGTCCCGAACTAGGTAATAATGTGCCTTGCAATAAATTTTGACTGGGCTGTCGTAGCCACATGTCAACAGTCCCAATTCGATTTCCTTAGCTCGAGCTAGGTCTTCGGTTTGAGAATATTTCCACACAACTTACCCCAATTATGACTTTCCTGATGCGAGACTTGTCATAATTCACAATTGCTAAATGGTTCACACTGTGCCCCTATGGCGTTTGAGTTTCTTGGGGCTTAGCTGGCAGTTGTTAGTCACGCCCTTCCATGTTTCGAGGCGCTAACGTCATAAGCAAGTAAGGATGTCTTGTCTGCCGTAAATAGTATTAAATGCTCCAGAAGCATTATGTCTTTGGGGAAATTAAATCACTATTCACTTTACCTTTTGCTTTCTCTCTCTATTCTCTCTGCCTCTTCTTTCTGTTTTCTCTACTCTCTCTGCTTTCATCGGAATATACTATGAACACCACCTTTTCGCCGAAATCCACTGTTAACACCATTCATCCGTTGGAGAAAATCTGTCTCGAGCCTTTTCACCGTTCTAGGGTTTACTTTGTCGCCACTACTCTTCACTTGAGGACTGCCTTTGGTTCCTTCGCCGTTCCAGAAGTTGTTCTTTGAAGGTTCTTGCCGCTATGCGATTGTCTCTATCTGGTGGACTTGCTTTTTTGGCCTACTCCTTGGAATCTGAAACGGTATAACCTTTTTTTTGTCTTTATTTTTTAATTTATTCAATGCTATTTTTCTTAGCTTAGGACTGTTAGTGTTGTTTTTGGGGTTTGGTTCGCAATCCTAGGGTTTTCCTTCGATTTTTGGGGCAAAACATCAAGTTTCTAGTTTTCCCACTCCTAGGCAAAGAAAAATAGCATCAAACAAATTAAAAAATAAAGACAAAGAAAGGGTTATACCGTTTCAGATTCCAAGGAATAGGTCGGAAAATCAAGTCCACTGGATAGAAACGATCGCGTGGCGGTAAGAACCTTCAAAGAATAACTTCTAGAACGGCGAAGGAACCAAAGGCAGTCCTCAAGTGAAGAGCAGTGGCGGTAGAGCAAACCCTAGAACAGTGAAAAGGCTTGAGGCAGATTTTCTCCAGCAGATGAACGGTGTTAACAGTGGATTTCGGTGAAGGCAAAGAAAGCAGAGAGAACAGAGAGAGAAAGCAGAGAGAATAGAGAGAGAAAGCAAAAGGTAAGGTGAATAGTGATTTAATTTTCTCAAAGACATAATGCTTTTGGAGCATTTAATACTATTTACGGCGGACAAGACATCCTTACTTGCTCATGACGTCAGCGCCTCGAAACACGGAAGGGTGTAACTGACAACTGCCAGCTAAGCCCTAAGAAACTCAAACGCCATAGGGGCAAAGTGAAAACCATTCAGCAATTGTGAATTATGACAAGTTCTGCTTCGGGAAAGTCATAATTAGGGCAAGTTGTGTGGAAATATTCTCAAACCGAAGACCCAGCTCGAGCTAAGGAGCTCGAATTGGGACTGTTGACACGTGGCTACGACTGCTCAGTCAAATTCATTGCCAGGCACGTTATCACCTAGCTCGAGACCTTATGTTCAGCTCGGGACACCCATCATATGACTCACACTACAGTCCAAATTATTACTACAGTCCAAGACTCTGAATACAGCTGCTATCCCTGACACAGTGGTTACAAGAAACCATGATTATCTGCCTAACCATGATCGGTAAACCATGGTCAGATCTGACCTAACCAACGCAATTACCTGACCTCACATGGTCAGTTCGTACAGGTGAGTATAAATAGAATACGATGCAGCCAAATAAGGTAAGCTACAGTATCCTAATTTTCCAAGATTCATCTTCTTCCTTGCCTTTACCTCCATAAACGGTTTCTGACTTGAACTTTGGAAAGGGCTTGGCCAAAACCCACATTAGCCTACCCTTTGACATTGTTTCTTAGCTTGTGAAAGCAAGTCCCTTCGTGAGATTCACCTCCTTCACCTTCTTCAGCTCCGCCTCCAAATCAGCGTAGTCCTTCTTCGTGAGTTCGAGTTTGCTGACGGCGCTCTCAGCATTGGACTTGAAAGTCCTACATTCAGTCTTCAGTTTTTCCAATTGGGACATTGCCACAGAGCAGTTCACCTCAAACTTCTGCAGTTTTTTCTCAAACTCACTCTGGACTTTGGTAACCTCGATCTCTATTTTGTTGTTCTCTTCCACGAGGAGGTCACCAGCAAGCAAGATTTGTTGGTAGCCCTATAAAGACATAGCCAAGTTAAAAACCGAACTGAAAGATTACAGATTTATACCCCACACATTAAGAGAAGGGGAGTCAGGAAAAAAAAAGAAGAAAAAAAGTGAAAAGGAGACTTTGAGCAGCATACAATGGGCGTGGAATTACACTTCCGTTTAGTCTCTATATTTTGTCAATGGTGGTTGCTGGTTGTGGGTAGTGCTGCTTTCTCCTCGTGAATTGCTGCTTCCGATGTTTTTTTTGTCAACTTTTGCCGGTCCTTTAGGACTTTATAATATAATCTATATATGTTGTATACCAAGCGTATGTGAATTGAAATATTTTAAAGTTTGTTCAAAAAAACCTGGGGTCTATATTCCAATTGGCTTTTTCTTGAGGGTATTCTACAATGTTGTCTGTTCTATGGTGTCCTTTTTCCTGTCTTTATTCTTCTTCTCCATCTTTATTGTCTCTCACTGGGTTCAACCCCATTGATTACACTTTTACCGAAACCTGATTTTGAAAGGGCATAATGTTTCCTTTCATACAGATTTAGAGATTTTCTAGTACTAAAGAATCTAGAATGGATAAATTTTTTCTTGCTTTGCAGCATTATATCAATCCATTTAGGTTAGTTCCTGACTCCATATACTAGCAAATTAAGCGGACATGGCGTCAGTCTCTTTTATGTCAGGCCTCTGTTCAAGCCCGAATCCCATATACCAAAAATAAGAAAAAAACAGAACGTGGTGCACTACTCGATTCTTATGCGGGAACTTCTTGTTTTTCACACAAATCTTCATGAGCTACTGCAGCTAACAATGGAGTTGATGTCATAGTGGCCCTTAATTTTTTGAATAATGATGGCTTTTTGAAATTAAATGGTATGTGGACTGTGGTGGTGGGCTAGAATCCCGGCCGGCCAATAGACGCATGCTCGTGCCCAAGTGGCGTGTCAATTGGGTTAAACCATTAAACCAATCAAAAAAATTATTAAAAAATAACTAATAGTAGATTAATGTGGCGGTTATTATAGTAGATTAATGTGGTGGTTATCACCTCAATTGAATACGAGGATTCTTTATTAAAAAAATTTGAATAATTTAACATTTTTCTAAGAAAATATATATGAACCCATCAAGGTTGATGTCTCACTTAATGCACCATGTGTTAAAATTGATTTAATTTAATTTATTTAAATCATTTGATTGTAATAATTTTGGACAGTGTTATGCATCCAACCAATTGTCCTAGCTTTCGTTTTCTCACCTAATGTGATAACATCAGCGTCACACCATCAAAACATATATTTTAGTTTGATAAACTAACTGGGTCACATCATAATGGATTAATTTGGATTTGGTGCAGTTATTGCATGGTGCAGTAAACGTAGGATCAATGACACGTGATAATGAAAAGAAATAGAGGGCTGAAATTCGAAAGATGTATTTGAGGCTTAATACCTAACATTTCTCCATTTCTCCTCCTTGCTCACGTTTCATCGATCCTACATTTACTGCACCATGCAGTAATAGTAGTCAACAGCACCAAATCCGAATCCAAAATAAAGAAAAGAAAAGTTGAAAATACCGATGAAAAGATTTGCATTTTCTTTTATTTTTATTTTTATTTTTATTTTTATTTTTATATTCCTCGATCGGTGGAAGTCTTTAAGGATGTTTTACTAAAATAAACATGTGTATTACTTCGTTTATCTCTTGGAATTAAACTGGTTTTTGATAAACTAATGTGTTAGGTGGAATTGTGGAGCTTGTGTGGCGATGGGTCCAGTTGTCTACTTCTTGTTAATATGGCAAGATTTTTCACTTGAATTGAGAGGACGCGGGGAGACTGGATAAGAGGAGATTTCTAGAATGGCTAGTAGTAAATTATTACTTGCTTTGCAGGTTAGTTCCCAACTCCATGCACTGGCAAATTAAGTGGACATGGTGTTTGTCTCTTTTGTGTGAGGCCTTAGTTCAAGCCGGACTCCTTAGTTCAAGCCGGACTCCCATAAACACCCCCCAAAAAAAAAAAAAAAAAAACACGTGGTGTACTACTCGATTATTATGGGAGAACTTGTGGTTTTTCACGCAAATTTTCATGAACTAATGCACCCAAGGATGGAGTTGATGTCATGGTGCCCCTTAGTCTTTTGAATAATGATGGCTTTTGGAATTTAATTAGATATATACTCTCGCCCAAATGGCGTGTCAATTGGGTTAAGCCGTTAAACCAATCAAAAAAAATTATTAAAAAATAACTTCTCATAGTATATAAATGTAGCGATTATCACGTGCGTTAATTGGATAAGATGATTTTGATAAAAAAAAAAAAAATATTGAATAATTTAACATTTTTTTAAGAAAAATATATATATGAACCCATCATGGTCGGTTTCTCACTTAATGCACCATGTGTTAAAATTGACTTAATTTAATTTATTTAAATCATTTGATTTTAATAATTTTGGACAGTGCATCCAACCAGTTGTCCTAGCTTTCGTCTTCTCACCTAATGTGATCACGCCATCAAAGCATATATTTTACTCGGTAATTTGACAAACTAATGTGGGGTCACATCATAAGGAAAATAAAAGTTGAAAACAGCGGTGAAAAGATTTTCAATTTCCATTTTTTTTTCTATTTTTTTCATTTTCATCGGTTGATAGAAGTCTTTCAAGGATGTTTTAATAAAATAAACATGTTTATCACTTCGTTTCTCTTGGAATTAAACTGGTTTTTGATAAATTAATGTGTTAGGTGGAAATGTGGAACTTATGTGATGATGGGTAAGTTGTCTACTTATTGTTGATATGGTAAGATTTTTCACTTAAATTGAAAGGACTCGGAAAAGGATTTGGATTTGGTGCAGTTATTACATAGTGCAGTAAACGTAGAATTGATGACACATGGTAAGGAAGAGAAATGGATGGTTAAAATTCAAGAGATGTTTTAATGTCCAACACCTAACAGTCCTCTATTTCTCTTTCTTGTCCACATGTCATCAATTCTACATTTATTGCACCATGCAGTAAAAGTAGTCAACTGCACTAAATCCGAATCTATACTGGGAGACTAGATAAGAGGAGATTTATTAAAATTGGTGTGACCCATTCATTGATGTGGTCAATTTTGGTATTGGGTTTGCTCTCTTATATGTTTGATATTAAGGGACCATCTTTTGATCACAATCATCTTGGTCTATCTTGTAATTTACTGGAGAGTCATTATAGGACATAATGTTTAATTTAAATGAATTTAATATAAAATTAAAAAAATTATAATTTATGTATATACGGATAGATTTGTTAGAAAATATCACATCTTTTATCGCTCAAATATTAGGTTTAACATGTTTTCATATACCTGTTTGGACCCTCTATTTATAAGCTTAGGTTTTTAAATTGGAAACTTAACATGGGTTTTTACAATTCAGGAAGTAGTATTTGAATGATTTTTTCCCTTAGTGCTTTCCCCCTACCCCTTACCTATCATTCTTTCAAATCCCCTCAAATCATTTTCCCGACGAGTTTTATCTATAATGTTTTTGTACTTTTGCAAATCATTTAGAGGGCATAACTGAATGATCATTAACAAATTTTAGTAGTAAAAATTAAAAGGAGTTGTTAAGTTATAATACCATCTTAATTTTAGTATCAAAAAAATTTGTTTAAGGTATAATCCCCGTATACAGATTATACACTCACTATTTTTTTTCTTTTTTAGCAAAACGTTTCAAAATGTATACATATTTGACTTATATTTCTAAGCACATGTAATCTCTCTATTTCATATACATTGGATAATTATATGACAAATACATGAGAGTGACCTCTAAAAAAAATCATTAAAGCTATATCCAAAACATATTACAACAACTATCCTATATCATAAAAATTCGATCACGTTTTAATTTCGGGACCATTAAGTCAATAACATGTGGAATAGTAATTAAAAATAAAAATAAAATAGATTGAAAAATAAAATTAGAAAGAGAAAACACTCAAATTGGGACCCCCCACGTGGATCTATGATTTTTTTTCAAGGAGCACGTGGATCTATGATTTTCTTTGAAAAGGCTCGTAGTAGAGAGCTGCAAGCGAGTAAGCGAATAGCGCAGCCGCAGGCTTATACTGCGCCAGGGCGTATGATAGTACTAAGGACTTTTCTGCATCGAGAAACCAATACTGAGCTAGTTGACCGTTGAAAATAGTACGGATCAAATCATCCCATCCCTCAGATAAAGCCCAGAGACCGTGAGATTCCGTCGTGATAGCTAAAGCAATAGCCAGCCTATATCATGAGAACGGGTGGGACTAATGATTTCGAAACCAAAGTGAAATTCACAATCTCCTTATTAGGAATCGTGCGCATTAATTTGTCCGCCAGATGTTTGTTGATACTCCTGAGCAAGTAGGCTTGTGGTTTAATTCTCCTTGTTAAAGCGGGGAAAAAAAAAACAAAGAAGCCATCCAAGCTCAATTGTTTCGTTTTCGTGATTGTATTTGAATGGTTGTACCATTATTTTCAAGTTAAAAATATTTTACTTCAAAAGCTGCAATTGCAAAATGCTAAAAAAGTTTACAATGGCAACTTTTCGTAATTTCATTACAAAGGATGGCTTAATCTTTCGGACACACGAGCACGTGCCCAACTTATATATGGTTTTGATTGTGGATCAATTAAAATGAGCATAAGCGTTTTTCGTCTAGATGCATGCTCCCATATGTCGGTCCCATGTGTTTTTATAAAGACAATTATTTTGAGTTCTCAAACTACCGTTTTCGGTATTGAAATGGGTTAATGATTTTTTAGTACCACCAACTTTAGGGTTAATGTTAATTTAGTCCACAAACTTCTAATTGTTATAATTTGGGAACTAAATTAAAATTAGTGTTTCAATGTAGGACAAGGGCTAACGCCCGTCAATAAACTTGACGGAATGGCCACGTGTATGCTAATGTGGCAGGGAACAACCACGTATATGCTGATATGGCAGACAAGTGGCAGGATTTTAAACCAAAAAAAAAAAAACCAACGACAAAAACAAAAACCAAAATTTTTTTTTTCAAAAAACATCTTCTTCGTTCTCATGGATTGCCCATGGTGGTTGCCATGGCCAATCCTCCTCTCTTTCTTCTATTTCCCCATTCTACTACTCTCATTTTGAATTCTTTTATGATAACCTGATTTGATTAAAAGGGGAAAAAAAACCTCTAAACTATATATGATTTGGAAAATAAATCTATTCTAATATTATAAAAGAGAGTTTTTGGTGAGGTTAGCAAATATTGAGTTGGCACTCCAATAACCCTTCCCTCCTTAATCCTTCATTCTCCTTCACTTTGGACCCACACTTCATATTATTTATGATGTCAACATTTTATTCCCTTATGGCCTTCTCCCCTTTTCTCTCCAAACAAACACCTCCTCTATTTCAATCTCCCCCATCCTTTCCCATCTACCCTTCAAGTGGGTCCCACGGATATGTGCTTTCAAAATTCAAAAGCTTCTTCCCTTTGCAGCTTGCACGAGTAAGTTCCATTTTGAAATTCAAAACTTCATCTCTCTTTCTCTCTAGCTCTCCCTCTCACATTCACCCAAGCTTCCACAATACCCATAAGGCCATAAACACATTTGTAGCTCTCCTCTCTCTCTCACACTTACCCAAGCTCCCACAATACCCATGAATCCATGTCTATTACGGAGCAGATGAAAAGAACAAAGGCAGTGAGTCAGTGGGCAGTATAGGAGTTCTCTCCCTCATGACCTAGCATGCTCATCCCCCCCCCCCCCCCCCCCCCCCCTTTTTCTTTTTTTCAACAAACAAAGAGAGGGTTTTGGTTTTTGTTTATGGTGGTTTGTATATAAAGGTTTGAAATTTACTTGCGATAGTGCTAGGATGGGGATCATTATGGTAAGCCATTGTTCTGAAATTTTCGTTTAATATTTGTGTGTGATTTTAAGATATATATGAATATAAAAATGTTATTTGTAATTCATCTCTAGAGTTTAGGGCTTAAAAATCGAAGCATATAGCATCAAAGATGATGTTACTAGGTTCCAATTCCCACGCGATAATACCCATGAATCCATGTCTATTGCGGAGCAGATGAAAAGAACAAAGGACAGTAAGGTAGTGGGCAGTATAAGAGTTCTCTCCCTCATGACCTAGCATGCTCATCCCCTTTCTTTCTTTCTTTCTTTCTTTTTTTCTTTTTTTTTTTTTTTCAACAAACAAAGAGCGAGTTTTGGTTTTTGTTCATGGTGGTTTGTATATGAAGGTTTGAAATCTACTTGCGACAGTGCTAGGATGGGGATCATTATGGTAAGCTATTGTTCTGAAATTTTCGTTTAATATTTGTGTGTGATTTTAAGATATATGTGAATATAAAAATGTTATTTGTGATTCATCTCTAGAGTTTAGGGCTTCAAAATTGAAGCATATAGCATCAAAGATGATGTTACTAGGTTCCAATCCCGCGCATCGCGCGGGTCTCTACTAGTATAAATATAAATAAAAAAGGGATAAGAACATTTCTGAATTCTCTGACGAATTGGGCTCCATTTTTTCTGGCCAAGCTTGCTGGCCACCTTTTATCTTCTTCACAATAATGTAAAAGTTATAAAAATCTCTAAAAAAAGCTTGCTGGCCATTTTTTCCGGTGAGCTTCGTGCTTGCTGCGATACAGTTGAGATTCTTGGTGGTGAGAGGAGGGGTGATGAGCTTCAAGAGGCGATAGCGGTGAGCAAGCTCTAGCATTGCGGTGAGGTCGTGGGGCTTCAGATCTAACAAGAATGCGCTGCGGTGTGCTTTCAGATCTATTAAACCGCCGGTGAGGGGAGGAGGAGCAATGAAAAGATGAGAGTTTTGAGGATGAGGAAGCCAGATCTGGGTAAAAAAAAAAGCTTGCTGGCCATTTTTTCTAGTGAGCTTTGTGTTTGCTATGGTACAATTGAGATTCTTCGTGGTGAGAGAAGGGGTGATGAGCTTCAAACTGTGATGGCAGTGAGCGAGCTCCAACGTCGCGGTGAGGTCATAGGGTTTCAGATTTGACAAGAATGTACTGCGGTGTGTTTTCAGATTTATTAAGTCGTCGGTGAGGGGAGTGTAGACACCCCATTTTGTACCGGTTGTCATCTTAAGTCCCGTGGCCCCGATGATGAGTTTAGTGTGGTTATTTACGGATTATCCTTTAAGAATTAGTGCGAATCACAGCATGAGATTTTGGTTAAAATGAAAAGAAAATTATTTTATTAAATTAGCCATTTTTATCATGCCACTAACACGTGTACGTATGTGATGAGTGTGTGTACGCACATACGGTACATGTGCATGCGTGTTAGCGGTCAGTCTCCCAATTTTTACAGAAGACAATTTCCCTTTCCTATTCAGATTAGAAGTCTTTTATCATTATAAAATACCTTTTGATTATTCTCCAAAGAAACCTAGTCTAGGAAGGAAAGGGAAACTCCAGATTTCAGCTATAAATGCTCACTTAATGCCTTAGGAAAAGGGAGGAAGATAGGGTTTTTAGGGAGTGAAATTCGTCATAATTCAGCAGCAGATTTTTGGAAAACCAGCAATCGTATTTTAATCATAACTTTTTCATCCGAAGTCAGAATTGGGTGAAATTGGTCTTCTTAGAAAGATAATTCAATTCTCTACAACTTTGCATTTCACGAGTTTTGTCCAATTCCAACGTTTTCATACCCAAAAACGCGATTGAACTTTCTGCTGTTGCAAAGTGACGGAAATCACTTTTCTTTTCTCCTGTTCTCTTTTGTTTTCTATTTCTTTTCAAAGTTGAGTGAGTTTTGATCTCGTTGCTGTGATTACACTTTGAAGAAGATGAGCATTCGTGTTGATTTGATTTAATCCAAAGACCTGAGGGGCCACGAACAAGCATAAAGTCGGTAAATTTAGTTTAACTTAGCTTTTGATTCTAGTTCTTCTTTTATTTTATTTTATTTTATTTTATTTCTGTCTAAAGCATGATTAGCATGATTTAGGTTTAGTTTTCATATTTGTATTTATTTCTGTATTTTATTTATTCTGGGATGCATCATGTAGTGGATTCTCCATAGGGAGAAACTAGGGTTTTATTATGTGATAATTTGTTAGTATGTAGGTTTATTGTATGATAGTCTGTGGAATTCACGTGTATACCTTCTCATGGTATATAGGTGAAGTTTCGAGAGATGACATAAATCGCCAATAGGTGCGTACGCAATTATTTTATTGCGTACGCAGTATATGGTATGCGTACGCAGTAAATAATACTGCGTACGCACATAAAGCATTGGCAGACAGTTTCTTTCTTTATTGTAGTTATTCTGATAATTGGTTAAGCTCGTATTTCATTTCTTTGTGTTTATTTCGTGCTTTTATCTGTATCATATCATCATGATTTGCGTGCTGCTATGGTTGAATGAATAGGGTCAATTTTGAGTAAACATTAAGTTAATTAAAGCCATTAATCATGTGTGGGGGCCGGTTTCGACCGGGCGTGGCTGGGTGCCTAACACCTTCCCAGCTGCGTACCCTAGCTCCGAACCCGAATCTCTGGTTATGACGAGTTAGACCCTGCTAGGGTTCACTCGTTCCCATTATTGGGTGGCGACTCCTCTCCATGTTAGTCCTTTGAGGCTAATGCGTATTCTCGAGCTATGTGGTACCGGGCGTGGCGCTCACAGTGGCGACTCCACTGGGGATAGAGAGCTAGATTCCGTATAGTGATTTATGGCTTTACTTAATTTAAATTGTTTAATTAGAAAAGACCAAAATTGCACACACGCGCACTACCACCCCTTACCCTCGATGACAGTCTGATGAAAGGTACCGGGTCCCATTCGGGCCTATGGTTACTGGAAGTTGGCATCATCAACCCACAGCCTGTGCCACTAGCCTGTAATAAGCTTGTGAGTACACTAACGGGCCACTCTTTGAGTGCCCTAGCTTGGGTGACCCTTGAAGGAGAAGTACCCCATTGACCAACACCACTAGTTGCCCCACCAACCTTTGCATACCCTTGCTTGAATGTGTGCTATGTCATGTTGCATTCATATTAGGAATTCATCGCGGGCTTGGGACGAGGCCCCCATTACCTATTAGCTATCTCAAGTTGAGCCCAATTGAGGGAAGTTGTGTGATATTGTTATTGGACTTGGACTTGTGTAAAATAATAAGAAAAAATACATGGGTCCATGATCCAAAAGAAAGTGAGGTGTGTGTATATTGGGCCTAGCTTGAGGTAATTAATGGACTATGCGGGTTTAGCACTAGGTTAATTTGTTTTGGTAATCAAATCCAAAATCCAATTAAAGAATCAAGTCCAAAGCAAGTTATATCCGAACTTAAGCCCAGAAGAGTGGAGAATTATTTGTAATTGGGCCTGACCAAAAAAAAAAAAAAAAAAAAAAAAAAGAATGAATGTCAGGTTCGGGCCCAAATTGTTGAGAGCTGAGAGATATTTCTGTATTGGGCTTAAGTTGGCGAAATAACGGCTTTGTGTCCACTTATTATACCTTGGGCATTTGGAAGACATAGTAAACATGACAAAGCCCAAGGTATAGTGAGCAGTAATTGGGTAATCTAAATGGAACAGGGTTATTTATTCAAATAAGGGACATGGACTTAATAAGTTACACATGGCTAAATGCAGTAAAGGATTGGTCGACCACAGAAGAGTGTGCTAGGTTGTGCTTGGGTCCGATCACCTACATCCAACCGACTAAGGAAAGTGGAACCAGAATCAATGGCGGTAGAGCCTACTTTAACCGATCTCGTGGCCATGTTGCGGCAGGATAAGGCTGAAACGAAGGAACTCATCACAGGATTGACCCAAAGGCTGGAACATTTAGAGATGGGGAGTAAAGTGTCATCTGATCAACTCGAAGGCGAAAAAGGGGTCGACAAGGAAGGAGAAGGAAGTGGTGCACCGAAAACTCACGATAGTGAATCTCATCCTTGGGACAATGAAGATTTCGCAGATTACATGGCTAGCAAGAAGAATGTCAAAGACAAGGGCAAAGTGGAAGACCCTAGGTTCGATAAGCTGGAGGTAGAGAATCAAGAAATGAGAGAACAGATAAGGCAGATGAAGGCCGCTTGGTGCAAGTCTCAAGGGATAGACGACTACATGTTTTCTATGCCCGGTGCCACCTCTGAGGCTAGAGTTCAACTACCCTTTAAATTCAAGATTGCGGATTACGAGAAGTTTGATGGAACTGGCGACCCTAAGCAACATCTACGCCAGTACATGAGCATAGCCAGAATGAGGGGTCTGACTTCGGAGCAAGTCCACTATGCTTTTCCATTGTCCTTATCAGGGGATGCTTCGAAGTGGTATTATAAGCTCGATGAGAAAACAACAGGAACTTGGGAAGTGTTAACTGAAGAATTCACTAATAAATACAACTACAACACAATGCTAGATGTGACATTGAGGGATTTGGAGATGACAAAGCAGAAGCTTGATGAGCCTTTTTCTGAGTTCATAGGGCGATGGAGGGCGAAGGCGGTAAAATTGACAAACAGGCCAGCAGAGATAGACCAAGTCAATATGATATTGAAGAACTTGACACCTGTTTACTTTGATAAAATGTTGACTTCGTCTGTCATGAACTTCCAGCAATTGTACCAATGTGGGACCAGGATAGAAGACGCGATCCATCAAGACCAAGTAGAGGGCAAGCCTACGAATAAGAAAGTATTCGGATCAAGCAGCAATAACACAGGTGGAGGAGCCGCACAGGCCACCGTAGGAGCCATCAACCAAGGGGCACAACAACCCAGACAGTTTGACAACCTTGGAGTCCCATTGTCTAAGGTATTCGATAACTTGTCTCAAAAGGGTTGCATAAAAGCTTTAGAGCCCCGGACGTTGCCCAATCCGATTCCATCCTATTGGAGGCAGAATGAATATTGTGACTTCCATCAGAGCATTGGTCATAGGATAGACAACTGCACAAGGCTAAGGCATGAGATTCAAGATATGATCGATAGTGGTAGGTTACCACGACCAGAGAATACGGGGTATTGAATATGGGCATCGAGGCTATAAGATGAGAAGCTAAGATTCCTGAGTCGAACCCAATATTGAGTTTGCTCTAGAGTCTGTCTCTGAGTCAATTTCTGAGTTTATTGAGTCTTGAGTTTGCTTTTGTGTCCGTCGAGTTCTAAGCTTTCTTTCGAATCTGTCGAGTTCAGCAATGTCTTTTAAGTTAATCGAGCTCAATAAAGTAATTGAAGCCCTTTTGATGTGGTCCCTTTTATTGATAATGGAATAAAATCTGAATTTGCTTATTTTGGTGTGTCTCCTAATAATGAAATCTTTGAAGGCAAAATTCCTTTAATCTGAAAAAAGATAATTAACGAGGATCAAGAAAGGAAAGTGAAATCCATTAAAATTGAAGCTATCTTAATCAACTCGGACGTTAATGAAGATTTTAAAGAGATATCAATTGGTTAACACCAGAATAGGCTGATCTTACAACTCTGATGGACTTATCAAGAAACGCAGGGAATAAACTTGAAAGTTTGCACATTTATCCTTCTCATACTCAAATTTTGAACAATGGAGATCGAAATGAAGAGAGGCCATCGTTTCTGCTACCATTCTTGGAAAAAAAATATATATAAAGAACAATCCTTTGCTAACCCCTTTAAGCCTTAATGAGTTTTCTTTCTAACACCCTTGTCAAGGATTACCCCCTACACTAGGGGCAAATTTTGGAGAGAGATTCGTTTAAAGCGATGGGGCAATGTAAATGAAACAAAAGAAAAAAAACAAAAAGAAAGAAAAAAAAATGGAAGAAATAAGAGAAGAAAAGAAAAAAAAAAAGGATGCCAGAATGAGATAGCAGGTGAAGTGCTAAGTTTGGAAGTGAAAGTGAAGTGAAGTGATCCTTGAAAAATAGGAACCCATTGAAATTAAACTTGAGCTTTTAATATCCTTTCTTTCTTGAGCCTAGAGCCTAAAGCCTACATTACAGTCCATATGAAAGTCCTCTCCGATTGATTAAAGTTGTTCAAATTTGATTGAACTACGTTTGGCTTGATCCCTTTTGGGTACGTAGGCAACCTAGCTTGCAAAGGTGCAGCCACATTATTTGAAGTTTGTGCAAAGGTGCATTCACATCGCTTGGAATCCATACAAGGGGCACGAAAAAAAAAGTCACATCAGAAGCAGTTTAAGAAAGACAAGTTGGGAAAAGATAGCCCGCTAGGTTGAAAACTCGAAAGGGCAACCTAGGCAAAAGTTAGGGTATGAAAAAAAAGAAAAAAAAAAAAAAAAAAGTGAAGGAGTGAAGCCTATAGATATCATAGCCAGACATCAAGGAAGGTGATGCATACTCCAACCTTTGAGTCAAGGGGCAAGCCCAATTGAATATCCTCACATGCCATCAGAATCAGCATATGGAATGTCTTTGTTGGTGTAAGAGTGGACCAAAGTTAGTGAAATTTTATGGAAATAACTAGTACATCATTGATCCTCATTAATTAACTAAGAAAGGAAAAATGGAATAATTGCCTTAATGAGATGGAAATTAAAGGGAGACACATTTGAAATAGGTGAGGTCAATACTCGAGCCTATTGTCTCATCATTCCAAGTTATACTTGAATTTCTTGTTGGTCTTGCTTGAGCTTCTTATCTACATCATCGTTATTGGTTCTATCTTCTTTGTCCTCATTTGCCTCTTTGTATCATTGGCAATTTACTCGGAGTATAATCCCAAAGGGCTGAACAATAGGCGGTTGTGCGCATGTCATCCATGTGCGTACTTGTGGAAGTAGTATGAAGGTTTGGTGTCTTGTGCTTCATTTGAAATAAGTGTTTGTCTTGGGCTTCATGTATTCACATGCCTATAAAGCGGAAATTGCTATAGTGCCATTATTGCTCTGGGAAATGAATCTCTAATTCTGGGAAAGAAGCTACAACTCCATTCAGCAGTCTCAAAGTAGGTTTTAGGAAATGTGTTGAAGATAAAGATGATGCCAAAGAAACGAATGAGTACATGTCCTAATCAAATTAGTAACCCTGTTCAAAGGTGATCATTAAAAGAAAGAAAAATCAATAGCGATCCTATCAAGGACTCGATTTCGATTAGACCATGTAGGTAGGGAATGGGCTCCGAATAGTCTATGCATGCATGTTAAGTGTTGCTTTTGAATTCAAACCCTTGAGTGGTACCTTGCTTGCTTTGAAGGCATATTCTTTAAGGGAAATCTTTTTTTTACTTGCCCTAGGGGCATCTTTCTTTGGGGATTAGAATGATCTCTAAATGTCTTTTTCAGACATGAATTCTTTTGGTGATTTGTTGAATATTTTTGTTTGGTCGGAAATGTTTGATTCAACCCTCGTTAGAGTTTGATATGTCATTGGCCTTCGTTAAGGTCCACCCTCGTTAGGGTCTATAAATCCTCCTTTTGGACCTTCGTCAAGGCCCATTCCCTCGTTAGGGATCACTCCTTTGGGACCTTCGTCAAGGCACATTCCCTCGTTAGGGATCACTCCTTTCAGACCTTCGTCAAGGCCCATTCCCTCGTTAGGGATCATTCGTTTCGGACCTTCGTCAAGGTCCATACCCTCGTTAGGGATCACTCCTTTCGGACCTTCGTCAAGGCCCATTCCCTCGTTAGGGATTACTCCTTTCGGACCTTCGTCAAGGCCCATACCCTCGTTAGGGATCATTCGTTTCAGACCTTCGTCAAGGCCCATACCCTCGTTAGGGATCACTCCTTTCGGACCTTCGTCAAGGCCCATTCCCTCGTCAGGGATCATTCATTTCGGACCTTCGTCAAGGCCCATACCCTCGTTAGGGATCACTCCTTTCGGACCTTCGTCAAGGCCCATTCCCTCGTCAGGGATCACTCCTTTTGGACCTTCATCAAGGCCCATTCCCTCGTCAGGGATCACTCCTTTTGGACCTTCGTCAAGGCCCATTCCCTCGTTAGGGATCACTCTTTTCGGACCTTCGTCAAGGCCCATTCCCTCGTTAGGGATCACTCCTTTCGGACCTTCGTCAAGGCCCATGCCCTCGTTAGGGATCATTCGTTTCGGACCTTCGTCAAGGCCCATACCCTCATTAGGGATCACTCCTTTCGGACCTTCGTCAAGGCCCATTCCCTCGTTAGGGATCACTCATTTTGGACCTTCGTCAAGGCCCATACCCTCGTTAGGGATCACTCATTTCGGACCTTCGTCAAGGCCCATACCCTCATTAGGGATCACTCGTTTCAGACCTTCGTTAAGGTCCACCCTCGTTAGGGTCTATCAAATCCTTCTTTGGCCTTCGTTAAGGTCCACCCTCGTTAGGGTCTATCAATCCTTCTTTGGCCTTCGTTAAGGTCCACCCTCGTTAGGGTCTATAAATCCTTCTTTGGCCTTCGTTAAGGTCCACCCTCGTTAGGGTCTACAAATCCTTCTTTGGCCTTCGTTAAGGTCCACTTTCATTTGGGTCTGAGTACCCTGATTAGATTTTCTTTGGGTCCGAGTACCCTGATTTAATTCTCTTTGGGTCCTAGTACCCTGATTTGATTCCCTTTGGGTCCTAGTACCCTGATTCGATTCTCTTTGGGTCCGAATACCCTGATTCAATTCTCTTTGGGTCTGAATACCCTGATTCGATTCTCTTTGGGTCCTGGTACCCTTATTCGATTCCCTTTGGGTCTGAGTACCCAGCTTTGATTCTGGATAGGGATGAAGCTTTTTTGCTTATTCCCTAGGAAAGGAATAACATTTTCATATTGATCTTTGCAGTTGGTAGTTTCGAGAAATTACCTACTGAGTGCCCCCATTGTTTTGCATGAACTACGCTAGGTCTGATCTCTGAGGAGTACGTAGGTAGTCAGCTGAGTCTGACACGACCTTATTGCATGTGTGTGTGTGTGTGGACTTTAAACTGCCAACCGGTAAATGGATCGTCTTTTCAGGCTTTTGACTTTCGTATTGCAATGCAAAACTCAGCCAAAAGAGGGGCAACTGTAGACACCCCATTTTGTACCGGTTGTCATCTTAAGTCCCGTGGCCCCGATGATGAGTTTAGTGTGGTTATTTACGGATTATCCTTTAAGAATTAGTGCGAATCACAGCATGAGATTTTGGTTAAAATGAAAAGAAAATTATTTTATTAAATTAGCCATTTTTATCATGCCACTAACACGTGTACGTATGTGATGAGTGTGTGTACGCACATACGGTACATGTGCATGCGTGTTAGCGGTCAGTCTCCCAATTTTTACAGAAGACAATTTCCCTTTCCTATTCAGATTAGAAGTCTTTTATCATTATAAAATACCTTTTGATTATTCTCCAAAGAAACCTAGTCTAGGAAGGAAAGGGAAACTCCAGATTTCAGCTATAAATGCTCACTTAATGCCTTAGGAAAAGGGAGGAAGATAGGGTTTTTAGGGAGTGAAATTCGTCATAATTCAGCAGCAGATTTTTGGAAAACCAGCAATCGTATTTTAATCATAACTTTTTCATCCGAAGTCGGAATTGGGTGAAATTGGTCTTCTTAGAAAGATAATTCAATTCTCTACAACTTTGCATTTCACGAGTTTTGTCCAATTCCAACGTTTTCATACCCAAAAACGCGATTGAACTTTCTGCTGTTGCAAAGTGACGGAAATCACTTTTCTTTTCTCCTGTTCTCTTTTGTTTTCTATTTCTTTTCAAAGTTGAGTGAGTTTTGATCTCGTTGCTGTGATTACACTTTGAAGAAGATGAGCATTCGTGTTGATTTGATTTAATCCAAAGACCTGAGGGGCCACGAACAAGCATAAAGTCGGTAAATTTAGTTTAACTTAGCTTTTGATTCTAGTTCTTCTTTTATTTTATTTTATTTTATTTTATTTCTGTCTAAAGCATGATTAGCATGATTTAGGTTTAGTTTTCATATTTGTATTTATTTCTGTATTTTATTTATTCTGGGATGCATCATGTAGTGGATTCTCCATAGGGAGAAACTAGGGTTTTATTATGTGATAATTTGTTAGTATGTAGGTTTATTGTATGATAGTCTGTGGAATTCACGTGTATACCTTCTCATGGTATATAGGTGAAGTTTCGAGAGATGACATAAATCGCCAATAGGTGCGTACGCAATTATTTTATTGCGTACGCAGTATATGGTATGCGTACGCAGTAAATAATACTGCGTACGCACATAAAGCATTGGCAGACAGTTTCTTTCTTTATTGTAGTTATTCTGATAATTGGTTAAGCTCGTATTTCATTTCTTTGTGTTTATTTCGTGCTTTTATCTGTATCATATCATCATGATTTGCGTGCTGCTATGGTTGAATGAATAGGGTCAATTTTGAGTAAACATTAAGTTAATTAAAGCCATTAATCATGTGTGGGGGCCGGTTTCGACCGGGCGTGGCTGGGTGCCTAACACCTTCCCAGCTGCGTACCCTAGCTCCGAACCCGAATCTCTGGTTATGACGAGCTAGACCCTGCTAGGGTTCACTCGTTCCCATTATTGGGTGGCGACTCCTCTCCGTGTTAGTCCTTTGAGGCTAATGCGTATTCTCGAGCTATGTGGTACCGGGCGTGGCGCTCACAGGGAGAAGGAGCAGTGAGAGGATGAGGAAACCAGATCTGGGTAAAAAAAGCTTACTGGCCATTTTTTCCGGTGAGCTTCGTGCTTGCTGCGGTACAGTTGAGATTCTTGGTGGTGAGAGGAGGGATGATGAGCTTCAAGTAGCGATGGCGGTGAGTGAGCTCCAGCATCACGGTGAGGTTGTGAGTTTCAGATCTGCTGAGAATGCGCATGATTGGATTATTTCTGACAAGGGCAACCAGCCCTCCATTTTTTCCGACAGATTAACATTGAAGAACCTCTTCCTTTATTTATTTATTTTTGTATTTGTTTTTCAACATATATATAGATATAACTTGAAACGGTATCGTTTAGAATTAATATGGATGACCCTGCCATGTGTGTGCCATGTCAGCATACACGTGGTTGTTCCGTCAAGTTTATTGACGTTCGTTAGCTTTTGTCCTACATTGAAACACCAAATTTAATTTAGTCCCCAAATTGGGACAATTAGAAGTTTGTGGACTAAATTAACACTACCCCTAAAGTTGGTGGTACTAAAAAATCATTCACCCTATTGAAATTATTAAAAATATTGAAATTAGTTCATTTGATATGATAAGTGGAAAAATGCTATGTGTATAAACTTTTTATATAAATTTCTTTGTCGTAGTTTAGATAGTTCTGTTGATAACCGTTTGACCGATAAGTCTTATAACAAATCTTAAAATTATTAACCAAATTATATGAACTTTAAATTTATTAAAAGATGTTGACACTAATTGATTGATATTAGAAAACTTAAGAGGAAAGATAAATTCCATTTTTATTATGATGAACTTATTTACTTGACATATGCTTTTCTTAGATTTTTTTTTTTCAAAATTGAGATGGTTTTTATTACTCCCTTCATTCTTAATTGAACATCTCATTTGAAAAAACACGTTTTTTTTAGGAAAACCTATTAAATGATTTCACATCAATACATTTGTTTTAACATTCCAATGTTACCCTTAACTGTAGAAAACATAAGAAAAAAAAGATAATACCTTTTTAAGGGTATTTTAGGAAATTAAATTAAAAGAATCATTGACTTTTGGAATGTGTGAATAATTTTGAAATATCTCAAAAAGGAAAGGAGGCCAATAATTAGGGATGAAACAAAAACTATGAAACTGATCTAATCGGACTGAATCGATCGGTTTCGACTGGTTCTATTAAAGATCGGTTCGATCCCAGTTTTGTATTTGATAAATTTTTGTTTTTCGATTCGGTGACCGGTTTAATCAATTTTTATACTGAACTGAACTGAATTTGTATTATATATATAAAAAAACAACATTGTTTTAACTAAAAGGATCAAAAGAAAACCCTAATATATCCTTTATTCTTTTCTTATTTCCTCTTTTACCTCTCGAGCATCACCTTTCTCCTTTGTTGCTGCCTCTTTTATACTAAACCGAACCAAATTTGTATGATATATATATAAAAACAACATTGTTTTAACTAAAGGGATCAAAAGAAAACCCTAATCCTTTATTCTTTTCTCATTTCCTCTTCTACCTTTTGAGCCTCACCCCTCTCCTTCGCCACTACCTTAAACCCTACATTGTTGATTGTCATAGCTCATTGTCACCAACTTACCGTATCGCGACTCATGATGTCACTCTCATTGCCACAATTCTTCTCTCCCTCACCAATTGCCTATGTGGTTTTGGAGTCGTAAATTGACACCTCATATGTAAGTCTACTCTTCTTGTATTCTTATAGCTTCATCTTCTTGTTTTCTACATTTATAGAACTATCTCAAAAACATTTAGGGTTTTTCTATGAAGTTTAAATTGGAAGTGCTTCCATTATTGATTTTCCTTAATTGACCAAACTGAACTGATAATCAATCAAACTAAAAACTATGGTTTGGCTATTTGAGTGCTCGGTTTTGATTGGCATTTTTACTAAACCGATGAGTTTGGTTCGATCCAGAAATCTTTCTCAAAATTGATTAAACGGAATCGATTTCATCCCTACCAATAATTTAGGAATGAGGGAGTATTTTTTTTTTTTCCAAACCTAGTGTTACAAGCATGTTTTCACTTGGCATATATGATATGAAATATGGGATATTGTTATGGGAAGCTACATTAAAATTTTTATTTTAAAAAAAAAACTAAAAGCGTCATTAGTAACGCCACTCTTAAAAAGCGTTATTGCTAACACTGCTTTTAAGAAGTGTCAGTCATAACACCGCTTTCAACATTATGATTATTTATATATTTTAAAGGAAAAGCTCTAAAAGCCTTCTACACCATTAGTCCCTCTCTCCTGCGATTGGGGTCTCCGCACTCATCGATTCGCCGGTTCCCGTCGTCGCCGTCCTGCGCCGTCAACAGGTAACACTTGTCTCTCTCTCGTCTTTCTCAATCTAGAGCTTTGTGAATGTCTGTCGCACATGGTAGTCTTTTCATTCGCGATCTAGGGTTTCTGAACGACAATAAGAAGGACGTGAAGTTGGCTGAAGATAACGGCGTTGAAGTCGATGTTAGGGTTTTGGAGAAAAAGTTATCGGAGTGGAGAAGATGGATAGGATTGAGTTGAATCTGGAAGGGCTTAAAGTTCAAACTCGGTGTCGCCGTCCTTCGTTTCGATGGAATGGGAAGAACTCTACGCCTTTTAGAGTGGTGGTTTGTCATTTCAATGGCTTTGAATGTGTGTTCATGAGTTTGATGCATACATGCATATACAATATCTATGTAATTGCTGTATTTTTGCAGGGTACGCAAGGGGAGACACTAGCCTGGACGAGGGACTCTTACATTTGATGATTTTAGAATTCCTTCCCAAGAAAAATGTAAAGGTGAGAATTCCCTTGTTAGATGAAATTCTTTCAGAAAAAAAATAAGGAACATGGCTTAGATGAATTTCTTAAAATAGCTCTGCTTTTGTTCTATTTGTGTCTTGGCGAAAGACGCTGTGTTTCAATTTGAGGGGAGCTTAAATTGAGAGGCAAGAAGGGTAGCGTTTTTATTACAGTCTTTGCTTTAAGAATTAAGAGGCATGAACTGGTGAGTGGTGAGCTCAATTTGATGGGGACTAAAACGATGATGCAGCAGAAAATACGCGGTCGAGACTAGCTCACCAAAAAACAAACAAGCATCCACCAATCTGTTGATTGTCACAAGAACAATTCCAGATAGTAGACAACCACAATCAATATTCTCTCAAGAACACGAAAGTAGGAAAATAAAGGAGAACTCTCTCTCACAATATTATTAATCAAATAATCAAAGTCTGAACTAAAACTATTTGCCATAAGGCTTACATCCCTTTATATAGAGAACTAATAAGAAAAACCTAGTTCTACTAGAATAAGACAACCTAGTTCTACTAGAACAAGAAAACCTAATTCTACTAAAACAAGAAAATATCAAAGTACCTAGGAAACAAATTAAATTAAAAGCAATAATTAAATAATAATAATAAAGACTCCTAAAATATCTAAATAAACTAGAATCTCGATTCAGCAGCAAGACGTCCAACAGCCTGTGGTGCGTATGCCGATGCAATCTGCATCATTCTCCTCTGTTTGGAGAGAATTCGCCCTCGAATTCGTAGCCTCATCCTCGGAGCTATCTTCATGATAAGGAACCAAATGCTTGACATCAAACAAACTATGAGTACGAATACTACCACCACACTTGTAACTGCTGATATCGCGGATGGAGTGCTTAATCCGCAATGGTTCGGTTGTACAAAAGTAATCGTTCTACACCTTGCATCATTCTCCCTATTCTCCCCTATTTGGAGAGAGTTCGTCCCCGAACTCTGCGGGTTGGCTTCACAGAAGTATTGATGTCGACCACTCCAATTGAATAAATACTTTGAGAACTTTTTTTGTTTTAATTGCCTCCAAAATTTATTTTCCCAAAATTTCATAACAAAAAAAATTTTCTCTGCACCCTTCATCTCACTCAAAATTTTTAGCAATGAAGCATTAACAACACAACAAATATATTCAACTCCAATAAAATCATAACGCTTCAACTCCTCAACAACAAAAACTTCATCCTCTATAAAATCACGACAACAAAAATTATTACTTGAACAATTTTTATTACGTGTCTCACAGGTTATAACCTCCTTTTGCCCTTCCAAATTTTCAATAATATTGGGCTCAATATCATCATAATAATATTCATCAAAAACAGGCGGAGAATTAAAATCAACTAATTTTTCAGATTTATCATCACCAAAATTATTAAAAGAAAAATTTCCCATGAATTCAAAATTCTTACCTCCTTCAACTTCATTCAATTCTTCATTCTCTACAACAACATCCTCAACACAAATATCCTCAACCAAAACATCCTCATCACTCTCTTTGTCCATAGAACGCAGAGATGGAGGTCGACGACTACAACGCCACTCAAGACGATAACTCTTGAATAGGGCTCGTATCTCATCTTTGATTTCTTATTTAATTCGGACCATGTCCTCACGATAATACACTTCCTCCAGATTGGCTTCACAGCCTCCGGCACGTCTTCAATAGGGAGAATGATGCAAGGTGTAGAACGATTACTTTTGTTATGAAATTTTGGGAAAATAAATTTTGGAGGCAATTAAAACAAAAAAAGTTCTCAAAGTATTTATTCAATTGGAGTGGTCGACATCAATACTTCTATGAAGCCAACCCGCAGAGTTCGGGGACGAACTCTCTCCAAACAGGGGAGAATAGGGAGAATGATGCAAGGTGTAGAACGATTACTTTTGTGCAACCAAACCATTGCGGATCAAGCACTCCATCCGTGATATCAGCAGTTACAAGTGTGGTGGTAGTATTCGTACTCATAGTTTGTTTGATGTCAAGCATTTGGTTCCTTATCATGAAGATAGCTCCGAGGATGAGGTTACAAATTCGAGGGCGAATTCTCTCCAAACAGGGGAGAATGATGCAGATTGCATCGGCATATGCACCATAGGCTGTTGGACGTCTTGCTGCTGAATCGAGATTCTAGTTTATTTAGATATTTTAGGAGTCTTTATTATTATTATTTAATTATTTCTTTTAATTTAATTTGTTTCCTAGGTACTTTGATATTTTCTTGTTCTAGTAGAATTAGGTTTTCTTGTTCTAGTAGAACTAGGTTGTCTTATTCTAGTAGAACTAGGTTTTTCTTATTAGTTCTCTATATAAAGGGATGTAAGCCTTATGGCAAATAGTTTTAGTTCAGACTTTGATTATTTGATTAATAATATTGAGAGAGAGAGTTCTCCTTTATTTTCCTACTTTCGTGTTCTTGAGAGAATATTGATTGTGGTTGCCTACTATCTGGCATTGTTCTTGCGACAATCAACAGATTGGTGGACGCTTGTTTGTTTTTTGGTGAGCTAGTCTCGACCGCGTATTTTCCGCTGCATCTTCTACTAGAACAAGTAAGAAGAAAAATCTAGTTCTACTAGAACAAGAAAATATCAAACTACCAAGAAAACAAATTAAATTAAAAGCAATAATTAAATAATAATAATAAAGACTCCTAAAATATCTAAATAAATTAGAATCCCGATTCAGTAGCAAGACGTCCAACAGCTTATGGTGCGTATGCCGATGCAATCTATATCATTCTCCCCTGTTTTGAGAGAATTCGCCCTCGAATTCATAGCCTCATCCTCGGAGCTATCTTCATGATAAGGAACCAAGTGCTTGACATCAAACAAACTATGAGTACGAATACTACCACCACACTTGTAACTGCTGATATCGCGGATGGAGTGCTTGATCCGCAATGGTTCGGTTGTACAAAAGTGATCGTTCTACACTTTGCATCATTCTCCCTATTAATAGGGAGAATGATGCAAGGTGTGGAACAATTACTTCCTCAACCAAAACATCCTCAGCACTCTCTTTGTCCATAGAATGCGGAGATGGAGGTCGATGACTATGACACCGCTCAAGACAATAACTCTTGAATAGGGCACGTACCTCATCTTTGATTTCTTGTTTAATTCGGGCCATGTCCTCGCGATAATACACGTCCTCCAGATTGGCTTCACGGCCTCCGGTACGTCTTCCTCCTCGTCTTGGCATGACGGCAAGAACGAACTAGTCTCTGATACCAACTGATGCAGCGGAAAATACGCGGTCGAGACTAGCTCACCAAAAAACAAACAAGCGTCCACCAATCTGTTGATTGTCGCAAGAACAATGCCAGATAGTAGGCAACCACAATCAATATTCTCTCAAGAACACGAAAGTAGGAAAATAAAGGAGAACTCTCTCTCTCAATATTATTAATCAAATAATCAAACTCTAAACTAAAACTATTTGCCATAAGGCTTACATCCCTTTATATAGAGAACTAATAAGAAAAACCTAGTTCTACTAGAATAAGACAACCTAGTTCTACTAGAATAAGAAAACCTAATTCTACTAGAACAAGAAAATATCAAAGTACCTAGGAAACAAATTAAATTAAAAGCAATAATTAAATAATAATAATAAAGACTCCTAAAATATCTAAATAAACTAGAATCTCGATTCAGCAGCAAAACGTCCAACAGCCTGTGGTGCGTATGCCGATGCAATCTGCATCAAACGATAACAAGTCACTAGGGTTTACAAAAGGATGGGTCACTTATTGAGTCCTTTGTCCATGTGTTTCACAAGTTGGTGTCTTTAATTACTACAATAATTACTGGTTTGTCACGTTTGCCTTTTTTATAATATTTTACTAGAATGGACCCGCGTGATGCGCTGGAACCAAACAGTAACTTTATTTAAAGTATTTAAATAAGTACCAAAAATGCTGTTATTCTCTCTCGGTCTAGTTAAACAGGATTATTAGGAAAAAGAGATTTAACAGTCAATGTGAAATAAAAAAATGGTTAAACTTAAGTGGTCAAGTTTTCAAGTTTGCCAAACAACCTTTCAATGTTAATCCTATAGTCAAGATTATTCTTTTGACAACTTGTATTAGATACTTACCTAAAAAAAAAAAAAAAAAAACTTATATTAGAGGAATAAGAAAGAAAGTTGTAAGGGGGAAGGGAAGAAAAAAAATAAAAAGAGAAAAAGAAAAAAAGGAAGGAATAGGTGAAAAGAAGTTGGAAGGAAGGAATGGATAGGGAAAAGATAGATATGTGCTGCTCACGCCTCTTTTTTTTATTTTTTATTTTTCTTTTTCCTCTTCTTTTGTTTTTTCCTCTCCACCGTCACACTCTTTCTTTCTCCTCTTTTTTTCTTTCTCCATAGTAACACTCTCTCTGTCACTCTCTCTCTTCTTTTATCTCCCCCCTCTCATCTTCTTCCATCTTCCTCCATTTCTCTCTCTCCTCTTCCTCGCCATTTCACAGATGAGAGAGAAAGTGAGTCACAGAACAAATGCCATTTCATCACTAGCGGAGGGATCATCGACGGCTGTGGGTCGGAGGAGTTTAGATCTTCTTGTCCGGCGAGAATCACCACCATCGACTACTGCTGCAACTTGGACTGCTTTCTCCTAATGTCGGAAAGGCTGATGTCGCCAAATTTGAGGCTTATCTCGCGGGATTTGGTTTTATGTTTGAAATTTGAAAAAGGGAAAAAAAAAAAAAGAAAGAAAGAGGGAAAGGGAGAAGGGAGTGCGTACAAAGAAGAAAAAAAAAAAAAAAAAAAAAAGAAAAAAGAAAGAAAGAAAGAAAGAAAAAAAAAAAAAGAAGTTGCTAACATCATGGTGTGGGCCCAAAAGTGAGGAGAATGCAAGAATTTGGAAGGAAAGCTTATTAAGAAGCCATGTCAGCATTAGCTGATGTCAACATATATAACTCTTAATTATAATATGTAATAGATTTCGGTGAGTAAACTGCTCTTTTTTCTCTCACACCCACGCCGAGTCAAAATCCCTTCGGCTTGACATTGAGCCCCGGAAAAGGCGCGCAAATATAGTTGGTCTTGGGCTTTAAAGTCATTTTACTTTAGATAAATGAGCATAGGATGAAGACTTATTTAATGTGCTTTTAAGTCATGTACATGGCAGTAAGCTCTTTCATTATGCATAGAATTCCACTCGATTATTAGATTCTCTCTGTGTGGCTCGCACCTTGCACCATGGAAAACTGCTACTGTTACCTTTTCATCCTCCTTATCATCCTTCTGATTTCCAAATTTGCATCTAATCGCAAACAAAATCTACCCCCAAGTCCATTTGCTCTTCCAATAATTGGTCACCTCCACCTCTTCAAGCAACAACCCTTCCACAAAGCACTCGAAATTCTATCATCCAAATTCGGTCCAATCATACATCTCCAATTCGGCTGCCGATCTATGCTTGTTGTCTCTTCTCCATCTGCCGTCGAAGAGTGTTTGACCAAAAACGACATAGTATTCGCAAACCGGCCCCGATGCTTTGTTGGTGATCATTGCACCTACAATTATACTTCCATTGTGTGGGCTCCATACGGCCATGTATGGCGCACGCTCCGCCGCCTCACCGTCGTTGAAATCTTCTGTTCAAATAGCCTAAGAAAGTTTTCATCCATCCGTGAAAAAGAAGTCTATAGCCTTCTCCGCCAACTGTATAAAGTTTCAAATAGTGGCACCCAACAGGTTGAGTTGAAATATTGGTTCTCTCTTTTGACTTTAAATGTCATGATGAGGATGGTCGCTGGAAAGCCGTATGCGAGAGAGGAGGCTGCAGGCACGGAGGAAGGGAAGCAATATGTTGAAGAATTCGGGAAGATATTCGTTCCAACTGTATCATCAACGACTATGTCTGATTTCTTTCCATTTTTGAGGTGGATTGGTTACAAAGGGCAGGAGAAGAGTTTAATAACGTGGCACAGCAATAGAGATAAATTCTTGCAGGGTTGCATAGATGAGGTTCGAAATAAGAAAAACAGTTCTATAAATACTAGTATGGTAATGGATGGGGAAGGGAAGACGGTGGTGATTGAAACTCTCTTGTCGCTCCAAGAATCAGAACCTGACTTCTACACAGAAGATACCATCAAAAGTATTATTATGGTAAGCAGTAGATGCATATCTATCTTATTTCTTTGCTGGTAGAGTATTTTTCTTTATTTATTTTTTATCTCAAATAAAAAGGCCATGATTTCAACTTAGCCTCGGAAAGTAATTTGACTGCATGGTATGGACTTTCAGGGGTATTTTAACACCCTTGGAAATTCAGTCTTTTTAATCTTTGAAAGATGCCATTTCCAGGTAGCATGACATTTAGTTATTGCTTTTTGTAATGACAAACAAATCAAGGCCATCAAAATATAAAACAATAAATATTTTATTTTCCATGCTCAATAACTACTCCTAAATCATGTGCTGTGGTAATGGGTTTAATTTTGTTTTGTGTTTTTTGTGTCATCAATTGTTAAATTTGAGTTTGATTGAGCGGTAATTTGATTGGCTTGATTTTTGTGGACTTTGAATTTCCAATCACTAAACTTGTACTTCTCATTCTAAGTTAATCTCTACTATTGTTGAAGCAACATGTGCAAGCCTTACACATTAACCCTGAAATTTTCACTCTAACAATGAAAAGTAACCTCTGCTTCAGATAATGTTTGTGGCAGGAACAGAAACATCAAGAGTCACCATGGAATGGGCAATGTCACTTCTCCTGAATCACCCAGAGGCATTGCAGAAGGTGAGAGCTGAGATTGACAACCACGTTGAACATGGGCGATTGCTAGACGACTCGGATCTCCCCAACCTTCCCTATCTCCGTTGTGTCGTCAATGAGACACTTAGATTATATCCTCCAGTGCCACTTCTATTACCTCATTTTTCATCTGAAGAATGCACTGTGGGGGGATATAACATACCACGAGGTACAACTCTGTTGGTGAATGCAGGGGCAATACATAGGGATCCAAAGGTGTGGGAGGAGCCCAACATGTTCAAGCCAGAAAGATTTGAGGGGGTCGAAGGGGAAAGAGAAGGGTTCAAATTTATGCCATTTGGAATTGGGAGGAGGGCATGTCCGGGCGCTGGCATGGGCTTGCGGATAGTTTCATTGGCATTGGGTGCACTCATTCAGTGCTTTGAGTGGGAGAGGGTTGGGCAGGAGAAGGTGGATATGAGCCGGAATTTAGGACTTGGTATGACCAAGGCTAAACCTCTGGTTGCTGTGTTTAGCCCACGCCAACATTCGAGTGAACTCCTCTCTCAACTTTGAATCCAAAATTGAGTTTATCCCTAATAAATCAGTATGAAAATGTAGTAGTCGACAAGGTTAATGTATTGGAGCCTTGGAAGTCCTCCCTGTGGATAATTTTAAATTGTAATAATAATTGTGTCAGCAATATTTAAGGTCCTTGGCCTACTTTTCTATTCAAAAAAGCCACTGTTCCTATGGATAAAAAAGGGTGCTGACATTGAATGGAATTGGAATACCTGATTTTCATGCCGGTTGACGATGATTCTAACAGCAACCTATGTTTTTTCAGAACCTGAATGATCTAATGGAAAACTCTTACATATACAGTTCACCCTTGTAAAATTCGGACCCAACTGACATGTGATCTGTAAAAATCACATTACGGCATACATTTTGGATACATGGGGGAGCACCCATTTTCACTCATCAGTATTTAATGGGGAAAGTGCTACTCTTTTAACCTATTTTCTCAAATCTTATTTTTCTCCTAACCTCACGGTTGACGGGTTTGTACTATAGAAAACTGATTTTATTGCAGGTGAGAGCTAGTCCAGAGACTCTAGGAGTTTCATGGAAAAGGCAAACTACCAAACCGTCCCTTTTTTATTTATTTATTTATTTATCCGGCTGTGGGTAAGATACTAAGATGTGATGGAGAATTCATTGGACCACAGTACCACACATTGGTATGACAAACCATTTAAAAGCATATGATGCCACTCAAATAATAGGATTGGATGACTCTTTATTTTTTCCTCTCCATCCCTCATCCACACACCCACTGACCCACACATATCCACCCATATCACGCACACCCGCCATGGAAACCTTATACTGTCACCTTGCTCTATTCCTGTTCCTTTTCCTGACTTTCAAATTTCTATTCAATCACAGCCCAACTGCCCAAGTCCATTCGCTCTCCCAATAATCACCTCCTCAAGCAACCCCTCCACCGATCACTCCAAATTCTATCCTCCCAATATGGCCCAATCATATATCTCCAGTTCGGTTGCCGACCTACCCTCGTCGTATCCTCTCCATCCGCCATCGAAGAATGCTTCACCAAGAACGACATAGTTTTTGCAAACCGGCCCCGTTCCTTTGCCGGTGACCATTTTACCTACAATTATACTGCTTTTGTGTGGGCACCATATGGCCATCTCTGGCGAGACCTCCGCCGCCTCAGTGTCGTAGAAATCTTCTCTTCAAACAGCCTCCAGAAGTTTTCTTACATCCGTGAAGGAGAAGTCCGTAGTCTCGTCCACCAACGGTTTGAATTATCAAAGAGTGGCGTACAAATGGTGGAGTTGAAGTATTTTTTCTCTCTTTTGACGTTCAATGTTGCGATGAGGATGGTCACTGGAAAGAAGTGTGTTGGAGAGGAGGCTGCAGGTGTGGACGAAGGGAAGCAATATCTTCGAGAATTCAGGGAGAATTTCCTTCCCAGGTTGTCGATGAATATGTGTGATTTCTTGCCATTTTTAAGGTGGATTGGTTACAAGGGACTGGAGAAGAATATGATAAAGTCGCACAGAAAAAGAGATGAATTCTTGCAGGGTTTGATAGATGAAACTCGACGTAAGAGAACCAGTTTTTTGAATACTGCTATCGTAATGAACAGGGAAAAGAAGCTTACGGTGATTGAAACTCTCTTGTCACTTCAAGAATCAGAACCCGAATTCTACTTGGACGATATCATAAAAACCGTTATATTGGTAAGCAGTAATATGCATTTTTTTCTTTTTCCATTCCTTCGTTATTTCTTAATGCAGTTGAAGAAGTGGAGTATTTTTGCTTCTCAAATTAATAAAAAAGGCTGAAATTTGTCAAGATTTCGACTTTCAAGAGTGGTATTGAGTTGGATGACCTAATCCTAAATCATGAGCTCTGGTGATGGATCCAATTTTCTTTACTGACCTCAATTTAGGTGATGGAATTTTCCCTCTAGTATTTCCTACCCTGCATGCCCCTGCTTGCAATATAGAAAATAGGATATCTTGAAGACGAACTCCTTTCATTCAATGCCTTTCATATTTTGTCTGAAACCGATTACTAAAACCTGTCCTTGAAAGAGAGGTTAGATTAGCTTGATTTTGTGACCTTAAATTTTCAACCATTTGACTAGTATTTCTCCTTCTAAGTTTGTAATATTGTTGAAGCAACTAGTGCTCTAACAATGAGAAGGCAACATGTACTTGCAGATGATGTTCGTGGCGGGAACAGATACATCAGCGGTAACCGTGGAATGGGCAATGTCACTTCTCCTCAATCACCCGGAAGCATTACAGAAGGTGAGAGCCGAAATTGATAAGCATGTCAACGACAGGCACTTGCTAGAAGACTCAGATCTCGCCAAACTTCCCTATCTCCGTTGCGTCATTAATGAGACACTTAGATTATATCCTTCAGTACCACTTCTATTACCTCATTTTTCTATAAAATACCGCAGGGTACAACTGTGTTGGTGAATGCTTGGGCCATGCATAGGGATCCCAAGGTATGGGAGGAGCCGACCGAGTTCAAGCCAGAGAGATTTGAAAAGGAGTTCAAGCCAGAGAGATTTGAAAAGATTGAAGGAGAAAGAGAAGGGTTCAAATTTATTCCTTTTGGAATGGGGAGGAGAGCAGGTCCAGGCGCTGCCATGGGCATGCGGACAGTTTCATTGGCAGTGGGTGCACTCATTCAGTGCTTTGAGTGGGGAAGGGTTGGGCAGGAGAAGGTGGATATGACCCAAAGTATTGGAGTTACTACACCCAAGGCTAAGCCTTTGGTAGCTACATTTAAACCACGCCATAATTTGACGTACTAGACTCCTCTCTCAACTTTGAACTCAAAATTGTGTTTCTGGGTATAAAGTTTTGGTAAATCCCTAATCATGATCGATGTGAAAATAAGGGTACCTCATTAGAAATGGTCTTGAAGGTCCGTCCCTTTGGATAATTTGAAATTGTAATAAATAAGGTTAGGAAAATCGAAGGCAATGGCTTTACATTCAAGTTTATTCCATTTGGAATGGGGTGGCGGGGTTGTCCAGGCGCTGGGGCCTAGCCATGCGGATAATCGGTTTGCCATTGGGCGCCTATATGCAATGCTTTGACTGGGAAAGATTTGGGCCTAAGATGGCGCCCTTATCCTCTTGACTCTTGTGCCATTGAGGTGGTGATGTCAAATTGGCCTTACAGCAGGGATGTGGGTCAGATCCTTCCACGAGGAGCGGAGGAGCCCACGGTGCTGCTCATGGGCTGACCCAATGGGCTGTGACGATGAAGTTTGAGGATCATTGTCCGGTAATATTTGGACATGCGGGTCACAACTGGTAGACCGAATGAGTCCTATGGGCTCAATGCAACTGAGGAGAGGATATCGCGCAGGTAATCTCAATTCATATATCGTTACGCAGCTCAAGCTATTAGGTAAAGCAAAATCAGAATAAAAACCCTCTTTAGCTATTAATTAAAAAGAATAAAAAAAAAAAAATAGAGAGATTTTCAATACTCGTAGGTGAAGCAAAATCAGAGAACACAAAATTGTCTCACACGATGGCAGTTGATCCCATTTCGAATGAGGTATTAGCCATTCAACTGAAAAAATGAATATGCTGAGGTAGTCCCGCACGCAGCTCAAGCTATTAGGTTTTCAACCTAAAAATTGAAGTCTAATATATGAGATCATTTGAATACTGATTGACTTGATCGATTGACAGTTAGGGACGTTGCATCA
The DNA here is from genome assembly GCA_039720395.1 of Liquidambar formosana. Taxonomy (NCBI): domain Eukaryota; kingdom Viridiplantae; phylum Streptophyta; class Magnoliopsida; order Saxifragales; family Altingiaceae; genus Liquidambar; species Liquidambar formosana. The sequence continues at coordinate 26,641,740 of CM077833.1, forward strand.
ACCTAATTTTATAGTTCTATATATGCATCCGGTGGGGGTGCCAACTAGCACTAAACACGAATGAAATAAAAACCCTCTTTCATTTCTCGTGCGAACATGTCAAAGCGAGGAACAAAACTGCAAATTGAGAGAGAGAGAGAGAGAGAGAGAGAAGAATGGAGACTCTGTTCGCCCTAGCTCTGTTATTCTCCTTTATTCTCATCTTCTACAAATTCATCTCACAAAACAAAGTTCAACACAAGAACCTACCACCAAGCCCCATCACACTTCCCATAATAGGCCACTTCCACCTCTTAAGAAAACCCCTCCACCACGCTCTACACAATCTCTCCAACCGCTACGGTCCAATTTTGTTCCTCAGATTCGGACAGCGCCCAGTCCTTGTGGTCTCCACTCCCTCAGCCATCGAAGAATGCTTCACAAAGAACGACATCATCTTTTCTAACCGTCCCCTGTTTCCCTCCAGAAAGCGCCTAGAATACAACTTCACATCCCTCGGAATAGCTCCCTACGGCGACCACTGGCGCAACCTCCGCCGTTTAACCGCTCTCGAAGTATTCTCCCCGGCCCGTCTACAAATGTCTTCAAAGGTTCGCACGGAAGAAATCCGGTTTCTGGCCAAACAGCTGTGTCGATGCTCCGCGGAAGGGGTTCGTAAAGTGGTGAATACAAGGTCGTTTTTTTATTTGTTGACTTTTAATATTGTGATGAGGCTGGTCGCAGGAAACAGGTACTTCGACGGGGATGATTGGGATTCGGACGAAAGCAGGCGCAGGTTGGATGATCTTAAGCTGATTTTTAGTCCAACTTTGGACACGCCTTTGGGCGATTTCTTTCCATTTCTGCGGTGGTTGACGTATTATGGAGCCGAGAAGAAAATGGAGAGAAAGTTCAGGCAGAGGGATGAGTTTTTGCAAGGTCTAATTGATAGAAATCGAAATAGTAAATCTTCTACCACTGATGGGGAAGGGCAGCGAACGCTCATTGATGTTATGTTATCACTGCAAGAATCGGAGCCTGAATATTACACTGAAGAGATCATAAAAGGAATTATATTGGTAATTATACCTGTGATGTGATGACAGTAGGTAATGTTTGTTTAGTTGGAATAGAATGGATGAGAATGAAATATGATATTATACTTGAAATAGTTTCGAATGAAAATGGAGTTAAAATGACCATCCAAATACACTATTTGATTCCATTCTCATTTAGATTATCTCATCCATCCATGCTGTTTGGAATGGAATGAAATGTGATTCTATTCCAACCAAACAAACATAGCCCTATTGTTATTGATATTGTTATTACTTTTTTCATTATCATAAAATGTAGAGATTAATTTCCAATTGAACATGTTCCAGACTTTTCGTGTTGGGTATGTGAAGTGAGTTGATACACAAGACTATATCTACAAGAAGAAAGTTGGAATATATGTTGGGTGTTTGTGCAATTGAGTAGTGTTATATATATGCACCCTAGTTTCTGAATCAATTCACTTGATAGATGTTGTGGCGTTAACTCATTGAAAAAGAAAAAAAATTACTCTGTAAATAATGCGGAGTAACAAATCATTTAACACCATCTCATCTGTCACATGAATTGGTACAGAAAGATGGTGTAAGTTGAATTTTTTTTGTACAATCACACCTTCAAACTGGGTGATTAGTTTTGTTTTCCCCATGATGCAGCAAGTCATGGGTGTTTATAATCAACACGTCGGAATGGTTCTCTTGATATGCTCCCTTTGGGCACCCGTTAACTCAAGTTCTTAAAATATTTTACTGCTTTTTGATATAGGTAATGCTGATAGCAAGAACCCATACCTCGGCATTGACCATGGAAACGGCAGTTTCACGTTTAATATCACATCCAGATGTACTCAAGAAGGCTAGAGACGAAATCGATGCAAACGTTAAACCATCTCAGCTACTAGATGATGCCGATCTTTCAAAACTCTCATACCTCCACTGTATCATCAATGAAACACATCGATCAGGTCCACTGGGGACAATTATACCTCCACGTGAGTCATCAGCAGAATGTACATTCGGAGGTTTTAACATCCCCCGTGGTACAATGTTGCTGGTGAATGAATGGGCCTTGCACAGGGACCCCAAGGTGTGGGTAGACCCACAAATGTTCAAGCCAGAGCGATTTGAAGGCGACGGAGGGGATGACAAGTTGGGTTTTAAGTTCATCCCATTCGGTTTCGGTAGAAGGAAGTGCCCTGGGGCTGGCTTGGCCACGAGGCTGATGGCATTGTCACTGGGAACCTTGATTCAGTGCTTTGAGTGGGAAGAGGTTGGGGAAGATTGCGGTGATGTGGGCTTAGAAAATGGCCTGAATACGGTGAAGGAGAAGCCCATGGAGGTCATCTTTCGACCTCGGAAGACCATGATAGATGCCCTTTCTCAACTGTGAAGTACTTTTAACTTTCTAAGATGTCTCGGTATTCCATTATGGTGTTGTGAATTTTTTTCTTTTTTTCTTTTTTTCGGGGCGAGAAAATAAGAAACATCAAATATCATAAAGCAGCCTAGTATCCCAATTAACTAGGTTAGCACCCTTGTGCTTCAAATCCTGTGCTATCAGTATCGAATATTATTATTATAAAAAAAATATAAAAAAAAAAAAAAGAAGAGAATTTTGGTGGTTTTGTGATTTTTAGACGTTCTTTAGTTGAACATATGTGACTGTTCTAAAAAAAAGAGAGAGATTGAGAGTGCAATGTTATTTGAGCCATATTATTGAATCAAAATAAAATTCCACATCAGGCATTTGACCTTAAAAAGTTAGTTTCTTACACTATATATTAGTGTGTTACATCATATGAGAATTTATTATGGATCAAAATATATTTGTCTCAAAAAAAATTTCCAAAAAATACAATCCATGGCGTACCGACCATCAAAATGCGGAGTTTAATTTCTCAGGATTATCCAACCACTATTTTGATGACATTACCTTAGATATTAATAAATGCAAAATGGGTGGTGACTTTACCTATGTTCAAAGGATCAATGAGGCCAAAATGTCGACACTGGATAGATGCTTGCATTATATAGGACAATGCAGAGATAATTTATCCCACAATTTGTACGATAACCATTTAATAAGCCAAGCCCATCAAAGAATGCAGGAAATTAACCAACAACTAATTGGGTTTTGTTCATAAGAAAACAATAATTAAAGACAATTTGTGATTATTATGACCTTGACTTAGTCAGCAACACGTAGTGACTTAGTAAGAAGTAAATCCATAGGTGCCCGTAATTCGGAAAATTAAATTCCTTATGAAATACATAGTCTTTGTCTGGATTTCAGAAAATTTAAGGGAAGCAAAAGGAAAATTATCAAAATTGCTTAGGAAAAAAATTATTCATAAGTAATTTCGATTATACCCTTTCCTTTGGGTAATGCTATTTTGCCACACATTTTGCCTAACTAGGTGCATTTGGAAAGATAAAATTGATTTTGCCCTACATTCTATCTTACTAAGTATATTTAGAAAGTTAAATTTGTGAGACTCACTGATATGATTAAATCTTAAAAATTGAAACTCTTCCAAATGCATATAGTAGGGCAAAATATAAGGCAAATTGTGAAACAGGTAGCATTACCCTTTTCCTTTTTTTTCCCTCCAACTCTATGAGATCTAAACCAAGCCATAAGATTCATCTATTTTTTTCTTTTTCCTTTTTTCTTTCATTCACCCACACAGCCACACACCCCTGTAGTGAGAGGCCTAGAGGAGTGATACCTCTCAAGTTAGACAAGGTCATTGATAAAGAATATAGCCATAAAATTAATGTACAACTTACTCCTCTGTTTCTTTTTCTTTATTTTTAAATTTTAATATTTTTTTTTATTGTATTTAATTAATTTATTTATTTTTAAAAAAAATGTTAAGATCACCGTCCCCTAGTCTCCCTCCCCCTCAACGGCTCAGCCCCATCGTCATCTAAAGATGGTAGCTGAAGACGATCTCTGGACAACTCCAAATGGGGCCGACACAAGCATACAAACAAAAAGGCCGTGTGGTAAAATGATTGCAATTGACTGAGAAAATTCGTGTATACAACCACATAACTGCGAAGAGACAATTAGTAGGGGAACGGAAGAGATTGAGAGAACATGGGAGAAACATACTGGTTCACCTTGACTCTCATCATCATCTTCACTCTTCCCCTGCTTTTAAAAATCTTCAAATATACTCAAAAAGGACACACAAATCTACCTCCGAGCCCACCATCACTTCCCATAATCGGTCACCTCCATCTATTGAAACAACCAATCCACCGAACTTTACAGGCTCTCTCCGACAAATACGGAAAAATCTTACAGCTCCGTTTCGGAACCCGTAAAGTCCTCTTGGTCAGCTCACCTTCCGCCGCCGAGGAATGCTTCTCCAAGAACGACGTCATCTTCGCGAACCGCCCTCGCGTAATCGCCGGAAAACACTTCGATTACAACTACACCACCGTCTCTGCTTCCCCATACGGCGATCACTGGCGCAATCTCCGCCGTATTATGACCCTAGAGATTTTCTCCCCTGCTCGCCTCGCCGCGTCATCGGGCGTCCGACGAAAAGAAATGAGTTTACTACTGAATCAACTGATGCAGGGTCATAATTACAGTCGGGGAATGAGAAAAGTCGAGTTGAAATCGAAGTTTTTCGAGCTTTCTTTCAACGTCGTGACGATGATGATCGCCGGAAAACGGTACTACGGAGATGATGTTGAAGATGCAGAGGAGGCGAGGCGGGTTCGAGAGGTTATGAAGGCGGGGCTGGAACTTTGTGCGACGTCGAATGTTGGGGATTATTTGCCGGTGCTGCAGTGGGTGGATTTTCAAGGGTTGGAGAGGAAGATGAAGGGGCTGATGAAAAGGATGGACGAGTTCTTGCAGGGTCTGGTTGACGGGCGGCGAAATTTATTGAGCAATGCTGCAGCTACTGGAATCAGTGGAACGGAGAAGAAGACGGTAATCGATAATTTGCTCTCGCTGCAACATTCGGAACCGGAGATTTTCACCGACGAAATTATCAAAGGAATTGTACTGGTAATTATAAGTTAAATCTTGATTTTCTTTTGTGTAGTACATTTATATATATACTGATATTTAATCTTAATTTTTAGATATTGATATTGATTTTATGTTCATGTCTTAGGATCTTGTATATATCCGCCGTTTGAAATTAAGTTCAAATTTCCTAGCATTTACAATTCCTTTTCAAGTTCAAAAACGGAGAAGGCTCAATTTTTATTTGTTTTTAGGAAAATGCCATGAATTCCTGACTCTTTCCCCAATTTCTTTCCTGAAGAATGTGACCATTGATGCATCATGCATTTGAAAAAATAATAATAATAATAATAATAATAAAGAAAAAACCCATTTGTTGATGTGAATGATGACCTCATTGGTGTCACATTAGGGGGAAAACAAAGATGATTAAAATTACTCTTATTTTTAATTTGTCATTGTCATGTCAACTAGCTTGCAAGTAATTTTTTGTAGAAAAACAATTGCATGGCCGTCCATTATTAACTACACAATAATTGACATATAGACATGTATTTAAAACAACACATTAAACCTTACGATGAACACGTGCCCACACATCCTAGTGTCCACCATCACATTCTTGCAATGACAGATGTTATGCTATCCGAACCCATGTAATTATGTGATATCTTAATTAAGCACTTTTCATTTGCTTAAAACCTGTTTGCTGTTTCAATAATTTGTGAAGACAAAAGGGTAATTTTATCCCGCTAGAACCTTGAAAGAAATAATTTTTCTGCATTTTTTGGATTTAACCAACGTCCGGTGTTTCCAATTTGTAGACAACAAAATGATCGGCTTGATTCTGATTGATTTTGTTTGCGTATTTTGCATGCCTTTTTACAAAAGATATTGAAATAAGGTTTTATAGGGTCGAAAGAATATGATTGAATAACTGAAAACCTTCAAATTGAAGATGTGATAAATTGCACATTTGCTCTTGTTGACATTTGTTGAATGTGCACAGGTGTTGCTAGCAGCAGGGACAGACACTTCATCAACAACCATGGAATGGGCAATGGCACTCTTGCTCAACCATCCAGATGCACTGGAAAAGGCCAGAGCCGAAATTGATGCAAAAGTTGGCCACCAACGCTTGCTGGACGAGCAAGATCTCCCAAACCTGAATTTCCTACGGTATGTTATCAACGAGGCCCTTCGCTTATATCCACCTGTCCCACTTCTAGTGCCACACGAAGCATCCGCAGACTGCACCGTAGGCGGTTTTGATGTGCCACGTGGAACAATGTTATTGGTCAATGCATGGGGCATTCATAGGGACCCTAAGGTGTGGGAGCACCCAACAAAGTTTATGCCAGAGAGGTTTGAAGGTTGGAGTGGTGAAGGATTTAGTCTGATACCTTTTGGTGCTGGAAGGCGAGGGTGTCCAGGGAATGTCCTGGCCAATCGGGCTGTTGGATTCACACTAGGGTCATTAATTCAGGCTTTTGATTGGAAGAGGGTTAGTGAGGAGGAGATTGACATGGCCGAGGGTTCAGGCCTCACCATGCCTAGAGCGAAGCCCTTGGAGGTTATATGCCAACCACGCCAAGCCATGATTCAGCACTTTCCCCTGAATGTCATGGAAGCAACATGAAACTGTAAATTGATTAATGAAAAAATTACTGGATTTACTGTTGTATGTGTAGCATGGACAAGCATGGTAGATCTGCTTTCTGATCAACTCTGCATTTTTAAATTTTTTTTATTTTATTTTAATGGAAGAACATCGATCATACAACTCTAATATTCTATTGAAAGAAAGTGGAATTAAACTCTGAACCTCCCCCTTATAAGGCTGTAGAGATACCACTCAACATTTTTATGGTAAATCACATTTAACGAGGATCATCACAACTTGACATAACCATAGGCTTTTTCTATTAATTACTCTCCTTACTTTATGTTAGTTATAATTGTTTAAAAATTGGCCATTAGCCATTTTCGATATCCCAAGCAGGCTTTTAGGGAGGGGTGAGCTGAATTAGGCGCTGTGACGTCCACAACTCTATTCAGCCGGCCACAATTCCCTGTCCAAGTACAAATGGCTCATTTGATTATGGTGGTTAGTGAAATGAGCAACACGTACTACATTTATACTTCGGGAGAAACAATATTAGATGTCTTTTAATCGGGTGGATATGAGACTCCCTATGCAGTCCTTTGGGATGATAGGAGGTAAGACCGACCTGAACACTACAGCCAAAGAGTTCCCCACAAAAAACCACAGCCTTGGGAAACAAGGCCAATTTCTTGTTAGCATACATATATTTAACCCAAATATATCTGTTGCTTGGACTGTAGCACGAGTCATGCATGATCATAGCGAGAATCGGCAGCTCTCTTAACTTAAAAACCCGATAACATAAGGCTACACGATTTTTGCATGAAAAGATGTCCAAGAAATTAAAATTTTTTTATTGCAAATTGGCTTGGGCATCATTCCATTCTGCTACCCTTCTATAAATAGAACTTTTATCATGCACTCAAAAACACACAAGAAGAGATCAATAGAAGCATATGACAATGGACGATATATGGTTCTACATCCTTTCTCTATCTTCCTTTCTCCTTCTTCTTTCAAAATTCTTATCACTTAACAGAACAAGGCGTAAAAAGCTCCCTCCAAGCCCCCCTTCCCTTCCTATAATTGGCCATCTTCATCTCATGAAGGAACCAATCCACCGAACGTTACAAAATCTTTCGGACAAATACGGCCCAATCCTTTCCCTCTCGTTTGGTTCTCGCCGCGTGCTTGTTGTGTCCTCCCCATCCGCCGTTGAAGAATGTTTAGCCAAAAACGATCTGGTCTTTGCCAATAGGCCTCGTCTTCTTGTTGGCAAGCACCTTCACTACGGCTACACCACACTGGGAGCTGCATCTTATGGCCACCACTGGCGGAACCTTCGCCGCCTTACGACGCTTGAAATCTTCTCAACAAATCGCCTCAACATGTTTCTGGGTATTCGACAGGAAGAAGTCAGATCACTAGTCCAAAATCTGTATCGAGATTCGCGCCTAAATTTTGTCAAAGTGGAGATGAAATCAAGGTTATCAGAGCTGTCTTTTAACATTATTATGAGGATGATTGCGGGGAAGAGATATTTTGGGCTAGAAGTGGAAGATATTGAGGAAGCTAGGGAGTTTCGGGATATTATAAGAGAAGTATTTGAGCTAAGTGGGGCATCAAATCCGGGGGATTTCTTGCCAATTTTACAATGGTTTGATTACCAGAACTTGGAGAAGCGGCTGTTGACAGTGCGGAGAAAGGTGGATGTATTCTTACAGAGTCTGATAGATGAGCATCGAAAGGGCAAGGAGACAAAGACCATGATCGATGGTATGCTGGCGTTACAGGACTCTGAACCTGAGTATTACTCCGATGAAATCATCAAGGGCATAATAATGGTATGTGCACAGACTAGAGTCTCTGTTTGTATGTTGACAGTCTGGTAGATGCAGATCACAATGAGACCACATTGATCCTGATTGTGGGCCCACCAGCCCAATTACTAGGTAGATCCAGATGACAACTAGACTACACGTATCCTCACCGTAGGACCACCCTCCCAATGACGGCAAAAACTTCTATGTAACTGTGATATAGTCAGGTGGTATTATAAGTTAATCAGGTTTAAGTAAAGTGAGAAAGTGGGACCAACAAGTACATTGACATTCCCACTCTACTTGAACCTGATTGGCTTGTGATACCACCTGACCATATCACAGTTACATGAAAGTTCTATCCCCAATGACTAATGCTGTCAATTGGGTGACCCGTTATTTGCCCATTTGGGCCAAGTTTGTTTGTTTTTTTTCTTTTTTTTAAAAAAAATTAATGGGGGATTTGTCGGTAAGAATTTGGAGTAGTTGACTTTAGGGGCTATTAGCAAAACTGAAAACCTGGCAGCTAAAGATAAGTCTGGCCAGTTTTGATTTCACACTATTTGGTAAATTTATTTTTTCTGCTAATCAGTTCAACTTTGTTCTAAAAATAAGGCATGAACATAGTTTTTTTAAAACCAACTGTGGCTTAGTTTATTTAAAAACCAGATAACAGTTATGGATTAGACCCAGTCTGATCCAGTTTTTGAAATTCCCAAACAAGCCCTTAGTTTAAATTTTTGACCCTTACTCAAGTTCTTAGTTCGAAGCAAGACAAAACGTATTTTAATAACCTGTGTGGTTCTTCTATACATTAAATATTTGTAAGATCAAGATCAAAGAAAAAAAATTTTCAATATTGGTTAATTTGTTAGGTAGCGAGTGGAAGACTTATGATGTAGAAAAATATAACATGAATGATTCGGCATTTTTGGACCTATATATTCCGTTGGATATTACATATTCGATAACGAAAGAATGGTGTAAAATTACTGATTAAAAAAAAAAATGTAAAATTTGTATATAAAATTTTTGTTCCATTAAACCCAACCCTTATCTATATTGAATATTTAGATTTAAAAAGTTCTAGTTAATTTCGGTCATAAAATAGAATCTATGTTTTTTCATGAAAGGGTCCTCTAATTTGATAGGAAATTACATCATATCTCAACTAACTTCCTTGCCTTATAATGTACACAGACATTGTTAACTGCGGGCACGGACACTACAGCAGCGACAATAGAGTGGGCTTTGTCACTTCTACTCAACAATCCTACCGAATTGAAAAAGGCTAGAGCTGAGCTGGACAATTACGTTGGTCAAGACCGTTTAGCAGATGAACCAGATCTCCCCAAGCTGCATTATCTCCAAAGCATCATCAACGAGACCCTTCGATTGTGTCCAGCAGCACCACTCCTAGTGCCACATCAATCATCTGATGACTGCACCATTGGAGGGTTTGATGTGCCAGGTGACACAATGTTATTTGTTAATGCATGGGCCATTCACAGGGATCCTAAGCTATGGGAGGACCCTACGGCTTTCAAGCCGGAAAGGTTTGAAGTTGGGGAAGGTGAAGCATATAAATTGATGCCATTTGGGCTAGGGAGGAGAGGGTGCCCTGGGGCCAGCCTTGCCAATAGGGTGGTGGGGTTGGCATTAGCAGCATTGATTCAGTGTTTCGAGTGGGAAAGGGTTAGTGAAGAGGAAGTGGAAATGTCCGAAGGGACAGGACTTACTATGCCTAAAGCTAATCCATTAGAGGCTATGTGTAAAGCACGCCCGACCATGATTAATCTCCTTTCGGAGCTATAGTTAGTGTTTGAGTACTGTTTTATGTATCTTCATAAATTAACACAAATATTGTGATATGATTGTCGTTCCCCACCTTTTCCTCTTTGAATTTTGACATTTTTAATTAAATTTTTTAAGTTAAAAGTTTGCAAATTTAAGTCACCTCCTCTGTCATCTGCCACATTTTCATCTGAAAGACCACAATGGTTGCTAGAGTGACCCACTCTACCACAGTAGATACAAATCTTGAAGGCTCGCTCGTACTTAAATTGAATCCACACCGCAGAATTATCATCAAGGTTAAGATATATTCCTGCCACCAATGGTTCTGCTGGTTGGAATGTGATGCACACCCGAATATAGTCTCCGTAGGGTATTAAGCGAGCTTCCAAATCCACATGCAAAACCGCCCCTGCATAAGCTCCCAGATCCTCGGCCACCGCTTTCCTAAGATACTCGAAAGGTAATCCATGAATCTGCAACCAAATACGAGTTTCCATAAAACGAACATTTTGAGGGATGAGGTTCGGGACCTATTCTTGGAGGACCAAGAACGCTCTGTCAATGGCACAGGGGCTATTCAGCAGAATTTCAAGCCTATCATCTGTATTTTCAAAGTTAAAAACAAATAAATCTTCAATCTTGTCAACTTAGACCAACTCCCTAGTGTGCCAAATGTGAGTTTTTTTCCTCCTAAATGAAGGTCGGGGCGGAGTTAGGATTTCTCTCCGGATACCGTGTTATAATTCTGTGAAGTGGAAACTAAAAACTCTGAAGAGTGTTTTTTTCTAAAAAAAAAAAATTTACTTTTTAGTAATCATTTTCCAATATAACACTAAAAAAAAAAAGATATATTTTGTCAATTTATTACAAATTGACTTTATACGGAGTATATGCTTCAAAATGATTACCAGCCTTTGTTTTTGGCATTATGTTGGTAAGCAGCTATCAAATGGTAATTTCTCTCAAAATAAATAATAATAATAAATTGTTTGAGCCCGTGCCCCGAAAGGCCACTGGCTCCGGCACTGATGAAGGCTGCAGTAAAGGTTCAACGGAGTCCAAATCCTCTGCTACCACTTCGTGGCCTCCTTCCCTGTCACTATGCTTAAAAATTGACACACAGCAAATTTCAAGTTCAAGAAAACGGCAAAAACGTTAGCCCCTTTCCTCCGTTAGTGCAGGTTATGGTAATAAAAATATCAGTTAAAAAAGGAAGAAAACTAAGGAAAATAAAATGATTTGTTAATAAAGAAAAAACTAAGAAAAAGGAAAGTTTTTTATATTCTCAGTCAACAATCATCTCCATCCTGTTACCAATAATACCACTCCATATAAATATATCATCTCTTCGTGAACAACAACAATTGCATATGACAAACTTAAACATAGATCAAAGAAAAATCCTCAAAAGAAAAAGAAAAGCAACAAATTAAGTTTAGTGAAAAACTCCATGATACAAACTGTAAAATGAGAATTTCGGATAAATAAATTTGAAGAACTCCTAAGCTCCTAATCATTCAACCCAAAAGAAATTATTGAATGGAAGAAATGAGATAATAAGAAGAGCAAAATAAGGAATTTGAAGAACAGCCTTTATTTATATATTTTTATACTCTGATTATTGGCAATTGTCGTTGGAGTGATCCGACGATTATCAAAGGGGTAATCCCCTCGCCGGGTTAATTAGAGAAAGAATCGTTTGTGGGCTGGCCTAACAGTTGTCGGAGGGGTGGCCTGATACTCGCTGGACGAGAAAGGGGCTGTTCACAAAGAGATGATACAGGGAATAAAAAAACTTTCTTTTTTCTTGGTTTTTTATTTTATTTTCCTTAGTTTTCTTTTTTTTAAATAATAATTTTATGATCATAACTTACACTAACGGACGAAAGGGGCTAATGTTTTTTCCGATTGCTTGAAATTGCAATTGCTACTTGTCAATTTTTAAGCATAGTAACAGAGAACGGAAACACGTGAGTGGTAGTAGAGGATTTGGACTCGATTCGATGATCCAAAAACACTGCAAGAAGGCATTTAGATGGCCTGGCTGACTGGCTAGCTCTGTGACTATACACCTCTCCCATATTTACTTCAGCCACCCACCCCTGGCGGGCCATTTGGGAAACGGATTTGGTGCAGTCCATGGCTTCAACTGCACGGTGCAGTAGGCGTTGGATCTGTGCCGCGTGGTGGAGCAGCAAATGGAGGGTGGATCTTGCACCTGGCTGAAATGCTTCTTTCCCCCTAACGCCGTTTGCCGTTAAGAAGCAAAATGTATGAAAACGCTGCGTTTTGCTTGCAATTTCGGGGGCAAAAGCTGATGCCTCCCCATTTTCAATTCATTTCGTTCCCTCTCTCTCGTCTCTCTCCTCTCTTCCCTCCCCGCCGTTCCACTCTCTCTCCTTTCTCCCCCCTGGCTCCGTTCCACTCTCGCTCGCCGTCGTCGTCCCAGATCTGCAGACCGGCAGTTCCCCCACCACTGGCGCAAGCGCAGGCGCAGAGGTGCGCCAGATCCACCCCCGCTGCCGCTGCCGCTAGTGCTCCGACGCTGCTGCTCTAGACGCTGCTGGTTCCCCCGAAAGCCCCTGCTATCGCTACTCCTCCTTCCTCGGCGCAGGTACTGGTTTTATATATATATAAATATATTTTTTTTTTCTGTGTATAAATTTTTCTGTATAAATTTTTTTTTTCTTTGTAACCTATGTATGAGAAGTTATGTTGTGATTTTTTTTTTTTTTTTTTTTTTTTGTTTTGTTTTGTAACCTATGTATTCAAAGTTATGTTCTGAAATTTTTTTTTTTTTTTTTTTTTTTTTTTTGCAACCTGTGTAAAAAAAATGAGTTACGTGCGACTCCACCACCCATCGACGGCATGCGACGACAATCTGGTGGGTCTCCTCGCAACGCCATCTTCAACGATCATTCCACTTCTCCGACGACCAGTGGTAAGCTTAGGGTTCATATATATATATATATATATATATATATATATATATATATATATATATATATATATATATATTTTTTTTTTTTTATTTTATTGTGTTACCCTAACCTCAAAAATTTGCTATTTTCTTCTGTGATTCCTTTATGGTTGGACTGCCATTTGGTTAAAATGCAATAGATTTTATGATTTATTTATTTATTTATTTATTTTTTGTGTATGTATTTGTATGCCCTGTTTTGGATAATGAGAAAAGGAATAGAAATATTTTATTTTATTTATTTATTTATTTTTTTGTGCGTGTGTGTGTAACCCTAACCCTAAATGTTCAAAAATCTGATTTAGAATGGTTTTTATTATTATTTTTCTTTGTGTATGCATGTTGGTGGTGCTGCTGCTAGTGTTAGGGATTTGTGGAAGAAAGTCCAACTTGTTTTGTTAAGAAAGAAAACGTGTAAAGTTCAAAATTAGTCCGAAAAAATGGAGTTGGCCGGAGCTCTTACTTTTTTTTTTTTCCTGACGGAGTTGGGCGGAGTTTATACCTTTTTTGTGTAGGCTAAATTTTTTTTTGTGTTTACCCCCGAAATCTAAGAAGAAAATATACCAATGATGCATTCTTTTCCTTAGCTGCTTATTTGTGATTCAGGAAATTTGGGATTGCAAATAGCTAAAACCATATAGCTATATCCTTTTTACACTAATGGTTTGCATACATGCCATCTTGTTTTTACCCCTCTGGGGCCTAATGTTTCACTTTAATTCCAGGTCTATGAGTTGGAGACAAGTTATTTACAGGATCCAAGCTAGTGTGGCAATGTATTGAAAGGTTTTGAAGGGTTTCTATCTTCATCTAAGAACACTACCCTATATAGCCATGAACTTTTGTAATAAATTTACATATTAAAGAACAACCTAGATAAACAATAATAGTATAATGGACTTCATGGAAGCCTTATTAGCTTCTGGGGGTGTTGCTTTTGTATTTGGTCCGGTCGTTAATGGACTTCCATTCATGTGCTTCTATCAAGTTTTATGCTTCCATAATAATTGAGTTGATTAAATTGTTCTAAAGGGTCTGAAAACAAACCTGATAAAACATTAACTGGGGTTGAAGTTGATTCCAACACTAGAAAGGGGTTTTCTGACATGGTGGAGGTTGATTTACTTGAATGAACATTTAATTGTTTTAGTTGGAACGACATTGTGATTGAGTTGTTGATATTGAGATATGTATGGTGAATCTTTAAGATTTTACTTCCTTATATCGTTTAATGAACAAATTCTATGGTTTTAATTTTTTGGGGGAATTAATTTTCTTTTCCTTTTAAATTTTTTTCCATTCAGGTTGATGAACAATCTCTATAGACTTGTCAATTGTTGCTATCGAGGATTGATTGTCAAAGCATAGAACGAAGCGAAAAAAATGATTTTTTTCTCAATTATTTTTATTTGATGCATTTTGGTTTAATGTGTACTGAATATGGATGTAAACTTAATTAATTTATTTTTTTGGTTGTTTTTGGTGGAAACTAATTGTTGGTAAATGATTTTTGTTACGATGGATTTTTTATTGGTTTAATGGAATGATGTATAGGATATGTTGTTTTTATTTGTGATTGTGTTGTTTGATGTTGTACAGGCTTAATAAGTCGATAACTTGGGATGTCCTGATTACAGAAAGGGTCATGTCAGATTTTGCAAAAATTTTGGTGCCTTAATATATTGTTGGCTACTAAATAAATAGTTAGTAGTTGTTTGATTTTGTATAAATTTAATAAGTCGATAAGTTGGAATGTCCTAATTGTAGATAAGGTTATGTAAGATTTTTTTTTTTTTTTTTTTTTGTTGGATTAATAGTTTATATTCGGGTCTGGCCATTAGAAATTTATGAATAAAAATCTTCATTTTTCCAAAAAATTTTCATTCGGGTCTGGCCATTTTAATTTGATCTTATTTGGTATTGGTGCAATTTCATTTGTGTATAATCAAGAAGCTTCTGCTTTATTTTTATTGAACATACATAATTGGACAAAGGCTTGAACAAAAAAAAAAAAGGGGGCAATGGATATGGATGAAAATGGAGTATATTTTGATAACCATTTTAGAGCCTTTTTTGGCATCCTGTTGTATTTGGTACAATGCTCTTGTTTTAGGGGCTTTATTATAGATTTCCTAGCCTTGGGTGCAATCTTATGCATGCATCAAAGCAAAAAATGTTTTCATGGGGCTACTCTTTCAATGCATAAGTAAGATTATGATTTCGGCATCTTCTAATCGGTTGAAATCCTAAATGAATTGACCATTAAGGAACCACATTTTTGCAATTTCAAAGCCTAATGAAATATGAGAATTCACCCGAGGAACCAAATTTTTTTAGAAAATTGGGCATTATCCCAACTATAACAAAGACATCCCAAGTTATCAACTTATCAAACTTATGTAAATCAAATTACTCACTATCCTTACCAAACCTGTACAAAATCAAACTACTCACTAATCGTTCCGCAGTCAACAATATATCAAGGTACAAATTTTTTTATATAGAAATTCAAGCATAACATATCTATAATGAAGACCATCCCAAGTTATCGACTTATCAAACTTGTACAAAATCATACTCACTATTCGTTCAACGACCAACAATATATCAAAATACAATTTTTTTTTTTCAGAAAAAAAAGGCATGACCATATCTATACCCAAGATCATTCGAAGTTATCAACTTATCAAACCTGTACAAAATTAAACTACACACTATTTGTTCAGCAGCCAACAATATATCAATGCGGAAAGGTTACAAAAATGATTTTTGTAAGGTTTACATCAATATTCAGCGTACACATTAAATCAAAATGCATCAAATAAAAATCAAATTAACACAAAAATCATTCTTTTGAATTCATTCAATGCTTTGGCAATCAATCCTTAATAGCAGAAAGGTTATTTGAGCCTTAACCAAGTTGAATCATCAATACTTGCTTGTGTTGCAGTGATAGTAACCTCGTTTATCCACCACAAGAACTGAGTCATTCTAGTACTCAAAAGCTGTATAATGAAGTAAGAAAAAAACAAAAACAAAAATGTTACGACGTAAAACAACAACAAAAATTGAAAAAAAAAAAAAAAGAATATATGTCAAGTTCATGTAATTAGTTAGAATCATTTAGATGTCCCTTAAAATTAAACTACACTCCATTGTAGGGAGATACCATTACTAAAAAAAATGACATCCAAATCATGACCACTCAAGTAATAGAGAATGGATTTTTCTCCATACTTTTAATTGGAATGCTAGAAGTCATGGATTTTTCTCCAATGCTAGAAGTCAATTTCTAGGAACCATTCAAATTTAAAATCCCATGCCAAATAAGAAAAATGTTGAATATAAACATCCCATGCCAAACCATAAAAAATTGTTGTTGCATTCCAGAGAGAAAGATTAAGAGAGAAACATTACATGCCTCATTGAATATAATTTATAAGAAAAATGTTCAAACGTCCTAATTTACTTGTTCAAATAAAGTGGAAGTCATCACATGCATCAATCCACTATAAATATAAATGTTATAAATTTTTTAATTAATTAGCAGACCTTCCATGTTATTTAGATATAAGAGGATTTGAATAATAGGGAGTATAGCTTCACTCAATTTACAATACCAATTAATTTGTTCTCCCATGACTTTAATGGTTTGATTCTCTAATCAGACCAAAGTTCTTCACCCTCTGATAAAGAAGGCCACCTCACATGGCACATCAATTTACAATACCAATTTTTTTTCTTTTTTTTTCTTTTGTGTTTTAGCTAATCTTTGGTGGTTCTATGGAACAATAAAAGAGAGAAAGAGACTACTCTAGTGGAATTCAAATCTATGTTGTTGCAGGGTTTTGTGATTTCTGACTGGGAAGGTATGGACCAACTTAGCCAACCTCATGGCTCAAACTATCGTTATTGCGTTTCATCTGCTGCTAATGCAGGAATTGACATGGTAGATATTAAACGCTAATTCTTTACAGACTACGTTTACTTAACATAATTCATGTATCCATATTCCTGAGTGAGAAAATTTGTAGGTGATGGTCCCTTTTAGATACGAACAATTTCTGGAGGATTTAATATTTCTGGTGGAATCAGGGGAGATACCATCAATCTAAATTCATCAATCTAAAGCCCGCAGATGACAATCGCAGTTCTAGTAATCCATCAATCTAAATTCTAAATCATACTGCAATTTTCACTTTCATCCGGAATACACTGACAATTCTGATGACAATCGCAGGAGAAAAATAAAAATAAAAATTGGGGCTTTCAGATCTAAAGCCCGCAGTAGCTTACCAGCAACCAAAAAGCCAAAATCGAAAAGCAAAAATCATCTTAAAAATTACATTTCAACCAAAAGAGAAAGGAAAAAAAAAAAAAAAAACTAGAAATTTCTCAACAAAAAAACCCGTTTATACAGGTTACAAACAAAAATAAAAAATAAAAAAATACAGAACATACATAATTACTCGCTATGCCTGCAAAAAAAAAAAAAAAAAACTTGAAATTTCTCAACAACAAAACCAGTTTACACAGGTTACACAAAAAAAAAAAAAAAAAAAAAAAAAAATATATATATATATATATATATATTTTAGAACATACCTGGGTTCTAGCCGAGGAAGGAGCAGTGGCAGCAGGGGCTTTCGGGGGAAGCTAGGGCGGACCAACAGTGGCAGCGGCAGCTGCGGAGCAACAGCAGCGGCAGCGGTGGAGCAGTAGCAGGGGCTTTTGGGGGAACCAGCAGCGGCCGGAGCAACAGCGTCAGAGCAGCGGCGTCGAAGCAGCAGTGGTGGAGCAGCAACGGCAGCGGCAGTGGCGGTGGATTTGGCGCACCTCTGCGCCTGCGCCTGCGCCGGTGGTGGGGGAACTGCCGGTCTACAGATATGGGACGACGACGGCGAGAGAAAGTGGAACGGAGCCAGGGGGAGAGAGGAGAGAGAGTGGAACGGCAGGGAGGGGAGAAACGAGAGAGACGAGAGAGAGGGAATGAAATGAATTGAAAATGGGGAAGCATCAGCTTTTACCCCCGAAATTGCAAGCAAAACGCAGCGTTTTTATACATTTTGCATCTTAACGGCAAACAGCGTTAGGGGGAAAGAAGCATTTCAACCAGGCTCAAGATCCACCCTCCATTTGCTGCTCCGCCACGCGGCACAGATCCAACGCCTACTGCACTGTGCAGTTGAAGCCATGGACTGCACCAAATCCGTTTCTGGCCATTTGGCCCCTGTTTCCCTGCATGGGAAAATAACAAAATCACCTCTCCCATTGCCCTTGTTTCCCTGCATGGGCATGCTCTTAATGACAAATTAAGCACCTTTCCCATATTTACTTCAGCCACTCACCCCTAGCGGGCCAACCCTGCATGCTCTTAATGACAAATAGCTGCTCTATTGAAACGAAAGGACATTTGTCCTACTAGGCTCTCCTAAGATGACTCGGTCCCACACAACCACATGCAAGACTAACCCTGTGTTTGGTTGGGTGGAAAAGGGTAGGGAAGGAAAGGGGGGAGAGGGAAAAGGGGGGGGGAAGGATTCAAAATCCCTTGTTTGGTTGGGAGGGAAAACAAGAAGGACCCTCTTTCCGTCCCCACCCACCATTTTCAATCTGCCCAAAAAAGGGCGGAAAAGTGGATGGAAATGTGGGGGGAAAACTGAAGTGACAAAAATACCCTTGAATGGGTATGCTCCAACTAGTCAGCATTCAATGGAGAATAACGTAGAAAATCATGCTGTCGAGTTGGATCTACCAGGAAGATCCCATCTGAGCAACCCTTCAAACCCATCTCAGTTGAAAAATAAAAATAAAAAACCCAGACCAAGATGCCGGCCATTGCCATTGCCATCACCGTCATGGAGATTGCGTTTGCACACTTGGATCGTCGGTAACAGAGGAAGAACCGAATCCATAAATCTCAGGACTACTGACGGAATGCGAGACGTGGTCTACGGCAACCTCGTCGTCCTCGACGGTGAATCCAGACTGCGGGGTAGTGCTAGAGACGTCAACGGCGGCGATGTAGTCCTTGTCGACGCCTTTGCTAGCAACATCTCTCTCTCTCTCTCTCTTTACTTCTCTATAGCCCTTCATTTTTTAGAATTTTCTCTGTAAGCTAAAATGGAAAAGCAAAAATGTAGAGTTAAATAATTTAACAAAAGAAGAAAAAAAAAAAACCAACGGGCCCAAAAAAAAAAAAAAAAAATTTATGAGGGTAATATGGTAAAATATCTTTTTTTATCTTTTATCACTTCTCCTTCATCTTCCTTCTTACGAAACAAAGAGAGAGAAAGGAAAACCCCTTTCCATCCTCCCTACCAAACAATAGGAAGAAAATAAGATTTCCTTTTCCTAGGGATGGGTGTTCTATTCCCTTCCCCTTTCCTTTCCTTCCCCTCAAACAAACACAGAATAAGAATGTGAGCTGAGGCGGAGCCAGGAATGTTTAATTGGGGTGGCCAAATTTTTTTTTTTTAATAGTGATTTCAAAAATATTAGAACAATCTCAAGTAGGGGTGTTAATGGTTCGGTTTGGTTCGGTTTTAGGGGAGATTTCAAACCAAACTATTATACTTCGGTTTTATTCCTCCCAAACCAAAACCAAACCATACCTATAAAAAAACCAAACCAAACCAAACCATTATATTTCGGTTTGGTTCGGTTCGGTTTCGGTTTTAACCTATCAAGTAACAACAAATAATTGAAAATGAAAAAAATGGCATGCCAAACTCCAAATAAAAACATTTTTAATAAAAGCATTACATTAGCAACTAAAAAAAACAAACATTGTATCAAAATAGAAACATATTGACATACATCAATATGTCAATATCACACACAACATTAATAGTTAGTTTAATACATACCAATATAAAAAGGGAAACAATAAGCACTTAAAATTAACAAAAACAAGCTCATTACCTATTTTACCCTTATTAGAATTGGGAATTTACAAACTTTAAGTTTATATATATATATATATATATATATATATATATATTATTTTTCGGTTTTTTCAGTTTTTCGGTTTGGTTTGGTTTTTTAAAACTAAAAACCAAAACCAAACCAATTGAGTTCGGTTTTCTAAAATTAAAACCATAACCAAACCTAATGACAAAAAAACCAAACCAAACCGTTCGGCTCGATTTGGTTCTTGGTTTTAACCAAAACCATTAACACCCCTGATCTCAAGAACAAAAAAGTAACAAGTTCTTAAATACCCCATCTTGAAGGGTGAAACAAATCGTCTTAGTGTTTTTTGCCAAGTAGTGTCTCAAATACCCGAGCATACCTATGAAACTGAAATGCCACATCACAAGTCCTTGAGCCCTTATCCATGAGGAATAAATCTACCATTGAGCTCATCATTGGACTCGTGATGAGGCAAAAGTTCAGTCAACAGAGGGAAAAAAATAAAAAATAAAATAATTTACAATTAGAGCAAAAGTTTAGTTACCTATTGTAATTGGACTCATCATTAGACTCGTGATGAGGCATTCCAGTTTCATACGGCACCCCAGCCGTAGCTATACAAAGCTAATATCTATGCAAGTAAGAGGGTGCTATTCTCTTAGATAATGGAGACTAAGAGGTGTGATGGTTTTTGTCGGACTATCAAGAAAAAATGGTGTGAATGGGACATTGGTAACTGGTAGAATTTATCAGGATCCATTTTTCCTTGCAGAACAGTGTCAAACTGCTGGAAACATGGCTCATATGATATTACAAAAATGTCATTTGATTCTTCATTTGAGTTGAGGGTGTTTTAGTAAAATTATAATATATTATAATTGGGTGAGGTGTGTTTCACCGTTTAAAATGGCTACCTGTACCGTTTTTTGAAAAACTTGAATCCTATTGATCCAAGTGCTGATTTTTTTCAGAAAAACTGCAACCGTCTGCACGTAGCTCCGCCCTTGGATGTGAGAGGACAGGGGGATCTGAGTAAGTTTGATGCCATTGAAGGAAACAAACAAAAGACACCGCTCCACTGAAACGGAAAGACGCTTGTCCTACTAGGCTCTCCAAGATGACTCGCCCCCACCCAACCACTAGAGTAGCTAGGATGTGAGAGGACAGAGAGGTCTGAGAAATTTTGATGGCGTGAAGGAAACAAACAGAAAAGGAAGGAGAGTACAAAGGAGAAGAAAAAAAGGGGAAATTACCAAAAGAAAACCTGATAAAACAAGTCCACACAATTTTTGCTGGTCAAAGACGACACCTGTCAAAGATATCCGAGAAATAAAATATTTTATTTCAAATTGTCTTGGGCATTACTCTGCCATCCTTCCATAATAATCACGGGTCGGGTGGTGCGGGTTTTGGTTCACACATGTTTTGACAGGTGAATTAAATTTACATCTATTTTTATCCATACAAGTGAGTGGTTTTGATCCATGTAATACATCGGATTATGAGTGAGTTGCGGGTGGGTCTATGGGTTGAGATTTTAGTTAAATTTTATTAGTTTTTTTTTCCCTTAATTTGGTCATACCATTTTATATCTTAAAAACACAAATAAAAAAAAAAGACAAAAAAATAAATAATCAAGATATGTGTTGATTATATTTTATATATATATAGAAAGAGGGAGAAAGAGTACGAACAATAAAATAAAAATTATAAAACATATATTGATTATTAAAAAAGAAATAAAAGTTAAAAATCAATGATACGTTGTCACATGTAACATGTATAATTTAATAAATATAAAAATATGCGGACGGATGGGTTTGAATCGGTTTTTTTCTTTCAAAACCGCAAACCACCTATGATACCGCAAAAAAATAAAATCCTAAATCATCACCCACTCACCCCAACGATTGAATTCATCTAATGCCTTTGGGCAGGGTCAGATTGAGCGGTTTTCGCTGGCCGAGCGGAACCGTGAGCACCCAATCTATATACAGAAGTTATAGCAGACATTTGATGGTGCACTCAAAAGCACACTTCCAAGAGCTTAATAGATGCACATGACAATGGAAGATACATGGTTCTACTTTCTTTCCGTGTCTTCCTTTTTCCTTCTCTTTCTCCTTTCAAAGCTCGTATCACTCAACAAAACATGGCGTAAAAAGCTCCTTCCAAGCCCGCCTTCCCTTCCCATAATTGGCCATCTTCATCTCATGAAGGAACCAATCCATCGGACATTACAAAATCTTTCGGACAAGTACGGTCCAATCTTTTCCCTCTCGTTTGGTTCGCGCCAGGTGCTTGTCGTGTCCTCCCCATCCGTTGTCGAAGAATGTTTTACCAAAAATGATGTGGTCTTTGCAAATAGGCCTCGTCTTCTTTCTGGCAAGCACCTTAACTATGACTACACCACATTGGGGGCTACCTCTTATGGCCAACACTGGCGGAATCTTCGCCGCCTCACTGCACTTGAAATCTTCTCAACAAATCGCCTCAACATGTTTTTGAGCATTCGACAGGAAGAAGTCAAATTACTTGTCCAAAATCTGTATCGGAACACGCACCAAGGTTTGGTAAAAGTGGAGATGAAATCAAGGCTATCAGAGCTGTCTTTTAACATCATTATGAGGATGGTTGCAGGGAAGAGATATTTTGGGCTCGAAGTTGAAGATTTTGAGGAAGCTAGGCAATTTCGGGATATTATAAGAGAATCATTTGAGCGGGAGAAACGTCAAAAGTGTCTTCATGTATCGAATGCAATCCTTTGGGATGATATGGGATAAGACCCAAACACTAGAAGCCAAAAGGGTTCCCCAAGAAACCATATCCTTGAGACACAAGGAAAAGTTGCCAGCATACATAATTACATAAACAATTCAAATATATATACACGTGGCTTGGAATATTATCGGGGCGAGTCATGCATGACCATGCATTAGCCTGAGTACATCAGTAACACCCTTTAATTTAAAAACCTGATAAAGCAAGGCCACACAATTTTTGCCGGTCAAAGACGACAGCTGCCAAAGATATCCAAGAAATAAGATATTTTATTTCAAATTGGCTTGGGCATCACTATGCCATCCTTCTATGGAAGGCATAGCAGACATTTGATAATGCACTCAAAAGCACACTTCCAAGAGCTCAATAGATGCACATGATAATGGAAGATACATGGTTCTACTTTCTTTCCGTGTCTTCCTTTCTCCTTCTCTTTCTCCTTTCAAAGCTCGTATGGCTCAACAAAACATGGCGTAAAAAGCTCCCTCCGAGCCCGCCTTCCCTTCCCATAATTGGCCATCTTCATCTCATGAAGGAACCAATCCACCGAACGCTACAAAATCTTTCGGACAAATACGGCCCAATCTTTTCCCTCTCGTTTGGTTCGCGCCATGTGCTTGTCGTGTCCTCCCCATCCGTCGTCGAAGAATGTTTTACCAAAAATGATGTGGTCTTTGCAAACAGGCCTCGTCTTCTTTCTGGCAAGCACCTTAACTATGACCACACCACATTGGGGGCCACCTCTTATGGCCAACACTGGAGGAATCTTCGCCGCCTCACTGCACTTGAAATCTTCTCAACAAATCGCCTCAACATGTTTTTGAGCATTCGACAGGAAGAAGTCAAATTACTTGTCCAAAATCTGTATCGGAACACGCACCAAGGTTTGGTAAAAGTGGAGATGAAATCAAGGCTATCAGAGCTGTCTTTTAACATCATCATGAGGATGGTTGCAGGGAAGAGATATTTTGGGCTAGAAGTGGAAGATTTTGAGGAAGCTAGGCAGTTTCGGGACATTATAGGAGAATCACTTGAGCTAAGTGGGGCATCAAATCCGGGGGATTTCTTGCCATTTTTACAATGGTTTGACTTCCAAAAGCTGGAAAAGAGGATGCTGAAATTGCGGAGAAAGATTGATGTATTCTTAGGAGGTCTGATAGATGAGCATCGAAAGAGTAAGAAGGAGACAAAGACCATGATCGATGCTATGCTATCGTTACAAGACTCCGAACCTGAATTATACTCGGATGAAATCATCAAGGGCATTATCTTGGTATGTGTACAGCATTTTTTTGATTTTTTTTTTGTTCAAGCCCTTGGACAACAGAAGGTATCTCATCCTTCTTTCGATAACCCTTTTCCGCTTACATACCCACTCGGGAGGAGTTGAAATCCAACCTTCCCCAAATCCTATCCCTCAAAGAAAAGGCACTATTGAGTTACAACCCCATTGGCATATAGCATCTCTGTTTCTATGTGCCTATGTGGAGTGTAGACTCCTGGGTTGATGCTGATAAGTAGGCTGTATTGATCCTGATTGTAGGCCCATCAATCCAACGACTAGATAGATGCAGAGGACTATCGACTTCATCAATCCTGATTATAGGCCCACCCTCCCAATAACTAAAGCTACCACTTGGGTTGAGTTGACTGGTTATCGGCCTTTTCAGCCAAGATTTTTCCCTTTTGTTTTTTTAAGGGTGTTATTGTAATTCATTAATTTTATTTGTACATTTCATTAATTTTAATTTCTCAAAATTTTAAAAAAATATAAATCAATATTTGAAAATAGGTTTCTTATTTTAACTGTTACACAACTAGCAAACTATTGAACTTAAACAGCACTTTTTTATTTTTGGGTGAAAGTGGTCCTTCCAATTGGAAATTCTATTTTTAACTAACTTCCTAGCCTTATAATGTTCACAGGCATTGGTAACTGCGGGCACGGACACTTCAGCTGTAACAATAGAGTGGGCTATGTCACTCTTGCTCAACCATCCTACCGTCTTAAACAAGGCTAAAGCCGAGCTGGACAATTTCGTTGGTGAAGACCGTTTAGTAGACGAACCAGATCTCCCCAACCTGCAATACCTCCAAAGCATCATCAACGAGACCCTTCGATTGTTTCCAGCAGCGCCACTCCTAGTGCCACATGAGTCATCGGATGACTGCACTGTCGGAGGATTTGATGTACCCCGTGGCACAATGTTAATCATAAATGCATGGGCCATTCATAGAGATCCTAAGTTATGGGAGGACCCTACAGCTTTCAGGCCAGAGAGGCTTGAAGTTGGGGAAGGTGAATCATATAAGTTGATACCATTTGGTCTAGGGAGGAGGGGCTGCCCTGGGGCTGGCCTTGCCAATAGGGTGGTGGGGTTGGCTTTGGCAGCATTGATTCAGTGTTTTGAGTGGGAAAGGGTTAGTGAAGAGGAAGTGGAAATGTCCGAAGGGACAGGACTAACTATGCCTAAAGCTAAGCCACTAGAGGCTATGTGTAAAGCACGCCCAACCATGATTAATGTCCTTTCAGAGCGATAAGCAATGTTTGATTACCACAAAAATTGTTGTGATATGATTGTTATTCTCCCCTTTACCTTTTTGAATTTTGACTGTTTTATGGAGTAATTTACTTTTGTGAGTTGAAAGATTGCAAATCTAGTCACTTTTATTTTTTGAATGACCAATGTTGTCTGCCCCAAAAATCAATGACTGTAAAATTATTAGATTGCAGTTCGCAGGGAGATGAAGGGGATCCTAAATATTTTTTTGAAGATCCAACGCTAACCCTTGAACTGGTACTTACTGCTCCATGCCTAATTGATTAATCAAATTTGACAGAGCTACGTACCTCTGGTGGCACATGAAAGTATGCTTTTATCGCTTTAACTAAAATTGGAAGTACTAACTTATTTTCCATTTGTAGTAGGATTTATGATAACAACTATTTTAAAATATGGAGATATAAATAGTGGTTACCAAACCCACGAAGATGTTTCAATTGGGACCATAAATTGATTTTTTTTTTTTTTTTTTTATGAAAAATTATTTGATACATTTTTTTTTTTTTTGGTAGGAATAATTTGATACATTGATTGGTAAAAATTTAGCTAATCTCCAAAGAGGTACCATGTTGAAGGAAAAAAAATAAAATAAGGAGAGAAGAAAAAGAAAAGAGAGCTATTTATGAACCTGTCTCTGACTGTGTGTGATAGTTTTTCTTATTTTCATTTTTTTTTTCTAATGACAACATGTCTCCAAAATAAAACCCAAAGCTCAATCCATGAGTCAAGTAGTTGCTAACTTGATCGACGTAATTGATATCTTAACGAATTTTGAATTTCATACATTTATCTCTAGGATATTTCAACCTTTAACTCACCTAATCTAATAAAATACAGATAAGATTACCATGTAATCCATTTCAATTATCATTGATAACTGATTAGTAATTAGCCCAAGAAAATGTGGGGGAGTTGAACCCAAAATATTCTGTTTTATGGTGTAAGACCCAAGAATGATTAAGCTATAAAAAATAAAAATTCTAAAGGATCGTGTGTCCACCTCTATAGTTTTATGTCA
The DNA here is from genome assembly GCA_039720395.1 of Liquidambar formosana. Classification (NCBI taxonomy): domain Eukaryota; kingdom Viridiplantae; phylum Streptophyta; class Magnoliopsida; order Saxifragales; family Altingiaceae; genus Liquidambar; species Liquidambar formosana. The sequence continues at coordinate 26,668,246 of CM077833.1, forward strand.
ATTGTTTACTTTTATATTTTTATTTCAATCTCTCTACTCCTACAATTGAGTTTCAATACCACTCTTATAAGTCATAAGATCAATTGACAATTGAATTTTAGTTAATACCCTGTAATCAAATTATATGATATTCATTGATGAAATATTGGATGTAGAAATTTGAAGAATTCTTATAATAATTTTTGAAGTAATGAGAGAGTTTATACACTCTATCAAATTATATTATATTTTTATGATAAAATATTGGATTTGAGAAATTTGAAAAAATTTTATAATAAACTTTGTAATAATGGGAGGGTTTATTACGCTCTCATGAGCGGCCTCATAGTAACTCCCGAAATATAAAACGAGTGCAAGTTTATAAGGTAGACCGTCACAGGGTCTCACATCAGATCCAAATTCAAAGGTGGACCGTCATTGTAGTTCACCAAGAAGTAGGCCACACTCCCTTATATTTCTCCCCAAATATTTTATACTCCTATATTTTAATCCTCAAGCAAACACCACTCTCTGCATATTAAATTCTCCCCGTTCTCTCTCGGCTTTCACCATGTCCGACACGGAAGACGGCACCGTAACATCAGTAGTAGAGGAAACCAGTCAAGCAACCGCACCAACAATGGCGGAAAGCCAAGATCCCCAACACCAACAACAGCAAGATCCCAAGAAGCTGGAAAAGATGAATATATCGTTCAGCATTTGGCCACCGACGCAGCGAACGCGCGACGCCGTCATCAACCGCCTCATCGAAACCCTCTCCACCCCTTCCGTCCTCTCCAAGCGCTACGGAACCATGCCCGCCGACGAGGCCTCCGCCGCCGCCCGCCTTATCGAGGAACAGGCCTTCCTCGCCGCTGGGGGATCTGCCGGAGCTGACGATGATGGCATTGAGGTTCTTCAGGTCTACTCCAAAGAGATCAGCAAGCGCATGCTCGAGGCCGTTAAATCTAGGGCTGCTTCTGGTTCTACACCCGATAATGGCACACCGCAGACTCCTGTTGTGCCCCCCACCGCAACCAGCGAGGAAGTATCGTCGGTTGAAACTGAGTCGTCTTAGGGTTTCTTTTTGGTGCGTTATCCGGTATGTTAGGGTTTCTCATATGTTAGGGTTTCTGTCCTTTGGGCTAGCCTGTTCCTTATATTGTGATCTATCTGTACGATTTTTGGATTCTTGATCTTTATATGCGATCAATCTTGTTATATGAATGTCTAGGGTTTTGGCTTCTTGTATCGATTCTTGCAGTTTCGTGATCTTTATATGCTATCAATCTTGTTATATGAATATCGAGGGTTTTGTCTTCTTTTTCTGATTCTTGCTGTGTTATATCTCGATCCTTTACTTTCTTTCTTGATTATTGGTGGGGTTTTTTTTTTTTTTTTTTTTTTGGGTGATAAATTGAAAGATAATGGTTTGCATGGAGATCTCGTTGTTGCCATTGGAAGGAACATCTTGTTTGATATCTGCATCGTATATTCTGGTTCAGATGTTCATTAAGATATGTATTCTTAGAAAAGGCATAGACGCATCTAGTTTTTAGGGAAGCAACGAATTCTTTGCTAAATATTGCAGATATTCACGATCCTTCTCACTGTTGTTTCAAGGACCCTTGTTTTAAGCGTGATGTTGTGTGTTTGATTGATTTTTCCTTAGGTTTTTATGAATTGATCTCAGGGCATAGTTTTTAATATATATATGTTTCTATCACTTGTATACTTGGAGTCTGGTGTTAGTAATGTTGTCTGTTGTCCAATTATAGTTACGATGGCTCTGTTGTATGTTGAAAGTCCTTGGTGTCTATAACGTAGACTAGCTCCCCTCTTAGCTTTTGCTCTGGATATGGACTGTGTTGTTAACACTAAGGTATATCTTTCTTGCTTTATTGGACAGGATGAGGGGAGATATACCTTTTTTTTTTATAAGGCAAATGTGTATTAAACCAAAAAATGGCCAAAGCCCCTGGACATAAGCCATATACAAAGACCAAGCACTATCCCCTCTACAGCTTGAAAGAGTCCACAAAATTAAGAAAAGAAATATTACAAGTATTGGTATGACTTGAGTACCACAAAAATAAAGACTTGAGAAATGAGGATTTGAGATCAATGAAGGACTTCTCAACCCCCTCAAAAGTTATAGTATTCCTTTCCCTCCATAAATACCACAAAATAGTGTGTGGAGCCATATGCCAAATAACTTTAGCCTTTCTACATTCCCCTTTAAAGCACCACCCCGCCAAAAAATCATAAGTAGAGGATGGTAGCACCCAATGAACCCCAAACATATTAAACACTAACATCCATAAACTTCTAGCCACATCACAATGTAAAAAAAGATGATCCACTGGCTCTGCATCATGCTTACAAAGGACACATCTATTCAGCACATACCACCCTCTTCTAGCAAGATTATCCAAAGTAAAGCACTTATCACTCCCTACTAACCAACAAAAAAAGGCAACCTTAGAAGGAACCAAGGAAATCCAAATGACTTTGGCTGGGGGAAATAAATTCCCTATAGGCCTACTATAAGAAGATAGCTTATGTTGGAATCAATATTATATGTTTGTTTTTGCTTCTGAACCCCTCTCTCATTTTCTAATTTCGTTGGTTTCAAAATTATTTTCTTGTGTTTTATCACTCGCATTATAAGGGTTGACATTTTGATGAAACCGTGTAGTGTATGGGGTTCAATTGCAATCTGCTTCTCGTACAGGATATATGTTGTAAGGTTTTTGTATGAATCAAAGAAGTTTTAAGTCTGGGTGAGCCTTATGGAAGGAAATGAGAGAAAGCCAAGGATGAAGGACGGTGGTAAATGTGTGAGTTTTAGGTATCTCTTTTGAAAACATGGTTCTAAAGGACACTAATATGTGAGATCTTTATGGATTACCCCACAAAGGAAAGAATTAAAGGAAATAAAATGAAGTGTTTGGTAGGACTTGAAACCACCATGTTTTCTCGATAAGTGGTCTTAATCGGATCTTAAATTACCCTGTAGCTGGATATAAATGCAACCTCCCCCAAAACGGAAGTTAGTTTTCCTACTTCTGGAGAAGTATCGAATTTCAAAGTATATTGAATGTTTTCTTTACAATGGAGTTTCCAAATGCACGTGTGTGGGTTGATGTTAAAGAGGCGGGCCACGTGAGATCACATGCGGGACCAAGTATTAGTGTTTGTGGTGTTATAAAAGCTAGTTAGGGGTAGAATAGCAGATAAAGAAGAGCGATTGGATATAGCGTAGGAATCTCTTTGAGACGTGGATTTTATCTTAGAGATTTTTAATATTAAATGAAGTTCTTTCCTTGAATAAATGAGGTTTCTTACCCTCTTTAATGCTTCTAACTGATCTCCTTCAAATGAGACCTTTTAGGCCTTACGTGGGGAGGATGAGATGTAACCTTTCGGCGTGTAAGTGAGTATATAGAGCCTAGTGTGGGCTATAGATGTATCACATCAACAACCACCTAATTGCAATTGTAAGGAAAACGAGACGTGACATTGATATCTTGGCTGAGATGATCAAGGTGAGTTTTTGAAACAGGTGGTTTAAAATCCCCATCTTTTCTATTTCTCCTTCATTTTTTTGGCGATTAATGAAGTATTCAAATTCGGAAGGACCAAATCTCTCAACCTAAGATGGAAGATAACTTAACAGTATCCACCTTTTCTCCCACCGCAATCATCTCATTCTTTATGAGATTAATCTTCAGCCCTGCCTTGAAGCAAGGAAAGGATACTCATCAAATTTCTCTAGCTTGTTATTTGGTCACAAAACTTGATCGTGTCATCCGCATAAGCTATGCGAGAGACTCTGCTTGCTCCTTAACGTTTTCAATAATTATAAAACCTCTAATGAAAACCCCCCCTCTTGTTGCTGTCTACATTACTTACTAAAGGTTTCCATCACAATAATAAATAAGAAGTCTCTTCAAATCTTTTTCAGCTTATTAGCCATCGAGGTGGGAATTTGGAGCACTATCATGAAGTAGGTTAGGAGACCGGGCTTTTTACAAGCGTAAGTTTGCCCCCTTAAGATATGTAGCTTTTCTTCTAATTGCTAAACAGCTTCTCAAATATCCCTATCATCAGGTAAGTTTGTCGCTTCGTAGATGTGTAGCCACCGAGGTGGGAATTTGCTGCAATGACCTGAAGTAGGTCAAAAGACTAGCAATAGTACTTTTTACAGGAGTAAGTTTGTCGCTTCGTAGATGTGTAGCTCTTCTTATGACTTCTAAGTTGCTTCTTCAATATCTCTCTCATTACACGTTTCCAGGCTTTGTTAGCTTTGAATTGGGTCGCCAATGGACGACCATCGTATGATAGAAGATGTCCTATTCCACAACCTATGATGGAAGATAACTCAGTTGTATCCATCGTTTCTCCCCTCGCAATCTTATAACTCTTGCGGACATTAATCTTCAATCTCGAAGTGGCCTTTAAACCTCAAATTTCTCAACAGTTCCCTATCCGTGTCACAAAGCACGATCGTGTCATCCACATAAAGTAGGTGAGGGAGTCTGCTTGTTCCTTAACTTCCCAAAGATCTTAAAATCTCTAATGAAACCCCTTCTTCTGCTCTTTGCATAGCCCTACTAAAGGTTTCTATCACAATATTTGAATAAGAAGTCTCTTTCTATCTTTTCCAACTTATTAGCCACTAAGGTGGGAATTTGCTTGCAATGACAATGAAGTAGGTTGGAAACTGGCAAAAGTACTTTTTACAGGAGTAAGTTTGCCCCTTCTTGGATGGGTAGTTCTTCGTACAACCCCTAAGCCACTTCTCTAATATATTTCTCACCTAGTTCCAAGCTTCTTTTAGCTTTGAACTAGCTACCTACCATGTTGCCTCGATGTATGGTTTGGTAGGACCTTAAACTACCATGTTGCCTCTGTTTATGGTTGGATAGGACCATAACCTACCATATTGCCTCAATATATATGGTCTGATAGGACCTTAAACTATCATGTTGCTTTAATATATGGTTGGGTAGGACCATAACCTACCATGCTGCCTCAATATATGTGGTATGGTAGGACCTTAAACTATCATATTGCCTCGATATACAGTTGGGTAGGATCATAACCTACCATTTTGCCTTGATAAATGGTCTGGTAAGACCTTAAATTACCATGTTGCTTCGATATATGGTTGAGTAGGACTATAACCTACCATGTTGTCTCGATATACGGTTAAGTAAGAGCATAACCTACCATGTTGCCTCGATATACCTCGATATACAGTCTGGTAGAACCTTAGACTACCATGTTGCCTCGATATACGATTGGATAGGACCATAACCTGCCATGTTGTCTCGATATACGGTTTAGGTAGGACCATAAACTACCATGTTGCCTCGATGTACGGTCTGGTAGGACCTTAAACTACCATATTGTCTTGATATATGTTTGGGTAGAACCATAACCTGCCATGTTGCCTCGATATACGGTCTGGGTAGGACGTTAAACTACTATGTTGCCTCGATATATGGTCAAGTAGGACCTTAAATTATCATGTTGCCTTGATATACGATCTGATAGGACCTTAAACTACCATATTGCCTCGATATACAATTGGGTAGGACCATAACTTGCCATGTTGCCTCGATATACAGTCTGGTAAGGTTTTAAACTACTATGTTGCCTCAATATACAGTCTGGTAAGACCATAACCAACCATATTGCCTCAATATATGGTTAGACCTTAAACTACCATGTTGCCTTGATATACGGTTGGGTAGGACCATAACCTGTCATGTTGCCTCGATATACGGTCTGGTAGGATCTTAAACTACCATGTTGCCTCGATATATGGTAGGACCTTAAACTATTATATTGCCTCGATATACGGTTTGGTAGGACCATAACTTACTATGTTGCCTCGATATACGGTTTAGTAAGATTTTAAACTATCATGTTACCTTGATATATGGTAAGACCTTAAATTACCATGTTGCCTCGATATACGGTCTGGTAGGACCATAACTTACCATGCTGCCTTGATATATAGTCTGGTAGGACCTTAAACTACCATGTTGCGTCGATATACGGTTAGGCAAGACCTTAACCTACCATGTTGCCTCGATATACGGTTGGGTAAGATTATAACCTACCATGTTGTCTCGATGTACGGTCTGGTAGGATCTTAAACTACCATGTTGCCTCAATATATGATTGGGTAAGACCTTAAACTACTATGTTGCTTCAATATACGGTCCGGTAAGACCTTAACTTACCATGTTGTCATTATTAGCAAGGGAGTTTGTGACTTTTTTAGTGAGAGAAGCTTTCGGCCCTTTTTAGCATTTTATTGCTAGCTATCGTGCGCATTGCCATCCCGTTGCTTTTTGTTGGTGTTTTTCGATCAGATTATCGAAGGATAATGTGTGATTCATCATTTTTTTCTCCGCTCCTCTCCTTTGGAGGGGACTAGATCTTTCTTCCTCCTTATGGTTCTAGGGTTTGGGTGTTATCTGGATGTCTTCACGATCTTTGGTTTGGAAGAAATTGTGATGACGAAGAAGAAGCTGACGATTTGATGATTTGTTGAGGGTCAGTTTCTCCTTTGTTCTTTCGGTTTGGTCTAGGTATGGGGAAGATCTTCCAAATCGAAGAGAAAACTTTCGAGATTTTTGTGTTAGATGAAAACAGGGGTAGATTTCTTAGAATCAACGAAAAAGGGCGAGGGTTTTCCAGAAACATTTTCTTGGAAAGGGTTTTTGTGAAGAAGTTTATCAATTTTGTCGACAGTATTCTCTTGAATGGTTCGAGATCAAAACTTTATTGGAAGGAGGTTGGCGTTTTTAGGGAAGTGGTGGCGTTGGTGAGATGAAACGACAGAGGTAGAGCTCTTTTTGTTTCTGAGTTCCCTTTCAACCATGGTAAGAGTATGGTGATTATTCCTGAAGGTAGAGATGCTTATGGCTGGAATGCTTTCCTGATGGGTCTAAAAAGCTGTCTTCAGGGCGAAATGATCTCAAATCGTCAAATCCTGTCCGTCACGGTGAACAAATCTCGACCTTCTTTCGTGAATGTGGCGAAGCTGCTATCATTGCCTTTATCTGGTTTATGTGATGTGGAATCTGTTGATGATAAAGTTATTTTCAAGATCAGAGATGAAGATGTGGTAAGTAGAACGAATTTTCTTAAATCGTGCATTGTCGGACGTTTCTTTGGTGATGAAGGATCGATCAGTGGTATAGAGAGATGGGCATCAAGGGTTTGGGGTGTCAGTGATGGTTTAAAAATACATAAGTTAAAAGATGGTTTGCTGCTTTTTTGCTTACCATCGGAAGAAGTAGTCGTCAGAGTTCTAAACGAAGGCAATCACATGAAGGATGGTGTAATACTTCAACTTGATCGCTTGGGATATAAAGGAGGATGTTTTGGCTTGTTGAAAGGTGAAGGAAAACGATGGATTCAAATTTTGGGATTACCATTACAAGCTTGGTGTTGGGATAAGGTAAGGTTACCCGTCAAGAACTCAGAAGTTGTTCCTAAGTTTGTGGAAGTGTTAGCATTTGGAGTATGCTATAGGGTTCAAGTGATCGAAGAATCAGCCCCTATTCTGATGCCGGTGCAAAGCTCCTTTGGAGGCTTTAATCATTCTCATCCCAATCTTTACATGGGTAATCAGGTTGCTATTAATCGTCATAATCAGATTGTTGGTGATGATCCGGGAGGAGATCGGAGGGCGAGAAGTAGAAGATGGGGGGCAGATCACGCGCGTAGGAAGCGAGTTGTTCCTGTTTAAGGGGTGAGGGTGGAGAATGTCAGGTCACATGGGGATAAGGGAGTGGTGGTTCGTACGGGGGTTGGTGGTATTAATTCAAATTTTGAATCAATGGAGGAGGAGAGTGTTTTTGTCGATGCTACATGTAGGGATAAAGGTAAAGGGGTGGTGTGCATGGCACGTGAGTTTTCTAATTCTAGTTTATTAAATGTGGGCTGAACTGATGGCAAGTATGGGGTGACGGTTTTAAAAGAATTGGGCCCTTCCTCATCTTTCTCTGCTTGTTGCGCAACAGCCCAGGTTTAGATGGCCCTTCTAATATAGGGGTTTCCCAAGCCCGATTGCCTTCTGATAATTCTTAGTTTTTGGAGGGTTTACTAGAGATGTTTATCCTTTCAAAGATGATGTAGGTAGGGTTGAGGTTGAGTTTGTAGTTGAAAGGGAAGATCAAGCGGAATTAGGTTCAATTGAAGAGGATAACAGAATGCAGTGTGAGGATTGGTGTCAAAAGATAGTGAGATAGGCAGTGAAGATGACATTACAAGTAGATTTTCTTCAGGTATGGATTATTCTAATTTTTCTGATCCTCTTGTTTGTTCCCCGATCGATGTTTTGAGACCACATTTCGACTTTGTTGATAGGGAAAGGTTGGATGGAAATTTATTACTGGAATATGGGTTAGTCAGTGAGATTGAGGTGTCGGATTGGGTTCAATCTTGGGTTAAAGGCTTGAGTAAATTTCTTGGGCTATCATATGCTGGTTATGAGGATGAGTTTATTTCTCTGTTTTCTTATATTGAAAGATCTAGGAGGTCGATTGGTGTGTTGTTTTCTAGAAAGAAGATGTTCAGCCCAGAAGATAGGAGGAGAAGGGAATTGAAGAAGCTCGAGTGCACTGTGAATTACGAGAGGAGTTGGTAATGAGGGTTCGAAAGAGTCGGGGAATAGGGTTGGTCGTATTTTGGATTTAGTTGCTCTATGAATCTACGGATTGTTTGTTGGAATGTTAGAGTTCTTAATAGTAGGGAAAGGAGGAGGAGGATTAAATCTGCAAGCGGTGGAGGGGGGATATTGTGATTTTTCAAGAATAAAAAATTGAAGTCATGAGTAGGGATATCATTTAGGACATTTGGGCTGGTCGCTATGTGGATTGGGTGGAATTAGGTGCTCAAGGTATGGTAGGTGGTATTTTGATTATGTGGGACAATAGAGTTTTATCCAAAATGGATGTTGATGGGGGTTCTTTTTCAGTCTCTTGTGTTTTCAAGAATATTGATGATGGTTTTGAATCGGTCTTGTAAGGGGTTTATGGTCCTAATCATGATGCGTTGAGGGTTTCTTGTTGACTTGAATTGGATAGGATTAAAGCTAAATGGGGTCTTCCATGGTGTTTGGCGGGTGATTTTAATGTTGTTAGATATCCAAATGAAAAGAAAGATTGTTTGCTTTCTACTATAGCTATGCGTTTGTTCTCGAATTTTGTGGATTCCAACGAGCTTGTCGATCCTCACCTAGTAGGAGGTTGGTTTACTTGGTCGAGTAATTGGGATATTCCTTGTCTTTCAAGATTGGATAGGTTCCTTTTTTCTCCATCTTGGGAGGAACGTTTTCCTAGAGTGATCCAAGCCGCGCTCCCTAGGCTGCTTTCCGACCATGTGCCTTTACTTTTAGATAGTGAAGGATTGAAAGTAACCAGAGGCCCTTTTCGCTTTGAAAATATGTGGCTAGAAGTGGATGGATTTGTTGATTTGATAAAAAATTGGTGGGATTCTTTTTCTTTTAGTGGTTATCCAAGTTATATTTTTGCCAAGAAATTGAAAGCTTTAAAAGAATGTTTAAAGGTGTAGAATAAGGAAGTGTTTGCTAATGTGCGAGAGTCTAAAGATAGGGTGTTGGATTCTATCCATTCTTTAGATGAGAAGGAAGGGGTGGATGGCCTTTCGGAGGAGGATAAAGTTAAGAGATTGGAGGCTAAAGTGGAGTTTGCTAAACTTGCCCGGTTAGAAGATATTAGCTGGAAACAAAAATCTAAAGCCATTTGGCTTAAAGAAGGTGATAAAAATACAAAATTTTTTCATAGAATGGCGAATTCTCACAAGAGGAACAATTTTATTGGGAAGCTTAAAATTAATGGCAATATGGTGGAGGTGAAGATATCTTTTCCAAAGAGATTGTTGATTTCTATATTAATCTTTTTTATGAAGAGGAGGATAGGAGACCGTTTTTTGATAATATGGATTTCAATGTTATTGATCACTTGGAGGCGAATGGTTTGGAGGTTGCTTTCGAGGAAGGGGAGGTGCTTGAGGCTATTAACTCTCTTTGTGGTGATAAAGCTCCCGATCTGGATGGTATGTCCATTGCTTTTTTTTAAAAATGTTGGAGTGTGATTAAAGAAGACTTAATGAAGATATTTGAGGAATTTTTTGAAAAGAAGAATTTGAGAAAAGTCTTAATGCTACTTTTACTGCTCTTATTCCTAAAAAAGGGGAGGTTGTGGATGTGAGGGACTTTTGTCCCATTTCTTTACTTGTTAGCGTTATAAAATTATTTCCAAAGTGTTGGCTTTGAGACTTGCAAAGGTTGTTGGGAATATTGTCTCCCCTTCTCAATTTGCATTTATTAGAGGGAGACAAATTGTGGATGCGACTCTTGTTGCTAATAAAAGTATGGATTCTAGAATTAAAAGTGGGGATCCGGGGGTTATGGTGAAGATTGATTTGGAAAAGGTTTATGACCATGTTAATTGGAATTTCCTCGTCTACTTGCTTGGTAGAATGGGTTTTGTGGTTCAATGGCGAAAGTGGATATCTTGGTGCATTTTAAGTCCTTTTTTTTCGGTGTTAGTGAATGGGACTCCCTATAGCTTCTTTCATAGCTCTAGAGGTTTGCGCCAAGGGACCGTCTTTCTCTTCTTCTTTTTATTTTAGTGATGGAAGCTTTAAATTTGTTTATTTCCAAGGCTATGGAAGCTAATTTGTTGGAAGGCTTCACTATTGGTAATGGGAGGTATGGAGTTGGGAAGGTGTCTCATTTACTTTTTGCCGATGATGCTCTCTTTTTTTTGTGGTATTGATGAGGATCAAATGCATAATTTAAGGGCCATTCTCCTTTGTTTTGAAGCGGTGTCGGGTCTTAAAGTTAATCTTGGCAAGAGTGAGATTATTCCGATGGGTGCAGTTCAAACCTTGATTCACTTGCTCATATTTTTGGTTGTAAAATTGGTAGTTTGACGATGACTTATCTTGGTCAAAGACCCAACAGTTTGGGATCCCGTGATTGCAAAGATTGAGAATAGACTTAGTGGGTGGTTTAAAGGATACCTTTTGAAAGGGGGGAAGCTTACTCTCATTAAAAGTGTGTTATCTAGCATTCCTATGTACTTTATGTCCATTCACAAGATCCCAAGAGTGGTGGCTAATAGAATTGAGAAACTCAAAAGAGACTTTTTGTGGCATGGTATTGGGGGTGAGCGGAAATTTCATCTTGTTGATTGGCGTACTGTGTGCCTACCAAAGAGTGAGGGTGGTTTGGGTATTAGATCTATTTCTTGCACTAATCAAGCTCTTATGGGGAATTGGCTTTGGAGGTTTGCAAAAGATAATGGTGGTTTATGGAAGGATGTGGTGATTTGGAAGTATGGAATTACTAGTGAGGGATGGTGGAATTACTAGTGAGGGGTACTCATGGAGTGGGTCTTTGGAAGGCAATAATGCAAGGCTTGGATGATTTTATCAAAGGGGTTAGTTTTAAAGTGGCTGGAGGTAATAGAGTGAGATTTTGGAAAGATGTATGGTGCTCCAATTTATCCCTTATGTTGGAATTTCCTTCTTTGTATGATATGGTTTTACACAAGGATGCCTTGGTTCATGACTACGTGGATGGGACTAATAATACCATCTCTTGGAATGTTCGTTTTGTGAGGCGATTTAATGATTGGGAATTGGAAAGTGTAATGTTATTTTTTTCAAATTCTTTATGATAGTAAGATTTTAGTGGTGAGAATGATTCCTTGATGTTGCGTAAGGACTCTAAGGGTTTATTCTCTGTGAAATCTTTTTACAATTTTTTGAGGCCACATGGAGATCCTTTCATTCCAGCAAAGATTACATCGATTTCATCAGTTCCTACTAAAGTGGCTTTCTTTTGTTGGTTAGTGGGAAGAAACAAATGTTTGACTTTGGATAATCTTATGCGAAGAAGGTGGTCTTTGCCTAATAGATGTATTTTATGCAAAGAGAAAGCGGAAACGGTGGATCATCTTTTCATCCATTGTATTGTGCCTAATAATCTATGGATGCTTATTTTTAATTTGTTTGGAATTCAATGGGTCCTTCCCTCTTCGATTCATGACCTTCTAGCTAGTTGGTGGATCAAAGGAGGTAAAAAAGAAGCTAAGGAGATTTGGAGAATGGTCCCTTATGCCATTTTTTGGTGCATATGGAGAGAGAAATCTTAGAACTTTTGAAGTAATTGAGAAGTTGATCATTGATATGAAGTCCTTGATTATGAATCTCTTCTTTGGCATTCTAATTATTTTAATAGTTGTAACCGTTTTTTTGTTCTTTTTGTAGATGCCTTTAAGTTTTAGAGGGGTCTTTCTTTAGTGCTTGTATATGTCTCATGTACTTAGGTTAAGCCTTTTGTTATTAATATACTTTTACTTCATCTTTACTTCATAAAAATTAAAAAAAAAAAAAAAAACTTACTATGTGGTCTCGATATACGGTTGGGTAGGACCATAGCCTACTATGTTGCCTCGATATACGATCTTGGTAGGATCTTAAATTACTGTGTTGCCTCGATATATGGTTGGGTAGGACCTTAACCAACCACATTGCCTCGATATACGATCTTGGTAGGGCTTTAAACTACCATGTTGCCTCGATATACAGTCTGGTAGGACCATAACCTACCATGTTGCCTCGATATACAGATGGGTAGGATCATAACCTACCATGTTGCCTCGATATATGGTTTGGTAGGACTTTAAACTACCATGTTGTCTCGATATATGGTTTGGTAGGACCTTAACCTACCATTTTGCCTTGATATACGGTTATGTAGGACCATAACATATCGTGTTACGTTGATATATGGTTTCCACTATAAGTTGTATGTATAAAGAAGAGAGAGAGAACTAATTATGTGACTTTTTTAGAGAAAGAAGCTCTCGGCGCAGTATAGCTTTTTATTAGCTTGCTAATGTGCTCCATGTCCCTCCCGTTCCTTTTTGTCGGTGTTTTTCGATAAGATTAACGAAGGATATTGTGCGATTCAATTTTTTCTCCGTTCCCTCCTTTGGAGTTAATCTTTCTTCCTCTTTCTGGTTCTAGGGTTTGGTGTTATCTGGTTGTCTTCGCGATTTTCGGTTTGGCAGAAACTGTGATGACGAAGAAGAAGCAGATGATTAGATGATCTGTTGAGGGTGAGTCTCTCCCTTGTTCTTTCGTTCTGGTCTAGGTAAGGGGAAGATCTTTCAAATCGAAGAGAAAACCTTCGAGATTTCTATGTTAGATGAAAATAGGGGTAGATTTCTTAAAATCAATGAAAAAGGGCGAGGGTTTTCCAAAAACATTTTCTTGGAAAGGGTTTTTGTGAAGAAATTTATCGACTTTGTTAACGGTATTCTCTGGAATGGTTCGAGATTATAACTTTATTGGAAAGAGGTTGGTGTTTTTAGGGAAGTGGTGGCGTTGGTGAGATCAAACGATAGATGTAGAGTTCTTTTTGTTTCTAAGTTCCCTTTTAACCATGGTAAGAGTATAGTGATTATTCCTGAAGGTTGTGGTGCTTATGGCTTGAATGCTTTCCTGATGGGTCTAAAAGGCTGTCTTCAGGGCGAGATGGTCTCGAACCGTCATCGTCAAATCCCGTTCAACACGGTGAACAAATCCCAACCTTCTTTCTTGAATGTGGCAAAGCTGCCATCGCTGCCTTTATTTGGTTTATGCGATGTGGAAGCTGTTGTTCAGAATTATTTTCAAGATCAGAGATGAAGATGTGGTAAATAGAACAAATTTTCTTAAATCGTGCATTGTCAGACATTTCTCTAGTAATGGAGGATCAATCAGTGGTATAGAAAGATGGGCCTTGAGGGTTTGGGGTGTCAGCAATAGGCTAAAAATCCATGAATTAAACGATGGTTTGCTACTTTTTTGCTTACCATCGGAAGAAGTAGCTGTCAAAGTCCTAAACGAAGGCAATCGCATGAAGGATGGTGTTATACTGCAACTTGATCGCTGGGGATATAAAGTAGGATGTTTTGGCTTGTTGAAAGGTGAAGGAAAACGATGGATTCAGATTTTGGGATTACCATTACAAGCTTGGTGTTGGGATTTCTTCAAATCTATAGGTGATTTTTGCGGAGGTTTCATTGATGTGGAAGTCGATTGGTTAAGGAGATGGGATAAGGTGAGATTACTTGTCAAGAATTCAGGAGCTGTACCCAATTTTGTTGAAGTGTCAGCATTTAGAGTTTGCTATAGAGTTCAAGTAGTTGAAGAATCAGCCCCTATTTTGATCTCGGTGCGAAGCTCCTCTGGAGGCTTTAATCGTTCTCGTCCCAAGCTTTATATGGGTAATCAGGTTGCTGTTAATCGTCATAACCAAATTGTTGGTGATGATCGGGGAGGAGATCAGAGGACGAGAGGTAGAAGATGGGGGGCAGGTCATGCGCGTAGGAAGCAAGTTGTTCCTGTTCAAAGGTGAGGGTGGAGAATGTCAGGTCATGTGGGGATAAGGGAGTGGTGCTTCGTACGGGGGTTGGTGGTGTTAATTCAAATTTTGAATCAATAGAGGAGATTGATTTTGCTGATGCTGCATGTAGGGACAAAGGTAAAGGGGTGGTGTGCATGGCACGTGAGTTTTCTAATTCTAGTTTATTAAAGGTGGGCCAAACTGGTGGCAAGTATGGGGTGGTGGTTTTAAAAGATTTGGGCCCTTCCTCCTCTTCTACTCCTGCGTTTTTTGCTTCTTGCGCATCAGCCTATAAGACAGGTTTTGATGGCCTGTCTTATATAGGTGTTTCCCAAGCCCAGTTGCCTTCTTTATCTGATAATTCTCAGACAATTGGTGTTTTTGGAGGGTCTGCTAGAGATGTTCATCCTTTCAGAGACGATATTGGTAGGGCTGAGGTTCATTTTGTCATTGAAAGGGAAGATCAGACGGAGTTAGGTTAGATTAAAGAAGATAATAGAATGCCGTGTGAGGATTTGGTGTCAAAAGATAGTGAGCTAGGCAGTGAAGACGACATTGCTACTAGATTTTCTTCAGGTATGGATTATTATGATTTTTTTGATCTTCTTGTTTGTTCTCCAATCTATGTTTTGGAACCACATTTCGACTTTGTTGATAGGGAAAGGTTGGATAGAAATTTATTATTGGAATATGGGTCAGTCAGTGAGATTGAGGTGTCGGATTGGGTTCAGTCTCGGGTTAAAGGCTTGAGTAAATTTCTTGGTCTATCATATGCTCGTTATGAGGATGAGTTTATTTCTCTGTTTTCTTCTATTGAAAAATGTAGGAGGGCGATTGGTGTGGTGTCTTCTAAAAAGAAGATGTTCAGCCCAGAAGAAAGGAGGAGAAGGGAATTGAAGAAGCTCGAGTGTACTGTTAATTATTAGAGAATAGTTGGTAATGAGGGTTCGGAAGAGCCAGGGAATAGGATTGGTCGTATTTTGGATTTAGTTGCTCTACGAAGCTACGGATTGTTTGTTGGAATGTTAGAGGTCTTAATAGTAGGGAAAGGAGGAGGAGGATTAAAGCTGCTCTTAATCAGTGGAGAGGGGATATTGTGATTTTTCAAGAATTGAAAATTGAAGTCATGAGTAGAGATATCATTAAGGATATTTGGGTTGGTCTCTATGTGGACCGGGTGGAATTAGGTGCTTAAGGTACGGCAAGTGGTATTTTGATTATGTGGGACAATAAAGTTTTATCCAAAATGGATGTTGATGTGGGTTCTTTTTCGGTCTCTTGTGTTTTCAAGAATTTTGATGATGGTTTTGAATAGGTTTTGTTAGGGTATATGGTCCTAATGATGATGCGTTGAGGGTTTCTTGTTGGCTTGAATTGGATGGGATTAAAGCTAAATGGGGTCTTCTGTGGTGTTTGGCGGGTGATTTTAATGTTGTTAGATACCCAAATGAAAAAAAAGATTGTTTGCTATCTACTATGGCTATGTGTGTGTTCTCGAATTGTGGATTCCAACAAGCTTTTCAATCCTCCCTTAGTAGGAGGTTGGTTTACTTGGTCGAGTAATCGGGAAACTCCTTGTTTTTCAAGATTGGATAGATTCCTTTTTCTCCATCTTAGGAGGAACATTTTCCTAGAGTGATTCAAGCCGCACTCCCTAAGTCGCTTTTCGGCCATGTGCCTTTACTTTTAGATCGTAAAGGATTGAGAATGACTAGAGGCCCTTTCCGCTTTAAAAATATGTTGTTAGAAGTGGATGGATTTGTTGATTTGATAAAAAATTGGTGGGGTTTTTTTTCTTTTAGTGGTTATCCAAGTTATGTTTTTGCTAAGAAATTGAAGGCTTTAAAAGAATGTTTAAAGGTGTGGAATAAGGAAGTGTTTGGTAATGTGCGAGAGTCTAAAGATAGGGTGTTGGATTCTATTCATTCTTTAGATGAGAAGGAAGGGTGGATGGCCTTTCAGAGGAGGATAAAGTTAAGAGAGTGGATGCTAAAGCGGAGTTTGCTAAACTTGCCTGCTTAGAAGAGATTAGTTGGAGACAAAAATCTAGAGCCATTTGGCTTTTAGAAGGTGATAAAAATACAAAGTTTTTTCATAGAATGGCGAATTCTCACAAGAGGAACAACTTTATTGGGAA
The DNA here is from genome assembly GCA_039720395.1 of Liquidambar formosana. NCBI lineage: Eukaryota > Viridiplantae > Streptophyta > Magnoliopsida > Saxifragales > Altingiaceae > Liquidambar > Liquidambar formosana. The sequence continues at coordinate 26,684,814 of CM077833.1, forward strand.
GCTTAAAATTAATGGCAATATGGTGGAGGATGAAGATATCTTCTCCAAAGAGATTGTTGATTTCTATATTAATCTTTTTTATGAAGAGGAGGATAGGAGACCGTTTCTAGACAACATGGATGTCAATGTTATTGATCACTTGGAGGCGAATGGTTTGGAGGTTGCTTTTGAGGAAGGGGAAGTGCTTGAGGCTATTAACTCTTTTTGTGGTGATAAAGCTCTCGGATGGTATGTCCATTGCTTTTTTTAAAAATGTTGGAGTGTGATTAAATAAGACTTAATGAAGATTTTTGGAGAATTTTTTGAAAAGGAGAAATTTGAGAAAAGTCTTAATGCTACTTTTATTGCTCTTATTCCTAAAAAAGGGGAGGTTGTGGATGTGAGGGACTTTCGCCCCATTTCTTTACTTGGTAGTGTTTATAAAATTATTTCCAAAGTGTTGGCTTTGAGACTTGCGAAGGTTGTTGGGAATATTGTCTCCCCTTCTCAATTTGCATTTATTAGAGGGAGACAAATTGTGGATGCGGCCCTTGTTGCTAATGAAAGTATGGATTCTAGACTTAAAAGTGGGGATCCGGGGGTTATGGTGAAGATTGATTTGGAAAAGGCTTATGAACATGTTAATTGGAATTTTCTCATCTACTTGCTTGGTAGAATGGGTTTGGGGTTAAATGGCAAAAGTGGATTTCTTGATGCATTTCAAGTCCTTTTTCGGTGATAGTGAATGGGACTCCATATGGTTTCTTTCATAGCTCTAGAGGTTTGCACTAAGGGACCCTCTTTCTCCTCTTCTTTTTGTTTTAGTGATGGAAGCTTTAAGTTTGTTTATTTCCAAGGCTTTGGAAGCTAATTTGTTGGAGGGCTTCACTATTGGTAATGGGAGGTATGGAGTTGGGAAGGTGTCTCATTTACTTTTTGCCGATGATGCTCTCTTTTTTTGTGGTGTTGATAAGGAACAAATGCAAAACTTAAGGGCCATTCTCCTTTGTTTTGAAGCGGTGTCGGGTCTCAAAGTTAGTCTTGGCAAGAGTGAGATTATTCTGGTGGGTGGAGTTCAAAACCTTGATTCACTTGGTAATATTTTTTGTTGTAAAATTGGTAGTTTGCCAATGACTTATCTCGGTCTTCCTTTGGGAGGACACTTTAAAGAACCAAAAGTTTGGGATCCCGTGATTGCAAAGATTGAGAATAGACTTAGTGGGTGGTTTAAAGGATACCTTTCGAAAGGGGGGAAGCTTACTCTCATTAAAAGTGTGTTATCTAGCATTCCTATGTACTTTATGTCCATTCACAAGATCCCAAGAGTGGTGGCTAATAGAATTGAGAAACTCCAAAGAGACTTTTTATGACACGGTATTGGGGGTGAGTGGAAATTTCATCTTGTTGATTGGCATACTATGTGCCTACCAAAGAGTGAGGGTGGTTTGGGTATTAGATCTATTTCTTATACTAATCAAGCTTTTATGGGGAAATGGCTTTGGAGGTTTGCAAAAGATAATTTTGGTTTATGGAAGGACGTGGTGATTTGGAAGTATGGAATTACTAGTGAGGGTTGGTGGACTAAGGAGGTGAGGGGTACTCATGGAGTGGGTCTTTGGAAGGCAATTATGCAAGGCTTGTATGATTTTATTAAAGGAGTTAGTTTTAAAGTGGGTGGAGGTAATAGAGTGAGATTTTGGAAAGATGTATGGTGTTCCAATTTACCCCTTATGTTGGAATTTCCTTCTTTGTATGATATGGTTTTACACAAGGATGCCTTGGTTCGTGACTATTTGGATGGGACTAATAATACCATCTCTTAGAATGTTTGTTTTGTGAGGCGATTTAATGATTGGGAATTGGAAAGTGTGATGTTATTTTATCAAATTCTTTATGATAGTAAGATTTCGGTGGGTGAGAATGACTCCTTAATGTGGCGTAAGGACTCTAAGGGATTATTCTCCGTGAAATCTTTCTACAATTTTTTGAGGCCACATGGAGATCCTCTCATTCCGGCAAAGATTACATGGATTTCATCAGTTCCTACTAAAGTGGCTTTCTTTTGTTGGTTTGTGGGAAGAAACAAATGTTTGACTTTAGATAATCTTATGCGAAGAAGGTGGTCTTTGCCTAATAGATGTATTTTATGCAAAGAGAAAGCGGAAACGGTGGATCATCTTTTCATTCATTGTATTGTGGCTAATATTCTTTGGATGCTTATTTTTAATTTGTTTGGAATTCAATGGGTCCTTCCCTCTTCAACTCATGACCTTCTAGCTAGTTGGTGGATCAAAGGAGGTAAAAAAGAAGCTAAGGAGATTTGGAGAATGGTCCCCCATGCCATTTTTTGGTGCATATGGAGAGAGAGAAATCTTAGAACTTTTGAAGGAATTGAGAAGTTGATCATTGATATGAAGTCCTTCTTGATTATGAATCTCTTTCTTTGGCATTCTAATTATTTTAGTAAAACCATTCTTTTGTTCTTTTTGTAGATGCCTTTAAGTTTTAGAGCGGTCTTTCCTTAGTGCTTGTATATGTCTCATGTACTTGGGCTAAGCCTTTTGTTATTAATATACTTTTACTTCATCAAAAAAAAAAAAAAAAATGGTCTTGTAAAACCTTAAACTATCATGTTGCCTCAGTATATGGTTGGGTAGGATATATGGTCTGGTAGGACCTTAAACTATCATGTTGCCTTGATATATATGGTTTGGTAGGACCTTAAACTATCATATTTCCTCGGTTATTGGTTTCCTCAATGTATAGTCTTTTAGGACCTTAAGCTTTCATGTATTCTCGATATATGGTCTGATAGGACCTTAAACTACCATGTTTCCTCGATATACGGTTGGTTAGGACCATAACCTATCATGTTGCCTCGATGTATATGGTTTGTGTAGGACTTGAAACTACCATGTTATCTCGATATACGGTTAGGTAGGACCATAAGCTACCATGTTGCCTCGATGTATGGTCTGGTAGGACCTTAAACTACCATATTGCCTTGGTTATTGGTTGCCTTATGTATAGTCTTATTGGACCTTAAACTACCATGTTGCCTTAATATATGGTTGGGTAGGATCATAACCAACCATGTTGCCTTGATATATGGTCTGGTAGGACCTTAAACTGCCACGTTGCCTCGTTATACGGTTGGGTAGGACCTTAATTTACCATGTTGCCTCAATATATATGGTCTAGTAGGACCTTAAACTACCATGTTGCCTCGATATATAGTTTGGTAGGACCATAACCTACTATGTTGCCTCAATATATGGTCTTGTGGGACCTTAAACTACTACGTTGCCTTATTATACAGTTCAGTAGGATCATAACATACCATGTTGTCTTCTTAGATACTTAGATACTCTTATGAAAACCCCTTCTTCTGTTCTCTGCGTGGGCCTGCTAAAGGTTTCCATCCCAATATTGAGCAAGAAGTCTCTTTCTATCTTGTCCAGCATATTAGTCATCGCGGTGGGAATTTGCTGCTATGACATGAAGTATGTCAGCAAATCAGCAATAGTACCTTTTAGAAGATTAAGTTTGCCCATTCTTACATGTGTAGCTCTTCTTACAACCTCTTTATGCTTCTCCAATATTTCTCTCACTTGTTTTTTGGCTTCGTTTAGCTTTGAACAGGGTCACCAACGGAAGACCATTGTATGATGATGGAAGATGTCTTGTTCCACAACCTATGATGGAAGATTACTTGGTTATGTCCACCGTTTCTTCCCATGCGCAATCATCTCACTCTTAATTAATATTTAGTCCCGAGGTCGCGTTTACACCTCAAATTTCTCAGCTGCTCCCTATCCGTGTCGCAAAAGAAGATGGTGTCATCGTCAAAAAGCAAGCGAGGGACTTTGCCTACTCCCTAAGCTCCCCAACGATCTCAAATATTCTAGTGAAACCCCCTTCTTCTTTCTTCATGGACCAGAAAAAGGTTTCCATTATAATATTGAACAAGAAGTCTCTTTCTATCTTTTCCAACTTACTGGCCACCGAAGTGGGAATTTGTTGCAATGATATGAAGTTGTTCGGGAAACTGAAAGAGTAGTTTTTACAAGAGTAAGCTTGTCCCTTCTTAGATGTGTTCCTCTTCTCACAACCCATAAGTCTCTTCTCCAATATCTCTCACCCGGTTCCAGGCTTCATTTAGCTTTGAACTGGGTTCTTAATGGAAGGCCATTGTCTAATAATGTAAGTGTCCTATTCACATTCTAAGATAGAAGATAACTCCCCTTCCTTTCCACCCTGGGTAATCATCTGACTCTTGCTAAGATTAATCTTCAGTACCGAAGTTTCCTGTACACCACTAATTTCTCAATTGCTCCCTATCTTTGTCGCAAGATACAATCGTCATCCGCACAAACTAGGTGAGGGACTCTCCTTGCTCCTTAACTTCTCCAACGATCTCAGATACTCTAATGAAACCCCCTTCTTCTCTCTACAGAAGTTTTCATCACAATATGGAATAAGAAGTCTATTTCTATCTTTTTTTAGCTATTAACCACCGAGGTGGGTATTTGCTGCAATGACTTAAAGTTGGTCATGAGACTGGGAAGAGTACTTTTTACAAGATTAAGTTTGCCCCTTCTTAGATGTGTAGCATTTCTTACAACCTAAGCCGCTTCTTCAATATCTCTCACCCGGTTTAAATGTTCTAGGCTTCATTTAGCTTTGAATCAGGTTTACAACGGAAGACCATTGTTTGATAATGGAAGTGTCCTGTTGACAACCTAATATGGAAGATAACTCGGTTGTATCCATCCTTTCTCCCCCTCGCAATCATTTCAAACTTGTTGAGATTAATCTTTGGTCCCAAAGTTGCCTTTACACCTCAATTCTCTCAGTTGCTCCCTATCTGTGTCACAAAACACGAGTGTATCATCTACACAAAGTAGGTGAGGGACTCTCCCAGCTCCCTATCATCCCCAACGAGCTCAGATATTCTAATGAATCACCCTTCTTCTGCTTTCTGCATGGGCTTGCTAAAGGTTTCCATCACATTATTGAATAAGAAGTCTTTTTCTAACTTTTCAAGCTTATTAGCCACCGAGGTGGGAATTTGTTGTAATGACATGAATTAGGTTGGCAGAATGGCAAGAGTACTTTTTACATGGGTAAGTTTGCCCATTCTTCGATGTGTAGCTCTTCTTACAACCCCTAAGGTGCTTTCTAATATCTTTCTCACCCAATTCCAAGCTTCGTTTAGCTTTAAATTGGTTCATGAACGGAAGGCCATTGTATGATGATGGAAGTGTCCTGTTCGACAACCTAAGATGGGAGATAACTTGGTTGTATCCATCCTTTCTCCCATCGTAATCATCTCAGTCTTGTTGAGATTAATCTTCTGCCCCGAAGTTTCCTTGAAGCGAAGAAGGTTACACCTCAAATTTCTTAGTTGCTCCCTATCCGGGTTGCAAAACACGATCGTGTCATCCACACAAAGTTGGTTCTGCCTACTATCTAATCTCCCCCAACGATCTCAAAACCTCTTATGAAACCCTTTTCTTCTGTTCTCTTTATGGTCCTGCTGTAGGTTTTCATCACAATATTTAATCTAAAGAAAAAGTATTTTTCAATATTTTCCTGCTAATCCACCGAATTGGGAATTTGATGCAATTACATGACATTAGTTGGGAGACTGACATGAGTTCTTTTTACAAGGGTAAGTTTCCCCCTTCTTGGATGTGTAGTGCTTCTTCTAACCTCTAAGCCACTTCATAAATCTCTCGATCATTGGGTTCTAGGCTTCTTTTAACTTTAAACCGGTCCCCAACTAAGGACCATCATATGATGAAGGAAGATATCCTGTTCTACAACCTAAGTAGGAAGATAACTCGGTTTTCTCCATCATTTCTCTTGTTGCGATCTTCTCACTCTTGCTGAGATAAATTTTCAGCCCTGAAGTTGCCTCCTCAAGCAAAGGAAGTGTGACCCTCAAATTCCTCAACTTCGCCCTATCCAAGTCGCAAAACATGATTCTGATATCCGTATTTAGTATATAAGAATCTTTCTGCTCCTTGACCTCCCTAACGTTTTCAGAACCTCTATTGATACCCCCTTCTTCAACTCTCTTAACGGTCCCGCTAATGGTTTCCATCACAATATTAAATAAGAAGTTTCTATCTTTTCTAGCTTATTAGCCACAAATGTGGGAATTTGGTGCAATGACATGAAGTTTGTTGAGAGACCAGTAAGAATTCTTTTTACAAGAATGAGTTTGCCACTTCTCAAATGTGTTTCTATATTCTTCTACCCTCTAAGTCACTTCTCAAATCTCTTGATCATCGGGTTCTAGGCTTTTAGCTTTGAACTGGTCCCCAATGGAAGGCCATCATATGGTGAAGCAAGAGATGTCTTGGTCTACAATCTAAGATATAAGATTACTTGGTTATCTCCATCCTTTCTCCCACCGCAATCATCTCACTCTTGTTGAGATTAATCTTTATCCCCAAAGTTGCCTGGAAGCAAAGAAGTTTACCCCTAAAATTTCTCTATTGCGCCCTATCCAAGTCGCAAAACGCAATTCTGTCATCTGCATTAAGTAGGTGGTAGTGTGAGACTCTACGTGCTCCTTAATCTCCCCAACAATCTCATGACCTCTAATGAAACCCTCTTCCCTCTGCATGGGCTTGCTAATGGTTTCCATCACAATATTAAATAAGAAGTTTCTTTCCATCTTTTCCAGCTTATTAGCCATCGAGGTGGGAATTTGTTGCAATGACATGAAATAGGTCAAAAGATTGGCAAGAGTACTTTTTACAAGAGTAAGTTTGCCCCTTCTTAGATGTGTTGCTCTTCTTCTAACCTAGTCGCTTCACAAATATCCCTATTATCAAATCTCTCTACCATCAGGTGCTAGGCTTTCTTCTTCACCATCCTATTGTCATGACCCATCATTGGCACCCATACATCTAAGAGCGGTAAACCTCTTTCATTTTAGATCCAATTTTTAGAACCATCTCTACCTCTTCTAGTTTGTTAAAGCTAAGAAACAATAAATCTTCGTTTTCCTTGTTTTATGTCTTTAGGAGTATTTTGTTATTTGTTTGCGAGAATCCATTTGTCTATTGACAACCATCTCATTGATCAGATTTAAACTGCGCCCAGCACCCAATGTTGTTTTTTTTTGGGGGGGGGGGGGTGGAGGATTCACATCATCAAGAAGTCAAGCATGGGACAACCCTTGGCATATTGTACTTCTTCGACTTTTTGGTCATTTTCTCCTTTTTGGGTATATCTTGTGCTACATTTTTAAATCAAAGCTTTCAATTCAACTTGTGGATCTGGGTTTGGACAACTCTTATCACACCGTATTCTCCCCTTTAGCGATTCCCTTCTTCTAGGAGGTTTTTTTTGCACTACATTTTCAAATTAATGCCTTCAACTTGGGCTATTGATTTGGACAAAGCTTTAGAAGAGTATGATGAAGAGGTCCTGGCTTGTGGATTGTTTTCAGTTATTATGGTTGTGATCTGATAGAGTAATTTCATCAAATGCATCCTCTCTTTTATTTCTTATTTTTTATGACAAGTCATTTTTCTTATACCCTTTTTTGCTTAGAGGTTTTTTATTATATGGCTAATTATTTTATCGTCTGCCATGACACTAGTATTGCCACTTTCTGGCAACTACTTTGACCTATTACTCTCAAACTTTATCAATAGGATGACACCTTGACTTGGGAAATAAGAATCTGAAATCCTTGTATCTTGTAGCCATGGGGTTAAAATCTACCGTGACCTCCCTTTTCAACTAATTTATCTTTAACCTTTGCTAAAAACATCTTCGAATTTCTTTGACACTTTGCTTCTAATCCATTTGATTTTTGTTAAGTTCCCACCCTAAAAGCCTAAGCTATTAGGTTGGAGGGCCCAAAAAGGTGTATGAAGCTCTTAGGTTGTGAAGTAGTATTTTCCAACACTCCCTCTCACGTGCATGCCTAACAGACAATAACAGGCTCATATATGGGCCACAAGAATGACTGGTTCTGATACCATGTGAAGTTTCTAACCTAAAAGCCTTAGCTATTAGGTGGAGGGCCTAAATAGGTATATGAAGCCATATCAAAGTTTTATATTTAGACAATGTGGGATGTGGTATTTTCTAACAAATGTTGCTTCTTGGGAAATATTTTCTCTTGGTTACTTACTCGAGGTTTTCAAATCTTCTGGATGAGTTTCATTTTGTGTAATTTTTGCCATTGGAGACCAAATTAATTGCCTGCTTCTCCTGGAAACTTAAATCACTTCCTTTGTTGGCACTAAATTTTTTTCAGAAGATATGACCAATCTCAAAGACCGTGTTTCCAATGATGGTTGGCGTACTTGTTATTTGACCTGGGGATTGACATCCACTTTTAAGAGCTTAGATAACGATCTATAAATTTTTTATTTATTGAAACTTGTTTACTGTGATGCTTTATATAAAATGCCCCAGGCTTTGCAAAACCGTTTGGTATGGAATTGAGATGCCACATATAAAATTAAATTGTTGCTTTCAAATATGTGGAGCATAGATGCATTTCTACTGGTCTAACTGCATTTACTGTTTTCACACTTGTTTCTTTCAAGCGGACACTATAAGCCTTCGCCATAAGGATGGTGGATCCCTTTGCCTGATGTATCAACAAACTTTACCTGTAAATTGAGGGAAATGTTGCAGGAAATTACATGGTGACAAATTGGTTGGGAGGGTGATCAATATTTTCTTTTTTAACCATTTACCCCCCCCCCCCCCCCCCTTGTTTTTTTCTTTTGGGTGGGGGAATATATTTAAACTTGATGGCTGAATTACTGGGTTTTCTTATAGCAAAATGGAACTGTGTGATCATTTTATTCATTTTCCTATGTGTCTAATGGCGGTCGTAACGTTTATGTGTGTGTGTGTGTGTTCTGTGTATGCTACAGGGTTTGAAGACTGGTACAGTGAAAGCAAGTTCTTTTGAATATTGAAAGCTCTGTTGCGTTTGTGCTACAGGGTTTTGGATACTGGTACCTTGAAAGAACTTTTTTGGGGTCAGTTCATAGCATTTGTATGGGACTTTGCTTTCTTTAGCTTTAGCCGAGAACGATGGCCTTTTTTTATGTTACAATAAATTATTGCTGTTGTTGTTTTGTGACTGGTCTTGTCCTTGATTCCTACTGTTTTTGTGTCTTGTAAATGATAGCCAGAGCAAACCCTTAGTCATGCCTCTGTGAAAACTATTGTCTCCACACTGAACAAGTCGTTTGTGTATTCTGCAATATGTGAAAACCATCAGGTACCGGTGGTAAATGTCATTCCAGTGTTGGGTTTAAGTTCTTTTAGGAGCTTGAACACCATCTGCTCTGAATTTATTTTTTCTTCTTTCATTTTGTGTGTATTTGTTTTTTTTTTTTATTATTATTATTTTCTTTTTTTTTGGGAGGGAAAAGAGAGGGGGGGGGGGGGGGGGGGGGGGGGTTGGTTTTGGGTAGTTTGATGTAAGCTCAATTCAATGTAAGCATTTTAAAGAAAGGATAATTGGACAGATTCAATTTCCATGGTATGTCCTAGCTGCGTTTGGATTGTGCTACACATTTCAAACCCCACACCCCTATATAAATTTATTTCCTGCTGATTTTTCAGGAAAAAATGGATCAGTATTGGAAGAAGACTACTTGAAACGCAAACACCCCCCCCCCCCCCCCCCCCCACAAAAAAAAAAAAAAAAAACACAAGGAAAAAGATTGGTCAATGCGAGAAAGACTAGGCTCTTATTTTGACAGTACTACAGCAGTTTTGTTTCTTCGAATGCAAGATGCTTCTTTGAGAGCAACATTGGCTTATAATAGTGATCACCATGGATCATATTTGTTTTTTAAGAAAATTATAGTAGACATGACATGATTTGGTATACAATTCCCTGTAATTGATTTCATCCCTATTATGTTTGTGCTACTTCAAATTTTGTGCCTAGAAGCATGTTTTTGGTTTGAGCTTGATCAAGTGAGGGGTCTATGAGATAATTGTGGGGCCCACCCTTGTCTGTTCAGGAATCTCGAATTCGGGACCTCCAACATTGTCCATTTTAATTTAATTGAGCTAATGAATGTTTAAATAATCTATGATGGCCCTTTAATTTTGTGTCTTCTTGTATCTTTTTTGTATATGCCATTAGATATGAATATATGATATTAGACATGAGAGACATGACCAACTGCGGATATATCAAAATGGGAATTGAACAGAGGGAAATAAAGTATCAGATCTCCATTACTTGCGTTGATAGTAGTTAAGCTCACACATTGTAGACACAAAGTTTGAAGTACTTCTATAAACAACTAATGTAAGAAATGGCCTAAGTGCAATTATATCTCAATTTCCATACATTGAAATCAACTAGGAAAAAATTGTTGGTTAGCTCAGCTCCCCTTTCTTGTGTATATTGGTTTAGTTGACCTCCCCTTTCTTGTGTGTATATGGCTTCTATGGTACGGCTATCAGAGAATGTTCGTTACTGTTCTATTCACCTATTATTTATTAGCACATTACATTGCATATAATTTTTTATATTTTGTTCATCGGACAACATAACGTGGACTTGGTCAAGGGAAATTAGGAGGTTAGAGAGTTCGCAGGTGAGGAAGCCCAGGTTTGTGGAACGATGTCAATGGACTTTGTTGCTGAGGTAGGTGGCGTCTTTGGCTAACATCTTTTCCTAAATACATTTCTTTTGCAAAACTGTTGAGATGATCTTTTGTCTTATAGAGCCTGTCCAGGGTGAAGGCCTGATATCCTTGAATGGGAAGCTTTGAAGGTATTTCTGTACGTCTCTATCCGTAAATTGAGCAGGCTCCCCATGCAAAGCCAGTGTACACAGGCAGAGGTGGTGCTTGAGGTAGTAGGGTGATTTTTAATTAGTGATATCATGAACTTGGGTGGACAGGTAGATTTGGTACAATGCTGTGGGGTAGATTGTGTGGTGTTTCGTTGGCATCCTAGGATATCTACCCTTATTTATTTATTTAATGGGTTTTGGGTTTGGGTTGTGCTAAAACAAGCACAAGATCCAAACTAAGGTCTTATGCTATGTTTGGATAATGAATTTTTACGTGGAATTTGTCTTTGAAGTGAAATTTCTTATGAGAATTTTACAAATTCCATTTCAGAGACATCTCACCTATAAATTCCTTCTTTAAATATAGCGAGGTCATTTTACCATGAGAAGAATTCCAAGGCTTGTGTTTAATCGTATGTGATACAACATCATCTTCCCGTAAGACTTCAACTCTGAAGCCGACAAGAGTCCCACCAACATATCTGCCCCTGCTGTATCTTCGTATTCTGCCGCCCATGTTCTTTGACCTAGTTAGGCATCTAGCTTATTGCTGCTTGCTAATTCCTGCGCCAGTGAAGTTTTCTCTCCATTCACACGAATTCAAAGCAAGCATGTTGCAGAGGCTGTGTTTGGTACCTCCTACGACACAGTCTGACACTTGTCCTTTACTAACGATCCCAAAGACTAGGTAAAATGGGATTACATCAGGATTTGATTACTTGCGCACTAACTCAAGTTCATATAATGTGTTACTTGGCTGCATGTGAGCTCTTATTTTAACAAATGAATCACAGCAGAACTCCGAGGTCCCAATCGGGACATGGAATTAGGCCGCAAATTGTTAAGACAATTGGAATCAGGACCTCTAATTTAGATTCAAGCATTTTGGTTGTTAGGAAGTGCCCCATCCACAATGTCCACATATTGGATTTGATGTGCTTCACATATCTGGTTAAGCGCTTTTACCTAATTACGTAGGCTATTGGATTGGTTTTTCTTGTCATCATATCAAAGTAGATCGTTCATCACTTTTGAAAACATGTATTTTTATGAAAGCTTATTAAATGTTTTCATAGCAACATATATGTTTTTATAGCCATTGATTTTTCTGAATCCAACGGCCCTTATTTGTTTGAATATTTATATTGTAATTGTTGATACGAATAAAAAACCCAATACCCCTTTCTCTCTCTTGGCACTATCTAATCCCTTCATATACCGTTGTCTCTCTTTCACTCTCCCTCCCTCTCCTTCCAAGCCTTTATCCCAATCCAATGTCTCTCACTCTCTCAGTTCTCAACAGTCACCATCATCTCACCCTATTAGGGATGGCAATTTCGCTCCGATCCATAGGGTCCCGACTCGATCCATACCCGAATGGGCGGGTATTTTTTATTTTTTTTCAGGTATCGGGTCGGGTATGGATATAAATTTTTAAAAAATTTCGGGTACGGGGCGGGTATGGATCCCAACAAGAAAAAACCCGAAGACCCGACCCGACCCGCTATATTTACAAAATATATATATTTTTTACAATAAAATATAAATACCTACTTAAACCTATCTTGATATAGGCTTATGGAGTCCATTCGAAGGCTCATTATGTATTTTTATTGTTTTTTAATCTTTATGTTTGTGTATAATATTTGTGTGATCATATTAGGTATGATTTTATTTGAACAAGATCATATTAATTAGGTGCTAAAAACATTTATAAGCTTGGTATATGATTATATGAATAACATGTAATAGGTGTAAGTAACAAAAAAAAATGGAATTTAGGAGAAAAAAATCCTCACAACAGGACGGTCGGGTATGGGCGGGTCGGGCATGGGTAGTCCAATAAAACAGTGGATCGGAGATGGGGGTTAATTGTTCATACCCATCGGGTATCGGGTCGGGCATGGGTATAAGAAATTAAAGGTCGGGTCGGGTATGGGGTAGTGCCGACCCGCATCCGACCCGACCCATTGCCATCCCTACACCCTATGATGTATAAATCAAAAGATCTTGTAATGAAGCCATGATGAGGATATTTCTAAGCTTGATAAAATATGAGATGCAGTTTTTTATTTTTATTTTTATTTTTTTTATATTAGTTAAAAGATGTAATTTACAGATTTATCAACTTAGTGGGTGTTTTGTCATTTATTTATTTATTTATTTAATGAAAGCTTTCATTAATTTGTGGCTTTTAATCTTCCAAAAAGCAAGATCACAAGAAAGGAGAACTTTGTATCTTCCATCGTGTGGGGGCAATGAGTCAGTTTTCTAACAATTGAGAAACACAATGTTGTAACACTAAATTAAGAAACGAAGATGTGCTTGCTCTGAGTATCCAAACAAGAAGTGAACCTTCAATCTCTTTTTCTCTAGTCATAAATGGGATGAATCTCTTTTTCTCTAATCGTAGATAAGATGAAACAGGACTTTCACAATTTGCTTCCATTAGCAGGTTGCAATAATGATGAAAAAATTTTTATGTCTCATTCACTTGTAATTTTGTTAGATTTTTTTTGCAAGAATCATTCTCAAACCCCACCCTCCCACCTGGCGGATGACTCGATCTAACATGACAGAGCAAAGAGATTTGTAGAAAATGGAAATGGATAAGAAACGGAGAGAGAGAAATGGGTTTTGGGTTACCCGATCTACATCTGTAACTAAAGTAAAAGACTCCAAAAAAAAAAAAAAAAAGACCGTTGGATCAAAAAAGAATCAATTGCTATAAAAAGGTGTAAAAGTAGAACTCTTAAACTAAATGTCAACGGAACCTTCCTTTTTTAGTTTTACCCTCAAGTATGTAAACGTTGGAAAAAGATAAAATACCCATAAAAAAAAAAAAATGATATTTTAAGAAAGTAAATTAAAAGAATCATTGACTTTTTTAATGGGACTATAATGTTAAAACATCCAAAAATGAAAGGAGGCCAATGAAATAGAAAGGGACGGGTATATAAAAAGTTAGGAATTCTCTACTTGTTTTAATCATCGTCACCGCATTATCTTCACTACTATTACTATCATTACCACCATCATCGTTGCTGCCACTATCATCTCACCACCACCGTTGCCTAGCCACGACAATCACCTTGGTACCGCCTTAATTTCCTTTTTTTGGTGGTAAAATAAATTTCCTTTTTTTGAATTAAAGTTATAGAATTTAAATTCACTCGTAATTACATACCATCCAAATATTATAGACATAAGTTATTGTGCTCCTTGTGCCTTGGGTGACACACCATGCTACATTAATTCCAATTCTGGTAATGCTACTTCATCCCACATTTTGCCTCATATTATGTTATACTATATGCATTTTAGAGGGTGTCAATTTTTAGGGTTTAATCATAACAGTGGATCTCACAATTTTACCTTCTTAAATGCATATAGTAGAGCAAAGTGTAAGGCAATAAAACATTACCCTTCCAATTCTACGTGCCAATTATTAAACCCTAAAGATCCAATTGGGTGCGGGCATCATCCTAAAACCGAATTTGGTGGTCCCATCCCACCCAACAAGTGGACACATTTTCTTTTTCTTTTTTTAAATCCCTGTTGTTTGACTCTCTGAACAAAAGCGAAAACAAATGCTTACCTCTCCACCTTTTCTTTCCTGCACTGAGTATTCATATTCATTCAACCATGGGGATTTTCAAAAGAAACTTTGCCACTTATCACAATTTTGAACTGACTTTTAAGACGTACATACACGACTCATATACAACGAGTTTGGGTTCTCTGCTTGCTTGTACTTGGGTTATTAATATTGTGAGATCAGTATAGAAGAGTATCAAACAGCTCTAAAACAACATCAAAGACCCAAACACACCCAAGCCCAAGTAGAGAACGCCCTCCCCGTACGCAACAAGCCTTGTGAATCCAAAATGTATATGGAAGGCAAGATGAACACTTTATAGGTTATACCATACAACGAGGTGATCCTCTCAGAGAAGCAAACGTACTCGAATGTTTAAGAGATGCTTCTCCGTGCCTACCATCCTCGTGAGTAGTACTATATATATGGCTTCTAATTCTTTATACCAACTTTCATAGTTGATGAGCGCTTATTCTAAACAAACACAAAAATAATAATAATTCATTTGCATGGCACGATTTCATCTGTCGTGTGAGTTTGTTTTGTAAAAAGTTGGTACAAATAACATTTTCCATGTAAACTTTGTGTTAACCATTTTTATAGATTAGTTGAGGTCGTCGGCAATTTTATAGTCAAGAATTCACTCAGATAAACTTTGACTGTTTAAGGTCCTGTGCAATCTTACGTACCTCCCCTTCCCCAAAAAAACAAAGAAATCTTTAATCACCTCATTAAATTTAATATCTATTAAGACATGCAAATTACAAGTGTGAGAATCACCCTTTTGAAGGGTGAAAAAATAAAATCCTAAAACGGATTTTTAACAATATGGTTGATCATGCACGACTTTCTGCAGCAAGAGAACAAAGATAGAACATGAAAAAAAAAAAAAAAAAAGAAGAAAAAAAGGTGGAAAAATGGAGTTGAAGAATGTGGCCGGAAGTGGCTAGTGGCCAGGACCTCTTGTGCTAGGTCCAGAAGTCATTTTATAGGCCAAGCTCCTGGCGTTAGAACGACTGCTGGAGTTGTTGGAAGAAACAGCAAATGAATTTAAACCAACCGAATCAGCCCCATCGACTTGCTTGCATCCAGCGTCGACGACACCATCTGCCGTTGAGCGAAGGGGTCGGCAATGGACAAGACTCAACTGTGTCGACGCCACCAGTAACATAACACCCAACACAAACCAAAGACTCTTCATTGATGTTGTTGGCCTGTTCTTCTTCATTGCCATTGCTATTTTAATTTCTTTCTTTTTTCTTTTTTGACCCTTTCAGAAAAACTATCACGCTGTTGTTGTTGTTGTGGTAGCGTCATGGCCTATGCTACTGATTTATATAGAGAATTTATGTAGGTGAAAGTGAATTTTGAATTGGGTTTGGGGAGGGACCCTTAAGGGGGGTTTTTGACTCAGCCTCACTCTATGTTGGGCTGTTTTGGTTTGACTTTAAGCTCGAATACGAATAACAAACATGACGGAAGGAAGAAACAAACAAAGAAAAAGTCCACAACGTACACAGTAACCAGGCTACACACCCAAGTGTTGTGCTTTTGTGCCGGTTCACGTTCAACCCAGAGTTGTTTCACACGGTTTTTGATCCAACGCGTGTGGTGGTTAACACCTGTAACGCGGCGTTTCCTTTTCTTTGCCGCTGCTGATGCTGCTCATTTTTAAATATTTGTTGATGAAATAAAGGTCAATAAAAAGGTGAAAGTCGTGTCATACAGGGTTCCATGTGTCCACGTGTATCGATCAAAGAAGTCAAGGCAGAACAGTCCTTACTCAGGTATCTTGTACGTGTGTTTTCCTAAAAACAATTGTGCTAATCTTTTGAACTGTCTTCTTCTTTTGCACAAGACGGTGCGGTGCATTGGTAAGCGAGGAGACCCACGACCGACGCATATAGGCTTTTGTGGGTGTATCAAGTTGGTCGAGTTCTTACGGTAAGGTGTATGTTTTGAGAGTATTAATGTTTTTCCTAATAGCTTTGCTAGTACTTAACCCACGGGTTAACCATTTCATGTGTCTAGTTCATGCTTACTCATGGTCTAATCATACTTTTCTTTTTTCTTTTTTTAATTAATTGACATAACAATTGGCGTGACAATTAACGTGAAGTCACCATCACATCAGAATCACGTCATCAGAACATGTTTTTCGAGATGGTAAGCTAATGTGCATCATAGACCTATTGGAATAGTAATTTTGAATTTTTTTTAAAAAAAAATTTTGAAAAATAATTGAAAAGGTTGGGTTGAATTTTTTTTTTTATATTAAACAATTTCAAGGTGGGTGGCAAATTTTCAAACGGAAGCATGGTTACTGCTCAAATTTTCAACATTCCCTTTTAAGAACATGCTCTTCAAGGGTGGTAGACCACTTTGGGGCATACTAGCTTTTCTCATTAACAGATAAGAAAGAATTGAGAAATTAGTATGAATCCGAGACAAAAGTCATACCTTTTGACGGTTACAGTTCAAAGTTGGTGCTCCTAGAAGCTACCATTTTTAAATTAGCCCAGGTCGGTTATGAGTTTTTTGGGTCCTAGGCAAACTCTTAAAATGGGGTCTTTCATACCCCTTTTTTTTATCTTAGCACCAACATAAAATTTGTTTGCACATCCACTTATTTTAATTTCTTGAGGTTTTAGAAAAATACAAAAGGTTTTTAAGAAAATTGACCGCATTATCTATTAGAAAACATCATTTTGAACAACTTGTAGAAGAAAGTTTTTCCAAAATCTTTCGTTTAAGTGGACTTTTTGGCTAGAGGTTAAACAAAGACGTTAAATGATCAAAAAATGTACTTAAACGATAGATTTTGGAAAAAATTTCTTTGGCAAAGTTATTCAAAATGATATTTTCTAGTAGATTACGTAACAAATTTTAATAAAAACCTTTTATATTTTTTATAAAACATTGATAAATAAAAATTAGTAGGGTGTGCAAATAAAATTAAAGGGTTGCAATAACCATGCTCTTTGGAAAAAAGGGGAAAAAAAAAATTAAATCTACTACAAAGGTTAGTTCCAAAGTGGGGTCCCAATTTTTTAGCCAAAATATGGGGCCCAAGGCGGCCGCCTTGCTCGCCTACCCTCAGAACCGGCCTTGAATTAGCCACGAAGTCAGTGGCATGGATGTGATCTTCCTTCATGCGTGTATCATATCATATATATAAAAGTCTTTGTATACAAGTTATTAGTTGATAACATGCGTCAGGCTAGGGTAGCCTCCACACTGCATTTTATATATATTAGATTAGATTAGATTGGATGTGATAATATCTTAGATAATGAAGAAGAAAATCGTGAATAATAGATAGTTAATTACTTTATTTGAATTCAAATTAATATATATACTTTTTTTTAATATGTAAGTTATAATATAATGATGGGGAGATTTTTTTCGAAAACACTGTTATTGCCTTTGTATAAGAGTATAAATAGATGCATGGGATATTGGTGCAAATTAAATTTCGAAAACACTGTTATTGAGTCAAATTGATAGACACTGGTGCAAATTAAATTTCCTTGTGGTACGTCCATTAAGCAGTACTGTACGTGGAACAATTTTGCCCAAATATGGAACGGGAATAATGGTTAGGTAAGAAACACAAACCTAACTCACAAACCTAACCCAATTAATGAAGAATTTCATGAACCTACAAATATTTGGTTGACTCGAGAATAAAAGAGTGCAGGACCAAGTAACCTGAAAATTAATGGCTGTGTATGAATTACCTTTCAGAAGTTTTGGCAAAGCGCCCACATGTACGGCTTTTAAAAGCAGGAAAAACAAGAATACTCGACTAGGATCCTCCTCCTCCTGGTGGGAGGATCCTCAACTAGGAATATTGACTTTCAAACTAGCATAACCAGCCTAACTCATTGAAAAGTCACAGGCCTCCTCCCAACTCTGCCAGATGAAAAAGATGTTAAGATAACTACAGTATGGGCTCTCACAAAGGGTGAGCTCCACAATCATATCCTGTTCACATGGGTCTCATGCCTTGCGAGAGGATAGGTAAGGAGGGAAGATTTGCATTTTCCTTATCATATACTTGTACATTAAGGAATAAGTGAACAAAATTTATTGTTCTCGATCTCATAGCCCAATGCCTAGGAAAAATGGAAAGAAGGAAAAGGCTAGGGAGGAGATATAAGAGGAAGGAATGAGACATTTTCCTGTAATTGAGAAGAAAAAGTGGAGGGATAACATTTCTTTCCCACCCACTAAATTAAATTTATCTATCCAAATTAAAGTGGGTGAAAAAGTGGAAGCTAGGAAATGGTGAGTGTTACTAGTTATGACAAAAATATCATAACCTCTTTATATATATATATATATATATAATTTTCCTTCCATTTTTTCTTATTTCTTTGTGAAAATAATATATATGGTAAAATGATGTAATTATTTATTTTCTTTTCTTTTTATTCTCCTTGTCTAGCATTAAAAAAAAAAAAAAAAAAAAAAAAGATTTACTTTCCTTGGGGGTTTACAGTTCTTTCTAATTTTTTTTTTTTTTTTAGTACATGATTGGGAGTACCTTGGGTGCCAACTTAGTTGGGATTCTGGGTCGTTCTTTGATACTTCTAACTCTTTTCATTTAAAAAAAAAAAAAAGAAAAGAAAAAAAAAATCGAAGAAAAGGATCTCATAAATTGGTTGTTAATATATTCATCATTTGATTCTCTTCATTTTTATTTGTTAGGCCGAAGACTATTTCTTTAGGCAGTTAGGTGGCTTGGGAATCACCATCAAATTGGTCCGTGTTTCATTGTCCTACGACTATTTTCCATATGCACCCAACATCTCGCGAAGCTTTCCTCTTATCCTACGTTTCCTAACTTTTAACATAAAATTTCCATTTGATCCTTGGGACCTAATGGGCCAATTTGGACATTGGTGGGTGATATTGTCAATACATTGTGAAAAACATATATGCCAACCCCATAAGAAAGTCTTCTACTCTTTCTTTATAAAATATAAAATATATACTTCAAAGATTCTAAAATTTCCTCAGTGAGCTTCATTTTCTTTTATATTTTTTCAGCTTATGCGACAATAATTCCGGCAAAGACCGCGGCTGCGGCATAGTACTGGGGTCTACTGACTGCTGCCTTTTTGACAAGCTTGCGTTTTGCGGGTTCACGCACGCACTGTCCTAAATTAAAGCATGGGGTTGACATATTCCCTCATTCACGTTCTCACATCAGTATCCATTTTCAACTGAGACCCCATTAGAAGATTCATAGATCTCAAATTTTGACTGAAAAAAAATTCCATTATCCATATATTTTTCTTGAAAAAAAAATTAATTATAATTCAAAGAGCGTTTTGATTAGATTAATATCAGGCCGGCTTTATAAAATGTGAGAAGCTAGATATATATATATATATATATGAAGTCGTACCTAAGCTCAGTGAGATGCCATAAAGAAATTCTGCCTTGTAACTTTAATTTACACGACTACGTGCAAATGTGAACTCACTGGCTTTTAAAACATGTTCCAATGTCTCTTCACACGTACAGATGACACCATGCATGGTTCTAGAATTAAGAAAGCAGTGGAAACTAGTTGGCCGTTTGAATTTGGACAAGGCGTTTGAATTTCATGTGGTCAAATTTGGGCTGAAAAAGTTTGACAATCAATTTAGAAATTCAGTATTAAAAAAAAAAAACATTTTTGTTTTCTGTGTGGTCCATATGGATGAAATGGGAACGGCTATTGCAACCCCCCATTCCTATAAGCCCACCCCCCTCCTTTAGGTTTTTAAGGTTTTATGCAAAATATAAAAAGTTTTTATGAAAACCGGTCTTGATATCCACTAGAAAACATTATTTTGAACAACTTTGCAGGAGAAAGTTTTTCCAAAATCTATCGTTTAAATATACTTTTTAACCATTTATAACCTTTATTTCATTTTTTGCCAAAAAGTCTACCTAAACAATAAATTTTGGAAAAACTTTCATCTGCAAAGTTGTTCAAAATGATGTTTTCTAGTGGACATCAAGGCCGGTTTTTATAAAAACTTTTTATATTTTGCATAAAACCTTAAAAACCTAAAGGATGAGGGGTTGGCTTATAGGAATGGGGGGTTGCAATAGCCATTCCCGGATGAAATTTATAGGGAATTAGCTAGGGAGCCCGTACCAAACCAACCCACTTACATTATTTGGGCCAGAAACCTCACTCCTAGCCCAGACTGTAAAGTTTGGCCTGTGGGACTGACCTGTCTAATGTAATTGAACATGTCACTCGTCGTCACTTCTCCTATTTATACCAAGAAACAGGCCTTCCTCCCTCATGCAACTTCTACCATTCCAAGAAGCACCAAACACAATCAAGTAAACAATGAAGCATCCTCGTTATCTCATCTTCTTTGCCCTCAATACTATCTCCATCATCCTCCTAGTCATTATTCTCTCATGCTCAATAAATGTCGAAGGGTCGAGGCCTCTCACGTACCATCTTTCTCCTACTTCAATCGACACTTCCATGATAAATCAAGCATATTCCGGTCCCAGCAGAAGAGGGAAGGGTCACTAATGGTTTTGCCATTCCTGGGCAAAAATTATCAGAGTAGTTGGTTTTTTCAACCCAGATGTCACATGTTTAATTTTGGCTTTTATCCATCAACGAGTAGGTTAATTTGGAGGTTTTTTCT
Organism: Liquidambar formosana; assembly: GCA_039720395.1. Classification (NCBI taxonomy): domain Eukaryota; kingdom Viridiplantae; phylum Streptophyta; class Magnoliopsida; order Saxifragales; family Altingiaceae; genus Liquidambar; species Liquidambar formosana. The sequence continues at coordinate 26,705,872 of CM077833.1, forward strand.
TGCTTTCAGAAGAAGATTAGAAGGCTAGTTGTGTGAGAAACATGCCATGCATGGTTGTAGACTTGTAGTGCATTTTGTATTGTAATAATAATTGGTCAGATATTACGACATAGAAGGTGTCACTTCTGCTTCTTCATAGACGAGGGGTTGGCAATGAAATTTTGTTTTGCAGTGGGAGGAAGGGGACAAGGGGTTATTATTTCCAAGAGAAGGGGATTAAATCTCCTCCTCCTGTTTTTTTTTTTTTTTTTACGGAGAACAGGTTAAAACAGGATCCTTTGATCCACCCGTAAAACCTAAACTTCTTGAGAGACAAACATAACAACCTATTGCCACAGGCCCCACTTAAATCTTGAATTGTCCTACCATACAATTATAAGTTCATTTATATCAACTGGGCTATGTAAGGGTGGGTAAGGGGATTAAATTTTGGCTTTGCTAAGTAGTATAGTATGGATTGACTAATTTTATTTTTGTTACTGGTTTTTAGAATTAAGCGAATCATACAAAAAAAAGTACTCTGAGAGAATATCACTCTTATGTGAGACAAATTTGCTTTTCCTTTATACAGTGTTAAATTCAGACATATGAAGTCAAAACAATGCAACCGGCCATTTTGCTTTAACGCGTGCGCTCGAAGGATTTTATTTTGTGAGAAATGCTAATTAGAAACCGTATCATACACATCAATCAATCACAGTGTGACGGTGTAACTGGGGGTGATAACATGTAAATGGCTTTAGGGGGCTTGATCTGTCTAGGATCAGAGGGTAACAATCATTACAACCTGTCAGCTATCACTATTCACTACTGGTGAGAGGGTTTAATGGGTTTGGGCCCCTCCAGTGACCAGTGCATTCCGTTTCACATCTTATCTTGTTGATCATTAGAAATTATGGACCATAAAGTTAAGGAAAGTTATGTCAATGGCATCTTTATTGTCTTCCAATGAGCTTTTTCTTCAAATTAACATGCTTGGGAAGTGGGATTTCAAGCAAGGGTGAAAGCCAAACCTGTAGAGGTGGGGCTGCTTGCCTCATTTGAAAATTTCCCAAAAAAAGAAAAGAAAGTTCTTAAAATATTTTTTTTTCTTTTGATGATCATTTTTCAATTTAATACAAAATAAGAAAAATTAATAGTCATTTTGAAATACATATACAACTAATTTGTAATAAATTGACAAAAAAAATTTTTATATGATATTAATTTAAAATATATCATTAAAACGTAATACATTACCAAAAAATGCGTTTGGCTTCACCCTTGATTACAAAAAGTCAATCCCATGACAACCACAAGAAATTTGGTCTCATCCTAAAATGTGAAGGAGATATGAAAAATAAAACTTCGAATAACTCTTAATATTGAGTTAGACCTATGCATAATCCTCAGCGGGGGTGAGGTGCGCTTGCTCCTCAAGCCTTCTTGCATTTACATATCCTGCAAGTCTGTGACCGAGTTGCTGTCCAATTCGCTTGAGCCATGGCAACTATTTCTCCTGTTGCCGTCTCAGCCTCTCCCGCCATGCACCAGCTTCAAAACGAACTCTCCTGCCATCCCATTCTCAACCCCATTCATCCAATGGGCAAACATAACGCACCATTCAAGAACTTTACTCGCAACGGCCTTTCGAACCCGGGTACTGGAGAGGGAAGATTAGATGATGCACAACAACTGTTCGATAATTTGCCTCTCAGGAATGAATCCTATTGTTCTGCTGTCATTGCATCACACGCTCGATCTGGTAATTTCACCCAAGCGTTCAATTTGTTCGAGAAAATGTTAATTGAAGGATTGAGGCCTAATGCTTTAGCATTAACAAGCTTGCTTAAGGTAAGTTCCAATGTTGGGGGATTTGGTCTCAGTAGACAGCTCCATGGCTGGTCTGTTCGAGCGGGTTTTAGATTAGACACCGGAATAAGGACGGCCCTAATTACCATGTATTCACATTGCGGAATGTTGGATGATGCTCGGCGGGTTTTCGATGAGACCCCAGTTTCTTTTGTAGATGATGTTTTCTTGTGGAACTCAATTATAGCAGCCTATATCTTATATGAGTGTTGGATTGAAGCGTTTCGGCTATTTGGCGAAATGGTCTCATTTGGGTTGGTTGCACCAACGGAGCTCACATATGCTACAATTGTCAATGCTTGTGGATCTGTGGGGGAAGAAAAGTATGGAGCAACGATTCATGGGAGAATTATAAAAGGTGGAATGCTAGAAGCTACTAATCTGTGGAACTCTCTGGTTACGTTTTATACCAAGTGTGGGAATTTACAAGATGCAAATCGATTATTTGAAAGGATACCTAGGAAGAATGTTGTTTCATGGAATGCAATTATTGCAGCCAACGAACAGAACAATGAAGAGGAGAATGCATTGGATGTATTTCGTCGGATGGTCAGAGTCAGGCCACCACTGGAACCAAATCGAATCACTTTCCTTAGTGTGCTTAGCGCTGTTTCTGGGCTTTCAGCTCTAAAGCATGGAAGAGAGATCCATTCTCATATCATCCGGTTAGGACTTGAATTTGAAACCAGCATAGTCAATTCTCTCATCACCATGTACTCAAAATGCAGGGAAGTGGGCAAAGCAAGAGCTGTTTTTGAGAGGTTACATTTTAAGGATTTGATTACATGGAATGCTATGCTTTCCGGATATGAGCAAAATGAGCAGCAGGAAAGCTGCTTTAATATATTTAAAAAAATGCAACTTTCTGGGTTTGAGCCAGACTCTCACAGTTTCACTGTTATTCTCAGTGCAGCTTCATCAGATCCATCTAGGTTAATTTATTTGAGAAGAGGTCGAGCAATTCATGGTTACATACTGAGGAGAACTGCTACTAGTGGAGTGAGCTTGCCAATTTCTAATGCTATGCTTACAATGTATGCCAAGTTCAATCGTGTGGCAGATGCGGAGAAGATTTTCAAGGAAATGAAGAAGAGGGATTCCTACTCCTGGAATGCAATGATGGATGGGTATTCAAGTAATGCCCAATTTGATGGTGCTCTTATGATCTTTCTAGATATGCTCAAGAAAGGTTTGCCATTAGATCATTTGAGCCTCTCAATTCTCCTTACCTCTTGCGGTAAATTGGTTTTGCTCCACTTAGGAAAGCAATGTCACTCTATTATTGTAAAACTCTTCTTTGACCAGAATTGTGCTTGCTGGAACGCGCTTCTGTCAATCAATAATGCATTGGTTTCCATGTACTCAAAATGTGGAAGCATTGATGATGCAGCCCAAGTATTTTCTAGGATGGAAAGAAGAGATGTCTTTTCCTGGACAGCTATGATTACAGGCTACGCACAACATGGAATGGCTTTTGAATCACTCCAGCTGTATAAGAGAATGAAAACAAATAGTGTCAAGCCTAACCATGTGACATTCCTTGGACTTCTAATGGCTTGCGCTCATGGTGGTCTTGTCGAAAAAGGCACCCATCTTTTCCACTCCATGACGAAGGACTATGGTCTAAACCCAAGCATTGAACACTATGCTTGTATGATTGATCTATTTAGTCGTTCTGGTCGGTTTGATTGTGCCAAAAGCCTAGTTGAGTCCGCAATTACTCTCTTTGGGCCCGATCATGGTGATACGTCGAATCTGTGGAGGGTTTTACTTGGGGCTTGTCATGCTCATAAGCATTTGGAACTTGGGGTGGAAGTTGCTACAAAAATTCTAGAGTTGGAACCAGAAGATGAGGCTACCCACATTAGTCTTGCAAATATTTATGCCTCTAAGGGCTTGTGGGAGGATTCAATCAGTGTGAGAAAGACAATGAGAGATAAAGATTTAAAGAAGGAAATTGGGTGCAGCTGGATTGATGTTGGAAACAAGAGACATGTCTTTGTGGCAGGGGACATATTTCATTCTTCGAGGAAAGAGATTTATGACAAGTTGGGGGAGTTGGATTTTAGGCTTAGAAGGATGGGCTATGTCCCGATGACGGATTTTGTACTTCATGACGTCGATGAAATGCAGAAGGAAGCAATTATTGGATATCACAGTGAAAAGCTGGCTGTATCGTTTGGTCTTTTACAGAATGGGGTTGGAAACAAAGGTGTAATTAGGGTCATCAAGAACTTGCGGGTGTGTGGGGATTGTCATAACTGGATGAAATTCACTTCTCTGGTGGAAGAGAGGGACATAATACTAAGAGATTCGCGGCGGTTCCATTTCTTCAAGAATGGTAGATGTTCGTGCAGAGATTTTTGGTAGTGTGGCTGAAAAGAAAATTATCAAATACACAAAGTGCAGAAACATTGTCAACACATCTGAAGTTCTGAACAATGCAAGATAACCAATGTATATCTTATAATAAACATTCTACTAATTTGTATAATACATTAATTTTTTTGCAATATTACTGAAAGACGAAATTTGCCAACCTATATATGCAGTTGGGATTAAAGCTTTGTTGAGTTGAGGTATTGCTGAAAGATAAATCAGGTCCAAGAAGTTCACTCCAGGCACAAAACACTTTTAAAAACTATTACCTAGGAACTAAGAAATGTTGAAAACGGATAAACTGTCATTTGTGCTTTGAACTACCATGAAGTCCATGGGCAGCTTAAAAACCAATTTGTAATCTCGAACAAAAAAAAAAAATTGGTTGATAGTCAGGCACTTCATTTGTTAATGTCGTTTGCTGTTAAACAAGATCCCAACTCATGGTAAGTTGCATTCTTTAGCTGAGATGAATGAGCAGTCTAAAACCCAGCATTAGTTCTTCAAGTGGAATGAGCTCTGGGTTCCAACGATTTTCTTGAAAATAATATCCACCCATCTCTATAGGGTGTCCATCAATAGTTTGAGCCCTAGAGTAAGAAATTGGTGATGCTTCTTGCTTATTCCTAAAGCTAGTCACGAGTCAGGTTTGTTATCTATATGAACAAACACAACGTAATAGTATCTCTCCCCTTGGGCTGAGGATTAAAAACTTATCGGCTATTTGGAAATAAGGGTTCAGGGAAACTAATTGTGTGGAACGTGGGATTGAGTGCATAAGATGAATATCTAATAAAATAATAATAATAAAAGAGAAGAAGAAGATATTTTAGTACAAGTTTATAAGCGTTTTTGTCTTTGGTAAATGGATTTACAAGTTTGTTTGTGCAAAATTTGGTACCACAGTGACAAATATGATGTGTGCTAGAAAGGAATGTGCAACTCTTTTCAGTTTATAGAATTCAAAAACCTATGCTCAAGTTATGTGTTGAAAATGACTTGAATGCCATGAATAATACTTCACTATCTCAATAACTAGAATTAAAAGTAAACAGCTAAAGTAAAACAAATAATAATCAAAACAATTGAGAAACAAAATAAACTCTTATAATACCTTTGATTGTGGGTATCAAACTTTTATAATGACAACGCTGATAAAGATATGGGTTTTCGAAAGTCTTGATTTTGACTCGATATGTTTAACTGCATATGTGTTTATTCTTGTTGTCTGAAAAAATGAAAAAAGAAAAAAACCTCTTTCAATGCTCTGCTTCTTCTTTTCAATGCTAACATATCTCCTCTTTAGAAAAAGAAATAAAAGGCCCATTATAGTATCATACACGTATTGGGGTTTCACTGATTTTCAACTTATGTTATAATTTGCCTTTAAGCACCAACATGGCAGTCATTCATTGACTTGTTATTTTAAGAGAGAAACAAAGTTAGTCCAAAAATAAAATGTACACTGGAAACCGGATGAAGATCCCCTGGGTGATGGTGTGAGTCGGGCAAGGCCAAAAACGTCCCTTTCGTGAACGATTCTCGAAATATTTGGCAGGAATCTTTTGTGTACAAGACAACATTTTAGATGGTAAAGTAAGAAGCTACGTGGATTAGTCCTAACCACTCAATTTCCTTTCATATTCATCACTTCATCCTCTCTCTGTCTTGTTACCTTTAGAGAAGACTTTGTTAGCTCTTCCCCCCAATGCTGAAGCAAACCCACGATTAGTTCCCCGTATTTCCCATAATTACTCCTTGAGCCCTCTCGCAAGGCAGGCTAGGTTGTGGTTGATTTAGAACAAATTTTTATATAACTTCTTAATTAATTTGGGTGACTTGAAGTGTAGGAACTTGAACAACTTGAAACGTTTAAATCCAATTAATAATCATAATAATTATAATAATAATAACAACTTGTAACTGACTTTTGAGGTATCAAGTCAAGATTATGATGTTTCTCAACAGTGGGTTTTCATTTTCTATGGCGTACTGACTTTTTATTTTTATGCTCAAAAGAGATTACACTTTTTACAGAAGCCTGACCTTATTATTTCTATCTTCTTTCAAAGCTAGGATTCACATAAAGCCTTATTACCTATTCTAAGACTCTAGAGGAATCTTTCAAACCTATTTGGAATCATTAAATTTCTTACATGTTAACATAAGGGTAAAAGCTTCCATGTGACTGTGATACGGTCACGTGGTGTCACGGGTCAAGTGGAAGTAAGCAAAGTGAGAATATCAGCATATTTTCTGGACTCACAATCTCACTTTACTTGTTTTTTATTGACCCGTAACACCACATAGCCGTGTCACAATTACATGAAAGTTCTTCTCTAAAATAAGTTCACTTGTGAAGCCTCGGTGCAAATTTACAATGTTTTTACCTTCTTGTTTTTTCACAACTCTTTTTGCTTTTAAATAATTTATCTATAAATTCATAGGCCTTTAATTCATTATCTTGAATAAAAAAAATGTAAATGAATAATATTTTTCATCACAAATAAAAGTAAAAATTCAAAATAGTTGCATTTAATAAAATTTTAAAAATAATGATAACTTCTATTTTTCAAAATAATCTTATTTAAAGTGATAGATTTATGTCTTTCAAAATTATGTAAAATATATTCTAATCTTTTAGTTTCCATTTTGATGACGACAATAACCCTTATTTATCTGGAATTGCAAATTTCTTACCTTTTACCAAAAAAAAAAGAAAGGAGAAATAAGAGAATTCGAAATTTTTGGTCATAAATAGTTGTTTGTCTTCAAACTAAAGATTAAAAACAATAACCTTTAAGTGACATCATTTAACCTCTCACATCCAAACAAACTTTTACCCTTTTAGGGACTAGAAAGCAAGAAACCAAAGAAAGAAAAACACCCCATGCCAGCGGTTTGACTCTCTTTGCAAAATTGCAAGTTTGCAAGCAAGGCCAAATGGGGTTCCCCATTAATAAATGCGAAAACAATACGAACAGAGGACAAATTGGTCCATTTGGGAAAGAATCGAAGTGCATTCATTGCTCATATTGTCCCCATCGTAAACTGTCAAAACAAGCGTATACCCAAACCCATACCCTCTCCCACCACCTCCCCACCCACCTCGTTATTCCCTCATCTCACAGGCACTTCCACCATAAGTTCCATGTCTTTGATTATTTATTAATTATATTATTATTACCGTACTCTCTTCACCCATAAAGCCCTTTTCATCTTTAAACCAAAACCCAACAAATTTTCCAGCCAGAATATGAAGCGATCTCTCTCCGGCGACCATGTTCCGGCGATTTTTTATGACAAGAAGATGAAGAAGGTGAAGGTTGAGGGAGATGAAGAGGAAGATGAGAAAGAGAATGGGTTTATGCAATTGGACGAGAATTTGCTGTACGAGGTGCTGAAACACGCCGACGCGAGGACTCTGGCCACGGCGGCGTGTGTGAGCAAGCAGTGGCATAAGACGGCGCAGGACGAGCGGCTTTGGGAGCTGATCTGCACCAGGCACTGGGCCAACATCGGGTGCGGCAACCAACAGCTCAGATCCGTGGTCCTCGCTCTCGGAGGGTTTCGTCGTCTCCACTCCCTCTACCTCTGCCAACTCTCTAAGCCCTCGTCTTCTTCTTCTTCTTCTTCATCTTCGTCGGCATCGCCGTCGCCCTCGGCGTGGCCTTCGACTTCTTTGTCGACTCCGTTTCCATCAATGATTGCGTCGAAGCCTCCCACTCGGTGGGGGAAAGACGAGGTTCATCTCTCGCTGTCTCTTCTCTCAATTCGTTACTACGAGAAGATGAATTTCAGCAACAGAGGCAGATGAATCAATTCTCTGAATTCGGCTCTTTTTTAAACCTTAACTTGGCCATGTATTTTTTTTTAATTTTTTTTTTCCATTTTAGTGTATGCTATGTGGGTTTGGATAATTAGATCTGTATGCTTACTATGGATTATCAATTCTCCCCTTTCCTGATTTCTAAGCTTCTTGTAAAATTGGATGAAATCGTGAAATTGCTAAATTTGTATTGTTTATGTGATTTTTATTTTCTTTTGGGGTTTTCATGTTATTGGAATCTGCGAGAAATTGGTGTTTGGATGGAAGGAAAGAAAGGGGAGGAAAAGTCAATAAGAGGGTTTGGAGGAACGGTGGGGAAGGTGGGGCGGTGGCTGATTGGGGTGGCGTGGAGATGCATTTTTTGTGAATAAACACACGCAGACGGATCCAAAAGTCCAGTCGTCACTTAATGTCTTGTACTGCCCACGCTTTCTGGCCCTTCCTACGGCCTATTTGCAGGGAGGAGGAGAGAGAGAGGTTTTTTTGTATAAAGAAGATAGGATATATCTGTAGGCTGTAAAAGCCAAAATTCCCGAGAGGACGAAATTGTCGTATTCGTCGTCCCTCGTTGAGAAATGGATCGGCAGGCAGGCTTGGCCTGACTCCTCTGGATTTTACCGTTTCTCTTTCTTCTCCCGTATTTCCTTTAAGGCTGTGTACGGATTAAGAGAAGAGAAGAGAAGAGAAGAGAAGGGAAGAGAAAAAAAGAGTAGGGAAGAGAAGAGAAAGTAACTTTCTCTCTATTTATTTGGTTAGTCAAATCTCATTAATGAAGAAAAAATGAGAGAAAATAGTCACAATTATATTATTATTATTATTATTCTTGTGAGTAAGGTTATTGCCACCACATAAAATACTTAAAGCTTTTCATTAGTTTATACTTTTTGAGGTTTTATGAAAAATATAAAAGGTTTTTACAAAAACTAATAACATTGTTCACTAGAAAACATCATTCTGAATAACTTTGTAGAAGAAATTTTTTCCAAAATTTATCATTTAAGTAGACTTTTTGGCCATTTACAATTTTTATTTCATTTTCTATGAAAAATTGCCAAAAAGTCTACTTAAATGATAGATTTTGAAAAAACTCTCTTCTACAAAGTTGTCCGGAATAATGTTTTCTAATAGACTATGTGATCAGTTTTTATAAATTTTTTTTATATTTTTTATAAAACCTTAAAAATATAAATTAAATGGGAGTTTAGAGTATTTTATGTGGTGGCAATAGCTTGGCCCTATTTTTATATATCGATATATTAAACAGAAGTTATATAAGAATATATTTGTCACTTTATCATTAACTTATTTACTTTTCTCTCCAATTTGGAGAGAAAGGTAAATGGGTCCATTTTTTTTCCATTTCTCTTCATTTTCTTTCTCTTTTCTCCTAAATTAACAATCCAAACGAAAGAAATTAGAAGAAAATTATTTTCTTTTCTCTTCTCTTCTCTTTTATATCCATTTCTCTCAATTCATTTATAGCCTAAAAGATTATTTTCATTGCAAAAAAAAAAAAAAAAAAAAGAGAGAGAGAGAAGAGAGAGAAGAAATTATAAGAGATAAAAAACAATAGAATGACTGATACTGGATTTCAAAAAGAAATGAGAAGTAAAAGTCGAATTCAGACTATTTTTCTTCTTAAGACGTAAAGATTAAAAGTCAGTGGGCCACCTCTAAGGTGAAGGTTGAGGTTCATCATTTTTGTTTTACTAATATTATTTGATGCATCAAACAATTAACAAAATGAGTTGATAAAACCTAATTTTAGCATTTTTCCTTTGTTTTACTTAGAATCATGTGGATAGATCCCCCCCCCCCCACCCCCCCCACCCAAACAAAAAAAGTTCCACCCCTAAATTTTCTGAACCCATTATGGAACTTGATCCGTACAGAACCACCTCAAAGCAAATAGTAACCTGTGATCACTGAGGCAGTAAGGAGGATATGATACAGGTTATTGAATCTTTGGACAGTAGAATAAGCTGCTTTTTGGAGGAATTTAAAGTGACTTCGTGGCAGGAATTTCTATTTACAGCAATCCCCAATAATCAATCAAATTTAGCTATGTCATTCTCAATACAGGGGTCAGGACTCAGGAGTCTAAGAACTTATTTTCCTTTTGCTAACGAGGCCATTTAATTCCCAGATGGGCCTATGTGGGATTTTTTGAACTATGCTAGCCTAGTGATAAGGAAAGATGGGGTAAAAGATAAAAATATGATAGGTTAGGACTTTGAATTCCTCCATTTAAAAACAAAAAAAACCATGAAGGGTCATGGACGATGCAATGCATAGAGTAATTGCACAGAGTAATTGCACAGATTATGCAACAAGTGGTGTGTACCCATCATCCAAGCATAGTGCAACATATGTTACTAGCATGATGTGTTGGTGTTTGACTGTTTGCAAGGCTACGAAGACACTTTCATACCTAAGGAATGGATTTTGAGCGATATTGGGCCTGGTAGTGTTTTGTAAGTTGTAACAAAATATGGGCTGTGCAGTAACCACTATCCTCTATAAATTGGCAGCATGGATTTTAATTTGAGGTCTGAAAGATATGGCTTGGTTAATGAGAAAAGCAAACTAGGGAACGGCTATTGCAGCCCAACTTTTTTATCAAACCCCTTTTTATGTTTTGGTTTTTAAGATTATTAGATATAGCACACGTGCGTTGCATGTGAATATTTTTAAATAATATTAATTTCTTTTTTTTTTTTTCACTAATCTATGTATTTCTTTTAGATATGCCTGTAATGGAAAATCAATTTTGAGGGGTTCTTCATATATTCAGGGGACTTCTTTTTTGGGTTTCATACATCCTTTTTGGGTTTTGGTTGGAATTCTTGAAGTATGTATTGTATTTTGCTCATCAATTTAATGAGTTTAAACGGTTTCTCAGAACTATGGGTATTTCATTTCGAATGATTGTTCTTTCTTTAATTACAGTACCTATCATGATTATAAATTCATCTATCTAACTTATAAATTCATTAAAAATCAAACTTATTTTCTAACAGTACTATATATATATATATATATATATATATATGTGGACAAGAAATTTTTATTAAGGGTTAAAGTCCAAACATGGATGTTGTGCTTGATGTATCCAATTTAAAGGACCTTGCTAGCATGGTAGTCAAATCATGGCCACACAAAAGATATTAAGGGTTTTTAAAAAAAATCCACTTTTGTAGTTTAAGTGGTCAAGATTTGGCTGTTTGTTAGTTTGAGTTTATATATATATATTTTTTTAATATTACTTATTTATAGAGAACTAAAGTTTGAGTTTATTTCTACTAATTATGTGTTAATTAATGAAAAAAATGAAAAAAGGGATAATGTAAATCTTAATAATGTCCATTTATAAGTAGATTTTAAGTCCGTTTAAATGACTTCATGAGGCGGTGACACTGCGTGGGTAGGGGTTCTGACAATTCGAACACCTCATTGCTTGGCCAAAAAAAAAAAAATAAAGACCCTCCTAATGGTAGCAATTTATATCCATAAGATGATTAAAGGCCACGTGAGAATTTGTCCATATCAATTGTAGCAGCAAAAAAAAAAAAAAAAAAAAAAAATGGTCCCATTTGAGATTTGAGTAGATCTCTCGGCTTTTGAGTTGTGAACTTAGTTTCGGGCCTTCGGCCCTTACACTTTGTTTGGGGCTCTCATTAATTCAAATGGTAAAAAAATATGTTTTATTTTTTGCCTTTCGTGCGTGATAAGGGATTATTAAGGTATAAATATCTGGAGAATTATATATATATATATAAAAGGCTAACCAAAGTTAGCCTAAAAAGTATAAGGTTCTACCTCTTTTTCAAGAGTTAGGAGGTTGAATGTAGGTTGAATGTGTGTGGTTAGGCAAAAAAAATATATAAATAAATAAATTTGTCTTCAGATGATTATATAACATGTTCTATTTCATCCTATTCACAATATACACAATGTTGTAACATATTAAATATAATAGTAATATTAATATAAAAATCTATATTTAAACCAATATATATATATATATATATATATATATATATATATATATCGAATATTTATAATTATATCTCTGAACAATATGTCCCAAATGAAAAAACAATAAAAAGAAAAAGAATAAATTTTATTTGTTCCCGTACTTGGTATTGCTAGGGATAACACCTTGTGATAATAATCTTGCAATGAAAAGAATAACAGTAACAATGCTTTAACTTACTACTGAACGGCTCTACATATCTTGTGGTAAGAACTAAACTTACCAGAGAATAGAGAAGTCGCTGTAACCAAAAGAAGGAGAAGTCACCGTTAACCAGAAAAGGGAGAAGTCGCAGCTACTCTTGATGGAGAAAGTGAAATTTTGGCTCTGTTTACTTATTATATAAGGATTATAGTTTCCGTTTCTTTTGAATTCCTATTTGTGTTTTATATATTAAAGTATGTGTTTTAGAATATATTAAGGTATGTGTTTTAGAATTATAGTTTCCATATTCCTATATATTTCTATTTATTATATAGGAATTATAGTTTCCATTTCTTTTGAATTCTTATTTGTGTTTTATATATTAAGGTATGTATTTTAGAATATATTAAGGTATGCGTTTTAGAATTACTATATTTCCCATATATACAGAAGGGTGGGTAGTTGTGTATTTAAAAATTAAAATAAAGGTATATTAGTCTATCAAAAGTTTTTCTTACATTCATCTTTTTATTAGTATAAATATAAATATGCAAAATATAAAAAGTTTTTACAAAAAATGGCCACTCTATCCATTAAAAAATATCATTTTGAACAACTTTGCATAATAAAATTTTTCTAAAATCTATCGTTTAAGTAGACTTTGTAGAAAAAATGAATAAAGACTATAAATGGCTAAAAAGTCTACTTAAACGATAAATTTTGAAAAAACTTTCTTTTATAATGTTGTTTAGAATGATATTTTCTAGTCCACAACGAAACCAGTTTTCATAAAAACCTATTATATTTTTCATAAAACCTTAAAAACCTAAAAGATAGGGGGGATGTGATTAAAAAAAAAAAAAAAAAAAGAAAAGTGGGGTTGCAATAGCCGTTCCCAAACAAACTACCTAGTTTGGGTGAACTTTTTTGTTTTTTAGCTGTAACTCTAAAGTAGTTAACTCCTTTGAAACTCTTCAAATGTAACTAGACCTCTTGGGAGCTTTATTGGCTTCCTTAGTTAAATAAGAGCTCTTATAAGACTTATTTACAGTGGAAAAAATATAACTAATCCTCTTGGGGATGCTCAAGCATAGTGATGGGGCCTATATGAACCAGAGGGATGCTCAAGCATAGTGATGGGGCCTATATGAACCAGACAGACTTGGTCCAAACATAGGCTTTACTTCCTCTGTCCCAATTTATTTGTCCACATTTAATATTTGAGAAAAGCAGCAGGGGCTATAGGGTCAAACTTTTTTGAAACGTAAGTATCAAGATCAATTGCCTATTCCACGCCAAAAAAAAAAAAATTTGTATTACTTTGAGGTTTACTTATAGTTGTAGAGTTGTATGTTACACAAAGGCATGATACAGGCCTAGGGAAAGGGCCGTCGATACATGACCAACCAGCTTTAATATTTGATCAACACGGTCTCCTTTCCTTCCAAATGAAACCTGCAAGGAATTTAGTATGGTCATTTCCCTTTACTGGGCGCTGTCTAGAAATTCAAATATTCAAATAAGAATTGAATGTGAGACCAAAACGCAAGAAGTTGAAAGTAAGTCCAGAAGATGAATTCTGAACCTTTTTTTTCCTCCCTAATATTGTTTCTTGCATGAGACCAATTCACAATAAACGTTTGACCTTTTGAAAATTTGATTCAACCCAAGACAGCTCAATATAAAAATATGGGCATTGCTATTTCCTCTCAAGAATTTGCTGTATCCACTGAATGGCGTGAAGGACAAACTTGGGTGGATGCAGTGAAACCATGGAAATCGTTGTTGGATATGGCCACATAGGGCAACGCCATAAATGTGAAAGTCCAAAGAAAATGGAGATATTTATGGTTGGCTACTTGGCTTGTGTAGTCTTGCACGTGGTATTTTTTGTTGTATGTCCCGTGTCAAAACCCAACACTGATCTTACCCAAAAAGGCAAGAGAAAGGTTTTGTGTAGTCTTGCACGTGATATTTATGGTTGGCTACTTGGCTTGTGTAGCAAAGTTGGATTTGCTACCTCTCCCTCCAAAAACCAACTCCAGCAGAGGTAGCAAGAGGTAGCAAAGTACAAATTTTTTTTTGCTACTACTTTCTCTCTTCAAATCTGGAAGAAGAGAGAGAAGGTAGCAACTCTTATATTTGATTAAAAAATTGAAGGAACTTAGCTGGAAATCCCACAGCAGATTGCAACAGTCCCAACAGCCATCAACAAGAAACCCCGGGAAGCCAACCTGCCATCGCCGGAGGAACTCGTCACCGTCGCCGGAGGAACTCGGAACTTGTTACCATCGCATCACTGTCTAGTATTAAAAAAAAAAAAAAAAGCCCAAATCAAAATTTTTTTTTTATTACCCCCGTGAAGCCGTGAATGTGAAGATAAAGATGAACGGGAAAAAAAAAAAAAAAAAAAAAAAAAAAACAAACCTTGAGGTTGCCGCCGGAGTTCATGTTGCTGCCGGAGTTCAATGTGCCGTCGGAGTTCCGTTTGTCCTCATGCTCTCTCTGTTCTAATGCCAAATCTTCGGCGTGTTGGGAGAGGAGGAGAGAAGGCACGGGGAGAACAGAGTGAGGTTTGAGGGGTTGAGGGTTTGTGGGTTTGAGGTTTTGAGGGTTTGTGGAAGTGGGAGTGGGAGTGGGAGTGGGAGTGGGAAGGGGAGAGAGAAGGGAAGGGGAGAGGTTTGTGGGTGTGGGAGTGGGAGTGAGTGGGAGTGGGAGTGGGAGTGGGAGGGCGATTGCAGAAAGAGTATTTGAGTTGAGGGTTTGTGGAGTGGAAGTGGGAGAGAGAAGAGGAAGGGAATGCAAAAGACGGGGTTGTGGAGGAGTGGGTAGATCTGACTTTTGGGCATTGATTTTGTGGTTCAGATGGGTGTAGGGATGGGGTTCAATCTGGGCCGTCCATCAACCTATTTCATTTTTTTTTCCTAACCGTTTTGATCTATTTTTAACCCTTTGATCTTTGGTCAAACTCATATTGCAAAAACTTCTTTTTCTTAAACTTTCAGGCGATCAAAATGACATTTTAGGCAACGAAAAGTGTTGGACCTCTTTCTGGAAATTTCAAACGATCAAAGTATATTATTTTAATAATTATCGCATTTTTTTTTTCCAATATATAAAATAATATTTAAAATATTAAAACATTAAAATAAATATAATAATAATAAAATATTAAAAATTGCTACCTCTCTTGAACTCTCAAGTTTAGAGGAGGTAACAAATTGACACCGTTTTTAGGATCATTTTAAATTTATTTTGGTAACTTAACACTTTTTTTTTTAAATACCAAAAGTGCAACACGAGGACTTTCAAGAATTCACTCATCCAAGAAAGACTCTCGTCTAAACACGCTTTATTGTAGATTTGGTACATATTACTTGCTACATATTACTAATAACCATCATATAAATCATATTTACTTATAGCCCATAATACGATGGATCATGTTTAATTTATTTTTTGTACCAAATAAAAAATTTAAGTACAAGTGTTTTTTTTTTTTTGGGACTTTGGCCACAAGTCTATAAAGTTAGACTTGTACAGTTATAAGTCTATCATAAAATCTTATTTAACCAAAAGTCCTTCTTAGATATTTTCAGACTATATTACCCCTTCATATTATATAGCAAAAAGTTTTTCTTAGAAAGTTACATATAATCAATGTAACTGTTTTTTTAAATATTTTTTTATACGTAATTTTATATTCATCATGAGTCTTTTTCTTAATTTTTCCCAAAAAAAAAAAAAATCAATTAAATTTGGGCAAACATCTACTTGTAACTGAAGTATATACTGAACCCACAGAAAAATAATTACATGAAAAAATTACTTTTAAGTCAATTGTGATTGAATTTTAGTCACAGAATATTTAAACCTTATAAATTTTTAGTTTCAAACACATCAATTTAACTGATTCAATAGTTACATCTAATAAATTTAATAATTTTGTATGGGAAATTGTACAAAATTGAACCCACATTAAAATAGTTACATGTTTATTTATTTTAAAACCGATACATGTAAATATGTAATCAATGTAACTTTTTTTTTTTAATACATAATTTTATTTTCATCATGGGTCTTGTTTCAAAAAACTCGACAAATAGATTTCAAATATATAAATTTTATTGGAAATCGATATCTAGATCAAAAGTTACGTCATTTTAAAATTTGAAAACAAAAAATAACACTAAAGGGTAAACTTGACTTTATACATTTACCACGGTTATAAAAGTAAACTTATTTTACTTAAAAGTGGACTTATGGCTGTATAAGTTTGTTGCATAAACTTATGCCTCTATAAGTCCTATAAAAGTAGACTTTTCGCTAATTTCCCCTTCTTCTTTTTTTTTGGGGTATTATTTTCGAGAATAGCATTTTTAAGGACATCAAGGATTTGGAACCAACTTAAAGAAGTGAATCAGTATTTCTTAAAATTTACACCTCAACAAGTTCTCGCAACCTCGAGTTAGACATCTTACTTTCTCTTGATCGAGATTAGCCACCAAATGATCGAATGTAACTTTGAGATTTAATTGACGCAAGTGGGTGATGACCTTACGCCATGTTTGATATATTAGATTAAAATGTTGGATATGATAGAATTGGTGAATGAAGATGAAGCCTCTATTCTCTTTGTTTGAAATGGGGAAGATGGTCTCTTGAAGACTTTTTTTTTTTTATCCTTGTGTTTCTTTCAAATGAGATAATATCTCATGATAAAAATATACCATCACTCTAGTGAGTTTGTTATCTCCTACATGGGAATATAATCATCCTACGGACAAGGGCACATAGCGAGGAGTTATTTTCAATGGGGCTATCATCGTGCTGTGATTTTGTGAAGTGGGAACTGAAAGTTCTAGAGAGTCTTTCTTTTCTTTAGAAAAATTATTTTTTGGTAATCATTTCTCAATGTAATACAAAAAACACAAGCACATTTTTGTCAACTTATTACAAATTGACTATATATGTGCTTCAAAATGACTACCAATTTCCTGGTTTTGGCATTATGTTGGGAAGTGGTTATCCAATGGTAATTTCTCTCAAATTTTTTTTTAAAATTTTTTTATTTGAGCTAGTGGAGGCACGTGCCTCCAAAGATGCCTCTTGGCTCTGCCATTGCCTATGAATAGTATATCTTATGTTCGAAAAGTGCACTAAATATAGTAAAATGATATGTTTATCTCATCGGACCTACCAAATATTTATGACCTTAATTGTTTTTTAGGGGATTAGTAAGGGAAAAAAAGGTGGCCCAATTTTTTTTTTTTTCTTTTTTGGGGTGGGGTGATGAACGCAAATAGTCCGGCTTCTTCTTGGAGACAATCAAACAAGCCCTAGCGGGCGACTGTACATGAATTAAGCCTTCTAGGCCCAATAATATCGCTTTCCACTTTTCCAGTTTCCACTTTGCACTAGGGACTTTCCCATAGGAGCATGGAAGATGTGGCACACTACCTCTTCCAGTCAGCAATTGCCTAGAAGTTGGTGTTTTGTAGGTCTCTCTTAGGTTGCATTTCCTCTCCTCTTCATCTTTGTCACTGCCGTTTGAAACTTATGTGTGTGTAAAAATATTTTTTTTTAAAAAATGAAAGATGTGGCGCACAGGTGGACTAATTCTGTCTTTCCACGTGTCAACAAGCTAGTCAATAAATACTGTGGAGTGTGGAGTGTGGTGTGTGGACACAGACTCCCCGGCCTCGAGGAAGCATACAAATCACTTTTGTCCTTAGGCCACCCATGATCTCTCCCGGCCCCCAACTCCACAGTATTTGCAATTTAGCATGCATAACACTATTGCTAGTCTTCCAAAAAAAAAAAAAAAAAAAACACCCTATGGCTAGTGATTGGGTCAAACCAGTAAAAGTGGTGCAGAAATATTGCAAACGTCACAAACATTTCTTGCTGCTTTCCTCGGCCATTACAGGGATTTTAATTGTTCATGTGCATGGTTTTTAATTGGTTTCCCACTTAGATTGCCTTTTCGATTTATTGCATATTACGCAGGCAAGTACGCATGCATCGGCGGGTGGGTATCCTAACGTCTAAAGAACTTGGACTCCATTATCCTATTTTATGCTTTTACTGCCCCCTGTTTTTGCCATGAGGCCATGAACTTCCCCTTGGCGTTCCTTTGGAAAAGACCTAGAGGTGGCGGCACTTCTCAAGTCCTTCCAAGCTTCAACCCGCCCAACGCGTTTATTCCCTAGTCAAATATGGAGTAAATTTTATGCATTATTTAAATTAATTACCAGCCTATTGCATGCATTATATAATAAGATCGACCCCAAGCTCCACTCCTCGTACAGACCAAAGAACATTCAATTGAAACAGAGCACAGAACACAAGCATTTCTTTGAACAACATTAGTTTTTCAGCCCTTAATTAACTACACATTCATAGTCCAAAATGGCCACAAGTCTCAAGCCTTTCAGCTCCTTTCTTGTTTTTCTCCTCGTAAGCTCTTTGCTTTTCATTACAGAAGCCCGTCCTTTCAATGCTGGCCAGACACGTAACATTACAGACGGAGGGATTGAGATTTCCTTTCGTGGGTTTTATATGCAAGCCATCAAGACTGGAGGGCCTAGCTCTGGGGGAAATGGACATGAGTTCACCAATGCGCAAACTCTCGAAGGGATCAAGGAGTCTGGTCCCAGCGCTGGGGGAGATGGACATGATTTCACCAATGGACAGACTTTCGGAGGGATCAAGAACGCTGGTCCAAGCCCTGGGGGAAAGGGACATGAGTCCACCAATGGGCAAACTCTCGGAGGGATCAGGGACTCTGGTCCCACCCCTGGTCAGGGACACTGATTCATTTCTTGCATGCACCAACAATTCTTTTTCATCACACTTAATAAATTTGTAATTTTTGATTTGGCATATTTAGGTGTCATTGTGGGATATCAAGAGCTAGTCATTCTTTTGATGATCTACATGATGCAGAGCAATAATTAGAATTTGTTTGCAACATTTGAATTATGTAACGGAGCTCTTATTTGAATAATAGATGCGTCCTTCAAAAAACCATCGTTGTTTCTGTAAAAACATGAATTTTGGGGTATGGCAATTGGCATGCCAAAGTGACAATGGACAAAAATCATCAAAATAAGTTTCTTGCAGGAAATTCATGGCCGGGGGACCATTGTTCATCATGGAAATATATTCTCATATTCATTCTTGCAGGAGCCATAGAGTAGCCGGTGGCAGGCGAAGGCACCATTACCTCATACGTCTCACCATTAACATAGGTGATCTTTGCCATATCACTTACAAGAAATTTCAGTTGCAAATAATAGTGGTTGCATTAATAATCAAGATAGAGTGCTCTGAGCCACAAAGTAGTATCTGAGTTGCAGCATCATAATTTATAATGGGATTAGGATCCTTGGCACGGATCGAGCATTCGAGCATTCGAGCATATACCAGATGCATTGTGTCCCATGATGTTGATCTACAATATCCTTTATCTGCATACATGCACGCACTGGGCGATTGTGCTCGTATGTATACTCTCCAATTCTGCTGGCTGCTGCTTAACTAATTAAACTAGAAATTCATGGACACAATGTAAATTCATTGACAACATCGGAAATACAATAAGCCAACGGTTTAGTCGCTTGATTGCAACGATGTTGTGTTTTGGTTTAATAGACGTACATACATAAAAGAATCTTATGCCTTCCATGGGTATCCTTTAAATCCCCTATGTTATGTTTGGATAAGGAATTTGAAGGTAGAATTTGCTTTTGAGATAGAATTTGTAAAATTTTTATAAGAATTTTGTCCATCTCATCTTTATAAAAATTTTATAAATATCATTTCGAAAGCAAATTCCAATTATAAATTTTTTATCCAAACATAGCGCTATCATTTTTTCCTTTTGTTTTAGAAAACAGAAGACTTTCAGCGTATTGAGCCTTCTTTTATTTGATGAACGATATTTCAGCGTATTGGGTCTTATGAGTTGTGACGGTCAAATGCATAACTAGCCAGACTCCAAAAACGACGATCATGCGGCAGCTGACATACGGCATTTGCTTCGGTTACGACTTACGCCATGGTAATTTATTCTCTTGTTTATTATTGGATTTTATTGAGATGGAATACTCAAGATCATCTAATTATTTCATTTAAAAAAAGAAAAAAAAACTATTAGATATCTTGCTTCTTTGCAAGTTTTCTCCAAGTAGTTTATGTTGGAAAATACCTGATTTCTTACGTATTAAGAGGAAATCCTCTTTACCCTCAATCACAAATTTTAATTTATTGTGTCAATTAATTTAACAATATGTATATGTGGACACCTATGCATGAATTCGTGAATATGTGGTTATGTACATGTGTGGGAATATCTCTGAACCGAGGATCCAGTTCGGGATAATGAGCTCAAACCAGAAACACTGACACGTGGTAAAGGTAATTCAACTAAACCCGTCACAACGCACGTGATTCCTCACCCCCAGGATTCAGTTCGGGTCAAAGAGTTAAACCACAATATTTGACACGTGGTTAATGCAACACGGTGGGACCTGATGCAAACCACGTGATCTCTCAGCTCGAGTGCTTACCTTTAGCTCGGGACATCTGTCCTATTACTCACACTACAATCCAAATCTTACTACAGTCCAAAACTATCACAGCAGTTGTAATTCCTGACACAGCGGTTACTAGAAACCATGGTTTCATGCCCAACCACGATCAACAAACCATGGTCAGACGGTTATTAGCAAACCATGGTCAGATCTGACCTAACCAAGGCAGTTACCTGACCTCACATGGTCAGTTCGTACAGGTGGGTATAAAAAGAATACGATACAGCCAAATGCGGTAAGCTACAGTACCCTAATTCTTTGAGATTCATCTTCTTCCTTGCCTCATTCTCCCTAAATAGCTTCTAACTTAAGCTTTGGAGAGGGCTTGGCCAAAACCCACCTTGGGCTACCCTCTGACTCTTTTTCCAAGCTTGTGATTGCAGGCCCAAGCACGAGAGCAAGTTCCATCATCAACACTTAGTTCGGGGAGCAGTTTTTACCCTGTACAGTACATATGAACACTTAGGCTCTATTTGGTTTGCAAATTTTATTAAGGAAAAAAAAAATATGGAGAATTTTATTTTTTCTTATTTGGTTGCAATGGAAGATTAGAAAAAAAGAATAATTGAAATAATTTTGACTTGATATGATTTCATCTTTTCTTTTTATTTTCTTTCCTCCACATTTTTTTTCCTACCATTTTTTTTTCATGGTAAAATCCACAAACCAAATAGAGGGTTAAGGTTTAGTATTGGTTTTGAATTATTTGATCTATATGTATGAGTTGTAGAATCTTATATGGTTTGGGATTTGCTAGGAGATTTTCTTATTATTAAAAAAATAAAAAATAAAAAAGTTGCATGCAATCGATTAAGGACAAATGCACTAAGACATGCACGCACCCGTGCAACCACTCAAAATTTATTTGTTTATTTATTTTTGTTGTTGTTTTTTTAATGTAAATTTGGATGAAGTGCCAAAAAAAAAAAAAAGTTAATTTTGGTCAAATTTACTAAAGTATACACTTTTGTAGATTATATTAAGATTTAGTTTGTCAATAGGTTCTTATTCCATTTATTGGAGAAAATTTTGTCTCATGTTAGATGTGAGTGTTAAGGTGAAGTACAAGTAAGGTTTCACATATCTAAAAGTTGCCTAGGTTTTTAGATTATGACATACTTATCGATTTTATCTCCTACTTCATCACTTCTAATCAATCATACAAATGTGTGTTCTTCCTTCCCTATCTTAATTGCTAAAACCTTGTCCTACATAGGGCATATTTCATCTTACCATAGGAAAATAAATTTAAAAAAAAAAAAATGCATGCGAGCTACTAAATAAAAATGTAAACCAAAGAACCAGCGGGAGCCCTATAAACCCCTTTAATAAAACCCACTTTCAGTTACACCGGACCTCAAGCGGAATTTGAGCATCCACTACAAAAACGTAGAAGAACCGCCATAGCCGATACAATCGAAGAAAAAAAGCATCACAGAGGTCTCTCATATGTTATAATCTTGCGTACAAAACCCTAGCATAGTCACTCAAAATGGGAAGCTCCAAAACAGAGGTTAGCGACGATTCTGCCACTGAGACCGACGAGACCAAGACCGATACCGATACCGATACAGATACCGATGCCGACGCCGACGCCGACGCCAACGCCAACGGCGATGCTGGCGACAACGCCGACGTTGAACACCCGCCTCCGTCCGATTCCAGCAAGTATTCTGAAGGAGAGAAGGTCCTCGCTTTTCATAACAGTCAAATTTACCCAGCTAAGGTACCGCTGTTTTCTCTTACTATTTCTTTTATTTTCCTTTCTTTTCCCTCCGATTTTTTATTCCGTACAAGAAAACAAAAGAAAATGCTCAATAAGGTTAAGCCATTTTCTCTCTTCGTTTTCGTTATTTTCATCTCATTCTTCCCGAGAACCAATCGGAGTTATCGCTAATCACTCACAACTGAGGATTGAATAGGTTGAATATTTGGAGATATATGTGTAGATTAGTTCTCATAAAGGGAAGAATCGATAATCGGGCTGAGACCCTTATTCCATTTACTGGAGAAAATAGAAGTTCAAAATTAGGGGAAAAGCTAAGGGCCTGTTTGGTCTTGTTCTATGAAAACAGTTTTCTATTCTCAGTCACATAAACAGAAAACAAGCCGACAACGTATTTGCGTGAGCAGTTTTCAGAGGAAACGGATAATTAAAATGTATGGGTACAAGACTAAAAGGTATATTGGTCCTCGAATTTCATAGATAAAGCTTATATGCTTGTACCATGCTTTTAATATTAATGCAGTGGAGGCTGACTGAGTGACTTCACATCGTTAATTTTATATGTGTGTTTCATTAGAAGTTCAGCCCTTTTCATGAATCACGAGATATGATCAGGTCTTTGCTTCTTTTTT
This sequence comes from Liquidambar formosana, assembly GCA_039720395.1. Taxonomy (NCBI): domain Eukaryota; kingdom Viridiplantae; phylum Streptophyta; class Magnoliopsida; order Saxifragales; family Altingiaceae; genus Liquidambar; species Liquidambar formosana. Next base: position 26,729,066 of record CM077833.1, read on the forward strand.
TATTTTATTTTTTTAATACTGACCTAGACTGTACCCATTCTGTTTTTGGACTATCCTAACAATGGCGCTACATGGCGTTTAACTTGACTGAAGTGTGACTTAATCTCCGCTTCTCCTCTTGGAAAGGCTGTTCACACAAACAGTAGAAAGTCTCCTTTATAGCTGACTTCAAGCTAGAAACTGCAACCTATTGCGTAAATGGTCACAATGATGCATATCTTTTGCTGCTTCAATTACTCCCAATCCATCATGTGCGAGGAATGTGCTGGTTTCCCAGACTCCCATTACTCTTAAATGCTTTTCTATTTAATGCCTTCAATCTTACGTGTTATATGCTTTTATATGCAAGGTTAATAAAATTGATTTTCGGATGAGGGAATGGAGGTATCTTGTTCATTACCTTGTAAGTATTATCTTTCTTTCATTTTCTATTTTCCAGATCTCTTGATAGATGTTTCGTACCACATCAGCAATTTGGTTCTGTGATTCATATTATCTGTTACCCCAGTTTTGTGGGTATATCATTTTAAGTGACTGAATTGCTGGGTTTGTGGGGAAACAGAATATCTATGTTTCAGTATTTTGATGACACGCATTCTTCTGTTTTGCAGGGGTGGAACAAAAAGTGAGTACATCTTTGGGTATTTGTACCGAATGTTACATATTTTCAGAATTTCATTTAAATGTTCTATGAGGAAGGCTAGTGGTTGTTGGGGCTAAAGTTTTTGTTTATTTGTTTATAGTTCTTATTTTTCACTTTTTCATGACATGGTCCCAATATTTCTGTATTTTGAACTCTACTTCCATCACTTCCATTTAGTAAGTGTTGCAGTTGGCGATTTTCTAAGTCATTTACAACTCCATAAAATTTGGTATTTAATTGATCTCACAGCAAGTCTCAGTTTTTCAATTAATGATTGAATTATGTTAGGATGGAACATATGGAAAGCTAGTTTGAAAACCTTTACCCTCAGTTTTGATCTCGAAAAGGTGGAGGGAAAGGGAAGGAAAATGCTTGAAATTGCTTACAAATGGTTTCCTTTCTTAAGCAATTTTGTTCATTTTCCCTTTTTTTTTTTTTCCTTTTTTTTTTTTTTTTTTTTTTGCCTTACACTTTTTGATAGCCAAAATGAGGCTTATAGGTTGCAAAGTTTATAGAAAACAGGTGCACATAAATACAGGAAAACATTTGTTGCATTCTACACAAATGCTTGCATACATAGTTACATGCTATAAAAGAGGATGCATAATACATGTGTATCTGTGTGGCATAATACATAACTATGCATTCTTATGTTGAAATAATAATTACACTGTTACTTCAAAAAAAAAAAAAAAAAAAAAAAAAAAAAAACTCTTTTGCAGCATACTGGTTGCTATTTAAATTTTAAAGATTGCGGAGCCCCCAGTGTGTGTGTATGGTTTTCCTTTGAAGCACATACGGATTTGTTGAACTTTTTTTTTTTTTGGTTGTGTTTTTGTTGATTTCAATAGCCAATTATTTTTTCTTCTTGCATGATATTGTCTTGTATGCTTCTTGTCATGGTTGTTCTTTTTTTTTTTTTTTTTTTTTTTTTTTCCTTTAATAATTATTTTCTGAATAAATATTCTTTTCAATTTTGATTAGGTGATGGCAAATAATACTTCTACTTAGCAGCTGACTTTATTTGTTTTTAAATAGAATTTTGTGTGATGAGGGGAGGTTTGGAGGTTCATTGGAGAGAAAGGGACAAATTTCAGCTTTCTACATTTTAATTAATGGCTTATTTGGCTAATTACAATTTTGTGAAGTTTAACTTTTTCACTTTTACCTTCAACAGTTGGGATGAATGGGTAGGCATGGATCGTTTGATGAAATTTACTGAGGAGAATATCCAGAAACAGGAGGCCCTCTACAAAAAGCTTGGCATCGACAAGAATACAAAGCCGGTGCGAGCATCACAGATTAAACCAAGAAATTCTACTGGTTTGTTTTATTCTCTCGTTTAATTAATCTTTTATACAATAACTTGAAACTCCAATTATTTTCGCATAATTTTAGTCAACATTCATTTATTTATTTATTTATTTTCCTGTTCGAATTATTTATGGTAGAACATGTCCTTTGGCCTTTTCAATTATTGATGACTGAGAAAGAAAACTACACCCTATATAAGCCAAAAATTCTAGCCTATGGCTATAGTGTTTACTATAGGATGGGATCAAGGTAGACAAACCATGATCTCTTTTCTTTTTTCTTTTTTTTTTTTTTTTTTTTGATAACGGTGGAACCATCCGATAGCAGGGCCTTTGGACCTACCCATGGAACCTAAACCTCCGGGGAGACTAGCGCAGCAACCCACTGCTACGGCCCCCCACTTAAATCTTAGGTTGTCCTAACGGGATTGTGTGCGCCTAACCACACAATCACGAATTTGTCCTTACCAACTGGGCTATCCAAGGGTGGGTAGACAAACCATGATCTGTACCCTTTAGAAAGGGAAGAAGATCAAACTCTGGTCATGAACTCTAGGAAATGGGATTAAAGCGGGTAAATATGAACCTTTGTTGCAAGACCATTTATATTTCGCGATGCTCCCACTTCAAAACCATTAATTAACTTGATGCAAGTTTGAAACATGAAGATGCACAAATGGTTTCATCTATGAATAATTTATGTTATAATTTCCAAGTCAATAGAAAAGGGCATTCCAGTTACAAAATATAGTTTCTATTTTTTAACAATATAAACAATAGCAGCCTTCTTCCTCAAAATTTTGAGCTCGAACAATAGGGCAGTGGTCTAATTATACAAAAATTACTATTCCTTGGATCTTCTGTGGCAGGATTGTGCCAATGTGATAAGTTGGGTCACTAATAATCTTGTGAGTTGTGGCCCTTGGAATATTTATTATTCTTGCAGATAAGTGAAGGAATTTTTTTCTTCTTTCTTGGATTTTAGATTTGGTAATCTGGATGTGGATATTCTTGACCTTGCAATTTGGAGGTGGATCTTCTTTCTTGGATTCCAAAAAAATGTTGCTTCTATTTTAATGTCTCCCTAGCCTCTTTTATTCTTATTGGATTGTCTTGCTTTCTTTTTTTTTTTTTTTAGGGAGGGGATCTCCTCATTCTCCTGCTTCTCTTGATTTTTTTTTTTTTTTTTTATTTATTGTAATTTATGTTCTTCATCATTAATGTTTTGTCGCCCCCCAGGGGGGAGACTACAAAGTGTCTACAGATTCTGGGGAAGAGAGCCCTTATATTCCACTTTGTTAACAGTCATTGTTTCTTCTTCTACTGTTACCCCACCCCCAACCCCCCCCCCCCCCCCCCCTTTTTTTTTTTTTTCTTGTGTGGGGGTAGGGTGGTTGGTGTTGTTTAGTGCAGTTGGCAAAACTAATTTTATTCAATTATTAGAAGCGAGAAACAAGGACTATGGATGTAGGACAATTCTTCATATCTACGAGTGTTAAAATCTATAGATGTTCGTTCTCTGTGAGAATATTTTGTTGACATTAAGAACCACCCCCCCCCCCCCCCCCCCCCCCCCCCAAAAAAATCTCGAGTTAAAATTCATGAGGCTAAAGAAGCAGTACATGTGCTGAAATGTTGTTTGTAGAGATATTTCCTTGTTATCTTTTGTTAACAAGGGTCAAGCATGGTGATGAATTACTTAACGGTTCTGATGATCTATGCATTGTTCCTTCACTTGGAATTGGTGTATACAGTATATGTGAACTCAATATTTGTACAATCTTGTCTTTTTCGCAATTGTAGACTGAAATATGTTCAACTTCGTTATATTAAAGACACAAAAACATCATTCTTTCATATTTGATATAAAGGAGCACCCTCATTACATCCAATCTTTGATGTGATTTTAAGTGTTTTGTTGTTTTTATATGGTAAATTATTCAATTAATGGGTATTTTATAAAGCTATTCTGGAAAACATATGCAGTGGCAAGAAGCAAGAAACGAAAGAATGACTATGTCAGCAAGGTACGTTCTGGTTGATCACCTATTGCATTTCTAAAATATTTGAGTTTTTGAATGTAGATAGATGTGCATTGTTGGTGTTTCTTTACTAGTTTCCATTGAGCAAATTTTTGCTGTATTTCTTGGTATTTTGTGGATTAAATAGTGCACCATGCAAAAATTGTGGAGATTTTCGTATCACACATTTCGTTCTTCACGTTCTGTATGATTAGGTAGTGATTGGTTGTATTTTGACTGGGGCAGGAGGTTAGCAGATTTTAGTTTAGTTAAGGCGTGTGGGACCCAATTGGTGCTCCCCCCCCCCCCCCCCCCCCCCCCCCCCCCAAAAAAAAAAAAAAGCCTTCTGACACGGACGGTCTATTGGGAATATATTTAGGGCTGGTAGAGTGAGTTTATAATGTTCTACTTATTTCTTGTGGAATATGATCCTAGAGTAGTTTGATATTGACACTCTTGTTAATTTATATCTTCATGCATATTTTGGATTTTTTTTTTCTAGTGCTTAGTTGCATTTAATTTAATTTAATTTAATTTTTTTTTTTTGGAAGCAATTTTTTAGTATAAAGTTTCTCTTGAAAATTTTCTTTTACTTGGTATTTTCTAAAGGGTTGTGTGTTTAATGACTAAATTTTCTATCACTGGCATGACATGTTCTATATGAAATATCTTGGGGAGTGCCTAGGCTGGTTAACGGAGAGCTGTTTGTATTTCAAAAGAAAAAATAAGAGTGATGCAAATAGCTGTCATTCAGGCTCTCCTAGGATTTTTGACAGCTATGGCCAAACCTCATTTTGGCCTTAATTTTCTCACTTTGAATTGTGTGGCTTTTGGCTTATGGGTTGGCAATTGAGCAAGCTTCCTAACAGCATCAAGACCATGGTATAATGATTTATTTACCTGCAATAATGCAAACATGTCAACTGGTTTTAATCTCTCCTCTCTCTCTCTCTAAAAAAATGTTAAAAAGTAAGTTCCTATCTGATGCTTATCTGTATTAGGTACTTAGGTTTCTTATTGTGTCCATGTGCCTTTTTTCTTTCTTTGCCTGAATTTTGATTGGTCCAGCTGCATTGGCTTATTTAGTTCGAAAACAGCTCTTTTAGTTTCTGAAAGGTCTTCCTTTGATGGTGTTTGGGCGACTGAGTTTATGGTATGTCATTTTTTAGGAGGACACTGCACGCTTGGAAAAGCTTGTGAACATCCAAATTCCACCAACACTAAAGAAGCAGCTAGTTGATGATTTTGAATTTATTACTCATCTGGGCAAGGTAGTATTGTATACTTTATTATATCACCTCCACCATTTCTATCACTTATATGAATCAGATGATGATTGTAATTATTTTTATTGGAGTGGTGTTGCTAGAAAATCCATAGTACACATTAGCTATGAACCTTATGCTTTTGTTCTGATTTTTTTTTCCCAATCTAAAACTAGAATGCTTGCATTTTTGTCCTCACGTGGAACAATTTTTTTTATTTTATTTTTTGATGAAGTAAAATTTGTATAAATAACAAGAGGCTAAGCTCAAGTACATGAGACATATACAAGAACAAAGCAAAAAGAAAAGGCATAAAAGAGAGACCCCTTTACATCTTTAGGGAATCTAAGAAATGTACGAAAGAAGGATTGCTAATCTTAACAAAACTAGTATACCACCAAAAAAGAATCTCAGTAAGAACAGATTTGAGTTCAATGATCGATTTTTCAATTAACTTATAACTCTAGCAACATGTGTGCCTATGTTTCATACAGCAAGTAGTACCAAATTTATATGACAGGCCTTGTGTTTGAGTTGGAAAGGGCAGTGCAAAGGGCTCTTCAAGCTGCACAGGGAGGGGTCAAGGTTTGGTTGGCAGGGGTAAGGGATGAAGTTAGAGTTGTGCCACAACCCTAACTTCATTGTGCTAGCCTATGTGCTGTACGAGAAAATTTTACAATGAATTGGTTCAGTGTTGAGGTTGTCAAACAGCTAAAATGAGCTTTAGATGCATGATACACCTATCATTTCTAACCTAGAAAGAACCAGCACTCCTCCAAAAGCTGCCTATGCACTGTCCAACACATATCAAACACCGACACTTGCCTAAATCACCTACAAGGCTCATCCAACACAGTGGGGAGGTTTCGATAATTATTAATTTAATTTAATTTGTTTCCCTAATTTGGTCAAGACATGGCACCAGCAACTGCCCCATCATTGTTGTGCTGGCATTTTGTTTTCATGTCATAATCGTGTCACACATTGGTGTTGGTGGTGATACAAATTTTGAGCCGCTTTTTAAGAGTGGGTCAAGATCCATATCAACAAAATTCCCTCATTAACTAGAATTGGGGTTTTTATTTATTTATTTTTAAAATTATGTGAGAACGCTATTTCCACTGGGTCAAGACCCGACATTAATTGTTCTCCCCTCTTATAGAAAGGGGAGACCTCCAACACAAGGAAGAAGTAACAAAGAGAAAAAATTTGAACTAAAGAAACTTAATCTCACTTCAACGAATAGATAACTCTTACAAGAAGAACATAGAAAGATAATAAAGAGAATCATATTATTTCCTTTTAACTGTGCTCCATATCTCTTGTTTTTCTATTCTTTGTTTCTTGTCCAGTGATAATTCAGTAGAGCTTCCACATTTATTTTCTCTAATTTTCTCCCCTTTCAATGAGATGGGCTCTTTTTATTCATAGAGGTAGCCCCTAACTCTTTTTCCACAAATCAGAGGAGTCCTTCTGATCTCCAGCTGATTAATCCCTCTAGAATTCCTCCTAGGAGGGGGACCTTCTCTCTTATCTTAAGAGATATTGAGCCCTTTTTCAGCAAAATAAACACACTTCTGCAGTCTTTCTACTCTTCTAGAAGTTCTCTTAAGAATTAGGGATTTTATCTGTTAATTTAAAGAGATGAGAGAAATCTTGAGGGGTGAACTGAGTGGTCTTAGGGCCTCTTTCCAAGCAAGAGGTCTTGGGTTCAACTCTCACCACTCCCCCTCAAGGCCACTCCATGGACTTTGTCCTGTAATTGCCTGATGCATGTGGGACGGGGGACTGCATGTGCTCAAGGGGATTAGTCAAGTGTAAAGCATCTGGAACCGCTTGATATCAAAAAAAAAAAAAAAAAAAAAGGAAAAAAAAAGGAAGAAGAGATAAGAGTCCCTTTTTGACAAGACTCTTAAGTCTCTTTTCCAGTGGACTTTGCTTGTCAGTAGGCTGTAGTGGGCTGCCAGCAGCCTATTTCTTTGTCTTTGGCCTTTATTTTGGGCCCTTTTTTATTGGGATATATATAGCCCAAGTCCCAACCCCTCGAGGATGGCTTGTATAAAACATTAGGATTGTATTGGACATGTACTGGACCCCCTGTCCCTTTTTCAAAAGGAATCAATGGGCTGTTCAAGCAGCCCGATTTGCTGAAATTTTGCTGCCAACCAGTCTGTGCTTCTTAGTTTATAAGTGTTTTATGTATCTTTGGTGTAGATTTCCTTTTCTTATTTAAACAAAAAAAATTCTTAATTTAGATGCTTGGATTTCTTATCAAGTTGTTATGGATAGAATTGATAGCTCTTTGTTTTTTGATAGTTTTCATCATTTTAGGGCACGGTTTTTTTATACTTCTGCTATGGGCATTGATGTTGCCCTATATAGGAGTCAAATGCAAGGTGTCAGGTATCTAGGGTGGGATTTTTTCAGTTCCATTGTCGATCCATATATAACTTATAGAGTTTCATGTTTTAGTATATATATTTTGCAAAAGACTACGAAAGATTATCTAGTTCTTCATCCATGTATGTGTTCTGTGTCCATTTGCGGTGTATTTAGGGTTTACCTCCTTGTGCTATCGGTAATTGATGTTTAAGTATTTGACTTTTATGGACAATCCATTCTTGCAGCTTGTTAAACTTCCGCGTAATCCAAATGTAGATGACATATTGAATAATTATCTCGATTACAGGATAAAGAAGGATGGCATGTAAGTTTGTTTGCTATATTTGGTTCTTTTCCTGCTTGTGCATTCTATTTTTAAGTTATTCTTGTTTATTGTTTGCTTTAATTTACAATAACATCCACTTTTAACTACATTTAAAGACTAGAAATTAGAATTTCCTTTTGCTGGAGTTTGTTTATAGAAATTTTTACATTTGCCCCTCGTTTTATATGCCAATGAGTATAATACAACAACGTGCATTTATTTTGCCAAAATGCCTCATTCATTTTCTTCAGTTTCTCTATATACTGCCTGTGTACAGGGGCCTTTGGCCCTCTTTTTGTTCTCTTGCACTTTGTGCTTTTGTAACCCTGCACTTTAGCACTTTTTCGTTATAATATTATTTACCTTATGAAAAAAAAAAATTGAGGCTGATTGTACTTGTTGCATTGTAGATGTCTTTAACATGTAGATGATGCTGTTTCAAATTATGGTAGAAGCATGAAGGTAGTCTGTGCTTGGCAATTAATTACCCTTAAGTTAGTATGCAATTTAATTTCTTTCCTTGTGTTCTGAGGCAATTCAACAGGGTGGCCATCATGCTACCTTGGGATTAGAAGTTGAAAGTTTGCACATTAAACTGTCAGGATGATCAGTGTGGAAGATTTTCTGCCATTAGACTAATTTATTGTGATTTTAAATTTGCACTAATTGTTGTTCGGATAGATGTCACAGTTGCATTGTGATATTTAATTTTTCACTATTATAGTTTGGATAGATGTCATACACGCAGTTTTCAGTATCCATAATTCTATTAGCTTAGCTAGAAAAGAATCAAGAAAGGGCGTCATAAGTCTGTACTTATTGTGTCTCAAGTCTCAACTCACCAACTCGTGTGGTTTTGTATTTAGAAGTTCAGCGTTTGCACATACACAATGTGTGGATAATATTTATATTTTTGTTCTAAGTTCTTGAGCTCATATGCTATGGAAACAATTGTGAAATCAATTGCTCTAGTAATTATTATTGGAATTTTAATGTACAGTATTAATCTTTCTATGTTTCAATGTGATATGTGGATGAAGGATAGCTGATTCAATTGGAGAAATTCTCAAAGGGTTACGTTCTTACTTTGACAAAGCATTGCCAGTGATGCTTCTGTACAAGAGCGAACGTCAACAGTATCAAGAAGCAATTGCAGATCAAGTCTCTCCTTCAACGGTATATGGCGCTGAACATCTATTACGCCTCTTTGGTATGCTTATCCCCTAATGCTAGACGAACTCAGTTAATTTCGTTGAGAAATGTGCATTGCTTCCTCGGTTTATCTGGATGACAAAAAGAAAAAAAATGATTGTTATAGCTTATATGGATTAATCAGTATTGCTTTCATCATATGTCTGATACAATTGTTTTGTGATTCTCCTTGCTTATTACTATGTAAAAAATACTGATGCCTATTAGTTTCCCGACCAACCATATGAAAACCTTTGTGTGACTATTTCTCCTGAATCAATTTATACTGTAATGAAGGATGCATTATTTTAGATACTGGTTGATACTGCATCAGCATTAGCAAGGAATGATGCGATATATGATTAGATACACCATTTAACTGATACACACTTGATTTCCATGAGAAAAATTGGGTGTCTATGAAATTTTGGTGAGACATCAAGCAATTAACTTTATATTTTAGTGATACTGACATATACAGATAATATGTGCGATGATGTGGGCATTGGCAATTAGTTTTTGCTGAAACCTTTTTCTTGGATTTTTAATTGAGTTCCCAAAAAATCTCAAATTTCTTCCTTGTGCTTTCTAACACTGATTCCCATTAAATTTTAAGACATTTGAAGAGACTGAGGGATTTTTGTGAGGACAGCATGGTTTTTGCAATAGTAATCCTAAGTTTGAAAATTTTGATTTTTCTTCATTAGAAAATCTATGAAATTTTTCGTAGATTTATTTGCTTGGGTTGTGTCATTTATAGTTAAATCTGGTGGTGTTGTAGGTGCTATACGAAACTTCATAGTTTTTAACCTTTTTTCTTTTAGGACTTTTTTTGCTTTAGAAAGTGAATGATGATGCAATGGCCAAAATCTTTAGCGTCATGTTCTTATTATTGGAAATCCAAATTTGTTAGATATCTTATTTTATTACAAGAAATGATGGCTTAAAATCCCATGATTTGCTGGATTTCTTGTTTTGTGGGACCAGGTTTCAACGTCTAATCTCTTAGATTTTAAAGTCTGGCTGAATCATTCAATGTGGGATGCGAACTGTTTAGAATCTGCAATTGGAGCTTAATTTTAATAGGACCTGACCCATAGTCCCTACCCAAGTTCGAGTGGCTTTTGCTGATGGAAATTTACGTTTTTTTCTTTGTTGTGATGTTGTGAATATTTTATAGTTGCTTAGTATGCAGCATGCCAGCATTGTGTGGCCTATCTAATACATTTTGTTTTGGAAGTGCTAAGTTGCTAACCGTAGTAAATTTGTGCTCTAACTTCCAAGTTTCTTCCAATATGTTAATAATTTTTCTGGTATTTGTAGTTAAGTTGCCAGAGTTACTGTTTCATGCGAAAATAGAAGAGGAGACATTGACAGAGTTGCAGCCGAAATTACTCGACTTTCTCAAGTATGAACTCTTATCATTTTTCTGATTATTTTATTTTATTTTTTTAACTCTTTTGGCAGAAAATATGTTCTGTAAATGCTATTTGTCTTGTGATAGAAATCCATGTCCAGGTAAAAAAAATTAGTTTTGTTCCATTGTTCTGCAAATAAATTAGTTTCGTACAAGTCCCCTATCTTGTGTCTGGAGCAGAACAAAGGTCATACTTCGTTGAAAAGTATCTGCAAATTTCTCAAGTGATGATTTCATTTACCATTGTTGGGGAGGCCATTTTCGAGAAAGTAGGCTGACTACCCATTTAATGGTATAGACTTTTTCAATAAATGACGACGATGATGATGATGACATTTCATGGCTCTGAAATTTATTTTTTCATGCAGGTTCTTGCAGAAAAATCAGAATACCTTTTTCCTATCTACTTACCATTTACCAGAAACAAGCACTAAGGAACAAGATGACTAGAGGCATGGATGCATGCTGACAACAATGTGTACATACTACCATCAAACTACAGGAATGTAGGTACTTTCTTTTTATAGGCTCCAGATTTGCGAAACTTGTTATGTTTGTGTTGCATGTCTATAAAACTTTTCAATCAAAAATTTGTGAAGGAATCTCTTCCAACTATGATGTGGGTATGTCTCTTTGTGTGACGACATTTCTAGGAGGAAGAAGCTTAGCTAGCTTGCTTGGTAAAGTTTGTGGGGAGGTTGCATATTTGAATGAGAAATGCTTTATATACCAGGTTCAAATTCACCTGCAACTAGAAAGAGAAACCCTTAGGCTATGTTCGTTTAGCTAAATAGAATGGATGGAAATAGAATTTGATTTCATACTTGAAGTAGTCTTGAATGGATAGGGATTTGAAATAGCTATCCGCCATGCTGTTTGAATTTATTCCCATTTAAATTACCTAATCCAAACACGCTGTTTGGAATGTCCATTCTATTCCAATTCAACCAACAAACATGGTCTTAGTATACTGGAATAGGTCTTATGTATTTATGGGTTTTCTTAACATGTATCCTAAAGGCACCTGTTAAGTTGTAATTAATGAACCAATCATAGCATGGGAAGTTGTGTAAATGCATAGAAAATGGTGAAATTTGCTTGGAAAAATATGAAAATGATTAGAAAACTATGCAAACACATTGCTCCATGCAATGATTGGCTTGTTAATTGTAACTTAACATGTGTCCTAAGGGTACACGTTAAGAAAACCCTTGAAATTTTTATTTCCAAAAATATTGAGAATGTTTCTTATTTGGAAATTAAATTGAATTCTTCCACTTTCCAAGATTCCACCCATCTAGGAATACTTTTTGGCCTGGCTCACTGGCTCTTAGCCGTGTAAGAGCATTGGCTGAGCAAGTCAGTTTGAATTCCTTGATAGCATTTTGGGGGGTTGAAGGGACTGGCTTGGGGCAATTTTAATGGTATCCATTAAGCATGAATGACTTGGGGTAACCGTTGTAAACAAATTTGACGATGAAAGAGCATTGCAATTGCACATGTTCAAGCATAGCTTTTGACATAGAATTCAACAAAAGGGAGTTTAACAATAATGGGACTCTTCTATGTTGCAGGAGATTGAATTCTCGTTCACACCCATAAGACCAATTGGTTGTGTTTCTAACCCTAAATCAAGAGCAACTTCTATCAAAATTGATAGAAACCCAAACAGAGAAACTTTTGGTACGTGGAAAATTTTGGGTTTAAATTGTGGGGCTCTTAAGATTTTGATCAAATGAAAACTTTACCCTTGATTTGTACTGGTGTTTTAAAAACTAATCATGGAGAGATGTGAACTCGCTCGAAGAATGATGCACAATGATTTTTTCAATTGACATGTCTGCTTGATGTGCTGATAATTATTTAGGCTTTTTGGCCTTCCATTTTGGACATAATGATCTTTGTAATTTTTGCTTTCTGTAATCTATTATATTTTGTGTTCTAACTTATGTTCTAGCATGATGATTAATTCAATTAAAAAATTTATTTAATGAAGATCATTATGTCCAAAATGGATATTTTAGCATCTTCCTTTCTTTTTTGTTAATCCTTTCTCAAAAAATTCAACAGACTTACATTTTAGTAAATTTTTTGATCAGTTAGCCCAAATTCTGCATCATTTGGTTGGCTCTTTTGACAATTGATTTTTGATTGGTTTGCATCTTCTATTCATATTTTTATGGAGTAATTTCTTAAATGTGTTGACGTATTTCAGTCCGATGGTACGAGAAGAATACCATTTTCAGTAAATTACCAAAATGGCCTTTAACTGTATTTTCAAGCAGAACGGGTTAACGTGGTAATCGGTGTTGCCCATTTCAAAGAAACAAATGTGATTTGACCATCATTCCCCGTGAGAATGAAAGAGGGGCACCCAGGCTTTTTTCCTTAAAAGAAAATTCATGGTCTTTTCCGACCGGATTATACTATTTTATCCACATTCTTCCATCCATTCACGTGTGACAGTTTCCTTAAATATGCATAAACGAGTTCAGAGGGTTTATGGAAGAGCATAGATATTTTTTTGTTACAATAGATGAGATAATAATATCAATGTAATATGAAGATTAAGTTTGGGCACATGGCTGCGGTTGCTTGGCTTATATACGGAGTAGTCAAAGAAAAATCTTTTGGGTCACTATTTTGAGTCATTATAAATATCTTCCTATGAAATTTCCTCGTCCAAAAAAACGAAAAAGAAAAGAGATGAGGGCCTTCTACACAATATCTCATGGTTTCCGTTGTGTATCTCACTGTGGAGAAAATGTTAATGGTCTGACTATTTGTGAGATCTTGTTGATCGATGGACAAAGCAAATGTCCATACACCGTAGAGGAAGATGAAGAAAAGGAACGAAGAAATTTCATATCTCGGGGTCAAGTGGATTTTTCTGGACACGGCGACCCTTGGACACGGACCCAATTCCAATGCTATGATGGATCTTATATTATGATAGTAGCCTGCAATAATTTATAAAAGGTAATGAAGGAAATCCGTGCACAACTCTGAGTAGCTCCTGCTCGTGCTCTGTTTCAACTTTCACATAGCTCTTGGGTATGTCATACTGCTTCCTTCTTCTGTCTTTGGTCCTGTCTTCTTCTCCATTATCATCTTCAACATCTCAGAGTCTGAGTAGAGGCTCATCTCTCTCTGTGGAGAAAACAGACGACGTTTTGGTTTCGCCAAATGGCATATTTTCCGCTGGCTTTCACCCTGTCGGCGACAACGCTTATTGTTTTGCCATATGGTTTAGCAAAACTCCCAATGTTGGCAGTCGTACAATGGTTTGGATGGCAAACCGTGACATGCCAGTTAATGGGAAGCGCTCAAAGCTCTCCCTACGCAAAAATGGTAATCTTATCTTAACCGATGCTGGTCGGTTCACCGTTTGGGCCACGGACATTTTTTCAGCCTCGCCAGTGCAACTGCAACTCTACGATAGCGGTAATCTTGTTCTATGTACTCTGGAGCGTGCTCTTCTGTGGCAAAGCTTCGATTTGGCTACAGATACCCTTCTTCCTAATCAATTACTTACCAAAAAAACAAAGCTCGTCTCATCAAGAAGCCGGAGCAACTGCTCTTCTGGTTTTTATGCGCTCTTTTTTGACAACGATAACGTTCTCCGTCTTCTCTACGACGGCCGTGAGATTTCTAGCGCTTACTGGCCCCCACCGTGGACTGTGAGTTGGAAAGCTGGAAGGACGCCGGCTAACAACAGTAGAATTGCGATACTTGATTCCTCAGGCCATTTCCAGTCATCCGACGGTTTGGAATTTTGGTCGGCCGATTATGGCGAGAAGCTTCAAAGAAGACTGACCCTCGATTCCGATGGCAACGTTCGAGTGTACAGCCGAGAAGAGGAGACAGAAACTTGGGCTGTCACATGGCAAGCGTTTTCAAGTGCAGGCGGCATTCATGGAGTTTGCGGACCAAACAGTTTGTGCATCCATGCTCCTACTGGATTGACATGCTCTTGCATACCTGGATATAAGATGATAAACAGGATCGACTGGTCTTACGGGTGCGAACCCGAATTCAATCTCTCCTGCAATGATGGGCAGGTCGGTTTCCTCAAACTAGCTCATGTTGAATTCTACGGCTACGATCTTGGCTTCTTTCCGAATTACACCTTGGAGAGTTGCAAGAAATTATGCTTGCACTTCTGTTGCGCCGGGTTCCAGTACAAAACCAATACTAGTGGTATTAATAATTGTTTCCCCAAGTCATCACTACTAAATGGACAACGTTTGCCGAGTTTTGGCGGAGACCTGTATCTAAAACTGCCGGAAGCAGCTCTTTCTTTGTACGACAAGCCCATCGAAAACCTCAGCTTAAATTGCTCGGGTGAAATTCGTCAGCAGCTGGACAGAAAATATATGAAGAGGCGCAAAAATGAGCTTTTGAGATTTATGCTATGGTTCGCTTGTGCAGTTGGGGGAGTTGAGATGATCTGTTTCTTTTTGGTTATGTGTTTCTTAGCTAGGAATCAAATTCCGGGTGCTCTTATGCAAGGCTACCTTCTTGCTGCAACTGGGTTCAAAAAATTCACCTATGCTGAGCTTAAAAAGGCAACACGGGATTTCAGTGAAGAGATTGGAAGAGGAGGGGGAGGGATTGTGTACAAAGGCATATTATCAGATCATAGAGTCGTTGCAATCAAGCGACTCAATGAAGCTAATCAAGGAGAAGCTGAATTCCTTGCAGAAGTAAGCACCATCGGGAAGCTTAACCACATGAACTTGATTGAGATGTGGGGATATTGCACAGAGGGAAACCACAGGCTTTTGGTTTACGAGTACATGGAGCATGGATCATTAGCAGATAACCTCTCGTCTGTTGCACTTGACTGGGAGAAGAGGTTTGAGATCGCTTTGGGTACTGCAAAATGCCTAGCTTATTTGCACGAAGAGTGCTTTGAGTGGGTACTACACTGTGATGTAAAGCCTCAGAACATCCTCTTGGACTCTAATTACCACCCAAAGGTGGCCGATTTTGGCCTGTCTAAGCTACTAAACAGAGGTGGACTTAACAATTCAAGCTTCTCGACAATTAGAGGAACTAGAGGTTACATGGCTCCTGAGTGGGTTTTCAATCTACCCATCACTTCCAAAGTGGACGTTTATAGCTACGGGATCGTCGTGTTGGAGATGGTGACGGGAAAGAGCCCGATGACGGGTGTTGAAAGTGGAGGGGATATGGAGCAGAGAAGGTTGGTTGCGTGGGTAAGAGAAAAGATTAATGGAGCTGCAACTATGGCGTCGTGGATGGAAGAGGTCATAGACCCCATGATAGAAGGCAAACATGACACGAGTAAGATGGAAACTTTGGTAGCAGTGGCTTTGCAATATGTTGAGGAAGACAGAGATGAAAGGCCCACCATGAGCCAAGTAGTAGAGATGCTTCTACGCCATGAAAATGATCGTCCGTGCTAGCTACAGAGTTTAGTCTTTGGGCTTGCCTGTGCAGCTGTGCTATAGTCTGCTTAGCAATTTCGTGTCTGTGCTGCATTTGGTTAGGTTGAAAATGCTGGTGTTGTGTCAAGAAATGAGTTTCTTTCTTGTGATAAAATTTCTTGAGTTTCTATGCATGGCATGAAAGTTTCGATACCAGGTGAAGGTAAAAGACTATTAGGGCCTTTTATTTTATTTTTTTTTTGTTCCTACACATCCTCAAATTGGAAAAAGTGGGGTGACAGTAATTCTGGAAATGAATCACCTGACTTTGGGCACTCTATGCTCATGATGACAAAGTAGTTTTATTTCAAGGAATAGGCGTAAATTTTCCAAGTGTTGGGAAGTGGTTTTAACAGCAAATTTATCAGTCAATTATAGGATAGCCTAATTCAATTATAGGATACTCCGTATAATATAACAGGATTGCAATACCATTGCTTGACACTTGATGCAAGCGTGTTATTTCTGTTTTATAATGGAATAAAAAGATGTCTACCATATGGAAGCCCATTCAAACATTGGGCAGTGGCAAAAATCTGTTTTCGTTACTGTAATTTCAAGATTTATTTGAATGGGGCTGGCTACCCACCCATGGCAAATGGGGGTTCCCTACTTCCCTCTACCCGAGGGAAGAGGGCATGCATTTTGCTTCTGTGATTTCCTATCCTCTTATGTGTCCCCATTAATAGGGTGTTTTGTATATCATGATCAAACGATATTTGCAGTTACCTTTTTGCTCTTCCAAGATAGTTGAGAGTCAACAAAGAAAACGAAGTGGCAGTAGTACTGGAGCGACGATCTGTAACATCACCAGCATTATTATCTTACTTCAGCATCAAGAGGTAGGGGCTGCATATTGGGATATGCCTACGTCTTTAATGGCATATTGCGTTAGCCTTATTAACCAAACTGTCTTTGCTTTTGGTTGCAAGTGTTAGAGGAACGTTCCTTTTGCTGGCTTAAGCAGCTATTGGCAGCTGACAGGATCTCGGCAGCTGCTATTAGGAGCTATTAGCAGCTATTAGTATCAGCTAGTAAGCAGCAATCAGCCCCTTATGTAACTCATGTCGTTTGCCTACACTAATGGAGGACAATTTCTGGACAAAAAGTTTGGGCAGAGCTTCTCACCCTCTCCCGTCATCATAGTTCTTGAAATCAAGAAGCATTAAAATTGTCGCCTTATGGATTTCACTCTTCCTTATCTGAACTTACGCAGTTGAAAATGCAAAGGAGAAGAAGGTCCCTTCATGGTCAATCCCTTAGTTGTCTGAACTGGTAATGGATTTAATTCTCATCTGATCCAGTCAGTTGATAAGTTACCTTGTCTAATCAATTAACAATTATTATTATTATCATCACTATGGTATGATTAAAAATCTCTTGATGAGTATCACTTTGAAATAATAGAGGTATGTTACATCATTTAGAGGGGTCTTTGGTCACCGAACTAATGTCTCGCCCTGGTTCACACACCGCACATTTAGATGCCATTCGTTGGCTACTGTGCTACTACAAAGCTTTGGTCGGTGTATAAGTGTATTGTTACAAAGCAGAATAATTTGTAAAAGAAATTAATCTGTGCTTATGGGCTGCAATTTTACTCGCAAATTGCTGGCTAAGTTCTATCCAGGCCATATGGACTTTTTTTTCCCCAAAAATATTGAAACCGTTTCTTATTTGGATATTGAATTTATTTCTTCTACAGTCCGAAATTCCAACATATAGGGATGCTCTTTTGGCCTGGCTGACTGGCTCGCTCTAATGCTTCCAGATAATAGTATGAAATTCACTTAAAGAAGGATGAGATGCAAAAACAGAAAAATTTCTTCTATGGAAATACATCAGCATAAGAAATTTAAACATGAAGAAGCCTGCGGGCTGTTTAGAGATGTCCAAACATGTAGTATTATTGCAGTTGTATGAGTTACCCACGCACCTAGATGATCACGGGTTTATTCATCCTCGTAGCACTGAAGCATCTCTACCACCTGGCTCATGGTGGGTCTTGCACCTCTGTCTTCCTCAACACATTGCAGAGCCACTCCAACCAAAATTTCCATCTTCCTTGAGTCATATTTACCTTCCATCATGGGGTCCATGATTTCTTCCATCCACGATGCTATTGTAGGAGCTCCATTCATTTTTTCCCTCACCCATGCAACCAACCTTCTATGCTCTGTCTCCCCTATACCATCAACTGCATGGACACCCATCAGTGGGCTCCTACCAGTTACCATCTCCAACACAACGATCCCATAGCTGTAAACATCCACTTTGGAGGTGATGGGGAGATTGAAAACCCACTCGGGAGCCATGTAACCTCTAGTTCCTCTTATCATGGAGAAGCTCGAATTGTTAAGACCACCTCTATTTAGTAGCTTAGACAGACCAAAATCTGCCACCTTTGGGTGGTAATTGGAGTTTAAGAGTATGTTCTGAGGCTTTATATCGCAGTGCAATATCCACTCCAAGCACTCTTCATGTAAATAAGCCAGGCCTTTTGCAGTGCCCGCAGCAATGTTAAACCTCTTCTCCCAATCAAGTGCATTGGAATTGAGGTTTTCTGCTAAAGATCCACGCTCCATGTACTCATAAACCAAAAGCCTGTGCTTTCCTTCTGCACAGTAGCCCCACATCTCTATCACGTACATGTGGTTAAGCCTCCCAATGGTGCTTACTTCTGCTAGGAATTCAGCTTCTCCTTGGTTAGCTTCATTAAGTCTCTTGATGGCTGCAACTCGATGATCAGACAGTATTCCTTTATATACAACCCCTCCTCCTCCCCTTCCAATCTCTTCACGAAAACCTCCTGATGCCTTTTGTAACTCCGCGTAGGTGAACCTTTTAAATCCTGTTGC
This sequence comes from Liquidambar formosana, assembly GCA_039720395.1. Classification (NCBI taxonomy): domain Eukaryota; kingdom Viridiplantae; phylum Streptophyta; class Magnoliopsida; order Saxifragales; family Altingiaceae; genus Liquidambar; species Liquidambar formosana. The sequence goes on from CM077833.1 coordinate 26,747,934, forward strand.
AGCAAGGAGGTAGCCCTGCATAACTGCGCTTGAATCTTGATGGGTCCTGAATAAGAGACACCATATCAAGAAAATACATGTCATCTCCACACCTCCCATTGAGATTGCGAACCAAAGTAAAAACTTCAACGACCTGTTGTCACGACTTTTTGAATACGTTCTGTCAAGCTGTATAACAGCACTGTCTGAGCAATTCAATTTCAGTTCCTTGACAGCATTTTGCAGGTAGAAGGGACTGGCTTTGGGCAATTTTACATACACGGTTCCATCCAAATTTGGTGAATGGTATCCATTAAGCATGACTGACTTGGGGTAACAGTTGTAAACACCAGCGACCGGGTCGAATTTAACGAGGAAAGCACTGCAATTGCACATGTTCAAGCATAGCGTTTGACAACTATCAAAGGTGTAATTGGGCAATAAGGTGTAATAATCGTAGCCATAGAATTCAACATAAGGCAGTTTAACAATAATGGACTCTTCTATGTTGCAGGAGAGATTGAATTCTCGTTCACACCCATAAGACCAATCGGTCGTATTTCTAACCTTAAATCCAGTTATGCAAGAGCAACTTCTACCAGAAGCTGGACTGTAACTACACAAACTATTGGGTCCACAGATACCGTGAGTCTGGCATGGCTGGGACAGGGCTTGCCATGAAACAACCCAACTCCCTGTTGTCTCTTCTAGGCTATACAATCGAACGTTTCCATCGAAATCAAGGGTCAATCTTCTCTGAGGCCCAACACCAAAATCAGCTGCCATGAAAGTTAAATCGTCGGACGATGAGAAATTGCCTAAATAACTCAATACCGCAATTCGACTGCTGTTATACGTTGACCTTCCAGCATCCCAGCTCACTACCCCCGGGTTCGGCCAGTAGACACTGGATATGTCAGGACCTTCAAAGATAAGGCGGATGATGTTCTCCTTGTCGAAATAAAACTTGTAATAACCAGAAGAAAAGTTGGATCGGCTTCTTGATGAGATGAGGCTTGTGTCTCTGGTCAGTAGTTGTTGAGGAAGAAGGGTATCTGTAGGGGAATCGAAGCTTTGCCAGAGAGAAGCATTATTCTCCAAAGTGTGGAGAAGAAGGTTGCCGGAATTGAGGAGGTCTAATTGCACTGTCAAGGCTGAAACAGTGTCCGTGGTCCAAAGGGTGATTCGACCGGCATCCGTTAGGATGAGATTGCCGTTTTTCAACAGGGAAAGCTTTGAGCCTCTTCCGTTGACAGGTTGGTCTCGATTCGCCATCCAAACTACCGTGGGTGCCCGTGGGGTGGATTTTGTGAACCATATGGCGAAACAGAAAGCGTTATCCCCAACAGGGTAAAACCCGGCGGAGAAAACCCCATTTGGTGAAATCAAAACATCATCTGGTTTCTCCACGGACAGAGATGCGCCCTTTGTTAGAGTATCAAATGTTGTAGACGAAGATGGAGAAGCGGCAGCTAGAAACAAAGACAAAACAAAGAAGAAAATTGAGAGACCCATGGGCGTTGGAAGGCGATGGATGGGGTGTGGCTCTACTTGTGAGATATTGCAGATTGACAAGGCAAGTGTTTTTGGTTGAGGACTTCACATAATTGTTACTGCACAGTGCACACGCTCAACAGATGACGAGGAACAACAAACCGGCAGCTGTCATGGTATAGCATGACGATCAGTTTTCAGCCATTGAAATATAAGTGGGGTTATGGACTACCTTTTGTGACGGTTTCATACCCTTTCAAGTTAAGAAAACTCCTAATTCCGGATGTGTCCCAAATGGAATAAACCACTAGAGAACTTGATTAATACGTCAGAATAAGGGTTTATTGGCTAAGCTATTGTGCTTTTCATTGAGGAGCCGTCTAGCATGATGCTAATAAGGTTCCTCTCACTCTAAGGTTTCTTCTCCTCACATTTTTTGCTCATACGTAAGTTTTTAAGCTCTCCCCCATTCATATATAAGAAAGTTTGCAAATAGAATGTGAATGTGTATAGTGTGAATCAATGAGGTTTTAAAACCCAAAAACTGATGATGGGGAGATGTTAACTTTATCAAAGAAGGATGCGCAATGATCTTCTCAATTGGCATGTCTGCTTGATGTACTTGAGTTTTGGTCTTAGTTTGTGACTCCTCCCCCCCCCCCACCGCCCCCAACCTCCCTGTTTTTTTTTATTTTATTTTTTTAAACGCGTTGCACATAATGGTCTTTGTTATTTTTGCTTTAAGTAATTCGTTATATTTTGTGTTCTAACCTCTTTTTTGTCTTGATGATGTGCTAGCCTAATCAATCAATTAAAAATTTTACTTAAAGAATAATTACTTAGCAACTGTTAGGTACATCATTTGGACAAGTGTTTTATGATGCTTGCAACTTTGTTATATGATTTTTTTTTATTTAAATATTAAAAAAATATGGGTTTTTTTAGCATCTTCCTTTCTCATTTGTTAATCTTTTCTCAAAAATTTCATTGGACTTACATTTTGAAATTTTTTTTTTTAATTTGTTGGCCCAAATGCCGCATCATTTGGTTAGCATATTTCTTTCTTTTAACAATTTTTTTTTGATTGGTTAGCATCTTTCTTTCTTTCAGCAATTTTCAGTAAAGTACCAAAATAGCCTTCCATTGTGTTTCCAAGCAAAACCGGTTAAAGTGGTAACCGGTGTTGCCTATTTCAAAGAAACAGATGTGATTTGACCGTCATTTCTCACCGGAAATGACGCACGGTCACGTAGGCTTTTTTCTTAAAAAATTTCGTGGTCTTTTTCGACTGAGGTCATGGGCGTTAGAATTCCTGCATACCAATCAATCAACTGGGCAAAACTTTGACCATAACCTTCATGTATACATCATTACCAATAGATTAAGGAAGACCAAGAAATTAATTTCATATCTCCTGGTCAAGTGGATTTGTGGGCATGGCCATCTGGTCAAGTTCCTAGTTTACAGTTTTCTAGTCGAGTCATCGGTGCAAAATCGGATCCCAATCTGATGCAGTTACTATCCCAATCCTTCCGTTCCAAATTGTTTGAATTATTTTGATTATATAAGCACATTAAAATGATCTATGTAATAGATTCATGATGAGTGAGCACATGCCGATAACTTATATCAATACTCACATTAAGGGTTATATACTTATGCATTGTGTATTAGTAGGTTACGAAGTATATTGGACCAATGCATGAGATACAACTCTCAATACATGATATTAATATAATTTATATCAATACGTGTTGACCTGATGAATTTTATGTCCATCATTAATTTTAATTTTCGAATTTTACCATCTTATTTTATTTTGTATTATGGTTGGAGTAATTGTAATTTTAAATATAAAAAAAGATATTATAAAAAAGTAAAATAATTACTAGTTTGACTTTTGACATCAAATAAATATTTTGAGACTTTTTAAAATAGAAATTATTATCAAATAATGTGGGATGGAGGATTATATTATAAGATTAACATGAAATAATTGCTGTGAGGATTTCTGATGATGCATATGATGTTCATAATTCGTAGTGGGGCACTTACAATAAATAAATAAAATAATAATATGTACTATTAAAATTGAAGTGAGGTTAATTAAAAAAAACTAGCAAATTAAATAAAAAAATTGAGGTTAATTAATTAATTAATTAATTACGTCAAAACAAGGAACACATGATGACACCGCTCAGGCTTAGGCTCGGTGACCGTTGGGCAGATGGCTGCAATTGCCTGCCTTGTATACGGGTTAGTCAACTATTTATTTTTTTAGTGGGGCGGCGGATGGAGCCTTCTAGAGTAAGTCTCCCTTGTAATTGTGACCCCGTGAGAACAAAATGTATTATGATAATTTCACTTTATTTTATTTTTTTTTGACTCGTAACATTTCATTAACCATGTCACAGTTATATAAAAGGTTTTTTTAACCTTTCATTTGAATCCATGGTATGCGGAATACGATATGATATGACGCGTGATATGACATTTGTGCACAAGTGAATGAGAAAGTAAATTTTGAGGGGTAGATCAAGTGATCTAAAGTTATTGTTTTACATTCAACTCTCATCATTTTTTCTTAAGGCAATTTCATTAATTTTGTTATAATTACTTGATTCATGTGAGACGAGAAACGTGAACGTAAAGCAAGGGGCATTTGAGCATTTCATTTTTCCAATGCATGTATAACTACCCACTGTGTGTGGGACGAGAAACGTGAGCGTGAGCTGAGGGGCATTTGAGTATTTCCCTATCGCGACCAAAATAAGGAAGCGGCCATGGATTGTCGTTAATTGCAGCCGTAGACCAAAGTCGTGGGTCCACGGCCATCTTCTCACTAGTGACTCGGCATGTGGAACTTAATTGAAGGCGCGTTTTATGAAGGCTCGGTTCATTGACAAGAGAAAGCTTATTATTGAGTTATCTGATCCTTTTAGGTTTTTTCCCATTCCCTCATTCCATTAGAGTTCGTGCACAACTCGGAGTAGCCGCTTCTCCACATAACTCATGGCTGTGTCATTGTTCTTCCTCGTTCTGTCTTTGGTCCTGTCTTCCCCTCAATTATCCTCCTCAACATCTCAGAGTTTGAGTGAAGGCTCATCTCTCTCTGTGGAGGAAACAGAAGACGTTTTGGTTTCGCCAAATGGCATATTTTCCGCCGGCTTTCACCCCGTCGGCGACAATGCATATTGCTTCGCCATATGGTTTAGCAAACCACCCAATGTTGGCAACCGTACAATTGTTTGGATGGCAAACCGTGACCAACCCGTTAATGGGAAACGCTCAGAACTCTCCCTACTCAAAAACGGAAATCTTATCTTAACCGACGCTGGCCGGTTCACCATTTGGGCCACCGACACTGCTTCAGTCTCGCCCGTGCAATTACAACTCTACGATACCGGTAATCTTGTTTTATCCACTTTGGAGCTTGTGATTCTGTGGCAGAGCTTCGATTCGGCCACAGATACTCTTCTTCCTAATCAACCACTCACCAAAAATGTGATGCTTGTCTCATCAAGAAGCCAAAGCAACTATTCTTCCGGTTTGTACAAGCTCTTCTTTGACAACGATAACGTTCTCCGTCTTATCTACGATGGTCCTGAGATCTCTAGCGCTTACTGGCCTGTACCATGGTCAGCCAGTTGGCAAGCTGGAAGGAATCCGACTAACAATACTAGAATTGCATTACTCGATTCCTTAGGCTATTTCAAGTCATCCGACGACTTGGAATTCTGGTCGGTGGATTATGGCGTGAGGATTCAGAGAAGATTGAGCCTTGATTCCGATGGCAACATTCGATTGTACAGTCAAGAAGAGGGGATGGAGACTTGGGTTGTGTCATGGGAAGCGTTTTTAAGTCCATGCATTGTTCATGGAATCTGCGGACCCAACAGTTTGTGTATGTATGCTCCCAGTGGTAGGGTATGCTCCTGCATACCTGGATTTAAGATGAAAAACATGACGGATTGGTCTCAAGGATGCGAACCCGAATTCAATCTCTCCTGCAATGATAGTCAGGTCGGTTTCGTCAGACTAACCCATGTTGAATTCTACGGTTATGATTTTGGCTTTTTTCCAAATTACACCTTGGAGGAGTGTGAGAAATTATGCTTGCAGTTCTGTTGCATAGGGTTCCAGTACAAAAGCAATGCCAGTGGTATTAATAGCTGTTTCCCCAAATCATTACTGCTAAATGGACAACGTTCGCCCAGTTTTAGTGGAGACATGTACTTGAAAGTTCCCCAAGCAAGTCTCTCTTCCTATGACAAGCCCATTGAAACCCTCAGCTTAAATTGCTCGGGCGAAATTCATCAGCAGCTGGACAGAGCATATGCAATTAGCAACAAGAATGGGCTTGTGAAGTTTATGCTATGGTTCGCTTGTGCAGTGGGAGGAGTTGAGATGTTCTGTTTCTTTTTGATTTGGTGTTTCTTGTCTAGGAATCAGATTCCCGGTGCTGTTATGCAAGGCTACATTCTTGCAGCAACTGGGTTCAAAAAATTCACCTATGCCGAGCTTAAAAAGGCCACACAGAATTTCAGTGAAGAGATCGGAAGAGGAGGGGGAGCGATTGTATACAAAGGCATATTGTCAGATCATCGAATCGCAGCAATCAAGCGACTCAACGAAGCTAAACAAGGGGAGGCTGAATTCCTTGCAGAAGTAGGCACCATTGGGAGGCTTAACCACATGTACTTGATAGATATGTGGGGATATTGTGCAGAGGGAAAGCACAGGCTTTTGGTTTATGAGTACATGGAGCATGGATCATTAGCAGATAACCTCTCATCCAATTCACTTGACTGGGAGAAAAGGTTTAACATTGCCTTGGGCACTGCAAAATGCCTAGCTTATTTACACGAAGAGTGCTTGGAGTGGGTTCTACACTGTGATGTAAAGCCTCAGAACATACTCTTAGGCTCTAATTACCACCCAAAGGTGGCAGATTTTGGACTGTCTAAACTACTAAACAGAGGTGGCCTTAACAATTCAAGCTTCTCTAAGGTTAGAGGAACTAGAGGCTACATGGCTCCTGAGTGGGTTTTCAATCTACCCATCACTTCCAAAGTGGACGTTTATAGCTATGGGATCGTCGTGTTGGAGATGGTGACTGGAAAGAGCCCAGTGATGGGTGTCCACGGCATTGACAGCGGAGGGGAGACAGAGCAGAGAAGGTTGGTTACATGGGTGAGAGAAAAGATGAATGGAGCTGCAGCTATGGCGTCGTGGATGGAAGAGATCATAGACCCCACGATTGAAGGCGAATATGACATAAGTAAGATGGAAACTTTGATAAGAGTGGCTTTGCAATGTGTTGAGGAAGACAGAGACAAAAGGCCCACCATGAGCCGAGTGGTAGAGATGCTTGTACGCCATGAAAATGACTATTAGCGACGGTGGCGCGACAAGTGTGGTTTTGTGATCTTACAAATTACATTTCGTGTCGTAAAAAGTTTCTTTTATCTTCCCTGTCCCAATCTGTGTTCACAGAGTCAGAATTGTGAACCTGAGTGATTCGTTAGGGAGTTGTATCATCTGATAATCGCTGTAAAATGAAGCCGCCTTGCTTGTCATGATCATTGTTCTTAGTAATTTGGTCACTGTCCTGCATTTGGTTAGGATGAAAATGCTGGCAAAATGATAGAAGTCATAGGACATGGCTAAATTTTCCATAAATAGTGTCACAATTTCCTTATTATTGTATAGCATGAATTTTATGAGAGGCTGTCTGCCATCATAGGCTCATAGTAATGATAGACACAAAACATGTCTAAATCGTACTTATATTAAAGGTCCAAAACATATATTAGTGTGTCCTTATGTCTATCATTACTAAACGGTGGTGCTATATGATATATCAGACTATCACAAATGAGTCTTACACTTTTATTTTTCTTAAATTAGGACAGGGAAGAGAGAAACAAAAGAACTAAAAAACCATCGATTACATATTAGGTAAAAATGCTAGTTGTCCCACTTCGTTTTAGGGTGGGGCGGTCTCATCAACTGCTTCATTATTTTTAATAAAATATTATTTGGAATGGAATTAAATAGATACGGCCGGTAGGGCGGTAAGCAGGTGGGGTGAGGTGTGTGGGACCAAAATTACTTAAAAAAACATATTGAAAGCTCCTCTGCTAAGCCGCCACCGTCGTTTTCAAAAAAAAAAAGGTCTTCCCAATTTTTAGGCGATGGGCGTAACAAGTACATCATTCCTTTGTACTAATCCACCAAATCGGAAAAAAATAACAAGGACCTTACGTTTCAAACGTTCATACTTGCCGACAGAAGATGGAAGACTTGGGAATTTCATACCCAAGGGTCTAGTGGATTTTTTTGGCACCGAAAAGATAAATAAATAAATAAAGAAAACTTGAAGTCAATTCGCATCATCTAGCCAGATTTCGTGTATTCAATATTCCTTCTGATAGGTGACCAATAGAAAAATGTATTTTATTTTATTTTATTTTTTGGTTTCAATGATTTATTTTATTTTTATATTTTTTGCTTCAGCTTCAAAGGGGGAAAACAAGAAGGCACCCTTGATTTGATGGGTGTCATATAGTTAATTGAGTCCATCCATTATTGGACATGAAACAACTTCCAAGATTTTTAAATTTGCTGTAAATTAAGACTGGATTGATCTAAAGGGCTCATCAAATTAGTGGACTCATTAGCTCTCTGATATAATTACTTAGACTCCTAAAAAAGAAGATTACGATTCTCAACAAAAATAAAATAAAATAAATAAATAATAGAAGATTATGCTTCTCAGAAATTGAAACTACTAACATTCCGAACTTTTTATTGAATAAGAAGAGACCTATCATGTAAGCTACAACTTCATTGGCATATGACCAAAAAACCATCTTGCTAGTCAAGCAATTGATCAAACATTAAGGCACAGCATTTTAACGAAAAATTCATTAGCCCATTTGATAATTATCAAATTGCCTTATGGTCGATCATGACTCATATATGATCCTATGTATAAGAAGCCTCTTGCTATAGTCAGGCCGCCGGTGGTGGCACATATATTTTTTGGTTGAATAAAACCTTTCTCTTCGATCCCCATTGCAATGACATGTTACCTTCAAGTTTCCCTTTTTTTTTATTCCATTTATTTATTTATTTGATCAAGCTGTCCACTTGTCTCCATTAAATCGTCATAAGTTTACTAAAATCGAACCAACCATCAACCAGCTCAGCTAGTCGTGGATTAAGTCCCGGAACAACCGGTTCAATCACCAATTGGCCCGGACCACTCAATCCGAGTTGCAAACAGTTAACAGTTGACAATTTTATAATTTTAAATAAATAACTTAAGAAGTAGTTTGCTGGTAGCTTGATATAGGTGACTTCTCTATTCAATAATGACGGTCATAAGATTAAATTTGCCTAAATTCTCCATTCTCTCATTTTTGTTTTGTCAACATCAAAATAAGATCAAGACCCACAATTTTTTATTTTTTATTTTCTTTTTATTTGTAAATAGTTTACTCCACTGTTTGGGGCAAAGAAATTCTTCTGTAATTGTTTTCGACAAAAAATTTTCAGGACCACTAGAAATATTCTCATTCCAACTTCTTCCAAGGTTGCTATAAATCATCAATCAAGGCGGTAATCAATTTCTTTAACAAGACAAACATACCAACAAGCACCAAAGGTGGTCATCTAGAGATAAATGTATAGAAGGCTAAGTAGTCAAGGAGTGGTGTGACTTGTATTTGTCCTTTGATGGTCTTACATATGCACTAGAGCCATTAATTTTTTGTAGGATTGAGGTCAGGTTATGGTTCAATCGATTTGAGGAAGTGCCTGCAGTTCTCTCCCTTAGTGGACTCGTCTATGCTACTCTCATCATTAGTTTTTGAACGGATAAGGAAGCTACTATTGTTATACTTAAGTAGAGTCGCACATGGTGCCTCAAATAATTTGGCCAAACAAACGTGACTTGAGTTGATGCCAAGAGATTCTTTCATTACAACTGATACCGCACTCATTATTGAAATCACATTCTATTTCATTTCGATTTCTCCGACTAAACAAACATGCCCAAAGTTGCCAAGAATCCCTTTCATTACAATTTATGTTGCCTAGCGGAATTAATTTCAGTAAATTCCTTTTTGATAATTGATTCTTAATAAGTTGATGTGTCTTATCTAATCCAAGAGGTTAATTAGCTAAATCTTTTTATATCTTATCAGTCAAATAGTCATTGATTGAAGCAATTTCAAATTATTTGAGGCAGCAGGTATCCAATCTATCCCTTAATATTTTCAATTTTTTTGTTTTTGTTTTCTAATGAAAAGATTAGAATAAACAAACCCACACAAAACTAAAACCTCTAAATTTTAAATATTTTCACAGCAAGTCTAAGTTTTTCAATTAACGATTATGTTAGGTTAGGATGGAACATATGGAAAGCTAGTTTGAGAACCTGTACCCTCAGTTTTGATCTTGAAAAGGTGGAGGGAAAGGGAAGGAAAATGCTTGAAATTGCTTACAAATGGTTTCCTTTCTTAAGCAATTTTGTTCATTTTCCTTTCTTTTTTTTTTTCTTTTTTTTTTTCCTAACACTTTTTGATAGCCAAAATGAGGCTTATAGGGTGCAAAGTTTATAGAAAACAGGAGCGCAAAAATACAGGAAAACATTTGTTGCATTCTACTGCGGGGCCACACAAATGCTTGCATACATAGTTACGTACTATAAAAGAGGATGCATAATACATGTGTATCTGTGTGGCATAATACATAACTATGCATTCTTATGTTGAAATAATAATTACTATGTTACTTCATAATAATAAAAAATAAATAAATAACTCTGTTGCAGCATACTGGTTGCTATTTATATTTTAAAGATTGCGGAGCCCCCAGTGTGTGTGTATGGTTTTCCTTTGAAGCACATACGGATTTGTTGAACTTTTTTTCTTTGGTTGGGTATTGTTGATTTCAATAGCCAATTATTTTTTCTTCTTGCATGATATGGTCTTGTATGCTTCTTGTCATGGTTGTTCTTTTTTTTTTTCTTTAATAATTATTTTCTGAATAAATATTCTTTTGAATTTTGATTAGGCGATGGCAAATAATACTTCTACTAATTAGCAGCTGAATTTATTTATTTTAAATAGAATTTTGTGTAATGAGGGGAGGTTCGGAGGTTCATTGGAGAGAAAGGGACAAATTTCAGCTTTCTACATTTTAATTAATGGCTTATTTGGCTAATTACAATTTTGGGAAGTTTAACTTTTTCACTTTTACCTTCAACAGTTGGGATGAATGGGCAGGCGTGGATCATTTGATGAAATTTACCGAGGAGAATAGCCAGAAACAGGAGGCCCTCTACAAAAAGCTGGGCATCAACAAGAATAAAAAGCCGGTGCGAGCATCACAGATTAAACCAAGAAATTCTACTGGTTTGTTTTATTCTCTCGTTTAATTAATCTTTTATATAATAACTTGAAACTCCAATTATTTTCGCATAATTTTAGTCAACATTTTTTTTTTCTGTTTCTTTTCTGTTCGAATTATTTATGATAGAACATGTCCTTTGGCCTTTTCAATTATTGATGACTGAGAAAGAAAACTACACCCTATATAAGCCAAAAATTCTAGTGGATAAATATGAACCTTTGTTGCAAGACCATTTATATTTCGTGATGCTCCCACTTCAAAACCATTAATTAACTTGATGCAAGCTTGAAACATGAAGATGCACAAATGGTTTCATCTATGAATAATTTATGTTATAATTTCCAAGTCAATAGAAAAGGGCATTCCAGTTACAAAATATAGTTTTCTATTTTTTAACAATATAAACAATAGCAGCCTTCTTCCTCAAAATTTTGAGGTTGAAGAATAGGGCAGTGGTCTAATTATACAAAAATTACTATTCCTTGAATCTTCTGTGGCAGGATCGTGCGCGCCAATGTGATAAGTTGGGTTACTAATAATCTTGTGAGTTGTGGCCTTGCAGATAAGTGGAGGAATTTTTTTTTTCTTTCTTGGATTTTAGATTTTAGATTTGGTAGTCTGGACGTGGATATTCTTGACCTTGCAATTTGGAGGTGGATCTTTTTTCTTGGATTCCAAAAAAAGTGTTGCTTGGATTTTAATGTCTCCCTAGCCTCTTTTATTCTTATTGGATTGTCTTGCTTTCTTTTCTTTTTTTCTTTTAGGAGGGGATCTCCTCATTCTCTTTCTTTTTTTTTTTTTTTTTTTTAATCCAGAAAGAGGGCTAAAAGCATCAAAGAGGAACAATGAATCCCAACTAGGTTGGCACCCAAAGCACTCACCATCATTTACCTTTAGTTCCAAATTTTATTGAAAAAAAAGAAAACTAAAGTAAATAAGAAAGCATACAAGAAAATAAGGAAATAAAAAGCAAACTATCTGGTCTTGATGGCTTATAATGCCACAATCTAGCTCACATAGGAAGAATAAAAAGACATTCGAAGACTCTCCAACAAGAAGAAAACCAGCTTCAAAAAAGAGCTTAAGAGACAAATCTATAAAAAGGAAGCCCCAACATATCTCTAGCAAGCTTAGAAGGAACAACACCAGAGTCTGCATGCCACCAAGTAAGATCAGAAAAATTGAGAGCCAAATTAGTTATTTTGTCTGCAACAGAATTACCCTCTCTGTAAATATGAGAAAAAATCACATTCATCTTCTTAATGAGAGAAAGACAATTTCGCCATTCATTTAACAAGGGCTAAGGAGGCTTAAATGTATAATTCTGCAGGGAGGAAATAATAGCCGAGGAATCACTTTCAATCCATAAACTATGTCAACCTTTCTCCCAAGCAAAAGAAATTGCAAGAATCACACTCTTGAGTTCAGCAAAAAATGCAATCTGAATACCCAAACAAAGCCCAAAAAAACATTTCACAAAACCCCGATAGTTTCTAAAAACTCCACCACTAGCAGCAATGTCAGGATTTCCCTTAGATAAGCCATCAGTATTAACCTTAATCCAATCAGCTATAGGGGGATGCCAAAATACCGGAATGACTTTAGGGGCCTTTCGAGGAATATCCTTTAAATGCAAACTATGTAAAATCTGAACATCTAAAACAGAGTTGCCCATTGGAGCTTTAATAAGCAAGCCACCTTCGCTAATCCAAGCCATGACAATGCCAATAGCCCTTTGAACAGGAATGACAAAATTATTAAATTTCACATCATTTCTAGACTTCCAAATAATCCAGAAAATGCTCATTACAGCAAGAAGCCAAATATGAGAAAGTTGGGGACTAAAATTATGATCAACAAGCGCAAGCAGACCCTCTTTCACCGTAGAAAAATGAAGAGAAAAATTGGAATGGAAAATATCATGCAGCCAAACCCAAAGTTGTTGAGCAAAGTTGCATTCAAAGAAAAGGTGCCACGCTGTTTCAATAGTGCAAGGAAAAGTGCAAAGACTACAGCAAGAAACCATTGGCATACCTCTAAATTGAAGATTGTCTTCAGTAGGCAACTTGTTATACATCAGGCGAAGAAAAAGGAGAGACCTTTTAGGAGGAATATAATTCTGCCAAATCAGCTTACCCCAAGGAACAATAGGATGTTTATTGCGGAAAAAATCAAAAGCATCTTTAAATGATAATAACCCAGAAGAAGAACAGGGCCAAACTAACATATCACTGCAATCCTCAACTGGCAAAATTATATCATTAATACCAGCAACAATATCTGGGAACTGATGGAGCCATGTCGGTAAATACCAACGCTGATCAACAATAAACTCAGAAACATTAAGAGAAAGATCAGTATCAATATCCCTAGTAAATGTAACCTTGTCAAATAAGGCATCTCCATTAAGAAGATGAATGTGATAAAATGTGCTTAAATGTTGTTTGTAGAGATATTTCCTTGTTATCTTTTGTTAACAAGGGTCAAGCATGATGATGAATTACTTAACAGTTCTAATGATCTATGCATTGTTCCTTCACTTGGAATTGGTGTATACAGTATACGTGAGCTCAATATTTGTATAATCTCGTATTTTTCACAATTGTAGACTAAAATATGTTCGACTTCGTTATATTAAAGACACAAAAACATCATTCTTTCATATTTGATATAGAGGAGCACCCTCATTACACCCAATCTTTGGTGTGATTTTAAGTGTTTTGTTGTTTTTATATGGTAAATTATTCAACTAATGGGTATTTTATAAAGCTATTGTGGAAAACATATGCAGTGGCAAGAAGCAAGAAACGGAAGAATGACTAGGTCAGCAACGTACGTTCTGATTGATCACCTGTTGCATTTCTAAAATATTTGAGTTTTCGAATGTAGATAGATGTGCATTATAGTGTTTCTTTACTAGTTTCCATTTAGCAAATTTTTGCAGTATTTCTTGGTATTTTGTGGATTAAATAGTGCACCATGCAAAAATTGTGGAGATTTTCATATCACACATTTTGTTCTTCACGTTCTATGCGATTGGCTAGTGATTCGTTTTATTTTGACTGGGGCAGGAGGTTAGCAAATTTTAGTCTAAGGCATGTGGGACCCAATTGGTGCTCCCCCCCACCCGACACACAAAAAAAGGCCTTCTGACACGGACTAATGTGGTCTTGGGAGTATATTTGGGGCAGGTAGAGTGAGTTTATAGTGTTCTACTTATTTCTTGTGGAATATGATCCTAGAGTAGTTTGATATTGATACTCTTGTTAATTTATATCTTCATGCATATTTTGGATTTTTTTTTCCTAGCACTTGTTGCATTTATTTATTTATTTTTTGGAAGCAATTTTTTAGTATAAAGTTTCTCTTGAAATTTTTCTTTTACTTGGTATTTTCTAAAGGGTTGTGTATTTAATGACTAAATTTGCTATCACTGGCATGACACGTTCTATATGAAATATCTTGGGGAGTGCCTAGGCTGGTAAACAGAGAGCTGTTTGTGTTCAGAAGAAAAAAACATAAGAGAGATGCAATTAGCTGTCATTCAGGCTCTCCTAGGATTTTTGACAGCTATGGCCAAACCTCATTTTGGCCTTAATTTTCTCACTTTGAATTGTGTGGCTTTTGGCTTATGGGTTGGCAATTGAGCAAGCTTCCTAACAGCATCAAGACCATGGTATAATGATTTATTTACCTGCAATAATGCAAACTTGTCAACTGGTTTTAATCTCTCCTCTCTCTCTTTCTAAAAAAATTTTAAGAAGTAAGTTCCTATCTGATGCTTTTCTGTATTAGGTACTTAGGTTTCTTATTGTGTCCATGGTCCATCAAGACCATGGAGGTGTGCCTCTGTTTCATACAGCAAGTAGTACCAAATTTATATGACAGGCCTTGTGTTTGAGTTGGAAAGGGCAGTGCACAGGGCTCTTCAAGCTGCACAGGGAGGGGTCAAGGTTTGGTTGGCAGGGGTAAAGGGATGAAGTTAGAGTTGTGCCACAACCCTAACTTCATTGTGCTAGCCTATGTGCTGTACGAGAAAATTTTACGATGAATTGGTTCAGTGTCGAGGTTGTCAAACAGCTAAAATGAGCTTTAGATGCATGATACACCTATCATTTCTAACCTAGAAAGAACCGGCACTCCTCCAAAGCTGCCTATGCACTATCAACACAAATCAAACACCGGCACTTGCCTAACACGCCTACAAGGTTCATCCAACACAATGGGGAGGTTTCGATAATTATTAATTTAATTTGTTTCCCTAATTCGGTCAAGACATGGCACCAACACTTGCCCCATCATTGTTGTGCCAGTATGCTGGTTTCATGTCATAATCATGTCACATATTGGTGTTGGTGGTGATACAAATTTTGAGCTGCTTTTTAGAGCAGGCCAAGATCCATATCAACAAAATTCCCCCATTAACTAGAATTGGTTTTTTTTTTCTTTTAAATTATGTGAGAACGCTATTTCCACTGGGTCAAGACCCGACATTAATTGTTCTCCCCTCTTATAGAAAGGGGAGACCTCCGATACAAGGAAGAAGTAACAGAGAGAAAAAAATTGAACTAGAGAAACTTAATTTCACTTCGACGAATAGATAACTCTTACTAGAAGAACATGGAAAGATAATAGAGAGAATCATATTATTTCTAACTGTGCTCCATATCTCTTGTTTTTCTATTCTTTGTTTCTTGTCCAGTTATAATTCAATAGAGCTTCCACATTTATTTTCTCCATTTTTCTCCCCTTTCAATGAGATGGGCTCTTTTTATTCATAGAGGTAGCCCCTAACTCTTTTTCCACAAATCAGAGGAGTCCTTCTGATCTCCAGCTGATTAATCCCTCTAGAATTCCTCCTAGGAGGGGGACCTTCTCTCTTATCTTAAGAGATATCGAGTACTTTTTCAGCAAAATAAACACACTTCTGCAGTCTTTCTACTCTTCTAGAAGTCCTCTTAAGAATAAGGGATTTTATCTATTAATTTAAAGAGATAAGAGAAATCTTGAGGGGTAAACAGAGTGGTCTTAGGGCCTCTTTCCAAGCAAGAGGTCTTCGGTTCAACTCTCACCATTCCCCCTCAAGGCCACCTCATGAACTTTGTCTTGTAATTGCCTGATGCACGTGGGACGGGGGGGCTGCATGTACCCAGGGGATTTAGTCTAGTGAAGAAAACAAGACTGTTAAGGCTCTATTTGGTTTGCAGATTTTATCAATGAAAAATAATAAAATACAAGGAATTGTATTTTTTTTTATTTGGTTGCAATGAAAAATTGGAAGAAAAATAAAAATTGGAATAATTCTAGTTTGATATGATTTTATCTTTTCCTTTCATTTTCTTTCCTCTTTTTTTTTTTTTTTTTTTTTCCCCTTCCTTTTTTTTTCCTTGGTAGAATCCAATATCCATGAACCAAATAGAGGGTAAGTCTCTTTTCCAGTGGACATTGCTTGTCAGTGGGCCGTAGTGGGCTGCCAGCAGCCTATCTCTTTGTCTTTGTCTTTGGGGAACGGCTATTGCAACCCCTCAAAGGGTTAAGTTGCCCCCCCAATTTTTTAAGGAGAAAAATGATGCTGCAAAATGACCAAAAAGGGCTTTATGCAACCCACCCCTCCCCGTTCTACTCTCCGGCACCTTCTCCGGCACCCACCCCACCGGCAATATTTTCCGGCGAGCACCTTCCTCCTCTTCTTCTCTTCTTCTCTTCTTCTTTTTTTTTTTTTTTTTTTTTTCTCTTTTCCTTCCCAGAACCCCTCTCCCGCACCCCACCCCCCTCGTCGGCAGCCCACCCCTTTCCCGCACCCCCCCCTCGTCGGCAGCCTACCCCTCTGCCATACCTTCCTCCTCTTCCTTCTTCTTCTCGTCTTCTCTTCTTTTCTTTTTTTTTTTTCCTTTTCCTTCCTAGAACCCCTCTCTCGCACCGCCCCTCGTCGGCAGCCCTCCCTCCCCGTCGCCGAAAAAAATGGAGGAATACACAGATCTGACCGCAAAGGAAAAAAAAAAAAAAAAAAAAAAAAAAAAAAAAAAGGAGAAGAAGAAGGAAGAGGAAGAACTCCCGTTGCCGGCACCCCACCCCACCGGAAAAAATGGAGGTATTGAAAAAAAAACCTCCCCCCACAGATCTGACCAGCAGAGGAAGGAAAGAAAAAAAGAAGAAGAAGAGGAAGAAGAAGAAGAAAGAAGAGGAGAAGGAGAGAGAAGGGGACAGAGGTACTGTCGTTGTCGCCGTCGTTGTCGTCGTTTTTCCGTCGCCGTTCTCCCGTCGGGGGGGAGTGGGGTGGGTGAAGGGATGGGTGAGGGTTTGCAAACAGAGGGGTGTTTTAGTCTTTTGAAGGGGTGGGTATATATATTTGGGGGGTGGGGATTTCAGCTGGGAGCAACTTAACCCTTTGAGGGGTTGCAATAGCCGTTCCCTTGTCTTTATTCTGGGCCCATTTTTATTGGGATAAATATAGCCCAAGTCCCAACCCCTCGAGGATGGCTTGTATAAAACATTAGGATTGTATTGGCATGTATTGGACCCCCCCTGTCCCTTTTGAAAAAGGAATCAATGGGCTGTTCAAGCGGCCCGATTTGCTGAAATTTTGCTGCAAACCAGACTGCGCTTCTTAGTTTATAACTGTTTTATGTATCTTTGGTGTGGATTTCCCTTTGTTATTTAAACAAAAAAATTCTTAATTTAGATGCTTGATTTTCTTATTAAGTTATTATGGATAAAATTGATAGCTCTTTGTTTTTTGATAGTTTTCATCATTTTAGGGCACGGTTTTTTTATACTTCTGCTATGGGGGCATTGATGTTGCCCTATATAGGAGTCAAATGCAAGGTGTCAGGTATCTAGGGTGGGATTTTTTCAGTTCCATTGTCGATCCATATATAACTTATAGAGTTTCACGTTTTAGTATGTATGTTTTGCAAAAGACTACGAAAGATTATCTAGTTCTTCATCCATGTATGTGTTCTGTGTCCATTTGTGGTGTATTTAGGGTTTACCTCCTTGTGCTATCGGTAACTGATATTTAAGTATTTGACTTTTATGGACAATCCATTCTTGCAGCTTGTTAAACTTCCGCGTAATCCAGATGTAGATGACATATTGAATAATTATCTCGATTACAGGATAAAGAAGGATGGCATGTAAGTTTGTTTGCTATATTTCGTTCTTTTCCAGCTTGTGCATGCTATTTTTAAGTTATTCTTGTTTATTGTTTGCTTTAATTTACAGTAACATCCACTTTTAACTACATTTAAAGACTAGAAATCAGAATTTCCTTTTGCTGGAGTTTGTGTATAGAAATTTTTACATTTGCCCCTTGTTTTAACCTTTTTTCTTTTAGGACTTTTTTTGCTTTAGAAAGTGAATGATGATGCGATGGCCAAAAACTTTAGCGTCATGTTCTTATTACAGGAAATCCAAATTTTTTAGGTATCTTATTTTATTACAAGAAATCATGGCTTAAAATCCCATGATTCGCTGGATTTCTTGTTTTATGGGACCATGTTTCAACGTCTGATCTCTTATATTTTAAAGTCTGGCTGAACCATTCCATGTGGGACGCGAACTGCTTAGAATCTGCAATTGGACCTTAATTTTAATAGGACCTGACCCATAGACCCTACCCAAGTTCGATCAAGTAGCTTTTGCTGATGGAAATTTACTATTTTTTCTTCGTTGTGATGTTGTGAATATTTTATTTTTTATAGAGCTTGATTGCTATAAATAAAAAATAAAAAATAAAAAATGTTGTGAATATTTTATAGTTGCTTAGCATGCAGCATGCCAGCATTCTGTGGCCTATCTAAAACATTTTGTTTTGGAAGTGCTAAGTTGCTAACCGTAGTAAATTTGTGCTCTAACTTCCAAGTTTCTTCCAATATGTTAATAATTTTCCTGGTATTTGTAGTTAAGTTGCCAGACTTACTGTTTCATGCGAAAATAGAAGAGGAGACATTGACAGAGTTGCAGCCGAAATTACTCGACTTTCTCAAGTATGAACTCTCATCATTTTTCTGATTATTTTATTTTATTTTATTTACTCTTTTGGCAGAAAATATGTTCTGTAAATGCTATTTGTCTTGTGATAGAAATCCATGTCCAGGTAAAAAAAAAATTAGTTTTGTTCCATTGTTCTGCAAATAAATTAGTTTTGTACATGTCCCGTCTGGAGCAGAACAAAGGTCATACTTCGTTGAAAAGTATCTGCGAATTTCTCAAGTGATGATTTCATTTACCATTGTTGGGGAGGCCATTTTCGAGAAAGTAGACAGACTACCAATTTAATGGTATAGACTTTTTCAATACATGATGATGATGATGATGGTGATGACATTTCATGGCTCCGAAATTTATTTTGTCATGCAGGTTCTTGCAGAAAAATCAGAATACCTTTTCCTTATCTACTTACCATTTACCAGAAACAAGCACTAAGGAACAAGACTAGATGACTAGAGGCATGGATGCATGCTGACAACAATGTGTACATACTACCATCAAACTACAGGAATGTTGGTACTTTCTTTTTATAGGCTCCAGATTTGCGAAACTTGTTATGTTTGTGTTGCATGTCTATAAAACTTCTCAATAAAAAATTTGTGAAGGAATCTCTTCCGACTGTGATGTGGGCATGTCTCTTTGTGTGACGACATTTCTAGGAGGAAGAAGCTTAGCTAGCTTGCTTGGTAAAGTTTGTGAGGAGGTTGCATATTTGAATGAGAAATGCTTTATACACCAGGTTCAAATTCACCTGCAACTAGAAAGAGAAACCCTTAGGCCATGTTTGTTTGGTTGGAATGGAAT
Organism: Liquidambar formosana; assembly: GCA_039720395.1. Classification (NCBI taxonomy): domain Eukaryota; kingdom Viridiplantae; phylum Streptophyta; class Magnoliopsida; order Saxifragales; family Altingiaceae; genus Liquidambar; species Liquidambar formosana. The sequence continues at coordinate 26,767,626 of CM077833.1, forward strand.
GAGTGGGAATGGAATCTGATTCTATGTTCAAAATAGTCTAGAATGAAATGAAATTGAAATAAACATTACAGAATGAATATCATTATAATCCACCACTATTGTTTGATTTCATTCCCATTTAATTATTTCATTCAAACATGTTGTATGAAATAAATTAGAATGGGATTCCATTCCATCCATTCCATTCCAACCAAACAAACATGGCATTAGGTCTTGTTCGTTTAGCTGAATAGAATGGATGGAAATAGAATTTGATTTCATACTTAAAGTAGTCTTGAATGGATAAGGATTTGAAATAGTTATCCACCGCGTTGTTTGAATTTATTCCCATTTAAATTACCTAATCCAAATATGCTGTTTGGAATGTGATTCCATCCCATCCATTCTATTCCAGCTAAACCAACATGGTCTTAGTATACTGGAATAGGTCTTATGTATTTATTTATGGGTTTTCTTAACATGTGTCTTAAAGGCACATGTTAAGCTGTAATTAGTGAACCAATCATAGCATGGGAAATTGTGCAAATACATAGAAAATTGTGAAAGTTACTTGGAAAAAAAATGTGAAAATGATTACAAAATTGTGCAAACACATTGTTGCTCCATGCAATGATTGGCTTGTTAATTGTAACTTAACATATGCCTTAAGAGTACACGTTAAGAAAACCCTTGTAATTTTTATTTCCAAAAATATTGAGAACATTTCTTATTTGGAAATTAAATTGAATTCTTCTACTTTCCAAGATTCCACCCATCCTACCAAAAAAAAAAAAAAAAAAAAAAAAAGGATTCCACCCATCTAGGAATACTTTTTGGCCTGGCTCACTGGCTCTTAGCCGTGTAAGGGCATTGGCTGAGCAAGTCAATTTGAATTCCTTGACAGCATTTTGGGGGTTGAAGGGACTGGCTTTGGGCAATTTTAATGGTATCCATTAAGCATGAATGACTTGGGGTAACCGTTGTAAACAAATTTGACTGAGGAAAGAGCATTGCAATTGCACATGTTCAAGCATAGCGTTTGACATAGAATTCAACGTAAGGGAGTTTAACAATAATGGACTTTTCTACGTTGCAGGAGAGATTGAATTCTCGTTCACACCCATAAGACCAATTGATCGTGTTTCTAACCTTAAATCAAGAGCGACTTCTATCAACATTGATAGAAACCCAAACAGAAAAACTTTTGGTACTTGGAAATTTATGGGTTAAAATTGTGGGGCTCTTAAGATTTTGATCAAATGACAACTTTACCCTTGATTTCTACTTGTGTTTTAAAAACTAATGAAAGCCTTTTGGTATTTCATCTTGTACATCCAACTAAAACCAAAGTTGCAAACATTTTCTATATTAGCATATTGTGTGAACCAATGAGGTTTTAAAACCCAAAAACTAATCATGGAGAGATGTTAACTCGCGCGAAGAAGGATGCACAATGATCTTTTCAATTGACATGTCTGCTTGATGTGCTGATAATTATTTTGGCTTTTTAGCCTTCCATTTTGGACATGATGATATTTGTAATTTTTGAGTCATTGTAAATATCAGCCTATGAAATTTCCTCTCAAAAAAAATAAATAAATAAAAGGCTCACATTTGGGTCGCTACTTTGAGTCATTATAATATCTTCCTATGAAATTTCCTCATCCAATAAAAAAAAATAAAGACTATTTGTGAGATGGACAAAGCAAATGTCCATACACCGCGAAGGAAGACGAAGAAATTTCATACATTGTTGACCAGAATAAATTTCATATATTGGGGTTGAGAAAAACTTCTATGTAATTATAACACGATTACGTGATGCCATGGGCCAATAACAGCCAATTAAAGTGGAATTGTCAAAATATTTTTGTTAACCCACAATCCTATTTTACTTGATTCTTATTGGCTCATAACACTACATAGCTTATAATTTTACTTGATTCTTATTGGCTCGTAACACCACATGGCCTGTGTCACAATTGCATGGAAGTTTTTCTACTCGGGGTCAGGTGGATTTTTCTGGACACGGAGACCCTTGGACACGGACCCCAAGCCCATTGCCATGATCGATCTTATATTACGACAGTAGCCTGCAATAATTTCTAAAAGGAATGAAGGAAATTCGTGCACAACTCTGAGTAGCTCCTGCTCGTGCTCTGTTTCAACTTTCACATAGCTCATGGGTATGTCATATTGCTTCCTTGTTCTGTCTTTGGTCCTGTCTTCTTCTCCATTATCATCTTCAACATCTCAGAGTCTGAGTAGAGGCTCATCTCTCTCTGTGGAGAAAACAGACGACGTTTTGGTTTCCCCAAATGGCATATTTTCCGCCGGCTTTCACCCTGTCGGCGACAACGCTTATTGTTTCGCCATATGGTTTAGCAAAACTCCTAATGTTGGCAGTCGTACAATTGTTTGGATGGCAAACCGTGACATGCCAGTTAATGGGAAGCGCTCAAAGCTCTCCCTACTCAAAAAAGGTAATCTTATCTTAACCGATGCTGGTCGGTTCACCGTTTGGGCCACGGACATTTTTTCAGTCTCGCCAGTGCAGCTACAACTCTACGATAGCGGTAATCTTGTTCTATGTACTTCGGAGCGTGTTCTTCTGTGGCAAAGCTTCGATTCGGCAACAGATACTCTTCTTCCTAATCAATTATTCACCAAAAAAACAAAGCTTGTCTCATCAAGAAGCCGGAGCAACTACTCTTCTGGTTTTTATACGTTCTTTTTCGACAACGATAACGTTCTCCGTCTTGTCTACGATGGTCGTGAGGTCTCTAGCTCTTACTGGCCAAGACCGGGGAAGGTGAGTTGGGAAGCTGGAAGGGACCCGACTAACAACAGTAGAATTGCATTACTCGATTCCTCAGGTCATTTCAAGTCATCGGACGGTTTGGAATTTTGGTCGACGGATTATGGCTCGAGGCTTCAGAGAAGATTGACCCTTGATTCTGATGGCAACGTTCGATTGTACAGTCGAGAAGAGGGGACAGAAACTTGGGTAGTTTCGTGGCAAGCGTTTTCAATGCCATGCTTCATTCATGGAATCTGTGGACCCAACAGTTTGTGTATCTATGCTCCCAGAGGTTTGAGATGCTCTTGCATACCCGGTTATAAGATGAAAAACAGGGCCGACTGGTCTTATGGATGTGAACCCAAATTCAATCCCTCCTGCAATGAGAGTCGGTTTGGTTTCCTCAAACTACCTGATGTTGATTTTTACGGCTACGATCTTGCCTTCTTTCCGAATTCCACCTTGGAGGAGTGTAAGAAAATATGCCTGCAATTCTGTTGTCCAGGTTTCCAGTACAGAACCGATGAGAGAGGTATTAATCTTTGTTTCCCCAAGTCAGTACTACTAAATGGACAGCGTTTGCTGAATTTTCCTGTAAACCTGTACTTAAGACTGCCCCAAGCAGGTCTTTCTTCCTTCGACAAGCCCATTGAAAACCGCAGTGTGGATTGCTCAGGTGAAATTCATCAGCAGCTGAACAGAACATATGTAAAGAGCCATGGAAATAGGCTAGTGAAGTCTATGCTATGGTTCGCTTGTGCAGTGGGGGGAGTAGAGATGATCTGTATCTTTTCGGTTTGGTGTTTCTTGGCTAGGGTTCAAATTCCGGGTGCTGTTATGCAAGGCTACCTTCTTGCTGCAACTGGGTTCAAAAAATTCACCTTCGCTGACCTTAAAAAGGCGACACAGGATTTTAGTGAAGAGATCGGAAGAGGAGGGGGAGGGATTGTGTACAAAGGGATATTATCAGATCATCGAGTCGCGGCAATCAAGCGACTCAATGATGCTAATTATCATGGAGAAGCTGAATTCCTTGCAGAAGTAAGCACCATCGGGGGGCTTAACCACATGAATTTGATTGATCTGTGGGGATATTGTGCAGAGGGAAAGCACAGGCTTTTGGTTTACGAGTACATGGAGCATGGGTCATTAGCAGACAAACTCACTTCTAATGCACTTGGCTGGGAAAAGAGATTTGAGATTGCCTTAGGTACTGCAAAATGCCTTGCTTTTTTACATGAGGAGTGCTTGGAGTTGGTTCTACACTGTGATATAAAGCCTCAGAACATACTCTTAGATTCAAATTACCAGCCAAAGGTGGCGGATTTCGGCCTGTCTAAGCTACAAAACAAAGCCGGACCTAACAATCTAAGCTTCTCGAGAATAAGAGGAACTCGAGGTTACATGGCTCCTGAGTGGGTTTTCAATCTACCCATCACTTCCAAAGTGGACGTTTATAGCTACGGGATCGTCGTGTTGGAGATAGTGACTGGAAAGAGCCCGATGACGGGTGTTGAAAGTGGAGGGGATATGGAGCAGAGAAGGTTGGTTGCGTGGGTGAGAGAAAAGATGAATGGAGCTGCAACTATGGCGTCGTGGATGGAAGAGATCATAGACCCCATGATAGAAGGCAAACATGACACGAGTAAGATGGAAACTTTGGTAGCAGTGGCTTTGCAATGTGTCGAGGAAGACAGAGATGAAAGGCCCACCATGAGCCAAGTAGTAGAGATGCTTCTACGCCATGAAAATGATCATTAGTAATGGTGGCATCACGTACGAGTGCTATTTTGTGATCTCACAGGTCACATTAGTGTTTTTATATTTTGTTTCTTTTTCTGTTGCGCCGAGTTGTGTTCACAAAATCAAACTTCTGTTCATAAGGGAGTCGCATCATCCAAATAATCGGGGTTAAAGTGAAGCTACCCTGTACCCTTTGGAGTTTGGACCTCCCTTTGCTACAGAGTCTACTTTTTGGGCTAGCCTGTGCAGCTGTGCTATAGTATGCTTAGCAATTTCGTGTCTGTGCTGCATTTGGTTAGGTTGAAAATGCTGGTGTTGTATCAAGAAATGACATTGTTTCTTGCTATAAAATTTCTAGAGAGTTACTATGCATGGCATGAAAGTTTCGATACCAGGTGAAGGTAAAAGACTATGAGGGCCTTTTATTTATTTATTTATTTTTTCTACACATCCTCAAATTCGAAAAAAGTGGGGTGACACTAATTCTGGAGATGAATCACCTGACTTTGGGCACTCTATGCTCATGATGACAAAGTAATTTTAGTTCAAGGAGTAGGCGTAAATTTTCCAAGTGTTGAGAAGTGGTTTTAACAGCAAATTAAACAGTCAATTATAGGATAGCCTAATTCAAGTATAGGATATTGTAGGATACAATATAACAAGATTGCAATACCACTGCTTGACACTTGACATTGAATTTCCAAGCGTGTTATTTCTGTTTTATAACGGAACAAAAAGATGTCTACCATATGGAAGCCCATTCAAACATTGGGCAGTGGCAAAAATCTGTTTTTCTTACTGTAATTTCAAGATTTATTTGAATGGGGCTGGCTACCCACCCATGGCAAATGGCCAAATGGGGGTTCCCTCTACCCGAAGGCAGAGGGCACGCGTTTTGCTTCCGTGATTTCTTGTCTCTTATGTACGTGTCCCCACTAATAGGTTATTTTGTATATCATGATCAAGTAAGCAATATTTGTAGTTACCTTTTTGCTCTTCCAAGATAGTTGAGAGTCAACGAAGAAACCGCAAAAGGCAGTCGTGGAGCGACGATCTGTAACATCCCCAGCATTAAGATCTTACTTCAGCATCAAGAGGTAGGGGCTGCATATTGGAATATGCCTACATCCTAATGGCATAATGCGTTAGCCTTACTAACCTAACTGTCTTTGCTTATGGTTGCAAGTGTTAGAGGAACGTTCCTCTTGCTGGCTTAAGCAGCTATTGGCAACTAACAGGAGCTCGGCAGCTGCTATTAGGAGCTATTAGCAGCCATTAGTATTGGCTAGTAAGCAGCAATCAGCCAGCCTTATGTAACTCATGTCATTTGCCTACACTAACGGCGGACAATTTCTGGATAAAAGTTTGGGCAGTGCTTCTCACCCTCTCCCGTTATCATAGTTCTTGAAATCAAGAAGCTTTAAAATTGTCACCTTACGGATTTTACTCTTCCTTATCTGAACTTACGCAGTTGAAAATGCATCGGAGAAGGTCCCTTCATGGCCAATCCCTTAGTTGTCTGAGCTGGTGGAGGATTTAATTCTCATCTGATCCAGTCGGTTGATAAGTTACCTTGTCTAATCAATTAACAATTATTATGATCATCAATATGGCATGATTAAAAATCTCTTGATGAGTATCATTTTGAAATAATAGAGGTATGTTACATCATAAATTTAGAGGGGTCTTTGGTCTCCGAACTAATGTCTCGCCCTGGTTCACACACCACTCATTTAGATGCCATTCGTTGGCTACTGTGCTACTACAAAGCTTTGGCTGGTGTATAAGTTTATTGTTACAAAGCAGAATAATTTGTAAAAGAAATTAACTTGTGCTTATGGGCTGCAATTTTACTTGCAAATTACTGGCTAAGTTCTATCCAGGCCATATGGATTTTTTTTTCCCCAAAAATATTGAAACCATTTCTTATTTGGATATTGAATTTATTTCTTCTACAGTCCGAAATTCCAACATGTAGGGATGCTCTTTTGGCCTGGCTGACTGGCTCGCTCTAATGCTTCCAGATAATAGCATGAAATTCACTTAAAGAAGGATGAGATGCAAAAACAGAAAAATTTCTTCTATGGAAATACATCAGCATAAGAAATTTAAACATGAAGAAGCCTGCAGGCTGTTTAGAGATGTCCAAACATGTAGTATTATTGCAGTTGTATGAGTTACCCACGCACCTAGATGATCACGGGTTTATTCATCCTCGTAGCACTGAAGCATCTCTACCACCTGGCTCATGGTGGGTCTTGCACCTCTGTCTTCCTCAACACATTGCAGAGCCACTCCAACCAAAATTTCCATTTTCCTTGAGTCATAATTACCTTCCATCATGGGGTCCATGATTTCTTCCATCCACGATGCTATTGTAGGAGCTCCATTCATTTTTTCCCTCACCCATGCAACCAACCTTCTATGCTCTGTCTGCCCTATACCATCAATTGCATGGACACCCATCAGTGGGCTCCTACCAGTTACCATCTCCAACACAACGATCCCATAGCTGTAAACATCCACTTTGGAGGTGATGGGGAGATTGAAAACCCACTCGGGAGCCATGTAACCTCTAGTTCCTCTTATCATGGAGAAGCTCGAATTGTTAAGACCACCTCTATTTAGTAGCTTAGACAGACCAAAATCTGCCACCTTTGGGTGGTAATTGGAGTTTAAGAGTATGTTCTGAGGCTTTATATCGCAGTGTAATATCCACTCCAAGCACTCTTCATGTAAATAAGCCAGGCCTTTTGCAGTGCCCGCAGCAATGTTAAACCTCTTCTCCCAATCAAGTGCATTGGCATTGAGGTTTTCTGCTAAAGATCCACGCTCCATGTACTCATAAACCAAAAGCCTGTGCTTTCCTTCTGCACAGTAGCCCCACATCTCTATCACGTACATGTGGTTAAGCCTCCCAATGGTGCTTACTTCTGCTAGGAATTCAGCTTCTCCTTGGTTAGCTTCATTAAGTCGCTTGATGGCTGCAACTCGATGATCAGACAGTATTCCTTTATAAACAACCCCTCCTCCTCCCCTTCCAATCTCTTCACGAAAACCTCCTGATGCCTTTTGTAACTCGGCGTAGCTGAACCTTTTAAATCCTGTTGCAGCAAGGAGGTAGCCCTGCACAACTGCGCTTGAATCTTGATGGGTTCTGAATAAGAGACACCATATCAAGAAAATACATGTCATCTCCACACCTCCCATTGAGATTGCGAACCAAAGTAAAAACTTCAACGACCTGTTGTCACGACTTTTTGAATACGTTCTGTCAAGCTGTATAACAGCACTGTCTGAGCAATTCAATTTCAATTCCTTGACAGCATTTTGGGGGTAGAAGGGACTGGATTTGGCTTTGGGCAATTTTACATACACGGTTCCATCCAAATTTGGTGAATGGTATCCATTAAGCATGACTGACTTGGGGTAACAGTTGTAAACACCAGCGATGGGGTCGAATTTAACGAGGAAAGCACTGCAATTGCACATGTTCAAGCATAGCGTTTGACAACTATCAAAGGTGTAATTGGGCAATAAGGCGTAATAATCGTAGCCATAGAATTCAACATAAGGGAGTTTAACAATAATGGACTCTTCTACGTTGCAGGAGAGATTGAATTCTCGTTCACACCCATAAGACCAATCGGTCGTATTTCTAACCTTAAATCCAGTTATGCAAGAGCAACTTCTACCAGAAGCTGGACTGTAACTACACAAACTATTGGGTCCACAGATACCGTGAGTCTGGCATGGCTGGGACAGGGCTTGCCATGAAACAACCCAACTCCCTGTTGTCTCTTCTAGGCTATACAATCGAACGTTTCCATCGAAATCAAGGGTCAATCTTCTCTGAGGCCCAACACCAAAATCAGCTGCCATGAAAGTTAAATCGTCGGACGATGAGAAATTGCCTAAATAACTCAATACCGCAATTCGACTGCTGTTATACGTTGACCTTCCAGCATCCCAGCTCACTACCCCCGGGTTCGGCCAGTAGACACTGGATATGTCAGGACCTTCAAAGATAAGGCGGATGATGTTCTCCTTGTCGAAATAGAACTTGTAATAACCAGAAGAAAAGTTGGATCGGCTTCTTGATGAGATGAGGCTTGTGTCTCTGGTCAGTAGTTGTTGAGGAAGAAGGGTATCTGTAGGGGAATCGAAGCTTTGCCAGAGAGAAGCATTATTCTCCAAAGTGTGGAGAAGAAGGTTGCCGGAATTGAGGAGGTCTAATTGCACTGTCAAGGCTGAAACAGTGTCCGTGGTCCAAAGGGTGATTCGACCGGCATCCGTTAGGATGAGATTGCCGTTTTTCGACAGGGAAAGCTTTGAGCCTCTTCCGTTGACAGGTTGGTCTCGATTCGCCATCCAAACTACCGTGGGTGCCGGTGGGGTGGATTTTGTGAACCATATGGCGAACAGAAAGCGTTATCCCCAACACGGTAAAACCCGGCGGAGAAAACCCCATTTGGTGAAATCAAAACATCGTCTGGTTTCTCCACGGACAGAGATGCGCCCTTTGTTAGAGTATCAAGTGTTGTAGATGAAGATGGAGAAGCGGCAGCTAGAAACAAAGACAAAACAAAGAAGAAAATTGAGAGATCCATGGGCGTTGTAAGGCGATGGATGGGGTGTGGCTCTACTTGTGAGATATGGTAGATTGACAAAGCAAGTGTTTTCGGTTCAGGACTTCACATAACTGTCGCTGCACAGTGCACACGCTCAACAGAAGACGAGGAACAACAAACCGGCAGCTGTCATGGTATAGCATGACGATCTGTTTTCAGCCATTGAAATATAAGTGGGGTTATGGACTACCTTTTGTGACGGTTTCATACCCTTTCAAGTTAAGAAAACTCCTAATTCCGGATGTGTCCCAAAAGGAATAAACCACTGGAGAACTTAATTAATACGTCAGAATAAGGAAGCTATTGTGCTCTTCATTGAGGAGCCGTCTAGCATGATGCTAATAAGCTTCCTCTCACTCTAAGCTTTCTTCTCCTCAGATTGTTTGCTTATGGGTAAGTTCTTAAACTCTCTCCCATTCATATATAAAAATGCTTGCAAATAGAATGTGAATGTGTATAGTGTGAACCAATGAGGTTTTAATACCCAAAAACTGATGATGAGAAAATGTTAAAACTTTCTAAAAAAATGATGTGCAATGATCTTCTCAATTGACATGTTTGCCTGATGTACTTGAGTTTTGGTCTTACTTTGTGACTCCCCCACCTCCCCCCCCCCCCCCCACCTTCCTTTTTAAAAAAAAAAAAAAAAAAAAAATTGATTTCAAGGCCTTTTGCACATAATGGTCTTTGTTATTTTGCATTAGGTAATCCATTATATTTTGTGTTCTAACCTCATTTTTGTCCTCATGATGTGATAGCTTAATCAATCAATTAAAAATTTTACTTAAAGAATAATTACCTAGCTGTGCGGGGTAAAATCTGCTCCCCGAACTAAGTGTTGATGATGGAGCTTGCTCTCTCGTCTGGACCTGCAATCACAAGCTTGGAAAACGGGTTAGAAGGTAGGCCAAGGTGGGTTTTGGCCGTGCCCTCTCCAAAGCTTAAGTCAGAAAACTATGTTGGGGAGAATGGGGTAAGGAAGAAGATGAATCTCAGAGGATTAGGGTACTGTATCTTACCACATTTGGCTGTATCGTATTCTTTTTATACCCACCTGTACGGACTGACCATGTGAGGTCAGGTAACTGCCTTGGTTAAGTCAGATCTGACCATGGTTTACCAATAACCGTCTGACCATGGTTTGTCAATCGTGGTTGGGGTGGAACCATGATTCCTAGTAACCGTTGTGTCAGGAATTACAGCTACTGTGACAGTTTTGGACTGTAGTAGGGTTTGGACTGTAGTGTGAATCATAGGACAGGTGTCCCGAGATGAAAGTAAGGTCCCGAGCTGGGAGGTCACGTGATTTGTAGCAAATCCCATCGTGTGGTATTAACCACGTGTCGAATATCATGGTTTAACTCTTTGGCCCAAACTGGATCGTGGAAGACAGATCACGTGCGTTGTAGCTGGCCTGATTGAATGGCTTTTGCCACGTGTCAGCGTTTCCGGTTTGGGATTTCTATCCCGAGCTAGAACCTCGGTTCAGAGATATTTCTACACACTAGCTACATCACTTGGACAAGTGTTCTATAATGTTTGAAACTTCTTTATTTGATTTTTTTTTTTTTAACTATTAAAAAAAATATGGGTTTTTATAGCATCTTCCTTCCTTACATTTTGAATTTTTTTTTTTTTAATTTGTTGGCCCAAATGCCGCATCTTTTGGTTAGCATCTTTCTCTCTTTTGACCATAACCTTCATATATACCAATCAATCAACTGGGCAAAATTTTGACCATAACCTTCATATATGCATCATTACCAATAGATTAAGGAAGACCAAGAAATTAATTTTATATTTCGTGGTCAAGTGGATTTGCGGGCATGGCCGTCTGGTCAAGTTCCTAGTTTACAATTTTCTTAGTCGAGTCACTGGTGAAAAATCAGATCCCAATCTGATGCAGTTAATTATATCCTACACCTTCCGTTTCAAATTGTTTGAATTATTTTGATTATATAAGCACATTAAGATGATCTGTGTAAGAAAATCATAATGAGTGAGCACATATAGATAACTTATGTCAACACCCACATTAGGAGTTGTACATTATATATTAGTAAGTTACGAGGTACATTGGGTTAATGCATGAAGTACAACTCTCAATACATGATACTAATGTAATTTATATCAATAGGTGTTGACTTGATGAATTTTATCTCAATCATTTATATTAATTTTCAGATTTTATTTTACGATCGTATTTTATTTTGTATTATGAATGGAGTAATTGTAATTTTAAATATAATAAAAAAGGATATTATGAAAAGGTAAAATAATTACTGATTTGACTTTTGACATCAAATAAACATTTTGAGACTTTTTAGAATAGAAATTGTACGGGGTAAAATCTTTCTCCCCGAACTACGTGTTGATGATGGAGCTTGTTCCCTCGCCTGGACCTGCAATCACAAGCTTGGAAAATGGGTCAGAGGGTAGGCCAAGGTGGGTTTTGGCCGTGCCCTCTCCGAAGCTTAAGTCAGAAAGCTGCACTGTGGAGAATGAGGCAAGGAAGAAGATGAATCTCAGAGAATTAGGGTACTGTAGCTTACCAAATTAGGCTGTATCGTATTCTTTTTATACCCACCTGTACGGACTGACCATGTGAGGTCAGATAACTGCTTGGGTTAGGTCAGATCTGACCATGGTTTGCCCATAACCGTCTGACCATAGTTTAGTGACCATGGTTGGCCAGAGAATCGTGGTTTCTTGTAACCGCTGTGTCAGGAATTACAGCTGCTAGGACAGTTTTGGACTGTAGTAGGATTTGGACTGTAGTATGAGTCATAAGACAGGTGCCCCGAGGTGAAAGCCAAGAACCGAGTTGGGAGATCACGTGCCCTGTAGCGGGTCCCACCGTGTAGGCCTCCCACGTGTCAAGTGAAGTGTTTTAACTCCTTGCCCCGAGCTGGATCTTCGGAGGCGAATCACGTGCGTTGTGGTTGGCCTGGTTGAGCAATCTTCGCCACGTGTCAGCGTTTCAGACTTGAACCTTCCATCCCGAGTTGAAACCTCAGTTCAGATATATTTCCACACAATTTGCCCCAAATTATGACATTCCCGAGCTGGGACTTGTCATAATTTTGTTTTGCTGAGTGTTTTTTCCCTGTGCCCCTATGCCGCTTGGCATTCTAGGGCTTACCTGGCAAAGAGGCGGTTAAGCCTTTCCGTATTCCAAGGTGCTGACGTCATGTGTCTTGGAACCGTACGATCTGCATTTAATGCTCCAGAAGCATTATGTCTTTGGAGGGAAGCAAATCACTGCTCATTTTATCTTCTGCACTCTCTCTCTACTTTCTGCCTTTTCTCTCTACATCCTGTTCTCCGTTTTCTCTCTCTACTTTCTCTGCTCTTGCTTTCTGTCTTTTCTAGGAAAATACCGTATTTTCCACCGGAATCCACTGTCTACACCGTTCGTTTGTGGGAGAAGATCCGTTCTGTTCTCCTTCGTTGCCTTCGCGAACCGTTTCTTCGGTGTTATTTTCTGCTGGTGCTCTTCCTGCTCGCTTCATCCTTCCAAGAACAACTTTCGGAGGTTTCAGCGCCGTGCCGTACAGTTTCCCCGGCGAAACAGCCTTTTTGACCACCGTTTGATCTTTTGTGAAGGTATAACTAGTTTTTGTTCTTTATTCTTCCATTTGTTCGGTGTATTTTTCTCTTTGCGGTTGTTGGAGATGTTCTTGGGGTTTGCTTCGTAATCCTAGGGTTTTCCTCTGGTTTTTGGGGCAAATCACCAAGACACTGATTTTCCCGCCTTTTAGGGTTTGAAAAAACTCCATCTCGGGGTAAACTTGAGAAAAAAGTTTTGGGTGTCCTTTTTAGTCTTTTCCCAACACCGAGTTGAGTGTTCCCCGAGCTGACACTTAGAAAAATTTTAGGGTCTGGTAACATACCTGTTAGAACATGGAGTTTTAGGTCGGGACATGTTGTCATGGGTTGAGTTATCCCTGGATTTAACCTTCCCCTTTCATCTTGACAGATGTCTTCTTTTTATGATATTAGGGGGAACCCTGCAAAGGTAGCAGAGTTTAAGGCCTTATACGGCTTTGAAGACGGGAAGTTTAGCTTCCGCTTTGCTGAGCCTGGGGAGGATGTCTTTAGGTCAGACGCCAAGGATGGCCTCCCCGTTCCCATTGCTGCTTTCATGGAGGGTGGAGTTCGTGTCCCCTTCCCAGACCTTCTCAATGACTTCCTCCTCTACTGTGGAATAGTCCCAACCCAGCTAGGGCTGAACTCCTTTAGGATCATCATGGGGGTTCATGTCCTTAACCAGCTTCTAGGGACTTCTGTCGGGGTGCGTGAGATCCTCCACCATTACAAAATCTGCGCCCTTAAAAATAAGCCCGACGTTTACCTCTCCCTCAAGCGCAGGAAGAAGCCCTTTGTCACCCACATCCCAGACTCCAACCCGGGAGCTCATGACATTGTGGTCTTCGTGTACGGGCCCGTAGATGGGACTCTTCCCCCCGATCCTCCCATCATTCCCCGAGAGAGAGGCTCTAGCTGTAAGAAATCAGCGATGTCATTTTGCTTGCCCCTTTTTTTTTTTTTGTTTTATATGACCTCGAGTTGAATCTTGAACTTAACATTGATATTCATGTGTCATGTTTCTTTCTAGCAGCTCCTCACGCCAACGAGCCCGCTGACACGCTGAACAAGGAGGATATCGAGAGGCTGCTCGGATATCAAGTCAGCCAGCGCTGCCGTGCGGCGGAGACCTTGCTCAACTACCACGCGCGGTACCAGACTTGGGGGAAGGCGAGTTACCCCCACTGGGAGCAGCCTGACGACGAGCTGACCCGTGTGGTGGAAGAGGACTTGGAGAGAGGAGAGCAAGAGGAAGAGGAGGAAGAAGGGATCCGCCTCCGACCTGAAGGGGAGGGAGCTGAGGAGATTAGGCCCTCCGAAAAGACGGCTCGCCGCGCCCCCTTCGTCATTGAGAGCTCCAGCTCTGAGGAGACTGTCTCCCAAGCCATGGAGAGGAGAGGCTCCCGTCCCCCCCCCGCCAAGAGACAGAGAACAGACTCCAGCAGCCAGAGGACCCAGAAAGACTCTGGGATGAATTTGAGGGCTCTGGTTGCTGAGAGAAGGGCGGCGGAGAAAGAGGCCCAGGAAAAGAAGGCTGCTGAGCAAAATCAGCAGCAGCAGAATCAGCAGCCGCAGCAACAGCGGCAGAATCAGCAGCCGCAGCAGCAACAGCGTCAACAGCTGCAGAAGACTAACAAGGCTGCTGCTGTTGTTGCTCCTGGGTCAAGTCGGGACGCTGGGAAAAAGCCCACTGACCCCAACAGCGGAAAGCTCATGTCCCACGCCATGAGGGGGCAGGACGTGGGCAGGCCCCAAGCGCCCGAGGCTACCGGGAAGGGGAAGGCTCCTCTGGTTCCCCCTACGAAGCCCCGGAAGCCCTCCACAGTCCCTGAACAGCAACCCACTGTGCAAGGGTCTGGACAGGGGGGAACCAATGCTTCGGGGGCCGGAGATGGGAGCGCCCCTGCTCGTGCTGATGTGATAGCACAATACCCCGAGGTAAAACTTCACTTCCTTCTGCGCCTTTTATCCGGAAGCCTATTACAAATTCTGACTGACTTTATGTCTCTGTTCGCGTGTGCAGTTCCCCGTACCCACAGATAAGGGCGTTACCAGCTCCTTCTCTGCTGAGTACAACTTCAGGCAGCTGGGGAATCCCATGAGGTTGCCGGCAGACATGGCGCACTTCAGGAAGAGGTCCGCCCTCGACAACCTCCGCTTCGGGTTTACCAGCCTTTACCGAGTAAGCTCCGTTCTTTCGTGGTTTCATTACTTGGTGTTCAACCCTGTTTTTGACTTGATGATGTCTGTATAGGGCTGCCAACAAATCTTGCTGGCGGGCGATCGCCTCGAGGAGGAAGATAATAAGTTGCAACTCGAGCTCGCCAAAGTCCGGAGTGAGTACGATCAGAAGCTAGCAGAGGCTGAGGCCAACTGTGCTGCGGCTATGTCTCAACTTCAGAAGGTAAAGTCTGAATGCGAGACTCTCAAGTCTACAGCCGAAAGTGCCATCAGCAAACTCGAGCTCACGAGGAAGGACTACGCAGATTTGGAGGCTGAGCTGAGGAAGGCAAAAGATGCCCAGGATGGGTTGGCCCGGGAGAAGCGCGAGCTGGCGAGTAAGGTCCGGGCCCTTGAGGCTGAGGTAGAGAGGGAGAAGGCCTCCGCGAAGAAGGCCGTGACTGAGGAGAGGGAGAGCGTGACGGCTTCCCTCGTTGGGCAGATGACCACCGAGCTCGAGGTCACCTACAGATTTGCGTGGGAGACCTTGGTCGAGTTGGCATCTGCCCAATTTCCTGGCATTGCCGATATTCCCTTTGAAAGGAGGGATATTCCCCCGGATTACGATCCCGAGGGAGGTGATGTCGGGGAAGCTGAGATGGAGGTTGCTGGCGGCGATGAGGCCGGGGAGAACAATCCCGAGGTCACGTCTCTGCCTAATGCCACCATTGAAGCCGAGGGGACTGTTGACGTCCCCGATGACACTTCAGTCGCTGCCAACGGGGACCCACCCGTAAATGCAACGGAAAGCACCACGGAGGCTATCCCTGATCTTCCTCAGACTCCCGTGGTTCCGCCTGTCTCTACTGATCCCGTTGCGGCTCCCGAGGTCATTGCTCCAGCTGCCGGGAACTCGGGGGAGAATGTAGCTACTTAGGTTTTTTCCTTTGTTTTTTCTTTTTCATTTCTTCTGGCTGAATGCCCCAACTTGTACAGAACATTGTAATACTCCTTCTATTGGAATGAAATACAGAATTTTTCTCTCTAGTGTGCATGTGTCTTTTATTTTCGTACTGGTTGTATGTTTGAATGTACTATCGGGATAAGATACCTTGTTGCTGGGGTGAAAATAATTAGACCCAACCTGAGTACGGGCTTTAGTTTGTCGAGTAAGAGACCCGAACACCTGTCAGTCCTTTAGACCCATCTCTTGGTATGTTGTTGCGTTGAACCTGTTCCTAGGTGAGAATTCGTCGTGAACCCATTCTTAGGTTCGGTGTGCTCAAGCCATTTAGTAGGTGAGACTTATGCCCATTCTTAGGCGATTTTGCTTGGACCCGTTCTTGGGCAAGACTTTGTTGTGAACCCATTCTTAGGTTCGGTGTGCTCAAGCCATTTATTAGGTGAGACTTGTGCCCATTCTTAGGCAATTTTGCTTGGACCCGTTCTTGGGCAAGACTTTGTTGTGAACCCATTTTTAGGTTCGGTGTGCTCAAGCCATTTATTAGGTGAGACTTGTGCCCATTCTTAGGCAGTTTTTGACTTCGACCCGTTGTTGGGGAAAATGCCTTTAGCTCAACTAATAAACAAGCGATGACGTTCTTGAATAATCTCTGAACTTGTATTGAATAATCATTGAATGTAATTACAACTTTGGCTATCGGTAAAACAATCTTAGGTTAGCTATGTTAACTGATCTCGGGAACTCTTGCCCGGTCTCCAAGCTCTTCAGTTTGTAAGAACCTGTACCCCCGACGTGGATGACCTCGTAAGGACCTTCCCATGTTGCCCCGAGCTTCCCGTCTGCAGGATTTCTGGTTCCAGCGTTGACTTGTCTGAGTACCAACTCTCCGACATTGAACTCCCTTGATTTTATTCTTCGGTTGTAATATTTTTTCAGCTCTTGTTGGTAAGATGCCATTTTAATTCGAGCCCTTTCCCTTCTTTCTTCTGCTAAATCCAGATCTTGAGACAGAGTTTGATCATTCGTTGCCGCGTCATAAGATTCGGTTCTGAGACCTGGTAGACCCATCTCTATTGGTATAACTGCTTCCATGCCATAGGTCATAGAAAACGGAGTTTCTCCAGTGGACCTCCGCGGGGTAGTTCGATATGCCCATAGTACAGAATGCAGCTCGTCGGGCCAAGACCCTTTCACGTTGTCTAGCCTCCTTTTTATCCCCGCGACTATAATCTTGTTGGTTGCCTCTGCCTGACCATTGCACTGCGGGTAACTCGGATTAGAATACCACCACTGAATTCCCTGTTCTGAACTGAATTCCCGAGTTCTCTTACTGTCGAACTGAGTCCCATTATCCGATACGAAGGCTCTCGGGATCCCGAAGCGAGTGATAATATTTTCCCAAAGGAACTTGATAATATCAGAATCTTTAATTGAAGCAAGCGCGATAGCCTCTACCCATTTGGTAAAATAATCAGTTGCGATGAACAAGTACTTCCTGTTCCCTGAGGCTGTGGGCAATGAACCAACGAGATCTAACCCCCACTGTGCGAAAGGCCATGGACTAGATATAGGATGTAACTCCTGAGCAGGCTGGTGTATTTTGTCAGCAAACATCTGGCACTTCGGGCATTTCCTCACATACCTGATAGCATCCTTCTGCATGTATGGCCACCAGTAGCCCTGAGTGTTTGCCCTATGGGCTAGTGATCTTCCCCCTGCATGACCTCCGCATGATCCCTCGTGGAGTTCAGCCAGCAGGTCCAGCACTTGGTCTGGATGTACGCACTTCAGGTATGGTCCCGTGTAGGATCTTTTGTAGAGAGAGCCCGACGGAGATAACCAAAAACGAGCTGACTTAGCGCGAATTCGGTGACCCTGATTGCGATCATCGGGTAGTTCATCTCTTTGTAGATAGGCAACTATCTCATCCATCCAGCTCGGGGTCGAAGGCTGAATGTCCGAGATGAGCTCCTCTGTCCCAATACTGGGTTCTTGCAAGATTTCGACATTTATGGCTCGGGGGGTGTCTGTTTCCAACGCTGCAGCCAGGGCGGCCAACCCATCTGCATGTCTGTTTTGATCCCTGGCAAAGCGTTTGAACTCCACACTGGTGAATTTCGCAGCTAATTCCCATACCTTGTGCGTGTACGCAGCCATCCTTTCATCTTTGGCTTCATATTCTTTGTTCAGCTGGTTAACCACTAGCCTGGAGTCGCTGTATACTGTCAGCTCTTTCACCCCCATTGCTTGGCCCATTGCTAGTCCTGCCACCACTGCCTCATACTCTGCTTCATTGTTTGAGGTTGGGAACATAAGTCTCACTGCTTGCTCGATGATCTCCCCTTCGGGATCTGTCAGCACAATTCCCAAACCTGCGCCTTTCGCATTAGATGCACCATCCACTTTGAGCTCCCATCTCTTCCTCGCTTCTGTGTTTATATTGTCTCTCCCCCCCAGTTCGGGCAGAGAGGATTTGAATGCTGTCTGTCCCGAACTGGAAGTAGGATCTGCGAACTCAGCCAAAAAATCAGCCAATATTTGCCCCTTTATGGCAGGTCGGGGCTGGAAGTGAATGTCGTAAGCATTGAGTTCTACCCCCCACTTCGAGACGCGTCCTGACAAATCAGCTCTGCGTAGCACATCTTTCAGTGGGTAGTTGGTGAGGACGATGATAGGATGAGACTGGAAGTAGTGTTGGAGTTTTCTGGAGGCTGTGACAAGGGCTAGGATCAATTTTTCAAGGGGCAGATAGCGGGTTTCAGCGTCTAATAATGTCTTGCTAATATAATAGATTGGGACTTGAGTAAGGTTGCGTTGGGCTAAAAGAACGCCACTGAGTGCATGAGCTGAAACAGCAAGATAGAGGTAAAGAGGTTCCCCGTGGTAAGGGTGGGTCAGGGTGGGCAGTTTTTCTAAATGAGCAACTAACTTTTGATAAGCCTCCTGGCATTCCGTGTTCCATCCCGAGTTAGTGCTCTTCTTTAGTATTTGAAAGAATGGGTGGCATTTGTCTGATGACCTCGAGATGAATCTACTGAGTGCTGCCACCATCCCGTTCAACTGTTGAACATCCCTGACCGTTGTTGGAGTACGTAAGGTTCTTATCGCCTCAATCTTACTTGGATTTGCTTCGATCCCCCTTCTTGAAACTAAGTGACCAAGGAATTTTCCCGAACCTATGCCAAATGAGCTTTTCTTCGCATTTAACTTCATTCCATACTCCCTGAGTCGGGCAAAAGCCTCAGTTAGGTCTGTCAGATGATCTTTCTCTGAGCTGCTCTTAACAATAGTGTCATCAACGTACGCCTCAAGGTTTTTGCCAATCAGTCCTTCAAACATCTTGCTAACAAGACGTTGGTAGGTGGCCCCTGCATTCTTTAACCCGAACGGCATCACCTTGTAGCAGTACGTTCCTCTAGGAGTAACGAACCCAGTCTTGTCTTGGTCGTGTTCTGCCATAGGAATCTGATGGTAACCCGAGTAGGCATCAAATATGCTCAGTCTTTCATACCCCGAGATAGAGTCTATAAGTTGGTCAATCTTAGGCAAGGGGAAACTGTCCTTTGGGCACGCTTTATTGAGGTCTGTGTAATCGATACAGACTCGCCAGTCCCCTGTCTTCTTTCTTACACATACGGGATTGGCCAGCCAACTCGGGTACTTTACTTCTCTGATGAACCCTGCTTTCAAAAGCTTATCAACCTCGGCAGAAACTGTTTCGGCTCTATCATCTGACAACCTTCGTTGCTTCTGAACCACTGGCTTGTAATTCGGGTTAACTTGTAACTCATGAGTAATAATTCTGGGATCAATTCCTGGCATTTCATGGGGTGACCAAGCAAATACATCGATGTTTTTCTTCAAAAACTCGAACAGCTCTGCTGCGTGGGTTTCATTTAATGACTTTCCTATCCAGAAAAACCTCTCTGGATCATTAGGGTTGATTATCTTTTTCACTAGCTCCTCCCCCGTTCTATCTGCGGGTTCCAGAGCTGTCTCTTCTACTCCGGGCCGTTCTCCCTTTCGTTGCTACAAGGGGACCTCGTCAATCTTGGCTTTTTTCTTCTGCTCAGGCTCTTGCCTCGGGGCTTTGAGTTTGCCAGTTCCCGAGCTGGGAAGGCGTGGGACCTTGGACTTCAGTTTGTCCTCAGAAGATGCTGAGTGGCCTGCATACTCTGCCAGAAAACACTCCCTGGCCGCCGCCTGATTTCCCTTTATCTCCATGATCCCTTCTGGGCTCGGGAACCTGATGGATTGGTGGTAGGAGGATGGGACAGCCTTTATAGC
The DNA here is from genome assembly GCA_039720395.1 of Liquidambar formosana. NCBI lineage: Eukaryota > Viridiplantae > Streptophyta > Magnoliopsida > Saxifragales > Altingiaceae > Liquidambar > Liquidambar formosana. The sequence goes on from CM077833.1 coordinate 26,787,778, forward strand.
ATGAATCCAAGGTCGCCCGAGTATCACATTGTAAGCTGACCTTTCCTGGATTACCACAAACGTCTCCATGGATTGCACTGGCCCGGCCCGAACTGGGAGCGTTATCTGCCCCAATGGGAAAGTCATGTTGCCATTAAAAGCTTTCAGGCTGACGTGGCAGGGCTTCAGGTCGGAGTCCTTGAGCCCGAGTTGACTGAACAATTTCTGAAACATGACGTTCACAGATGCCCCGTTATCCACATAGACTTTGCCCACGTCGTAGTTCCCTATGAGCATGCGGACAACTAGAGCATCGTTGTGCGGGCAGCGTACCGTCCCATCAGTCTCGGCATCCCCGAAGAAAAGCAGTTTCTCACCATTTTCTCCCTCACTCTGAGGTAACAGTATTGGCTCGTCTCCAATATCACTGACTTCAGCATCTTGACACGCCATCCTATATTGTGCCCTAAGCTGGCTGGTTGACAGAGCGGTTTCCTCATATCCTCCGGTGATCATATCAATCCTCCCGAGGATCTTTGGTTGAGTGGATTGAGGAGCCCTGTTCTCGGGTTTTTTCTGCTCGGATGGCTGTCCCTTATCCTTTCGGGCTATAAACTCATCGAGTTTTCCTTCCTTGGCCCAAGCCTCGAGGTTGTACTTCAAAACCTTACAGTCCTCTGTCCTGTGGCCATGATCCTTGTGGTAACTGCAAAACAGCTTCTTATTTCTCTTCTCGGGCTCCGCGAACATAGGTCGAGGTTTCTGGAAGAAGTCCTTGTTCTCCAGTGCCTTCATTAACTTGTAGATGGGGAGAGTAAATACAGTGAAGATGGCCTGGTTTGGATTGGTGGGTGGCCTAGATTTCTCTCCTCGGGGATTATCCCTTTGTGACCTAGGGTCCTTTTTCTTGTCATCTTTTTCGCCAGTTTTGGCAGACTGTGGAGTGTAAAAATCATCCAACTTGGAATAATTGGCTACAGTGGAGAGTAGCTTGGCTAGGTTTCTGGGGGGATTAACAGTGAGCTCCTTAAACAGAGGTGACGGCTTCCTCAACCCGAGACGAAACAGATCCATCGCATTCTTCTCAATGGGCTCGTCAATCTCATTGTAGACCTCCCAGAACCTCTGAGAGAATTCCCGAAGTCCCTCCCCATCTTTCTGTTTCAGCTCGTATAGGTTCTGCATGGTCCTCGGGAATTTACAGCTGGTGATGAACCTTTTCTTGAACAGCTTGCTCAGTTCGTGCCAGCTGTCAATAGATTCGTCTGGGATCTTGGCCCACCACTTGAGAGCCACTTCCCCTAAACTCATGGGGAATATTTTGCAGAGAAAACCCTCGTTTCCAGCATATAACGACATACGTTGCAAGTAATAATTCAAATGATGGTCGGGGTCTATTGAAAGAGAGTAAAGAGTAAAGGTTATCTCAGAATACCCTCGTGGGATTGGGACCCGTTGAATCCATCGTGTGAATGGGCTCCGAGCTATAGCGAGGCTTTCAGGTCTGTATCCCCCTCTACTCTGGTTACCCCGGTGTCTCTTGGAGGCTTCTTCCTCGTTTCTTTCACGCCTGGGTGACCGAGAGTGCTTTCTGCTCGTCCCCCCAGTACTTCTCTCCCCCCTTCTTTCAAGAGACCGAGACCTGTGATAGCGTCTCTCTTCTCTGTGAACTTCGTGCCCAGAACGCACCTGAGAACGAGGTCTTGGGTGGTCCTCATTCCACCTTCGCGCATGTTCTGAACGCCTTGAACTGCGTTCTGGGGACCTCTGAATCAGCGCATGATGTTGTTCATCTCCCCCTCCCAGATGTCTCTGTTCTGGATCAGTTAATCGTGGTTGATCGTCATGTCTGCTGTGGTGGTGGTGGTGTGAGGCCCCTGGCCTGGGTGAGCTCTCCTGATGCCTGGTGCGACGGAGTGGACTGGTTTGGCTAGCCTCTTCAGCGACAATATTAACTCCGCGAGGAGCAAAAGTTCGCTGGAGGTAGCGGTGGTAATTTTGCTCCGCATTTAGCTTTGCGAGCTGCGCCGATTGAATCTCCGATTGCATGGTTGCAATCAGTTCCACTACCGCCGCTGGGTTGGGGTTGTTTGTTACAGCCTTATCGAAGGCGGCTTTCAGAACAGGCTGGTCATCGAGAGAATGTAGGACAGCAGACATTTCAGGGGAGATATGATGTTGTTGAATCGGAGGAAGCTGACTGGTTCCCGCCGCAAGCAATGGCGGGTTGGTCTGTGGAGGCTGGGTTTCTGCTCGTTTCCCAGCATCGCCTGTAATGGCTTGGTCTACGCGAGTAAAGTTCGCTCCAGATCTGGTTCGCCCGAAGGTGGGCGGAGGTGGTGTAGCCATCTTATCGCGATGGTTCCCACAGACGGCGCCAAATTGTACGGGGTAAAATCTTTCTCCCCGAACTACGTGTTGATGATGGAGCTTGTTCCCTCGCCTGGACCTGCAATCACAAGCTTGGAAAATGGGTCAGAGGGTAGGCCAAGGTGGGTTTTGGCCGTGCCCTCTCCGAAGCTTAAGTCAGAAAGCTGCACTGTGGAGAATGAGGCAAGGAAGAAGATGAATCTCAGAGAATTAGGGTACTGTAGCTTACCAAATTAGGCTGTATCGTATCCTTTTTATACCCACCTGTACGGACTGACCATGTGAGGTCAGATAACTGCTTGGGTTAGGTCAGATCTGACCATGGTTTGCCCATAACCGTCTGACCATAGTTTAGTGACCATGGTTGGCCAGAGAATCGTGGTTTCTTGTAACCGCTGTGTCAGGAATTACAGCTGCTAGGACAGTTTTGGACTGTAGTAGGATTTGGACTGTAGTATGAGTCATAAGACAGGTGCCCCGAGGTGAAAGCCAAGAACCGAGTTGGGAGATCACGTGCCCTGTAGCGGGTCCCACCGTGTAGGCCTCCCACGTGTCAAGTGAAGTGTTTTAACTCCTTGCCCCGAGCTGGATCTTCGGAGGCGAATCACGTGCGTTGTGGTTGGCCTGGTTGAGCAATCTTCGCCACGTGTCAGCGTTTCAGACTTGAACCTTCCATCCCGAGTTGAAACCTCAGTTCAGATATATTTCCACACAGAAATTATTTTCAAACAAAGTAGGACGGAGAAATTATAATATAAGATTAACATTAAATAATTGCTGTAAGGAATTTCGAAGGAGAAGAACTTCAATGAAACTGTTGTATTGCCATAGTGGTGAGACCATCCAATCAAGGACAAAGAAAGTGCCTTTATAGTGCCAAAAAGTACATTGATAAGAGCACTTTCTTTGTCCCTGATTGGGTGATTTTACCACCATGGCAATACAACGGTCTCACTGAAATTCTTCTCATTTTGAAGATGCATATGATGTTCATAGTTCGTAAGACTACATTACAAGTGGGGCACTTACAATAAATAAATAAAATAATAATGTGTACTATTAAAATTAAAGCGAGGTTAATTAATTAAAAAAAAAACTAGCAAATTAAACAAAAAATTGAGGTTAATTAATTAATTAATTAATTGAACACATGATTACACGGCTCAGGCTCAAGCTCAGTGACCGTTGGGCACATGGCTGCGGTTGCCTAGCTTGTACACAGATTAGTCGACTATTTTTTTTTAAATGGGGCGGCAGATGGAGCCTTCTAAGGTGAGTCTTCCATGTAATTGTGACACGAACATATGATGTCACGGACTAATAAGAACTATGCAAAGTGAGATTGTGAGACCAAAAAGTATTATGATAATCCCAATTTGTTTGGTTCTCATTGGCTCAGAATGCTTCATCAACCGTGTCACAGTTACATTCAAGTTTTTCTTAGCTTTTCATTCGAATCCAAGGCGTGCAGGATATGATATGATATGATGTGTGATATAACATTTGCTCATCAAGTGGATGAGAGAGTGAATTTTTAAGGGTGGATCGTTAAGCCGTTGTCTTACGTTCAACTCTTAGTCATTCTTCCTTAAGGTAATTTTATAGGTTCAACTCTTAGTCATTCTTCCTTAAGGTAATTTTATAGATTTTGTCGTATAATTACCCGATTTATGTTGGACGAAAAACGTGAGTGTAAAGTGAGGGGCATTTGAGCATTTCATTTTTCAATGCATGTATAATTATCAGGTGCATGTGATATGAGAAACGTAAGCGTGAGGTGAGGGGCATTTGAGCATTTCATTTTCGCGACCAAAATAGGGAAGCAGCCATGGATTGTCGTTAATTGCAGCCGTAGACCAATGTCGCGGGGTCCACGGCCATCTCCTCACTAGTGACTTGGCATGTGGAACTTGAAGGCACGTTTTATGAAGGCTTGGTTCATTGACAAGAGAAAGCTTATTATTGAGTTATCTGATCCCTTTAGCTTTTTTCCCATTCCCTCATTCCATTAGAGTTCGTGCACAACTCGGATTAGCCGCTTCTCCACATAACTCATGGGTGTGTCATTGTTCTTCCTTGTTCTGTCTTTGGTCCTGTCTTCTCCTCAATTATCCTCTTCAACATCTCGGAGTTTGAGTGAAGGCTCATCTCTCTCTGTGGAGGAAACAGAAGACGTTTTGGTTTCCCCAAATGGCATATTTTCCGCCGGCTTTCACCCCGTCGGCGACAATGCATATTGCTTCGCCATATGGTTTAGCAAACCACCCAATGTTGGCAACCGTACAATTGTTTGGATGGCAAACCGTGACCAACCCGTTAATGGGAAACGCTCAGAGCTCTCCCTACTCAAAAACGGAAATCTTATCTTAACCGACGCTGGCCGGTTCACCGTTTGGGCCACCGACACTGCTTCAGTCTCGCCCGTGCAATTACAACTTTACGATACCGGTAATCTTGTTTTATCCACTTTGGAGTTTGTGATTCTGTGGCAGAGCTTCGATTCGGCCACAGATACTCTTCTTCCTAATCAACCACTCACCAAAAATGTGATGCTTGTCTCATCAAGAAGCCAAAGCAACTATTCTTCCGGTTTTTACAAGCTCTTTTTTGACAACGATAATGTTCTCCGTCTTATCTACGATGGTCCTGAGATCTCTAGCGCTTACTGGCCTGTACCATGGTCTGCCAGTTGGCAAGCTGGAAGGAATCCGTCTAACAATACTAGAATTGCATTACTCGATTCCTTAGGCTATTTCAAGTCATCCGACGACTTGGAATTCTGGTCGGTGGATTATGGTGTGAGGATTCAGAGAAGATTGAGCCTTGATTCCGATGGCAACATTCGATTGTACAGTCAAGAAGAGGGGATAGAGACTTGGGTTGTTACATGGGAAGCGTTTTTAAGTCCATGCATTGTTCATGGAATCTGCGGACCCAACAGTTTGTGTATGTATGCTCCCAGTGGTAGGATATGCTCCTGCATACACGGATTTAAGATGAAAAACACGATGGATTGGTCTCAAGGATGCGAACCCGAATTCAATCTCTCCTGCAACGATAGTCAGGTCGGTTTCGTCAGACTAAGCCATGTTGAATTCTACGGTTATGATTTTGGCTTTTTTCCAAATTACACCTTGGAGGAGTGTGAGAAATTATGCTTCCACTTCTGTTGCATAGGGTTCCAGTACAAAAGCAATGCCAGTGGTATTAATAGCTGTTTCCCCAAATCATTACTACTAAATGGACAACGTTCGCCCAGTTTTGGTGGAGACATCTACTTGAAAGTTCCCCAAGCAAGTCTCTCTTCCTATGACAAGCCCATTGAAACCCTCAGCTTAAATTGCTCGGGCGAAATTCATCAGCAGCTGGACAGAGCATATGCAATTAGCAACAAGAATGGGCTTGTGAAGTTTATGCTATGGTTCGCTTGTGCAGTGGGAGGAGTAGAGATGTTCTGTTTCTTTTTGATTTGGTGTTTCTTGTCTAGGAATCAGATTCCCGGTGCTGTTATGCAAGGCTACCTTCTTGCTGCAACTGGGTTCAAAAAATTCACCTATGCCGAGCTTAAAAAGGCCACACAGAATTTCAGTGAAGAGATCGGAAGAGGAGGGGGAGCGATTGTATACAAAGGCATATTGTCAGATCATCGAATTGCAGCAATCAAGCGACTCAACGAAGCTAAACAAGGGGAGCCTGAATTCCTTGCAGAAGTAGGCACCATTGGGAGGCTTAACCACATGTACTTGATAGATATGTGGGGATATTGTGCAGAGGGAAAGCACAGGCTTTTGGTTTATGAGTACATGGAGCATGGATCATTAGCAGATAACCTCTCGTCCAATTCACTTGACTGGGAGAAAAGGTTTAACATTGCCTTGGGCACTGCAAAATGCCTAGCTTATTTACACGAAGAGTGCTTGGAGTGGGTTCTACACTGTGATGTAAAGCCTCAGAACATACTCTTAGGCTCTAATTACCACCCAAAGGTGGCAGATTTTGGCCTGTCTAAACTACTAAACAGAGGTGGCCTTAACAATTCAAGCTTCTCTAAGGTTAGAGGAACTAGAGGCTACATGGCTCCGGAGTGGGTTTTCAATCTACCCATAACTTCCAAAGTGGACGTTTATAGCTATGGGATCGTCGTGTTGGAGATGGTGACTGGAAAGAGCCCAATGATGGGTGTCCACGGCATTGACAGCGGAGGGGAGACGGAGCAGAGAAGGTTGGTTACATGGATGAGAGAAAAGATGAATGGAGCTGCAGCTATGGCGTCGTGGATGGAAGAGATCATAGACCCCACGATTGAAGGCGAGTATGACGTGAGTAAGATGGAAACTTTGATAAGAGTGGCTTTGCAATGTGTTGAGGAAGACAGAGACAAAAGGCCCGCCATGAACCGAGTGGTAGAGATGCTTGTACGCCATGAAAATGACTATTAGCAAGGGTGACGCGACACGTGCTGTTTTGTGATCTTACAAATTACATTTTGTTTTGAAGAAAGTTTCTTTTGTCTTTCCTGTCCCCAATCTGTGTTCACAGAATCAGAATTGTGAACCTGAGTGATTCTTGAGGGAGTTGTATCATCTGATAATCAGTGTAAAATGAAGCCGCCTTGCTTGTCATGTTCATTGTTCTTAGTAATTTGGTGACTGTCCTGCATTTGGTTAGGATGAAAATGCTGGCAAATGATAGAAGTCATAGGACATGGCTAAATTTTCTGTAAATAGAGTAACAATTTCCTTTTGATTGTATGGCATGAATTTTATGAGAGGTCGCCTGCCATCATAGGCTGTATTGGTGTGTCCTGAGATGGTGCTATATAGCATGACATATTGTCATTACATGACCACAAATGAGTTTCACACTTTTACTTCTCTTAAATTAGGATAAAAAGGAAAGGAAAAAACAAAAAATACCATCAATTACATATTAGGTAAAAAGTCTCATCAACTGCTTCATTATTTTTCATATTCCTTGGAATGGAATTCAATAGATTAGGCCAGTAGGGCGGTAAGCGGGTGGGGTGAGGTGTTTGGGACCAAAATTACTTAAAAAAATATTGAAAGCTCCTCTTTCTCATGAAAAAAAAAAAAAGTCTTCGCAATTTTTAGGCGATGGGCGTAATAAGTATATCATTCCTTCATACCAATCCATCAATTCGGAAAAAAAATAACCAGAACCTTAAGTTTCATACTTGCCAAGAGAAGATGGAAGACTCGGGAATTCCATACCTACGGTCTAGTGGATTTTTTTGACACCGAAAAGATAAATAAATAAATATAATAAAAAAAATAAAAAAAGAGGACTTGAAATCAATTCGCATCATCTAGCCAGATTTCGTGAGTTCAATATTTCTTCTGATAGGTGACCAATAGAAAAATGTATTTTATTTTATTTTATTTTTTAGTTTCAATGTTTTATTTTATATTTTATATTTTTCGCTTCACCCTCAAAGGAGGAAAACGAAAACAAGAAGGCAGCCTTGATTTGATGGGCGTCATATAGTTAATTGAGTCCATCTCGTATGCACAAATTTCGTGTCTAAAAATAAATAGATCAAAAAAAATGAACAAAGGATAATTTTATTAATTTGTAGTAGCGGAATATAATTTCTGTGTAAACTTTGTTTACAATGTAAAATAATTCTCTGATTCTTCTCTCCTTGAAACTTTGACTCGAGGGCTTGAGCAGTTTGTTCTCGATTCAGCGGGCGAAATCTCTTCCGATATAGGCGGAATGGATCTCTTGTGTGAGTCTCTAGGCTTTAAGTGTATTAGAGACTACGAGCTTATCTTTGGTGTAGAAGTTCTATGGAGCTTTTGAGATTTTAATCCGACAAAGCTTCAATACTTGAATGTTGGTTATGACAGAGCTTTGAGGCTTTGGTCTGACAGAGCTTTGTTGCTTGAATGTCTCTCCCCCCTGACACTTGGGAGCTACCTTTATTTATAGTGGTAGGGTGAAGAGTATTCTGATAAGAATTGATTTTTTAATAATTATTCTTTATTTATCTTTTATAAAAGGATAAATATTAATTATTTGGTAACCATCCTAACCAGAACACGTGGCAACATTGGATTGGAAGAATTACTTGTCTTCCTTTTATTTGGTCTCACTTGACAAGTGGCAATATTTGATTTGGCCACTTGTATAGCAATTTTAAAACACATGGCAACTTGTAATTCGCCAACGCTGTATAATAAAAGACACATGGCACACATTTATTTGCCATAAATATATCCCACTTAAACTTATAAGAAGACACGTGGCCAAATTTAATTTGCTATGATTTAGTTGACTTTAAGACACGTGCCTACTTATGAGTGGTTGCAAATTTTCTCGTTCTACACATCTATTATTGGACATTAAACAACTTCCAAGATTGTTAAACTTGCTGTAAATTAAGACAAGATTGTTCTAAAGGCTCATTAAATTAGCAGATTCATTAGCTCATATGATATAATTACTTAGACTCCTAAGAAAGAAGATTATGATTCTCAGCAAAAAAATAAAATAAAAATAAATAAATAATAGAAGATCATGGTTCTCAAAAATTGAAACCACAACATTCTAAACTTTTTTTTGAAAAGAAAGAGACCTATCATCTAGGGTACAGTTTCATTGGCATATGACCAAAACGACTCTCGTTAGTCAAGCAATCGATCAAACATTAAATCACAGCCTTTTAACGGGAAATTCATTAGCCCATTTGATAATTACGTTATGGTCGATCATGACTCATATATGATGTTACGAATAAGAAGCCTCTTGCCATAGTCAAGCCGTCGGTGGTGGCACATATATTTTTTGGTTGAATAAAACCTTTCACTTTGATCCTCGTTGCAATGACATGTCACCTTCAGGTTTCCTTTTATTTTAATTCCATTTATTTATTTATTTGATCAAGTTGTCCACTTGTCTTCATTAAATCGTCTTAAGTTTATTAAAATATATCGAACCAACCATCAACCAGCTCAGCTGGTCGGCGATTAAGTCCCGGAACAACCGGTTCAAACACCAGTTGGCCGGGACCACTCAATCCGAGTTGCAAACAGTTAACAGTTAACAATTTTATAATTTTAAATAAATAACTAGCTTAAGAAGTAGTTTGCTGGTAGCTTGATATAGGTGACTTCTCTATTCAATAATGACGGTCATAAGATTAAATTAGCATATATTCTCCATTCTTTCATTTTTGTTTTGTCAACATCAAAGTAAGATCAAGACCCACAATTTTTATTTTTATTTTTATTTTTTCTTTTTGTTTGTAAATAGTTTACTCCACTGTTTGGGGCACATAAATTCTTCTGTAATTGTTTTCAACAAAAAATTTTCAGGACCACTAGAAATATTCTCATTCATTCCAACTTCTTCCAAGGTTGCCATAAATCATCAATCTTGGCAGTAATCAATTTCTTTAACAAGAAAAACATACCAACAAGCACCGAAGGTGGTTGTCTAGAGATAAATGTGTAGAAGGCTAAATAGTTAAGGGGTGGTGTGACTTGTATTTGTCTTTTGAAGGTCTTACATATGCACTAGAGCCATTAATTTTCTGTAGGATTGAGGTCAAGTTATGGTTCAATCGATTTGAGGAAGTGCCTGCAGTTCTCTCCCTTAGTGAACTCGTCTATGCTACTCTCACCATTGATTTCTCAACGGATAGGGAAGCTACTATCGTTGCACTTAAGTAGAGTCGCACCTACTGCCTCAAATGCTTTGGCCAAACAAACGTGACTTGATCAGTTGATGCCAAGAGGCTCTTTTATTACAACTGATGCCGCACTCATTATTGAAATCACATTCCATTTTATTTCGATTTCTCCGACCAAACAAACATGCCCAAAGTTGGCAAGAATCCCTTTCATTACAATTTATGTTGCCTAGAGGAATTAATTTCAATAAATTCCTTTTTGATAATTGATTCTTAATAAGTTGACGTGTCTTATCTAATCCGAGATGTTAATTAGCTAAATCTCTTTATATCTTATCAGTCAAATAGTCATTATTTTTTATTTTTTATTTTTTTTCCAGAAAGAGAGCTAAAAGCATCAAAGAGGAACAATGAATCCCAACTAGGTTGGCACCCAAAGCACTCACCATCATCTGCCTTCAGCCCCAAATTTTATTGAAAGAAAGAAAATTAAAGCAAATAAGAAAGCATACAAGAAGATAAGGAAATAAAAACCAAACTGTCTGGTCTTGGTGACTTATAATGCCACAATCCAGTTCACATAGGAAGAATAAAAAGGCATTAAAAGACTCTCCAACAAAAAGAAAACCAGCATCAAAAAAGAGCTTAAGAGACAAATCTATAAAAAGGAAGCACCAACATATCTCTAGCAAGCTCAGAAGGAACAACACCAGAGCCAAATTAGCTATTTTGTCTGCAACAGAATTACCTTCTCTGTAAATATGAGAAAAAATCACATTCATCTTCTTAATAAGAGAAAGACAATTTTGCCATTCATTTAACAAGGGCCAAGGAGGCTTAAATGTATAATTCTGCAAGGAGGAAATAACAGCCGAGGAATCACTTTCAATCTATAAACTATGCCAACCTTTCTCCCAAGCAAAAGAAACTGCAAGAATCACACTTTTGAGTTCAGCAAAAAATGCAGTCTGAATACTCAAATGAAGTTCAAAAAAACCTTTCACAAAACCTCGATAGTTTCTAAAAACTTCACCACTCGCAGCAATGCCAGGATTTCCCTTACGTAAGCCATCAGTATTAACCTTAATCCAATCTATTTGATTGAATTAAGCAATTTCAAATAGTCATTGATTGAAGCAATTTCAAATTATTTGAGGCAACAGGGATCCAATCTATCCCTTAATTGGGATTTATCTGGCCAAATACTCTACATCTTTACCGAATGAATTTTTAATATTTTCATTTTTTTTGTTTTTGTTTTTTAATCAAAAGATTAGAATAAACAAACACACACTCAAAACTAAAACCTCTAAATTTGATGTCTTTATTAAGTTGGGACATCCACTAGGACCACTCCGTCTTAAAGCCATTGGCATGGTCGTTGAAATTTAATAAATAAACCCCTGGCTCCTCTGTATATGTTTTTTAGCAGATGTCCGTTTTGGGGTCATTCTTTCTTCCTTTCATGGCCACGTATGGAGACGTGATAAGAGGGAATAATTTTCCGTCTATAATTACCCCCTTTTCTCTCTCTTTTGTACTGTAATTTTTTTGGTTGGGTTTGATGGCGTGGGAGGGTTTTTGATGTGAACGGCCTTACATACTCAAAAGGGCCTGCGAAGCTGGCTTGCCAACTTAAGACCAAATCAATTTCTTTTGTTCCTTATGCCCGATGAACTGGCCTATTGGGCCTAACTATTAAGGATCCACGTCTTCCTTGCTACTGGGTTGGCCTAGCTATTTTGGGTTCCAACTTCAATGTCTATTTTGCCTCCCGTCTAAAAATCTAGGTCCGTTTGCCTCTCACGATTGGAGTAGTCAAAAGTGCATTCACTGCATGTGTGGTGGGACAAATAGAACCTTCGATTTTGATCCCTAGCGGAATCTGGCATTTTCTCCTTCACACAAAATGTTAAAAGCCCCTCTTCCTATCTCAACCCACTCTTTCAAGGCACTACCGATTGAGGACCCACCTAATCGTTGGGTTATAGGTAGCTTCCTCCATTTTCCATTTCACTCATTCATCAGGGTTCGTGCACGGCTGAGTGGCCCCTGCTCGTTCCCCCTGTTTTCATCTTTCACATAACTCATGGGTATGTCATTTTTCTCCCTTCTTCTTCTGTCTTTGGTTCTGTCCTTTTCTCAATTAGCATCTTCAACATCTCAAGCTTTGAGTAAAGGCTCATATCTCTCAGTCGAGAAACCCGAAGACGTTTTGGTTTCGCCGAATGGCCAATTTTCCGCCGGCTTTCACCCCGTCGGCGACAACGCTTATTGTTTCGCCATATGGTTTAGCAAACCACCCGATGTTCGCAATCGAACAATGGTTTGGATAGCGAACCGTGACGAACCAGTCAATGGGAAACGCTCAAAGCTGTCTCTACTCAAAAATGGAAATCTCACCTTAACCGATGCTGATAAGTTGCAGGTTTGGGCCACCGGCACTGTTTCAGTCTCTTCCGTGCAATTACAGCTCTACGACACGGGTAATCTTGTTTTAATTACTTTGGAGCGTGTGATTCTGTGGCAAAGTTTCGATTCGGTGACAGATACTATTCTTCCTAATCAACTACTCACCCAAAGTACAAAGCTTGTCTCGTCAAGAAGCCCAAGCAACTATTCTTCTGGTTTCTATACCTTCTTTTTCGACAACGACAACGTTCTCCGTCTTCTCTATGACGGCCGTGAGATTTCTAGCGCTTACTGGCCCCCACCGTGGACTGTGAGTTGGAAAGCTGGAAGGACGCCGGCTAACAACAGTAGAATTGCGATACTTGATTCCTCAGGCCATTTCCAGTCATCCGACGGTTTGGAATTTTGGTCGGCCGATTATGGCGAGAAGCTTCAAAGAAGACTGACCCTCGATTCCGATGGCAACGTTCGAGTGTACAGCCGAGAAGAGGAGACAGAAACTTGGGCTGTCACATGGCAAGCGTTTTCAAGTCCAGGCGTCATTCATGGAGTTTGCGGACCAAACAGTTTGTGCATCTATGCTCCTACTGGATTGACATGCTCTTGCATACCTGGATATAAGATGATAAACAGGATCGACTGGTCTTACGGGTGCGAACCCGAATTCAATCTCTCCTGCAATGATGGTCAGGTCGGTTTCCTCAAACTAGCTCATGTTGAATTCTACGGCTACGATCTTGGCTTCTTTCCGAATTACACCTTGGAGAGTTGCAAGAAATTATGCTTGCACTTCTGTTGCGCCGGGTTCCAGTACAAAACCAATACTAGTGGTATTAATAATTGTTTCCCCAAGTCATCACTACTAAATGGACAACGTTCGCCGAGTTTTGGCGGAGACCTGTATCTGAAACTGCCGGAAGCAGCTCTTTCTTTGTACGACAAGCCCATCGAAAACCTCAGCTTAAATTGCTCGGGTGAAATTCGTCAGCAGCTGGACAGAAAATATATGAAGAGGCGCAAAAATGAGCTTTTGAGATTTATGCTATGGTTCGCTTGTGCAGTTGGGGGAGTTGAGATGATCTGTTTCTTTTTGGTTATGTGTTTCTTAGCTAGGAATCAAATTCCGGGTGCTATTATGCAAGGCTACCTTCTTGCTGCAACTGGGTTCAAAAAATTCACCTATGCTGAGCTTAAAAAGGCAACACGGAATTTCAGTGAAGAGATTGGAAGAGGAGGGGGAGGGGTTGTGTACAAAGGCATATTGTCAGATCATAGAGTCGTTGCAATCAAGCGACTCAATGAAGCTAATCAAGGAGAAGCTGAATTCCTTGCAGAAGTAAGCACCATCGGGAAGCTTAACCACATGAACTTGATTGAGATGTGGGGATATTGCGCAGAGGGAAAGCACAGGCTTTTGGTTTACGAGTACATGGAGCATGGATCATTAGCAGATAACCTCTCGTCCGTTGCACTTGACTGGGAGAAGAGGTTTGAGATCGCTTTGGGTACTGCAAAATGCCTAGCTTATTTGCACGAAGAGTGCTTGGAGTGGGTACTACACTGTGATGTAAAGCCTCAGAACATCCTCTTGGACTCTAATTACCACCCAAAGGTGGCCGATTTTGGCCTGTCTAAGCTACTAAACAGAGGTGGACTTAACGATTTAAGCTTCTCCAGGATTAGGGGAACTAGAGGTTACATGGCTCCAGAGTGGGTTTTCAATCTACCCATCACTTCCAAAGTGGACGTTTATAGCTACGGGATCGTCGTGTTGGAGATGGTGACGGGAAAGAGCCCGATGACGGGTGTTGAAAGTGGAGGGGATATGGAGCAGAGAAGGTTGGTTGCGTGGGTAAGAGAAAAGATGAATGGAGCTGCAACTATGGCATCGTGGATGGAAGAGATCATAGACCCCATGATAAAAGGCAAACATGACATGAGTAAGATAGAAACTTTGGTAGCAGTGGCTTTGCAATGTGTCGAGGAAGACAGAGATGAAAGGCCCCCCATGAGCAGAGTAGTAGAGATGCTTTTGCGCCATGAAGATGACTATTAGTGATGGTGGCACCACGAATGTTTTGGTTTTTGGTCTTTACGCATTACACACATTACCGTGCTACATATTTTCTGCATCTTTTTTGTCCCTAAGAAGTGTTCACAAAATCATATTATTGAACTTGCGTGTTCACTATTATGATTGAAAACCAAATTTGGTTTTCAATCAAAAATGGGGGTAAAGTGAATCAACCGTGCCTGTTCTGTACATTGTTATTAGTAATTTGGTGACTCTACCTGGTCCATTTGGTTAGGATGAAAATGCTGGGGAATGATATATAGAAAACGCCTAAATTTTTTCCCCAATAAAATAGTGTAATAATTTCCTTATGATCATATAGCATGAATGAAATTTATAATGGATCCATCTAGTATCACAGTAATAATAGTCATACAACATGCCATCACCAGTCTATAAAAATTTATAGTACCCAAGTTTAAAAAATAAAAAATAAACTCGGAAATGATACTACGGATGGAAACCTTACATTGGGCACTTCAAACTCAGAAAGAGAGTAGTTTAGGTTTAAGGCTTTGGAGTAATTTCTAAGCCGTGGGCAGTGATTGGAAGTATATGGGGGCCTTATAAACGACTCACTACAGCATAAGGCTCATCTTGGGATTTGGGAACCTACTTAGGGCGCCATTTGCTTCTTTTTCTTTTCCGTTTTGTCTTCTTGCTTTGTTGCGCTAAGGAAATTTTTTTTTTGTTTTTTTTTAGATACCAAAGAGGGTTATCCCAAACTAGTGGGTCTAGACTAGTCCCTCATAATTATACACAAACAATCAACAAACTCGTGCATCCGAAAGTGAAAGCATAAATATTCGAATTTGAGATCTCAAATTCTTGCGTCAAAATCCTTTACCATGTACATTGCCCTCGCAGGTTCTCTAAGAAAATTAAAAATGAGTGAATTTTTGTAAATTTAATACTAATAGGATCACACAATTCAAAAGGCTAAGAAATGTGTGGTTTTAAACTCTAGTCTAGGTCAATGGAGAGGATCAAAATCCGGGTTCAACTACAGTTGTTAATCAAGAGAGGGGTCGAAAGAAATGATTATAAATAACCTCGAGGGGTAAACTAAGTGGTATTAGGACATTTTGCCAAACAAGAAGTCTTAGGTTCAACTCTCACCACTTCTTCTCAAGACCATCCCGATGGACTTTGTCCGGTGTAAAGCATTTAAAACCTCTTGATAAAAAAAATAAAAATTTGCCTATTTGGCCCACTTCGTTACCGGGCGGGACCACGATATCAACTGCTCCTTTATTTTTCATTTTCCTACCAATGGACATGGGTCGGTAGGTTTAGGCGATTGGGACCAAAAACAAATTAAAAAGATTTGAAAGGGGTCGTTTTCCCAGCCGAAAAAATTGAGAAGTCCATCGTTTTTTACCCAGTAGTTTTCGGATGATGGGCGTAATGGAGCCGCTTGTTATTAAAATTCCTTAGTTTATTTGTACACTTTATTAATTTTAATTTTTTAAGATTTTAAAAAATATAATAATTTTTTATTAAAATTGGTTGTAGAATCCATTAGAAAACATCCTTTCGAAAATTTTACAGAATAAATTTTTTTATTTAAATTTTCGTTTAAATAAACTTTTTGGCCAAAAATAAAATAAAGATTGTAATAGCTAGCCAAAAAATCTACTTAAATAACAGATTTTAAAAATAAATAATAAACAAATAAATAAATCTTCTGTGAACTTATTGAAAACGATATTTTTTTGTAGACTACACCATCAGATTTTATATTTTTTTATAAAACCTTGATAAATTAAAATTAGTAAGGTGTACAAATAAACTTAAAATGTGTTTTTTTTTTTTTTTTTTGGTAAACAGGAAACTAATATATTAAAATTTAGGGTAAATTATATTAAGACCCCCTCTAAAATCTGATAATTACAAATAGACCTCCTCACGTTTCTGAAATTACATTAAGACCCCCTCCCTCTAACTTCCGTCCATAATCCGTTAAATCACTTCCAATTTTTTTCAAAATACCCTAATTACCCTTATTGGATGACAACTTCCATATTAAATGCATATAACTCATCAGTCTAACACATTCATCGAGTACATTTGATTGATTTATTTATTTATTGACAAACAACTAAAAGATTATATATATATATATATATATATATATATATAAAAGAAAAATGCCAAAAAGCTTAAATTTTTGTCCAACTGATGTGGTAGCCATCAGATTTGCTCATTAAAAACAATTATCTATTTAATTGATGTGTAAAAATTAAAAAAAAAAATTGATTTGCCAAGTTACCACCTCATTTGCCACATCTATACGTGCATCTCCATTGTAATAATTCTTTTTATTTATTTCTACATATGAGTAATGCTACATAGCCCTTTTTTTTTTTTTTTTTACTCAAATCTACTTACTCAAATGAGGTGGCAACTTAGCAAATCAATTTTTTTATTTTTTATTTTGCAAATCAATTAAATAAATAATTGTTTCTAAATAGCAAATTTGACAGCTGTCACATCAGTTGGACAGAAAATTTAAATTGTTTTTAGCATTTTTCTTTTATATTTATATATATATATATATATATATATATATATATATATATATATGATCTTTTAGTTGTTTATCAATAATAATTAAAAAATTCAAAAGTATTGGATGAATTATTGAACTGGTGAGTTATACGCATTTAACGTGGAAGTTATCATCCACTAAGGGTAGTTAGGGTATTTTGAAAAAATTTGAATATGATTTAATGGATTAATGGACGGAAGTTAGAAGGAGTAGGGGTGTTCATGGTTTAGGTTAAAACCGAAAACCAAACCGAACCAAACCAAACCGGTCGGTTTGGTTTGGTTTTTTTGTCATTAGGTTTGGTTTTGGTTCCAATTTTTAAAAACCGAATTGAATTGGTTTGGTTTTGGTTTTCATGTTTAAAAAACCAAACCAAACCGAAAAACCGAAAAAACCGAAAAATATAATATATATATATATATTATTTTATTTTATATATTATATATCAAATTTTAATTTGTAATTTGTTGATTTTAAGTTTCTTATTTTTTTTCCTATTTTTGCTTGGCATGTATTAAACTAGTTATTAATGTTGTGTGAGATAATGGCATGTATTACTTGGAGATTTAAACTTGGATTGACATATGTCAATTTCTTTCCATTTTGATACAATGTTTAATGTTTTTTTTTAGTTGCTAATGTAATGCTTTTATTAAAAATGTTTTAATTTGGAGTTTGGCATGTCATTTTTTTCATTTTCAATTATTTGTTGCTACTTGATTGGTTAAAACCGAAACCGAACCGAACCAAACCGAATTTTTATGGTTTGGTTTGGTTTGGTTTTTTTATAGTATGGTTTGGTTTTGGTTTGGGAAGAGCAAAACCGAAGTATAATGGTTTGGTTTGAAAAGTACCCCAAAACCGAACCAAACCGAACCACGAACACCCCTAAGAAGGAGGGGTCTCTTTGTAGTTTATTTTGTAAAGTACGGGGTGTCAGTGTAATTTTAAAAACGTGAGGGGATGTATCTATAATAGTCAGATTTTAGAGGGGGTCTGATTGTAATTTACCCTAAAATTTAAACAGTACCAACAAGAGCATCACGTGGGTATAAAGTACCCCTAGTATCAGCCCGTAGCTGGTTCAGATGCTTATTAACAAGATCAATAGCAACTGTAGCATCAACTTCAACAATCAATCTAGAAATACCACAATCCCAACCCATTTGTAAGCCATCCCTTAGGTCTCAAAGCTCAGCCAAGACACTACTGCTAGTGGTTATGAGAATGAGAATAGGAATGAGAATGGGAATGGGAATGAAATGAAAATAAACATTTCATCCCAATATTTGGTAAGGGGTAGGAATGAAATGAAAAAGCAAAAATAGGATTCATTTTTAATATTTGGAAGGAATAAACCTCCATAAGGGAATAGCCATTCCATTCCCTTATACAACCAAACACCCACTTTTTTTTAGAGAATAAAATCTTTCATTCCCTCTCTCATTCCCTCGTAACAAATATAACTTTGGAGTTTCCTATGTTCACAATTACCAATAGAAATTGGAAGACTTGGAAATTTTAAACCCATGGGCTATGGGCCAAATTTGTCTGGCATGGCATAGGAAAAATCAACTTGCACCATCTAGTCATGTTCCGTGTATACCATCTGTAAGGTGCCCAATAGAGATTTTCCCGACCTTATTTGTCATGGGTGTCATATATTAAATCGAGTTTGGCAATTATCAGCTCGACTAGATAATTTGAATCTTTTAATTTTGTTGGATCTATTGCTTAAAAAATAAAAAATAATGTCTAGTTATTTAGAGTAGGAACAACTTCTGAGATTGTTATAAAGACATATTGTTCTACTCTTAAGACTCATGAATTTTTAGCTTATTCATTAGCCCATTTAAAATAATCATATAATTACTAATAAGATGGATGGTTCTTATCCTACGCTCTAAGGCTAACATGAAATAATTCACATAACATTGTTCAGAATTATTAATAAATAAGAAGCTTCTTTCTTATCTTCATGTATTTTCTAATTAATTATATAATTTATATATGCGTCATGATTAGAATCACACCTCATGAATTGAAGGTTATGAGTTTAGATTGACTTTCCTTAAAACCACCCTAGAGATTTATTTGAAAATGACAATGCGTGGGGATGGGAGATTACGTGCACACAAAGGAATCGATCAGATGCTTTAAGAGGCCTGGATACCCCTTTATCACTCACCAATCTCCCCACCCCACAAAAAAATATAATAACAATAATCGTAATAATATCGCACTAGGAAGAAGCCTTTAGTTAGTCAAGCCGTCCCGCACGAACATTGGCTCACGGTGGGAAATCAAAAGCCTCATTCGTCATGATCGCACGTCATGAGAAGTCTGTTGTTAGTCCACCCATCGGTAGCAGCGTGGACCCAACGTACCTCAGTCTGTTATTATATACTCCGTATTATATTAGTTTCAATTTCAATTTTATAGTGTAATTCGAATCGATTAATTGAAGGATTCACCGATTCATATGTCCAACTAAACGAGCGAGACAAGAGTTAATAAAATTGGTCAAAAGCTTGAATTCTCCATTGTTCCATTTTGTATTGTCAACATCAGTGAATAAAAACAGGACGCTCAACTTTTTTATCTCATTTCTCTAATTAAGATAAGAACACGTACCACGCAGATCCCACAAATTGAAGGGTTATCTTCGACCGACGACTTGGCCTTTGTCCACTGTCATATTTTCTTTTTTCTTTTTTCTTTTTTTTTTTTTTTTTTTTTTTTTTTCATTTATTGATACTTTACTCCACGGTTTACTCTTTAGTGTGCAAAAAATACTTCTATATAGTTGTTTTGAATAAAAAAATTTTAAAACCATCAAAAAAATTGTCGTTCTAATTTCTACCAAAACAGTTATAAATCATCAAAACTAGGTTATTTCTTTAAGCGAACAAACAAACCTACAACTTCTTAGGGGTTTCAAACCTTTTTAATGGCCCTTTAGACCGCTTGGTGGCATATCCCTACCCAAATAAAGACAAAGTTTATAGGGTTTATAAATGTTTTGATTTCAATTCTGCATCCATGCATGAGTGGAGACGTGGATTCTCCCATAAAAATAAAAATAAATAAATAAAAAAGAGGTAAGTTAAGGTGCATCTAAGGGGCATTATGTGAGTGGAAGCACAAGTAGAAAGGTAGGCCTAATTGATCTCTTGATCCATGTTTAGGCAGCTTTTTAAACATCTATTCGAAATTTCAACCAATACTCGCTGGATGGTATGGCCATGGCGGCTGAATCTATGAATTTCTCTCAACGCTGCTCCTTTAAAAAAAATAAATAAATAATCCCATGCTGTTTTCCTAGTGCTTTCTTTCAAAAATTGAACCTCAATAGGTTTGTTCTACGAATGCATCACCACTGCACAGTGGGAAGACAAACAGACAAACAAGCAAGCAACAAAAAAGTCCACTTTTTCTCCCATGTAGCTGTCAGGTGCCATTTATGTCAAGCAATCCAGTGGGCAAAAATTGACAACAACTTTAAAATTTCACGTGCTCATCCATAGAAGAAGACTTAGAAAAAAATACCGTACCTCCGAGTCAAGTGGATTTGTTTGGAACGAAAGGATAGGAAACTAAAATAATAATAGAGGGTCGCCTTACCTGCACCGGCTGCAAGTTACGTTCCCCGTATGCCGTTGGACTGTGTAATTAATTTGGGTCCCATTATTTAATACGAAAGAGACGAGTCCCTTTAAACGATCGTGTAACTCATAAACTCAATAGGAAGTACCTCAACCAAAAAACCAAAAAATTTATTTTTTTTTCAATTAAAGAAAAAAATAAAAAGGAATTAGGTGGCCAGCTGTGCTGATGTAGGCTATATGTCATAATTTTATTTTTTTTCTCAATATATTTCTTTATCTTGGAAAAAAAAAATGAAAAAAAGAGTGTGATCTGGCTTGGATTAGGTTGGGTTATCCAAACCTTAAATCTAAATTGAAATCAAGTTAAGAAGCACAACCCAACGGATGAAAAGATTGGTTCAAGCCCAAACATTAGGGAGTAATTTTTTTGTTCGGTTTCAGTTTAGTTTTTCTGATTAAACCCACACGTACATAACTCGAATTGGATAGGACTCATCGGCCCAAGTTGTAGTCCTACTAAAAGCTCATGAATAGTCCATTGAGAAACCATCATATGGACTCATAGGAGAACGGATAAGAGCCTTGTGGCCTACTGACAGGGGTAGAGCTAGGATTTCAAATTACCCTAGGCTAGGGTTCACCGTTCCATTATATGAAAATTACTTATTTTTTGGGGCGGCTATTGGCACCCCAATATCTTTTTTTTATCCCTCACTTATTTTAAACTTTCTAAGGTTTTATGAAAATTATATAAAAGGTTTTCATAAATTGGCTACATTATACATTAGAAACATCATTTTGAATAATTTTGTAGAATAAAGTTTTTCCAAAATCTATTATTCAAGTAGATTTTTTTTGCCAAAATCTATGGTTTAAATAGATTTTTTGGCCATTTAATGAAACAGAAATGGTAAAATCTATGATTTTGGGCTGCGCCTAGGTTTTTTTCACTTGGGCTAATTTCTTTCTATTACTTTTTGGGTTGGTTCTTAATTTTTCTCACCTAGGCTACTACCCAAAGAGTACTTTAGTTACACAAATAATCAAAAAAAAAATTTGGGCAGGCTACCTGGGCTACAGCCCAGTGTAGCCCGCTGTGTCCCCCCGCCCTTGCCTACTGATTTATTTTCTCGAGAACATTAGGAAGCCAACCTTTCTGGTACCAAGTAATTTCAGGGTGAATAGGAGGGGTACGTTTGTCTTCTCCCAAGTGACTCAATGGTGGAGGCCTTTTCTATGAAGGCTTTGGCTCATGGACCTCAGCGAAAGTGCCGCGTCCCCGATGCCCCTTCTCTGAAGGCACAACAGGCCCACCTAATCTTTGAAACTTTTACATCTCTTTATTTAAACCAGATATACTACACTTGCACAGCACCTGAATATTTTTAAATAATATTAATTATAAAAAATAATAAATACATAAAGAATTTATATTTTTTTTATAAAAGATAAAATTTAAAATTTAGAAGTACATATTTTTTTTAAGAATTTAACTTTAATTTATTAAGAGTTTGAGTTAAAATCTAATTTTTATTTGTTACCAAATGATAAGAACGTTTACTATGTGTTTCAATTAAAGGAATGGTAGATATGTATTTTTTTTAAAAAAAAATAAAGATATATTACTCGTTCAAAAGTTTTTCTGAGATTCGGCCTCTTATAGGTAGTATAGATTCATGTGTTTCACTGTCCTATTGCTAGCCTACGATAAGTGCTCTAAATCCTTTCATGTGTTTGTTTTACTGTTAGAATCTCAGCAATCTCAGCAATCTAACACGTATAATCCCACATCTAAAAGGCAACGAAGATGATTAGGATCCAAAGAGTTATTTGAAAAACATAAAAATTTGGTCAATTAAAGATAAATCTGACCAATTTTTATTTCACCATTGTTCAATAAAACTCTTTTTCTTACAAATTTGTTCAGGTTTTGGGGTGGGGGTTGGGGGAAGGCATAAACATAGGGTTTTATCCAAATCAACTACAAGTTAGTTTATCTAAAAATCATCTAGTATAAAAAATGTAAGCAGAACCTAGTCAAGTTTATAAAGAATCCCCAAACACAACCTAAGCATGAAGGTTCAATCCTTCCCCACCCATCCACTGGGATGGTTTGGACTTAACCTGCCCAAAAGGAACAATCAACAAATTAAAAGAAAAGAGTGATCTCCTCAGAGGAGGCTGCAAATGGCTTTAAGCCGTGGGGTCCCTCTCACAGTTCATATGCCAACTCCTTTCTTAAAGGTTTAATTAGTTTAGTGGACCCAACTTCCATGAAGTTAAACATTTGACCATAGTAGTCAACTTTCCTCACAAGATAACAATGATTGTGTGGTAAAAAAAAGCCTAGAGATGCATTGATGGGGGGTGAAAAATCTCCCAATCAAAAGGAAAATGGAGTGCAGAACTACAACTTCACATGGGAAGTCGTCACAAAATTTTTAAATTCCATTGGATTTTCAAGGAAGCTGGAAATCACTTGGGTCACTGAACTGTTAAACAAAATTATTCGAGACAACTATTCCTGATGCCTTACAGCTCTCAAACAAAACTGAATTCTGAAATTTCTTTTCAACTGGAGAAAACAAACAAATTCAGGTAATTTCCACTCTTTTTAAGGGGGAATTAAATAATATATATATATATATATATATATATATATATATATATGATTCCGAAAAACAAAAATTTCTGCTCAACTGTTCATTCCTTTCATGAATGGCCTAATGTTATCTAAATTGTGAATTATGAAAACAAAAAAACAAAAAAAGACAGAGTACAAAGAGATTTCATTATTTAATTTTCTTTCTTTTTCCTTCTTTTTTTTTTTTAATGTTAATTTTTTATTTTCTATTCAAAATAAAATTGTTCCTCGGAACACATCACCCACCTCCACACTACCTCTCTGCTTCATTCCCCACTTGTTCCTCATCTGTACACTAACAAAATTATTATTTTTGGTTTATAATAAAAAACAAAACGAGAGGATGATTCAAAAAAACAAAGAACGTTTTTTTTACTCTCTCTCTCTCTGTCTCTTCAATTCCTTTCCGAATTGAATAATTCCTTTGGATAGCCATCCCTAATCACAAGCCTTCACATTCGCTAGCTACTCGACCTTGCCCATTGCAAAACGTTTCACCACAGCATTCCTAATCGCTTCAGTCT
Source organism: Liquidambar formosana (assembly GCA_039720395.1). Taxonomy (NCBI): domain Eukaryota; kingdom Viridiplantae; phylum Streptophyta; class Magnoliopsida; order Saxifragales; family Altingiaceae; genus Liquidambar; species Liquidambar formosana. The sequence goes on from CM077833.1 coordinate 26,811,594, forward strand.
GCAAACAGTGTCCGTTGCGCTCCATCCTTGTCATGTAGTTCCTCACTTCCTTCCATATCATCTCTTCCTTATGATCCATGGAAGATTTGCTTGTGGGGATACCATGCGTACGCATGGTCATACCAAGCGTATGCATAATATGAATATGGTACGCATGGTCATACCAAGCGTATGCATAATATGAATATGCATACGCATGAATTCCTAGGCGTATGCATAAACTTAATATGTGTATGCACACCAATCTTTGGTCCGAATTTAATTATTATTTTAAATCACCACACTCTCTTAACTCATTGGAAGAAGATCGCAATTGACAACAAACGTTTAGACCACATCATCGGAACCGGGCCATCGTAAAATGTAAGGACAAAATGAGATGTCTATAGTTACTATAAATCATCAATCTAGGCAATAATCAATTTCCTTAACAAGACAAACATTCTAACAAGCACTGAAGGTGGTAGTCTAGAGATAAATGTGTAGAAGGCTAAGTAGTCAAGAGGTGGTGTAACTTGTCTTTGTCTTTTGATGGTCTTACATATGCACTAGAGCCATTAATTTTATGTAGGATTGAGATCAAGTTATGGGTCAATCGATTGAGAAAGTGCCTGTAGTTCTCTTCTTTAGTAAACTCGTCTATTCTACTCTCATCATTAGTTTTTCAACGGATAGGGAAACTACTATTGTTACGCTCGAATAGAGTTGCACCTGTTGCCTCAAATAATTTGGCCAAACAAATGTGCCTTGAGTTGATGCCAGGAAGCTCTTTCATTACAACTGATGCCCCACACTCATTATTGAAATCCCATTCCATTCCATCTCGATTTCTCCAACCAAACAAACATGCCCTGAATTGCCAAGAAGCCCTCTTATTACAATGTATGTTGCCTAGCGGAATGAATTTCAATAAATTCTTTTTTGATAATTGATTCTTAATAAGTTGACTTGTCTCCTCTAATCCCGGATGTTAATTAGCTTTCTTTTCTTTTTTTTTTTTGTTTATCTTATCGGTCAGATAGTCATTGATTGAAGCAATTTCAAATTATTTGAGGCAACAGAGATCCAATCTATTCCTTAATTGGGATCTGGTCAAGTACTCTATAAATTTACCGAATGAATTTTTAATATTTTCATTTTTTTTTTTTTTGTTTTTGTTTTTAATCAAAAGATTAGAATAAACAAAAACACATCAGACTGTGTTGAAACTAAAACCTCTAAATTTCATGTCTTTGTTAAGGTGGACATCTTAAAGCCATTGGCATGGTAGTTGAAATTTAATAAACCTCTAGCTCCTCGTGATGTTGTCAGAGTATTGAATTCCTGTAATTTTTTAACGAGATGTCCGTTTTGGGGTCATTCTTTCCCCTCTTTCTTCCTTTCATGAACACATATGGAGACGTGATTGGGGGGGATAATTTTCTGTCTATAATTACCCCCATTTTTTTCTTCTTTTTATCTTTTTTTGCTGTGAATAATTACCCCCACCCTCTCTCTCTTTTGTACTGCATTTTTTTTTTTGGTTGGATTTGGTGGGCTGGGAGGGTGGGGCTGGTGGGTTTTTTCATGTGAACGGCCTTACATACTTAAAAGGGCCTGCGAGGCTGGCATGCCCATTTAAGACCGAATCATTTTTTTTTTGGGAGCGGCTATTGCAACCCCCGAAACATCTAAGTTGCCCCCCCTTATTTCCCAACCCTCCAAAGTTACACACCCACCCCTTCCAAAGACTAACATATCCCTAACCATTCTCACCCACCCCACCCTACTCCCCCACACAATGGTGACGGCGAGGAAGGGCGACGACGGGCGAAAAAAGGCGACGATGACGTTAAGGAAGGGCGACGACGGCAAAGAAGGGAAATGGCGACAGTGACCCCCTTTTTTTTCAAATCTGTGTTTTCCAGCAAGGGAGGTTTTTTTTTTTCAAAACCTCCATTTTTTCTGGCAAGGGAGGTTCTTCTTCTTCTCCTCTTCTTTATTTCTTTCTTTGGTTTTTTTTTTTTTAATTTCCTCTGCTGGTCAGATCTATGTGTTTTCTGGTAAGGGGGTTTTTTTTTCAAAACCTCAATTTTTTCCGGCAATGGGAAGGAAGAGAAAGAAAAGGAAAGCAAAAAAAGAGGGTTGTCGACGAGAGAGGGGTTCTGAGAAGGAAAGAAAAAAAAAGGAAGAGAAGAAGAGGGGTGCGGCTCGCCGTCGACGAGAAAGGGGTGTGGCCGTGTGGGAGAGGGGTTTTGGGAAGGAAAGAAAAAAAAAAGGAAGAAGAGAAGAAGAGGGAAGAGGAGGAAGGAAGAAGAAGAGTGCGGGAGAGGGGTGCGATGCTCGCCGGTGGGGTGGAGTGCCGAAGAAGAGGGGTGCGGGAGAGGGGATAGGTGAGGGTAAGCCCTTTTTGGTAATTTTTCATAATAATTTTTTTAATAAAAAAATATGGGGGGCCAACTTAGATTTATGGGGGGTTGCAATAGCCGTTCCCATTTTTTTTTTTTTGTTCATTATGCCCGATGAACTGACCTATTGGGCCTAACTATTTAGGATCCAGGTCTTCTTTGCTATTGGCATTTTATCCTTGGGAATGGCTATTGCAACCCCCTAAACCTCTAAGTTAACCCCTCATATTTTTTAATTAAAAAAATTATTATGGAAAATTACCAAAAAGGGCTTAACCCTCACCCATCCCCACTCCCACACCCCTCCTCACCGACAACTCTCTCTAGCATCCCACCCCACCGGCGACAGCGAGCACCGTACCCCTCTCCCGCACCCCTCTTCTTCCTTCCTCTTCTTCCCTCTTCTTCTCTTCTTCCTTTTTTATATTTTTTTCTTTCCTTCCCAGAACCCCTTTCCCGCACCCCTCTCTCGTCGACGGCGAGCACCGCACCCCTCTTCTTCCTTCCTCCTCTTCCCTCTTCTTCTCTGCCTTTTTTTTTTTTTTTTTTTCCTAGAACCCCTCTCTCGCACCCCTCACCAAAAAAAATGGAGGTTTTGAAAACAAAACCTCCATTGCCGGAAAACACATAGATCTGACTAGTAGAGGAAAGAAAGAAAGAAAAAAAGAAAGAAGAGAAAAAGAGAAAAGAAGAAAGAAGAGGAAGAATCTCCCTTGCCGAAAAAAATTGAGGTTTTGAAAAAAAAACCTCCCTAGTTGGAAAACACGCAGATCTGAAAAAATGTTGCCGTCGCCCTTCCTTGCCCTTTCCGTTGCACTTCCTCACAGATCGTCGCCCTTCTTTGCCATCACTGTCGCCCTTCCCAGATCAGGACTATTGTGTGAGGGAGTGGGAGTGGGAGTGGGAGTGGGAGTGGGAGTGACGTGGGGTGGATGAGAAGGGTTAGGGGTATTTTAGTCTTTGAGAGGGGTGGATGTGTAAATTTTTTTTTGGGCGGGGGGGTTTTGTTGTCTGGGAATTGTGGGGTTGCAATAGCCGCCCCCTTCATCGTTTAGACAAATTGTTAAAAGGGGGGGTGGTGGAGGGGTATGTGTTGTCAAACAATAGCCGCTCCCTTCATCCTTTACACAAATTGTTAGAAGGCGCCTCTTCCTATCTCAACCCACTCTCTGAAGGCACTGCCAATTGAGGACCCACCTTGTCGTTGCGTTATAGGTTACCTCCAGTTTCCATTTCACTCATTCATCAGGTTTCGTGCACGGCTGAGTGGCCCCTGCTCGTCCCCCTGGTTTCTTCTTTCACAAAACTCATGGGTATGTCATTTTTCTCCCTTCTCCCTTCTTTGGTTCTGTTCTTTTCTCCATTAGCATCTTCAACATCTCAAGGTTTGAGTAAAGACTCATATCTCTCAGTCGAGAAAACCGAAGACGTTTTGGTTTCGCCGAATGGCCAATTTTCCGCCGGCTTTCACCCCGTTGGCGACAACGCTTATTGTTTCGCCATATGGTTTAGCAAACCAACCGATGTTCGCAATCGAACAATGGTTTGGATAGCGAACCGAGACCAACCAGTCAATGGGAAACGCTCAAAGCTGTCTCTACTCAAAAATGGAAATCTCATCTTAACCGATGCTGATAAGTTGCAGGTTTGGGCCACCGACACCGTTTCAGTCTCTTCCGTGCAATTACAACTCTACGACACGGGTAATCTTGTTTTAATTACTTTGGAGGGTGTGATTCTGTGGCAAAGCTTCGATTCGGTGACAGATACTATTCTTCCTAATCAACCACTCACCCAAAGTACAAAGCTTGTCTCGTCAAGAAGCCCAAGCAACTATTCTTCTGGTTTCTATACCTTCTTTTTCGACAACGATAACGTTCTCCGTCTTCTCTACGATGGCCGTAATATTTCTAGCGCTTACTGGCCAAGACCGTGGACTTTGAGTTGGAAAGCTGGAAGGACGCCGGCTAACAACAGTAGAATTGCGATACTTGATTCCTCTGGCCATTTCCAGTCATCCGACGGTTTGGAATTTTGGTCGGCCGATTATGGCGAGAAGCTTCAAAGAAGATTGACCCTCGATTCCGATGGCAACGTTCGACTGTACAGCCGAGAAGAGGAGACAGAAACTTGGGTTGTTACATGGCAAGCGTTTTCAAAACCATGTCTCATTAATGGAGTTTGCGGACCAAACAGTTTGTGCATCTATGCCCCTAGTGGATTGACATGCTCTTGCATACCCGGATATAAGATGATAAACAAGATCGACTGGTCTTACGGGTGCGAACCGGAATTCAATCTCTCCTGCAATGATGCTCGGGTCGGTTTCCTCAAACTACCTCATGTTGAATTCTTCGGCTACGATATTGGCTTCTCTCCGAATTGCACCTTGGAGAGTTGCAAGAAATTATGCTTGCAGTTCTGTTGCGCGGGGTTCCAGTACAAAACCAATGCTAGTGGTATTAATAATTGTTTCCCCAAGTCATTACTACTAAATGGACAACGTTCGCCGAGTTTTGACGGCGACCTGTATCTAAAACTGCCGGAAGCAGCTCTTTCTTCGTACGACAAGCCCATCCAAAACCTCGGCTTAAATTGCTCGGGTGAAATTCGTCAGCAGCTGGACAGAAAATATATGAAGAGGCGCAAAAATGAGCTTTTGAGATTTATGCTATGGTTCGCTTGTGCAGTTGGGGGAGTTGAGATGATATGTTTCTTTTTGGTTTGGTGTTTCTTGGCTAGGAATCAAATTCCGGGTGCTCTTATGCAAGGGTACCTTCTTGCTGCAACTGGGTTCAAAAAATTCACCTATGCTGAGCTTAAAAAGGCAACACGGGGTTTCAGTGAAGAGATTGGAAGAGGAGGGGGAGGGATTGTGTATAAAGGCATATTATCAGATCATAGAGTCGTTGCAATCAAGCGACTCAATGAAGCTAATCAAGGAGAAGCTGAATTCCTTGCAGAAGTAAGCACCATCGGGAAGCTTAACCACATGAACTTGATTGAGATGTGGGGATATTGCGCAGAGGGAAAGCACAGGCTTTTGGTTTACGAGTACATGGAGCATGGATCATTAGCAGATAACCTCTCGTCCGTTGCACTTGACTGGGAGAAGAGGTTTGAGATCGCTTTGGGTACTGCAAAATGCCTTGCTTATTTGCACGAAGAGTGCTTTGAGTGGGTACTACACTGTGATGTAAAGCCTCAGAACATCCTCTTGGACTCTAATTACCACCCAAAGGTGGCCGATTTTGGCCTGTCTAAGCTACTAAACAGAGGTGGACTTAACGATTCAAGCTTCTCCACGATTAGGGGAACTAGAGGTTACATGGCTCCAGAGTGGGTTTTCAATCTACCCATCACTTCCAAAGTGGACGTTTATAGCTACGGGATCGTCGTGTTGGAGATGGTGACGGGAAAGAGCCCAATGACGGGTGTTGAAAGTGGAGGGGATATGGAGCAGAGAAGGTTGGTTGCGTGGGTAAGAGAAAAGATGAATGGAGCTGCAACTATGGCGTCGTGGATGGAAGAGATCATTGACCCCATGATAGAAGGCAAACATGACACGAGTAAGATGGAAACTTTGGCAGCAGTAGCTTTGCGATGTGTTGAGGAAGACAGAGATGAAAGGCCCACCATGAGCCAAGTAGTAGAGATGCTTCTACGCCATGAAAATGATCATTAGTAATGGTGGCATCACGTGCGAGTGCTATTTTGTGATCTCACAGGTCACATTAGTGTTTTTATATTTTGTTTCTTTTTCTGTCGCGCCAAGTTGTGTTCACAAAATCAAACCTCTGTTCATAAGGGAGTTGCATCATACAAATAATCGGGGTTAAAGTGAAGCTACCCTGTACCCTTGGAGTTTGGACTTGCCTGTGCTAGCTACAGAGTCTAGTCTTTGGGCTTGCCTGTGCAGCTGTGGTATAGTCTGCTTAGCAATTTCGTGTCTGTGCTGTATTTGGTTAGGTTGAAAATGCTGGTGTTGTGTCAAGAAACGACTTTCTTTCTTGTGATAAAATTTCTTGAGTTTCTATGCATGGCATGAAAGTTTCGATACCGGGTGAAGGAGAATGACTCTGAGGGCCTTTTATTTTTAAATTGTATTTTTTTTCTACACATCCTCAAATTGGAAAAAGTGGGGTGACAGTAATTCTGGAGATGAATCACCTGACTTTGGGCACTCTATGCTCATGATGACAAAGAAGTTATAGTTCAAGGAGTAGGCGTAAATTTGGTAGCAGTGGCTTTGCAATGTGTTGAGGAAGATAAAGATGAAAGGCCCATCATGAGCAGAGTAGTAGAGATGCTTCTACGCCATGAAGGTGACTATTAGTGATGGTGGCACCACGAATGTTTTGTTTTTTGGTCTTACGCATTACCCACATTACTGTGCTACATATTTTCTATATCTTTTTTGTCCCCAAGAAGTGTTCACAGAATCATATTAGTGAACCACTTTCCTTATGATTGTATAGCATGAATGAAATTTACAATGAATTCAGTTAGCATCACAACAATTATAGTCATACAACATCCCATCACCTATCTATAAAAATTTATAGTGTCCAAGTTTAAAAAATAAAAAATAAACCCGGAAATGATACTACATATGGAAACCTTACATATATTGGGAACTTACATACTCAGAATGAGAATAGTTTAGAATTAAGGCTTTGGAGTAATTTCAAAGCCATGGGCAGTGACTGGAAGTACATAGGGGCCTGACAACTCACTACAGCATAAGGTTTATCTTGGGAACCTATTTAGGGTGCCATTTGCTTCTTTTTCTTTTTCCGTTTTGTCTTGTTTTGTTGAGCCTCTTAAGAAATTTTATTTATTTATTTATTTTTAATATCAGACAAGGGTCATCTCAAACTAGTTGGTGCAGACTAATCCTGTAATGACTTGATTCTTTTAAAGCATATTTTAATTTTTTTTTCTACACATTGGATTCTTTATATAATCTAAACATATTCTACCTGCTCCCTATACTGCCTATGTCTACACACCCGAGGCACACCCCATACCTCTACCTTGACTTTGCATGCCCCATATCTTCTTTTAAGCACTATCTTTATCTTCTGTCTCCCTTCTTTATTTCTTATATCCGTGCGTGAAGATGACTAGAAGAGAGTGAGAACCAGAGAGTCACGCACAGAGAGCGAGAGAACTCTTAATAAATTTTCTTGCAAGTATTGGGAGCTCTCACAGAGAGGTAAGAGCTCAACACACTTATGTGATATTTTGTTTGTGCGTGTAAATATACATACTACGTAAAAGCCATAAAGACAATATTACCCCCTTTATGTATAAACCGTATACCCTTAATTAAATAGACTCCAATCATCTAAAACTACTATGTTCTCATCCTTTCCACTTTCCAATACCAATACGTTCATTTTTATTTTTTTTATCATCCCTCCTTATTTTATCTCCTTTCAAAGAGAGTCTTATCACCATCCTTTGTACTGGCAACGGAGAAGACGGAGTGGTGTACGTGATGGAGGATCCTACCAGGGAATTGCTGTGGTTCGATCTTGAGTGCAAAGGGGTTAAATTTTGGGTTAGTGTTATGATCTGTTCTTCATAGTGGTGTTGGGGGGCTGTGAGTTTGAAATCAAAACACCACTATGAAGAACAGATCATAACACTAACCCAAAAAAAAAAAAAGAGAAGTGCCGGAAAATAAGAGGTTTAAAATTGTAAACGAAGGTTTAAGAGAAGAAAGAAAGAGAGAATTAAGAGAAGTGCCGGAAAATAAGCTTTTTACTTTAAGGGGCAAACTCTTCCAATGCGCGCAGATGTTTTTTCTATGGCTAAATGTAAAATAAATAGATAACAAAAATCACAAAAAAATTAAAAGTAAAAATTGAAGCAAGTTGAGATAATACTATATGAAGTATCCTTCCTATAGCATCCCGTGTGGATGGTTTGAAATTGTAAATGAAGAAGATCCAATGCTTTGTTGAGAGAAAAATTTCTCAAGAGAAGGCCATACTACTATACTTCCCAGGAGGTTTGAGGCCAACAACTTGGCCCCAACTCATATCAACAAAAAAGAGATGTGTTAAATAAATTGAAAGAGTTTTGCTCCATACACATAATGTCACATAAAATATTATACTTTGGTGCTATACATAGTACTATACATGACATTTCCCATTTAGGTATATTATCTTGAAAAGAAAAAACAATGAACAGAAGTCTTACATTAGTTAGATATAGGTGTGCGTATAGGTACTTAAGGCATCGTCTCCTGATTTTAAAAAATTCAACCGGCCTTATTAAGGTGCATGCTTGGATTCTACCTTAGTCTTGGCACTTTAATGTGTGTATTTAGATTGTATTATCTTAAAAAGGAAAAACAAATGATTTAGACATTCAATTCTGATTCAAAAAGGTTGTTTTAGAACTCATGATTCATGAATATATGCTAAACATTATCTAATTTTAATGAGAAAAAAAATATAAAATACTCTACCCATTTGAGACATTTACAAGACTGTCTAACACTTAATTTAAGTAATCGTGTCTCAATTTTTATTTTTTTTATAGTTTTCTCCTAAATTATATATATATATATATATATATATATATATATATATATATATATATATATATATATTGATACAAACTGACTTTCTCCTAAATTATATTGCTATAGATTTTCATCAATAATTAAATTGGCTAAATAAAACTATTTATGATTATAAAAAATCTCTACGTCTTTACATAAAATAAGGATACAACTAAATTAGTGCACATGCAATAACTAGTGTATATATATATATATATAAAAGAGAGGATTCCGTCGACATCTAAAATAAAACTTTTTACACTTACACCTATCAATATTTTTTTATAAAAATCATATTTTGTCAATTCAACCGTCATATTACGTATTCCTATCATGCACATCACACATGTCAAATTTTAAATTAATCGGATATTGGGAAGTATTTGATCCATAAATTTACATTTCTTTTAATAAATAAAACTTTAATTTTAAGCACCTTATGGATGACATGGCTCTTAATCTCCGATTAGCTTAAAATTTTGCATGCATGACGTGCATGACAAGAATATATAATCCAACTATTGGATTAATGAAATATGATTTCTGTAGAAAGATATTGATGGGTGTAAGTGTAAAAAGTTTTAATAGGTGTCAACGGAACCTCCCATATATATATATATATATATAATACTTCAATTTTCAGATTAATACCTTGCTATTTTTGTTCATAGCTGATTATATAAACACAACACATACTTGGGTATACGCGCACACACCCGATACGACCGAATATGTAGGATGTATTTTATATGTATTTTCTTAGTTTGGGTTAGTGTGGATGAACTCACACCATGTCCTGAGAACAAAGGACTGATTATAACATCATATTTGAAGATTTGTGGCCATAACTCAAAAGTTTTATAAAAATGACAGATTTTCGGGTCATGGAACCCGTGACTTTGAGCCCAAAAACCCATATGTTTTTATTAACCTTAACATGAGATATTTATATAAACTGTAGAAGGATTGATAAGCTTTAATTTGGATTTTGAATCACTGAGAACGGTTGAGAAATGAGTGAGATAAGTTAAAGAGAAGTTGGCCAAAAATTCACAAAAACCAAATGGTTTTCTGATGCAACCCGTACCAAGGTTAGGGGTGACATATTTTTGATCCAATGTGGGTGAGCTCACCCACACCTACTATGTTTTCATGTATTTGAAAACCTTAGATGATTCCAAATTTGATGAGTGGATTCGTCTTGATAAGCCCTACCGTGTGGACCCTTGGTTGACCACTTTGACTACAATTTGACTAACTTTGACTTTTAACTTATTTTTCTATTTTTCATAAATTCTGAAAATACAAAATAAATTTCAAAAATTATAGAAAATTTCCAAAAAAAAAAAAGGGAAAATGGTTTTAAAAATTATCTTGACTCTTCTAGGCCAAAGTTGACCAATTGGACTTCATTTTTAACCACATTTGATTCTTTGACCAATTTTCTATTTTCCAAAAAATAATATAAAATTTCAGAAAATTATAGAAATTTACGAAAATTATAAAAAGTGTTTTAAAAATTATATTGACACTATGGGACTCTAGTTCAATCTTAGAGAAACCTAAAATAATTAATTTGACCATTAAATTATTATTTATTTTGATTTGGAAATCTCCTAAGTATGTGCGTCTGCAATATAATCAAATTCAGTTGGTCCTTGGGAGGACCCTAGGGAGCATTAGCATACATTGGCATTTTGGGCATTGTCACACGAGGTTAGAGTTAGTCTTGCACATGAATTGAGGTATGGATTGTGATTTCTCTCCTTTTGGTATAACATGTTTTATTTAACATGCTTTTCTAAATTAATGGTGATCTTAGATTTAAATTGAAAATATGATACATGGTATATAACATGATGTGTGGTGATATTTATTGTGAACTTTGAGGCATATTGATTATCAGGAAATGTTTATATTATAAAAATCACTTAGAGCATGTTTTTGAGAAATATTGATTAAAACCATGCCTCACATGAGTATGAAATGTTTTTGGATTTATGTGAATATTTGGTTCATGATATTATTTTGTGGAGGTTATGAGTCTCGGATTGTATCATGCGGGTTAGGGCCTACGGTCTTTGGTTAATAATACTCCCAAAAGTGAGCAAGTATGAGTCATGGGCCCTTGGGTGAAAGCCCCAGAACCCTTGAGGAAGAGCTTGTGGTATAGCTGGTTTCATGTTTGGTTGGCGCCAAGGGTTGGTTAGCCTAAGAGTCAGCGACAGGTGAAATAGTTCTTGACCTCCATGTTTTGGGTGAGAACGGATTTTATGAACCATGATTTGAGAACGATATTTGATGCAAAACCTACACAATTTATAAAAAAAACCTGCTTAATTCTCTATAATTTATATAACTGTCTTTATAATATCCCATGTATTAATGTTATATTATTAGTTAAGATATCACACATATTCCAATTGGGCTTCGTAGCTCATTCTTGTACTTCACGCAGATTCACATATTGAAATTGAGGGTTTGCCACAGGCAAACGCCTAACTATTTGACTAGAGTTTGGAACTTAAGGTTGCATGCATGTTGGTATTGTTAGATGCACAAGCATGGCACTTAGTTCATGGACATGTTTTGAGTATTACTATTATTTAGATATTTTGGACACTTATATTACCTATACGCCAGGGATGTTGGCATTATTATTTTGGATATCGGGTATGATGCGTGAGCATGACATATCATATGGTTTTATTTAGATGTTATTGATGAGTAGGTACAATCTCTATTTTCAAAGTTATTTGAAAAAAAAAAAAAAAAAATTACACGTGGCTTTTGAGTAAGTCTCCTACTAAAATTTTACTTTAATTTGTCCATGTGTATAACTTTTTAAACGCTAACTTTTCAACGCCTTAACCCTCCGGGTCAAGGTGTTATAAGTCCTTCATAATATACAAACAACCCGCAAACTTATGCATCCAAAAGTGAAAGCGTAGATACTCAAACTCAGGATCTTTAATTCTTGCGTCGAGATCCTTTACCATATACGCTACTCTCACGGGTTCTCTAAGAAAATTAAAAAGGAGTGAATTATTGTAAATTTAATGCTAGTGGGATCACACAATTCAAAAGGCTAAGAGATGTGTGGTTTTAAACTCTAATCTAGGTCAATGTGTTGTTTTAAACTCTAATCTAGGTAAATTTCTAGTCATTTAGAGTAGGAATCTTAGATTGTTATAAAGACATGTCATCCTACCCTTAAGTCTCATAAATTTTTAGCATATTCACTAGCCCATTTAATATAATCATATAATTACTAATAAGATGATTTAATATAATCATATAATTACTAATAAGATGGATGGTTCTGATCCTACGTTTTGAGGCTAACATGAAATAATTCACATAACATTAATTGTTAAGAGTTGTAAATAAGAAGCATCAGTTTAATTAAATCGTTTTTCCTTATGACCATCTTTAGAGATTTATCTGAAAATGACAATGTGTGTGAGACGGCTTTAAGAGGCTTGGATACCATTTTATCACACACCACCTAAAAAGTACGGACACGTGGTACGATTACGATACGACAACAGTTACGACACGACACGTTGACACAGCAAATCCTTAAAATTTAGGATACGACACGGCGAGGACACATCATGATCCTACATCATAAGAAGTCTGATGTTAGTCCACCCCCCAGTGGCAACATGGACCCAACGTGCCTCAATGGCAATTCCGCTGATAGTTCTCTAAGACTAGGGGTTTCATCTCCAATTAACACATCTTATTCCAATTTCTGTCTCACATGTATTGGAAAATTAATGGATTATTTAAATCTTGGATGGTTTATAAGGGAATTAGCCTTTTTTGCGGGATTTCAAACGCTCGACTTATATTTTTTGGGGTGCTTGTCAAGTTTTTATTTTTTATTTTGTTTTATTTTTTTTTTAGTCAATTGTCTTTGTCAATTCAATGTTAACTTATTAAAGTCGGACTGGTCAATCATAGACATGCTCAAGTGATCAAGTTCCAATCAACCAGTTCAACCACCGATGGGCCTAGACCACTTAGTCCAACTTACAAACGTACAGTCATAAAATAAAATTAAAAATTAAGAAAAAAATTTACTTCTAAATAACTTAATATTAAGAAGAAGCTTCCTGGCTCTATGTTAGGAAAGGGTTTTGTTTCATTTCTACTAATTTCAACCGTTCTTCTTATTATATACTCCGTATTATGTTAATTTCAATTTCAATTTTATAGTGTAATTTGAATCGATTAATTGAACGATTCACCGATTCATTTGTCCAACTAACTGAGCGAGAAAAGAGTTAATAAAATTGGTCAAAAGCTTGAATTCTCCACCGTTCCGTTTTGTATTGTCAACATCGGTGAATAAAAACAGGACGCTCAATTTTTTTATCTCATTTCTCTAATTAAGATAAGAACACGTACCATGCAGATCCCACAAATTCAAGGGTTACCTTCGACCGGCGACTTAGCTTTTGTCCACTGTCATATTTTCTTTTCTTCCTTTTTTTTTTTTCCTCATTTGTAGATACTTTACTCCACAGTCCACTCTTTAGGGCGCATAAAATATTTCTATATAGTTGTTTTGAATAAGGAATTTTTAAGACCATAAAAAAAATTGCCGTTCTAACTTCTATCAAACCAGTTATAAATCATTAAAATTAAGCTATTTTTTTAACCGAACAAGCAAACCTACAACTTATTAGAGGTTCCAAACCTTTTTAATGGCCCAAAACTTAGTGGCATATCCCTACCCAAATAAGGACAAGGTTTATAGGGTTTAAAAATGTTTTGGTTTCAATTCTGCATCCATGCATGTGTGGAGGCATGAATTCTTCTATCCAAAAAAAAAGGGGTAAGACAAGGTGCATATAAGGGGCATAATGTGAGTGGAAGCCTAAGTAGAAAGGTAGGCCTAATTAATCTTTTGATCCATGTTTAGTCAGCTTTTTAAACATCTATTCGAAATTTCAACCAATACACTCCTAAAATGATGCCTGAGGTCGCTGGATGGGGTATGGCCACGGCGGCTGAATCTATGAATTTCTCTCAACGCTGCTCCTTTAAATAAATATATATATATATATATAATCCAAAGCTGTTTTGCTAGTGCTTTCTTTGAAAAATTGAACCTCAAAATTTTGTTCTACGTATGTATCACCACTGGACAGAGGGAAGACAAACAGAAACAAACAAGCAACAAAAAAGTCTCGTTTTCTCGCATGTAGCTTTCAGGTGCCATTTATGTCAAGCAATCCACCGGGCAAAAATTGACAACAATTTTAAAATTTCACGTGCTCATCCATAGAAGAAGACTTAGAAAAAATATCGTACCTCCGAGTCAAGTGGATTTGTTAGGAACGAAAGGATAGGAAACTAAATTAATAATAGAAGGTCGCCTTGCCTGCAACGGCTGCAAGTTACGTTCCTCGTATGCCGTTGGACTGAGTAATTAATTTGGGTCCCATTATTTAATACGAAAGAGACAAGTGCTTTTAAACCAACGTGTAGCTCATAAACTCAAAAGGAAGTACCTCAACAGAAAAACAAAAAATACAAAAATTTTATTTTTTTTAAATTAAAAAAAAAAAAACAAAAAAATGAAATTTGGTGGCCAGCTGTGCTGATGTAGGCTATACTAGCTTTAGAACCCGTGCGATGCACGGATTAATTTATTAAAAATAATATTATTAGTAAATTAAAATTTTAATAGAACAATTATTCTCTAAAATAGTAAAATATATGTGTTAATATAATATATCAATTAAATCGAAAACATATAGACAAAAATAAATAAAATAGTTTAATCAAAATAATCTTTGGTGTGATGTTAGCATAATGTATTACACAAAATTTAATTATACTCCCGAAAAAGATAAATTATTTTGAAAAACAATTAATTTAATGGTAGAAACTTGTAAAAAATGAAGGAACTGATACGTTATGATATTTGGTGGAAAAATATTAAAATTTTCTAGAGCCTAACCCATCCCACAATCATGGTTTTAACATGTTGGATATACCAAAGCAAGTATAGCCGTTAAAGGTGTCTCGAAATCCAACGGTGGAGATTGTAAAATGCATGACAATGATGAATCTTGGTCTATCGTGAGGTTTTGAGTGGGTTTTACAAAGAGTGAAAAACCATGGAGAAAAATATCAAAAATATGTTTGAGATTAGAATATAAAAAAATGAGAGAAAGTATAGATTGAGAAAGAGAATAGGAGAAAAAGCCAGAAGAAGAAGAAAATAAGAGAAAGTATAAATATTTTCAACTTTATGTAATTAACCATATGGAAGAATTTTGATTAATATATATATATATATTTTTATTCATGTCGAAAGCAAATCAGGAGAATTTGAAGATTCTGGCGAATTGTATTTTCTTTTTTAATCCTCCTTTCCTCTGTTTATCTCTCTTTTTAATTATGACTATTTGTAGTTTTATACGTTTAATTTTTAGGAGGGGAAATGAATAGGCATAAAGAAAACAGAAAAATATAGTACAGTCTATTAAGTTTGGGTTGAACATTGTATAGTGTGGGTTTTCTAATCCTCCCACACAAAAACAAAGAGATATGCAATGAACACCAAACGTCAACTTACCTCCATCGTGTGAGAAAAAGCAAGTAATACCAAAAAAAAAAAAAAAAAGAAGAAGAAAAAAGTAAGGAATTTATCTTTTGGTGATCACTTCCCAACTTGATATCAAACAAAAAAAGTTAGTAATACTTTTGAATTACTTATCAAGTCAATTTGTAGGAAGTTAATAGACAAAATCTTTTGTTTGGTATTAAGTTAGAAAGTGATTACAAAAGTAGTTTGTAGTTTTCCTAGCAATCATTAAAAGTAACCTTTTAAAAAAAATTACATTTTAGTGATCGCTTCCTAACTTAATACGAAACAATGGAGGTTAGTTGTCATTTTGCGCACATTGGTAGTCAATTTGTAATAAGTTGACAAATAATATCATTTTCTTGGAATTAGGCTAGAAAGCGTTACTAAAAGGTAATTTTACCAAAAATGCAATCTCCCGCTGCCGCTGCCAACTGTTTTAGCATGTGAGAGGGAGGGGAAAAAAAAAAACCTATGTTGACACGTGGCAATTAAAAAATTACATTTTAGTGACTTCTTCCAAACTTAATACGGAAACAATGAAAGTTAGTTGTCATTTTGGCAAATATTGGTAGTCAATTTGTTGTAAGTTGACAGATATATCCTTTTCTTGGAATTAGGTTGGAAAAGTGTTACTGAAAGGTAATTTTACCAAAAAATTTCTCCCACTGCTACTGTTTCAGCATGTGAAAGGAAAAAAAAAAATTTTAAAAATCTATGCTGACACGTGGCACAAAGAGAGTCACTTTCCTCCGTTTTAGTATATATACTAGCTTCGAATCCCGTGCGATGCACAGATTAATTTATAAAAAATATATATATATATTATAAGCAAATTAGAATTTTAACAAAATACTTATTCTCTAAAATAGTAAAATGTATTTATTAATATAATATATCAATTAAATTTAAAAGATATAGACAAAAATAATCTTTGATGTTCAATCAAAATTATTTTTGGTGTGATGTTAGTGTAATGTATCATACAAAATTTAATTATACTCTCGAAAAAGATAAATTATTTTGAAAAACAATTAATTTAATGGTAGAAACTTGTAAAAAATAAAAGAACTGACACGTTATGATATTTGGTAGGAAAATATTAAAATTCTCTAGAGCTTAACCCATTTCACAATCATGGTTTTAACATGTTGGTATATATCAAAGCAAGTATACCCGTTGAAAGTATCTCGAAATTCGACAGTGTAGATTTTAGAATGCATAACAACGATGAATCTTAACATTCCATAGGGTTTTGAGTGGGTTTCATAAAGAGTGAAAAACCATGGAGAAAAATATTAAAAATTTGTTTGAGATTATAGCATAAAAATTTGTTTTCTTTATATCTATTCATTTCCCCCCCTTTTTTTTTTTTAGTGTTAGAAGCAAATTGGGAGAATTTGAAGATTTTGGCGGATCACATTTTCTTTTTTACTCCTCATTTCCTTTATTTGTCTCTCTTTTTAATTATGATTATTTATAATTTTATATCTTCAATTTTAGAAGGGGAAATGAATAGGTATAAAGAAAACAAAAAAAATATAGTACAGTCTATTAAGTTTGGGTTGAACATTGTATAGTATGGGTTTTTTAATCTCCACACATAAAAACAAAGAGATATGCAGTGAATATTAAGCGTCAACTTATGTCTACCGTATGAAAAAGAGTAAGTAATACCAAAAAAAAAAAAAAAGGAAAAAAAAAAAGGTGGGAAATTTATCTTTTGGGGAATTTATCTTTTGGTGACCATTTCCCAGCTTAATACCAGAGAAAGAAAGTTAATAGTCCTTTTGAAGCACCTATCAAGTCAATTTGTGGTAAGTTGACAAACAATATCCTTTGTTTGGTATTAAGTTGGAAAGTGATGACTAAAAGTAATTTTCTCAAAAGTCACTAAAAGTAACTTTTGACAAAATTACATTTTAGTGACTACTTCCAAAATTAATATGAAACAACGGATATTGGTTGTCGTTTTAGCACACATTTGTAGTCAATTTTTAGCAAGTTGATAGAAAATATCCTTTTTTGGTATTAGATTAGAAAACGGTTACTAAAAAGTAATTTTACCCAAAAAGGCAACTCTGCTTCTGTTTCAGCCTGAAAAAAAAAAAAAAAAAAAAAAAAAAAAAAAAAAAAAAAAAAACCGACGAAGAAGAAGAAGAAGAAGAAGAAGAAGGAGGAAGAAAGGGGAAGAAAGAAGTGACGCGTGGCAAGCTACAGGAACCCATCTTCCGTGCTCTCTTATTCCACTGCTGAACATGTGATTTAACCCAAAAAAAATAAAGAAAAGAATGAAAGAAAGAAAGGGGCAGAAAGAAATGACGCGTGGCAAAAGCTACAGGAATCTCATCCTCCGTTTTAGTATATATATAATAGATGTCATAATTTTTTTTTTTTTTTTTTGATAAATTTCTTTATCTTGGAAAAAAAAAAAAAGTGTGATCGGGCTTGGATTTGGTTGGGGTGGGCCTGGCTTAGGTTGGGTAATCCAACCCTTGAATCTAAAAATCAGGTTAAGAAACATAACCCAATGTATGAAAAAATTGGTTCAAGCCCAAACATGACGGAGTAATTTTTTTGTCTGATTAAGCCCACACATTACTCGAATTGGGTAGGACTCAATCCGCCCAAGTTGTAGTTCTACTAAAAGAATAGTGTATCCAAATTACGTTCTCAAAACCAATCCACACAAAAAAATTCAAAGCCATTTCCCCCATTTTGGAAAGCTCTTGTCATTATTTTTAACAAAGCATCCACTTATATTCTGCTACCATTTACAGGATAATTAGGAAATTGAAATGCCATGCTGCTGTCCCTGATTGATGCCAGTGTTTTCATCCTATTTTTCTTAGATTATACTCATTCTTGGGAAAAACAAAGGATCTTACAAAGGCGACCGCATCTCTTGCAGCTAAAGCAAGAATGTCTGCACAGGAAATTGTTGAAGGACAGACAGTTTCAAGAACCCGCTTCATTAAATCTACAAGCTTGTAGCCTCTTAGACTCTGATTTGGTGGCGCCACCTTCTCAGGTGATGGGTATCCATAAGCACCATCTAACAATACTGAAGCATCGCACGTACCCCTTGCAAGGATAAAATAGATAGAAACTCAGTCATTAAAGCAAAAAAGCAATATTCACCCTGAAGAGATCCAATGCAAAACTAAAAGAGGACTTACTGGGTTACTCCAACGAAGCAGTCATGGAGGTGGAGCCACAACAGTGCAGCGGGCAGTGATGGGTGGCGGCGAGAGGCCAACCATACAAGTATTGACAATCTTTTTTGCAGCAGGGCATCGCTTGGCATAGAAACCAACCCTGAGCAAGCAAACTTGTCTCACTTGCAATGTCATTATCATCACAATTCACAAGCATAACCAACATGATTTGTTGCATCTTCTCCGTCAAGAGAGAAAGATCAATAGACTGTGTATGTGATCTATTTATATTTTATTTTATTTTATTTTATTTATTGGCGGGTATTCCCATGGGTGAAGATAAGATACAGTTGGTTAGTTGGAATGCCAGTTAATAGGAAGAGTTTACAATGAAAAGGGAAGTAGTAGGTCAACAGAGTATTACCTAGGCTTTGGCAAAATCCAGCCCAACAATCGTGGGTTTCATAAGCTGAGCCCACACAACCTTCAGTTGATCTGGGATCTTTCAACTTCGTCCAAGCAGAGTTATTTGAAAAACATAAAAATTTGGTCAATTAAAGATAAATCTGACCACTTTTTATTTCACCATTGTTCAATAAAACTCTTTTTTTTTATAAATTTGTACATATGCCAACTCCTTTCTTAGAGGTTTAATTAGTTTAGTGGACCCAACTTCCATGAGCATTTGACCATAGTAGTCAACTTTCCGCACAAGATAACAATGATTGTGTGGTAAAAAATTTTAAAAAAAAGCCTAGAAATATATTAAATGGGGGGTGAATAATCTCCCAATCAAAAGGAAAATACAGTGCGGGACCACAACTTCACATGGAAAGTTGTCACAAAATTTTCAAATTCCACTGGATTTTCAAGGAAGCTGGAAATCACTCAGGTCACTGAACCATCAAACAAAATTATTCGAGACAAGTATTCCTGATGCCTTTCGGCTCTCAAACAAAACTTTAGTCTGATATTTCTTTTCATTTGGAGAAAACAAACAAATTCAGGTAATTTTCACTCTTTTAAAGGGGGAATTAAATAAAATATGTAAATGATTCCCAAAAAACAGAAATTCCTGCTCAACTGTTCATTCCTTTCATGAATGGCACCATGTTTTATCTAAATTGTGAATTATGAAAACAAAAAAAAAAACAAAAAAAGACAGAGAGTACAAAGAGATTTCATTACTTAGTTTTCTCTCTTTTTCAATTTTTTTTGTTAATTTTTTGTTTTCTATTCAAAATAAAATTGTTCCTCGGAACACATCACCCACGTCCACACTACTTCTGTGCTTCATTCCCCCCGCTAGTTCCTCATCTGTACACTACCAAAATTATTATTTTTGGTTTATAATAAAAAACAAAACGAGAGGATGATTCAAAAAAACAAAGAACGTTTTTTTACTCTCTCTCTCTGTCTCTTCAATTCCTTTCCGAATTGAATAATTCCTTTGGATAGCCATCCCTAATCACAAGCCTTCACATTCGCTAGCTACTCGACCTTGCCTATTGCAAAACGTTTCACCACAGCATTCCTAATCGCTTCAGTCTGCAAACAGAGTCCGTTCTGCTCCATCCCTGTCATGTAGTTCCTCACCTCCTTCCTTATCATCTCTTGCATCACAGCCAAGAACTCCTCACTGAAGAACTGTTTCTCAGCCACTGATCCAAATTCACAGTTCTGACTGATCTGAAGCGGCGACATAGTCGCTTGTTGCATCGGGACAGGGTGTGCCTGTGCCTGTGCCTGTGACTGTATCATCTGGCTATGGTTCGTTTCATGATCGGATCCGAATACTTGATTCGAGACCTCACACGGATCGGATCCTGGAAGTGAGAGACTGAGGGAGGTAGGAGGATCAATAGTCGGAGACGAGATCTCGATGTGCTGTGTAGTCAGAACTACCGAACCGGTTCTCGTCACCGGTCTATAGACATGCGATGAAGACATACCAGGAAGACTAGAATCGCTCAAATCGGAACCGGACGGACTGCTCGGATTAATGTACAGACCGGAGACAGTTGTGCCAGCACCAACACTAGCCGATCTCTTGAGTGCCGGCTGCGCGTGCGCATCAACGGTTAAATCTTCGGCCATAGACGAGCATTTCCGCTTCAGGGTCGAATTCCAGTGGTTCTTGATGGCGTTATCGGTTCGGCCGGAGAGGAGACGGGCAATCGTCGCCCACTTGTTGCCGAACTTCGCATGTGCCCTAACGATCGTCTCGTCCTCCTCCGGCGAGAAAGCCCTGTGCTCGACTTGGGGCGAGAGCTGGTTGCACCACCGGAGACGGCACGATTTGCCTGAACGACCAGGGATCGATTTGCTGATCAGAGACCAGTTCCTCGGCCCATGCTTCTGCACCAGCCTCTGCAACGCTTCATCCTCTTCGGGGCTCCACGGACCTTTGATCCGATCCAAATCTCTCCTCGAAGCCGCCATGGAGGTAAACCCTAACCCTAATTGAATTAACGAAATAAACCCTTAAAATAACAAAATTTACAAAAATAGCAATTACAAAGGAATAATAAGATAGGGGTGTTTTGGTCGGTGGTCGTTGTGGTGGTAGTGGTGGAGGCGGAGCCTCACCTTGTTCTGAGAAGAGAACACAGGGCTAGGGGAGTAGGGAAGGTATTTATACAAGAAGATAAGGATGACCGACTGAGCCTGTTACTGTGACCGGTCTTAGCCGTTGCGAGTGGCGCTCCTTCTAGGCGAGGCAGTTACTAGCATACAGCTGTCAAATTGACACGCGTCGTCTCATGGCGCTTCCAACTTTACACACACAAATAAAATCACGCTCTAAAATCTCGCTTGTCAAAGTTAAACCGACCGTTTTGGAAGTTATATTTTATTAAATTGAAAATTCAAAAATCAAAAATCAAAAAAATATCTTTAAAGCAGGGGGTGGGAGTTATCGGGTAATTTTCGAAAAGATTGAACTGAAAGTGTACGGTTGAGGGGAGCGGATGACTTTGACTAAGCCAGGCTGGAGAGCATTTCGTGAAGGATTTTTTATTTTTTATTTTTAAAAATAAAATATATGAGGAAAAAGACGGATGAAATGCTGAGCTGGCGATAAACGACAAAGTTGGGTAGCAGAATCAAGGGGGGAGGGGACGAAAGCGGGGTACTGTTATTTTGTCAGTCCAGCCTGTAAACCAGCCTTCAATCCACCGCCACGTTTTATTCAGAACTGTACCCCTAACGGCCTTCAATCCACCGCCACGTGCCGGTTTAACACCCACCACCTCCCCGAACTGCCAAAACCGACTCCACCGCCCTATCAGCATTAATAATATGTTTTTTTGAAGACTTTCCTGCTTGCTTCGTCTTCTTAATTTGAATTTTAGTTAAAATTCAAACAATTAACTAACGACTAATCCTGTAACGAGAAAGAAAACCAAACGAACATCAATAGAGGAGGATCGTTCAATTCAAGAGTGCTAGGCTGCTATGCTAGTCTGCGGTAGCTAGCAGCCTAACACCGACTCTTTCCCTTTTTTATTTAGTCCTTTTTAGCGAGACATAAGACCTATGTACAATAAAATAAAATTGTTAAATATAATAATTTAGGTTATCTACTAGTACGTCAGTCGCATTTTAGTAATAAATGAAAAAAAAAAGGTTTAAGATAATTGAAAAGTACAATATCATAGTAATCTTGATTAGCATATCAAATTATAAATGTAACATTTACACGTATTGTGTTCATGAGAAAACTCGACCACAACTAAACATTCTTTTGAATTCAAAACAAATTAACAGAAAGATGATGGCTTTTAGTTTCTTTTTTTTCTTCTTTGCTTCACCTAAAGATTCTTTGTGCTCCATTTTTTATTTTTTATTTTTGGGTTGGGTCATATTAACATACTTTATAAAAAAAAAAAAAATTCAGAAGACACCAAATAATAGACCTTACTATGAGAGAGGGAGACGGGGATAAAGCAGTGGGTGTGGATGTTATCATAATGGACATCGTGGTTCTCGTGCTATATTTTTCCGTCCGAGTCTGAATATATTAAAGAAAGGGCAAAGGGCCCATTAAGAATTGACTATTGAACTGGTCAGAAATCGCCAAGGATCGATGAACCAATAATCACACATTCACACCCTTGGAACCGTTGAGTCTGCCTTTCAGTCATCCAACTT
Organism: Liquidambar formosana; assembly: GCA_039720395.1. Taxonomy (NCBI): domain Eukaryota; kingdom Viridiplantae; phylum Streptophyta; class Magnoliopsida; order Saxifragales; family Altingiaceae; genus Liquidambar; species Liquidambar formosana. The sequence continues at coordinate 26,834,478 of CM077833.1, forward strand.
GCAGCTGTGGAAAGTCATTTGTCTCTACTTTTTATTATTCTTTATCCGTGTATTTTCTCTCTCTTTCTTATTTTGCTACATTTTATATTGCCAAAAAATAACTACAGTTCAATACAAATTACTACTATTAATTTCTTAATAAATGATTGCTAACTTAACTAACACTGACTACTAATTATAATTATTTTATGTAGTCTAACCAATCTAAAATTCCCTCTATCTAGGTGCTAAACTACTTATATATAAATCAATAAGTGGATTACAACTAAAAATGTTTTATATTGGATTATCTATACTACTTATAAAAGTCTATATCTTAGAAAAACTTTTGATTAACCATTCTATCCTCGTTTTAATTTATAAATATAATTTTAACCTTGGTAACAAATAAAAGTTAGATTTTAACTTAAACTCTTAACAAATAAAAATTAGATTTTAACTCAAACTATTAAGAAATGAAAATTAGATTCTTACTCAAATTTCTAATTATATTGGCAACTCTTTGAATATTCCATTTTATGGGCAAAAAAAATTCTGAATGTATATTTAAAGGGTCTTTTAACTTTCATTGACAATTTTAATAAAAATTATGTACTTTTGAATTTTAAATATTATATTTTATGGAAAAAAATATGAAATCTTTATGTATTTATTATTTTTTATATATTCCCTCCATTTCATAACAAGTGTTCTTTTTTTCTTTTTGCGATGTTTTAAAATAAGTGTCCCATTTCAAAAATCAATAGATCTTTTTTCCTCATTTCCTAAAATACCCTTAAAAAGGTTTTCTTTCTTTTTCTAATGTTTTACAAACTTGAGGGCAAAATTGGAATTTCAAAATATACGCATTGATGTGAAAGCATTTAAAAGGGTTTCATTAAAAAATGTGTTTTCTCAAAGAGAACACTTATTATGAAATGGAGGGAGTAACTAATATTATTTAAAAATATTTACATGCAACACACGTGTGCTATATCTAGTATATATAAGCAAATGATATGTGGAAACCAAGAAAGGTTGAACTACAGATAGGTCCAGTTAGGGCAAACAATTACAGTTTATTAAAAATTATTAGTCATTCTGTGTTAAGTTAGTAGTCCTTTACTATAAGTTATAATAATTTGTATTAAAATGTGATTATTTACTGTAGCCGGACCTATCTGTAATTCCCCCCACAACAAAAGTTTGTACGTCTTAATCTCTTTTCAATATTGCAAACTACACTTCCTAGAATTCAATGAGCTTTGGCTTTTAGCAATCAAATGGAGGGTCATGTCAAACGGCTGGAGCCATATGCTCCCCAATGGCTACGACTCAAGGGTCAATGGGTTGGCATCCAGACGCTTCATCTGGTTGATGGGTTGACCCCACTGGGGCACACTAAAATTATCTAATAAATAAATTAGTCTTTTATCAAATCACTGCTCTACCAACAAGCTTGTAGGTAAGTGACATTTTTCTCTTGATAAGTTTTGAGTGAGGTTATATATTGGTGTAGTGAATTTTATATCTATGTTATCTCAAAAAAAAAGGAGAAAAAATGCTTCTATTTTCACAATTGTAGATGTCAGTATTTAAAAATATGAAAAAACCACCAATAATTAATGATGACAAACTGACATTTGTGTTTTATAAGTTGGCATTTGTTTGACTCTCTTCCAAGATTTCACATGGCCATAGGTCTGGTCGCTTATAAATTTGGTTAAGTTGAACCTCGTTCGTGGTTACAAAGTTGTGCCGCACACACTATTATATTTGTCATAAAATTTACTAGCTAAAAACTAAGATATTTTATATTTGGATCTTTGACTCAACTAATCATTGAATATGGGTAAGCTTGTTACCTACTTTATATAAGTTAACACTAAAAAAATCTAAGAAGTTGATCCCATAAGATAGTTGAACTTGGGACACACTTTTTTTGGGTACAATTGGAGAGGATCGAAGTTCTAACCTACCATTTTTCTCACCCTCCTTCACCACTAGGCTAACCCTAGTGGCTAAAGAGATAAACTTTCATGTAAGTGTGTAACCTACTATCATGTACTTGTGAGTATGTATTTGTTACAGTTACAAAATAAGATAGGTGGCCATATGCCAAGTTGGGGCCAATCCAAGCTCAACCTAGTCTCTAAATTAGGCCCGAAAATGAGATCATGAGCTCAACCAATTGTCAAGTTAGCTGGCTAAACTCTTGATAAGCCAATCTCAACCCACCCCAGTGACACACTCAAGATTAAATCTAGAAACTACCAAATGATAAGGAACAGAATGATCCGTCTGCCACAAGACTTGTAGGACAAAACATATGCATTGGATGTATTTGGCAATAATGCTCAATGCCATTGCAAATTACAAAACGTCCATTCATCACCTATTTTTGGTTGTTTAGAAGGAAGCAGATTCCGACTTTTGAGTAGGTGGTTGGTTGGTGATTGGTTTGCTTTGTGTGGGCCCAGCGTGTGCGTGCGAATGGGCGGAAAGCGGAAGGAACGGCCCTCATTTCATTCTCTTTAGGGAAGGGCTATTGCAACCCTCCATGTTTATCACTCCACCCTCCATCCTTTAAGTTTTAAGATTTTATGCAAAATATAAAATATTTTTACAAAAACTAGTCACGATGTTCATTAAAAAACATCATTTTAAATAATTCTGTATGAGAAATTTTTTTCTAAATCTATCGTTTAAGTAGATTTTTTAAACCATTTATGGCCTTTATTTTATTTTTTGTTAAAAAGTCTATTTAAACTATAGATTTTAAAAAAACTTTCTTTTGTAAAATTGTTCCAAATGATGTTTTCTAGTGGATATTGTAGCCGATTTTTGTAAAAACATTTTATATTTTCATAAAATCTTAAAAACCAAAATGAAAGACGAGATTTAATAAAAAAGTGGGGTTGCAATAGCCGTTCCCTTCTCTTTGTTTTGGGCCCAAATTCATGTGGGCCCTTTATCTCTTGTTTGTTTAGGGAATAGTTATTGCAACTCCAATTTTTTTTATCAAACCCCCTTTTGTTTTGGTTTTTAAGATTTTATACAAAATATAAAAAGTTTGTACAGAACCAACCACGAAAACCATTAGAAAATATCATTTTGAACAACTTTGTAGAAGAAATTTTTTCCAAAATCTATCTTTTAAGTAGATTTTTTAGCAAAAAATAAAATAAATGCTATAAATAGCCAAAAAGTTTACTTAAACGATAAGTTTTGAGAAAACTTTCTTCCACAAAATTGTTTTTTTTTGTGGGTCACGCGACTTATTTTCATAAAAACCTTTTATATTTTGTATAAAACCTTATAAACCTAAAAGATAAGGAGTAGAATGATAAAAATGGGGGGTTACAATAGCTGTTTCCGTTTGTTTGTGGTTTGTGGTCCGTGGCCGTGAATGCTCGATGTAGGTATGTGGCCCATCTCAAAAGCTGGTTTTATATTGGTTAGTATTTGGCAAGTTAGAATGTTAGTCTCGCCTACGGGCAAATAATTACGCATCAAAATAAGTTAGTAATCATTCTTAATTGAGTTATTAGTCATATACTATAAAGTTAATAGTCCTTTGTATTGATATGCAATTATTTGTCCATAACAGGACCAATCTGTAATTCCCCCCCCCTTTTACATTTTTTTTTTTTTTTTTACTGATGAAACACATATCTGGTAGCATTTTCGACGTCAATTATTCAACTTTGAATATGGTTTGAAAATTTTATTATACTTACCAACTATTGTAATTAATGTGATGAGACTTTAATTCAAAACCTACAAAAAGCAGATATTTTGAGTTCGTTGTGCAATACACTCTTTGAGGGGGTCATGATCTATAAAATGGACGTTTGTTGATCAAAATGGATAAGTTGTTGATGCCCTTGCTTTCATATGAGAACTATTGAAAATGCTTTGTCTTTTTTAATTTTTTTGCCAAACCATAAGAGAACACATACACTCACGCAAAATTAAAATCAAGACGTTCGCAAACTCTATATTTCTATTGGGATGAAACATTGCATTAGACTCTAGAGTTATTGACATTGAAGGTGCTTAGTTGACCTTGGGTTTATCAAGTTACTATGTCAAACACTGAGTGGAGGCATTTATTTTTGATAATAGTGTTCTGAAGATTAGATTTCCACCAAATTTGCATTCAGCCAATTGTAGTGGCCAAGATGTCAGTCAATACTCAATTGTAAAGAAATGGGTAAAGCACTAGTATTTAAACATTATTGAGATGGTTGACTAGGACGATTAATCTGGGTTTGATTGTATGTTAATGCTAGAGTAGGTTTATTCAGGGTAGGAGACCTTGTGCTTTCCGCTGCTAAGATACTATTGGGCCTGCCTTTATTTAGGTCATGTTTGTGTAGTTAGAATGGAGTGGATAGGAATGAAATTTGATTATATACTTGAAATAGTTTGGAATGAAAAAAAAATTAAAATAATTATCTAAATATACTATTTGATTTTATTCCCATTCAAATAATCTCATCCAAATATTCTATTTAAAATAAATTAAAATAAGATTTCATTTCATTCATTTCATTCTAATTAAACAAACATGCCTTACTTCTTTTCCCAATGGGCCTGACTTCCGTATTTTTATCGAAAATGTGGAGGCTGCGACGTAAGCCAGATCTGGATGGATGACGGAGCTAACTTCAATTAAACCCTAGAAAAGAAGCAAGCATCTTGCTTTCAAGATGGGCTAACCCCCTCTCTATTTGGGCGTAGGGGGACGAAACAGGACCCTGCCTTGCTACATTGCGCCGACAAAAGATAAAGCGAGTGATGCTGTCCTTGTTGTCCATGGTCCTTCTGGCTTACGCCTGTTTGGTGAGGCCTGCACAATTCGTTTATTCGTCCACCATCCAATGGAAGAACATATTTATCCTCGCCGGACAAAGCAACATGTCCGGTCGTGGAGGCGTCGTTAACGAAACCTGGGACGGCATCGTCCCTCCTGAGTGCAGTCCGAACCCGGAAATCCTCCGACTCAACGCAGAACTCTCCTGGGAAGAGGCGTCGGAGCCCCTTCACAGGGACATCGATGTGGGCAAGACTTGTGGGGTTGGACCCGGCATGGCCTTCGCCAATGCGGTCCTGGACAAGGACTCGAGCTTAGGGGTGGTGGGTCTGGTTCCTTGCGCAATCGGCGGGACGAATATAAGCGAGTGGGCGCGTGGGAGGCATCTTTACGATGAGTTGGTGAGGAGAACTGCGGCATCGCTGCAGGATGGTGGGACGATTCGAGCGGTTCTATGGTATCAAGGCGAGAGCGATACAGTGAATCAAAAGGATGCAGATTCGTATAAAGGGAAATTGGAGAAATTCTTCTCGGATCTGCGCTATGATCTGCAGTCTCCCATGCTTCCTATATTCCAGGTACTCCAAATTATTGCAATCATCACAATCACTTGCATACTTGATCTTTTGGTATCTGAATAATTCTAAAGAAGGATAGAGCATGTCACACTCATCAATTGACGTAATGATAACATACTAGTAATTGATAGAGATATCGAAATTCTTCTGATTTCAACTTCAAAAAGGATGGTGTATGTCACGTTTAAATGTATACAAATTTTGTGGGTTAGACTAGCTACGTTGATGATAATCTGTACTCTAAATGGTAACTTGCAAGAATGTGCTCGGAACTCGAGATCCCACATAATCACAGTGCGTTCAGCTAAAATAATTGACAAGTGGCAATTTTAAATTAATTTAGCGGACAATGAAATCCAAAATATTCGGGAAAGTTTGAGAGGTTTATTATGAATTTTCATTTTTGGTGGGTTCATCCAATTAAAAAACTATAACCCAAAAGGTGTCATGCATTAGGCTCTTTTAAGGAATTTTAAACTCAACTAATATCTCAAGGCAAAGTCGCGCTTAGTGGCTATTCTGTACTAGCAAGTAATTGAGAGGAAAAGATTCACCATCCTGATTCCACTATTTGGACTAATTATAATCTGGGCAGAGAAGAAATTTGCCCATAAGTTTTAGAATTAAAAACCATGCATCACATAGATCAACAAAAAGAGGAAATAGCTAGGGAGTTTGTGATACAAGTGTGGACTCAGTTTATCTTCTTGGGCCCTGTCTTTTGATATAGAAAAGGAAAAGCATTTGGAAGCTCTAAACAACAACGTCCTGTGGCTAATAATATACGAGTTGAGGACAATTGGTGCTGTATTATTCTGATGGAACCCCAAGCGCAAACCTCTCCAATTTCATTTAACCCAAGAAAACAACATACAACAAACAGAAGCAACAAGTCAAGCAAATAAAAGTATGGGGTCCGTGACAGCTAGCCCAAGTTTGCTTTAGCGACAAGACTCGAGTTGGTGGTCTTTTTCGTACCATGATTAATTAATTTTCTATATGGGTAGGTGGCTTTAGCGTCATGCATAATCAGAAGCCAATCGTCTGTAAGTTGAACCTGATGGCCTGCACCTCAGCACCCACAAGGCCCAGGTTCGTCTAGTGGAGGTGTTTGCTAGCTGATGCCTTTCCTTCGGACCACCTAGCCCAGCCCCATTCATGGTATTTCCTCTAGATGGTTTTCGAGTTTTTCATTTCCGTCGTTTTGATAGGCCCACTGTTTGCAAATTATGTGTAACAAATCTCTTTTGACATGCAATCATGTTTGTATATATTTTCCTTGGTTCTTAAAATATTCAATTTTATTGCTCTACATTTTCAATACCTATTCTGCAGTTTAGACTTGGATTTTGGCAGAAAAGAAATTCTGCCCAAATTACTCCGTAGAAGGTTATTGTTTGTGGGCCCAGACAGCAACATTGTACAGCCATCCCAAACTGCCCCTTTCTTTTTTCCTTTTTCACTGGGGTGGCGTGGGGTTTGAAAAGCCCAAACTGCTTTATAACTGCGACTGATTGGCCAATTTAAACTAAAGTAACGTTTGTTGTTTATTTTGGGTTAGGTGGCTCTAGCATCAGGACAAGGACCTTACATAGAGACTGTGAGAGAAGCTCAGCTAGGAGTCGACCTTTTGAACGTGATATGTGTTGATGCCAAGGGGCTGCCACTAGAACCCGACAACGTGCACCTCACCACGACGGCCCAGGTCCGTCTTGGGGAGATGTTGGCTAATGCCTTCCTTCAGACCCTGCCCGCCCCCATCCTCACCAGTCATGCTCCAAGACGTTTTCCCAATTTCATTTCTGACTTTCTGTTTAGATTTTCTAGGATGATCCTCTAACCTTTTTTATTCATCTTTCTCTTGATGCAAATTGGAGAGAGATTAATTTTGTGTATTAATAGATCTCTTTGACAGATAATTATGGTTGGCCATTCGATCCAAAGGGCATGGTGTAAAGAAATTATTTTGTCAAACTGGGCCAGATGGCCCTATGTTACTTTTCTCTTTATATGAATCAAGATAAAGACATTCAAGTGGAAAATTGATGAAAATAATTGAATATGAAGAAGAATGTCCTCAGTGTAGTTGTATACATTCACTTATTTGAGGGAAAAATAGGCCACATGCAGGGGCGGAGTCAGGAATTATCTCTAATAGGGGTATTGTACTGTGATTCTGTAATGTGAAAACTAAAAGCTTTAGACGATCTCCTTCGAAAAAATTATTTTTTTGGTAATCACTTCCCAATGTAATACCAAAAAAAAAATATTATTTGTCAACTTATTACAAATTGACTATATATATGCTTCAAAATGACTACTAAGTTATATTTTTCTGCATTATACCGAGAAATAGGTATCAAAAGGTGATTTCCCAAAAAAAAATAATAAAAGAAAGAAAAAATAAGGGGGCCGGTGCCCCCTTTGGCTCCGCCACCGGCCACACGGGTACGTAGTTTGTACACATTATTTATTTATTTATTTATTTTTGCTATCAACGGGGCATTTAAATCTTGGATTTGATTAGTTTGCTACGCACGAATAAGGCAAGCTTACTTTACGTCACTTAAGCTTCCAAAATTAACCTAATTAGTGACTAGACAACTTTCCACTTCTTAAGAAGAATGTTTCAAGAACCCAGGATCCATCCTATATAATTAATAAGGAAATTATAGCCACAGAAACTTAATAATACAAACATAGAGAATAAAATTCCATACCAAATAGATATATTAGCGGACTATTGTGGCTGTAACGTTTGGTTTTAAGCTTTAGGTATTCTTATACCAATGGTTCAATAAAAAGATAAAAACTCAAGAATCTATTGTATTAACCGTTAAAGGTAATAGTTAAAGCATTGGGACAAAAACGGTCATAAACATTATTTAAAGTTTTGTAACTTTCTTAAAAGGAAACCCCTTGAATTTTCACCAGTACATGAATCCAAATTAATAACCAAATCCAGGCTTTGTTCAGTAGTGCATTAAATCCAAATCAACAAAAATCTGCATCTCCTGTTAAGAGCATCTCCAATAAAGCTAGTTATTTTTTCTCTATTTTGGAGAATTTGATAAGTGTTCCTTTTTATTTAGCTAAGAAAGTCTAAAGAGTTTTCCAATAGGACTAATTAAAATAGAGAAGTCCCTTTTTTAACTGAAGGTTTCAACAGGGTTAGCTATTTTTTCCTTTAGTGGATTAGCTATTTTTTTCTACTTTATCTAAGAGAGTCAAGATGGCTAACTATATGTGGAGAGTTTCAAAAGTTTTAGCTATTTTAGAGAGTTAGATAGATAAATTTTTGAAAATAATGCTACTCTCTACTTTAACTAAAAAATTTAAAATAGCTAATTTCTTAGATCTGCTTTTAAGACCCTCTAAATGCTTTCAAATTTTTTATTTTTTTTACCCACAAATCTTCCTTTTTTTCCTTCACTCAAGCAAAAGTAATAAGCAGTCTTCCTAGAGTAGACAGCATGCCATTATACTGCACAGCAACATAGGAGCACAATCATGATTTCCCTACTGCTATCGTTATTCTCTATGCTGGTGGTATCCCATTCCGGGTTTGTTCAACCGTCACAACCCCTAAACCAATCTGGGTTAGCCACCAACCTTGCCAAGGACATCTTTATTCTAGCGGGCCAAAGCAACATGGCCGGCAGAGGAGGTGTCAACGGCAGCAAATGGAACGGGTACGTGCCACGCGAGTGCAGACCCGACCCATCCATTCTCAGACTCAGTGCTGGACTCACATGGGAGGAAGCACAGGAGCCACTCCACGCTGATATTGATGTGAACAGGACTTGTGGGGTGGGACCAGGGATGGCATTTGCCAATGAGGTTCGAGCCAATGGCTCGAGGGTGGGAGTGGTGGGTCTGGTCCCGTGCGCGGTGGGAGGGACCAAAATCAGTGCGTGGGCGAGGGGGACGCAGTTGTATGGTGAATTGGTGAGACGAGCGACTGAGTCGGTGAGGGAAGGGGGAACGATTAGGGCGATTCTGTGGTATCAAGGGGAGAGCGATACGGTGAGAAGTGAGGATGCTGAGGCGTATAAAGGGAACATGGAGAGGCTTATTGTGGATTTGCGTTCTGATCTTAATAACCCATCTCTCCTCGTAATCCAGGTTTGCGTCTCTTTTCTTTGGTACCTTTTTTTTAAGGGTTAAACAGTCTTACAGCTAACATTATTGGGGATTTTATTGAGTCAAAGTATATGGGTTAAACATGACTTTTTTTTTTTTTTTTGAAATATTAAAAATCATGGCTTGATGATATGTAATTATAAAAGGTAATTGTCGATAATGTGATAGTATCCGTATTAATTTCTTACTTGTTGAGTGATTGGGTCAAGGATTCTAGACCATGGACAATTTTTTTAATTTTAAAAAAGAGAAAATAATTTAATGATGTAATTATATTATATATAAAGAAGTATTGATATTTGAAGGAAAAAAAAAAACAAAAAACAAATTAATACCTTTAGGGCCCATGTGGTTGACCCATGTGAATGGGATTGTTTCATATTTTCATCACGTTTTGCATATAATTTTATGCATGAATTTATCTTTCTACATGAAGAAATTCGAAAGAATAGCAATTATCATCACAAATGAATAGCCAAATTAAAACAAAGGCATGTCAAGATTTTTTATAAATCGGCGCTACAACACAAATTGTAGCCTATGATGATTCTAACCTTTTTAAACAGTTAAATTCAAGATGGATTTATACCTTTAACATATACCAAGTAAATCACAGTGAATCAATACGAACAACCAAATAGGCCTTTAGAGAAAGTCAATCTCACTTTCTGAAAGAGCATCAGTGCCCTTAATATGATAATTATAATTTTTATTTCTATTTTTATGACAATCACCTTGACGGACTCCAGAGGCAATAGCCGGCGTAAATAGGACCATCACTATCATTTTTCTAATGCCAAATTGTCGTGAAATTATTTTTCAAAATATAATTTTCACTTTTTGAAAGTAAGAAAGTATTTTTGAAATTTGTAGAGTGAGTGTGGGTGCAGGTGGCACTTGCTTCAGGAGAAGGCAAATTTATAGAGACGGTGAGAAGAGCTCAGCTGGGAATCACCCTACCCAACGTCAAGTGCGTGGATGCCAAAGGATTGGGCCTTAAGGCAGATCACCTCCACCTTACTACAACGGCTCAGGTCCAACTTGGGTTGAAGTTGGCTCATGCCTTTCTTGCTTCTTAGATCCCATCATGCTTCTTGCTTGGCAGTTGCGACTTGTGGTAATTGGTTAATTTTAAAACCAATAATATCTGCATTAAACCCATGGAAATTGCCCAATTCAATAGTGTTCGACTTGGCCTAATGGTTTGGAATACCTTTTCGTTTGGCAAAAAAATAAGAAGGTATTCAGCTTATCTTTGTGCTTGGACCAATGACTTAGACCGTGAGGTTCTATTTGAATTGAATGGGATTTGGGCCATTTGGCTTTGACTCCTTGAGTCATTTATTTACATAGACTTGAATTATTATCTTCGTAAAAATTTCTCCTCAATGTGCAACGAGATGCATGCAATTACGATACTATGGAAAGATGGTGACGTGTGACATTAGATAAGAAAAGGTGATTAATTGTAAGAGAACATTACAATAAGTGCACCTACTTTATACTTGAGATTTGAGTGATTGAGTCTCAGATTAGTTCAGACAAGCATCCTAATAGCTCAACTACAATGGGGTAAGTCGAAGAAAAGAAATGTATAAGTTAATTATGTTCAATCATTATGAGAAATTTGTAATCAATTCAAATATAAAATTAATTCGAGGAAAATGCAATCCACGACCGAGCAAATCAATTGGACACCCCTTTCTTGAACATCACGAGATCACCTCTGATTAAGGCATAAGTGATTGGAAAGGAAAGAAGGGCTGCAAAAGCTCCATGGTTTTAAAGTCAAGATACGCAATGCTTTCAGAATTAATAGGTACTTATACCATATCCCAATTATCTAATGGGCTTAATCGTTGGAGTTTTCTTGTCAGCCACCACATCTGTCAGCAATCCATTATAGACATTATTGTGAGTTTAGAGCTTCACCTCCAACCTCAAATGAATTATAACTCCTGCCAATCATTTATTTGGCAAACTTGTTAAATGTTTTATCAGAGGAAGTCATTGTTTATTATGTTTCATTTTATTTTATTTCCCTACTTATTTTTCTATCTAAGTAATAAAAATTGGGTCAAGTTATGACATCCCAATGTTACCCTTGTATTGCGTGCAAGGAGGTCAAGTTTTCTTCGACCATGAGTTTGGATTCGGTGTTGAGTTGATGAAATTTAGTAGTATGTCAAGTTCGATCATCCACATTGTTAAATGAGGCTTGGATGGTTCGAATAAAAATGTTGAAAAAATTACTACTAAATTGATCAAAAAAATGATTTCAATGGACAACTTTTGTAACTTTTAATATGAGCCATTCAAATCCTCACCTAACAATGTAGATGAATTCGGCACGATACTAAATTTGTACCATACTACACTATGTGGAGTACTTCATAGTAGTTATTATTGAATTTTATTAGTGAGAAACTTCATAGAAATAGTACTCAAAAAATGGATCCACACTTATCGCACCTACCCAGTTTATTCTACAAATCAACCATAGAATCTTCCATGGCCACCCACCCCCATCCTCACCAGTCATGCTCCAAGACGTTTTACCAATTTCATTTCTCACTTTCTGGTACGCCCACTGTTTAGATTTTCTAGGATGATCCTCTAACCTTTTTGATTGATCTTTCTCTTGATGCAAATTCGAAAGATATTTTGTGTAATAGATCTCTTTGACAGATAATTATGGTGGCCATTCCAAAGGGCATGGTGTAGGAAATTATTTTGTCAAACTGGGCCAGATGGCCCTATGTAACTTTTCCTTTTATATGAATCAAGACAAAGACATGCAAGTGGAAAATTGATGAAAATAATTGAATATGAAGAAGAATGTTCTGTGTGTGTACTTGTGTACACAAACTTATTATACACAAACATAGGGAACCAAATTTCATACCAAATACATAGAGAACCAAATTTCATACCAAACAGATATATTAGTAGACTATTGTGACTTTAACGTTTGGTTTCGTAAGCCTCAGGTATTCGATATTCCTATACCAATCGCTCAATTACAATCAAGGGGAAATTAGCAATAACTCCTATATATTAGGGGACTACTTGTAGCAAAATACCCACCATAAAATTTTTGGGGAAATTAGCAAAAAGTCCATTTTTATAAGACTTATAGAGAAAGGGGAGATGAAGAAAAAACAGATCGGAAAACAAAGAAGAAGAAGAAGAAGAAGAAGAAGAAAAAGAAGAAGAAGAAGAAGAAGAAGAAGAAGGAAAAGAAAAACCAGATCTGTAAACGTCAACAGTATCTTCTTCTCCGATGACTGTTTATTAAGGCTACGACTAGACCTTCTCCAACGACGACTCTTCCTCTATTTCTTCTTCTTCGTCATCTTCTTCGTATTTTGTTTTCATTTTTTTCTTTTATGTTGTTTATAGTTGATTTTTTATACAACCCGACAAATAAATTCAAACATTTTGAGTTTTGTTGCATTTTTTTGGTTTGTTTGTTCTAATATATTGATTTTTTCTACATTTTTTCGATGTAAGTATAATTCAGTTTTTGCTGATGACTGTAACATGATACTGTCATCAGTTTAGTTTGTGATTATTTAACTTATGAATAATAACACAATACTGTTGGGATTATTTTATATATGCTAGTATGTTTCTATATATATGTATATGGTTATATGATTTAATTTCTATGTATATGCTGATTTTTTCTGCATTTTTTCAATGTAAATATAATTCAATTTTTTACTGATAACAGTAACACGATATTGTCATAATTCAGTTTTATGCTGATAATAGTAACACGATACTGTCATCAGTTTAGTTTATGATTATTTAACTTATAAATAGTAACACGATACTGTTGAGATAATTTTACATATACTAGTATGTTTCTATATATACCTATATAGTTATATGGTTTGATTTTTATGTATATGATGATTTTTTTTTTACATTTTTTCAATGTAAATGTAATTCAATTTTTTACTAATGACAGTTAGTTTAGTTTATGATTATTTAACTTATGGATAATAACACGATACTGTTGGGATTATTTTACACATACTAGTATGTTTTTATAAATACCTAAATGTTTATATGATTTGATTTTTATATTTATAGTAAATTGTTTTCACTTCACACGTTTGGAATGTGATTTTGTGCGTTTGGAATGTTGTTTTTTATTGGGATTCTATTTCTATATAAATCATCAAAAATTATGGTGGGTTTGTTGATGATATCCTTGATTTTCGGGTGTGAAGAGTACAATGGTATGATTGTAAATACATCCAATAGTAAAATGAGGGGCTTTTTAGTCTTCACGGAGTTAAAAGCGGTTTTTACAAAACTGATTCTTATATAGAACTTATTGTAAAATGAGTTTTATATATATGGGTTTTGACCAAAATTCCCATTAACCAAAAGATATAAATTCAAGAATCTATTGTATTAACCGTAAAAGGTAACAGTTAATGCATTAAGACAAAAACGGTCATAAACATTATTTAAAGTTTTGCAACTTTCTTAAAACGAAACCCCTTGAATTTTCACCAGTACACGAATCCACATTAACAACCAAATTCCGGCTCTGTTAAGTTGTGCATTAAAATCCAAATCAACAAAATCCTCATCTCCTATTAAGACCCTCTAAATGCTTTCAAAATTTTTTTACCCACAAATCTTCCTTTTTATCCTCACTCAAGCAAAAGTATTAAGTAGTCTTCCTAGAGTAGACAGCATGCCATTATAATGCACAGCAACAGAGGAGCACAATCATGATTTCCCTACTGCTATCGTTATTCTCTATGCTGCCGGTATCCCATTCCGGGTTTGTTCAACCGTCACAACCCCTAAACCAATCTGGGTTAGCCACCAACCTTGCCAAGGACATCTTTATTCTAGCGGGCCAAAGCAACATGGCCGGCAGAGGAGGTGTCAACGGTAGCAAATGGAACGGGTACGTGCCACGCGAGTGCAGACCCGACCCGTCCATTCTCAGACTCAGTGCTGAACTCACATGGGAGGAAGCACAGGAGCCACTCCACGCTGATATTGATGTGAACAAGACTTGTGGGGTGGGACCAGGGATGGCATTTGCCAATGCGGTTCGAGCCAATGGCTCAAGGGCGGGAGTGGTGGGTCTGGTCCCGTGCGCGGTGGGAGGGACCAAAATCAGTGCGTGGGCGCGGGGGACTCAGTTGTATGGTGAATTGGTGAGACGAGCGACTGAGTCGGTGAGGGAAGGGGGAACGATTCGGGCGATTCTGTGGTATCAAGGGGAGAGTGATACGGTGAGGAGTGAGGATGCTGAGGCGTATAAAGGGAACATGGAGAGGCTTATTGTGGATTTGCGTTCTGATCTTGGTAACCCATCTCTCCTCGTAATCCAGGTTCGCTTCTCTTTTCTTTGGTACCTTTTTTTAAGGGTTAAACAGCTTTACAGCAAGATTATATGGGACTTGGCCCAAAAAAAAAAAGCAAGATTAAATGGGATTTTATTATGAGTACTACGAGTCAAAGCATATGAGTTAAACACGATTTTTTTTTCAATATTAAAAATCATGGCTTGATGATATGTAATTATAAAAGGTAAATGTCGATAATGTGATACTATCTGTATTAATTTCTTACTCTTGTTGAGTGATTGGGTCTAGGATTCTAGCTCATGGAGAAGTTTTTAAAAAAAATAATAATTTAATGATATGATTATAAAGAAGTATTGGTAGTCATTTGTTGAAACCCAAATAAATAAATAAATAAATAAATAGTACCTTTAGGGCCATGTGGTTGACCCATGTGAATGGAATTGTTTCATATTTTCATCACGTTTTGCATATAATTTTATGCATGAATTCTTCTTGGTAAATGAAGAAATTAAAAACGAATAGCAATTATCATCACAAATGAATATCCAAATTAAAACAAAGCATGTCAAGATTTTTCATAAATTGGCGCTACAACACCAATTGTAGCCTATGATAATTCTAACATTTTTAAACGGTTAAATTCAAGATGGATTTATACATTTAACATATACCATGTAAATTACAGTGAATCAATACGAACAACCAAATAGGCCTTTAGAGAAAGTCAATTTCACTTTCTGAAAAAGCATCAGTGCCCTTAATATGATAATTGTAATTTTTATTTCTATTTTTTTTTTTAAATTTTTATGACAATCACCTTGACAAACTCCAGAGGCAATAGCCGGCGTAAATAGGACCATCACTACCATTTTTCTAATGCCAAATTGTCAGTGAAATTATTTTTCAAAATCTAATTTTCACTTTTTGAAAGTAATAAAGTATTTTTGAAATTTGTGGAGTGTGGGTGCAGGTGGCACTTGCTTCAGGAAGAGGCAAATTTATAGAGACTGTAAGAAGAGCTCAGCTGGGAATCACCTTACCCAACGTCAAGTGCGTGGATGCCAAAGGATTGGGCCCTTAAGGCAGATCATCTCCACCTTACTACAATGGCTCAGGTCCAACTTGGGTTGAAGTTGGCTCATGCCTTTCTTGCTTCTTATATCCCATCTTGCTTCTTGCTTGGCAGTTGCTACGAGTGGTAATTGGTTAATTTTAAAACCAATAATATCTGCATCAAACCCATGGAAATTGCCCAATTCAATAGTGTTCGACTTGGCCTAATGATTTGAAATACCCTTTGTTTGGCCCAAAAAAAAAAAAAAAAAGGAGGTATTCGGCTTATCTTTGTGCTTGGACCAATGACTAGCCCGTGAGGTTTTATTTGAGTTTAATGGGATTTGGGCCATTTGGCTTTCACTCCTTGAGTCATTTATTTACATGAACCCGAATTACTATCTTCGTAAAAATTTCTCTTCAATGTGCAACTAAATGCATGCAATTACGATATTATGAAAAGATGGTGACATGTGACACCAAATAAGAAAAGGTGATTAATTGTAGGAGAACATTACAATAAGTGCACTTACTTGAGATTTGAGTGATTGAATCTTGGATTAGCTCAAACAAGCATCCTAATAGCTCAACTACAATGGGGTAAGTCAAATAAAAGAAATGTATGAGTTAATTATGCTCAATCATAATGTGAAATTTGCAATCAATTCAAATATAAGATAAATTAGAGGAAAATGCAATCCACGACCGAGCGAATCAATTGGACACCCCCTTCTTGAACATCACGAGATCACCTCTGATTAAGGCATAAGTGATTGGAAAGGAAAGAAGGGCTGCAAAAGCTCCATGGTTTAAAACTCAAGATATGCAATGCTTTCAGAATTAATAGGTACTTGTACCATACCCCAATCATCTAATGGGCTTAATCGTTGGAGTTTTCTTGTCAGCCACCACTTCTGTCAGCAATCCATTATGGACATTATTGTGAGTTTAGAGCTTCACCTCCAGCCTCAAATGATTATAGCTCATGCCAATCATTTATTTGGCAAACTTTGTTAAATGTTTTCTCAGAGGAAGTCATTGTTTATTATTTTATTTCCCTACTTATTTTTCAGTCTTAAGTAATAAAAATTGGGTCAAGTTACGTCAGGTTTTCCTCTACCATAAGTTTGGATTCGGTGCTGAATTGATAATTCAGCACCATGTCAAGTTCATTCACATTGTTAAATAAGGATTTGGATGGTTCGGATAAAAATATCGAAAAAATTACTACTGAATTGATCAAAATAATTTCAATGGACAATTTTTATAACTTTTAATATAAGCCATTCAAATCCTCATCTAACAATGTAGATGGATTCCGCATGATACTAAATTTATACCATCCTACATTACGTGAAGTACTCCGTAGTAGTTATTATTGAATTTTATTAGTGAGCAACTTCATAGAAATAGTACTCATAAGATGGATCCACACTCATCGCACCTACCCGGTTTATTCTACAAATCGACCATAGAATCTTCCATGACCACCCA
Organism: Liquidambar formosana; assembly: GCA_039720395.1. Classification (NCBI taxonomy): domain Eukaryota; kingdom Viridiplantae; phylum Streptophyta; class Magnoliopsida; order Saxifragales; family Altingiaceae; genus Liquidambar; species Liquidambar formosana. The sequence continues at coordinate 26,851,889 of CM077833.1, forward strand.
AAATAAAGATAAATTTAAAATAAAAATAAAAAAACCCACAGTAATCTTCCTTTTCTTTCGGGCGTTGATTCCTACTCCACGTTCAGCAGCCTACCTTATTAAAATGGAAAATTGAAATCATTAAACTTCACTTTAAAATGTCCTTCCGTTTCAATTTCAATAGAGCGATGCCGTTTTCTTGTTTCACTTCCCGACACGACACCGTTTTCCATAATTTCACTTGCAGCCTCGAAGACTTTTTGCTTCTTGAAATTCCATTTGTCAAACCCGCACACATCCCTGATTTTTCACTCTCTAACCCAATACAGAGGAACGAGAACTGATCAACGAGAGAGAGAGAGGAAATGGCTTCAACTTCTGCATATCACCTCACATTTATACCATCTCTGTACAAAACCCCACCCTCCTCTCTCTCATGGAAACTCTCTCTCCCCTCCACCTTCGGCGCCGCCGCCCTCCGCCGCCGCCGCCGCTCCAATTCCACCAAATCCTTTGTAGTGGTCGCGTTGATGGACGCAAAGCCCACGGTCCTGGTGGCAGAAAAGCTCGGCGAAGCGGGAATTGAACTTCTCAAAGGCTTTGCCAACGTGGACTGCTCTTACAACCTCAGTCCTGAGGAGCTGTGCACTAAGATCTCTCTATGTGACGCCCTGATCGTTAGGAGTGGCACGAAAGTCTCCCGAGAGGTGTTTGAGTCGTCCGGTGGTCGCCTCAAGGTCGTTGGGCGTGCCGGTGTCGGTATAGATAATGTCGATTTGTCGGCTGCGACGGAGCATGGTTGTCTTGTTGTTAATGCTCCGACGGCTAATACGATTGCTGCGGCTGAGCACGGGATTGCCCTTCTTACTGCCATGGCGCGTAACGTCGCCCAAGCTGATGCTTCTGTCAAAGCGGGTATGTTTTCATTTTCCTATACTAAATATTTTAGGACTTTGATTGGAATTGGTCATTGAGACATTTGGCCGAGCAGGTCGTGTACTAATTTTTTGGTTCTGTTATTTCTCATTCTCTTGAGCAGTTGTTCGTTGATACCCATGTTTATACCATCCACTTAAGAAAAGTTCGAATTTGATCAATCTTCGGATGATTAATTTGTTGTGAAATTGTTGAAATTGAAATTGAAATTGAAATAAAACGCAAAAACAAACACATAATAAACCCCAGATTTACGTGATTCAGGAAGATGCCTATGTTTTTTATGATGATGCAACCCTTTCCGGCAAACTATATAAGAGCCCATAATCCACATGGACTAGGTAAGTCGAAGGCTCATAAGAACTATGAAACCTTGTGTAGACGGCCCTAAGGGGTTTAGCAAGAGTCGAACTTAGGACCTTTGCTTCCCGAGGCATAGTCCCTTGCCAATTGAGCTACCCCTCTGGGTCAAGAAGATGCCTACGTCCACAGAGGAGATGGACATCAAATCAACTATTAACAATAAGGATTCGATACAAGAATTCTGAATCTCTGTTCGCACAAAATTTGGCACTGTAGTGACAAATGTAGGGCATGCCAGAAAAGATTGTGCTAATTATTTTCGGTTTGTCGAATATTTGAAAAATATCCTAGGTTCTAAATAAAGGAACACAAACCTTATTCAGGAATTGTGTTTAGACTGGTTCATATGCCTCAAGTGAGAGGACTTTTCCACTAGGTAGAAATTAAAAGATCAAACAATAAAGTAAATAAAGCAGTAAAGGAGTAAAGGGAATTTTATTTATACCTCCAAAGGAACAAAACAAAATGAAGTTATATGGCTGTTATAGGCTTTGAAATATTTTAAGAGATTTATCTTTCGGGAATTTTAAGCTAAACTATTCTATAAAATAAAAAAAAATGTTTCTTGATGTGGTTGAGAGTCTTAGGAGGATTTTGACTTCAAGATGTTGTTCGGTTTGCCCAGTTGGTAAGGGTGAACTCGTGATTGTGTGGTTAGGCGCACGGTCTCGGGTTCGATTCCCCACTAGGAAAACCTAAGATTTAAGTGGGGGGCATGGCGGTGGTTTGCTGTGCTAGTCTCCCCGGGGGTTTAGATTCCATGGGTGGGTCCAAAGGACCCTGCTATGGGATGGTTCCACCATCATCAAAAAAAAAAGAAAGAAAGATGTTGTTTGGTAAGTTACAAATATCTTTTTCTTTTCTGGAATTTGGTGTGTCCAGGGAAGTGGCAGAGAAATAAATATGTTGGTGTGTCGCTTGTTGGGAAAACACTCGCTGTGATGGGGTTCGGAAAGGTTGGATCTGAAGTTACACGGCGCGCCAAGGGGCTCGGCATGAATGTGATTGCTCATGATCCATATGCCCCTGCTGACCGTGCTCGTGCAATAGGTGTGGAGTTGGTTACATTTGAAGAAGCCATATCTACTGCAGATTTCATCTCATTGCACATGCCTCTTACACCTGCTACTTCGAAGATTCTCAATGATGAGTCTTTTGCTAAGATGAAGAAAGGAGTTCGGATTGTCAATGTTGCTCGTGGTGGTGTAATTGATGAGGAAGCGCTGGTGAGGGCCCTTGATTTAGGGATTGTTGCTCAGGTTTGTTCTCTGTTGTTATCGAAGACCCTAGTCATTTGTTAAGCCTTGAAGGGATGTATTGATAATTTTTGCTTCCTTGCAGGCAGCACTAGATGTGTTCACAGAAGAGCCTCCGCCGAAGGATAGTAGGTTGGTGCAGCATGAAAATGTAACTGTAACTCCTCATCTTGGTGCCAGCACTATGGAGGCTCAGGTGCGTTGGACTATCCCTTCTGTCCTCTGGTTGTGCCTTACACATTTTCTTCTTGTAATCTAGTCTAAATGTTTTATGATGCTGGGTTGTTGTAAATAGGAAGGTGTGGCTATTGAAATAGCTGAAGCTGTTGTTGGTGCTTTAAGGGGGGAGCTTGCTGCTACAGCAGTAAATGCACCCATGGTTCCTGCTGAGGTACATATCATCTCAATTTTTACCAATTCCTTTTAAATTTGAAGCATTGTCTTCCTTTCTGTTGGAAGTTCTAGTCCAAGTTTCATCTTCAAATGATTTATGTGTCATTCACATATGAAACTTGAGGCATGCATGCTTGATTGATATAATTCAGTATGCCTGTTTCATTTTTCCCTTAGGTAGTGGGTTCGAAGCTTTTCCTTGTGTTTATGAATGAGAAAGACCTCATTCTCACATAGCAATTTAATTGGTTAAAAAGTATTAATATTTTTCCATAATACAGGTCTTGTCAGAGCTTGGGCCATTTGTTGTACTGGCAGAGAAACTTGGCAGACTGGCTGTGCAACTGGTTGCAGGTGGAAGTGGAGTGAAATCAGTGAAGGTGACTTATGCTTCTGCCAGGGGGCCAGATGATCTTGATACTCGGCTTCTCCGTGCTATGATTACCAAGGGTCTAATTGAGCCTATTTCCAGTGTTTTTGTGAACCTGGTAAATGCTGACTTTACTGCCAAACAGAGAGGACTGAGGATAACAGAAGAGCGAATTGTGTTGGATGGTTCACCTGAGAATCCGCTTGAATTCATCCAGGTTCAGATTGCCAATGTAGAGTCAAAATTTGCAAGTGCAATTTCGGAGTATGGTGAAATTAAAGTCGAGGGAAAGGTGAAGGATGGGTTACCCCATCTGACCATGGTGGGATCATTCGGGGTGGATGTGAGCCTTGAAGGCAGCCTCATACTGTGCAGACAGATTGATCAACCAGGTATGATTGGAAAGGTAGGGACCATCTTGGGTGAAGAAAATGTGAATGTGAGTTTCATGAGTGTTGGCCGGATTGCCCCACGAAAACAAGCAGTAATGACAATTGGTGTAGATGATGAACCAAGCAGGGAGGCTCTAAAGAAAATTGGGGAGGTACCAGCCATTGAAGAATTTGTTTTCCTTAAGTTATAGGGAGGTTAATGTTGTCAGGTTCAAGTCTTTTTGGTGCTCAATTTTGAAGATATTGCAAAAAGATAGTCCAAGATTAATTGGGCTTTGCGTTGTCTTAAGGAATAGCATTTTTTTTCCCTTGTGATGAGTTAAATAACATGAATATTCATTGTTGAGATCTTTACTATAGGTCAATATATTGAAAAGTAAGCTACAACCAGCAGGTTGGTTCTTTCAGCTATTTGTAAATTATTTTGTTCTAACCCACCTCTTATTTTAATAGCCAGTTGCCTTATTGCCATGAATCTGGTTCTTTTGTGTTGCACCTACTGCAGGGTGTGCCTTATTGGGTACTGGGCACAAGCTGTGTGAATATGTGATGCATTATTGATGCTGAATGATTCATCAAGTAATTTAGCAGAGACGTGTCTAGACTCTTGAGACTCTTCACCATGATGCAAGCAGGAGCCGCCACCGCACATGCGACGTGCCCTTATTTTAGCGGCTTAGCCTCATGAACTTGGCTTTATTTACAGATTTTGTATATAGCTTTCAAAGGAAAGGAGTGAAGAATCCATATACATCGGTTGATTCTCAAGCATCTGACTGGAGACATTCAACATGAACACATCAAAAGTATTGAACTGAATCCATCTTTTATGGTTATACCATTTTTGTCAATTTTTTGTAAATGTTTAGTATTTTTGTTTTCCAACTATATCTGGGTGTACATGCAGGGAAGTGAAGAGGGAGGTGCACTGGAGATAAAAGTGGAGACGGTAGATTACAGGTCGCCGGCTGGGCAGAACCAAGAACCTAAGAAGGAGAATGTGGTGGTGATTCGTCAGATGCATAAGGATGGGGATGCTGGCACTGGCAGTGGGGCCTTGGCTGCTGCAGCTGCTGCAGTGGCACATACCTTCCAATCAGCTAAGGATGCCATTTTCGGTGGCAGCAAGGACTCCACAAAATGAGTGAAGGGTAAAATGTAATGTTCATGTTTGTCGCGTAAAACAACTAAATAGCCTTTGTATCAGGTGCCTTGAGGAATAAAATGGGGGTTTAAACATCAAAGCATTGTTCTAAATTATGGGTGACTTTTAGATCGGTTAAGTACCCTGAGTTTGCTTGCTTTTTATTTAAAGTAAAATGCTGATGGCAATGACCGGAGGTGACTGATATGTTATAGCCCCACTCCAGCTCCACAAAGCCTAATTAAAGCTGTTGTAGCAAATAACAAGTACAATGCTGCTCTCAGCTGCGTGACATCCACGGTCCACATGAAAAGGTTGATCCCATTATTTAACATATGAGATTCCTTAAGGTAACATCAACAACAATCAGACTTGTCCACGGCAATCCTCTCCTAAGTTTTGAAAGATGTAAGACATAAGTATGGAATGATGGAATGGTGGGTTCTCTTTTCTTGTTCCAATTTCCCATCATTGACTTGGATGGATCCCTTTATCGGCAGCGCTCGGAATGGGAATCGCTGCGGGGTCCTTGAATTGAAAGGTGTTGGGATGATGGTGGTGATGCAGGGTGCATTAGACTGTAGATTAGATAGATTGGCCAAGGGAAGCAACTTATCCTCACGCTGACGAAAAGTATTCGGACTTTTCTATTTACTATTCTGGCTGGATGCATGTGTTAGGATTAGTTTTGAAAATTATTGTCTCATTGATTGCCGTATTATCTTTAAAATCAGAGGCAAAGTGATGAGGAAATTTGGTTGGCACAAGTCTGGGCACTCGTCTTGTACACAGCATGCTCCACACTCCACACAAAACGTATGAGCTACATAATAGATATTTGTCGCATAAGAACTTTTTTTTGTTTTTGATAAGCTTGTTGCATAAGAACTTGATTGTGCCTAATTATGATTGAAGGGTAAAATTGTATCTTAAAAACCAAAATTTAAACCAGGGACATCTTCACAAAAGGTTGAAGAACTCTAAGGTAGTCAATCAAACAATAAAAAGGGCTGTAAAGGCAAGTAGCTAAATAGAAGGAAGCTTTCAAGAAAGGAAAATGCTATTGATCTTTATTTATTTATTTTCCTATAATGATGTGGGAATTTTTTTTTTTATTTTTTTTTTTGGAAGGCGAGGGGACCCTGATGCAACTATTGATGTGATATGTATTTAGAAAAATACCCAAAAAAGAAGGAGCTTTTTTTGCTGCGCTACATCTTTAAGAAAAGAAATTAAGGATAAATAACATTACTCTTCAAGAAATTCTCCAATGAATGCATATTTTCTTTGCGAGAAGAGTTGGTTTTCAAGCTAGATGCTGCCTGAAAACTTTTTCTAGTTTAGGTTCACCCAGTCTGCTTTTATGGAAATTATTTCATTGGTAGTCATAAGGAATTGCAGAGCCAATTTAGTTTCTTATGTTGAAATAATTTACCATTATGGAAAACATAACAACTCAAAATGTGCATTAAAATACTCACCGCATAAATTGTGATGAGTGTTTTTCCATTCTCTGCATAGGTCCCACCAGTCCACCACAAACTAAAGTAGGACATAGAAAGAGTCCTTTTAGGTGGAAAATCAAAGGGAGGTAAGGAGTGTTTGGCTGTTGTAACAAAAAATAAATCCGAGAATGTATACTATCTCTCTCAAAGTAGGATGAATCTGAGAGAGTGTGCTGATTGTAACTTTCCTCTTAAACAATTGACTTTCAAGAATCTTCTTAAAATCAACAAAACAATTTTTAAAGGCTTGCACTAACATAATGAAAGCAGGAGTTAAGAGGCCAATGAATTTTGGAATCTCCATGGCCTCACGTGATTCTGTCTTCCATTTAACAAGGAGACTTAAACAATTTAAGTAATTAACTTTTTCCCCTAAGAGGAAATAATAATTTTAAAACGCTTTGTGGTAGCCCAATGTAAGCAAAAGTGAATCTTCATTCGATTTTGGTGTCTTCATGCATTTGCTCACGTGAATCCACCGACTCTAATGTTGGCAATATCACATGGAAAAAGGCAAAGTCTAATTAATTTGCATATTTTATTAGATCATCACCCTCTAGATAAAGTAAAACATGCATGCACACCTTTATCAGCCAAAGCAAAACCCAAAAACCAAAAAGTTCATCTACTCCCAAATACCGACTTCCATGAAGCCATCTTCGGTAGCAGCATCCCCTGAACATACCGTTACAGTTAAACCCATAAGCCACCTCCCCCTTCTTTGACACAGCGATCATGCCAGCCTGCCCTTCGTCCAACCTTTCCTTCACCACAAAATCCACAGCCTCTTGGAGGCTCAAGCCCTTGTACTCCATCACAGCAGCCACGTCTCGAGCCAGGGTCCCACGAATGATGGCCTCACCTTCCCCAGGTGCACGACACCCCACAGAGATCACACGCGTAGGTCCCAGCGCCAATCAAGGGCGAGTCCCCAATTCGACCCATCATTTTGTTCATGAGACCACCCGTGGAAGTGGCGGCGGCGCAGCGGCCTTGGCTGTCGACCACCACGCAGCCAACTGTCTCCGGCGCGTATACGCTGATTGGGAGACCGTTCATTTGCAAAGGGTTGTCCGCGGCGGCGCTGCAGGTTTCCAATCCGGCTATTGGGATTCTGTAATCAAACTGTCCCATGGACACAGCCAAGAGCCAAAGAATTAATAATAATAATAAATAAATAAATTTATAAGTGAGAGGTTAGTGAATGGCTCACTTTTTTATTTTTAAAAAAAATTTATAACATAGGTGTCCAAAGTTTTGGGGAGTTGGATTTAATACTGTCTACTGAGTTGATAAAACTTAGTATCCATGTCAAATTAATCTACGACCTTGGATGAGGGATTGGATGGCTTAGATGAAAAGTTAAAAATGTGTTATTGAAATAATCAAAATGATCTCATTAAACAACTTTTTTAACTTTTAATATAAACCATTCAATCTTTCATTCAAAAATGTGAATTAACTTGGTATGATGCTAAGTTGATGAAACTCAACACTGAATCCAAACTTCAAGTTTTGGTTCCAAGTAATCATTTTGTTAGGTTTAATCTTCTTGTCCCATATACAAAGAAGGGAATAGTCCCAAAGAAAATCAATATATTCATGGGATTTCAAACTTAATTTATACTTCTTGAGACGCTTAATCGCTTATCAAGATTCGGATTTCATCAATAAAGCAGCATAATAGAAATCAACGTACCAGGATGGTGTTCGCTTCCTTGGCCAATTTCAGCATACCCATTGTTTTCTTCTGTGATGAAATAGTCATTGTCGACCAGTTCCACACCCTAAGCAAAATCCACATTTTAAAAAATATAATTAAAAAGAAAACGTTACATGACAATTTATTGACACGCAAAACATCTAAGAAGTATATATGGACACCGCGCGCAGGCCTACGCATAAAATATCTTTTTCCATTAGGCTTTATACACACGCCGCCAGAAAATCTAGGTCCTTCAAGGCTTCAAGGGCCACGGGACTGTTTGGTGGCGAAAACTGAAAACTAAAACTGCTAAAGTGTTTTTCGTTTTTGGAAATTTAAATATATAAATAAATAAATAAATGCAGAAAATGCATTTGACGGTGTTTTCAGAAATTATTTTAAGAAAACAATATTTCTTAAAGTGGGCGACTCTTAATTAGGTAGAAATTTTTTTCCACATTATAACACTAAAAATTAAGTTAAAAACGACGAGTCATCAACATTAATTTATTTGTTATTTTCATCCCCAAAAACGGTTCCTAGAGATGCAAGTGATGATCATTTTCCACTGCCAAATGGGCCCCCTAGTATAGGGATTGGAATTATATATATATATATATATATATATAATAACAGTATTCATCAATAAAAATGGTGAAGATGGTAAAATTTACATGTTTCCGGGCAAATTCCTCGGCGCCAGAGAAGGCGAGATAAGAATGGGGCGACTTTTCCATGACGAGGCGGGCGAGAGAAATGGGGTTCTTCACTGTGGTCAGACCCGATACGGCACCGCATCTTCTCTTGGGCCCATCCATGATACTGGCCTCCATCTCTACCGTCCCATTCTCTGTCAGGGCTGATCCACGGCCAGAGTTGAACAGAGGATCGGTTTCCAATTCCCGAACCTGTTAACACACAAGCAAATACCCCACAGAATCATAAGCCGCCTGCACTTTCTCTTCCTTCATAGTCATCACTGACCAAATAAATAAATCAGGGAGTTGCTATTCGCAGTCCTCAAAAAAGCCTCTTTCACTCCTCCATGCGAGAGCGCATATAGAAATTGGGAGATTGCCCAGGCACTCACATATAAAGAATTCTAATATGTAATAGCAAAAAAAATAAAAATAGATTCTTTATGCACTCGTCAAAAAATTCATTTGATGTTATACCAAACATCAAATGATGACCAATCCCACAACAGTCGCAACATTTCCTTCATTCTTGTTTGATTACCGAGAAACCCCAAAAAAAAAAAAAAATCGTAAACTTGCAATCTCACAACAGTCGCAAGATTTCAACTTTTCTTTTATTTTCCCACGGTTTCTCGGACATCAAACAGTTACAGTGACGGGATTAAATCTGGGTAACTGACGGTGTAAAAAAAATATATCTTGGACTGAGGATGAAAGAACAGAAAGGGGGTGATTGTGAGAGAAACAGGGGAGGACAAACGTACAACGAGCTCGACGACATCAATGGCAGGGAGAGAAGAACGAAGAGCAGAGATGCCAAGATTAAGGCAGCGAGTAAGGAGTTGTTTGGCCTCCTCTTGACGCTGCGGTGGGAGATTTGGGTCCACACCAGCTCCACCATGCACCGCTATAGCCCAACCACCCATCTCTCTCTCTCCTTTTATCTCTTATTATCTCTCTCTTCTTTGGCTCTCTGTGTGTCTTCTCACCATAGACTTGGAAATGAAGAGTGGGGGTTCGGCCCTTTATATAGGCGTTTTCGGATTCCAAATAAATCTGTGAGTTAGATTTGAATCACACCACTTGTGGATTTCCCCGCCTGTGTGTCTTCACGCAGTCCACTTGTTGCGGGGGGTTTCAGGGTTTGTTGACGACTGTTCACTTCGTGTTTGAATTTTAACTCTTTCTATTTTACCTTAGTGCCCTTTTAGTTCTACCTTTTTTCTTCTTCTTTTTTTTTTGCGCTACTGCTCTACTTCTGATTTAATTATTCATCAGTTTCAAATAAGTCTACAATCAACCTGCCAGCGTAGTTTAAATGCTAAAAGACTGCGGTTCAAAAATAATAGGTTTTAAGTTTGGATTACAGAGATTAGTCTAAAACTAATGACTTAGAATACTATTTGTTTTTTTAAAAAAAAGAGTAAGTCTATGACCCATTTAAGCACATAGTCCTGGAACTTGGAGGTCTATTGGAGTATCAAGTCTACAGTGCCACCCCAGTGCTTCGGACAATATCCTTTTATTTAATTTTACCAGGCTTGTAGATTATAAAATTATTAAAATATTATTCTTACAGAACATCTTGGGAAAAGATAATCTTTGATAAAAACTTTGTCAGATTCCTAACTACATTGAATAGAGACCAAAAGTGCTAACTTCTAGAGCTAAATTAGGAAAGATCTAGAGATGCCAGTTTAGGAAGAAATTAAATGGCCTTCTCTTTACCAATGAATTTGTTGTCTTCAATTTTTATTTTTTTTCCTTCTCTATCTCTAGGAGTGGATTTATCTATATCTTTGTCTCAACTAATCTCTGAAACATGAGTAAACGGGTGAGGCTATTAATTCACCACTTCTTTCATTTTATGCTATTTTTATTTATTTCCTCTTGCGGCTGAGTCCTACCAATTCTTAATCATATGGTTTGATAATATTCTCACTATGCTCTCTTTCTGATGTTATTGTCTTGCCCTTTATGGCTTATTTCATCTTTGTTACCACCCAATTGAGGTGGAAAAACAGCTAATGTATTAAATGTTAAATGTTAAATTCAAATTTATATTATATATGGAGTTCAAAAACTCAATTAAGAAATACAAGAACGTCGTCTCTTTTTCTCTTTTTGTTATTATATTTTTGTTGATTTTGGAAGGTTCTAGAGATTCACTCCAAGGATTTACAGTTTGCTAATTATCATCAAAATCCAGACTTAAATCTTTAATGCTATGTTTGGATAAGAAATTTTTAGGTAAAATTTATCTTTGAGATGGAATTTGTAGAATTTTTATAAAGAATTTCCTTATAAAAATTCTACAAATTCCACCTAAAAATTCATTATCCAAACATAGCATAATGGTTTGTAGTTAATGTAAAGTAGATGTTAAATCTCACAAACCTATCTTTGTTTTGGTTGGTGGCTCCTCTTTTTTGGGTGTTTCTCTCAGTAATTTTAAAAGATATCACTTCCTTTTCCCTCACACCCCTCTCCTTTTTTCTCCATTTTCATTTAGATGAAATTCAATAATTTTTACAAGGTTTCTTGACCTTTTCTCTTGGACCTTTGTCCTATTTAACTCCTTTCCTTATCCCCCACACTGTAATACAAGGTTTCTCCACCCAGTCACTTAACATTAATATTTCTTATGCAGCACTAATTTATCAGGTAGTGGCTTTCCACTTACCTAGATATGCTTAATTTCGAATCCTTTGCTCCATGGAAAAAGAAAATTTAAAAATCATGTACTTACGAAATTGAAAAACCTAATTATATTAATTAGCTTCTTTTTTTTTGGGGGGGTTTTTTTTATAAAAAAAAAACCCTTGTATTATTACTTTATTAGCACAATGACCATGTACAGAGGGTGAAAAAACAAAACAAAAGCAAACACAAAATGAGCGGAAACAGAGAAAAGGCAATAAGCCCCGGTGGTTGTGGGGAAGTGGGTCTCTACCTATATAGCCCCACATGTACACAAGTCAAAAACACAAAAAGACAAGCAGCAGAAAGGCCCTGGTAATCGTGGTCAAGTTGGTGTCTCAACCCTCTACCCAGTTCCCATTTTTTAGCAATCTAGCAACCGGGCATCAGGGGTAGGCTGCGGACCAAAAATAATTAAATACCATATGATAATGAAATGATAAGAACGGTGATTGGTTGGACTTGCTTAGGATGATGACTAAGATGCCAGGAAGTTTGAGATTAACATAGAAATAGTCCTCCAATATCAAATTTAATCAAGGAATACATGCACATGCATATTGCAAAATCAAGGGTGAATTTGAAGATGGCACGTCAGCAACACGATTGTTGTGTACATTGTACCTCTTCCACTTTGCTTCGTGATACTTTCTCTTCTTGATGGGGACGTGGGAATTGAAAGGTGCATGTCTGGATGTTCAGTTTACACTTCACTGGATTGTATTCATATCTCCACCTTTAGTTATGTACGGAATAATTCATACGAGTATGGTGGTGTGCAGGTAACATGTGTTTGCACATAAAATGTTATGTGATCACGTGTCAATTATGGACAACTATAATTATTCGAGATAGTCCGTTATATCCTATACAAGAGCAATCTTATTCTTATTGATCACTACAATATTTAATTTACTTGGTGGTGGCAGATTTGAACTCGCTTATGAGCTAATCACGTATGGGTGCTCTAGACCTTGGTTCAAATTACTATTATTATTATTATTACTTCTTTTTTTTTTTGTTCAAATTATTTATTTTTTTGTCCAACCAAGAACATAATAGTATACAACCATATTCAAGGCTATAAGGCCGCGCGCCGACTTCTTCAAACCAAATACTCGTATTAACACTTATATCTAGAATATTTTAGCGTTATGGCTGGTGCTAAGCTGACCCTTTTGGAGATAAACCGACTCGATGTTGATTCAAAATTTTAGGGCTAAATGAGTTATTTGAAGGGAATATTATTTTCCAATTAACTATCGAAGAACTTGGAATTCAAAATTCTAGCACTAAGTGAGAACATTAATTTCCAATCAACTATGTAAGAACTTGGAATCATATCTCACTTGTTAGGAGAGGTTACGAGTTGTGAGTTTCAAGCAGTTTGATAGGATTAATTTAGGGTAGGGAGCTGTATATTATAGGATAAGGGGTAGTGCAATAGTATATGAGTTGTTTGCTCCTTAGCAAAAGAAAAATAATGAACGATGGCTCATATCCTTTGTGCGTTACCTTTGGCGTAGACGTAATTTGGTCGAAATAATTGAGATTAGAAGTGAGGTAATGAGGTATCTACTGATTGCATGTGAGTGGCAACTACAGACAAACGAGTCCCCATGGTGAAGTATAGTATAATAGTAAGCACAGTAAAGCATGAAAAAAGTGACTATGAACAATTGTGTCCAAAGCAATATATAGTCCAACAATGAGCCAGACATTCAGACTTGGAATCTATCTAGAATTTGTTGCAACTTGCAAACAACCAAATTTTTCAAAAGTTTACTGCAGGCAGATTCAGACTGAATACTGGACTGCCGTTCCTTTTTTATCACTCTCTTATTTTATTTTATTTGGGCAAATAAGGGTTGTGTGTGTTGGCCCCATGCGTGTGAAGTAGTGTGCCATTTTTATTTTTATTTTTTTTGGCCAGAAGGAAATTAAAAAGTGTGTGCTAGTTAGTAGTTATAAGCCTAGTGTTTCACGTACTTTTTTCACATTTTAAGTTGCCATTGTTAACTTTGAAAATTGGAAGTCTTTTTAAAAAATTTATCAGAGCTATCTTGAACTCTCAATTTTTTTTTTCTTGTGTAAAAAAAAGATTAGGGGATGATGTAAATCCCTAATTACCACCCGGAACGACTAATAAAAGATGGGACACACATCCTCTCACAAACGAGGATTCGAAAACCTCTACAAAAAGGTATGTTAACTAAAACTTCGAGCCACCAGACTACCTCCTAATGGCGAGGTGAACTCCCAACCTTTAAGGTACTTAATTAAGGTCAACTTAGAGCTCAGTCGGCCGCCCTGCCAATACCAAAGTGGCAACAATCATTGGTTAATCATAAAGTAATTAACATGGAAGACGATGCGGACTGCATTTCCGACTTTCGGAGCACCATTCCATTCCCATTTCCCATCCCACTTCCACATTTTTTTCACCAATCCAATTTACTTAGTGGGGCATGGTGCGTGCCGTATCAAACTTAATGGGGCCCAATTAATAAAGCCAACACCCAACAAGAATATTTGGTAGCAGTCATCTCCATTACAAAGACATGCATTGTTGAATCTTCAAGATACCCTCGCTCCATTACAAAAACATTGTGATCTCCATAAGATTCGCACTACTTTTCTTGCCTTGGTATCTCCCCTCTTTTGGGGTTGTGTTGCCTTTGGGTAGGGTCCATCTAATAATTTATATTTATTCGGAATTTTTTATTGTAAGGAATGGGTCCCACCTTAAGAATTATGAATATCTAATTGGGTTTAATTTGCATATGAAGAGTAAAAAAAAATCAATTTGATCTGATTAGGGTACATTAATTTCGATTTTTATGTTAACTGGTACGAAAATGTTTGGAAAATTTCTTGAAAAATGATAAATTGAAAAAAAAAAATATATTTATAGATGTCAAATCAGTCAGGGAATGGAATTATATGCATACCATAAATCCATGATAGAGACATTCTCTAATTGATCAATTCCTTCGCTTTTTTATAGACTTGATTCAATTAGTTGAACTCAAGTGGTCGGTTTACATCACATTTTTTCTGCTAATATAGCAAGATATGAGTAATAGCCAGTTTAAATTATGAGCAAGACAAGTTAGAGGTAGCGAAACCCAAGAAGCATTTTCTTTTCCCGTTCGAGGCATCAAGAATGGTTTATCTTGCTTTACTTTCCCAAGAGAGATATTGGGGTTGATTGACCCCTCATTTCCAAAAACACAGGATAAATAAATGGAAAAACAAATTTCCCATGAGATATATGAATTGTTGAAAAATAATAACTTCACACTGAAAAAACATTGAATTAAACTTTGTTTGGTTCCTAGAAAAAGTAAAAGAAAATTTCATTTCCTTAAGTTCTTCGGAGTCTCAATTTATTGGATTACAGTTAATATTCGTATTTCTGCTAATTGATTTTTTGTGGCATCACCATTAATCATCTTTCGATCTAATGACACCTCTTCAACTTGAAGGATAGGTAATCTTTCTTTCGACTAATACTCTAATAAAATAATTTTAATTATATTTGATGTTCTAATCTATTTTCCCAAAAAAAAAAAAAAAAAAAAATTCTATATCTCCTTTGGTTCCGCATTGGTTCATTCGTATCCTCTAAAGCTATGCTTGATAGAGAAGATAGAGAAGTGGAAGGAATGAAAAATAAAAAAGATAAGACTTTCTATCCCTTGAGAAAAGAAGTTCTCTGTCATTTCTATATATTTGGTAGGATGGACGAAATTATAATTTCTTACTTCTTCTTTACCTTACTTTGTATTTGGTGTATTTGATAGGATGGATGGATGAATATTAAAAAATATGATTTTAACTTTTTATCCTCAATAATAAAAAAAAAATTATGAAAATATGATAATAATATAGTCATTTTAATAACAATCTATTTTTCCCCTTCACCTTCCCTTCCAAAATTAGAAAGATGAGAAAAATGTATCTCGAGGGATTCTCTATCCCTCCTCCTTTCCTTTCTCCCTTTTCATCCTACCAATCACATCCCTCAACCTTTCTCCTTTCACTTTTCTCACGTCCTCTTTCCATCTTCCCACGAATCTCTTATACCAAATATAAGGTAAATATTGCAAGAGGTGCGCATCTTGTCAACAATACATGACAGGACAAAAAACACGTGGTTACTGATGGATGACTGCACTTTCTGCATTCGTGCTCACAATTATCATCATAGTGCCCAAAAGCTGGCTATAATGAAATAATTCCAAAAATAAAATGATTGTATTGCAGGCAACGAACTGACACTGTACTTTGCTGGAGCATTTTTGTCAAGCCCTCTGGACTTACTTATTTTATTTTACCTTTTATTTTGGTGGGGTTGTTCCACTACTGATCTTTATTCTGATACAGTGCTTTATTGACTAAGAGCTAACTTCGAGTTTGCATTCAGTGCCAGAGTTTTTTAAGCTAAAGCATGGTGTAGAAGTGATCTTGATCGTACATCTTAAATTTAGATTATTGAGATTAAAAATAAAAAAAATGCCTATAAAGGTATTTAAATAATTTTAATAATATTTTTTTATATTTTAATCTTAATTGTTCGAATTCAAAATAAATGGCCGACATCACCTTAGCACTATACTAAGATTTTTAAGCTCAGCAATGAATCTAAATCCGGTAGATCTCACTGCTAGCACTAGCCAACCCTCAAGTACCTTTCCGTAAGGACATCTTTTGTTGTGCCAGTATTTGAATGAACAATTTTTGACCAAGCACCTGCTAAAGGCAACTTGCTTTCTAAAAAAAATAAGGGTAAATTGCATTAAGACCCCCTCTAAAATCTGACAATTACAAATAAACCCTCTCACGTTTCTAAAATTACATTAAGACCCCTACTTCTGACTTCCGTCCATTAATCCATTAAATCACTTCAATTTTTTTTCAAAATATCCTAATTACCCTTATTGGATGACAGCTTCCATGTTAAATGCATATAACTCATCAGTCCAACACATTCATCCAGTACATTTGATTGATTTATTTATTTATTGATAAACAACTAAAAGATTATATATATATATATATATATATATATATATATATATATATATATATATATATAAAAGAAAAATGTCAAAAAGCTTAAATTTTTGTCCAACTGATGTGGTAACCATCAGATTTGTTCATTAGAAACAATTATCTATTTAATTGATGTGTAACAAAAAAAAAAAAAAATTGATTTGCCAAGTTGCCACCTCATTTGCCACCTCTATACGTGCATCTCCATTGTAATAATTCTTTTTATTTATTTCTATATATGAGTAATGCTACATAGCCTTTTTTTTTTTTTTTACTCAAATCTACTTACTTAAATGACGTGGCAACTTAGCAAATCAATTTTTTTATTTTTTATTTTGCAAATCAATTAAAAATTTAATTAAATAAATAATTGTTTCTAAAGAGCAAATTTGACAGCTGCCACATCAGTTGGACAGAAAATTTAAATTTTTTTTAGCATTATATATATATATATATAAATTTGAATATGATTTAACGGATTAATGGAAGGAAGTTAGAAGGAGGGGTCTCTTTGTAGTTTATTTTGTAAAGTAAAAGGTGTCAGTATAATTTTAAAAACGTGAGGGGGTGTATATGTAATAGTCAGATTTTAGAGGGGGTCTTATTATAATTTACCCAAAAAATAATGCACTTTGCCCATGGAGTTCATTATGCTTTTGAGAGACGTTCTGGAATGGTGTACGATGGCCTGTACTGGATGGTGGACGATGTCCTTTGGATTTCTCTTTCTCTATCTCTCATAATCATTTAAATTAAAAGAAAGATAAAAAACAATTTAGGTTGTTCTTTCTTGTAAAAATGGGTAGATGTCCATTCTCAGTGGACTTGGATCCCTTTGAATGGTGTTAGTCGAAAACTAGAGGTAGTTTGAGATGGTGATCAACTGATTTGGATTATTCAAAAAACAGAAAAAGCAATTCTTTTTTCTTGCTGCGGTGAGAAATTGGCTTTTTACATATGCCATAAGGCACTTGCGGAGAGAGGGAAATGGCAGAACTTTAAAAAAAAAAAAAATGAGTAGAGAGATCAAAGTTAGGTTGTGGGTATGATTTTGGGGATGAACCTACTTAGTGCTAATAGACAATTGGGTCACGAATGGAGGGTTTCAATTAGAATTATTTTGAATCATATCTGAGTGGTGTTGGTTGCTTTGTTTCGACTCTCATCAGTGTTTTCTTTGTTTTGTTTGTTTTGTTTGGGCTTTTCTGCCTCTGTCTCTGTATTGTTTCAGAGTTGGCGTGTATGGGGTTCCGGGCTCTATATATAGTTTTGCTCTGTTTTGTGCCACATTTGGTGTCTTTGGTTTGTCGTGTTTGTGCTTGTCATATTTTATCTTTGATAGACAGAGTGCGCTTCTTGTATTCTTCTGGTTAGGTTTTAAATTTTTAATAGTAAAAAAAAATGGCCCAAAAAAAAAAACAAAACAAAACAATAGGGTGTGGGAGTTTGGTCGGAGTGTTCATTTTGGAAAATTCTTATTTGGAAAATTTTCAAGACCTATTCAACACCCCCCACCTCCTTTAGGTTGTGGATTTGTGAACTTGGAATTTCATATAGTTTGAATGCTCAAGTGAATTTCCACTTTGCTGCAAGAGCACTTACATTGTCATCACTGTCAAAGGCGCCCAAGGCTTTCATATTTTGCCGCAGTTGTTGTCTACTTCGGCCTCGAGTTGGACCTGGGGGTAAACTTATCAAGAGTTTTACAGAAGGTAAGCCCAACAAGGCCCAATCTGTCGCCCCATTAGTTGCAGCTTGCTGTTTAACCCATCAATTACCTTTCGTAGGGAAGGAGTTAAAGAGACTATGAGTGCACATTTGGGTTGGGCCTTGATCAGTTTTTGGATTGGTTGGCACATTAATAAACCCGATTCCAACCCATTTCCAAGGCAGACCCACCGTACTTCACACAAAAGGGGGTTGGGGTCCTGGGTAGGGTCAGAACTAGCCAGCCCTCTCATTTTAGTGGTAGGTCTTATCTTTGGTTGAAATCTACACAAAATACAATGGTGACAAACATCCTCTGAAGTGATAGGGCTGGACCAAAGAGAGACCCACAGATCTTGGTATACGCCACTAGGTCGTAGCAGAGGGTTGCTTGGAGCCAATTTTTATTTAATTTGGGGAGAGATTGCCCCAACCCCTAGAGATATCTAAAACTTGTATAGTCCCTTTCTTTCTGCCCATATAAAGGGACACTTGAGGCCTAAAAGACATATGCAGAGAGCCTACTAGCAACAACTTTGATCCAACAAGGCCCCCACACAAACGGTAATTAAGTGTGCAGTGTATAGGAAGAGGCCCAATCTACCCTACCTCAGGACCACAGCACCCCATGACACTGAGTTACACTTTCTATCTACAAAATAAATGTCCCTCAGACCCGCGTGATGCATGTGTAGGTGTGGATGTAGGTGTTCTCCTATCGTTTATCCAAAAAAGAAAAAAAAAAAAAAACTGTCTTATTAGGATTAAAGACTTAACCTTTCCCTTTTGAAAGGGGAGATGTGTCATTTGACCATTGGCTGATATTAAACTTGTATTGAAAAACTGCACGTTCCCTCTAGAGATCATAACTTTGAAGTTTCCAGTGATGTCCTGTTTTTGGGTGGTTATGGTAATGTAATATTTCTGCTTAGATTTTTGGAACATTCAATCCATCATTCATATTGAAGCAACTCTTATTGTCTCGTGGTGTGAAGTGAACACAACAAAAATGAGTAGAATGAAATTAATGTTTTCTTTAACGATAATCTTATTATTAATGTTTTTATTTGATATGGCTCGCTCGACAAGTGAGGATAATGTCATTAGGCCAATAGCATTATTGTTGGTCCTTATTGAGCACTTAAATGCCGTTCAAGGGTATGTGCCTTGGCATTTAAATATGTCACCAGCAATTATCTTGATGAGATGAATGCAATCCAATGCCTTCATTCTCCTAAATTCAAAAGTAAATAAAATGGAGAGTAGAATAGAATAGAATAATCACATAGCTAAGAGTAGAAACCCGTGATTTTTGGACCAAGGCAAATTGAAATTGTGTCCCTGATTTGGACCACGCGTACAGCCCTTGGCTAAATTGCTTCGCCAGAATAGTGAGCCAGGGTCCAGGTACAACATATATGTATTGCATTATGCCTAACACAAGGGTCCATTGATGGTCCGATCTAGGCTGGGTGGTATTCTTAACAGGCAATGACGGGCCTAGATCAGACCATCATTGTCTTCTACAACGATCGACCAGCCGTCATTTAATCATTTTTCTATGGAAAATGCTATTTTTACAAATAGTTCTCAACAAGGTCACATAGATTACAAAACTAAATGCTAGGCCAGTCTTATTTTTGTATACGCATTTCCTCCGCAATGGAGATCCAACACACAAAACTAAATGCTAGCTAGGCCTGTCTTATACCTGGCAAAGGCAGAATAGTATGTTTGGCATTACCTGAGATGGGGACACCCAAAATCAGAGGGCAGCCCCATTGGATAGGCATCGTGTGGTGCAAAGGGGCTCTGGCAACAACACCTACCTGGAAAGATTGTTCGGATTATCAGGATGGAAGGGTCCTTCACAATTATACCACTCACGCTTGGAATGTGCAATCTCTAGGGCAAGTAGATGGATCCAGTGTCCTATACTCCTATACTACTATCTCTCTCTTTTTAACTCTGCTTCTAATCATAATATTATAACCTCCAGGACACAGCCCAAGGAGGTGGGCCTGCACTCTGCAGGCTGCAACTTCGTAAATCTTGCAGTTGAGTTTTTATACACTGCCGAAAATGTTTTTCAAAAAAGTTGCTGTCGTTATTGCTGGAATGTCAATTGGCTTATTAATAGTCCCCCCCTCCCCTCTTGTGCAGTGACCCATATGCCCATGGTGTTAAGACTGGGTCTGACAATTTCTGGCACAACCCTTCAACTATGCTCTTTTTTTTTTTTTTTTTGGTTGTTGTTGTGGAATTAGTAAACTGTGCCCAGTTCCACGCCCCATCTTTAACTTTATTAGGGTTGGATTTGTGGTCTTGGGCTTGATTGATTAAAAACTAATGAAGCAAAAAGAAAAAAAACCAAAGTGACAATCAGTCATTCTTTTTTACAATAACAAACACGTAAATCCATAAAGATAAAGTATCAGAAATGTGAGTCTTATGTGTTTTTATGGACATTTATCCATATGCTCGCGTAGTTTGCTATGTAAGGAGTAGTTATGTGTTTTATTAAATTTGATTATTAAAGTACAAAAGCATGAGAATTATATGGCCTAACTTTATGGAAAACTCTAGGAAGGTACTTACCCAAGAAAATAAAGAAAAAAATGTAAAAAATAAAAAGAAAAAGAAAAAGCTCTAAGAAGGCTCAACTGAGCACTTCAAAGAAAAATATAAAAATATAAAGTAACATCAACTCTTAACTGCTATTATTTGAAAACCCAACATACTGTTCCATTAGTCGTAGATTTCATATTAGTCAATGCTTGGCAATGGACTTTTTGTATCAAACCCCATTGTCAAGTCTGTTGCTGCATGAAAACCTAACTCATCTTTTTCTGTTTGTTGGGGAATATATGATCAGTAGTTTCTTTTTTAATTTATTCATTGAAGACCTAACTTATTTTTTGTTGGGCTAGTGGTAGGGGTGAGTCTGAAGACAATTTCTTGAACTCCCCTAATTGGCAGAATGGCAGGCAGCTTGATAAAATTAGACCATGAGGCCAATAGTCATCGTGCCAGGATCCTCTCCAATACACTAGATGTTCCAATATGCACCTAGGCCCTCCAAATTTAAGGCAAGTTAATGTGGAGGTATATATGTAGGGTTCCACACCAAATTTAAGGCAAGTTCATTTAACGTTTAAACTTTAAAGCATTTTGGTTCAATAGGTCAAAAGGGTGGCCAATGGGTTAAGAGTTAAAGATGCCATTGTCCACAAAAGAAGAGAAGACGTTTGCTGGAACCAATTACCTCCTCTTTCTCTCTTCCACCTCTTATCATTCTCTTTTTCTTTTCTTTTTTTTCTTTTTGGGTTGAAATATACCGCACCATATGAACTTAACTACCAAAAGCAGAGAGAAAAAGGACCAACAAAGACATATCAAACAAAATCAAAAGATATTGTCTCCCAATTTCAACATTCCCCACCTTTTAACTTTTCTCCCTTTTATGTGGGTTGTTTTTAGTGGATCTACTTGCATCCAAAATCTCTTTTAATCTTCTCTTACGGCTCCTTTTTTGTCGTTGATGCTGCTTAATCCTGTTTTCTCCTTTTGGGATCAATCTTCCTCTCACCCACTACGCAATGCATACGCAACTGGCTCGTCAAAGAAATTTTGACAAAAAGATACATGCCAAATAGAGGAAATCTAAACTTCTAATGCTTGTGCAGTTCCCACAAAATTTAGAGCTCCAAAGAGCAAAGATAATGAATGAAAACAAGCATAAGTGTAAAGCGTGGCAAAAAAAAAAAAAAAAAAAATTAATAGCACATGATTTAGAACTCTTACGGCACCAATTTCGTTCGGATGTTAAGTTTTTTTTTTTTTTTTGATAAGCAATTCATTAGATAGAAAAGGAAAAACACATAGCACTATTTCCAACTCGGATGTTGAGTTATTCTATAATGTTTGGAACTCTTTTACTTGATTTTAAAAAAAAAAAAAAACCTTAAGTGTGGCTTCTTTTTTTTTTTTTTATTTTTTTATTTTTTTTACACAATCTATTAATAATGCCCATTTTAAATTAACACGAGGAAGAGCGTCACTAATAAGGTCAACATGAGCAGAAATAAATCAACTTTAAACTATATATTACTCCGACATTTGCGCTAATTATATTAATGAGAGATTCACTAATACAAGTGAGTTTTATTGACTAACATTGCTAGCTACAAATCTAGAGGGCTGTGTACTTAATATTGGAGGATAAAGCCAAGTCATGATTCCCTTTAATTTAAAGTGGTGGAAAGCACATGCATGCCTTCTTCTGGTTGTCTTCTGTACTGTCAACAACCCCCAAACGAGATCGACTTGGCTAATTGTCCATGAATATGAAGAGGACACTTGAGTACGAAGCACTAAGATTTCTATGAATGCTTCATTACCCCGTGTGTTTGCTTGGCAGCCACAAGATTAGGAA
The DNA here is from genome assembly GCA_039720395.1 of Liquidambar formosana. Taxonomy (NCBI): domain Eukaryota; kingdom Viridiplantae; phylum Streptophyta; class Magnoliopsida; order Saxifragales; family Altingiaceae; genus Liquidambar; species Liquidambar formosana. Next base: position 26,874,530 of record CM077833.1, read on the forward strand.
GATCTAATAGGCCCCCATCTAAAAAATAGACATGAATAGAAATGAATAGAATGATTCACTTCATAAAGAAAACAAAGGGGAATTACAGCAAATATAATTATAGTTTGTAGTCATTCTTAGCTAAGTTAGTAGTCATTTACTATGAAGTTAGTACTCATTTGTATTGATACATAATTATTTGCCCATAGCCGGACCAATCTGTAATTCCCCCTAAACAATTTTTCTTTTCCAAACCAACTATGCACCAGTTTATATGAAAATCAAACTCCTGAAGGGCGTAAACCTAGCTTAATCCAATTTTCAAACTTCCCAAACATGGCCTAAATGATGGAAAATTTCTTGCCATATTTTTGTTAAAAAGCCTAGTACAACATCCAAACTCACAAAATTATCAATATTGTAGTTCTTAGAAAGTGAAGGTGTATAAGCTGAAGAGAGTTAAAATTAAATCTGGGGTACAACCTCTCATAGAATTTCATGGAAAAGTATGATATCTTCAATAATGCAGTTTGAACATGAATCTTAAAATTTTCATGGGAAAGTATGATATTTTCACTCTGTAGTTTGAACACCTTTCTCTATCATGATTAGTACTCATTGACTCCACCCTGTGGGGATACTTCCAACATGTGCCTGCATTCATATGTTGTGCTAGCACAAGTATGAAATTAAAATCCAAAAATTTTAAATAATGGAATCCTTCTAGGCACTCTTCTGTGACTTCTTTAGGCACAAGCGCATCCCTGCTGCACTCCATTAAATTACTTTTATTGCTTCTTGGGATATTGGGAACAAAAATAAGAGCTAAAGACCAATAGACCACTCCATTGTTGGTTCTGCTTTTTGTTGGGCTCTATATTGCTCCTAATGTAACAGTGAAAAACTATGAAAGTATATGGTGGATATATATATATATATAATCCTGATAAGCTGGGCACGTATTGATATAAATTCTAATAACATGCATTAGAGATTGGCCCAATGTACTCATAACCCATTAATGCAGAAGATACAACTCTCAATGTGGGTTTTAATATAAGTTATATCAACACATACTTACCTAATCAATAATCAACATCCTACATGTGTATATATATATATATGTAGTCCTAATGAGATGAGCGCATGCACCCTCAACTTAATTCAATACTATATATTAAGAGTTGCACCTCGTGCATTAGTTCAATATATTTTATAACTCACTAATGCCCGAAATAAAATCTCCAACATAAAAACTAATGATCTTATTGCTATCCTATATGCATGTGGGTATGTATGGGGTTATGGGGTTATACTATATGTATGTGGGTATGTATGGGGTTATGGGGTCATAAAAATCAAAAGATGGACTGTGTTTCAACAGAGTAGGTTACTCCAGTCCCGGTCATTAGCCTAATTTCAAAACACCAGTCATCACACAAAAAAAAAAAAAAAAAAGAGCTCTTCCAACGAGGTCAAACCCCACAATACAAATCACCAAAATTAAATCTCAAAAATTGCCGGTGGCCGACAACATGTTCCTCCCTTCACATGTAAACAAAGTCCTCCCCTTCCCCTAGATTTCCTCCTTTCACTCTCTCGTTTCTGCTGATCACTCTCTCTCCCCCTCTCTTCCCTTCTTCACCTGTTTGATTTTGACAGAATCTACTTACATATATTTCTCACACACCCATCTCTATCTTATGTTTGAATCATGAATAACAATAAATTACAAGCATTGTTTTTTACGCATACAGAAATAAACAAAGGAATTTTGAGAAGGTAACATAAATATTATGTTCATATGTTCATATTGATATATATATAAAAAGAAGGGGGGACTTACAAAGAGGGAGAGAGATTATATTGGTGCAAATACTCTGCAATATGCTGTGTTCATGTTCCTCACTTAATTCCGGATAAAATGCCAGCCATCTCTGCTTCCAAATCTCCACAACCCATCACTCGAAAAGAGTGTTGATGGGTAAAGTGAATGTATGATTCTATGAATTGGGTTTGGATTGGGAAAAAAGCAGAGATGGTAGGCAATTTAACTTTGCACATAAAAAGAACATAAATATTATTGAAACGTACGAGACTAGTCCATAAGGAAAAAGGGAAAAGAGGGCATTGTGGAACTAGCGAGGTATGCTGAGAATATCTGCATTTTCATGGGTAAGAGTCTGCAGATGTTGGTCCTGAGCCCTTCTCTTCTTGGACAAAGGCTCCGGCGAGGAAGAAACCGACGATGCCACCGCCCACGAATCGTTCGAGCTATCAGAGCTGAACGACACATCCATTACGCCGTTTGGGCTGCCGGGCATCGAACTCAACTTGCGTTTGTTGAATTGGTTGCCATAGCCTCTTGATGTCAGTTCCAAGATGAGTTCACAGCAATTATCCACTTTCTCCTATTAGCATACAAGTATATACAATCAAGATTTTCAGGATATAATTAACTTGGGCCTTCAATATGGGGGGAAATGCATCAAGATTCAATACATTGAGAAGGAAAAAGATACCAACCTTATCGATTCCCAGAATACCCAAAAGCTGGCTTTGGTACTCGACTAGAATACAGGGCTCTACACTATTGATAACGTGCAGCATTGTGGCAGTAGCCATTACAGAAGGAAGATAACACATAAACCTAGAATCTGCAAATGAAGAAACATAATAAAGGGTCCATGTGAGAAACAAAAGGTTACGTATTGGTTCTTTTCTCAGTTGTTCTCATGTTGTTACCCAAAAACAATGAGGGAAGGGAAAGGTTTTCTGATGGCTTACCGGAAAGGACTGCCAGAAGAATATGCTCACACCTTCTGAGAAATTCCCAACAAAGATGGTTCTTCAACCCAAGCCTCCTTGTAATATAATCAAGAAATGAAAGTGGGGTTACAGGATTCATCCTCCATTGAAGTGTCGAGAGCACCAGAATCTCCATTCTCTGGATAGTTCTAGCCTCAAACACATATTTAGCATCCTCCACCTGCCCAAATCAAAAAGCCCCAAATTATTAAACAGAACATAGAAAACAAAAGAGAGCATTTTAAGGAAAACCCATCAAAATCGAATCAAACATACTTGAAAATCCAGTAGAAGGGGCACTTGGGTCTCCTCCACCTTGGCAGCCAGAGAGAGACAAGCCACAGCAGCGAGTTGGGTCATCCATGGCTTCTCTCCCTGAAACTGAAAGCCCAAGAGGAACCTATCGAAATAGTTAACGGCCAAAACCGCAGTGAGAACAGAGAAAGAGTAGTAAGCATGGACCTTGAGCATCCACTCCAGCGCCTCACGACGGGCCTTGGCTAGACATGGGTTGGTTTCAAGGGTCTTGTAAAGGTCATTTTCTTGTTCTCTGGAGAATAAGGAAATAAGTTCTTCATCTTCATAGTACAGGTCTTGTTCTAGTAAGTGTACATGGTTTGGATGAATGTTATTACTGTAATAGCTCTCTTCTTCTTCTTGCTCGAAATCGTCCTCTCTCACAAATACTTCTTCCTCCAAATGCTCTTCAGAGCAGTAAAGAGTGTCCAGAAGAAATGGAGGGTTTTGTAGCTGTGGTTGTTGTTGCTGTTGCTGTTCTTGGTGTTGTGGTTGAGCCATCTTCTTCTGAGAAGAAGAGGTATAGATTTTGGTTCATTATAGGCCAGAGAAGATGAAGAAGAAAGAGAAGCCTAAAGTCTGAGCTTGAGGCATCTCTCTCTCTCTCTCTCTCTCTCTCTATCTCTGTTTCTCTGTAGAGAGTGGGAGAGGGAAGACTGAGCAGTACCCAAAGGATGAGTTATATTGGTGGGTTTCCCGCTGCGTTTTTCTTTTATTGGGAGGGTCTCTTGTGTAGAGTCTCAGACCGAATCATGGCTCATGCAAGCACATTAGCTGGACACGTGACCCTTGTACATCATATGGCAGGAGCCCACCATTAAATGGACCCCACTGAACCCATTTTCCTTACCAAAATCAGATGCACAAATATTATAGACCGTTCGATTGAGAAGTTTCCATGATGAGGGACAAGTGAGAAAACATTGAAACCTTCCCCCCCTTTTTTTAATACTAGACGCTGTCCTTTTGGGGTTCTCCAAACTTTGACATTTTGTTTTCGGATTGGGGCAATGGCGCGGGCGGGAGCACGTAAACCGAGCCCAGACACATGAAAATAACCTCACAGAAGGAAAACTGGAAAAGCAATGTGTAATGGAATTCTCCTGGCAATGGGCTGGGTAGGTTGTTCGGGTAACCCGGCCCCGTCATGTTTGGGACAGCTTTATGATTTTACGTATCTGACCCTTCGTGTGTCAAAGTGACAGGATATGTTCGGATTTTGTCATATATGTGGATGCTTGTATGTATCTTTCTCACCTTTCTTTCATAGTTGTTGTCTTTTTTTTTTTATTATATAAATTTCAAATGTTTTGCACTTGACTATTCTTTTGGGCAGATGCAGTTCTCCCATCCCACTTGCATTAAACAATTACAGGACCCAAGTTCATGAGAATACCTTGAGAGAGAGTGGTGAGATTGAAACCCAAGACCTCTTGCAAAGCAAGAAAGTCTTGAACCATCCGGTCCACCCCTCAAGGGTACCTTTTTTTCATGGGTTGATATGATTAAATAGAATTTATGTATTCTCATTTTTATGCAATAAAAAACAAAACAAAACGTATTTGTTTGTTCATGAGAGTATAAATACATATTCACATGTTTTTATTTTTAATTAATTAAAAGAAAGAGTGAAGGTATGGAAGAGGCCGTTGAAGTCACAATTCTAATGACATTCTCATTATTTGTTAAGTGAATGACGTTAGATTCAAGTTAATTATAAACAAGTATTGATATTTATATACCGATAATAATAAAGGTTAAGAGTAATGATACGTCCTATCGATTATATATTTTTTTAGAAAAAAGTATGAAAGAAGTCCCGAGGAAATGAAAAAGGTAAGTATTTTCCATATTTTCAACTCCAAAAAAAAAAAAAATGTATAATTTAACACATGCATGGTTTACACAGTAAACACGTGTAAACTCATGCCCTCACCTATTTCTTCCCTTGCTGGAAGGGGTTAGGATATTTAATAATTTATAATTGAATTGTGAGCAGGTTGAGGGTGAAATTTCCTAGACCTTGAGCTGTTATGGCAGCGAGGCTATTTGTCAAACAATTTGGTATTGTCTTACCTGGGTCCGCACTGAAGGGACCCTTTTTCCAAATTCATGGTAATTGAGTGAATTGAATTATTCCAATTTACTTAGAGAAATGTAGACTTGACCGATAAAGAGAAAAAAAGGTCCATCTCCATTTGATATCTGGAATCTTACAAAGCAGTAGGTGAATATAAATTATGCTTTTTTTGTTCAAAAATAAAATTTTTCTCTTTAGAAGATATAGCAGAGAGTTAAATACTTAAATTTCCATTTGGAAGAAATCATAAGTCATAACAATTGGATAGTTAAAACGACTTTTCACCTTGACGGGTCAAATTAGAGGACATAATTCTTGCAATAATTTTTAAGCCGTTAAATTCAATGTTATTCTAAATAATTGACATAAAATAACCTCTACTCATCATTTGACAAATCTATTGAGTACAAAAACCTCCGATCTATCCTAATATATATTTTACCTTTTCATAGTCAAATTTTCAAGGACCACTCATTGTCATGTGGCAAAGAGGTGTTTTAAGTGAAGCAAAAGCCAACCCATTTCTTGAAGACTATGCGTACAAAGAGTGACAATTAGTCAAAGTGGTGTTTTGAGTGAAGCAAAAACCAACCCATTTCTTCAAGACTATGAGCACAAACAGTCCATTTAGCATGATAGTAGGTCAATACCTTTTGCAACAAATGACATGCAAACACATATGAACAGACATTACCATTACATGAACAACACCAGCTTTTAAGAATAGAAAATAAATAAATCAGATAATTTCGAGATCCAGCCAAGGAAATAAATAAATATATTTAGCTAAGGAAATAAATGAAACCTTCCACTAGGTACCAGATGTCAAGTCGATCATCAAGATGTCGTTCCTTCTCGAGGAGGACCATCTACACTCTCCATTAAAATGCGTGAACTACTACTCCTAAAACGCAACACTTTTTTTTTTCTTTTTTGTTTGATATGGAGAAAAAACCTAAAACACAACACTGCAAATTAATGTGCTCAACTCCTTAAGGAGTCCATCAGCCCAAGCCCCAAAGGATGACTTTGTCACCTTATGATTTACAGGAATTTCAACGCGCTTTAGGATGATGGTGGGTTTTGCACTTAAAACCTTTCTTTACAAAAAGTAAATAGCCAATAGGCGCATGCATGCCTCAAGAGTCAAGACCCAACTCTAGCTTTCTGCCAAAGTCCAGAGAAGATTTGAATGACCTTAATAAGTTAATACAGTATCCTCATTCCTTTTTATTTTTAATTTTTTTGTTTCTATTTTTGGGTTGCATTCTGTTTTACTTCAGAGATTAAAAACTGTAGAATAGAATGAAATTTTTTTGGAGGAATATGCACTTCCCAATGTTCATTTACTACCAGAGCAATTGGGATTTTAAAAGGACAAGAACACTTTTACTCCCTTTGTACGTAAAAAAAGGTTTCACTGCACTCACCAGTATAACAAACAGAAGAGAGAGAGAGAGAGAGGGGCAACTTCCCCTGTATGGGCTATTTACCTACAGAGACGCGTGTAGGGTTTCTGTACTCATATGTTGCTTTCTTTTCTTTTCCTTTCTTTTCTTTTCTTTTCTTTCCTCCCTTCTCTTTAGGCTCAATTTTTGAGGAGTGAAGCTAGAGAGAGAAGTGCGAGGACAACAGAAAAGGAGCTATAGGTAGTGCAAGCAGGTGAGATGGAATCAATAGAGAGAGGAGTGATGGCGGTCGATGGGGGTGGAACATCGGTGGTGATGGTTTCCAGCCCACACCAAAGCAACCCTAACCAACTTTTTTTCTTTTTGGGTGCTATTATTCTCAATGTGTATATATATATATATATATATATATATATATTAGGTTTGAGATAACAATCAATGTGGTCATCATATCATATCAACACATTTTCTCTAAAACTGTACTCTGGAATCTAGATAATGTGGCTTTTACATAACAACTTCATGTGTCAAATTTAGTAAGAATTAAAATTAAAATTATATACTATGAGCTCTCCTATTTTGCAAATTATATCAAGTATGTGATTAAATGCACATGTTATGTAGTATAAAATTTACTGTATTAGTATAAGTTCAACCAAAATATGTTAAAATATGTCACGCGCTGTTGTCAAAAGTAATGAAATATGTAATTTAAACATTATTAGAATAAAAAGCATTAAATTCTGATCAGCACATCTGTTTAACCCATAGAATATTGTTTTATGAAATTTTATTAGTAAAATTTTTAAAAGTGCATCTAAAAACACCATAAATGTCACATAATATATAGTTACTGCACAAATTTTTTACCCAAATAATATAATAGTCACTATGTCAGCTCACTCTGAATAATTAATTTTTTAATAAAAATTTATTTGATTAGTCCAACTTTATTTATAATTTAAAAAAAAAAAAAAAAAAAACTATCACGTGATTTAGATTAGCAAATATAACCAAATGATTTGAACTATACAGATCGTATAATAATACGTAAAATACGATGTTTTAAATTTTAATTATTTTTGTCATAAAAGTTTCCTGTTTCATCATTCTGGTCAAAGTCAAAATAAGCCCACTCTCTAATTCAGGCTCAGAAAGTGGTTCAATTTCCTTACATATCAATCACAAACAACAAAAAGCAAAGAACTTTATTGGAACTCACCAATCATATCCCACTAGGCCCATTATACCCATACAAACACCACCTATCCGTAGACCGTACTGTTTAGCTGGTGGGACCAGCCTAAAGGATCACAGCCCTTCAAGTGGTGTGAGAGTATTTTTGATCATCTTCTTCTTTTAAGTGCTCAAACAAATTATTTTAGCCCATGTGTACTAATAGCAAATTGATTATGGACCGTGGGGTGGGGGCCCACATGGATTTCTTCCAGCTGGGTATGTGATCTCTCATGTACCTAGTGGGCCCACCTATGATGTAGTCTGGGATTAATGATCATGTTTGTCCCGTAATTATAGCATTAGCTCACTGAACTCTTCATTATTTGATGGTAACTACTTATTAGAGCGGCTGTACGTTTAATCTGTAACATAAAACATAATCATGAGAAGGAGTTGACCCTCTTCCTACCCATGACCTCCTACTCTTCTCTCTTTATTTTCACTTTCCTCAAAGAGAAAAGCTACTCCGAGGTGAGGTGCGAGGGGTTTGTGGGTGTTCTTGACTATAGATAGCTCTTCTCTCGTTAAAATGTACCCTATCGAATTTTTTGAGAGTTTCTTCTACTCCTATGAAATTGTATTACAAAATGCTCCATGATTTGTTCGCAATTGATACTATCCCTCCTTCAACTTTATTTTCATTGAATTATTCTCTCTATCCAATTTTGTTTGATAGCAATTTTAAAATATTTGCTACTCAAAAAATTTATAATCCTTAAATGCCATTTTCTATATTTAAAATTATAATTACTAGAAGGTAAAATTAAAAAGTTAAAATTAACGAGTCATGTAATAATACATTAAATTATTGTATACACTTGTTTAATCAAAGTGGCTAAAATAATTTAGGACAAAGAGAGTATTAAATTAGCCATTAATTTTCACAAGTGCATGTAAGTCCATTTTGACATAAGTTTATATATATATATATTAGCAGTTCCGTGAATGATCAATGGGTCAAGATCGGGAGTTCCAAGTCAACCCAAAAAAAAAAAAAAAAAAAAAACTTACCGTGATAAATATAACATGTGATACTTATCGTTAGTTTCATGCCTGAAATAGTTGAGAAAGGGGGAAGGCGGCCTCATTACCTACAAAACGAAAGGCAATGGGACAGAGGCAAGGGCTAGAGCCAGGATCAATTGAGATGGCCAGCATTTTTTTTAAAAAAAAAAAAAATTACTATAACAATACAGCAGCTACCCTTATTTTCTGGTTGCTATTTTTTTTTTTTTTTAAAAATTTTTTCAACATTCAGTAAATTGAACCCCACTGTATGCTTTTTGGTGTCCATACAGTACCATTTGTCCAATACAAAAACTGTAATTTACCCTTTCATCCTCAGTGGGTGAATTCTTATCACCTATCTGCATGCTGTTAAAACATTCTCAACCGGTCTTCGGGGCTCAAAGAACTATCTCAAATCAGAAAGAAAAAAAAGCGTGTAAGAGTATACACCACGGAATCCATATTACAAGTCAATAAGAAAATAATAAAGCAGAGAACAATTTTGAACTTTAACACCTGAGATTCCCACTTTGCTGATTTTCTATTTGTTTGTGCTACAGACGGGCTCGATGTAGTATCAACATCACACACAAGCTTTTTTCATCACATCAAAATGACCTTAAAACCTTGGTCTAGTTATAATTCAGTAGAATTAGATGGACGGTAATCCTTTCACAGTAGGCATGGAAGGTTGAAATTGGTCACTGCACCACACTGGTCGGTGGCTTCCCTAGACAACAACCCTCTGTTTTGCTGAAAAAACTGAGGTCTGCAAAAGTCATATTTGCTACAAATAGATTGTATTTAAGTGCCTCGAAAGTCGAAACCAACATACAGGATTTTCACCTATTCTATTGCAGCAACATTTATTTGGACATTTCACAATCGACCAATGAAATCCCACCGTTTTTTGACTGATAAAAGCCTATGGAAACCCACCTGGACAAACAAGCCCAGCTGCGCTTGATTCTTTTGACTCAATTCTGGTCCCTAACCACTATTACAGAATTTCTAGTGCAACAACGATTATTGAAGCAAGGTTGTCTCAACCAGTCAGATATCCCCTAAAGTCTCAGAAATAAGACTTTTTCAATTCTTCTCGAGTCACTCAAGGGGCTTATTGTATGAAGACCACCTGCAGTAGGTGGTACATGCAACACTGGATCTTCAAGCACCACTACAGTGGTGTTGCAATGGAGGTCCTTCTTTACCATTTGGGGGTTGTCACAATCTGATGTGACCCATGTTTGGGAAGTCAATAAAATTCACAAGACCATGTGGTGACAATCATAGTAAATGCCATCACTCTTTTTGCCTTGGAGATTCGACAGACCTTTGATCATCATCACATTGGACATTAGCTGGAATCTTACCTGATTCACTTTAAGCATCTCCCGTGGGATGGGCTATGATGCTTGTTGACTGTTATAATGAGTCTTTGAACACTGGAAATAACTGCTAGTGCAAGTGTGTAACCTCAAAGCCACAAGGGACAGAACTAGGTTCCAGGTTCGACTTGTGACTCCCTCTCTCGGTTATCTAGTTCTCATCCTAGAGGGGACAGAACCAACTCTGTATCCAGACGAGCTTTAAGGATGTGTTTGGAATGGATAGTCAAGTCATCTGAAAATTCCCATGACCTTACAGAAAGGAGGGTCCTAGGAGGCTATGACTAACAAAAGCTTAACCCTACCAATCAGCAATCCGAGCAAAGCAAACAAAAAGAGAAATGCAAGTCAACAAATTGACGTCCACTTCAATCATTTTCTTTGTCTCAACTAACAATTGAACTTGAAGTGTCGGTCATAGATTATCTACTACATTGACAACTGCTATATCTAGGTTGTTTGTAGGTCACTGAACCTAAGGAGTAGCTTCTCTGCACACAAAGCAAAATCCATGACGAATTCATAAAATTCATATATCCGCGACTATAAGAGCCCAACCAAGAAAGCCCTAATGATACCAAAAATAATTTCCCAACTCTATAATACAAGCATTGGGGTGAGACATTAACCACTACTACGTTTATAATGTCCTCGAATGAATCTTTCTGCACAAGTTGGGTACTTATCTCGAATGTATGCTCGAAGACACTTCTGGTATGAGAAGTCGATCCATCCACCATCAGTTCTTACAACAAAGAGGCACCTTGAGTGTCTAAATTGGGGATGCCGGTCAACCTTCACCAAGTTAAATAGCCTGTTAGTTGGTTGGCATAGACCAACAAACACAATAGTGACTTTAAACATATGATATAACCAAAATTCTGATCAACCTGAGAATGAATAAAAATGAAGTAGACCATTTACAATTTTACATCCTAGCACAATAACCACTCATATAACAGGGCAAAACAAAATGTCAATAGTCAGTTCTATTGACATCAAAATGTGTTTGCTAAGATGGGAAAGGAAAGAAATAGAAAAGAAATAAGAAAGAGGATTCCATGTAACAAAGATAGTGGAAGTAATACGGGCACTGGTCATAAGGTTTTATCAACCGATCTACATGCCAACAAAATAGCAAAAGAAGAACTACATAATGCCAACAATGTGGGCCAAACACCCACCAAATCTCCAACACAAAAAGTGCATGTGAAGAAAAACCAACAAATGCCCGTGAGACCAATGTATCTGTCAACTAAATGCCTAGGTCATCCATTACATTGAAAGGAAAAAAGAATAAAAAATTGTTGCAAATAAATGAAATAATTCAAAGAAAAAATAACCCCCAAAAGTCGAGGATGAAAAATCAAACTGGGTTATGGATCTGAAGGGCTGGCAGTGCCTCAATTGCTTGGGACCTGTGTACTTTAAAATATGATCTGCCCAAGTCATTTTTACATTTTATATGACCATTTCCACTCTCACTGATGTGTTTAGCAGGCTTAATATACAGGTTATAAAGTTTAGAAATGTCAAGAAGACACCTCAAAGGAAAATTGTGAAAAACAAGAAACATAAAATAGCCAGCAAATATATTATCAAAATGGTGTATAACAAGACTATCCCACCATTTAACATCATTATATAATAGAGCATAATGCAAGAAAAGATTGTACAGTCAGTCCCACATGGTTTAGTATTGCAGTGCAAGAATGCTCTGGCATCCTACTGGTGGCTGAACCAGAGTAACTATATGCCCCATTGTGTGTGTCTTTATTTGTTTATTTTTAGCCTCTAATGACACTTGTTTAACTTTTAGCTTAAGCAGAGTAACTATATGCCCCATTGTGTGTGTGTGTGTGTCTCTATTTGTTAAGTTTTAGCCTCTTATCACATTTGTTTAACTTATTAGCTTATGCATCTGCACACATATGTCCATGCATTAAGCCAATTCAAGTGACAACCAAGAACTTCAACAGAAAATAGTTGCTGCAAAAGGTGTTCTCAACTTGTTGACCCACATACCTAAAGGAGCATAAAGAAATGTTATGTGGAGTCCGATGGTATTGGTTAGCAGTTGGGCCCAGAGTTCGAATGGCTGAGGCATACGAACAATGTCCGAACAACCCTTAGGGGTATTTTGTTATTTTTCTTATGATTCTATTTTAACCCTAATTCTTTTTTTGGTGAGGTAGGAAACCCTTTGGGGAAATAGTCGGTTGGGTTTGTCCAACCAAGAAAGGCATGGGAGTCTTTGGGCATTGCTTGGGGAGTTAAGTAAGGAATGGCTACCTCTAGAAGGTTGCGTTTGGAAGCGTTAGCCAAACCCTAGACCCATATAAGGCCCACAACCCATATGGACTAGGTAAGTCCAAGGCCCATGAGAACTATGAAACCTTGTGTGGGGTGGCCCCAAGGGGTTTAGCAAGAGTTGAACTCAGGACCTCCGCTTCCCTGAGGCATAGTCCCTTGCTATTTTAACCTTAATTCTTGTGGAGTATATATAGATGGCTAGCCACTAGAAGCCTCAGTAATTGTGGGGTTTTTATTTTTTTTAAAATTATTTGTTGCTTTAGAGCATAGTGGAATCTGGTGAGTCATGGATATACATCAACTTGAGAGAACCACTTAAATCTTTTGTGTTGTGACTTGCTTCTTTAATCTTTTATTCTTTCTTTCTTGTGTGTCATTGTGTGGTGAAGGTTTATTTTTCCAAGACATAAAACTAGAGATCTAATTGCAAATTAAGCACATGAATAATTTGGAAATTTATTAAACAATAATATTTTTCTTGAAAATTTATTAAAATTTTGGAAGAATAATTCAATTTCAGAAACAATAAATAAAAAATGGTGAGTAATTGAAAGCTGAATATATATTGACCATCAACTCAAGAGTTATAAACTGTGAACTACCTCCATCATGAGAAGGGATTTTGCTTTGAAACATTTGGCATGCATTCTACGCATACTTGATAGCCACACACAAATATCCCCCCCCCCCCCCCCACACCCCCAAAAAAAAAAAGGGAACGTGAATGTAGTGGAGGTAGCCTGATGATTTATTATTCTTAAATCCACAGGCAAACTTTTTATTTTTATTAATTCACTAAATTAAAAATTTTGAAATAGTTTTTCAGACATTTAGCAGAAATTAAGAAACACGCACACACATGTATATTATAATGTTTTTTCTAATTTTTTTTCCTGAATTAAATCAACTTTCAACTTGGTTCATGACTCCATCACGTGTCTTATGCTCTTACGGGTCTATGGTGATCCAACAAGGCTTAGGGAGAAAGCTCTACAAGTGACCTTCCTTGTCACAAGTTGATAACAGCTTTGGAAGCAACTAATTTCTGTAAAAAATCTTGGTTGCTACTTGAATTAGACAAAGGCATTAAAATCTGCCTGCACATGTACAAGCTAATAGTTAAACAAGAGTGATCAGAAGCCTAAAACGCATCAAATCGACCCACGCACAAATACACAGAAAATGGTGCATCTATTTATTGTTCTTCAGCCGCAAGTAGGCTGGCCAAACAAGGAGTTTTGTAAGAGAGACAATAATATAGATCATTATCAGTTTAACTTGCACCATTATAGATTACACCACTTCAGGAATTAAAAGATAAAGCTCAATAGTATCTTGTCCTTTAGTATAGCCTACTAAATGCAAAAAATTCATATCTGACTCAAAAAAAACTGAAGGAGTTTCGTAAGTTAAACATCCAACACAAAATGCAAAGAACCCAATCTGATTTAGGCAAAGCACTGTACCGAAAATAGTCCCTCTTTTTCCTTTTCTTTTTTTTTTTTTCCTTCTTCTTTTAAATAAATAATTATACAGAGAATATGCATATTCCTAGAATAGAGAGTTGACAAAAAAGCAAGAGCAAGTTGCAGCGCTTACGTAAGCTAACCTTGGCCAACAATCACAATAGCACACAGGATTGAACCTCATTACCAGAATTGTTTGGCAAATATATTGCATAAATTTTGTCTATTTGGACCAAATGAGGACAATAAGAAGGAAACTACTGAGCTGGATGGATAATGTGGAACAAAAACCAACAACTGCACCAGAAGGAGTGCTATGGTTCAAGACTTCAAATTAAAGGCGCTACCAAAATATAGGAAAGGACAAGAAACACATGGGGAAAAGCTGTAACATGAAAGCAAGATGGCATTTGATGTAACAGACAAAATATAGTCCTAAATAGAGTGGACCCCAAAGTGCTAGGAGAAGACTTTATTGAGTCGATAGTGTTCTAACTCCTGCAATTTTTGAGCTGGCCTAAAAGCATAGTAAATGTAGGATGCCCATGTAAAGCATGTTCAACAGTAAAACTCTATGAATTCAGAAGTTCAACCAAAACACTCAACAATCCTATACAAAACTACGTAGAATGCAACTCACCATAATAGAATCCAGTCCACATCCAATTTTATCTTCAGAATGTGGATGATAAGCGAGAAGCTTCTCCACCACAGCTTGCTCATCTTCAGCTGTTAGACGTTCCCCATCCATATACCTGGTAGCAAAAAAATCAGTCAAATATAGAGGAGCATCTAACAGTCACTGCAATTTAAGTTATATAGAACAGAACTCCCAATAAAGCTTTCAATGTGGATAAAATTATTGGCTAGAATAATGTCTCACACCAGAGGTAATAAAAAGAGATCACCCGGTGCCATAGTCATCCATTTTTTTTAAGGGAATGAGGCAGAAACATTGGCCTGTACCCTTGTACAGGGACACATCTGAAGCCACAGACTGCAGCCAGGACCAAATAGGTTCTGCATTGTCATCCACTAGCTTTTTCATGGCTCAACGAGTTCAACTTTTACTATGCACTTTCTTGCCTCTGGGTTTGCTACTTTGCATCTCACAGGGCTATTATTGAAGTCCAGTTCTCTCTCTCCCCCCCTCTTCTCTCTCTCTCTCTCTCTCTCTCTATATATATATATATATATATTGTGCGTGCGTGTGTGTGTGTGTGTGTATAAGCATAGATAGCATCCCAGAGGGCTATTATTGAAGTCCAATTTGCTCTCTCTCTCTCTCTCTCTCTCTCTCTCTCTCTCTCTATATATATATATATATATATATATATATACACACACGCACACATTGATACATATACATGCAGTGTCATTGACAGAAGCAAGCAAGCAAGTGAAGAAGGCATTCATATTCAGCAGAATACTTGGATGTCAAGTCTGTTGAACAATCCCTAACAGACTTTACCACCTGAGCTAGCAGGCAATATATAATAAACTCCTTCAACAACCTGATACTCATCTAGAAATATTTTTTCCTTAGCGTTTCATTTGCTCTAGTTCCAAACGAATAATTGCAAACACTCGAACGAATAATTTCTCATTATTCCAAGAAAATTGAAATCTTATTATTTCCTGAAAAATCGCAACATTAATCCACCTTTCTCCACCAGACCTCTTGTAACAAAGAAGGATCTGAATATCATTTCTTAGCCTTCAACAAAATCTACGCCCACAGTACTTTGCATTCTTCTAGTAAGAATTTTGGTTGGAAGTGCTAGCTAACCTAACAAAAATTAACAAGATACTAATAACAGAGATGAATCTTTAGTAAAACAGAGTTGAATCTTCAGTAAAATAAGTTTCTGCTATGTCATACACTGGAAACAAGTTTAGTCTTTCTATATATAATAAGCCAGACTAATTCAGATATTCCTGAAGTGGACAACAAAATCTGCTATCCAGAATTATGGTTTTATAAAAAAGGCGAACAAGTTGATTTATTTTAAGTGCCAGTCTTTCACAGCAGGGGGTATAAAACAAAGGAGCTAAACTCATCCTCCTATAGGATCTAAAGGAAGCTGAAAACAATGCTACTGACTTCCATGAGACAAGGCCCAAACCTTATTAGTTTCGTAGTGCTTCCTCACGAGGGTCATAACCAACATATGAATAGATAATCTCTTGATAATTATACTAAAACAAGCAAAGACACTTGTTATAACCCCACTTAACCCTAAAAGCTACTCTAGTTAGCGAATGGGTCAACGATATATATCAAGCTAGCATGTTGGGAAAGTCTCCCATCCCAAATTGTATAAATATTGAGTTTGGCTTTAAAAACGCTAATCTAAGATAGACTATGTATAAATATTGTATAATTTATTAGCATTTGCTCTAAAAAGTCCAGTTTGCTCTACAATGAAAGAAAAATAAGATTGACTTAATGCTAATCTAGGATAAACTATGTGGAGTGGTTGTCAGTGGTGCAGACCCGTCTCCTTTCTTCAAATCTTCTATTTATAGATGCTGCAAGCCTCAAATGTACCTATGAATAACTCCCCACTTCCCCACTTAACTAACCCCAACAATATAGCTTAGTACGCGAATACCATTCAATGTAGCAATCTCATTTACTTCATTTCATGCCAGCCCTTCTACTAAATTGTTGACACATGACTCCTAACCGGTAAACACTCCCTCTTTCTTGTTTTTTTTTTTTTTGGGATGAAGTAAATATTCCCTCTTTGTTCTCTTTCACATTCTCCTCAATTTGGCCATGATCAATTCCAAGTGTCGTTCAATTGTAATCCTTCTTTGCCTCCATGTCTTTGACCAAGTTAACCAAACCACTTCTGCTTCGTATTCTCCTTATCACACAAGTGTCTTTCTACAGATACATGGGTGATTATAAAAGGAAATGAAAGCTCCACTCTTTTAGATCAAGGCCAGACATGTGGCTCTTCACTACAACAGTAAGTTTTTATGTAGTGTAAAAATTTGACTAGCTTTTTCGAAGTAGCCAATAAAATTTTGCTTTCAAAAGCCATAAAAGCACTTCCAAAGTGCAAGCCAAATGATGCCTTGAAGAACTTTTTGGTTAGCAATTTGAACATTTTTCTTACTTTTTTGCACAAATATTAAAGTGAAACGTGTTTTAAAAAGCAATAAAAGTACTTCCCAGACGCTAACTAAATAACGCCTTCAAGATGATTTAGTTTTCCATTTGTTATTAGCCTGATTATAATCTGAATTGTATTTGAATTCTCCACATGTAAGGAATTGAAGTTCATATAAGGGATTTCCGCCTAATCTTTTAGATGGTTGTCCTGTCACTGAATAGAATTTTTGAAAGCCAAAGTATAAATTTCGTTTACCAAAACTAGATATATGGTTGTCAAGCCATTCATGTGTTATCTCACTTGACTGACCACTTCCATGGGTGAAGAACATCCAAGGAGGGCTTCCCACTGAAGATTACAGTATACAATATCATGCCTTATAGAGCCTGCCACCTAATTGAGACTCTTTACCGCTCCGAAAACAGATATTACTCGAGGTTCTACTCCCAGACCAAAACAAGGAAAAGAAGCAATACAAAATTTTAAACAAAAAAATAATAATAATAGTAATAGAAGACTGATTAAAATATCCCTAGTGCTCAGTTTGGTTGCTGAGAAAATGCGGGAAAAGAAAAGAAAACAGAACTTGAATCGCATGTTCCCAGGACTCCAAACCCTAATTGATTCTTCTTTTTCGACATTTTCTCAGCAACCAAACAGAGTGGGAATGGGAACTTGCATTACAAAACTTTCAGGTTTAGTTCACTGACCTGTCAGAGTGAAGAATTTCCTTGATAAGCAAAATGATGGGCTCGATATCTCGAAGAATCTCGGCTTCTCCATCCTTCCACTTCCTGAAATCAGGATCGTCCCACCTAGGGTGCTTGGGTGGGTCTTTGGCACTTAGGACTGTGGTGTTCTTGTCCGCAGGGGATAGCGTCTCGTCCGGCCGAGTCGAGTCGGCAACGGTGGACAGCAGGCGGCGAGTCGAGGTGAAGAACCCGACGGCGAGTCTGTGGTGTTGGAGTCGGATACGGTGGAGCGGAATGGCCCTGAAGAGTAGAGGGGCAGCCATCGTTTGTTTTTGAATCGAGAAATAGAGGGTGGAGGTAATGGTTGGTCATGGTACTAGTGCCGCTCGGTCGCGACCAACGGTGACTGGAATGATAAGGTACTGCGTCGTTAGAAACACTGTGATACAACAGGGCTCCTTATCCCTTAATCAACGACTCTGATTCTCCCATATCTCTCCCATTCTTTTCCGAGATATTGTTAGCACTGCTCGTCCATTAGGTTGAGACATTTTGCCCCTTCCTTCGATTTGATTGTCTTTTTATTTTTATTAGTTTTCATCAAATTTAATATCTAAACCAATTATAAAATACTAGTTTAGGCATTAGATTAGATTAATATTAAGTCCATGCATGGTCTTTCTCTAGAAATGAAGTATGCAATAACAGACGCCATATTGTACGAAGAGGACCAAATATGTACACAAATACTTGGCCCTCCATGTTTTGTGCACCGTAATAGGTTAAACCAAAGCTAGACCTTGATTATTGTTTTAATGCTAATGTGATGGTATTCGACTAATTGTTAAGAGTGAATAATATAAATTTTGAACTTTTCAATATATGTATACGTAGATTATTCACTCAAAGCCATACCATCAGGTAATTAGTTGGAAGCGTGGGCTTTCAACCCACAAATCTGATGACTCTTCTTTGTTGAAATTCCAAAGAAATCAAAACCGTTGAATTTATGGCTAATTTTATCAGTTTGATTTTTATGACTCAAGGTAAACCATCTTGAATTTTCATATATTTGGTTCTAAGACTTTTACCAAATTAATTAAAAACTAAATAACAATATATTTAAGCCTTCTTCAATTCCACGGCCATCCATTGTTTCAAGGCATTCCATCTAATTACAAATTTAACCAATTACATGTTTGATTAATTCCAAAAATATATGTTGAATGCTGAATTAATCATACAAGCATTCCTTCTAGAATGTCATTTGGACATATAAGCACCACATGCAGTAGTGTGTAGAAAATGTTTGATTTTACGCGGGGTTTGAAATTGCAATACTGCATACAAAGTGTGTATTAGATGAATTTTCATCAGTACAATCATCGTAAGAAAAAAGAGGAAGAAAAATAACATTTTGTTACGAAAAATAGAAAAGTCATATCAAGTATCAACCACTTACAACTGTAACTTTGTGCCTTTATTAAACGATAATCATGATTGAAATTTAATAATAATGACGGGCGTGAATATTTTCAATGTTCCGGGTTATGACTCTTAAAAAGTTTAGAAGTGGAGTGAGGAGATTAGAAAGGTGCTCTCCCTCGTCTTAGTGTAAGCTTTTATTATGGAGTACTTTTTTCTTTTTCTTTTTTTTCTTTGATATGTTGTAGTGTTAAAATGACACAATTACAATTGCTTTGAATGAATTTTATATTGTTTTATCTATTTAGCGCAACATTGTATTTATCTTTTATTATCGATTTAATATTATTTTATTCATTTATCATGACTGCCAAATGTCAATTTACATGTCATATTTGGCACATGTTTTAACGTCGATAAACTAGCTATTAATAAAGAATAGTATTATTAACGATTAGGCTTATGACAAGTGAGGGGTTAGAACTCCTTCCATTGTATAAAAAATTTAAATAAAATAAAATAAAGCTTATTACATGGCACACTATTAGAAATTATTATATTTACTTTTATGTCAAATTATAGCATTGATTGACATGCTATGCTATATAATATATAATCGATGACTTTTTTGGTTTTTTGCCTTTTTTTGGGGAAAAGACTGAGAACCATAGTGATCAACCAAAAAGTTAGAGAGGAGAGTACCAATGACTTGTAAAGCATTTTCCTCTTTGAACAGCTTTATTAGAACCCAAATCAAACGCAATCGCCATACATATCATCTAGCTGCCAATAATTCTACAAAAAAGGCCTTCGTCGCATGTGAAATTCGCCTGGCAGAAGCCCCCACCAAGTTCCTGTGGACATCTCGAATAAAAATACTCACACCACAACAGATCTTTGCCTTGTCAAGGGCTCCATCACAGTTACCGTTTACAAAATGACAACATCTCTCCATCGAGGTTTTGTCTGCCCGGAAATTTATCAACGAAACTTCAATATATTGGGTATCACATTGAATAGGTTTGAAAGGTATAAATTTAATAATTTAAAAAATGAAGAAAAAAAAAGTCAAAATTAGTTCACCCTTGCAAATTTATTTTACACAAACATGTTAGATGAAATAAGATATTACCGAGTCAACTAAAATTATGTGACGTAAATTAGTAAATTAGAAAGATTATAATTTACATGACACATCTCTTTCTTCTATAAGAAGACAAAGAGAAAGGTTTTGAGTAAATTATGGTTTCACATCTTCTTCTATGAGCACATAAAGGCTAAAGGGAAGAAGACTTCCATAAGGTGAGTGTGTAAAGGCACCAACTCATTTTGTATCTTGAGTTATTAGACTTTTCGTCGAACCAAAATGGAAAAAGACTTTCATTAATGAGGCTTTATGTAAGATTACTCTCAACACCAACTCAAGTTTGCAACTGTCTCTTTTGCCACATGATGAGTTGGTGCAAGTAATGGAGTGTATCAAATCATCCCCTTGAAGTTGGAACCTTTCATAAGGGTTGTTATTGATTTTTAATTTTCATCAATAATTTTGTTAATAATGTGATTAGAGCCACATCAAAACATGAATTTATTTGTGTTTTTTAAATGTGTCACGTTAATTAGAATCAATTAAAAAAAAACAAAAATATATTAGGATTTTATTCTAAAAGTATATTTAAAAAAAAAGTAAAAATATATTAAAAAACTGAAAAAATCCTAAAAATATATTAGGATTCAATCTCATTAAAAAATAAAACAAAAAACAAAAAAAAAAAAACATTTTCAGTTTTTTTTTGTTTTTGTTTTTGTTTTTAATTACCGAGATAACAACAAATGATGGTGGAAGGAAAAATAAAGGGCGTCCTCACCTCATCAAACTTTGACCCGGGCACTAGGTTGGAACACTGTAATGAAACCAACGGCTGGATTCCCGTCTAATATGTCAAAGTACCATGTGATGGAAATCAAGCCAGAAATGTACGACTCACGTGGTGCGCTCATGTGAACTAGAGATAAGGTTGGCTTTACTGTAGCTTTACTCACTGTGGAGATGACATTTCTGATTGGGAAAGTTAATAAAAGGCAACAGCGCCCCACAAAAGCCAAATGGATTCCCATTTGAAGTCCGGCCTCCTGTGCATTTCGGCGGAGCAACAAGACTCAGAAGCTTCATTTTCTGCTACCGTGGCGCCTACGATAAGAGGGTGAGGCTTGCGGAGGTGAACCGTCCGTACTCCGGCCACCGTGGATGGGCCAGTCAGCTTCGACTGCCGCAGTCCCGTCTCGCTCAAGCCGCCGCGACATCAATCACAGCCACTGCTCTAAGAACAAATCAACGGCCCTGAGCTCTCCGATGCACACAGAAGAGAAGGACGAGTTCCTTGTAATCATCGTCGATGAAGTCTCCGACTATACTTCGGATCTTCCCGACGAGTGCTTGGCTTGCATTTTCCAGTTCCTTGGATCAGGCGATCGGAAACGCTGCTCGCTCGTCTGCCGTCGGTGGCTCCGGATCGAGGGACAGAGCCGTCACCGTCTATCCCTCAACGCCCAATCAGATCTACTCCCCCTGATCCCTTCTCTCTTCTCTCGGTTCGATTCGGTCACGAAACTGGCTCTGAAATGCGACCGGAAATCGGCGAGCATCGGCGACGAGGCGCTCATACTCATCTCGCTCCGGTGCCGGAACCTAACTCGCCTCAAGCTTCGTGCTTGCCGTGAACTGACCGATGCCGGCATGGCGGTTTTCGCGAAGAACTGCAAGGGTTTGAAGAAGCTCTCCTGTGGATCGTGCACGTTCGGGGCTAAGGGGATGAACGCCCTGCTTGATCACTGCTCAGCGCTCGAAGAATTATCAGTAAAGCGACTACGCGGCCTCACCGACGGTGCCGCTGCCGAGCCGATTGGGCCTGGTGTAGCCACATCGTCTCTCAAGACCATATGCTTGAAGGAGCTCTACAACGGACAGTGTTTCGGGCCGCTTATCATCGGGTCAAAAAATCTCCGAACCCTAAAGCTATACAGGTGCTCAGGCGATTGGGATAAGCTTCTCCAAGTGATCGCAGATCGAGTCACCGGAATGGTTGAAATTCACCTCGAGAGGATTCAGGTCAGCGATGTCGGCCTCGCGGCGATCTCTAATTGTCAGGATCTCGAGATTTTACACCTTGTCAAGACGCCGGAGTGCTCCAATGCGGGGCTCGTCTGGGTCGCAGAACGCTGCAAGATCTTACGGAAGCTTCACATTGACGGATGGAAGGCCAATCGGATAGGCGATGAAGGCTTAATCGCTGTTGCAAAATGTTGCCCTAATCTTCAGGAACTGGTTCTTATCGGCGTGAATCCCACGAAGTCGAGTTTGGAGATGCTGGCATCAAATTGTCAGAATCTAGAGCGGTTGGCATTGTGTGGGAGCGACACAGTCGGCGATGCGGAGATTTCGTGCATTGCTGCGAAATGCATTGCATTGAAGAAGCTCTGTATCAAGAGTTGCCCCATTTCGGATCAGGGTATGGAAGCACTTGCAGACGGTTGCCCTAATTTGGTGAAGGTGAAGCTCAAGAAGTGTAGGGCAGTAACTTGTGAGGCTGCTGATCGGTTAAGGGCAAATAGGGGATCACTGGCTGTGAATTTGGATACTGGTGAACCTGAACATCAGGATGCGAGTGCCAGCGATAGTGGAGCAAATGACAATGGCATTGAATTTCCACCCGTGGTGACTCAAATTGCTGCTGCTACTGCTGCACCAACCAGTACGAGTCGATCGACATCGTTCAAGGCAAGGTTAGGCCTTCTAACTGGGAGGAATTTAGTGGCCTCCACTCTGAGAAGGTGGTCAAGCTTTAATGGCAGTTCGCGCAGTAATTAGAGATTGAACTGAAGAAAAACTCGGAGAAACAAAAAAAAAAACACTTGATCTGTTTGCATTATATTTCGACATTTCGTTGTATTATCTGTTTCTATCTTTTGTGTATTTGACGTTGCGTGTTGTTTGTTGCCTTTGAAATTGAATCTTCACTGTTTGGAGTTACATATTGCAAGGTTTCTTTTGTTCTCTTTTTTACTTATATCTTCTGTTCATCCAATTTATCGCTTCGTTATATTATAATTTTCTCTTTTAAAATTGGTTCTGAGCATACAAACGAGCGTTACTGAAGTCATCTGGGTAAAAATTTTCGAGGAGGTATTTGTAGTGTGTTGCTGGTGAGGTGAATTTATACATATTTATGGATGGAAACTAATTGACATAAAATCCTGTATGTAATTTCCAAAGGTCAGATTGTTCAGTGTTAGAACAGGAGAAAATCTTTAATATTTTTTGAGTAGTTTTCTTATTGATCATACTTGATGGAAACATGATATGAGCACTTAACTAGCTCTTATATTATTTGTGAATGGACAGTGAGATAAATATTTTACAGGATTCATTTATACTGTGATTTATAGTTAGTAATAATTTCCTGTTTTGATGTCATGTTTGCTTTCTATAAGAGATTCCTTTTTGCTTCTGTCCTCATGTATTTAAAAGTCACTGTTCCCTGTTAATGAGAAGTTATGATGTTCAGACTTCAGATGCTATATAAAGGAAATGTTTTAAGAAAAATGGACATGGTTAATAAGATGGTTGAACCTGCATTTTTCTGAATAAGTTGTCTTAATTCAATCCAATGGCGAATGAATACTGGACAATGCATATTTATGGCAGTGACTAAGCTAAATCAAGTTGCATCGTGAAGTTAGGACCAATTATATCAGGTTGGGTCTAGGCCGAGTTGCTGAATAATTCTTTAGGCCTTTAATGCTGTATATCACCAGCTTCCTTTGTTTCTTGCACTTCTTTCTTGATCAACAGAAACATATGACCAAGGAAATGGAAAAGTCTTAATCCTTTTTTTTTTTTTTTTCCTCTTTTTTTTCCCCCCCGGTTACGTGCACTGAGAAACATATGCACGTAGACATGCACAGCCATTCTTGTCTATTCTGATAATTTTTGGTGTTTCATTTTAATGTTCTGGACTTGGACATTTGATAATTGATATTCAATTTTGATCTTGATAGGATATTAATTGGGACTGACTTGGTATTTTAGAGAACTGGCTGCATCGGTTGACCCTTTTCCAATGTCAGACACACTAACTATGAGTTTGCTATGTTCTTTGGTTCTGACAGACTAAATTTAGTAGTTAAAATATCACTTGGTTTAACTGATTAGTGTACCAGCCAATGGCATGATAACCTAGTGGCATTCTTCTTCTTGTTGAGTGAGCGATCTTGGGTTTAAGTTTATGGAGAAGAATTGATACCTATTTGTTGATTTTGGGGGTTTAGGGTATGGGGAAATTCTATCGATTGCCCAAAAAAAAAGAAAAAAATTATATATATATATATAGATAGAGGACTGATCATGTGCGGGATATCCTGGAGTATCCCGTTTGATCATGGTTGTCTGTGGATGACATGCGCATTTATGAGCGTGCATGTGTCACTCACGGACGGTTGTGATCGAACGGGATATCTGGGATATCCCGCATATGATCAAAACTATATATATATAAAATAAAAATAATTAATAAAAAAATTGGATATTTATTTTGTGTAAATGCAGAGGACTGTCAAAGGAAATGAGAACAATGGGTGCCACAAGTGAGCTCTAGCCTTGTTTCTTATTTACTTTGGATGAAGTTCTATGTTGTATGGAATCTTCTGAATCAGTTTTTTATTGATAAACTGACCTTGTGCAGATCGATGAAATTTATTTTTCCAGCAGCGAGTACCCCTAGCGCATTGTTCTATTACTCCCTAGGTTGTTGGTGATTGTTAGGTGGTTGTCCAAGGTTGCCTTGGAAATGGCTGAACGCATAGGCATCAGGCGCATAAAGTGTTTGCCTGAAATTTGGGTCTCTATTTTGTTGTTTCCACTTTCTGATTGTCCAAGGTTGCCTTGTAAATGGCTGAACACATAGGCATCAGGCGCATAAAGTGTTTGCCTGAAATTTGGGTCTCTATTTTGTTGTTTCCACTTTCTGATTAGTAAAGTCTGTACAGTTTCAGTTGGAATAGCAAAACAAATAGCGAAAACATGACTATCATTAAAATACTATCATAATAACATGATTGCTATGTTAAAGTTAATACTTAGATTAGTGACAAATTAAGTTTATGAATCATCTTATTTGGTGATTCTAAAAGGCCAAGTTAAGGGGTGAAATGCTAGTAATCCACAATTTAAGTCATGTAGCCATGTAGGTATGCCCGTCATGTGATACTATAAATGTTTTTTAATAGAATATAAAAGTACACACACCTATCACCTTTTCTTTTTTTCCTTTTCTCACCTTGGGGGAGGGGAGTTTTGACGGCCCCTTGGCCACCTTAAATCTACAATTGTGAATGAATGCAAATAGTTCATTATATATGCTTCTCCTTGAGTTGTTTGCATTGTGGACACTTAAATAGTAGACCCAAATTTTTTTTTCATTATCTGGTTGATGGTCAACTTTAAAGGATCTTTTGCCTTCATGTATGTGGGAAGCTTCCTTCTTGTTTTCACATTTTTTTCTAATCAAGGAACTTTGGCTGAACCTATGGTATCCCTAGTATATGGATCTAAAAACCAGAGATACCAAGTTTTCCGGGTAGGCTTTGATATAGCTCTTGGGTAAGGACTCTCTCTCACCCTCTTGCGTTCTAGTGTGTTTATTATTTGACTTGTGTATTGAACGTTACATGTTTATTTTGCTTTTCAGGCTTAATTTTTAATTTTCTTTCATGCTGATCCTGAGATTGAAATGGGTAAAATCTTTTCCCTCATCTATTTTTTGTTCAATGCTTTTATTTAGCGTTTGCAATCAGAGGGTCAAATATTTAAGACTCCCATTTATCACTAATTATATGTTTCTTCGTTGCAAATTTACTTGTAGAGGATTTATTTTGCGACATATTAATACTGACAATGAATGGTTAGTTCTATATGAAATTATGAATGAATTTTTTCATCACCCTTGTCTATGGGCAACATTACCTTACATACTTTTTTACCATACTTTTGCTTCTGCAGATGTAGCTGATGAATCAATGAAAATGGAGGTAAGTTTTCTTCTTGTATTAGTATCTGATAATAACTCTCATATGTCTGTTGCAGTTGGCGGGAATCAAATTGAGATATATTATCTTATGTCTGTTCCAGTTGCTGGTTGTCAAATTGATATTTTCAATGTTGACGTTGAGAAACACTTCCCCTGGATTGTTGAATATTGCCATACAATTTCCCTGCTACTGTGATGCTGGAATGCATTTATCTTGGTTTTAGAAACTGGAGACTCAAAAAACAAACCCCTTGTAAGGCAGCATTAGGAATGATTTCAACATAACGGCTGGGATTTCCTTCTTGGGCGCAGCACAACTCATTTGGGCGCAACCTCTATTTAAGTGGCAGAAACAACTGTACTCAGAGGTGGTCCAATTCTGGATCTTTAACAGTAATATCTCAGACATGGCATTAATGGGTCGCAATCCTGTCATTGAAAGCACTGAAGGTAAGACGTCTTCTCCTTGGAGCTTTATGCACATTAGTGGCTGAGATTAAACGTTTGCTGAAGAAATTCGAAGTTTAGGTAGGGAGAGCATATTTTCTGATAAGCCAATGAGAGGCGTTGAGCGAGTTCATGGGGAGGAGAAATTATTCCACTCGTGGGGCATGGCATGGCATTTACACGATCACTCCATCACATGTTATTCACGTTATGGATTGCCGGTTGCATGGAAGATTTCAAGATTTTTCAGGTTGTTTAATGGACATTAATTAGGGAAGAGATTGCGGTGTGTAGTGTGATCGATGGTCAAACCTAAAATGGAGGCTGAAATATGTAGCGTGGGGACTCGGGGAGTGGATGGGCTTTATCATCAGACAGGATATCTGGCAATTAATTATTATTAATTATTAATATTTTTATATCGCTAAAATCAAGCAGGAATTTTGTTTTCAAGGTGTTGATGAAGCCAGCATTTCAAATAAAAGAATTGGAAGTGGGTATGAGCCTGTTAAACTGGATATTTTATCAGGGGACAATTTTTTTATTTTTTATTTATTTTTGGGGGATAAAAGACAAGAACTTTATTAAAAAGGGAAAGAGTTACACGTTAAGTGCCCGCCACACTAGGTTACAAAAACTGCGTCTAGCAACAGTGGCATGATTGAGGGCTTGTTGAGCCAACCATTTATTATGTGGATGCTGCGTAATCTTTTCTTTCCGATTTAATTTTAATAAAATAAGGGAAGAGAATGAACTTTTGTGATGATAAGAAATGGAGGGATAAGACGCACAAGAAATATTAGGACCATTTTCAATTTCAAATAATTTAAATAATCTAGAGAGAGCGATGAAAAGTATGCCGACCCAAAAGCCATAGACGGGGCTTGGGTACGGTTAAAGCAGCTTCTATCTCAATCTCATCAATCAATCATCAAACTTGTCAGCATCAGTTCACGTAAAGGAATATTCGGCTTCTAAGGGTTGGTCCCATCGGGAGGAGTGGAACTTGGATCCTTCCCTTCGTGAGAAAGCACCAAAAACGAACCGTTCATTCCGCGCTGTTGATTTGTATTTATCTAGCATTGACGAAACCCCATGCCAGATTATATATTACTTCCATCCGAATGAGCTGGAAAATGTAACTGGCCCTTTCGAAATGGGAATTCCACGTTGAAAGGAAAATGCATTCTTATGTATATTGGTATCGTTTGCATTCATTCCAGTTGTTCATAGCCAAAGGATGGGGGAAACAGCAAGGTCGTTAACAAGAAACAAGACTCGGGCAGGACTGAGCAACATCTAATTCTTCGGACATTCTATTTAACCTCATTGCCATCTTAGCTAAAAAGGACAAAAAGAGTCATTGCCAACCCTCTAAGACACAGCCTGGAACTGTAAAATTGGGCACATCCCCTCTTGTGATTTTTGCAAATATGGCACAGCTTCCAGTGGCCCGCAGCTAGTTCTGATCAATTTCCAGAAGAGCCCTAATCCTCTTGAATACTTAAAAAGAGTTGGGAGGCTGAGATCAATAGTTGATCAAATGCGTTATTAGTCCTTGTCTATCCATGCATCAAAAACGAAAGGAAGCAATAACGAAGGATCATTTCAAACGTGTTTCATCACCTACTTGGCGTCGGTGAGATGCTAGTGATGCAACAACCGAATGGGAGCCGAACTACCAACCTGCACCTACTAATGAAGGTTGTGAACTATTTGAATTTCCCTGAGGTTCATCCCACTATAATAGGTAATACGTACAAAAATATATATAAGTAACAATAAACCTTACTTTGCGCACATACCGCATCAGCTGGTGCAGCAACATATACTAATAGGGTGCGGCAACAGCTTCTACAGAGTACATTTTTTAATCAAATTCGGGCATCATCCCCTTGCACAAGCCATTCTTTTATTTATTTATTGGAACTCAAGCACCCATGGGGAGTTGAACCCACAATCCCTGAAACTCTTACTCCTTAAATACCAGTATGCCACTGGGCCCACCAATTGACATCTCAAAGCCATTGTTACGTGTGCACCACTAACAAAAAGAAATCCAATCCAACCTAAAAATATTTTAAAAAGTTTTAAACTGTAGAATGTTGACTGGAAGATAGAGAAACAACATAATTTAAAGAAAAAAAAAAGATTCATATTTATCTATTCCAAATCTAAACTGCATCTTGGAAATTTATGAAATAGATAACTAGTGTGACCTTTTCTTCATGCATTAATGACCATGGTAAGCTGGCCTACTTGCACTGGCTGTTGAACCTAGAATTGAAGCAAATCTGGAAAGTAATTCTTGATATGGATAATCTGGTCTTTCCATTATAAAATGATGACCATGGCATGCTGCCCCACTTGCATCACCTGTTGAAGCTTGAATAGAAACGGAGCTGCTCGTAACCTGGCCTCATTCCTCTACTCTACTTTCCTCTCTTTCTTTGCACGCGGCTTCTGGTATATAATTATCTGACTGAGAAGGGTACCATTCATCACGACACCAATTGTAGAGCCCAAAACCACTTCAACAGAATCAAGGATGACAAATGATTGAGGACATTACACGATAAGTAAAGCAAACTAACTCTGTACAGCTTATACAGGACACAGAAAACAGTAAATGAAGAGTTGCGCACAAAAATTGGGGTGCGGAACCATCCATTCAAAAATTCAGTGTTGGTATAAGATGGCCCGTATATTAACAAAATTACGTACTAAGATTATGACTCTAGTACATACATCCATATATTCAACTAAATAAATTGCATAGTAAGATTACAATGGGTCTTTTATAACCTTATAACGCAAACACTACACAAACCTTATATAGTAAGATTATGACTGGTCAGTCATCATGTCGTCTTTCACCACGTCAACCACATCACACATTGCATTCCCCTTATCATTGTAGCACCTTTTATGGCACATTCAAGTTTATAATGCTATAATTTTTTTAAAACAGAGAATACATATAGTAGCAACAGGAAGGGGAAAATAACAGTGGGGAAGGATGCTGCCTTGAAAGGAGGGTTAAGAATTAGAAAAGTGAGAAGATGAAAAGTAGAACAAGCTACTAATGTAGGTTACATGAAAAAAATCTCTTTCACAAGTGTTTAAGCTTATCCACCATAAGGCCTTCTAGCCTAATGGTATCATCTACCATCCCCATTATGGATGTCTAGAAACCAAGTTCCAGTATCCGGCTAATCAATTTCACTGATATTAGGGCCTCTTTCAAAAACTTCATTACTTCAAACAATTAATAAGTTGTAGGATTATATATGATAACTCGATAAGCCTCCCCATAGAAAACAAATAAAACCTCCTCAAATTTGACATGCACAATGTGTTACCTCTCAAACAATATACTGGAGATATTGGGTGTATGAAACTAAAATCCAAATTGAGAATAAGAGACAAGGATACCACTTGTTGGAGCTTTTTCCTGGATACCGGTAAAAACTCTCACTGCAAAACAAAGAATTATGAGTTCTTAACTTTGCCCCAAAGCATAGTTAAGTTTGCCCAGTAGTAGTGCAGCTAAGAATGTAAACTCACCCATGGAACCTCCAAAATTCATTAAACATGTTAAGAAGCTGAGTTCCCCTGTGCTCTTATTCTGCTCAAAGAATTGTTATTCATCACAAACAAAAAAATAGGAGGCTAAACATTGTATAAATACTCCAAAGTAACTAAGAAGTATAAGAAAAGATTGCGTGGTTTCTAATTTGGAAAAATAGCAGATATAATGAGAACAATCTTTCCCCCATAATGGAAGTTTTTAAAAAAATTATTGAAAAAGGCAAGAAAAAAAGCTTGTTAACTGAAATGATATGGCAGGAATTGTTGATGATTGTCAAATTAAAGGTTGTGAAACATTAATTATATTAATTAATCCAATGAAAAAAAAATTAGGAAGATGATGTAACCATTTTATCAATGCTCCATTTCCCTCTCAATTTGCTCCAAACCTATACACCCAATGAGGGTGAGAATGAAGTTAATGGTAAAGAGTTGGGAATTGTTTACAAAACCACCTCCTCTCTCTACCATAATGGCATATCCACCTACCTCTCCCTGTGTATGGGAGTCAATTAGTAACCTCCCTGGATACTAACTGAACAGTATAGCCACGAACTTAGACTCTTTAATTCTCAGTAACATTAGTAGGAAAAAACATTTTAATTTGCTAGACAATATACATAAACCATTCTTTTTGAGGGGGAAAAAAAAGACTACTACACTTATGTCTTAAAGCACCACATGCATTGTAACAACCTTGATGCTACTTTAACAGTATAACCACATACTCAGACTCTTACTCTCAGTTACCCCACTAGGACAGAGCATTTTATATTGCTAGAAAAGATATAATTTCTACCTCCTCGCCAGGGGAAGAGGGAAAGAGGGGGGGGGGACGTTTACAGCATCAAGTGCATTGGTAACTACCACCTTTTGAGTTAAGATGTATATGTGTGTACAGTGTACAAATGCACAAACATAGGAAAATCATTATAGTAGTAAAATTTTAATGATTATCTGAGCTCCTGGATTTGCTGGCCACGCCCCCCATGGGGCAGGGGATCAAAAAAGAGAAAAAGAAATAAGAAACTATTGAATTTTAGAAAAGAGTGATGATGTGCCCTTTTACATAAAGTGATTTAATGAGGGGATTTTTTGAATCTTTTCCATGTTGAAAGATTAAGAAACGTAATTAACATATTGGAACACACTTCCATAGAACCTTCAACTTTCAACTCACAGTAAAATTCTCCCATATCTGTGGGACCCTGGCAAAGAAAAAAATTGCATGTTGGGATGCCTGCAAAAGATGATTTCCACAATATAAGTGCCTCAAATATACAGAAACTTTATGAATTTATAAAAGGTAAAAGAAAACATCTGAATACATGAATATGCACATGTATGGATACCGCCATAAAAGTAATGAGAAGAAAAAGACAAAGAAAGAAAAGGATAACTGCAACAAACTCCAGCCATATGTGCTTAATGTAGATTGTACAGCAAAAGTTGTTACTTACATATAGAGCTTCAAAGAGAACAGGATCTATTTGGCCAGCTAAAATGGTGGGTGCTACAGCACAATACCTGGAAAAAGCATAATTAAGGAAAAGGTTGACGATATCGTAGTATAGTTGAGAAAATTTTCAAAATGATGCCAGCAATGATCTACTTCAGCAAATAGGGAGGATACAGTAATGGCCTGATCCATGTCTTGGCTCCCAGAGGTTGAGAATAATAGTATATTATAGCAACTAAAATTAAAGCTGTAGCAAACAAGCAAAAGAGGAATTATGTTAGATAATTAAAGCTGTAGCAAACAAGCAAAAGAGGAATTATGTTAGATACTTAGATCCTTTAAGACTGTTATCACTCTTTCAAAAAAAAAAAAAAAAAAAACCAAGAGAACTAAATGTTCAGAATATGAAATAATCTCGTGAATACAGAATTAGGGAAGGAAATAAATCATCCAACCCATACTGCTGGCCCTGCAGGCCTAGATTGCACAGGGTTAGATAGTGATTTCCTGTCCTAAGATAAAGATTCTTGTTTGATACTCCCCCTGTCCCACAAAGATAAGCCATGTTTGACAAAACACGCGGTTTAAGAAAAACCATCATTTCATTGACTTGTCATTTATTAAAATTCTATTTTCCTAAGGTACCCCTCTCATACTTTTTATTGGGTTTTGTGTTAAAGGAAATTATTGAAATAACAAGGGGTAGAATAGGAAGTTCAAAAAAATTATGATTTGAATTTTCCAAATGGACAAACATTTTGGGACATAAAAAGTTGCAAAAATGGCCTATCTTTGTGGGACAGAGGGAGTATAAAAACAGCACCGCTTTGGGTTCCCCAACTCAAGCAAATTTAAAAGTTTATTTAATTATTTATCAAGTATGTGTGATATATACAATATAATGTATGACAATTATAGTATACAAAATACATAATAAAATATGATATAATTAATGTAATATGGATTGTTATAAAACCTGCCCATTGTCCAATTCAGAACATACTCCTCTCCAATTTCTTGAATCGTGACAACATATCGGGCTCCCTGGCACAATAATTTTCTAGAATGGATTGTGGACCTGATCAGATAAACATAACCATCGAACCCATGAACTTGACTACCTGGACCCTGCCTCTCCCTTCCCTTCTATCTTCTATCACCAAATAAATAGTATAAAAAAGAAGCAACAGAAGCACCCAAACCATAAACCTGAATTCCTAGAATATGCCTTTCTGTTTCCTTTCTTTTGGACCACAGAAGAAATAGCACAAACCAAAACCAGTGGGACAGCTATTGGTTTGACATAGAAATAACCGTCATCTGACTCAATTGGAAAGCATTAACCTAGGCAAGACCAATCATATAAGTAACCCCTAAACATCTACACATGCCCATGTAGGGAGGATGGATTACTTTCGGCCCTCACAGCAAAAATTCATATTTTGTTTCTTTCCACCTCACATCACCGGTAGCATTTCCCTTCAGAATGTTACAACAAAGGTGCTACTGAATGTACCTTGGATCAAAAGAAATGCCAACTCCCCGTAAGCTGAAAAAGGCATCCCTTTGTGAAGACAATATGCCAGCCCAATAGTATAACCAATTACTTCAAGCTCAAAGGCTACAACACTAAGCCCTCTAACACTGCTATGGCTCACAATTTTTAAAATCTGCAAATTAAAAACAAAAGCCTCATATTACAACAATAACAAATTCATGGAAAATTTAATACAACATGCTGCAACTCATTCAACCACAAATTCAAGCAACTGTGGAGGTTTAATAGGCTGCAAGAAGCAAAATTATATGACTTAATGGAGAGCAAGGGCATAATAAGGGGTTCAAGCTTCATATATTATTAAAGAAATGGCCTTTAGTTCCCACAAGCAAACAGGGAGATGCCCCTGTTTCAAGGGATGCTAACAGAAGAACTTAATCGTGAATAGGGTATTACAATTGTGAACTTTAATGCCCATAGAACTCTTGCAACTTATAATCACATAAAGGCCATTAAAGGTCATTACCTAGTGTTGATCCCGCTAAGCAGGGCCTTGGGATCAGTGAGATATATACTACCCAAACCTTTGTTTGTTTTTCAATATAATCACTTTGACTTAAACATTGGGGGAAAACTGCCAAACTCCCAGAGCACACAATCAGCACCCATAAGGTGGGGTTTGGAATTTGGTTAGGAATTCTCCCACAATTTGGAAGGGGGACAAAAGAGAGAAAGAGAGAAATACTAGATTTACTTTGAATTTAACGATCTAAATCCAACGAATCAGATTTCCAATATTGTAAGAATATAAAAAGAAAATCTCTGTCAGTAAAAAAACCACCCATTTGAAGACCTTGTACTGTAGCACTTTTGTGAAATGCCTACCTATTGACCGCTTAAGGATGGGTGGCAAGAGTCAACAAAACCATATATTTGTTATATTTGCATTATTGCGAAAGAAGCGCTCTGATTATAGAATAGAGGAGTGCATTCAAGCTTCCTCGCATTTTTCTTCTAGGCAAGTCGTATGTGGAAAAAATAAAAATAAAAAATTCAAAGTCAGGGCGGAAACATTCCCACTAGAAGCCTTTATGAACCAAGCTAACTGGCATCTTCGAGCCTCACCACTTATGTTTTAACCATTTGGCCGTCACTTCAATTCTACACACAATCTCATTTTCAGCGTACACAAGTATTTCCACAACTAAAGCTCCATGTGATCCTCGAGTTACAGCTTAATTACTTGTAAAACATGGAGAAGGAATTGCACCCAACACTCCCCCCACACCCCCCCCCCCCCCCCCCCCCCAAAAAAAAAAAAAAGGGAAAAAAAGAAGGAAACTAGGAAATCCCGCAATGTTGGTAAACTTGGGCATCCCCTAATTTGAGTTGTA
Source organism: Liquidambar formosana (assembly GCA_039720395.1). Lineage (NCBI taxonomy): Eukaryota > Viridiplantae > Streptophyta > Magnoliopsida > Saxifragales > Altingiaceae > Liquidambar > Liquidambar formosana. The sequence goes on from CM077833.1 coordinate 26,909,233, forward strand.
GAAGTATTTTTATTGCTTTGGATGCAAAAACTGGTCCGGTTTTTTGGTTTTTAAAATTTATTTTTTTATTTTTTTATTTTTATAAAAAATGCAGTTTCGAAATGCTAATCAAACAGTACTTAAATTGTTGAAGATTTTGGTAAAAGCAACAATATCAGCCTATCGGGTATACGCATACCTAGTCAAATTTTCTGGAAATTGGAATTAGGGTTTCATGGGACATACAACAACATAGAAAATCCACAAAAAAAAAAGAAGCAAAGATCTGACATACAAACAAGAAATTTGAACGAGAAGCTATATATACGGATCAACAACGCGATAGTTAATCGACAATATAGAAGATTCTCAAGAATAAAAGGTGAAGAAATCCTAGGGGTTTATGATCAGAATTACTTGAGGGAGTTTGACGGTGGTGGAAGCGGCGACGATGCAGTAGCCGAGAATCTTCGACAAGAGGGGAAGCAAACAGTCTTTATCAGGGAAGCTACCGTTGCGAAGCGATTCATACGCACAGCTAAAATCCATCCCCAAAAACTCCATAGCTGCCTGTGGATCCAAAACTTCAAACACCTGAGACTGTAGCTTATATATAAATATAAACTTGTGCAACAGCGCCCCTGCCGTTCCTTTCCTTTCCTTTTTACCGCATAGGTGGTCAATGCAGAACCTACCGCATTGTACTGGACCACTGGTGTCACTTTATTCGTCAATATTGCTTGTTATCAGGCGTATTATCCCCTAAGTAATTTGTCTAAATCCTTTTTTCCAAATACTAGATATAGCACATGTGCATTGCACATGAATATTTTTAAATAATATTATAGGATAGTATAGTTTAGTTATACAAAATAATAAATATATAAAGATTTTATATTTTCTAATAAAAGATAAAGTTTAAAATTCAAAGTACAGTTTTTATTATATTTATAATTTATAATCAAAATTGTCAATGAAATATTAAAAACTTTTAGATATATTTTTTCTTCATAAAACATAATATTTAAAGAGTTTATATTCATATATATTATCATACAATTTGATAGTCGTTTTAAGGAAAAAGAATTCAAGTAAGAATCTAACTTTAATTTGTTAAGAGTTTGAGTTAAAATCTAATTTTTATTTGTTATCAAATGATAAAAATGTTTATTATGTGTTTCAATTAATGGAATGGTAGATATGTATTTTTTTTATTTTAAATAAGGGTATATTAGTCGTTCAAAAGTTTTTCTGAAATTCAACCTTTTATAGGTAGTATAGATAGATATAGATAATTATTCATAATGACTGCATCAAGCAAGTTTAAATTATAATTTTTTTTAAATAAAAAAAAACACATTTTTCTCTAGCCTAGTTAGTAAATATGTATGTATTTTTTTTTAAAAAAAACTCTTATTTATCATACAAAGTTCAAATATAATGAAAAATATTAGTTTTTTTTTATAACAAATATATAGTTCACATATTTAACCTATTCTTTATTGTACGTGAAAATATTTTTTAATTGTAACTCAAACAAGTCAACTCATATTATAATTATCGATAACACCAATGCCAGTATTTAAAATATAGGTCAGACTATTATTACCACATAAATTATTCTAAACTACCACTTAATTTACACGTTTTAAGGTTTCTATGAAAACCAATGCTCGAGTTTAGTAGAAAACATCATTTCGAATAACTTTGTGAAATAAAATTTTTCAAAAATTTGTTGTTTCAGTGGAGTCTTTGATCATTTTTCAAAGAACATTTTATAATAATAAAACAGAGATTATAAATGATCAAAAACCCACTTAAACAACTAATTTTGGAAATACCCTTCTCCTTCTCTCTTTTCATATATCTCTATCCTATGAAAACCTTTAATCCTTCTCTTTTTCTCTCTTGAACTGATCAAAAACCCCTTGGAAAAGGTATCAATTTTCCCTTCTTTTTTTTTTTTTCTATATTATTTGTTTTTATATGCTTAAATCTTAATCTCTTTTTAAGTTCTCTTTCTCTTGAACACAATAACCCATCAAAAAAGGTATAAAATTTCCCTTTTTTTTTTTCTCTATGTTCTTTGTTTTTATATGCTCAATCTCTCTTTAAGTTAGAGAATGCTACTTTAAATTGGTCTAATTGTATTCTAAAAGATACATCATGAAAGCTTGGTTTACAGAAAAAAAACACAATTTTCGCTTTGATAAGTTCCTGGCCAACATTGAGGAGGACTTTATTATTGTCATTGCCGCGATTCCATCACAAGTCTTCTCCGAAATCACTAGAAATATATTTTGGTCCTAAAGTTCATATTCATAATTGCAATGGTATAAAAGATCTTAAAGTCACTCAACGCATAAAACAGGCAATTCATAGAATAGGAAGCTTCTAAATTTGATTACGTTGCAATATATTAAAGTGCATAGAAAGACTGTAATTAATGCTTCTATAACTATTATTTAATTCATATATTCACATTATATATATCAATTTCATTGTTATACATAATATGGGAAAGACCTTGAAATGCTAGAAATCTATTGTGATTTCATTGTTATATGTACATATATATTGTTTTTAATATGTATCACATTTATTTCATTAGAATAGATGTCTAACACAATTGGTCAAACTTCCTTCTATGGATAGGAGTCATGGTAGGAAAAGAAAGTTGGTTAGAACTTAGAGGACATGCCTAGTAGTGGATGCAGTATAGAATTCATATAACAGTTCCACTAATGAAGTGGAAACTTGAAAAGATGCATTGCACATGCGATGCGTGTGTTCGATTACTAGTTATTTATTTATTAGAAAGTAAACATTCTTAATTGTTTAAATACGAGGAACAAATAAGTATTTTAAAATATAAAATAAAGGTGTAATGGTTAATTAATTTTTTTCTAAGATACAGTTTTTTATAGGTATAAATAAATAAATTTGATGAGAAGAAGAGTGTGGGGTTGAGGGTTGTGGTGCGGGACTTTGAGGGACAATTGATAGCAGCAGCTAGTAAGAGGATGAATGGTGTATTCCCTTCCTCTCAAGGTGAAGCAATGGCCATGTACTTTGCAATGAATTTTGCGAGAGATCTAAGCCTGAGGTCTATTATTATGGAGGGCGACCATTAATTCCTATGAGTTGGATCTCTCAATGGTGGGTCTAATTATTGAGGATATCCAATGTAAAGTTAAGATATTGTTTGAGTTAGTGGTGTTCTATCACATTGGTAGTTTCTGTGGCCCATAGCTTGGCATGGTTTGCAAAGGAAATTGATGATTTGTATGTTTGGATGGAAGAAGTTCCAACTTGTGTAAGGGACCAATTCCTTGCTGACTTAAGTTATATTTCTACTCAATAAAATTCTATCGATCGTTTTCCTATCAAAAAATAAATAAACATAGATATAGATAATAATATTAATCTGTAGTCATCTATTCCAAGCAAAGTAGCTTACTTGCTTGTTAATGATAGTTGGTGCGCCCATAGAGACTTGAGAGAGAGATTGAGATCGTGGTTAACAAGAGCGCTTTCATATGAACAGTAAAGATAAAATATAGTGAAAGCGTGTTTCAAAAGGCTCTTTTAGTTAAACAAACAGTCCGCAAACAGTCCGCTTTATAAAGCGCGGTTACAAAAACGCTTTTAGTTAAAGAAAAAAAGCTTTTTTAACAGCGCTTTTGAAAGGGCAATTTTAAAAACGTTTTTAGTTAGACAAAAACCGCTGTTTTCTACAGCGCTCTGTAGAGCGCTGTTTTAAACATGTTTTCATATTAAGAGTTAACCCAAAAAAAAAACGAATGAAGGCCTTTTTGGTGGCGGTGTTTGAATGAAGGCCCAAGCACAATATCAATGCTGCAATATCCTCTGAGCCCTTTCTCTGTCACGAGTCTCACAACTATTCGTCCTTTCCTTGAAACAGAAAATTATAAATTGAAAAATCGAAAAAACAGAGGAGGGAGGCGCCAGAGAGGGGAAGATGAATCCCGGTGACGGAAACGGTGGTGTCGGTGACGATCGCCCATCCTCCGTCCTATCACGATGGACCTACGCCGTTTCCCGGCGGTACCAACACCTCCTCGACAAATCGACGCTATTCGTTCTTCGCCGCTGGATCGCATTCTCCGTCATCGCCTTAATCTACGCCGTTCGCATGTATCTACTCCAAGGTTACTACATCATAACGTACGGACTCGGCATCTACGTCCTCCAACTCTTCATCGCTTTCCTATCCCCGCAGGTTGATCCCGAGATCCAAGGGCTTGCCGACGGGCCCACCCTCCCCACCCGTGGATCCGACGAGTTTCGGCCGTTTGTTCGCCGTCTCCCCGAGTTCAAGTTCTGGTGCGTTTTTTCCTTTTATTTTTTTTTACGTCCTCTGTTTGGTTGCTGAGAATTTTAAAGAAAAGAGAAGGGAGTCACAAATTGTTGAACTTCGCGGCTGTTTGGCAAATTTGGAAACTGGGTCAGACAAAGGTGATGTGACCCAAGTGAGATTACGGCCAACTCTGCATTAGTCAACGATCAGGACGTCTCAAACCAACGTTAAATGGGTGATTCAATCTAATCCAGCTTACAAAATTTCCAAACGGCTCCTTAGATTTTTCATTCGAGAAAACAGAAAACCCCACTGAATTGAACTTGGGTTTTTGAAACAAGAACGCGTGAGGCTAGGCGTTTCACTTGCCCAATACACCTCTTGAATCTCATGTTTCAATGATCACGGCAAGTTTCAAAATAGCGCAAGCAGGATTTGTTGCATCAGTGGGTCTATGTCATTGCCATGTCGTGTGTCCGTGTTCATGCTTCCTAGATTGATAGTTAATGAGGAAAAGATAGTTTATTCAAAGTCACATTCACGTCTGCATTTAAGGAAACAATTCAGGAATTCAGACTACGTTGAAATTTAATCTTAGTCGCTAGAGCAAGTGTGGAGTCTAGGAAGTAAAAATGTGAAGCAAAAAGCCATGAAGCAAAGGGTGCTGAAAATAGGGAGAAGTGGGCAAAATGGGAGCTATTGAGATTTGGGACATTTTAGGGAGGCGCTTTAATTTGATTTGACCACTTCAAAGCAAAGAATTCATGCAAAACTAATATGATTGAGTGAAAAGAAACGTTCTTCTATTCCAAAGGTTTGACTATTGTACTGTTAATGGCCTGTCATGGAGCATTTCATGGCCTTCCTACTACAAAACTTTAAAAGAATATAGAAACTTTAGAAGTTCCCCTACTGACAAGATCAAACTTTGCTAAGGGCCCCGTTTGATCTTTCAAATGGAAATTAGTCAATTAGACAATTATAGTGTATTTTACATAGCGTTGATGGCATAAATCCATCTTCGTGAATAAGACTAATCAAGAATATTGGAGTCATCACCATACTTGGTGTTATAGGATCAATTTCAGAAATTCATGAAATGCCTCTATTTTAATTTCCACTCTCACTTGTGATGATGGCCATTATTTTCTTGATTTCCTTGGAATAAGATAATCTTTATTTGAAGTAAAAGGTTTTTAACTTTTGGTGCCTGAGTTTGATTAGAGTGTGGGTATGCGGGGGCCATAGAACTGTGCAAGCAGCTACATGGCTACATTCTGAAAAATGGGTTTGCCATGTTTTTGGCTTTGGCCACTGCTCTGGTTGATATGTATGGAAAATGTGGTGGGAGCAGAAATGCAAGAGCTCTCTTTGATAGTTTGGAGAACAGAGATGTTATGGCTTGGACTGCTATGATATCTGCTTATGCACAAGCCGATTTCATCAATCAGGCTTTCAATCTCTTTGTCCAGTTGAGGAGTATTGGAATAAGGCCAAATGAAGTGACCATGGTTAGTCGCCTTGGACCTTGTGTAGAAGCTGGATCTCTTGATGTGGGCATGTGGTTCCATGCTTACATAGGGTGGAAGTAGATGCTGTACTGAAGACCGCACTGGTGGACATGAATTCGAAGTGTGGAGACATAGATGGGGCATGCAGGCTGTTCATTGAACCCACAGATTCGAGACGTCTGCATGAGGAATGCCATGATGTCTGGATTTGCAATGCATGGATGTGTTGAGGACCCTTTGGAACTCTTTACAGAAATGGAGAGACTGGGAGTTTTATGCTTTTTTTTTTTTTTTTTGCATCGACTGTTTACTGAGCAGTGCCAATAACGACAGTATTATTTTTTCACTGGCCTGCAAATCCTACATTTTGCAAGTGTTCAAATATGTCAGCCTAGATACCAGTGTTTAATCATCTATGCTAATTCTTAACTGCAAGTCCTGGGTGTTGCAAGTGCCAAGTGGACTATAATGCAGCCTATCTGCCATATAAGAAAATGGAAACCTTACTTCAAAAAAAAAGGAGGAAAAAAAAGAAGAAAAAAAAGCTTTAGAAGTTCCCATTCTGACAAGATCAAACCTTGCCAAGGAATTCTTGACAGCCCTGGAATGAGATAATCTTTTTTCTTTTTTTTTTTTGAAGTAAAAATTTGTAACTTTCAGAATCTCAACCGTGTTTTATTCGTTTATTGCAACCCATGGTTCTTGACTTGTTGTTTGGATTGTCTTAGCCTTCATTCTTAGGCTGGTGGTGAGCATCCTTAGGCTAATGGACCATTCAGCAAAGAGAAGCCTTCTCTGTTTACCTACTGTGCTGATGCCATGGCTTTGAGACGATAATTTGATTTTGAAACTAAGAGGAGTTTGTTTCATGGTTTTATCTTGGCTTCTTGCAAACTTGCAGTATTATTAGGAATTAAAGTGAATGAAGATTCTTCCTGTCTATATTGAGCTGGTTGGACTTTATAATAGCCAATTATGCATGCTGGAACATGGTTTGAGATGTTTATTGTGGTAGTTTCTATGGGAAAAGGTTACCAAGCAGTGCTATGATTGATGGTTTAAGGGTAGCCCTAATTCCTCACCACTCCTTGTTGCATTTGATGTTTAGGACTTGTATAAATGCAAAGGATGTCAGACATTGAAGGTTTTTGTGCATACCAAGCAGTGCTATGATTTTCAGGCAAATGAAAGCATGCCAGACATTTCGTTGTGCAGTTTTTGCATTGTACTGATTACTAACTGTACCAACAACTATAGTATTATTTCTTCACTTGCCTGCAAATCCTGGGTGTAAAAAGCTTTCAAATATGTCAACTTAGATGCTATTCTTTAGACATTTTTCTCAATTCTTAACTGCAAATTGCACTGAGCCAAGCACTTTTAGAGGTTACTATTGCAGCCTTCTGCATTTGTTTGATGTTATGTTTATGGTAAATTTCATTGAAATACATTATGGTTACTTGAGGTGTGCTTGGATTCGACTTTTGTTTCACAATTTTGAAAACAGAAGTAGAATAACACTTTTCATTAGAAACTAGTACTCTGTTGAAGTTGTGTGCTTAAGCACTATGTTTTCTGTTTTCACAATTCTGAAAACAATATTTTATCTTTCACCTCAACTGTGACTTTTCAGTTTGTCTGAGGACTTGATAAAATCAAGTGCCACCCTCTGTAGACGCTATGGTAAAAGGAATTTGTGGTGATACCTCAAAGCTTTGCATTTTTTATTTTTGACCTGTTATTTCACATCAAGTTTATGTCTTCTAATTTTCCAAATGGTTTTATCTCTTATTAATTGTACATAGTGAAATGACTTTCATAATTCGCTGTTGTTTGTCTAGGTTTACCATTTTGATTTTGCTCCAGAGTTTTTTCTTACCCTTGTTTCATCAGTCGTATTTTGAATCCTCCACCTCTAGTTAGTAAGAGGCTAGTTTTAAGCTTGGATTGAGCATTCTTCTTTATTTCTTAATGACAGGTATTCAATCACAAAAGCCTTCTGCTTGGCTTTTTTGCTGACATTCTTTAGTATGTTTGACGTGCCTGTATTTTGGCCAATTCTATTCTTCTATTGGTTAATGCTGTTCATTTCAACAATGAAGAGGCAGATAATGCATATGGTCAAGTACAGATATGTTCCCTTCTCCCTGGGCAAGCAGGTATTTTAATATCCATCCATTGTGTTTCCTTTAGTGAATTTATTTGTTTAAATGTATACTTTTTAATGTTTTTTGTATTTGTAAAATTTTTAGGATATACTTCATATAAGTGATTTCTTCTCTGTTTCCAGCGGTACAGTGGAAAGAAAGCAGCTCCGGCCCAGCCAATGAAGCAAACATCCTCAGAGAGTGAGGCTTGAGGTTGGTTGAACCATCGATTGCTGAAAAGGTGCCTATGCTAAGGTACCAACTCAATTACCACAAATATGAAGATAACCAAGTTTCCGTTTGGGATTATCTTCCAAGTACTTGTGGGAAAAAATAATTCTCGAATACGTGTGAGAAATTTTATTTTATCCTTGGAATAGCTCGTTAGGTTCCATTTTTGGGGGTGAGCTGTTTAGGTCGTTCCTTTGTGAGTTGTTCCTTTGTGAGTTGTGACCCAATGTTTGTTCACTAATCTGCCTTTAGGTATAGAAGAAAGCTGCTCCATTGTGGGCGATTGTAAATGCTCATAGCATGAATTGCTCCATGAAGTGTATCTATTGTAGGGATCATACTAATCAAAATTTGGGAAGTTTTTTCTTGATATATATATATATATATATATAATATTACATTCCTTTCAGACATGCAGTGGCCTTTTTCATTGAAGGTTGTGTTTGCGGTTTTGTTTGGTTACCTTGCAAACCCAACCTTCGTTCGAGTCGCTGTGAGTTTTATAATTGAGTTCTTTGCTTGTTGCCATTTGATATTAGTGCACCGCCTCTCTTCCCTGAGGATAGTTTCTAATACTTCTTGAGGCACTGAGATGGTTGTTGAAAGATAAACATGTGGCTGGATTTTTATCCAATCCATGTCCCTAATTGAATGGTCAATACATGGGGTACAACCCCCAATGCATTGTATTGATATAACTTACATCAACACGTGTTGGCTTTATCAGGAATATATATATATATATATATATATTATATGACACTATAATGCGAGGCAACACTGTATGGCGATAATTGTTCATGGGTTTTCTATAAATGGACAGTGAGTTTTCTGCCCAGAGACTTGGTGAAGAAGGTCTATGAAACACAAATATAGATATGTCTATCAGATGAGATGTAGTTGTATAGTTGGGCCAATGGGAGGTTGTTGTTACAATGTTCTATCTAAAGAGATAAGGAAAGGAAGGGAAGGGAGATAATTAGATGGAGGAGGGAGGGCCATGCTATGGATGTCCTTTTAGGAAGATTGGGGGTTGCTCTTTTACCCTACGATCTGTAGCTGTCAATCTCTCTAGCTGCTTCCACCTGCAGGCTGCACTTTCCCTAGCCTTGTGCTTTTCAAACAGGACCAATATCATCTGCAATTATTACTACTGCTACTGCTACCATTGTTAGCATAATAGTTATGAAAATCTTGCTAATACCAATCGCTGCATATCACCATCTCATCATTTCAGAATTGCCTAATCCTTTTTGAAAAGTACGGAGTTAATTTAGTACAACTTATTGTGCTACATCGAAGTTCTAAGAGGGTTTGCGATCCACATGACTGACCGATGGCTGATTGTGGTGCGGGATTCATGACAGCAGTGTCGGAGAGAGCACCTTGTGGTTGCTAATTGCGAATTGACGGGAGATTCTTTTGTGGTCCCGATGATGACCTTGTTCAATTTGCACCGACCTGTTCCCAATTTTGGACAGCTTTTTTTTATTAAAATTATTCAGCGAAATTCGCCGTACTGTTTTCTTTTCTTCTATTCTTCTTATTTGATTAACTTGTAATTAGTTTATATAGATATATTATTTTATTCTACCAAAATCTTAATTAATCTGTAGTTGTACATTGATCCCTCTATAGAATGGATGGTTGGAAATTGGAATATATTGTGATGCACGAGTGGGGATCATCCCTTTGGTTAAGCATAGACTTGTGAGCTCTGTGGGGCAACTTGGTAAGATGGTGACTTGCACACCCATCTTCTTGTCTCAAAACAGATATCTTCAAACCATATCTCATCCTCTCAGGATTTCTGCTCTGAGGACGTTACTGAATTTTACGTCCCTTGTCAACTTTACCCAAAGCCTCCTTTCTCTGTGCTTGGGGATTGGGTGGTGCAACATGCGGTGGCATTCCACTATTCAATGCTGAAAAACTTTGGGAAAGACATAATCTCCGAAATGAAAAAAAATTACATGTCCATTATTCCCAATGCGATTTGGCTACTTCTATAGTGTTTTTAAGTTTGTTTTCTTTTGATCCTTGCAGAGCTCGAATGGGCCCTTGAGCTATACTATAGAGGTCTCAAATGCTCCTCTTTAGCTGAAATGGCATTGGAAAACTCTGTTTATACCAAAAATTTTGACAAGCATGGAGGATCATACACACCACTTCCACTGATTTTGATGACGGGAGGGAAGTAAAATGATGATCATAGACCGGCCTAGCGGGTTGGATTGGCCACTTGTTCCGTTCGGTTTTCTATTTAGGCTGTTCCTGCATTAGGCTCAGATTTAACCATTTTAAACGAACCATATTTGAACTACTGATCTGGTGGCCTGTGCCCTCCACCGTATCATTGTTTTTTACGGTTTTGATAACTACGATCTACGCATTTTAAGAGGAAAAAAAAATACCCATATCTTTGATAGGAGTATTTCGAGTTTCCAATGGATTCAAGTTATAAAAATTTAAAAAAAAAAAAAAAAATTTCCATTCAGCGATTTTTGGGCAACGTAGATCCACCGACCATCATGACCCATAATAAAATTTGTCCCATTGAGTGACATGAACGCACCCAAAAAAAAAGGGGGTGGTAGCTAATTTGGATCATTTGGACTTTCAATTTCAATTAATTTCTTTAAATGGGGAAGGACTTTTAGCAATTATTTAAGGAAAAAAAAAAAAAAAAAACAATTACAGAAAAGCAGTGGCACTAGAATCACCCAACCATCCAAGTGAGTGGGGTCTAGATTGTCGACTAGATTTAATCGACGGGAGTCACCGGTCATGCAGTGGGGGTCGACATTGTCTTTGTGATGGTGATGTGGTCATTAAGGAGGAGCCATGGATGAGGATACGCATTCAATGGGTGGATGCAATGCATGCCATCTATGGGTCATTGGGTGGACTTCATCTCATGACCATTCAATATGAAAATCTGGTTTTTCATAACCCATACGTCACCCTTCAGCCAGCCTGTTCGTGTGCTGCCTATATATATGGGTCCCTGATGTACATGCATGCATGCTAGTAATACTCACCATTTCACTTGAGATTTCTTATTTTATTTTATTTTATAATCAAAAGAGAATATGTTTTAAGAGAGAAATTCGGAGTCATTCCCACCTTTCTTTTCCTTAAATAAAACAGAATGAGCCAAGAAAACGATTGGTATTTTACCAGAGAGATTACATCTGGCTGCCCATTGAGACAGCTTATGGACAACAAAATCCAACTTAAGATTTTATTTACTCCTTGCAAGTTGCAACAATGAGTGTTCTCATGTTTGAACATTGCACTCTCCAAAAAATTAAGAAAGGTGTCTGTGTCTTGCATTCTCTTACTCTTTTCACAGTGGGAGAGTGCGAGATAGGTTTATCGGAGAGTTTCAATAGCGTCTCTATAATTGAGACAAAGGCAACTTTTCAAAATATTTACGTACAAAAAATTCAATATAAAATGTAATGTGATTTGGTTGTTAAATTTTATATATCATTCAAGAACGTTTGATTGAATTTTCAATCGACTTGTGACGAATTTTTTATTAATACGACTAACTTAATATGATAATTACGTTGATGTAAGAAATATCTTGAAACTACATTGTCCAGGGAAAAAAAATGCATGGTAGGAGGGATGGGGGCACCCACATAGTAGACAGTCTCTAAATGTAATTGTGGTTTTTTTTTTTTGTTTTTTTGCCTGAGATTATAAATGTAAATGAAGTTGGATGGTGAAACGAAAGGAAAAGAGTGCGAACATACTGGCAGGCCGTAGTAAAGACAAAGTTTGGTGCACTGTGTAGTGATGGAACCAATCAACCTTTGAGGACCACTCCAACTTCAGACAAACTGTTACCATGACGTCAGCTGCTAATGACAGATATTATTATGTTTTTTCCTTTTTAAATTTTTTAAAAATTTTTTAATATAAGAAAGGTTCACTTGCTTTGCACTTTGATTAATTATTATGGGCGCATACAGTCCTCTTATCCTGTGTGCGTTTTCATTGCTTAGAAATCCTAAATTTTATATATTTCCTCCTTCGGATTTCCAAGGATAGGTGATATTTTTATTTTTATTGTTTTTATATAAGAAAAAATATCAATACCAACGTGGATTGAATTTATCAACAGCATCTTCTCAAATAATATTTAAAAGAGTGAGGCTATTGTCACCACATAAAGTACTCAAAGCCTTCTATTAGTTTACACTTTTTGAGGTTTTATGAAAAATATAAAAGGTTTTTTACGAAGACTAATAGCATTGTTCACTAGAAAACATCATTCTGAACAACTTTGTAGAAGAAATTTTTTTCAAAATCTATCATTTGGGTAGACCTTTTGGCCATTTACAATCTCTATTTCATTTTCCATGAAAAAATTATCAAAAAGTTTACTTAAATGACAGATTTTGGAAAAACTTTTTTCTACAAAATTGTCCGGAATGATGTTTTCTAGTAGACTATATGATTAGTTTTCATAAATTTTTTTTATATTTTTCATAAAACTTTAAAAATGTAAATTAAATGGGAAGTTTAGAGTATTTTGTGTGGTGGTAATAGCCTGGCCCGATTTAAAGTTTTTCTCATAAAATTAGAATCTAGAATTTTTAATTGGATGTAAACAATTAAAATAGCATTGAAATAACTTTGACTTTAATTCTGAGAAAAATATTGGATTAATTATATTGTATGAGATTTAGTGGCATGTTTGTTTGATCAGAATAAAAAAGAATCAAAAATGAAATTTCAACTATGAGACAATGGAAATTTCAATGTTGAGACAATCACCTATTCTGGCCAAACAAATGTACCATGGATTCTTTCATCGTTGACAATAAATTAGAAAAAAAGAAAGAGGAAGGCAGCAAAAACCCTTTACAACCTTTTAAAAAAAAAGGCTACTTTCTTAGAGTTGTTTGGTTGTATAATGAAATTAAATGGCTTAATTTGTAATTACATAGCTTGGAAAGTAAAAATCTACGAAAAGAGGTAGAGTCATAGACGTAACTTATGAGATAGGATCATTTTTGAGAATCCATAAAATAATGATTTTTGAAAATTTTTCTGTTAATTGTAATGATAGGTGCCATTCTTAAGTTGATCCATTCACAGTGATTAGATTAATTCTCAAAACCATGTGCGGATGTGTCTCAAAACTATGTGCAAAAAATACAATAAAATAATTCTATTTTAATGGGACATCTAAATTGAACCTTATAAAATTCAAATGAAACAATTAAGCTAGACAGTCGAATTCAGGCAGAAGAAAGAGCAAAGCTCTGCCCACGAATCTCCTTATTCTAATTGCAGAATAAAGCTTCCACATTAATCAAAATTACTAGTTTTCACAATTCAAAAAAGTGACAACCGTTCTTGCACTCTCGTCAAAAATTATTAATACTAATTTTTAACGCTGGTCTCTTATTAAATTTTAAAAGATTATTTTTTAAGAATTAAAACATTGTTGATCGGAGAGCACACCAAGACTTCACCGTTTATGAGGCCAACACTCCAAGAGAAATTGGGAATCACAGGCTCAGAAAGGTTGCCTGCTGAAGGGATCCTACGCTCTTTATCGTCCCAAATTATCTGACAATGGGACTCTGCAACACTGCAACTGAGTTAGGCAATTGGTGCGTATATACCACGCTCATTATGTGAGCGTGGGTAAATGGTAGATTCCTTGGACAGCTCCTTTCCTTTTAATTGTGACGGGAGCTTGGGGTCTTGGACTACAGCTTACAGCATTGCGCTCTCCCTCTCTCTCTCTCTATAGACAATGGAAGGTGGACTTCCCATGCTTAATTGTCTCCTGCAGCACACACTGAGAAGCCTATGTTCATGCTCAGATTCTTCTAATTCTTCGAAGTGGGTGTACGCAGTCTTTTGGAGGATCTTGCCTCGGAACTACCCCCCACCAAAGTAAGAAAATGATTTCCAATTAAATTACGAAGACAAATCACATATCTAGTGGAAATGAGTTACTCCATTCTCATACATGTGGCTAATGTAATTAGATTGCATTGCTTTGTTGCAGGTGGGATTATGGAGGAGGTGCTCTAGACCGCTCTAAGGGAAACAGAAGGAACTGGTAAACCATTAACAATTATGGCAAACCCATTTCTCATTCTTGTTCAATTTGAGGGTCTAGATCGAGAGTGGATTTTCCATTTCAGGATTCTCGTTTGGGAAGATGGGTATTGTGATTTCTACGAATGCGAACGGCACGGCAGCGGATACATTAAGGAGAGGTTTGGAGCTGATGTCTTCTTCAAAATGTCTCATGAGGTCTACAACTATGGAGAAGGGTGACAATCCATATTCCTCCACTAATATTATTTTTTCCTTGGTAAAGTATGTGGAGTGATGGTTTAATTTGTGTGGTATTTGTTTGCAGATCAGTAGGAAAAGTGGCAGCAGATAATAGTCACAAATGGGTGTTCAGGGAAAGCCCAAAGGAGAATGACCCCAGCTTCATCTCCTCCTGGAATGTATCAATTGACCCTGTAAGATGGGAAATCAAACCTTTCAATACCTCTCCTCCCTTTCTGCTTTCAATGGTACACAATACATAAAAATCACTTCTTTTACTTCATACCTCACTCTGTCTTGAATTGTTTCATGTATACAGCAACCAAGGGCATGGGAGTCCCAATTTAATTCAGGCATTCAGGTTGGTTTCTTCCACTTATAATTCAGTAGAATTACCCGTCTTCATTCCATTAAACCATATGAAAATTTTGTTCCGTTTTGTAGACAATTGCCATAATTTCTGTAAGAGAAGGCATCATTCAACTGGGATCCTTTGATAAGGTCTCTCTCTCTCTCTCTCTCTCTCTCTCTTCCCACTGCAAAATCTTTACTAAGGGGTAATGGGTTCTTCAGGTTGTGGAAGATCTCAATCTGGTGATCAGCATACAGAGGAAATTCAGCTACCTCCAGAGCATACCAGGCGTCTTTGCAATACAAAGACCATATTTACCAATTTTACACCCAAAACCCAATACCCAAATGATTGAGAGCAGCCAACCAGGCTTCTCAGTCGACGACAAGCGCCAACTAACTGGAGTGAAGAGACTATACTGCGACAGAATTGAGGAACCACCAATCAAGTCTATCAACTTGGGCTGGAACAGCCCACAAAACGGCGTCACGGGGCCACCCATTTGGCCTATTCCACCTCTTTTGCCCACCATGTCTTGCAGCCTTGGAGCTCTGTTTTCAAAACTACCCTCTGTGGTACCATCCTATAACACCATTGAAACTCCTGAAATATCGCTGGTTAATAACAACAACAATGATGGTTCAAGTCAGGGAGTGAAGGCTAATGGTGGTGTTGGTGGGTTAAGTGAAGTTCAGGTTGCTGATATAAAAGTGGAGTCACCATGTCTGCTAGATGGAGGTCAAGAAGAAAAAGCTAGTTAGATACACCCTAATTTAGGCTTTTAGAGGATGAGGTGGTGTTGGAATTAGGGCATGGACCTCTCAGGAAGGGAGAAAATGCTCTTAATCTCAATTGATATTGAAAGTCAATTAGCATAATTGTCATAAAGGGATTGATGGCTTTTAGTCCTATTGGCTTTGGGTGGTTGGTTGGTAGCTAACTTGCTTTTGCCAATGTGCACCAATCTGCCCTTGTTCATAAAACAATAGTATTTGTAGAATATAATTACTTATCATGTAGTCATTTCTTTTCTTTGTTTTAGAAGTGCACTGGTTTCCTCCAGTGGCTACTGCATTATCCTTTTTAAAGTTCAAACCAAATGAAACTTTATTTTTTATTAATTATTAACTTGTAATGGCAGATGTTATTTTTTCTTGCAAATGGTGTAGTAGCCAAATGGCACCTCTTCCCTTTTAAAGGGGAATGGGGGAGGTTACAGTTTCAACTCATCTTGGGTTTGTGTGAAGGGGAGAAAGGGATGGGTTACTCCCGCTGTGTAGTCTTAGGGCCCATTAAATTCTCTTTTGAACTCCAAAAATAATAATAATAAAAATGTTATGAATATTAAACATTGAGTGGACATTGAGTGGATGTCCACACCCCCTCCACTTTGTGATAATGGGAACACCATCATAAGTGGGTTAGGTAATCCCATCATGAGGAATAAATGCAAACAAAGATAAAAGGGGAAGGGGAGAAAGAAGAGAGGAGGTATTCGGAGAGAAAGAAGAGTGATGTATTTGGAGAGAAAGAAAGAGAAAGAAGATGAATGAGAAATTTTATTCTCCTCACAACTTGTTCTAAATTCTTGGTTTTACAATACGTTATCAGCACGAATTGCTCAAGGAATTTGTGAGCAATATCATACTATCAGCATCTTCGTTTTTAACCAATTTGGTTGTGGTGAGTTACATACACATATATTCATTTTCCATATTTATGATGTTTTTATAAGTAAATCATTTATTTTGATCACTATTAGCATGCTGATTTCATAGTGATAAATTTTATTTAACAAGGTTGATTTTACATCCATGTTACTAATCCAACGTAGAAATTGTCACGCCCCGACTCGGAGAGTCGACACGTGGATAAAAGTCAAAGTAAAAAGGTGTACACGTGGATAAATCAGAGTATAATAGTTGCGGAAGACTTAGTCAAATCCACGTGTATTTTTTTTTTTTATAATATTTTTAATAATAATGGTGCCAGCTCATCAATAATACCCAAATAATTAATATAAAATGTTATGCTCACACATCATGCCCATAATAATATATGGTCCCAAAATAATGCCAACATCCCTGGCACATAGGTTGGATTCAAACTATTCAAGGTTCATTAAGTAATAATGGTAATAACAATAATAATACTAGAAATGTCCATACATCAAAATAACATAGTCTCTATGTAATGCACGTGCATCTATCCTCATCCATGACTATGTTAGTATGCCACCTTCAAGTTCCAACCTCAGATTATGCCACTAGGCATCCGCCATCGGCAAACCCTCACTCATCACCTGATCATCTGAAATAATAATAGGATGAGCTGCAAAGCCCAATAGGAAATATGTGTGGATTCTATACAATTAATATATGTGCAGATACATGGTATATGAATTAAAATTATTTAATAACTCAAAATCAAATATCAGTCACAAATCAATACTTTATGTGGGTTTTGAGTTAATTTCCCAAAATTCTCATAGTATCTCCAATTCCCAAGACTATGGGATCAAACCATGCATCAACCGTCGCTAATCACAGGTTACGTCGTCACGTCAACCCCCGGCTCAGCCAAGCACGAAAATAACCAACACCTACGCGGCGTTCTTCCTCGAGGGTTTCAGGGTCTTTCACCCAAGGGCACTTTACCCTGCTTGCTATTCGCGGAGTATTCTCAACGCAGGACACCACTTCATTGTGATGCCCCCACCCGTTTGATGCATACCAAGACCCAAGGTCCATATATCCAAAACATTTTCCATCATTCAAATAAATATCCGAGTGTCCAAAAGTATCCATAAACATGTTTGATAAATTTCTAGAATTTCAGTAACATTTCTAAAGCATTTCCAAGTAAACAACATTTATAAAGCATTTTTCCAAGATCCAAGTATCATGAAAATTCCACACATTTAACAGATATTTCACAATAACATTTAAACGAGTATATAACCATGTATCTTTAAGGAACAATATAAAACAGTCGTATCAAATGATATATTGAAGGATTCCATAAATTTTGAACAAGTAATAAAAATATTTGGTTATAAATCAGTGGAAAAATCCAAAAATATCATTAAGGCATTTAAAATCACATTTATAGAACAACACCATATTAAATGTAAAGAAGCCACATTTCCTACCTCAATTGCGAGCAATACCAACCCAAAATCACGTGATAGACACTGACAACGCGAATGCAGCGTTAATGCTCCCTAGGGTCCTCCCGAGGACCGATAAAATCTGATAATTATGCATACGTAATCTTTAGGTAAATTTAAAAATAAATATAACGCACTCAAAAATTACTATTGGCCTTCTAACAGTAAACTATGGTCCCAAAATCATCAAAATAATTTTTAAAACACTCTCTATAATTTCTGGGAATTTTCTGTAATTTTTGGAATTTTCTGATATTTTCTGGAATTTTTAATAAATATTAATTTGGCCAAAAAGTCAAACTACAGTCAAACTTGGTCAAAATGATCAACTAAGGGTCCCACATGGTAGGGCCCTCCAAGACGAGTCCAACGGTCAAATTTGGGGTTCATATGATTATCGTATGGCTTTTAAATGCGTGAGAACACGGTAAGGTACACAGATGCACCCACACAGGATCATAGACCTATGGGGTCATCTTCAACCTCCCGCGGGTTGAATTGTGTAACCGGGTTACACCGTGTGTTCAACGGGCCAACTTCGACGATTAATATCTCCCTTGTTTCTTAACCGTTTTCAGTGATTCAAGTGTCGAATCGAAGCTCATGCAGAGTACTACGTGCGACTATAAATTGTTCATTCAGAATCTTATAAAATCATATTCGTTTTTAAGCCTAAAGTTTCGGGTTTTCATGATCCAAAATTCTAAAATTTCTAAAACTTCAACCTACAGTCAATTTCTCTAAAATTTGACACTACCATGGTGTTCCTTGATCCCAAAAACATAAAATATGATCATCCTTTCTAAGAATAACATAAGAAAATAAAATTGCATATACATATATATATATATACACAGTACGTGATATTTATATATATATATATATATATGAAATCAACGATAGAGGAGGTGAGGATTTTACCTCACTAAGAGAGCTCCACGAACTCAGCCAAAAAACCTCTACCAGACCACTCTGTTTTTTTCTCCTCTGTTCTTCCTCAATTTCTCTCTCTCTGTTGCTCTTTCTTTAACTCTCTGTCTCGATCCCTCTATACATATAAATATAACCAAAGCAGATGCCAGTGGTAGGTGCAGCTAATGATTCCTCTATACTTATATATATATCCAAAGCAAATGGAAGTGGTGGTGCGGCTAATGATCCCTCTTTACATATATATATATATATATATATATACACACACATCCAAAGCAGATGCAAGTGGTGGGTGCATAATTTTATGCTACACTTGCCTAAGTTATGGTGAAGTTGCACACATAGGATCAAATAAATATCATAAATGTATTTCTAAAATTCAGGTCATCACATTCTACCCCTCTAAAAAGAAATTTCGTCCTCGAAATTTGTACTAACCTCCCGAATCGAAAAGATGCGGATATTTTCCTCGAACATCTGACTCTAATTCCCAAGTTGCTTCCTCGATGCCGTGATGTTGCCAAAGAACCTTTACGAGAGAGATGACTTTATTCCTCAACACTTGTTCCTTGACGTCCAAAATCTGAATTGGTCGCTCTTCATATGTAACATTTTCTTGGAACTGGATATCTGGTATAGATAGAACATGAGATGGATCTGGCTCGTATTTCCTAAGCATTGAGACATGAAAAACATCATGTACATTCCCCAACTATGAAGGTAAAGCCAACTGGTAGGCCACTTCACCCTTTTTATCAATAATCTCGAAAGGACCAACATATCTCGGTGCTAGCTTGCCCTTCTTTGTCAATTTCGTCAACAGTGTAGCAATGCGAGAGAAATTATCGATGAAACGACGATAATAACCAGCTAATCCCAGAAAACTGCGAATCTCTGTAGCATGAACGAGATATTTCTTTCTCTCTTTTTTTTTTTTTTTTTTTTTTTTTTTTTTTTTTTTTGGGCTTGGGTCCATTACACAACTAATAGGGCTTAAATTTAAACAACACTGGGCTTTGATTTTATTACCCATATCAACTCTAATGGTTAAGTCCAAATCCACATGCCGAGTGGGTCGGTTGGTTCAAAATAGGCCATACTATTGTTTAAACTCTTCGTTTTAAGACCCAATTATTTGTTTCAATCTTGCAATAGGTCTTAGACTTGCTAAGAAATCTATTTAATCCACTCGGGTTTCCCATTCCTGTTGACAGATGAGTATTGGGCTAGTGGCCCAATAACACATGGACGTCCAAGACTTTGGCATATCCAAACTGTTAAGCCCAAACCCAGAAGCCTATTTTCTCTCACCGACAGGGGCAGCATGACCGACAGTTCGCAATATCGAGATCTGGGCGTAATCAATAAAGCAACAGTGTTGTTGCAGACCTAAATCGCATCGGATCCCCGTTGTCAACAAAGCAATAGTGCTGTTGCAGACCATTATAGACCCCAAATCGCATCGGATCCCCACAGTGCATTGGTTTTTGCGATCTGTTCTTGGCTTGAGTGAGGGCGGTTTTTCTTTAAAAACCAGAGTTTGATTATAGGTGCTTAAACACTCTTCCCCAACCATTCAACCCTCAGAGAAAACTCTCTTCCTCTAAATCCTCTCTTACAAACTCATGGCCTCTTCCTCCTCTGCCCCACAAAACCGTCCTGACTTAAACACAACACCAACAACACAACCAGAGGTCTGGCACCCAAGGTTCCTAAATGTTCAAAACCAACCCCTTACAGTTGACGATTCTGTGATTTACAATCTTGCGAACGCAACGGCAGTAGCGGAGGGACTCATCACTCCTCGTGATGAGAGAATACTGGGTGGACGGTCCGACCTGGACGTAATAAGAGACTCCATGGCTCTCAGCGCTCAGGCCACAACGTTTACTGCTAACATGGCTCGGCGTTTGCACACCAGAAATGTGCACTTGCAAAGTCTATGTGACCAGGTCACCCGTCTCCAGGGGTTGCTCGACGGAGCCTATCGAAGGATGAGGGCTTTGAGAGCGGAGAATAGAGAGTTACAAAGAATGGTGGACTCCTATTCTAACAGACTCACACCAAGGGTCGAGGCACTAGAGAGGCTCACTGATCAAATCATTGATCGAGAAAGGGTTCCGGGCAGCCCACAGAGGCAACTTCCAGCTGATCCCTCCAATTCTACCCAAGCCCCACAAAGGCAACCCCCAACTGACCCTTCTAGTTCTACCCAAAATGCTACTATTGAGTAGCTCTCACCACGAAAAGTAGGAGGATCCATCCGCCGAAAATTCTGAAAATGTGTAGCCTTGGTTAATTGTGTGTCAGGAACTGCAGCTCTAAGAGTAGGCTGCTGAAGTATCTCGTTCTGACGTTGCAATAGGGTAGTCAACTCCCGTATAGCATCAGTCATATCGCCCCTTTCTTCAGTATGAGGAGCAGAAACTCCACCTCTAGTTCTAGCTTGTGAGGTGTGAGAAGGCTCAGGAGAAGATCTATCTCGAGCACGTGGCATCCTATAAAAATCATTTAGTAAATATTCGAAACTATCTATCAAATACTCACGTTAAAAAAAAACAACTGGGATTGTGTAAGTTACAAAAATCACGTCAAAATGTTAATAAAATCGTAATATTCCTCTAATTTCTTGATGTCTACCCACAAGCATATGTATGATGCATGAGACACTTCTAACTCACCTAACTGACACATATGAAGTGCATGTAATCCCAATTCGGATCTACTAATGAGCTCTGATACCAAAAATTGTCACGCCCCGACTTGGAGAGTCGACACGTGGATAAAAGTCAAAGTAAAAAGGTGTACACGTGGATAAATCAGAGTATAATAGTTGCGGAAGACTTAGTCAAATCCACGTGTATTTTTTTTTTTTATAATATTTTTAATAATAATGGTGCCAGCTCATCAATAATACCCAAATAATTAATATAAAATGTTATGCTCACACATCATGCCCATAATAATATATGGTCCCAAAATAATGCCAACATCCCTGGCACATAGGTTGGATTCAAACTATTCAAGGTTCATTAAGTAATAATGGTAATAACAATAATAATACTAGAAATGTCCATACATCAAAATAACATAGTCTCTATGTAATGCACGTGCATCTATCCTCATCCATGACTATGTTAGTATGCCACCTTCAAGTTCCAACCTCAGATTATGCCACTAGGCATCCGCCATCGGCAAACCCTCACTCATCACCTGATCATCTGAAATAATAATAGGATGAGCTGCAAAGCCCAATAGGAAATATGTGTGGATTCTATACAATTAATATATGTGCAGATACATGGTATATGAATTAAAATTATTTAATAACTCAAAATCAAATATCAGTCACAAATCAATACTTTATGTGGGTTTTGAGTTAATTTCCCAAAATTCTCATAGTATCTCCAATTCCCAAGACTATGGGATCAAACCATGCATCAACCGTCGCTAATCACAGGTTACGTCGTCACGTCAACCCCCGGCTCAGCCAAGCACGAAAATAACCAACACCTACGCGGCGTTCTTCCTCGAGGGTTTCAGAGTCTTTCACCCAAGGGCACTTTACCCTGCTTGCTATTCGCGGAGTATTCTCAACGCAGGACACCACTTCATTGTGATGCCCCCACCCGTTTGATGCATACCAAGACCCAAGGTCCATATATCCAAAACATTTTCCATCATTCAAATAAATATCCGAGTCTCCAAAAGTATCCATAAACATGTTTGATAAATTTCTAGAATTTCAGTAACATTTCTAAAGCATTTCCAAGTAAACAACATTTATAAAGCATTTTTCCAAGATCCAAGTATCATGAAAATTCCACACATTTAACAGATATTTCACAATAACATTTAAACGAGTATATAACCATGTATCTTTAAGGAACAATATAAAACAGTCGTATCAAATGATATATTGAAGGATTCCATAAATTTTGAACAAGTAATAAAAATATTTGGTTATAAATCAGTGGAAAAATCCAAAAATATCATTAAGGCATTTAAAATCACATTTATAGAACAACACCATATTAAATGTAAAGAAGCCACATTTCCTACCTCAATTGCGAGCAATACCAACCCAAAATCACGTGATAGACACTGACAACGCGAATGCAGCGTTAATGCTCCCTAGGGTCCTCCCGAGGACCGATAAAATCTGATAATTATGCATACGTAATCTTTAGGTAAATTTAAAAATAAATATAACGCACTCAAAAATTACTATTGGCCTTCTAACAGTAAACTATGGTCCCAAAATCATCAAAATAATTTTTAAAACACTCTCTATAATTTCTGGGAATTTTCTGTAATTTTTGGAATTTTCTGATATTTTCTGGAATTTTTAATAAATATTAATTTGGCCAAAAAGTCAAACTACAGTCAAACTTGGTCAAAATGATCAACTAAGGGTCCCACATGGTAGGGCCCTCCAAGACGAGTCCAACGGTCAAATTTGGGGTTCATATGATTATCGTATGGCTTTTAAATGCGTGAGAACACGGTAAGGTACACAGATGCACCCACACAGGATCATAGACCTATGGGGTCATCTTCAACCTCCCGCGGGTTGAATTGTGTAACCGGGTTACACCGTGTGTTCAACGGGCCAACTTCGACGATTAATATCTCCCTTGTTTCTTAACCGTTTTCAGTGATTCAAGTGTCGAATCGAAGCTCATGCAGAGTACTACGTGCGACTATAAATTGTTCATTCAGAATCTTATAAAATCATATTCGTTTTTAAGCCTAAAGTTTCGGGTTTTCATGATCCAAAATTCTAAAATTTCTAAAACTTCAACCTACAGTCAATTTCTCTAAAATTTGACACTACCATGGTGTTCCTTGATCCCAAAAACATAAAATATGATCATCCTTTCTAAGAATAACATAAGAAAATAAAATTGCATATACATATATATATATATACACAGTACGTGATATTTATATATATATATATATATATGAAATCAACGATAGAGGAGGTGAGGATTTTACCTCACTAAGAGAGCTCCACGAACTCAGCCAAAAAACCTCTACCAGACCACTCTGTTTTTTTCTCCTCTGTTCTTCCTCAATTTCTCTCTCTCTGTTGCTCTTTCTTTAACTCTCTGTCTCGATCCCTCTATACATATAAATATAACCAAAGCAGATGCCAGTGGTAGGTGCAGCTAATGATTCCTCTATACTTATATATATATCCAAAGCAAATGGAAGTGGTGGTGCGGCTAATGATCCCTCTTTACATATATATATATATATATATATATATATATATATATATATATATATATATACACACACATCCAAAGCAGATGCAAGTGGTGGGTGCATAATTTTATGCTACACTTGCCTAAGTTATGGTGAAGTTGCACACATAGGATCAAATAAATATCATAAATGTATTTCTAAAATTCAGGTCATCACAGAAATTATATTTGCATTAATCTTTATTGCTATATTATAAGTTTTGCTTATTGTTAATATTTCAATCTAAATTCTATATCTCGAATGGAGGAATGTCTATCTTCTCTTCCTGAAGCAAGAGAAGATTTAAAATAAAACCTGAAGTTTTATAATTAAAAAGGAAAAAGGGTAACAATTCATTTTCTCTTCCTGAAGTAAGAGAAAGATCTGAAAACCAGAAGTTTTCTATAAATAAGTAAATAAAAAAAAAAAAAAAAAAAAAAAGGGTTATTATTCATCTGTTCTCTTCCTGAAGCAAGAGACAAATTTCAAAACCTGAAGTTTTAGAAATTTTGAATAATGTCTAAATTTAATCCAATTGTTTAAAGTAACGATTAATAATGACTTTCAATTAAATATATTTTGTACCCCTTTGTATTGAAATATGCATACTTCATATTTTACTAATGATCCCATGATAAATCATAATAAGGAATTTAGCATTTATAAAATTTACGTACTTCCTTATATGTTTTGATTTATTCATATATTAACAAAATATCATTTTATTTTGACATATAATTATAGCACTCCGACAATGTCAAATCTTACAAAACTTGAGTTTGCCGCCCTTGATATTTCGGGAAAGAATTATTTGTCTTGGATTCTTGATGCTGAAATCCATCTTACTGCAATGAATTTGGGTAATACAATTCAGCAAGAAAATCAAGCGTCCCTGCAGGATCGCGCCAAGGCATTGATTTTTCTTCACCATCACCTTGATGAGGGGTTAAAAACAGAATATCTCACAGTAAAGGACCCTCTTACCCTATGGAATGACTTGAAAGATAGATATGACCACCAGAAAACTGTCATTCTTCCAAAAGCTCGTTATGATTGGATACACCTGAGGTTGCAAGATTTCAAAACAATTGCTGAGTATAACTTAGCATTATTCAAAATCAGCTCCCAATTGAAATTATGTGGAGAAAAAGTAACAGAAGAAGACATGTTAGAAAAAACGTATTCTACATTTCATGCCTCGAATGTGCTCCTGCAACAGCAATATCGAGAGCGTAGATTTTCAAAATATTCTGAATTGATATCATGTCTTCTCGTTGCTGAACAAAACAACGAGCTTTTACTGAAAAATCACCAATCCCGTCCAACCGGTTCTGCAGCATTCCCTGAAGTGAATGCAACATCGTCTCGTGGTCGTGGACGAGGTCGCGGACATGGCCATAGTCGTGGTCGTGGGTATGGTCGCGGTCGTGGGCGAAATAATTATTCACAACGTGGTGGTTATAATAATTATTCAGGTGGTCGCCACAATAAAATCACATCATACCACCAAAAGTGGTCCACCAATGTGGCCAAACAAGAAAGAGAGAAAAATCAAAGGCCTGAGCAGTATGAAAATATTTGCTTTAGTTGTGGTGTGAAAGGACATTGGTCGCGTACCTGTCGTACGCCTGCTCATTTGGTCAAACTTTACCAAGCCTCAATCAAGAAGAAAGGCAAGAAAGTAGAAACAAATTTTATTGATCACAATGACCCCGTGGATATAACTCATTTAGATGTTTCAGACTTCTTTGAAGAGCCTAATGGAAAAATTGACCATTTAATTGGTGATGGAAATGTCCACATCAATTAACGTTATTACCTTTTTCTATTTTCTTATTATCAATAAGAATGTTATTTCATATGCATTTTATTTTCATATTTTATCTATTTGTCTATTTATTTTTAGACTCAAATTTATATATTTTCATGAAAAGGTATGGATCTTGATAATGAATTATTCAATTCCGAGATGACTGGTGGAGATATATGCCTAGCGGACAGTGCCACAACGCACACTATCCTTCGAGATAAAAGATATTTTTTCGACATTATATTAAATGAAATTAATGTCAATACAATATCAGGTCCTGCGAACCTGATCGATGGCTCCGGAAGAGCCACAATCATGTTACCTGGTGGAACAAACTTACATATCAACGACGCTTTATATTCAATCAGATCCAGAAGAAATCTGCTAAGTTTTAAAGATATACGTCGTAATGGATATCATATTGAAACTGCATGTGAACGTAATGTAGAATATCTCTGCATTACTTCAATTATTTCAGGCCAGAAGCTTGTATTAGAGAAACTTCCTACTTTCTCTTCGGGGTTGTATTATACAACTATAAGAACAATTGAATCAAATGTGGTGATGGACCTGAAGTCCTCTGATTCAAAAACTTTTATGCTTTGGCATGACCGACTTGGTCACCCGGGATCAACAATGATACGTCGAATCCTTACCAATTCACATGGACATCCATTAAAGAGCCAGAGGATTCTCTTGTCCAGTGATTATCCATGTATTGCTTGCTCCCAGGGAAAATTGGTTATTAGACCATCTCCTACAAAAGTTATTGTTGAATCTCCAAAATTTTTGGAACGAATTCAAGGGGATATATGTGGACCTATTTTTCCACCATGTGGACCATTTCGCTATTTTATGGTTTTAATAGATGCCTCAACACGATGGTCACATGTTTGTTTGCTATCTACTCGCAATGCTGCATTTGCTAGGCTCCTTGCCCAAATAATCAAGTTACAAGCACAATTTCCAGATCATCCGATCAAGAAGATCCGCCTTGATAATGCCGGTGAATTTTCATCTCAAACATTTGATGACTTTTGCATGTCAGTTGGGATTGATATTGAACATCCAGTTGCTCATATCCATACTCAGAATGGGTTAGCAGAAGCTTTTATCAAACATCTTCAGCTGATTGCTCGACCTTTACTTATGAAGACCAAATTACCTATTTCTGCCTGGGGACATGCCATCTTACATGCTGCAGTATTGGTTCGTCTTCGCCCTACTGCTTATCAGCAACAATCACCATTACAACTTGTACTTGGTCAACCACCGAATATTTCCCATCTACGAACTTTTGGTTGTGCTGTACAAGTTCCGATTCCAACCCCACAACGCACTAAAATGGGTCCTCAACGTCGATTGGGAATATATATTGGGTTTGATTCACCTTCCATCATCAGATTTCTTGAACCATTGACAGGTGATGTTTTTACAGCAAGATTTGCAGATTGTCATTTTGATGAAACACAGTTCCCGTCGTTAGGGGGAGGAAATCCACTGATAGAAGAACGACGTGAACTTTCTTGGAATGTACCATCTTTGTCCCATCTTGATCCACGTACTGCTCAATGTGAAACTGAAGTACAGAGGATCACTCATCTTCAGAAGATTGCTAATCAAATGCCAGATGCATTTACAGACGCAGCAAAAATAACTAAGTCTTATATACCGGCTGCAAACACACCAGCAAAGATCAATGTACCAATTGGTAAGTCTACTATTATTGCAGCAAATGAATCATCTACTACACGCCTGAAGCGTGGTAGACCATTGGGCTCAAAAGATTTAGTTCCCCGGAAGAGGAAAATAAAAGGGCAACAAAATATAAAAAATAGTACTCCGGAAGAGGCTATTGAACAAGAAATAAATATTCCCACAAATTCTGATTTAATAACTCCTGAAGAGGAAAATGTCCCTGAAGAGACAGAAAACAATAAAAAAGCATATGTACATGGAAATGAAGAAATTTCCATAAACTATACATGTACAAAAGAATTGTGGGATCGCTCAGAAGTGGTTATTAATGATGTATTTTCTTTCGCAGTAGCTACTGAAATTTCGAAAGATGATGATGATCTCGAACCACGCACTGTAGACGAATGTCACAGTAGACCTGATTGGTCAAAGTGGAAAGAAGCAATCCAAGCAGAATTGGATTCGCTAGAAAAACGTAAAGTATTTGGACCTGTAGTCCTAACACCCAATGATGTGAAACCCGTGGGTTACAAATGGGTGTTTATAAGAAAGCGTAATGATAAAAATGAGATCGTCAGATATAAAGCTCGTTTAGTAGCACAAGGTTTCCTGCAGAGACCTGGGATTGATTATGAAGAAACATATTCACCTGTAATGGATGCCATTACATTTCGATATTTAATTAGTCTGTCAGTCTCAGAAGGACTTGACATGCGTCTTATGGACGTAGTTACTGCATATTTATATGGAAAGTTAGATGCAGATATATATATAAAGATCCCTAAAGGATTCAAATTGCCTGAAGCAAATACATCACAACCACGAAATATGTACTCAATTAAACTGAGACGATCCTTGTATGGATTAAAACAATCTGGAAGAATGTGGTATAATCGTCTCAGTGAGTACTTAGTTAAAGAAGGATATATTAATAATCCTATATGCCCTTGTGTATTTATAAAGAAATCAGAATCTAGATTCGCCATCATTGCAGTCTATGTTGATGATATAAATTTAATTGGGACTCCTGAAGAGCTCATGAAAGCTGCTGAATATTTGAAAAAAGAATTTGAGATGAAAGATTTAGGGAGAACAAAATATTGTCTCGGCCTGCAGATCGAGCATAAATCAAATGGAATTCTTATCCATCAATCAGCTTATACCGAAAAGGTATTGAAACGTTTTAATATGGATAAAGCGCATCCACTAAGTTCTCCTATGGTGGTTCGATCTCTTGATATTAAGAAAGATCCATTTCGTCCCAAAGAAGATAATGAAAAGCTACTTGGTCCTGAAGTACCATATCTTAGTGCAATAGGTGCTTTGTTATATTTAGCACAATGCACTAGGCCTGATATAGCATTTTCAGTCAACTTATTAGCAAGATTCAGTCCTGCTCCAACTCGACGACACTGGAATGGTATTAAACATATTTTACGCTACCTTCGTGGAACTACAGATATGGGTTTGTTTTACTCAAAGGAATTAGCCCGTGGTCCTTGTTTAGAAGGATATGCAGATTCTGGATACTTTTCTGATCCTCACAAAGCTCGCTCACAAACAGGGTATGTATTTACATGTGGCAATACAGCGATCTCTTGGCGATCTACAAAACAGACTTTAATTGCTACATCCTCTAATCACTCTGAGATACTTGCACTCCATGAAGCAAGTCGTGAATGTGTATGGTTAAGATCTGTAGTCCATCACATTCAAGACACATGTGGGTTACCTTTGATTAAAGGTATGCCAACAACAATTTATGAAGATAATGCTGCATGTATTGCACAAATTCAAGGAGGGTACATCAAAGGTGATAGAACCAAACACATTTCACCAAAGTTCTTCTACACTCATGAACTCCAGCAGAGGCATGAAATTGATGTGAAGCAAATACGTTCCACTGATAATCTTGCGGATTTATTCACCAAGGCCTTACCATCGTCAACATTCAAGAAATTGGTATATGGCATTGGAATGCGTCGGGTTTGCGATCAGTTAAGTTGATACTTATCTTCTTATCAGGGGGAGTATTCATTTTTGGACATATGCACGCTGTACTCTTTTTCCTTCGCCTAGGTTTTGTCCCATTGGGTTTTCCTGGCAAGGTTTTAATGAGGCAGTTTCTTTAGTGCGTCCAACACCACTCTAAGATTTACAAAAATGTTGTACTCTTTTTCCTTCACTAGTTTTTTCCCACTGGGTTTTTCTAGTAAGGTTTTAACGAGGCACATTATCTTAGTTTGGTGGACATCCAAGGGGGAGTGTTATGAATATTAAACATTGAGTGGACATTGAGTGGATGTCCACACCCCCTCCACTTTGTGATAATGGGAACACCATCATAAGTGGGTTAGGTAATCCCATCATGAGGAATAAATGCAAACAAAGATAAAAGGGGAAGGGGAGAAAGAAGAGAGGAGGTATTCGGAGAGAAAGAAGAGTGATGTATTTGGAGAGAAAGAAAGAGAAAGAAGATGAATGAGAAATTTTATTCTCCTCACAACTTGTTCTAAATTCTTGGTTTTACAATAAAAAATACTATGTTCCTTGTTTTTAAGCTGTCCTAATTATGAAATCGACACGTACATATAACAACAGCGGTGATAGCAGTGATAGCAACAATGATAGAAATTTGTTTCAATGGTAGTGGATGTGCAAGGCACAAACGGAGATAACATTTATGTGGCGATTGTGAAATCTATTAGACCTAATTGACCTAGTGGCGCCACCTCTACCGCATTCCAATTGACCTCTCCATGAAGTGCACTCTCTATGCATGTCACCTATTGAGAACTTGGGATGGTATGAAACCAAATTTTGGGAACCAAACCAATACACACCAAGTTCTAGAACTAATGCAATGCGTCAGATGTGGGCTTCTAAAATTTTGGCGTAGTAAGAATGTGTGGTTGCCGTAACGGTGATGGTTGGCATAATAGTGATGATGGAGAATCTAGCTTTCAGCAATCGTAACAGCACTATGGTTCACGGCGAAAGCATCACCTCTCTGAGGACTCGGGTGGGGTGTCGATTTGGGGTTCAACTCCTGTGGGGCGTGGTACTCCACCATATGTGCTGGCCTAGAAAACACAATGATATAGAAGAAGGGAAAAAAAACAGAAAAAGAAAAGGACAAAAGAAAAATGAGTTGCTGTACGTGACATTTGGCTTCCAACCGACACAAAGAATGGTCCCCCAACTTCAAAATTTTGGAACATTTTGGTAGATGCAGTGAAAGTTTTAAGAAAATGAGTTGTGAGTCTGTGTTATGGGACATTGAATGTGACATGACTAATTAGCCTTGGACTAAAACAGTATCAATTAAGTCAAAATTTATTTAACAAGATTGATTCAACTTCTTGAAATTGGATTTTTTCACAAGGGGAATTATTGATTGGTCCGGCTATGGGTAAATAATTGTAGTTAGTAATATTTTACTATGAAGTTAGTAGTCATTTGTAATGATGTGTAAATCTATAATTTTCTCTCCCCAGTAAATATAGTATATGACCATAGGTGCCCCTAGACGACGGGATATGCTTTGATACTAATCGGACAAGTAATTCAGTAAACAATCATTCTATAGTTAATGAATTAATAAGATGATCAAGGTAATTAAACCCTGGCATGGAATACCACACCTACACGTTTTCAGAGTGGACTTAGATGGCATCTTAAACCAATCAAACTTTGGAGCTTCAGATATTTTGTAGCACCAATCAACACATTCTCTCTTTTCTTTTTTTTCTTTTCTTTTTTAGGTCTTCTTTTTTGGGTAAACCAGCTCAGCATTATCATTGTTGAAAGGAAAAACTTGTTGGGGTAGGAGAAACGTGTTGTCCTTGCATGCCATTCAATGTTGGTTGCTTGTGTTTGTACATGCATAATGTTAAATGAAAATCGTTCAACAGGTGGCCCAAATAATTGCACGGCTTATAGAGCAAATGGGACAGTGGGTAGACCAGACAGCATGAGATATAAATCTAAATCTAAATTTTGTCTACAAAACACGTCTGCCACTCTAATAAAAGGACCCATTTAGACAAATCCTATTTCCGTACGGTGATACGACCTCTCACTTTTATGTTATTTTCTTTTCAAACGAGGCAAGTAGATTCATTAACCCAGTGGGACTCACAGCTCAAAAAATGGCTACAACCTCTTTACAATATGGTTCCAATCAAACTAAAATTTGGCTACTATAACCAAAAGGTAGCCCAATTGGCAAGGATTTTATCTCAAGAAGCTGAGTTCTTGAGTTAAACTCTTGTTAAACCCCTTTAGGCCACCTCTATAGGATTCCATGGTTCCCATTGACCTTGAACTTATCTGATTTAGATGAGTTTTAGGATCTTATATGAGCATGGGTTTTACCTAAA
This sequence comes from Liquidambar formosana, assembly GCA_039720395.1. Lineage (NCBI taxonomy): Eukaryota > Viridiplantae > Streptophyta > Magnoliopsida > Saxifragales > Altingiaceae > Liquidambar > Liquidambar formosana. Next base: position 26,941,334 of record CM077833.1, read on the forward strand.
AGTCTTCCTTGTTACTGAAAAATAAAAAAAATGTGACCAGGATTGTGGAGGTGGTGGTTGTGGACTTGTGGTTGTTTCAGTGGCTCTTGATTATAAAGTGGGGCTTCTTCTTGAATGAATCTAAAAGTGATAAAAAACAGTAACTAAAAAGTTGTTGGGCGCAGTGGCGTTTTTTGATTTTGCAGAACTGTGATCACACAATTTCTGGATTAGTTAAGAGGATGATTTCAATGCGCGTTGATTGCACTGAAAGTTTACGGACGGGATAATAATAGAGGAAGCCTAATATCCAATAATTCAAAGTAGAGTATGGAATCATCGCACGGCTGGATTGTTCCTACCCTTGAAGAAATCCTTAAATCACACCAGCAGCAAAGAAACTGTGCTCACGTTCAAAAGGTAGATGAAACCAATTTGGCTGTCTTTGATTTTGGTAATTTGGTTTTGTCTCTTCTTTACGTACTCGTCTCGCTTCCTCTACCTGTCTTCCATTTTGGTAAAGACTCCTAAGGAAAATTATTTAGTGCAATGGGCATATACGGCCCCCGATCCAAGCATGTGCTGACTTGATGGCACATGACTAGGTGTCAGTATCTAGACAAAAATATGTGCAAATTACATTGAATAACTTCTCGAGTCCTACCTACTCTTGAACCCTTCACATTGTGGCGATCAATACTTATTCGAAGCTTTCTTTCCCCAGAACTAGAGAACTCATGTTTAATTCCTGATGCTGAATCTATTTTGTGAATAATCACCGAGTAAATACAACATGTATGTCACAATGGAAATATCTTACTCTATAATAAAAGAGAAGTGGGTTTACTGTAGAAACACTATTCTTTGTACAGTAAAATGATGGTTTTGCCTTTGTTCATTAGAAGTATTGCAATGATACCAATTTGGCAGTCAATTTTGTATCATGTTGATAGTCATTTTGTAGCAAGTTGACAAGCAAGATACTTAGCTTGTTTACTGTAGATACACTGTTCAACTACAGTAAAATGACGCATTTGCCCTTTTTCCCCATATGAGCTTTTTCTAAAAGGTATTATAGGTATTACAGCGATACTAAGTTGATAGTCAATTTGTATCATGTTGATAGTCAATTTGTAGCAAGTTGACAAACAATAATGTAACATATGGCATTACCTTTGAAGGCCTAAATATAACATGACGAATTGGCAAATGACTAGGCACGTTCCTCACCCTAATGGATTAGAAAAAGGAGTGTCCCGTATGACTCTAAGCTTTTTATATTTCAATACTGTGTAATGCTCTGGCTGGTATTAGGGCATTAGTATTGAAAAACATCATACTCATTGTGCTTGTAGCATATGAAGGATATAAACTTCTTTCGAAATAATGGATAGTGGTTTAAAATTCCACTTCTGGTATGTCACTTCCCAGAAATTCTTCACTGAAATTGCTTGTTCACTCAGCCTCATTCAACAGCATGTCAATGTTTCTTTTCTGCATTTTGTTATCCATAGAAATAGCCAGGGCCAAAGCAAATTTTTATTATTGTTTCCAAAAAACCAAAAAGGGCAACCCCTGGTTGACCTGTTTTCCAGGGGAATTTTTTTTACAAAAGCTGAACACAGAATGGCACATTCTCCAGCAGGCTCATAGCAGGCAACATCTGTGCCAATGAACTCACCAATTTAGGTGTAGGTGGCTATGACACTTTTATAGCTGCATATTATGAGAGGCCCCATTGTTGACCTTCTGATTATAAATGAGGAGATCCAAGATAATTTGTTGGACAAGGAAAGATAGATGGTAATAACATTAAGTGAACTCCAAGCAGCAATCGGTATGAGTAAGCAATTCATGAAAGCTACTTGATAAACGATAACTGGATTTACAGAGGAAATTGGAAACTGACAACAATCTGTTTGTTTGTTGTTCCAATGCAACATAGAAATGTGAAATACTATATACATAATCAGCGTCTGAATAAACTTTAATAAACCAGCCATCTGTTTGTAATCTTAATGGTGACAATGAGGGTATGCAGTATAATAAAACCAAGGAGATCATCGAGCACTGCGATAATTCTTTCATCCTTCGTTTACTTCCACTGCTCAAAACACAAATGTTTCCTTAAGCACTGCTGCTCTTGCCAGCACTCCCATAGGCCCAGTAAGGTTTAGCAGCAATGCGCTTCATTGCCTTCACTCCCAATGGGTTGTCCTTGCTCTGTTGCATTGAGGAATACAAGTAAGCAACCAGAAAGTGCGAGAAATACATATGAAGTAAGCCACTAGGGCTAGCCTAGTGGTGAGGCACGGTGGGGAAAAGGGTAGGATTAGGATAGGTTAGGGGTTCGATCCCCTCCAATTATACCCAAAAAAAAAAAAAAAGTTAAAAGTGGGAATTTGGGCATCCACATGGAAAACGATACCATTAGAGTTTTCTTTTTACCCATGACATTTGAACGAAAAAGACAAATCCTTTTAAAAGTACACATCAGAGAAACAAAAAAGAGCAAAAAAAATTTGGGAGAAAAATGAATCACCAAAAATGGAAAAGCAAGATCAAGGGAAAAAAATGACTCCATTTGTAAAAATTCTATCAAAATAAGTGCAACAAAAATAGACTCATTTCAAAACAAAATATAAAAATAGACCCAAGTGTAAATGTTAAGTAACGGGAATCTCAGTCCGGAGTTCAAGTGCCCCAAAATAATACTCTTGGCATAACTAGGTAGAGAGCGAAGTTTAGTCATCTTACCATCAAGCAGGTGCCTGCGTCAACATTACAGACAGGATAGTCATGGGGGCAGCAACTATAATGGTCGTCACAGCAGGTGGCGCCCTCAAGTGGGCAGCATCCCCATGAAAAACAATAGTTGCCATACTCATACATGCAGCAACAGGTGGTGCTCACCGGACAGGAGTAGTAACTATCGCAAACAGTTGGGGGCTGTATTGGAGATGGAGGAGATGGGCCGGGGTTGGGGGGATTTTGGCCTTTCTTGACAGGGTAAGAAGCCTCCATTGCAATTCCACATTTACCTGTAGCAGTGCCAGCCACATTACGCTCCATCTTGATATAGCCATTCTCTCCCCAGCTGGAACCCCAAGAGTTTCTCACAAGCCAGTAATCCACACCACCTTCAGTGCCATATCCGACAGCAGCAACACCATGGTCCAGTGCTGTTCCACATCGTCCTGTAAATACACCCTGAAAATATAGGGGAACAAAATAATATATGCACTTAGAATCTGATGATTCTCCAACAAACTCAATTGCTTCAGGGTCTTATTTTGATGCATTACAATATGGTCTTATTTTGATGCATTACAATATGTCCAAAAGGCAACCTTGAGAACTTTAGTATGCATAGGAACCTAGTCAATTAAACGGACTTCAACAACCAATTCATCAAACTTTCACCTAGTGGGCTGCTGACTGACTTGGGAGGTGGTTTAATAGCATAGGAATTTGGGCAAAGGTCACTGATTCACAGAGTGATGAAACATGGGAAAAAAGTTTTGGGTTATAGTTGTAAGGAATGCTGGGATAGCAAATTAGCAATGCAGAGATGGTCATTCAATTAAAGAATCAATTAAGCATCATCCTAAATGATAAAATTAACACAATCTGTTGAAAAGAAATACTAATCATGATGACAGATGATAGAATTTTACCGATTCATAGAATTGGAATTCCCTGCCACCTGCTTCAATGGCAACGCTCACAGGTTGATTCACCACTGCCTTTTGCAATGCCTTCTCGTTATTTGCAGGAACATCTTCATAATCGTCAATGGTCACAACCTTAGCATTTTTCTGCAGAAGATAAATGATCAAAAAATGAGAATCATACTCCTTCCTCAATTTTTATCTTCTCCATTACTTGTTAGTGATATTTATTTATTTTAATGCAAAATAAATACCGACCCGGTATTGGTCACATCTGCTATCATAAGCTAAGTAAGGGTAATCTTCTTCACTGTCAATGCCACCATTGTTGATAATGAACTCAAAGGCATAGTCCATTAGACCCCCATTGCATCCTTCATTATATGATGTATCGCAGTCCACCAGCTCCTGCTCTGATAGTGAGATCAAATCACCCGTCACTATCTTGTTTATCCCTTCAACGGCAGCGATTGTTGAGAAAGCCCAGCAACTCCCTACATTTCATTTCATATAATATAATTTAATAGATTTATCAAATCACAATAGCTAACATGTAAAACAAATGATTGAGCCTTAAGGCCATTCCTTTTCACAGGACATCATTTCTCCCATCTCTCAATTGGTAGGTCTAATTTAGTAGATTGGATTACAAAGATGTTAGTGGCAATCGGATAAGTTTTAATTATTCAATTTGGATCAAAATTCTTTGAACAATATGAAATTATTTACAGAAGAAAAGTTCGAAAACAAATAAATAATTAGTAGATAATAGATAATAAAAATAAATAAATATTATCTCTATCCATTATTCCATTCTATATTGGGATTTCATTAGTTAAGGCGACCAATTCTCACGAAGCAGCCGACCCACGCTCGTGAGCGATGTCAGGTCCAACGGGCCCTGTACGTGGCAGGTGGTGCCCATCCACCGGAAAAGGAATTTGTTTATTAATTTATCCAACCGTTAGTGCGAGGTGGATGAAATGAATCTATACACAAAGGGCGGCTACGTGAAACCCACATCATCCACTGAAGGTTGAAACCAGCCGAGGAAGAATCTAGACCTGACACACAACAAGATTCCCTCCCAGTACCAGAAAAACCTTCTGCAATTTTGACTACTGCCAAACAAGATTCCCCAAAACCAAACCCCCCCCCCCCCAAAAAAAAAAAAAAAAAAAAATCCCCGCAAATTAAGCCCCCAAATTTTCCTGTGATCACCTATTGTGAGAACCGTCTGAATTCCTTACTTTAATCAATAGTGGAATTCAAACTTTTGGTTTAATTAATTTCTTCAAACACGGGTAATATCCAAAAAACCAAAAACATAAAAAAATTTCAATACCCGACTTCTCAGTGAGGACGGAAATTACTAATCTACTTCTTGACATTAGAGTGGCGGTAATCTAATCTATGTTTAAGAGATTAGCTAGGCTAAAGCTTAGGATACCTTCATTGAACCATGGAAAAAAAAAAAAAAAAAATCAATTTCCCATCACTGGACTAGATTTATTTTTTTTCTTTTTCTTTTTTCCCTTTCTCCTTTATTTTTTTTTTAAAATAAATTTATTAACGCACATCCAAAAACGCACCCGTCCACTCCACAAAAGTTAAAAAAACGACCCAATGTTACATGCATACCCTTGAATTCTAAAATATCTAAGGGTATTATGGTCATATCAAATTCACCCACTTTACCTTTGTAACCAAGGAAAAGAGATAAAAGTGACCACGAGTACGATTCTTCATCTCTCCTTTTCCTTTTCCTTTTCTTTTTCTTTTTCTTTTTTAAACCTCAAATAGTAAAAAACTAACAGAAAATATCGCAGTAATTAAATCGAAATTAATACGGAGTATAAAGCAAAAAATTAAATTAAATTAAAAGCGAAAAAAAGAAAAGAAAAGAATCATACCACAACTTCCTTGGTCTTTGACGTCAACGACGGCACCTTCCTTCCTCCAATCGACAAAGTCCGGCAAGCTCTCGCCGACACTCGGAGCATACCGGTCGCTCTTCGGCCTCGACAACCTCTTCTTAGAGCCAGCCTTGGCTCCCAAATACATAGACCGATACTCCTCGTTGGTCAAGTCAGCGAACCGGTTCAACCCAACCCTGTAGGTCAGGTTCTCGGTGTTGTGTTCGTCGATGAACCTGAGGTTGTCCTTAAAGATCTGAAACCTCCGATCCTTCTCACCCAGGGCGTTGTACGACTTGCCGTGCTTTGCAAGCCAGGCCTCGTATATAGCCATCACGTCCTCGTCGGTCCTCCAACTCGATTTATCGCCGTGCTTTTGGTCGTAGCCGATGATCGACATGTCTAACGCCGATGAGACGACGAAGAGCATGAAGAGGAAAATAGCCATGGATGAAGAGGATCTGTAGAAACCCATCTTGGAAAAGATAGAGAGATGGTGGGATTGGGAAATGTCTATGCGAAGAGGAGAGGGCGTGGTCTTATAAAGGCGAAGGGGAGGGCAGAATAAATTAAGGGAAAAAAAATCTTTAATTTCCGGAGTGGAAAAATAAAAAATTAATTAAAAAAATTGATTTAAGGGAGAGGAGGACTCAGACGAGTACAACTAAGAACCCATGTGTCCATGAGGATGAGATTTGATAGGCTGAGACGAAATGGAAGAGAGAAAGAGAGAGAGAGAGAGAGGGACCAGCCCGTGGAAATAGGAGTTTCCACGAGCGGTGTGGGAATGCTGCTGTTTCTGTTTCACGCGCGTCTTCGCTGGGCATTTATTTACTGATTCGTAACAATTAGCATCTACATCTTTTCCGGAAAACGAAAAGAGAATTTTTGCCCTTTTTGAGAATTACTATCTGCACTCTTAAATATGCTTCCCACAGTGCAAATAGTATAACGGTATAACCTTTTTTTTATTTATTTATTGTTTCTCGTCTTCAATTAGGATTTTATCACAGATACATATTAGCCATTAAAGGACCTAATAGGAAAGCAGTATGCTATTTCATTTATATTTTTTCATCCATCCATCCATATGTATCGGTTTCTCTTTATTCTATAATAAGCCTTAAATAATTATTCTTACCTATACACTTTTGACACATAAAATAGATGGTAAAAATAGATATCAAAGAAAAGTGAAATAGCATTTTCTAATAGGGATAACCACTAATAATTTTTTTGGGTCGATCAATAATTTTCAAGATAAATAATTATTTTTTTATAGTATTTTCAAGACAAAAAAAAATACTAGCATAAATTGCTGACATGGACTATCTTATTATTCTATAGCGTATCATATTTATTTATAGAACCCAAAAAATATATATATTATTTATGTTTAAAATAAATCATTTGGAATAAAGAATTATGTTAATTATAGCTGATATTGTCTTCTTTTAGTATTTTTGAAACTTAGATATCAAAAGAAAAAAAATTTAAAATTTAACTTCTCATTCTCATAACAAAAACCTTTAAAAACAAAAAAATGGAAAAAAGTTCATCTTGAGCCTTAAGTAGTGCGAAATAAACAATCACTTTATTTATATATAAGAAGTGTTCTAACAATTACCTCTTTTGTATTTAAGAATTGTTTTAATTCCTCCATGAGAATGAAATCCATATTCATGAATCATGTGAATTTATCTTTCATTCCCCTTCACTTATCATCATAGCAACCCCTCAACAAATGTTATTTTTCCATTGCTCAAGAGAGTGAATTCTCTACTTGGATTTAGATGTAGTTGGGTCTTTCAGATTGTTTTAAAACCATAAGATATTTCACTATGCTGAAGGGTCACAACCTTAAAAACCTAAGCACACAGATGAACCCTTCCTGCCATGTCCTCATTATTATTTTTCTGTGTCTAGAATCTAGATAAACGGTGATGAACAAGGCAGTGATATCTAGAGCGGAAATAGCCGTGCGATTAGTAGGACTCCTCTTTTGATAAGTGGAGTGTGGGAGGGAAGAGAGTAATCTTTCCCACTTTCTTATGGCCAATGGAAGTAGGCCACGTCGTCTGTCCTAATTGGTGCATTAGAGAAGTGGTTGAATGGGACTTCTATTGCTTTTTTGTAAAAGTAGGACCCACAAAAAGTTGGGTTAGTCTTCCCTTGCTTGCGTGCATCTATTATCTAGCCTCCCTTTCCCTGTCAAACGATTGCCCCATCAAGGATCGCCCACCTCGTGCTGACTGAGTGACTGGTGACCCTGTATTTTTCTCGTCTGTCTTCTTTTACACCGAAAGCCTTTTTTACGGATTTGGATTTGGTGCAGTCCATGGCCTCAACTGCACGGTGCAGTAGGCGTTGGATCAGTGACGCGTGGCGGAGCAGGAAATGGAGGGCAGATATCGCGCCTGGCTGAAATGCTCCTCCCGTTTAACGCCGTCTGCCGTTAAGCTTCAAAAATCTGGAAAACGCAGCGTTTTGGTTGCAAATCCATTTCATTTCGGGGGCAAAAGCTGATGCCTCCCCGATTTTCAATTCATTTGGTTCCCTCCCTCTCGTCTCTCTCCTCTCTCCCCTCCCCGCCGTTCCACTCTCTCTCCTCTCTCCCCCCCTGGCTCCGTTCCACTCTCGCTCGCCGGCGTCGTCACAGATCTGAAGACCGGAAGCTCCCCCACCACCGGCGCAGGCGCAGGCGCAGAGGTGCGCCAGATCCGCCGCTGCCGCTGCCGCTGCTCCGACGCTGGTGCTCCGGCCGCTGCTCCGACGCCGCTGCTCCGACGCCGCTGCTCCGACGCTGCTGTGCTGCTCCGGCCGGTGCTCCTTCCCCCGAAACCCCCTGCCGCTGCTCCTTCCCCCGAAACCCCCTGCCGCTGCTCCTCCTTCCTCGGCGCTGGTACTCGTTTTATATATATATATAAATATATATATATTTTTTTTTTTTCTGTGTATACCTGCTGTGATTTTTATTTATTTATTTTTTTTGTTTATTTTTTTTGTTTTGTAGCCTATGTAACCTATGTTCTGAAATAGCCTGTGTATATTTTTTTTGTTTATTTATTTATTTTTTTTGTTCTGTTTGGTAGATTGTTTAGATGTGTGGTTGTATTGTGAAGTGAGAAACACTATTTTACAGATTAGAGATTTAAATTAAGTCATATTAGATATGAAAATATTTCAAGAGCCCAGGACACAATTCTCTTAAGAGAATCTTTACAGATTCTTAGGGAATCTTAGAGATTCTTTTAGTTTAATTGATTATTTCCAACATTGCAGTGTCACTTCCCAATTCCCATCATGATAAAGGATATAAATTATGGTGAAGGCAGTGATAGCATCATAATTCTCTAGTACGCCACCAAACATAGTTGGAACCAAATTTGTTTTGATCAGGTAATATTGTGATGTGAACCCTTTATCACCTACTATTAACTCTAAAGCAGAAAGAATGTCTCAGTTATGCCATTTCAAAGATGAATGAAAGCACTCAGATATTGTGATTGAGTGGTTGATATTGAGGTATTCATGGTGAAGCTTTTTTATTCTACTTTCTCTTATCGTTTAATGAACAAACTCTATGGTTGATATATTTTTTTTTAGAATTAATGTTTTTTCCCTTTTAAACTTTTGTATTCAGGGTTGATGAACATTCATGAAACAAAGTGACAAAGCAAGATGGAGGACTACTTGTTGAATGTGTATATTAATGCATTTTGGTTTTATGTGTATATTGACTATGGACATAAACTTTAGTTCTTTTTTGTTGTTTTTAATGGGCACTAATTATTGTTATAAACAATGTCTCGCTAGATTTTATAAAAAAACTTGGTGCTCGTTATTTATTATTGGTTTCTGAATAGTTTATAGTTTGTTTGATTTTGTACAGGTATGATTAGTCGATAACTTGGGATGTCCTTATTATAGATAGGGCATGTCAAATTTTCTAAAAACAAATTTAATTGAATCATTTCATTCCATAAGGTTCAATTAAACAGTTGTTAATAATTAAAATGGAACAATAAATTTTTTTTTCTTAATTGAAAAATTATTGAAAAATTAATGCGTTTTTTTGTTTTCCCCTTAGATTTCTTTATGAACTAAAATGGTTTCTTTTCAAATAAAAGCGTTTGGTGAGAATGGGAGTTTCATTGGCCAAGGGTATAGCCTTATCATGAAGATCACTATTTAGTGTGGAAATAAGTAGCATAGAATGTAAACTATTTGCATTTGAAATTTACCATTTGCACTTTACCATTTGATGACTCACATATCAAGTCATTCAATAGCAAATGGAATGAGAACTATTTGCATTTGAAATATAACCATTTGAGTACAACTATTTGCCAACAAAAAACTACAACTTTCATAAACTCATTTACAAGCTTTGAGTACAAAAAAAGGTTTAGTTTCTTACCTATACTAGTTCATTCTACTTAGAATAATACAAACCATAAATATAACAAACACAATAAATATTGTATTCACAATAACTAAAAGCTTCAACCCATCAATTTCTCTCCTAAATCCTTTGTAATGCACATCAATTTCTCTTCCCAAGTCTTGATAATGCCCATTGATTTCTCTTCTCAAATCTTTAACAGAGTTGTCGCAACCCTCTTGCACGTCCCCAGGAGCTATCCACCACTCAAAGAAACCACAATCTTTGCATTTAAAAAACAATTTCTCTGGATTATCTATAGATTCTGAAATCTTCACTTCAGCTTTACGCCCACAGTAACATCTGCGATTTTGAAATCTATAGCGGGTGCCACGACCCGTGCCGCTATTCACACTCCTACTTGATGATGCCATTGAATGTCTAAAATCAAGGAAATTTAAAATAAATAAATATTAGGAATTGAAGTTATCTTAGAAGTATCAAATGATATACAAAACCCCACCTGATTTTTAAAATTTGTACTCATGGGTATACCATATAGGTGAGAGAATCTTAGATCATGTCACAAATTAAATGAGATCCTATGAAAGACCTCCCTCTACTCGTTGGTTGCTTTGTTTTCCCCTACATACCTGGGTTCCCGCAGAGCAGAGGAAGGAGCAGGGGCAGAAAAAAATGCTCTAATTTTTTCTCTTAGTTTGGTTCCCCATTTTCAATTCATTTGGTTTCCCATTTTCAATTCATTTGGCAAAATCATTTCTTGAATTTTAGATTCTCAGCCTTAGTCCCCAACTGCGTGGCATGTTTGATTTGAATCCTCAACTAAGAGAAAAAAATCACATAGCATACAAATAATAAGAAAAGAAATAACAACGAAAACATTGAACTAGAAAGTTTAGGGACACTCATTCCTAAACAAAGAGTCCAACACTTTTCTTCTCTTGGAAACTTCATTCTGCTACATGGAACCAATGAAGCCATTTTAATATTCCTGTCAAATTCAATGAACTACTTTTTAAGGCCATAATTCTATACTACAACCCCCCCTGGATCAAAAAATTTCAGAACAGGGGCTTAGTAACTTGGAATACATAGGTTACAAAACGAAAAAATAAAATAAAGTAAAAAAATAAAAATCACAGGTATACACAGGTTACACAGGTTACACATGTTACAGGTATACACAGGTATACAGGTTACGAAAAAATAAAAATAAAAACGAAAAATTTATACAGTACACAGGTGAGAATCTAAAAATTCAAATACAGCCAAAGGATTTCAGAACATAGGTTACATATGGCAATGCTGGTTCCGCTTCCAAGTGTTGAATTTCATTTCATTTGTTAAAAACGGTAATCGTGACATCAAAGGCAGCCTTCTCAGCAAAAAATGAAAAAATAAAAAAAAATCCAAGGCAGCCTCACCACGGACATCAAAGGCTGGCTTGAAGCATACTACAGTTAGGTGCATTAATCGACATAGGATCACCAACGATGTCATGCTTACTTAATTTTAGTATTTGATCCCAAAAAAAAATAAACAAAACAAAAAAAGTAAATAAATAAACAAAAAAAATATACACAGGCTATTTCAGAACATAGGTTACATAGGCTACAAAACAAAAAAAATAAACAAAAAAAATAAATAAATAAAAATCACAGCAGGTATACACAGAAAAAAAAAATATATATATATATATATTTATATATATATATAAAACGAGTACCAGCGCCGAGGAAGGAGGAGCAGCGGCAGGGGGTTTCGGGGGAAGGAGCACCGGCAGGGGGTTTCGGGGGAAGGAGCACCGGCCGGAGCAGCACAGCAGCATCGGAGCAGCGGCGTCGGAGCAGCGGCGTCGGAGCAGCGGCCGGAGCACCAGCGTCGGAGCAGCGGCAGCGGCAGCGGCGGATCTGGCGCACCTCTGCGCCTGCGCCTGCGCCGGTGGTGGGGGAGCTTCCGGTCTTCAGATCTGTGACGACGCCGGCGAGCGAGAGTGGAACGGAGCCAGGGGGGGAGAGAGGAGAGAGAGTGGAACGGCGGGGAGGGGAGAGAGGAGAGAGACGAGAGGGAGGGAACCAAATGAATTGAAAATCGGGGAGGCATCAGCTTTTGCCCCCGAAATGAAATGGATTTGCAACCAAAACGCTGCGTTTTCCAGATTTTTGAAGCTTAACGGCAGACGGCGTTAAACGGGAGGAGCATTTCAGCCAGGCGCGATATCTGCCCTCCATTTCCTGCTCCGCCACGCGTCACTGATCCAACGCCTACTGCACCGTGCAGTTGAGGCCATGGACTGCACCAAATCCAAATCCCTTTTTTACCACGTCTTTTTCTTTTTCTTTTTTCTTTTTCTTTTTTTTTTTTTTTTTTTTTCGCTAATGCTGTGTTTGGTTAGAGGGATGGAAAAGAGGAAGGAAAGGAAAGAGGAAGGGAATGAAAAACCCATCCCTAGGGAAAGGAAATCTTCTTTCCTTCCTGTTGTTTGGTGGGGAGGAAGGAAAGAAGATGGAAAGGGGCTGTCCTCCTTCCCTCTTTGTTTGGTAAGAAGGAAGATGAAGAGGAAGGAAAAGGGGTTAAAAGATGTATTTTACCATATTACCCTCATAAAGGAAATAAATTTTTTTTGGGCAATTGTTTTTTTTTTTTTCCTTTTTAAAAAAAAATTATTTAACTCTCAAACACATTAATGCAATTTTTATAAACTTCAAATCTTATTTGAAGACAAATCACAAGCATACCCAAAACCCTTTTTTTTTAATTTTTATATTTGTGCCATCAGCTCTTATTTTCTTTTTTTTTGGTTTCACAAGATATCCTCATGTTTCGCTTAAAACTAATCCTCCGAGATACTGTCAGGACCGAAACGGGGATTTTTCCCAAAAAAGTTTTCTACATCCACAAGGCTTACCGACTCTTATTTTCGTTTCTCCTTTTTTTTATGTTTTTTTTTTTACCATATTACACTTGGGATAAATCGTTTTGTCTTGATTATATTTGCAAGCCAAAGAAGGCCAACTCTTTATTATTAAATTTTTTTTTTACCATATTACACTTTCTGGATGTTGTAAGTCAGCAAGTGTATGACCATCTTCGAGCTGCTTTCCGGCGAAGATCAATCGCTGCTGATCCGGCAAGGGTACGACCATCTTCGAGCTGCTTGCCCCTCATGCCTCAGCGAATGCCTCGCCGTCTTGGACCACTCCGCCTCCTCCTCCTCCTCCTCTCGCAAACCCCCCACCGCCACCACTTCCTCCATCGCTGCCGCTGCCCTTAAAGCCATCTTCAAAGGCTTCGGCTCGTCCGCCGCCGCTTACACAAACACCACAGACTCCTCTCTTCGCACCAAACCCTCATTCTTCCCCGATGCAACTACATCGAAGGCCACACCATGTTTTCCGGCGATGAAGTCAAAAAAAAAAAAAAAAAAAAAAAAAGAAACAGCTACCATATCTGCCATTTTTTTCGGCGAAGAAGATGAAGCAATAGCAGCAGCAGCCGTCGACGCCACGACTGCCATGGTTTTGACCAAACCCCCATCCCACCCTCCCTCTGCACCCACGACAGCCGGCGAGATGAAGCAACCCTCCATTTTTTCCAGCAAATCACCACTGAAGCACTCCCACAGCCACTCAAGGGTATTTTGGTCACTTTTGTTTCTTGGCTGCCTTTCCATCCACTTTTCCGCCCGTTTTTGGGCGGATTGAAATTGGTGGGCGGGGACAGAAAGGGGGTCCTTCCTTTTTTCCTTTCCCTCCTGTTTTCCCTCCCAACCAAACAAGGGATTTTGAATCCTTCCCTCCCCTTTTCCCTCCCCCCCTTTCCTTCCCTCCCCCTTTCCTTCCCTCCCCTTTTCCACCCAACCAAACAGGGGGTAAGTGAAAGGGCAGAGGGGACGACACCCATTTATGAGTATACAAGAGGTATCCTATCCTTCTCTATTTTCTTCTTCTTCTTCTTCTTCTTCTTTTTTATTTATTTATTTATTATTTATAATCCACACCTTTTTTGCTAATCCATATCATTCAAAGAGGAATCTTTTTTTTATTTTTTTTTGTTGCTAATCCACACCCCTCTATGAATAAAAAACATGAACTAGCAAAAGAGGATATGGAAATAAGCCCATCATTTTTAAATTTGTATTCATAATCAAGAAAGGTGTGATTATGAGAACCTTTTTTTATGGGTGTATTGATTTTCTTAAATTTTTTATAATATTTTATGAATTTCAATATAGGCATCTTATAAATGGATTGTGAAGCCATCAAAGATCTCACATATAATATTTTATCAAAAAAATACCACGTGATTTGCTCACACTGACCAATCATAGTTTGATAACCTATTGCATCCAACAATATTTGATCTGAATTTTTTGTCAATTTTGATTGGCACATGTAATCCTATTTTTCCATGCCATAGACAAAATTTTTACTTGTAGAATTACCTAAGGGTGAGGAAGTTGATGAGGCATAACATTCCTTGATTGCTTGCCTGAGATAGTTGAAAAAAATGGGACAGCTGTAGGGAGGAGGAATGAAAGTGCTTGGCGTCTTAGCCGGCTTAAGTCAATTTCAGATTGTTGTTCAAGTTAGTAAAGTAATTTCAATAATTTGACGCAACAAAAACAAAATCACGCTTTCTACTAATGAGGCTACCCTCCTAGCAGGCCTACTTTTCTTGATCCTAAATGTTTGCCCCATGAGCAAATTAGTTAAGTCTTTCTCACTCTGCCGTATAAAAGGCAACCGGAGACCCTTAGACCACACGGTTGTGTATTTAACATGATAGGATTACATATGAACTCCTAATATATGTGTGCACATTGATCTTGTGATTTATTCTTTACTGTAATTATTTGCCACATAAGGAACATGTGTCATCTTTTTGACACAGGCTTGTAAGGGCAAACAGTAACATGATTCTTGACAAAAGCAAAACCTATATGTGAAAGGAAAACCAACTCAACAAACCTTGTAGCAATTATTTATTTATTTATTTATTTTTTGTCAAACCACAAAGTGTCCGAATTATTAGAGTTTGACTAATCTTTACTTCTCACGCGGAGTCATCGTCTCATGAAATCGTTTAATGTTTGGGCTAATAACTTTAATTGGTAGCTAACTAATAAAAATTAACTGATTTCAAACCCGAGATGTCAAAGCTTACGATTCACCCCTTTTCTACCATGCCGACTCTTATTGGTTTTGTAGCAATTATTTACTACTGCTTATTTAGTACCCATGGATTATAATGTTATACCACACCACCTTAAAATTACAATAAACTACGCAAAAATCATAAAAGAATCAAGAAAAAAAAAACAAAAAAACTTTTTTCAAGCACAAAATCATGGAGCCAGATTGCCGGGCCCGGCACTCCCACTAGACGAACACACGATGTTATGTTATTGATGAATCTCGACCAACCATTTGAAAGTGATATCATGATGAAAGGGACAAAGATAATAAATAGGGAAAAATACAAGGGCTTCAATGTCATTGGATTTTCATCCTTCGGTAAGGGCTCATTTCATTAAGGATCTTTTCCCTTTAATCCTTCAACACAACTAAAAATATAGATGAACTCCTTAGGTGGTGTTTGGATGTCCCGCGGAGACCAAAACACTGCACTCTCACTTCGTTAATTTTGAAATAAATTGGAAATGATGGCCTGCCGGCCATTCTTAGTAATTTTTGGACCAACTTGTAATTTTTGTGTAGCATTACTTTATGCTAAAAGATTTGTCAATCCCAAATGAATACATTAAAATCAAATAGTCTAAAATATCGGCTGTCTGTATATTCTAAACGAACCATCACCACCAAAGACACCAAGTGCTTGGTCCCCACCCTTCACAGGCTCACCGAATTAATTAATAAACACAACAGAGAGTGACGTTTTTGACCAAACTCATATGCTTCCTCTCCATTTCATTTGATTGCCAAAGAAGTTTGAGAATTTAAAACCATAACACAACCACTTCAGTCATAGAGTCCAACAAGTTATCCAAGTTTTTTTTTTTTCTTTCTTTCATTTATTTGGCTACCAAACGGGGCATATATTAGAGAACAAAAAGGTGGGCCATGAAATGGGATTCCTTATGAATCTCTATGCATTATTAATTTAGAAGGGGACAAAGCTGGTATGATGCCATAAGCTGATGATAATAACAATTGATTAAACAACGATGATGCATATATATGCTTTTGCTTGGTGTATTTGGCTTTGAAAATTACATTTGGGACAGCGACTTTCGGCTTTTCAAAGTTAGAAAGTAATACAAGATACTTCCCAGAAGTTATCATTCATGAGCAATGAAGCTGGCCACATGTAATCACATCAGTGCAGAGTTAGTTTTCTTCAAGGATAAGCCACCACTGGCTTTTGTCAATTTACTCCTTGATATTTCGTTAGGGTCCGAATTTTGTGGTCGATGATGAGAGAGAAGTGGTGGGACATTTTCAAAATGTCTAGAAATTATCTATGGCATCTTTGTTTTGGTGGGGGGGGGGGATCTCTATGACATTTTTTATTGCACAAGGAGCAAGGTTTATTAAAACTAGAACCGTGGAATAATTGTAATTATGACTGTTTGATTGGTTAGGGGAGAGCATTACTGTTGAATTTATAATTTAAGTGGTTGGTTTAATTGTGTTTTTGAAGTTATAATTTAAGTTGACCAAAATTGCTTTGAAATTAAGGAAAACGCCTTGGACGATACTTCCTAGCTAGTTCTTACCTTTTCAACAAAAACCTAGAATGAGGTTACTTCGATCATAGACCAAAAGCACGCATGACATAAATGAGGTTTTAAAAAGATGTACTCATGGGATCCCAAAATTGATACCGCCATAGTCCATTGGCCACAATACTTTTCCTACCGACTAAGTATTTGAAAAGAAAAAAAAAATGGAGAAAAGAAGCGAAAATGGGAATAATGTAAGTCTTTTGAAGATTTATTAATACATATTTGCTAATGTGTGTGTAGGGGTAGGGGGAGGGCGGGTGAAATCCTATTTGATAATAGTAGGTTAGACAATGTTATTTTGGTAATAATATTTGGAAAATAAAGAAATTGTCAAATGCGGAAGGGAGAAGTAATGAAAATGTCAAAAGTGGTGGCCAATTAATTTTAAATAAACTCTAGATGTGAATAAGGTTTAATATACTATGATCATTCAATCATAGAGGACAAGATATAGGCGATTCTCCATAGGAAATCCTTCCATATTAATATACTTATAAATAATTTATTCTCTTTTTTGATTTTTATGATAAAATTTCTATAAACCCTACTAACCACTTTGCAGAGGTCCCTCATACAAGTGGCTACACGTTGAAAGGGAGCCCATCCACCTTCCCATAAACCCTTCTCCCATACACACACCTGAGAGGAGTTGAAACCACAATCTCTGTCCTTCTCAAACCCTCTCTTTAAAAGGGTTGACATGTCGATACCCATTGGCACAATTCTCATAGCAATTTACTAATAGATAATGAAAAGGGTAAGTAGACCAACTATTTTTTTCATTCAAAAAATAAAGAGTTAAGACTATTTTATTTTATTTTATTTTAATAAAAAAAAGATTCAAACTCGGACCTCCAGCTCATAATAGAATGGGAATGTGCATTAGACGCTATTTCTAAAATCCATATTTGTTGTCTCTGAATTAATTCTTTCTCCCATGCTTCTTTTATATGATTGGGTCACATCAATATCGTAAAATTGAATATTTGTATATGCATTGTGTGTGCCAAGGATCTTGTACAAGAAAGATAAAAATGCTAAACGCATGGAAAAAATAAAAATAAAAATAAAATATAAAATTAGGAGAAATGCTGATAAAAGTTTATTTTAAAATTTGAGTTGATGAGTGGTTATAAAAAGAAAAATAGCTATTTTATCAACCAAAAAAAAAAAAAATCCTTTCTCTAATGATATAAATAAATTTTTTCCTGCACAATTATTAGAAGTAAATATTTTTTTTAAAAAAATGCAGGCAGCTGCTTAATTATTTGAGTTTTTAAGCATGCAAACGTGTTCAACATATGCACCTCACACATATTACATATATATATATATATATATATCGCAACAAATTAAAGTATATTATCTTTATTTCATAAAGATAAGGGTACATAAAAATAAAGAAAAATGCGGGCAAAGATTCTAAACGATGCAGAGTGGTCCAACAGATGCGCGATGGTAGAGCTAGCCAAAGAACACATCTGCGACAAATCCCAATATGGGATTCTTTTTATTAATTAAAAAAAGGGTATTTGGGTCAGGGCCTCCATGTGAAAGCACATACGGCTCCGCCATACATGAGAGATGGGCCCCCCTCCACCCAGCAGCCCATTAACTGAAAACCAGACTTACAGAAGAGTCTGTTCATGGGCAAACTGTGATCTCTTTGAACCAAAAAATATATAAAAAACTGTGATCTCTCTCCATAATTCACAAGCGTCCAAAGAGTTTGATTCGTGCCTTGTTGCACTGTGTTAAATCTGAGCCCCAATGCACATGGAACTCTCTTCTCAGTCTCTGAACTCTATCTCCACTTCCTGAGTTCCTGTGTATGTTGAAGATTCTGAGCAGACTTCCCATGGAGTGGATGGGTAAGGTGGGGCCCACCGGCCCACTTACCTCCACCTCCCACTTGTTTGCTTTGCTTTCCTGAACATGCTGTTGGATTGGACCCATGCCATAGTTGGCCCTTGCAGAAAGTGAGGCCCACTTGTTGTTCACTTTTTTTTTTTGGCTGTAAAACTGCTAATCACTTGATCATTAGTGTAACTGTGAACTACTAAAATGAAAAAAAAAAAAGAAAAAAAAAAAGGACATACACACTATTGATGAGCTTGGTAGGTCCATGCCTACTGGTCACAGTTGGATTCATATACAAAGTGACTCAAACTTTTACAAATAATCTAACTCAACGTGTGTTTAAGAAATTCAGCATTGTGTTAAGGTGAAATCAACTATTGGATGAGATTTTAGACAGTTGAGATTAAAAAGTCCAAAAGTTCTACTAAAATGATCAAAATGACATTTTAATCTCAACCATCCACAAGCTCATCCAATGGCTAATTTTATCGTGACCTTAGCACAGTGCTGAGTTTTTTGTACTCAGCATTGAATCCATTATCCTTTAATAATACGTAAAATATACCAGATTTATTTAGTTTTCATTTGAATGCTCCAACTATGGTAGAATAAGAATTTATTTTTTTTTGGTAGAAGAGAGAACATGTCAACACCAACATGGACTAGATCTACTGATAACATCTTCCTAAAGAATACCTAAAACGGATTGCATGATAATAGGTTTACCACTATCTCTAATAATATAACCAGTTGCACCTTTTTTATTTTTAACTGAACCATCAAAGTTTAATTTAAACCACCCTTCATCTAGAGGAATCCAGCGAATAAATCTTGTACTTTTCTTCTTTTTTTTTTGCATTCTATTTATAAAGCTAGTAGATTGAAGGTTAGTATTATCCAAAGCGAAATCAGAAAAAAGAATTGTTGTTCGTTCAATAACTAAAAATTTATTAAAAGTATCATTTCTAAAAATAACATTATTTCTAGCACACCTAATTTGCCAAAATAAGTTTGCTATTCCTTCCATTGTCTTACTCATACTGTTCTCATTCTTACTTTTTTTTTTTTTTTTGAATATTTTCCACCCAATCGACTATATTATCTACATTCTGATTAGGAATAGGACAAGTTCCTTCTACAGTACTCCAAACATTTCTAATATAACTACAATTCATAAATATATGATTTTGATCTTCAACATCTTTATTACATAAGGGGCAATGAAATCAATCTTAAAACCTCTATCATGCAGAGTTTTTCTCACAGGGAGCCTACCATGCATAAATAATCACATGAAACTTCTAATTTTAGGTGCACATTTTAACTTCCAAATCCAACTTATATTGCATTTATACAAGATTGAGAATTTTCTTTTGCATATAATGTTTCTATGAAGCGAAGTAGTTGTTTTCACTGAAAAAATACCGTTTGAAGCAAGACCCCACCAAATCTTATCTGGAGAATCACTAACAGGTATAGGATAGTTAAAAATCTTTCTAGCAGTGTTTGTATTCACTAAGCCATTTATTTTATCACGATCCTAAAATTTTTCTGGGCAAATGACATCAGCCACTTTAGATTCCAATCTAAATCTCTAAGTTTGTTTCTAGGAACCCTTTCAAAAATAGCTTTATCAGAGAGCCATTTGTCAACCCAAAAATGAATATCTTTTCTTTAACCTTAAGACCACCTTATACCATTGCAAATAAGATTACGACCTTTACGAATATTCTTCCAACCCCATAATAGAATAAGAATTATAATGCATTTTCTTGCCCTTTAATGGTTTTGTTGGAGGGATTGTAAGGAACACTAAGTAACCCCATGCTTTCAAAATTATGGTGCTACACGGCAAAAAGAGTCAATCTCAAACCGAATCCTTCTGGCTTCTACTTTGTCTATTTGCCCAAGAGGTTGTTTTCCTCACGTCTTCCAAATAGCTGCTATGTGAATATGTGATGTTCATTGGTCTACCCTTTACCACGACTTTTGTCTTCTATTGAATCAAATCTGAATGGGCACATGCACGTCAGTTGTTTTTTGGTTTGTTTTGTTTTTTTTTTTCAATTATAAAAAAATTTAAATCTTTGTATATTTATTTATTATTTCTCTCTCTCTCTTTCAGGATTTCTGAAACCTACCCATCCCTTTTAGTTTCATTGATTAGCTCTCTTGCTGCGTGTTTGGAAATTTCTCTTGAAGAGAATGTAAGAGCATAACGTGGTTTGGCCACTATAGCTTTACATCCAGCACATATAGCCTGTAAGGACTAGCGGGCTACACCTTTTTTCCTACTTTTCTTTTTCTCACAAATAGGAAATGAGAAATTGGAATACAAAATATGAGGAAAATCCACGGATAAGGTATGTCTACTATGGAGATATAGGAAACCTCAACCCCACATGAAGAATAATTGAGGATTTGGTTAATTGGGATAACAAATAATAGAGATACGGCAATTTGAGTTTTCAGACTCTTTGGAGTGTTACAAAGGGATTGGGATTTGGTGTAATTGGCTACTTTTACTGTATGGTATAGTAAATGTAGGATCGATGACACATGGATAAGGAAAAGAAATAGAGGATTGTTAAGCGTTGGGTGTCAAATGCATTTCTAAAATTTTAGCTTTTCCATTTTTCTTTATCGTCACATGTCATTGATCCTACGTTTACTGCACCATGCAGTAACTAACTAACTATACCAAATTCAAATCTGTTACAAAAAGTCTAAGTGCCAAATTTAGTTACCCAAATTTGTTTTCCGAAATGATGTGACTTCACATCAGCCCACTTTCAATAATTATCTTTTCTGTAAAAATTTTAATTGGTTAACTCAATTACCATGTCATATGAACAAAAATGATATGAACAATTTTTTTGGACAATACAGCATTAGTCCTACTTCAATCGTCTATGTAGCACATACATGATACATAATTACATATATAAAGATGGGCCGGGGGCCTAAGCACAATGAACTTTTAGTTAGACTGGATTTGGGCTCAAAACTCTGAATTCAAATTGGGCCAAGCCTTATCCCCAAACAGTACTAGTGTAGAAATGTTTGGGGTTGGGCTGACCTTTCCCCATACCATTCCCATCCTTCATTATCCTACACCATTCTATTATCAGCAATGATGGGCAGCCCAAAAAGCCCAAACACCAGAGGTTGGGCCCATCTCTATGTTCGCACTTTATAACACAAATGGGTTGTTCCATCTATTTTTCTCTCTCCCGGAGTAGGATGCAGATCAAAGTTGGACTTTTGAGGGACGCATCTCCATCAAAGTTTACTATTTTAGAATTTTTCGAGAGAGGAAAAAAAACAGGAGAGAGAGAGAGATATAGAAAAATTGCACACATTGTCACTGTCATTAGACTTGGATGCAGGTGAAAGTTTCTCTTTGAACAGTTCCACCAATCAAGGGATTCCAGACAAGGAAATCTCCCAAGTCAACAAATGGAATGCACAACATAGTCATGATTATTGTGTTTACCGCATCCCTACGAAAAAAAAAAGTCTCATTTTTATTGTTGATTATGAATTTTATATAGTAAACAAATACACCTCGCGTTTACACTAATTTGAATTAAGGTACTAAGTCATACGGAACTAGTACATAATCCTAACTTGTTAACACATCTATTGAAGGATCTATACCTTCCCCCCCCCCCCCCCTTCATGCCAAAAAAAAAATAATATCCACACTCTATCCCATATAGGTATCATTCGGCCATGGGATGACAAGAGCCTATATTAGTCCTATTAATTTTCAAAAACAATTCAAATTATCATCTCTTCTGTATCAGTTAATGACCTATAACTAATCCCAAGAAGCAAATTTGAATTGATCCACCCCTTTTGAGGTGGTCTAAGTAATAGGACTAATTATTCTAAACATAAAGTTGAAGAAAAATGGATTGGGGTGAACCAAACAAATGGCAACCGATTCGCGTTTCAACATATGATATGATTGCTCTTTAACGCCATCCCATTACAACTCGCAAGCATTCGACCTTTTGCGTTCATTATTTTCATTATTTTATTTTATATGCTACAAAAGAGGATGTTTTAGGGCTCACGTCACGTTACTAGTTTTTCTTCCCACTCCTTATTTCCTTCTCCATTACAGTCCAGATCAGACCACATGGTCTTTGCGTGGCCCACACTAACGGAAATTAAAAAATATATAACATATATTTTTATGTTTATCGTTTTACGGAAAATCCAAAAAAAAAAAAAGAGAATTACGGATTAGCCTCACTACGAGTAAATAATTACAATTCAATAAAATTGACTCCTAACCTATTAAAAATGATTACTAATTAAAACTATTTACTCGTAGTCTGATCGATATGTAAGTCTTCCAAAAAAATAAAAAAAAAATTAAAAAAAAGGGGAGGAATCGGAGATTGGTGTGGTTACGAATAAATAATTATAATTATTAGACATTCTTAATTAAGTTAGTACAAGTTAGTACTAATTGATATTAAACTGTAATTATTTTTCGATAACCCAACCACTCTAAAAATTCTAGAAACAAAAAGAAAAGGCAAAATAATGAAATTTTTGTCCACCATCTGATGGATGCTTCTGCATCACGTGACTCCTCTTCCATGCTGAAGTCAACTACATCATATACCGTTAACAGTAACATCAACGGCTAAAAACAGATCTGAGGTATCCCAACTACGGAGAAGTAACAAGTCGTCCTCGGACAAAGAAGGAATCCCATGTGACTTGTGGATGATGGTTTGACGCAGCATCCGGTATCCGGTAAAAGAGGAGGAGCTCCCACCTGGACCCACCACCTTCCCTCCCCACTCAAGGAACCCTCGACGACTTTTTATTTTTTCCTGCATTAAAAGCTGTTAAAGGTCAACTCTACCTCACTGGCTCCAACTTAGCTAAACCCCCTCCGATTTTACCGAGTCATCAATCCAACGGCTCATTAAGAAACCTTTTGACCTCTCTCTCTCTCTCTCTCTCTCTCATCATTTCACACGGTCTCCAACCGGTTTCACCCGTTGTCCTTGGACCCCACCATGAAAGAGGCGGTCAATGTGCTGACAATATGCGCCACGTGGTGGGATATAATTGGGAGTGGGTTTGACGGCAGATGCACAGAAGCGACAGGTCAGTCACCCGATGCCTTGCATTGTGAGGGCATCAGTTTGACCTAAGAATCGCTTTTATCATCTTTCGCCTTCTTCTTTTTTTTCTGTTTCTGCTTTTGCTTTTTATGTTTTTGGTTTTTATGTTTCTCTTTTCTTTTTTTTTCATCTCATCATAATCTTCTCCTTCGTCTTCTGCAACAAGATTTATCTTTTATGGTCCTATAAACGATAGAGATTCAAAGCTTGTATTGTTGGGTTCTTTTGGAAGACATGGCGGTGGAGCTCATTAGGGGTTACGGAAGAGAGAGTTTTGCAGGGAAAGTGGAAGAGAATGCCGTACAGGAAGCGGCGTCGGCTGGGCTACAGAGCGTTGAGAAGCTGATAAGATTGTTGTCTCAGAGGCAACAAGAGCAGCAACAGCAGCAGGCTGCGGTAGATATTGAGATGGATTGCAAGGCTGTTGCAGATGTGGCTGTGAACAAGTTCAAAAAGGTTATTTCTTTACTCGATCGAACCAGAACCGGTCACGCTCGGTTCAGAAGGGCTCCGGTGGTGGCTCCTACTCCAACTCAACAACAGCTGACCCATGAACCTGAGCCACCGATTGCGAGTACCCATCATCAGAAAACAGAGGACAAGCAAATTTCTGCTTCGAAGGTCTGTTATCAGAAAACAGAGGAGAAACAAATTTCTGCTACTAAGGTCTATTATCCTACGCCTATTCAACGACTCCCTCCTCTGCCTCAAAGTCACCACCAGATGCACCATCACCATAATCCCAATCTAGCGTTGCCGAAGAACGGATCTCTAGAGAGGAAGGATTCCACGACCACGATCAATTTCTCATCTTCGCCACCGATTTCTGCAGCGAACTCGTTCATGTCGTCGTTGACAGGGCGATACTGAATCTGTGCAGCCTTCTCTATCGGCGGGGTTTCAGATTACGCATATGTCGCAGGTGTCGTCGGCGGGTAAACCCCCTCTGTCTTCATCGTCGTTGAAGAGGAAGTGCAGCTCCATGGACGATGCGGCTGGCAAGTGCGGTGGTTCATCTGGGCGGTGCCATTGTTCGAAGAAAAGGTAATCGTTATTATCAAAAAGAAATTTCCTTTGTTTTTAGGATGTGGGGTTTTTTTTTTAGCTTGAACGATGACTGATTTGATTTTTGTATTTGATTGAGAGCAGGAAATCGAGGGTGAAGAGAGTCATGAGGGTTCCTGCAATTAGCATGAAAATGGCCGATATTCCACCGGATGATTACTCGTGGAGAAAGTATGGCCAGAAACCCATAAAAGGTTCCCCGCATCCCAGGTGTGTGTTGTAGTACGTTGTTTTCTGCCCTCATCAATCACATCCTCTGTTTCTTTCCCTTTCTACATCCTCCTAGATTGTATTGCCTTTTCCACTTGATTTTAACTCGCGGAGTCACTCGGTCATTACTCATTAGTTTGCTTGACTCGAGTAGGAAATCATTAGTGTTTTGGACTTATTATCGTTTCTGTGGTTACTCACTGAGTTGACTCATTTAAGCTTGAGAATTCTCTAAATTTGGATATGTGATTTGTGGGTGTAACAGGGGCTACTACAAGTGCAGTAGCGTCAGAGGCTGCCCAGCACGCAAACACGTAGAGCGAGCTACGGACGATCCAACTATGCTGGTAGTCACCTACGAAGGCGAGCACAACCACTCCCACTCCATCACGGAGGCCACCGCAGCTCTCGTCCTTGAATCATCTTAAAGTCCCATCATCAAACGGCCGTCACAAATTCCACCCCCAATTTGCTAGGCACTGCTGAAAACAACCCCGAAAAGAAAACACCTAATCACTGCCGTCCAATCCAACGCACTGAGAGAGACAGAGAGGGAGGGAGGGAGGGAGGGAGAATACGATGCAACGAATGGTGCGTGCTTGATAGTCAACACAAGGGGCTTGGCTCTGTCTCCAAGAAGATTAGTGGGGTACGTCAGTGACATATACAATACGGGATTCCTTGTTTACTTTTTTTTCTCTTTCGTTTCTCTCCGTTGAAAACCTTTTTTTTTATTCTGTTAAGGGAAGAGGAAGAAATAGGAAACAAAAAAAAAAAAAAAAAAAAAAAAATGATGGGGTGGGAGGAGAGGTGAGATTGTGGATTTGGTGGAAGTTGAATCGGATCATGCAAGTAGTGGGTTATTTTTATGTTCTCTGTATTCATTAGAATTTTTCTTTATATATATATATATATGGTGGTGGTGGTGGTTCTTGTGAGGATGCCCACTTTTATATAGATGTTCCATTTTCCACTCAAAGCTCTTTGATTATTATTCTATGTGGAGAGGAGTCAATGCGCAGAGAAAGAAATCTGTATGATTGTTTAATAAGTACGTATCGTGTAAGCAACGGTTGACGATTGACTACTAATTTTAGATGAGAAATCAGAAATGGGTAATGACTAGGGGGGGAGCCGAGAGCATTGATTATTTTATTAAAATCGGATCAGCCATGGACCAATTTAGGTTGGTTTTGGTTCAATGGGTTTAATTTTCCAAAGGTTTGGTCAGTCAAATTTAAATTATAAACACGAAAATGTTAATACCAATAGTGATATTGGCGATCATTGGTTCATGGGTGGAACTGGTCAAGCCAGATATGATAACACTGATGGGGAGAGTGGACTTTTGGGTGGGGGTGGGGTTGTCAACTTGTGTTTGTTTAATTTCTTTTATGATTTGTTATAATATTAATGTTAGGAAGATTGATGATGCGTATGGTTGCGATCATGGTTGGATTTGGGAGCAGGGGGAGAATCCCAGAGAGATGTTGTTGGCTTTAGATGACTTTTGCTTGAGTGCCCATTGTAGACGCACCTGAATTGGGGAATACAATGCAAAGTCAAATGGCTGGTTTGGTGTGATGATGAAGTGTTCCCCACTCCCTTTATTTTTTTGTTCTTTTAATAATTTTCAAATGTCTGTGAGTGAGCATGACATTTTCATTTTTAATACCATCTTGGTGGAGCGCATGCACAAGAAAAATGGAGAGTGGGGGAAGAAAATGGTGCCTCCCAAAATTAATTTTCTTTGTCTAGTGAGTCAAATTTATGAATGGACTTTGGGAATTGGGGTGGGATTGGATTGATTCTACATCATTGGTAGAAGCCAACACAGATAATGACACGGCAGGTTATTTCTGGTCCCTTTCCTTTGGCTACTGTACCTGAAGTTTTCCTTTTTCTTTAGTAGGAGATGGAAAATGTCATGTTCATCAGTTTTGGAGGATTCAAAGGTTCAAATTCTCTCCAAAAGAAAACGGTTGGAATTCTCTTACATGGAATGGGATTCACGTCAAGTAATGCCTGTTACCCATATGAGTATGGGCTTTTATCTGTGTATCTGATCCAAAATCCAACAAGATTTGAAATTCCTACCCCAAATTGAACCTTAAGAAACCTTGCCGATTGCACAAATTCTGACCTCTCTCATTTGGGGCTACAAATTGTTAGGGCATGTCCAAAATCCAAGCGATTAAGTCATGCCTTTTGAATTTCGTGGTGTTCGGGCTGCCCTTGACTTAACCAGAAGTTTACTTTGCATGATGTGTTATGTTATCAAAATTTTTGACCTAACTAATCCATTGGAATACGTATAAGACGATTGCACACTCTGTTCAGTTAATGCTTAAGATAAAACTAGACTAGTGACTATCACAAAAAAAAGATTGAGAAGTTGGACTCAAGGCCTTCAGCATCATGAAAATTTGATGGCATAAAATGTGATCTCTCCATTGCTTGAATATCAGTTGTAGGTTTTTCCCTTTTTTTTTTTTTTTTTTTTTGCTCTTAATAATTTATTGAATTTACCTTTACCCTTAACCCCTCAATATCAACAATTAGTATAAATGCTTTTCCATAAACTTAAACTCAAGATTACTCACTGAACAAATGAGTAGAATGCTAGTATGCCACTAGGCTATCTTGCCATTGGCAAATATCATTTGTAGTAGTTAGTTGGTCCCCACAAGGTTACAATGCTAAGAACTCCATTGGGCTGGCCCAAGAGTGCCAGAGGTTGGTTTACACTCTGAGCTGAGCTTCGGATAACTTAGGCCCACCTTATCAGGCCTAGTACTACTTAGGACTGCATCTTGGGCTGGTAAAAAATATACAACATGAGCAAAAATCTGGTCAATGGGCGGGCTTCCATCTATTGGGTTTGAGGCTTTAGCAAGTCCAATGTAATAGATTTGTAGGTCTCCATCAATCTCATAAATATTGTGAATTTTTGGAAAAAAGTGTCATCCCACTCCCTTTGGAAATCCAAAGGCATCGCTTGTTTGGACGAGGCCACGAGGGAACAAGCCAAAACAAAGCTTTAGAAACACGCCAAGTCAGAACTGTCTATACAAGCCGGCCGTTCAATTTCCAGCCATATCAATGTCCACGAAAACTTGTAAAGTATAAGGCTCACTGTAATTTTGGTTTCAAACATATATGGTTTACCTCTCTCCCCAGATACAGTGGCAGTGATGTTCTATAGATCTTTCAACTAGAGACAGAGTGCTCCTTGCTTATTAGGATATCTATAGTAAAATTTAACATTCCTAGTCTAACATCTCCAATTGTAATCAACGATGTGGCTATCACTTGGCCCAATGCCTTTCCGAAATTGTATTCCTCTACAGTAAGCCTCATCATTTGGCCCATGCAGCACAGCGTGACACTGAACAAATTCTGTAGATCTTGAACTTTTGCCATGTTTGTTTAGCTGGAATGGAATGGAATTTCATTCCAAACAGCATGTTTGGATGAGATAATTCGAATGGGAATGGAATCAAATAGTGTATTTAGATAGCCATGTCAAATCTCTTTCCATTCCAAACCACTTCAAACATGAAATCAGATTCTATTCCATCTATTCCATTTCAACTAAACAAACATAGCCTTGAAGATTTGGACTTTTTTCTATAAGCCAAGCCCACTAGCTGATTTTCTCCAAGAACCCATAGGGCACAGGCCTGATTAAAAAAGGGAACGGCTATTGCAACCCCCATTTTTATCACCCCACCCCTTTTGTTTTTTTGGTTTTTAAGATTTCATGAAAAATATAAAAGGTTTTGACAAAAACCAGTCGCTTGGTTCACTAGAAAACTATCATTTTGAACAACTTTATAGAAGAAAGTTATTTCAAAATCTATCGTTTAAGGTAAAATTTTTGGCAAAAAATGAAATATAAATGGCTAAAAAGTATATTTAAATGATAAATTTAGGAAAAACTTTCTTTTACAACATTGTTCAAAATGATGTTTTCTAGTGGACATTCATGGCCGTTTTCATAAAAACCTTTTATATATTGTATAAAATCTTAAAAACCTAAAAGATGTGGGGTGGAGTGATAAAAATGGGGGGTTGCAATAGCCGTTCCCATTAAAAAATGGGTAGCTAGCTCTATTAGAAGTTTAGAACCCTGTTTATGTTTAATAGAAGGCCCAAACTAAGGCATGATTTGAGGCCTAAAACCCATTGTAAATGAGCCCATAAGCCTAAAACATTAGAGCCCAAGAAATTAGCATGGGCTTCAAAAACATTTGGGCCGAACTTTTACTCTGAAGTCTCCAGGAATTGCTGTCAGAGTGGTTTCCCCTGTGCTCGATCCATTTACTCACAATTTGATGCATGGAGCATTTTTCTAACGCATGGGGAACTTCCATCCGAATGAATTTTGTAACAGCATAGTGTAATTCTTCAATTGAGAAGAGGTTTTGACGACTCAGCCCGATGTTGGTCCCAAACAATGCTCTAAGCTCGATTGTTCTGGACCCAGAATGGGCAGAGGTTTGTGCGCTATGGGCGGAGCTTTGGATGGTCAGACCCATCTCAGATGGACCTAGTTGGCTAATCCTAGTCAGGGGTGGCAAGGCAAAGGAGAAGAATTAACAAAAGTTGCATTACACTTTGGAATTTTGCTACTTCTTGGCAAAAGAAAAAGCCAATGGGGAACACTTGGCGCACTTTCCAGTTTTTGCACTTGTTTCTTTTTAATTTTTCAAAAGAACCCAGAGGCCGAATATGATGCTGTGATTTTTTCATGTCTGAAACTGGGCCCAGCAGATTGTCGGTCCATGTGGCCCCAAGTTTCTTGAAAATTGACATAGGTGGATAGTAGGGTTGAACTTCACTACGAAGAGGACTGCGGTCCAAGTCATTTCCCAGTTTGTTTTATTGTAAAGCCCTCTAACTATCGAACAAAATTTCGGTAAATCTTGGTAATGAGCGATGCCCTCGGCCATTCCATGAAGTGCCGTGGCATGCTGTGATTACCAACTTTTTCTTCCGTAGCCCCCCCACACAACACCCCCCCCCCCCCCCCCCAAACAAAAAAAAATTTCTTGACAATGCTCCACCTTCCCCAATTTTGGAACATGGGGGACCTTTGTTTTCCTTTTAGCGGAGGGAAAAAAAGATCACCACCACCAAATCACCACCACCAAATACAAGATTTAACAATCAAATCTCTTGAAAAATGCCTAAAATTCTAATCATAAATTTGATTACATTCATTATCAATTAGCTAAAAATTCAATAATTTTATTACGTTGTCTAAGTAGATGGCTAATCTTGTTACTGTGGGGGGGACTTCTTGCAAGGTGTTATGAACCATTTGTGGAGATAGCTAAAGTCATTACAGAAGTCATTTTCCATGGTGAATGAAATAATTCGTTCCCCTAAATCCATTCATAAAGATAAGGATTCTTTACTTGTACTCTGGTTCATGCCTCGATAACACACCCTTGCCATACAAAAAAAGGCAAATCGAGAGTTTTGTGGCTAAATTTGATGGATAAATGCAAAAGAGGAAAAAGTTTTGCAAGGACAGTCTTTAATCGTTAGCAGACAAGATAAAACGTGGTTAGAAAGCTTCAATTTCCCTTTGGAATATATTATGTCATACCATTTATTTTCTCGGCAAAAAAAAGATGTCATAGCGTTTATGCTTTTTCAATTTCTCACAATGCATTGGCAACCTCTGCTTGTTTTTGGACGAGCTACTAACATTTGGGCACTCCTTTTATTGCGACATTTTGACATGATTAATCATTACCGTTAGATTTAATTAAAATGGAATTAACGCAAGAAGAATTTTGATATAGTTGATCGACTTGATACGGTTATTATAATGTTACAAACTAATAAGAGACAAACAAAATGGGATTATCAACCCATAATCCAATTTTATTTGCGCTCTGTTAGCTTTATGACAGCCCTGGTGCAGTTACACGGAAGACTCACTCCAGTTTGAAGGCACCTTCTCCCACGCCCCGCCCATTACAAAAAAAAATAAAATAAAAAAGAAGAAAAGGTTTAAAGGCACCCCCCGAATTACCCAAGTACCCCTAAATTATTGGCAAAAGGGCAGGCAAAGCTGTCTTAATGGGTCACTTTTTGTTGGTGTCGGTGAAAATTGGAAGGGGCTTGGTTCCTAAAGAACTGCAGAGGTGTCTCGGCACTCTTCCATATACTTTTTTTTTTTGTTTTTAACATTCTTCGAGACGATGGGAACACCTTTATTCTTAGGATCTTATCTTAGCTAGTTTTATTGTTTTTAAATTACAAGGTTTTCAAGTCTAGGCCTAAGTCACAACCAAAAGAAGAGAGAGAAATAATTCTTGCTTGGAGTCACTTTACTTTCTTTTTGGAAAGTAAAGTGTTTGTGATAGCTTTAATTTTTTTAATTTTTTTTTTCTGCTTTAATCAGTGAACAACACATTCGGTACGGTCCTCCACTTACCAATTATTGTTTTGGGAATTTTATTCTGACCAATAAAGAAGAGAAAAGATATTCCCGCATGAAGCACGTTACCTTTGGTTTGGTATACTAACCAATCAAACCTCGTTGTTATGTTTACTAATATGCAGAGGAGACTACTCCCACCATGTTCTCATAATTTTGTATCGAATGCCAATTTTCATTCTTTCATATCAATATATTGTGGTAATAACTGATATCTATCTTAATTTTTTATAATGATGATGTGGCTATCTCTTTACATGACATGCATTTTAAAAATATTAAAATCACTATGTGTCGGTGTGGCTGATGCCACAATATTACAAAAATAAAATAATTTGATAAATGAAAGTACTATCAGTTTCCACTCTTATGTAATGTCACTGTATATATCCCATCGAACAACTATTTGGAAAGTGAATAAGGTGGAGAAAAGCAACGAAACGAGGTTAAGGAGAATATCATGTGTGACCTTTTTAAGTATAAGCAAAAACAAACAATTAAGACTCGCCTCATGGGGTCTCATTTGGTGATCAATTGTATATATACATGTGTATGGGGATTAGTGTTCTTTTTTTTTTTTTTTGGGGGGGGGGGGGAGGGGGTAAATTATGCAAAACACTTAAATTATAGGTTAGGTTCATGAAATACTTAGAACTTTAAAATAAAACAAAACAAGTATATAATCGCTAAGCTCTTAAATTAACGATGTTTAAATCTTGTTTGGAAATTTTCTATTAAAAAATATGATGGAACTATATCATATGAGTATCACGTGATAACATTAAACAAATTTAATGCTTGCAATAACATTTTTATGATTTGATTTTCACATTGAATTTGACCCAAAAAAAAGACCATTATTTTGAAAAGAAGTTTTATGAAAATATGCATCACATTTAAATGATGTGGTAAAGTATTGTAATTTAATAATCCAAAGGATCGTTTGTTAAAATTAAGGGGAGTTTTGTAAAACTAATATATAGTCTAAGAGATTTTGTATTATTTCCCTTTATTAAAAAAATAAAAATAAAAAACATGAATAACTCATTTTAAAATTTCCCATCATTCTGTAAATTTTAATGAAATGGAATGATTACAATTATCACATCAAACTCATCTCCAGGATTGGAGCCACTATAGGGTGACCCAAACCTTTCCACGTGGCATATGGATATTGGTCACTGCAACATGCTGACGAACCAAAACCATCGTCACATCTGCGAATACCTTAATCGAAACCTATATTCTATTAGCCCAAAAAGAGGGGGGAAAAAAAAAAAAAATTGCAAACCTATGTTGAACAGTGAAAACTGTACGAACTGAGTCAGCACTTGGGTGACCAAAACCAAAACCATTCCTTTATAAGTAGCTACCTATTTGCTCCAACTTTGCTACACCCTTTCTACCTAAACAGCCACCATGTCTACTACATTATCCTTCCTTTTCACCATTCTAACCCTCCATTCATCCTTCCTGCACGGATTTGCCCACGGTACTCCCCTCACCAAAAACATGGTATACCCCTCTGCTGCAACTTGTAAGTGTCCCACAACACCCAGCACTGTTCCTCCAACACCGCCGCGTCTTCCACCGCGGCCCGCACTTCCACCCTCTTTGAACCCACTTCTCCCCCGCCGCCCGCCGAACAATCCAGGTCCCCTCAGTGAAAGAAGTAGGATTTTGTTCATCACTCAGGAGCTCAAAAGGAACATTACATATGATCCCTTCAACTATACCGGATCCTGGGTCGGCAACAATTACTGCCTCTTCAAAGGGTACTACTGCGACACCGTGCCCGACAAGAACATTACCGGACTGGCCGGCATCGATTTCAACGGCGCGAGATTCGGCGGGAACTTGAACTTCTACCGCTACATTATGAACTTGCCCGACATCGCCATCTTTCACGTCAATTCCAACAACTTCAGCGGCATCATTAGGCCGAACATCTACAAATTGCGTTACTTTTACGAGATCGATTTGAGTAACAATAAATTCGCCGGGGGTTTCCCACGGAACCTGCTCAATGCCTCTCAATTGACTTTCGTGGACTTTCGGTTCAATACCTACAATGGACCAATACCGCGTCAGGTATTCAACCTCCAAACCGATGTTCTATTCATCAACAACAATGGGTTCACTCGATCGATCCCTTCCAATTTCGGCAACACGCCTGCATTGTACATCACCCTCGCCAACAACAAGTTCATCGGCGGAATCCCGACCACCATCGGCCAAGCTCGGAATACCCTCATTGAGGTGCTGTTCTTGGGCAACAATCTGACCGGTTGTCTCCCGTACGAAATCGGGTTCTTGAATGGGGCTACCGTTTTCGACGTCGGGTCGAATCGTTTGACGGGTACTATACCGTTATCTTTTGCGTGCTTGGAGAGCATGAGCCTGCTGAACTTGGCCAATAACCGGTTCTACGGGTCCATCCCGGAGTCGTTGTGCACGCTGCGGAACGCGTACAATTTTACATTGTCGCACAATTACTTCACCCAAGTAGGGCCAATCTGCAGGACGCTGATCAGATTAGGGAGGCTCAACGTAGACAACAACTGCATATTGGGTCTTCTAAGGCAGAGACCTGCATCTGAATGTGCCACCTTCTTTCGCAGGCAGCCGAGTTGCCCGCGTCCCGATACGTTTGGCATTATTCCTTGTCCGTTCACTACGCCTTCCTTAAAGAAGACGGTTTTTGCATCGGACAAAGAAATCTCTCCGGCTCCTTCGCCGACCTATGCTGCCCTTGTAAAGCCTCCCCATTGACGGGGTTGCAGAGAGTAACGTGGAGGTCTTGCGAGAATAATTAAGAACGTGGTGTGTGATTGCCGATTGGTACGTGTTTTGTGTCCATAAGTTTAGTGTACGTTCCCCAATTATGTTCCCGTTCGTTCCTGTTTTTCCCTTCACCAATATTATTAACCTCTGGTTGCTTTGTCATTTCAAATGTACGTTCTTGGCCTTTGGAGTTAATATTTTTAACCTCTTGTTGCTCTGTCATTTCAAATGTACCTTCTTGGGCTTTGGAGTCAGTTGGGCCCATGTTTCCACTGTAGACGCGAGGCAGAGAACATGTTCTCGGGCAATTTTAATTCTATTTTATTTCTTAATTTATGGTTTTGGGTGTGCTTAACGAACATATGATCTTTTCAATTAAGTGGGGGGAGGAGTTTCACTTTGGCCTGGCTTTGTACATTGTCGTCATTTAGTACGTTTCATACCTTCATTGCTGTTTAATTTGGATTACTTTTCCGAGCCTAGCTAATAGTCTATCATTACAAAAACAATCACTCTTCGATTTCCTGGAGCATACGGTTTTGAAGTTTGGTTTTGAAAAATCACGTGGTGGACATGTGCTCCCGGACACATGTCAATAGAAGGTTACACCACGTCATTTTTCCGCAGGAGCTGGTACAACTTTTTGGGTAGCCAAGCACTGTCCATATGTAAATGTAAGATTGCACAATAATTCAGCCCACCCGAGTTTGGGCTGCTAGCATTCATGCCCAACGAACCTAAAACTCGGCTTCTAATTCATAGTATAGTGGGCCTTGCCTATGTTCTTTTATTTTTTATTTTTATTTTTTTTTGGGATTGGCCGAAAGGAAATTATTATATTATTAATAAACAAGAATGTAATTTACACCCAAACACTGAAACTAGACCAAACAGGCAAACACCCAATAGCACCGACAAAACAATCTAATCTCAATTTAATTATGGGCTAGGTTAGCACACTTGATACTTGGTCCAAACGACTGAAAAAAATGACTTGTTATTGCAATCCTTTAACTTTATTTGCACACTTCATTAATTTTAATTTCTTAAGATATTAAAAAAAATAATTATGAAAAGTGGCTGTGTTGTGTACTAAAAAACATCATTTCGAATGACAAATTAAATACTTTTTATATTTTTCAAAAAATCTTATAAATATAAATTAGTGGGGTGTGAAAATAGAATTAAGGGGTTGCAATAGCTGCCTTTGGGAAGAAAGCACACACCCTACACCCACACCTATGTTTTTATTGAGGTGAGACAAAACGACATTTACTTGCAAAATTTAGTAAACAAAGTGATGAGGAAAGGTGGGGAGTAGGCTAGGAGTAAGATATATCACCCATTCGGGATTGGAAACCCCTCCCATTACACCCCAATTTTTTATTTTTTTTAATAGAAAAAAGGTACTACTTTTAACATTTTAATTGCCATTTTTGTCGATTATTTCTAACATGGCATAAATTTACTAGTTGATTAGAGGAGAAAGCATGGCATATTCCAAAGAGAGGATGGAATCTCCCGTTGTTATCCCATTGTGCCACTTCAAAGAAATAGTACCAAAAATTATCAACATGCCCGGCCAGTCAGTCATAAATCCATCTCAAATTTACCGTAGCACATCCCTGATCCTACCATGGCATGACTGGTAGTTGGACAATTATCAAAAGCCTCGCCTTTTATAGTGCGCCAATCAACGTGAAGCCCATCACATGGGGATTGGGGAGTGGAAATTGAAATCCCAGTAAAAAGAATGGGCTACATCGTCTTCATCCTCTGAGATTGAAATTGGAATCCAATCAGTAGCTAAAATGACCAGAATAATCAGAAGGATTGAGCGTGTCGTGGTCTTTTGTGTCTCCGCATCTTCTTTTTCTCTTCGGTCTTTTCAAGCAGGGAAAGAGAAGACACCCTATTCTTCCCAGGCCCCCACATTAAAGAAAATTGTTTAACTTATCCGTTCTAATCACCTAATCTGTTGATCCATTGATGATTTGATATGACAAGGGTAAGATTTTAATTAACAAAAAAGGGAAAAACTGAATGCCACATTTGTTGAATGAATTCGGCCGACAATCTTGTGTTGGGTTCCTTTTAAAGCTTGTGGCATTCGAGTCCTGCACTTTTAACTCTCTACGGTAAAATACGAGTCAAAACTTGCCCGGATTGAGTGATTTTGTTGAAGAATTGTGTCGTTTTGCTTCAAATGGCCTTTTATTTTAAAGGAAACTTGACATAAATTACCATTAACTCTAAAATCAAGATATCCACTTTCCAAATTGCTTGGAATTGAATTGCTTCTACTCACATTTTACCTTAAAGTGGCCCCCTGTTTTCGAATAAAATTTTACCCTTTATTTCCAACCAAAAAGGTTTCATGAGGCTTTATTAAGCAGCCAATTTTTATTTTTCCTTTTGGGGGAATTACAGATATGTCCGTCTATGAGCATGCAAATAATTACAGTTTAATGCAAAAGACTTTTAACCTCATAGTAAATGACTACTATCTTAACTAAGAATGACTACTAACTGTAATTATTTAACTCATTTGCCCTAATTAAGCCCTCCTTCTCACACAGACCTGAGAGTTTGAGATAGTAAGACCCTTCAAGACATCATGTAATGCTTTAGAATATGAATTGGTGTTGGGAACAATTGTAAAGTTCTTAACTATTTGAATAGCAAGAAATATTATCAACCAATATATATTTAAGTTTTAATATTCATATTTAGTTCAATGGAGTATTGTTAACTAGGAAAGAAAAGTCGTGAAAGGTTGTGGTCAATTAATATATATATATTTTTTCTTTTAGTTTATTGTGGGGAAATATTCTTGAATCGAGGATCCAGTTCGGGCTAAGGAGCTTAAATTAGAATTACAGACATGTGGCAATTACAACTCAAATAAATCCGTTACAACGCACGTGCCCTCCCAGCTCAGGGCCTTACACTCAGCTCGGGACACTTGTCCCATGACTCACACTACAATCCAAATCGTTACTTTAGGTCCAAAACTGTGACTACAACTGAAAATTCCTAACATAGCGGTTACAGGAAACCATGTAATTCCTGACATAGCGATTACAGGAAACCATGGTCCTCTGTTCAACCATGATCAATAAACCATGGCCAGACAGTTATTGGCTAACCATGGTCAGATCTGACCTAACCCAAATAGTCACCTAACCTCACATGGTCAGTCCGTACAGGTGGATATAAATAGAATACGATATAACCGAATAATGTAAGCTATAGTACCCTAATCCTCTGAAATTCATCTTTTTCCTTGCCTTTACCTCCATAAACAGCTTCTGACTTAAGTTTTGGAGAGGGCTTGGCCAAAACCCACCTTGGCCTACCCTCTGACCTTGTTTTCTAAGCTTTTGAGAATAGTTTCCACGCGTGGGAATCAGCTCCTTCATCATCACCAGTTCTCGGGGAGCATAATTTACCCTGCACATTTATAGAGTCACAAAATTGAACAACCAGCTAATTACGGAGTAGAAGTTATTCCATTAGAGTAAACTCTGTCACACTATACATAAGGAAGCACCTACACATCCAAACTAAACCTAAACTCTGATGGGTAGATTAAGAAGTCTTGGAGGTAATTATCACACCCCTAAACCCAAAAGACTGGATTTGGTGACATGATTGTCCACAAATCACAAAGGTTTACGCCACACAAAGGCTAAACCACTTAACAATAACAACTTGTAGTAAAGTTGACTCCAATAATCCATCCATAATAAAATTCAAGCCATAGCATAACCAAAGTCTCAACAATTAATTGAAATAACTAGATAAATCCATATTCACCAAGGTAAATTATCACCTCCAATAACCTACTACAACGTCCACTGAAATAATAAACTAATTCTTCTAACTATTAAAATAAAAGTTCTAATTAAACTAGTAGATCAAGCCATCGACACCCTAACTCTTCGTACGCGGAAGCCACCCACATCAAGCTATTCATCTATGGGGAAAAATAAGGGGTGAGCATAACGCTCAACAAGAAAACATTACACAATATATACAGGAAAATGTCAAGCATATTCGTACGATTGATTTAAAAAATATGAGTGATAAAACGATAGAGTTTTACAATAAATCATTTCTTTCAATTCGATAGGCATATAAACTTTTAGAAGTAATTTTCTTACTTTCAATTCAATAAACAATGATACTAAAACACTTTTGATAACAATTCATTCGATAAATCATTTTAAAATAACTGATCGATAATACAAATCAATAAAACATTAGTTTATACAAGTACTTCCTCTTGCTAGACTCATATTCAATAGGCGCCCATCTTCGTGGGACTTTACATTACATCGTACTGATGACCAACAGTATTAGAATCCCTTATTGGCACGGACCAATTTTTCAACAGTATTAGAATCCCCTACTGGGACGGACCAATAATCTAATCAGAGTTCACACTTATACAATAAACATTTGGCAAATATCTTTCATTAGTAAAATAGATTCAAACACATATGTAAAACAATT
Organism: Liquidambar formosana; assembly: GCA_039720395.1. Taxonomy (NCBI): domain Eukaryota; kingdom Viridiplantae; phylum Streptophyta; class Magnoliopsida; order Saxifragales; family Altingiaceae; genus Liquidambar; species Liquidambar formosana. The sequence continues at coordinate 26,980,100 of CM077833.1, forward strand.
TCAATAAATGACTATTTTTGCTTGACCCAGAGAACATAAGAAATAAATACTTTAATAATGATACGATTTTGAAAACAATTATCCATAAATCATTGACTTACAAAAGATGAATAAAAATCAAATTTATTTTTATTTAATCAAAGAGGGCGATACATTGTGCAAGTTCTCTTACCTCAAGCCAAACCTTCAACAAACCAAGCGATCAAACTCCTAACAATCCCAACACTACTTAGAACCTAAAATCAATAATATTCTTTATCAATAAATCATTCTGAAGCTAAAAGGTCCCTCCAGTTAAGTGGTGCATTAAGGGTTCAACGTCTAATTCTTATGGCCTTATAATACTTACTATATTTAATATAATTAATATATACGCTAACGTGGCATTAAAATAGACTCATGTTAAATTATAAATTAATAGGTTTGAATTACTTTTTAACACAGCAAAGTTACCTGTCAATCTGAGATAAGTTGACTGTCAACAGATGTGAAGTTGACAGTCAGAATGTAATAAAACAGCAGTAGATTTTTGTATTAACTTCCTATGCTACTCAAGGCAAAAGCAGAGGTTCACCCACTGATTTTTCCTCAAAATCAGTCCTTAAATCTGTGGGAGAGATGTTTGTGAAAGGGTGTATGGTAGGGTTTGAGAAAATTTGTGGTGGAAGTGGTGGAAACCGTCATTTTTGGCTTTTTTTGTCACCCAAACCCAAAGAAAGAGATTTTTGGTGGTTGGATGATCTTGTGCAGCAGCTATGGAGGGGTTTTTGAGTGGTGGTGATAATGGTTTAGTGTTTGTAGAAGTGATAGAGATGGAGGATTGGATTAGAGAAGAAAATCTTGTTAGCACAGTAAAGCTACCAGTCAACAGATGGTAAGTTACCTGTAAACAGACATGAGGTTGGTAGTCGATTCATACAAAACAGCATCAGATCCTTTCTTTTTCCTTCTCTCTTGCTTTCTTTTCTTTTTTTTCTCTCTCTATATGGTTTTCAATCAAAAGAATATAAATCCTCCTTAAATGTTTCTTATATAGGTTGTAAGTTAATCCTAACATAATTAGAATTACCTTCAAAGTTAGTGTTTGATTAGAATACGAAAACTATCAATCATTGATTAGAAAACAATTACCTTGTTTGGTTGCAAAGTTGAACGTGTTCGAGATTAATCATAAATTAACTCATACGTTTAAATCTATCTAAAGGCAATCAATTTTATAGTTAATTAATTACACTTAAGAAAAATTCGGGACTTTACAATAATGGTTAGGTTCAACTCTCACCACTTCCATGGATTTTGTCCTAATGCATATGAGACATGAGAATTATATGGGCCGAGATGATTAGTGGGTTGTACAGTATTTGTAACCTCTTGATATTAAAATTAAAAAAAAAAAAAAAAAGGGGGAAAAAATGGAGACTAAACCCAGTGCAGCCAAAAGAGGGTGGAAAAGGTCTTATAAGTGATGATACTCTGTTTGTGATCTCCTCATTCTTCCTTCTCTGTGGTCTGCTTTCTTCCAGCACCTGGTTTTGTTTGCCAGTGCCATCCTTTGCTTTGATTGCATTCATGAAAGAAGGAAATTAACAACATAAAAGGAGACAATGAGCAGCTTCTCTATCAAATCTGTATATTCAATATGCCACATCCTTCTCACCTATCTGCATATTCTCAACAGTGTGGCAGATAGCACCAACAGAGGAACACTCGAATTCAGCATTGGTGGAGGCCACGGTAGTCATGGCAACCAAAGTGGAGGCTGCATCTACAAATATTGCACTCCACCACTTTCATTCCAACTTTCACCACCACCACCACCACCACCACCATCTCCACCAGAACCAAAGGCAGCACCTCCTCCACCACCTCTTCCTCCTGGACAAAACCCGTTGATTTTTGCAGACCAAAGGCTGGCTATGGTGTACCCCATCATTCAAAAATTCAAGTCCATCATCACCACAGATCCTCTTAACATCACAAAGTCATGGGTAGGCTCAGACATATGCAGCTACAAAGGCTTCTACTGTGAAAATCCCCCTCACAACAACACTGCCATTGCTCTGGCCTCCGTTGACTTCAACGGATTCCAACTTTCCGCCCCTACGCTCGACGGCTTCCTCGACCAACTCCCCGATATCGCTCTCTTCCACGCGAATTCCAACAACTTTACCGGCACTATCTCGCCGGCTATCTCAAACCTCCCTTATCTCTACGAGCTCGACATAAGTAACAACAAATTCTCCGGCTCCTTTCCCACGGCCATTCTAAACATGGACAGCTTAATCTTCTTGGACCTTCGGTTTAATCTCTTCACCGGATCAGTCCCACCGCAGATATTCACGAAGAACCTAGATTTCCTCTTCATCAACAACAACAATTTCATGCAGGAACTACCCGACAACCTCGGCAGTACTCATATTCTTTTTCTCACCTTAGCCAACAACAAATTCATGGGCCCAATCCCACATAGCATTTCCAAAGCTCTGTCCACCTTAACCGAGGTTCTCTTCTTAAACAACATGCTAAGTGGTTGTCTTCCTTATGAACTTGGGTTTCTAAAAGAGGCCGTAGTGTTCGACGTTGGAAACAACCAGTTGACGGGGCCGATACCGTTCTCGTTGGGTTGCATGGAGAAGGTGGAGCAGCTGAATTTTGCCGGCAATTTGTTTTACGGAATGGTGCCGGAGGTCGTCTGTGAGCTTGGGAATTTGGTGAATTTGTCGTTGTCGGATAACTATTTTGCGCAGGTTGGGCCTGTGTGTAGGGACTTGATTAGAAGAGGAGTTCTTGATATTGGGAAGAATTGTGTGCCTGATCTTCCGTTTCAAAGATCAGTGGCTGATTGTGTGGATTTCTTCGAACAACCACGGTTCTGTCCCCACATAGGTTCCTTTTTTTACGTTCCCTGTTCCTTGTTTCCTTAAGTGGCTCTCTCCTTCTTGCTCTGCTCTTGCAAGGCATTAATATAATTATGTTATCGACTTGAAACTTTGAATTAAATTTGCGCGCTTTCATAATTAAACTTGTATGCACGATTTGTCATTCTTTCACCTTTTTGCGAAGCACTTGACTGGATTGAAAGAACAATTGTATAAAAAAAAAAATTCGTGTGATTGAAAAAGGAATGTTAAATGATTAATAAAAAAAACCAAAGGTGATCGAAAAGATGTATGATTCAAGTACTAATAGAGTGTAGATTATACATACATATATTTTTTTCAATATATTTTTAATAACACTAATAAAAGACTTATCTCTCAAATGAGACCCATAAGAGAGAAAAAGGAAAAAAAAATGAGACCCACAGGCAAGTTGAGGTCACATGGCAAGAAGGAACAGTCCACATCATTTGTAAAATTTAATTAAATTAGCCCTCTGTTCTCCGCGAGGGATCCCCTCAAAAAAAAAAAAAAAGAAAAGATTCCCATGTTGCAATTGAAAGTATATAGGCCACGAGATAGGGGTGCAGACCGGATTTATCTCTAATAAGGGTGTTGTGCTATAATTATCGGATTTATCTCTAATAAGGGTGTTGTGCTATAATTATGTAAAGTGAAAACTAAAAATCGTTTTTTTTAAAATTATTTTTTAGTAATCATTGTTCAATTTAATACCAAAAAAAGATTTCTTTGCCAACTTATTACCAATTAACTGTAAATATACTTTAAAATGATTATCATCTTCTTCTTTTAACATTATGCTGAGAAATAGCCATCTAATGAAATATCCCTCTTAAAAAAACAAAAATTTGGTTGAGTCAATGTGGGCACATGCCCCCAAAACCCAAGGTTCCGCCCATGCCGCGAGGCATAAGCAATAGCCAACATGACACGGCATAATAATAAAGGTAAATTACAATAAGACCCCCTATAAAATTTGATTATTATAGATACACCCTTTCATGTTTTTAAAATTACACTGACACCCCTTATTTTACAAAATAAACTACAAAGAGACCCCTTTTTCTAACTTCCGTCCATTAATCCGTTAAATCATATTCAAATTTTTTCAAAATACCCTAACTACCCTTAATGGATGATAACTTCCATGTTAAATGCGTATAACTCACTAGTCCAATAGTTCATCCAATACTTTTGAATTTTTTAATTATTATTGATAAACAACTAAAAGATTATATATATATATATATATAAAATGCTAAAAACAATTTAAATTTTCTGTCCAATTGATGTGGCAGCTGTCAAATTTACTGTTTAGAAACAATTATTTATTTAATTAAATTTTTAATTGATTTGCAAAATAAAAAATAAAAAAATTGATTTGCTAAGTTGCCACCTCATTTGAGTAAGTAGATTTGAATAAAAAAAAAAAAAGGGGCTATGTAGCATTACTCATATGTAGAAATAAATAAAAAGAATTATTACAATGGAAATGCACGTATAGAGGTGGCAAATGAGGTGGCAACTTGGCAGATCAATTTTTTTTTTAATTTTTACACATCAATTAAATAGATAATTGTTTCTAATGAGCAAATCTAATGGCTACCACATCAGTTGGACAAAAATTTAAGCTCTTTGGCATTTTTCTTTTATATATATATATAATCTTTTAGTTGTTTATCAATAAATAAATAAATAAATCAAATGTACTGGATGAATGTGTTGGACTGATAAGTTATATGCATTTAACATGGAAGTTGTCATCCAATAAGGGTAATTAGGGTATTTTGAAAAAAATTGAAAGTGATTTAACGGATTATGGATGGAAGTTAGAGGGAAGGGGTCTTAATATAATTTCAGAAACATGAGGGGGTCTATTTGTAATTATTAGATTTTAGAAGGGTTTTAATGTAATTTATCCTAATAATAATAATAATAATAATAATCACATGCAAATGTCAAAAGAAAGAAAGAAAAATGGTCTGCCTTTTTTCTTTCTGCCTTTTTTTCTTATTTCCTTTTTGAGTGGGTTGTTTAAAAGTTACAAAATGACAAACACGTACAGGTACCGGTGCGACCCATTATTATTTTTTGGAATTATTCATTTTCAAAAAACATCATCGCATAGACATGAGAGGACATACTGTGTTTCGTACCCAACATAGACCCTATTTGTTACTGGAAGGGACCTGCGCGATGCGTGAAACTCCGGTACAATGTTGCAGGTCATCGCGTAGACTCCGGTACAATGTTGCAGTTATTTAAAAGTTAAAAAATGACAAACACGTATAGGTACGGATGCGACATTTACTATTCTTTGGAATTATTCATTTTCAAAAAAACATCACCGCATAGAGATGAGAGGACATACTGTCTTTTGCACCCAACATAGACCCTATTTCTTATAGGAAAATTTCCAATAGAGTCTGGCTGTGTGGGCATGGCAGATGTGCAATTAACCCATCAAATAGCTATATGCCAATGCAACCATGTGATCCAGCACATGAAGGACCCATCATACAATAATTTACCGTATAAAAATGTCATGTTTTTCGGGTACAGGCTTGTCATCAGTCACTGTTCTAAATTTTTAAAGGGTTTTTTTCAGTGTTAATGGCGACCTGAGCTCATACCCAGTAGTGTTTGTTTGCTAAAATGAACACTTCGGAGTAGTCCAGTGGATGTGCTCCTCTTTCTTTTCCATGCCTATAGGCACCAAATGTTTGATTTGCTTGTGCCAATAATGCAAAAAAGGTTGTTTTAATTTTGACAGATAATCAGCACATTAGCATAATTTAATGACAAAACTCATCTATATCCTTTGTGGCCAACTTGCACTTAATCTTATTGGCTCTTAATCGCCTCATGTCATCATCACAAGTCTATCTTTAAAATGTGACTAAATAGACTGCATGAGTAGTGATTGTTGGTATGTTAACGTTAAATAATTTCTACTTGGATTGATGCATACTTAGAGATCATGATATAGCTTTATTTCGTTTTCTTAACAATATATATCAATACACACACATAGGATGATGGTTATTAACATCTACATTAAAAGTTATATCCCATATATTAGTGAGTTATGAGGTACATAGGAATATAGTATAACTCCTAATTTATGATACTGATATAATTTATATCGGTCATTCTTACACTAACTTGAAATGAAGTGTAATATGAAACAAGTAATTTAATTTGGTGCATTCTACACTAAACGTAATTTGGGTTTTCCCTTAAATTAGTAATGGCCCACAAGTTCTAAGAAAGAGAAAAATCTGACATAGATATCAAATAAAAACTGGAGCCACCGACGGGAAGAGGGTTGGAATCCACCATTTGCATGGCCCATAGATAAAGTAAGAACCGCACCTTGTTGATCATGGTGTGATAGAAAGCGATGGAAAGACAAGAAGGAAGATTTTTGAAGCACCAGTCTTTAAATGCAGTACTATATATTGTTTATGATCGTGTACTATGCCATTCAATAATTCAATGGCCTGGTTTTGATAAGATTGGAGTGCACACACTCCGAAAAATGTAGCCCCCCTTTCCGCATTCCGGGGTCCAAATATGGATGATTGTCCAATATAATGAATATATAAACTTGCTCAATGTTTTAATATATGTGAGATTTGATTAAGACGTTTGAACTACCTTTGGCTCCAATAATTAGACCTAGTTTGGTGAGACATTTTTGGAGCGAATGAAGGGAAAAAAAGAAAAAAAAAAAAAACTCACGTGCCCAAATTTTTACAGAACTCACGACATATTGATGAAAAATTCTTGATGAAACTTATAGTTGAGCAAATAATTAGAGATTCATGGGTAGATTAAGGGTCTATGATTTTTAGGTTTAGAAAGCCCGTTTCCTAGGCAAGAACATGATTTGCGACTAGTCAAAGTATAAAGTGAATAAAAAAAAAAATTAGCACTGTGATTAGGGTTGTACGCGGGTTGGTTTGAAACAGTTTAGAAAAAAATTATCAGCCAACCCACTCATAGTGAGTTACAAATTTTCCAACCCGCCGCCAAACCATAAGTGTTAGAAACCGGTGTGTTGGTTATTTTTTTAGGCAGTTTGTCACTAACGGTTTAGGTGGATTTGGCGGGTTGTAATATACCATTTTTAATAGGGGCATTTCTAATATATTGACCTTAACTAATTAGTACATTGTATATAAATTAATAAATCAATAAAATATAATTAGTTAAGGTGGTTAAGTGAAGCTTAATTTTAAAGATGAAAATTATGATTTTATGATAAAAACACTTGATCAATATTGATGAAATTGGTGATAGTTAATGTTAGGGTTAAACACGATTTAATACCTTCAACTTTGAGGGTAGTTTCAATTTGGTCCATAAACTTAGAATTGTCTCAATTTAGTGACAATTTATGAACTATTATTGCAATGTGATCCAAGCCCAACGTCCGTTAGATTTATGGACGGAAAACGCACATGCGCAGCACGTGCGGCTGACATGGATCCTAGGTGGCGTCCACGTGTGCTTCTTGCCCAATTAGAGCCCACGTGCTTAGCACGTGAGATTCAATCCCTTTCCGTCCCCTTCCCTTCCCGTCAGAACAACCCTTCCGCCCTCTCCTTCTCGCTCCCAAAACCCAGATCTGGTTTTTAAACCAGATCTCAACTCTCTCTCCTCCTCTCTCCTCTCTCCATTCTCTCTCCTTTCCGTCCCCTTCGCCTTCCCGTCGGAGCAACCCCTCCGCCCTCTCCTTCTTCTTTTTCATTCGCTCCCAAAATCTAGATCTGGGTTTCAAACCAAATTATCGCGAAAATTCTTTTGAGACTCACATAATAACAATCACTGAATGCAGAATCATTGGTAACTGGGTTCTTGAGGAATGGGGTGTAGCTGACACCGCCGACGGTCTTGCCGGAATCTGACCCTCCACTGTCCAAAACGAGATCGCTACTTCCTGGGGTGTCGTCGAAGTCGTGAGATAGAAGATAGTAAGAGAACTTCTTGAGACCCATCTGCGTAGGCACCGATGTCGGCCACAGCCAAACCCCACAATTTCGGCGGGTTGATGGGCAGATATAATCGAGCACCTGACAAGAAAATCGGTTAGAATTTTCTCAGGAAAATCGAGATTCTCCAACATTCGGGTTGGAAACCCACCCGCATTTGGGGGTCCTGCAACCCAAAATCCTCGAAGAAGACGATAGTTTGGGCACAAAAGCAGCAATTTTGGTGCAGTTCGTCTTCGACAGAGAAGAACAGTCTGTGCAAATGTAGCGTTTTGTGCAAGGGAACCACATGAGGCTAGAAGCTATTGCTAGTGTCCATGATGATTTTTAACCCTTTATTTTCCCTTGATCAAAGAGACAAAGATGGATTTCTTTTTCTTTCTTTTTTTTTTTCATTTTCTTCTTGATTTTGATTAGTGACAGCCATCCATTTTTTTCTTCCATATTTTTCCTTAGATCTGATGCACGTATCTTGGGTGTATATATGCGCTGGAGAAGATGACCGACGGGAGGGCGGAGGGGTTGCTCCGACGGGAAGGCGAAGGGGACGGAGAGGAGAGAGAATGGAGAGAGGAGAGAGGAGGAGAGAGAGTTGAGATCTGGTTTGAAAACCAGATCTGGGTTTTGGGAGCGAGAAGGAGAGGGCGGAGGGGTTGTTCCGACGGGAAGGGAAGGGGACGGAGAGGGATTGAATCTCACGTGCCAAGCACGTGGGCTCTAATTGGGCAGGAAGCACACGTGGACGCCACCTAGGATTCACGTCAGCCGCACGTGCTGCGCATGTGCGTTTTCCGTCCATAAACCTAATGGACGTTGGGGCTTGGACCACATTGCAATAATAGTTCATAAATTGTCACTAAATTGAGACAATTCTAAAATTATGGACCAAATTGAAACTACCCCCAAAGTTGAAGGTATTAAATCGTGTTTAACCCTTAATGTTATCAAAAGTTAAAGGACCCAAAATCTAACATCCTAGAAAAGTAATAATAAGATAACATATTATTATGAAATTAGAGATATTTGATTTTTATAATTTTATACATATATTATTAAAGGCGGTGCGGTTTGGTTTATTGGCAGTTTGCCAAAGATCAACCCACCAACCAAACCAAACCATCAATTTTATTGCTCAATCCGTTCAAACTACGCTGTCTAACCTCTCAAACCGCTTGGATCGGTACGGAATGGAGTGGATTAGTTTGGTTTGACAAATTGGACAGTTTTTTGCACATCCCTAGTTGTAATGATTGAAGCTATTCAGTTTTTTATCAGTGAACTTTCATAGTTTTCTTTGGATTCTCCTCACAGATTTAAGGACCCCAAGTACATTTTGAGGTTTTATCTGGAGTTGAAGAGTTCAATTTCAAGCTTTATTTCTTTGTGCCCACCGATGCATCATCTCCACCTACTTATCCGTTGGCACCGCACCATATATTGTCTTGGAAAGCACTGGATTATCTATTCTTACTCCACGAAGCCAAATACCATACGTTATGAAAAATAAAGTATTATTGGAATGTTGGAAACCGACCTAACTTCAATACTGATTGGCAGCCACCCAGTTCCACACTCTAAATAGGGAATAGGCTTTTAATTGAAAAGTGAGATTAGTCGCACAAATTGGGATCACTTTGGACTAAGGTGGAACAGAGAATCTGTCGTCTATGGTCAGAAAGGGAGGTACTAAAGGCACTCAAAATGCCATCGTGATAAGGTCCATAAATGGATGGCATATATTCTAAGGGCGTTTGATACAGAAACATGGGGTGCAAATGCCCTTTAATTTCAAAGGCGGATAGATGCTCTTTCTGAATCAAACATCACATTCAATAGTGCTCCATAACTTACAGACCCACCCAAAAACTCCGGCTAATATAAGTTGGCCATTCCACAACCAAATGGTAATGTACCACAGGGTGAGAAGCAAATAAGGGAGTTGCAAGCTTCCAATGCTTCTTTGTGGTTGTGAGTGTGGGCTGGGAGTGAGGCAGTCTCTTGTGGCATGGTTTCTGTTTGGTTGTGCCTCAGGAGACTCCCTCACTACCATTTCACACCATGCACACATTTCAGTTCTTCCATCTTCCCTCATCCAAGCCTAATTGGTTCGTGTCAATTTATACGAGCACTAAGATTTTGGGTCTAATTCGTCTATTCCTTTTTCTTTGCTAATGCTTTTGGTGTGGTAGGTGAAAGGTGAAGATAAGGACCTGACATGGCCGGGGGTGGGATGCAGAGTGGCAGCCCTCATGAGTGTAAAGTTTAAGCCGAAGATATACAGGCCGGGGTACGCGTGTATTCTGCTCTGATCTCTCTGATGTTTTGGTCAAATGAATCGTGAGATTTGGTTAATTTAATGATGACTCTAAATTCATAAGCCTTTTTTTAAATGCATGTATAGATCCATTTTCTAGGAGAAGCAGAACAGTGGTTTCTAATTAAGATTTGAAGTGAGCAATGGGTAGATAGCCGTATATACTCGTATGACTATCTCCTTGAATTGTTCCTTCTTCCGACAAATTGGAACGATTTAAAGGAGAATAGTATGGCCCTACGCAAGGATAACAATCAACTAGTACATGGGCATACAGCCATAGTTTTGTCCTACCTATTGTAAAAGAAATGAAAGAGGGAAAAAACAAAATGAAAAAAAAGCTGCAGGCCCGTTTGGCTAGCTTTATCTATTGAAAGACAATTTTTTGTTCAGAGTTGAAAATAATAAATGAGAGACACAAAACATGTTTGGCAATGTGTTTTCGAATCCAACTCTAAAAAATAATTTTAAAAAAGCGAGAACAATCCATATTCATAAAACATAAAAATGATGTTCTCGATTTCTATTTAAGAAACATAAAATAATTGAAAACAACATCCTGTAAAAAATTCTTACTGTTTTTGAAACACGTGTTTCTGAAAACGATATTTAAAATACACGCCTAGACAGGTACTGCAGTTTCCAAGTTTTGATGATCCATGTTAATATTATTGGTAGAGCACGCATTCAAACAATAGTGTACAAATTCAATTAACCACTGCCCTACGCCTACCTAACAACCATCATCCCATCAGTGAAATCAGACTCCCTTCTTGCGGACAATCCCAGTATTGGCTTTGGCCCACTGATGTGCCTGTATGATGGAAGACAATTTTTCCAATGATCTGGAATAGCTTAAAAAACTGAAAAAATGGAAGTAAAAGAAGTACAGTTAAAAAATAAATTTTTTATTTTTATAATAATAAGGATATTTGAGACTTTGATCCAATTAATTCCTTTAATATGTTTAATCTTCTCTCTCACACGTATTAGATAGTTATCAAGTTTTTCGAGTATTGGAAATAGATCCAAAAAAGATCAACGTTCTCGTAACAAATGTTTCTTAAAGACACTAATCAAAGATCAACTTAGCACTTGCTAAGCTAACCTCTTGTTGTCGCGGCTAAGATTGTTATAGCAGCCATTGCACAACAACTATGGTTGCTTAACACTCTCTTCCTATACAGAAAAATCCAAGCACTAAATGCATAGGCCAGGAGCTGCAGTTACGTAACGAGCACAAGTTTCCAAAAATCAGACAGGTGTCCATCACAGGTAATGGGTCATCAATACCCGACCGTACCATGATCAGAAACAGGACTCAATCATTCTGGCCACCTAATTTTAGATAGGGAAGCACCCTATTTCACAATCAACACGGCTTTTCCAAACATGCAATCCTCCATGAACATGTCTCCACTCTCCAGCATGCGAGGAAGATTAAAAAAAATTAAAATAAACTTAAATCAGGGCCGTGCAAATCCACTCAAACAAGATTCATATATATAGGGACGGCTGGGTAAGGAGAAGTTTCTTTTTCTTCTTTCCTTTTTTTTTTTTTTTTTTTTTTTTTTTTTATGTCCGGCGATTATTACCATTCCTTCATTTTATTTGTAACCCTATTTATTTTAATTTTCAAATTTTAAGAAAAATATAAAAGGTTTTTATAAAAACTGAACGCTATGTCTAGTAGGCATCAATTTTCATAAAAGAAAATTAGATTTTTTTTATGAAAGTTTGAGAAATTAAGACAAGTGGGGTGCAAATAAAATCAAACTAAGGGAGAAAATAATGGGCCGTTCTATGTCCAGTTGAAGTATTGGAGAACGAGAAGCTTCTCTTCTTGTGGGCTACTGGGCTATTGGACTTTTTCTACCATCATACCTAGGCTAAAGCTAAAACCAACACTAATAACACATGTGAAAGGAAAAATGGGCTAGGCTACTTGGGCTATAGCCTAGGCTAGCCCAAGTGTATAACCACCCCTGTCCATGTGGTATCAACAGTTCAGATCACTGAACCCTCATTGCAATGAAGGGGATCTTGATCCGAAGAAGCCCACATATAGGATGTAGCCCAAAAAAAGTTTAAAAGCCCATAATGATCATACCGTCTATTTAAGGTAAGGAACTCGTACCATTCATACAATAAATTATGGAGTTCTACAGGATAAAGAAAAAGAACGAAACCAAAGATGCTCTTACTGTCATTATCTTTTCTTAAAAGTAATACGAAAGATAGAAAATAAAAAATGACACTTTTGACTTATTAAAAGTATTTTACAAAAGTCTACAAAACGGTGCTTAGAAGTTTTGCAAAAGGCTCTAATCATTTCCCTAGAAAATGGAATGTAAACAGGAAAATTAATTTGCCCAGGGAGAGCAAGAAAAATGCCTGCACGAGAAGGTATGCAATGAAATACCAAAGAAAAATAGAATTAGGTATGAGATGGACCAACACTAGATCAGTGTAAGTGATACAATTTTCATGCATATGTTCGAATAATATGAATACGCGTATGTATAGTCTCTTTTAATATCAAGTGCATAAAGTATTCCAAAACTGCTATAAAAACCAATCATTGGGATGGGCATCCTTACTCTTTTATTTTTTATTTTTTTAAACCTTTTATTTGAAAGGAGAGTTTAATGAAATTATTGGGTTAACACAAGAAGGATAATTTATTTATCTTCTCATAGTCTTTGTTGCTAACGCAGACACTTTATAAAAACTCTACTAGAAGTTTTGTCAAAACCCTTCTCCATAAAGGAGAGAGAAACGACAAGTAGTCGAGTGACTTGGGACAGCATATTTATTTATCATAGCTGTTTTTGTATAAGATATTTTGAATCATACCAAATGATTATAATCATTTATGAATGACACAATGACACACACAAATACATATCATCTATGAATAATTGTGATTATCCGTAATATCTCCTACATGATTAAATTTGATCTATTCATAATATCGGTAAAGCACCTCATTGTTCATACGTCCATTGTGGTAGCCATGAGATTTAATTTCTTGGCATTGGTACCAAAGAATGCAATGGAGCTCCAAATCATCGTTGTCTTCCATTTGAGACCCGATAACTAAAATGAACCCACAAGAGATTTTAAAAAATGAAAAGAAAAAGAATTTTAAAAACTGGTCTCTACGCCTCCACGGGGCCCACTAAAGTCAACCAAGGAATGTGATTGAGCAATCCACCACAGTGTCAGTAAATTAGACTAATTATCCGTATGTTTTGTTTTGTTTCGTGTTGTTTCGTGATGGGGTCACGTTTCATTCGGTGCCCACGGCCAAAAAGGTCCATGTCATGGGTAGGTGATGAAATACCCTTGCTTAATCACGGGGTAAGTGTCGGATTTAATACCATTTTATCCACCGTGACAACCCTATTTATTTGCTCATGAATGCCCAAATTTACGGGTCTCCTCGTTCACCAGGGTCTGCCGTTGCTCTTACATTCAAAAACAATCTCACATCACATCACTGGACTTCCACCCACTCCATTTGATTAGCCATGTTCAGAAAAACATCTACCATGTCAATTTCATTTAAGGGGTACTTTTTTGACAAATATGTGTTGTGATTTTTTTTCCTTTTTTTTTTTTTGGTTCCATATATTCACACTTATCTCCTTCTTTTCTTTTTCCTTTTTGTGAGCCAACACCCCGTCATTATTATTTTTCTTGTAAAGAAGGATTGAGGGATTTTGATGTATAGATTTTCATTTTTGAACGCAAACGGTCATCCAAATATTTTTTTAATAATTATTTTATGAACCGTCCATCAACTAATTAATACGGAGTACATGTCAACACAAAATCATAAAAAGGCTACAGACTTATAAAGTAAATTTTTTTGTTTAAATATATTTTCTCAACTGTCACTCACTGTAAATAATTGTTTTTAATCAATTAATCCAACTACTGAAACAAATAAATTCGAGTATTCGACCGTGAAAATAAAGCTTTTATTTCTCCCACCCCTTTTTTTAAAATTTTTTTTTGGGTCCTCAAAAAAGGGTGCACCATGAGTCGCAACTCGCGAGTAATTAATGGCAAAGGAGGGCCTATGGTGAGAACTGAGAAGGCAACTATAGAAGGACGAACTGTAGAGATTATAGTAATAACCGTACACATGTCATTTACTTCTGAGATCAGAGTCCCCCACCTCTTTTCTTTCACGTGACTCTGAGCTTTGCAGTCCGACAGCGGCTCTTCACCTCCAGCTCAAACCTCCTTTGTCACGTACTGCTCGCTTCCATCTCTCTCTCTCTCTCTCTCTCTCTCTCTAGACTATACGCTATCAAAGAACGAGAAACGATGTGTCACATTCTCGCATAGAAGCTATTCAACTCAAAAGAGAGCGAGAGGGAGAGCGCTCAGGGGTATACCCTTCGCCCATTGATGTTACACTGAAGATGCTGATGGCAAAACAATGCCTTCAACAGTTCCTGTTTTCCCTTTCAAGTGCATTTGTTTTACTCTCAATTTCCACTTCAGAATCTATTTCTGCCTCTGCTGTTACTCATCCTTCACCTGCGGTCTCACTTCCGACGAACTTATCACCACCGTCCGATGCTCTCAATCTTCTCGCATTCAAAACTAAAGCCGATTTGGGTGACAACCTTCGATTCTCTCCCAACACGAGCTTCCATTACTGCCAATGGCAAGGGGTCAAATGCGTTCAAGACAGAGTGGTCCGCCTCGTTCTCGAAGGTCTAAGCCTCAATGGTGTCTTCGCTCCAGACACATTGACTCGTCTTGACCAGCTACGAGTCCTGAGTTTGCAGGGCAACTCTCTCACCGGACCCATTCCTGATCTCTCCAAACTCGTCAATCTCAAATCCCTCTTCCTCGATCACAACTCCTTCACCGGATACTTTCCTCCTTCAATCTCGTCCCTTCATCGGCTTCGCACCCTAGATTTCTCCTACAATAACCTTTCTGGACCAATACCCACCTGGTTAACCAGTCTAGACAGGATGTACTATCTCCGTCTCGATTCGAACCGGTTCAACGGAACGATTCCACGGCTGAATCAGTCTTCTTTGCGAACTTTCAATGTCTCAGGCAATAACCTCTCCGGTGCTATACCGGTGACACCTACTCTGTTGCACTTTGGGCCCTCTTCCTTTTCCTCGAATCCTGGACTTTGCGGAGAGATTATAAACAAGGAATGCCATCCTGGTCTACCCTTCTTTGGTCCTTCGGCGGCAGTTGTGGCGGAGGAGCCGCCGCCACCGATGGCGATTGGGCAAAACGAGCAGTTACACGGTGTTGAGTTGACTCAACCGTGCCCAAAGAATCATAAGCGAACTGCCTGGATCATTGGGTTCTCATCTGCGGTTCTCGTTCTCGCTGGTTCTCTTGTATGTTTCATAATGGCCGTGAAGAAACAGAGAAGGAACCAAAAGGCGTCAACACCGAAAATGCCTGCCGATTCCGAAGCCACCGCACACGCAGCTGCAGTGATTCAAATCCAACAGGAGAACGAGTTGGAGGAGAAGGTGAAGAAGGTGCAAGGGATGCAAGTGGTCAAGAGTGGGAGTTTGGTATTCTGTGCAGGGGAGGCACAGGTGTATTCTCTGGACCAGCTGATGAGGGGTTCTGCTGAGCTTCTAGGAAGAGGGACCATTGGAACGACTTACAAGGCCGTGTTGGATAACCGTCTGATCGTCAGCGTCAAGAGACTCGACGCCGGTAAAACTGCGGCAACAAGTAAAGAGATGTTCGAGCGCCACATGGAATCAGTGGGTGGGCTTCGCCACCCGAATCTGGTTCCACTCCGGGCTTACTTTCAAGCGAAGGAAGAGAGGCTTCTCATCTACGATTACCAGCCCAATGGCAGTCTCTTCTCTCTCATACACGGTAAGTTTCTATCTCTGCTTCAATGGTGTCACTCCTAACTCAGTGGGTTGAGCGAGTCGACTCGGTTGGTTGAATATGAACCGTAGTTAGTTAATCGGAGTACTACTTAAAACTCTTAGGAACGTCCAATAGTAGATAGCCACGTAAGGAGACAACAGAACAAATCTTAAATGGCTCATTTTTAAGTTGAATCGAGACTAGATTTGCTGGTTTCCCACGGTTTTCCACCAACACCGAGAATCTCGCAGTTGACGGCACCGGGACTTGATGTGATTAATGATTAATTAATAAATTAAACAGTAATCTTGTTGTTTTGGCTTTGCGTGCTCAAGCGGATTTGTTGCACAATTATGGCGCGTGGGATTCACTTTTTCAATCGTGCGGCCCTTGATGGATTGTGGAATGGTCCACTAGGAATCAGAGTGGACCTACATTCTTGGGGTGGAAAATACGCGCTAATTCATGCAATTTGGAATGGACACACGAAAAGCTCGTATGTGTGGGTTGGGATTCCAAAAGGATCTTTCTGTGGGTCCCCTTCGTTATCACTTGTCAATCTCTGTCACAGTTTGTTGCTGCAGTATGAGCAATCTGATCAAGCTTAGCTTAGTAATTTACACCAGTTTGTTTACAAAATACGGAGAATTTTAGATTACGGAAAAATAATTATAATTACAACTCGCTCCAATTTACTATTTGTCAAATATGACTATTAACTGTATTTATTTTTCCGTAGCCTGACCAATATAAAATTTTCCCTAAAAAATAGATAATACTTGGTTTCTCACAGTGGTAAGGGAGTAACTGTTCTTTCCTTTCACTCATATGATATCATGTTATATTATATTATGTGTATAACGAACAAATGAGAATTAATTATGTAAATGTATCCCTATGTTATGTTATTATAAACATGTATTTAATTGTGAGCTTAACTCCTTTATCTTGTGATGAGCTTCTCCTCAAATCAAGTTCTAATAACCTAATTTAATTGCATTTGGCTCAATAATTTTTTTTATAGTTTAATTGCGGGTCCTCATAATTATTTTAAAGTTATATTGGAGGGATTCGAATCGTAAAGGCACTCCACTCCACTCCACTCCACTCCACAAGGCTAGATCGTAGCGGGTCTTTCTTTGATATTGATGTATTGAATTTGGACCCTTAGATATGCATGTTTCCTTTTCCCTTCCTATATTTTTCAGTTGTTCAAAAAGGGTTGATTTAAAATTAAAGTCTAAGAATCAAATAAATCTTGAAGGTTCAAAATCAACGAGGGCAAAGCCACTCCACTGGACATCATGCTTAAAGATAGCAGAGGACGTAGCACAAGGCCTCTCCTACATCCACCAGGCATGGAGGCTCGTGCACGGCAATCTCAAGTCCTCCAACGTCCTCCTCGGCCCTGACTTCGAAGCTTGTCTCTCAGACTACTGTCTCGCCATCCTCGCTGGTCCCTCGTCCGACGATGACTCCAACTCCACCGCTGGGTACAAAGCACCGGAAGTTCGCAATTCAAGTCACCATGCAACACCCAAATCCGATGTTTACTCATTCGGTATTCTATTGCTGGAGCTTCTAACCGGCAAACCTCCATCACAGCACCCAATTTTGTTGCCGGAAGATCTATTGAACTGGATTAGATCTTCAAGGGAAGATGATAGTGGGGAAGACAACCGGCTGGGGATGCTTGTTGAGGTAGCTGTAGCTTGTAGTGTGACTTCGCCGGAGCACAGGCCCACAATGTGGCAAGTGTTGAAGATGATACAAGAGATTAAAGAGAGTGTATTAATGGAAGATAGTGAATTGGACCCACCTCCTGGGGTGTCCTAGTTATTATTGTAGTACATGATAGAGTCATTCCCAAAAAAAATGGTAAAAAAAGGAGGGAAACAGGAGTTGGTGCTACTTTTCTTGCCTTTCTCAGTGATGGAGGCATCGCCTATATTTGTCCTTTTTTCCTATTTTTTTCAGTTCTTCCGAAAGTATATTGGTTTCTGGCGTTCTGCATCATGGTAGGTCCACATGCATTCTTTCTAGTTTTGTTTGGTTTGGTTTCTCTATTGCATGTGCATGTCTTAGTGCAGTCAGAGAAGGTTCTTGTGGAGAATTGCATGGTGTACGTTAGTTGTAAATCCAGTATTTAGGTGGACCACTGAATTCGTTTGCATTTGGTTTCATCCCTCCTTTGAAGGACCTGATCGAGTCTTTGATGTATGAGAAGAGAGGACTCGAAATATGGCATATGACTATGAAATTGGACCATCTGATTTGCATGACACAACTTGCGGCAACATAGCCAGCTTCCTTCTAGCTCTTGATTGGAGCAACTGACCATTTCAAGGAAACCTAGAATTGATAGCTCCGTTCTTCCTCTTGAATGGTACTAAAAATTGATTTGTAGCGTTAAATGTAATGGATGAAATAATGGTGGGTGAATAGGGTAATTATCTTCTATAATCACTAATCCTATGTCTCTTCCATAAACCACATTTTCAAATTTAAAAATTTAAAAATAATTTTTTTTTAATCAACATTTGTTTATAAAATTTGATTGCTGAAGACACCTATCCATGACCAATCCAAATTCAATCGGGGTTGCCATTTTCCAACCCAAAATCAACATTTGTTCGGATTGGCCTTGGTTAAGACAGGTTTAGCCTGCCCAAATTGCGCTCCTAGTCACTTTCTTTGCTAGATAGGGTTGGGGATGGGGAACTAGAGGTACAATTGGATGGGCTTGTAATTTAGGGTTAATCCATGTATTAAAAGGGGGAAATCGTCACGATGATTATGAGGGCTTTGTTCCATTACTAGCCTTTATAGGGCTACAATGACCAACCAATCGAGCCCACTTAAAATAGGAGCCCATTAAATCAAATCTGCCAAAAATAGGAACGAGCAGCCCAAAGCGGAATGCGAAATCCACATATATTCCTCGTAGAGATTGCTGGGAAACGAGAGAAGGGGCTGGTTGCAGAAATTGCTAGAAACATCTAGTTATGGGCACAAATGCACAGACAAAAATCTCCCATGATAACATATTGATGTAGATTTGTACGACCTGAGAAGAAAGGGAAAGGAAAGGAAAGGAAAAAAAATAGTACAAAGGGTCTGTGAAGTACTGCCTGATGCCATGGACGGTACGGACATGGAGATGAAGGAGACTGAGACCTCCGCCAACACCACCACCAACCAAAGCGACGTCATCAGAGAGCTGCTCGCATTGGCTCGCAAACTCATCAATCAGGGCCAGCCTTCCCAAGCCCTTCAAGCGGTAATCAACCAAACCAACCCCTCTTT
Source organism: Liquidambar formosana (assembly GCA_039720395.1). Lineage (NCBI taxonomy): Eukaryota > Viridiplantae > Streptophyta > Magnoliopsida > Saxifragales > Altingiaceae > Liquidambar > Liquidambar formosana. Next base: position 26,999,500 of record CM077833.1, read on the forward strand.
ATCCTTTTAGAGAAAAAAAAATAATCTATGCTTTTTTTGTTTCAATTTTTTTTGTTAATTCTAGGGTGTTTCCTTTATTCACTTGTTTCTCGTGGGTTTGTGGGTTTTATTGCTTTTTGTTAATGCCTTATTGGGGATTTATTTTTTTTTATTTTTAAATTTTAAATTTAATTATAATTGCTTGCTGGGTTTGATTATTTATGCTGAAATAGTTGATTATACAAAACTACAAATTGAGGTGATTTTGTTTGATTGCAGCTAGTGGTTTAATCTATTTGTTCAATTTGTTAAGTTGCCCTGGGAAAAAAAAATTGTGAACCTTTTAGAGTTTCTAATTTTAGTTTTGGATGTGTTCCTTTCAAATGATATCCTCTCCTATTGTGGAGATTTCCTCTTAGGAAAAAAATAAAAATAAAAACTTTCAAATGACATACAAGTCGATAATGGTTGCTGGTGTTATCAGTCAACACTTGTTGTATCTTCATTATGAATTGGTGCGCTTTCCTTCCTTGCAAGGAAACAATTAAACAAAGAAGCAAAAAGGATTGCCACAGGAGAGTTGCCCCAAAAGAACTTTGAAGCATTAGCTCTCCCGTCTTAACTAACGGTCTGCCTATGAGATGGTCGACTTCAAAGCCCAACAAATTTTGGGATATAGATAATGTGGATTTCTTTAAATAAATGGGTGTATGTCTAAGGATTACGGGGTAGTCAAGGGCTACTACACCCCCAAACATTCACACTAGATTAGTCATTTAGATACTACCACAAAGATCTGGCCTCTGTAAGACAACAAAAGAAAAAAAAAAAAAAAAAAAAAAAAAAAAAGAAGCTAAAAGCTGGCTTCTGAAGATTATCCTTAATCAGCTGGCTCAGAGATCAAATCTTAAACTAAAATGGGTGTTAAAGAGAGCAATCATCAGCCTTGAGCTTGATTATATTATTGCAATCTGGAAACTGAATGCACCTGTTGGCCATTTAGTTGAGTAAGAAACCACGCTGTAATGTTATTAAGTAATATTAAAATGTTAATATTTAGATACCCATATAGTGTTAGTCATTCTAATTCTATTGATGTATTCCAATTTGCCCCAAGAGAAACTTAAGTGTCTTAAGAAGGTCTTTTGTTTCTTTATCTTGAATGATTGACGGCGGCCTGGTGGGAAAGATAGCATTATGTTCTCTTGACATTTGTGATAAGTGAGCAGTGTTGGGTGATCTTTTAATAGAAAATGGATTACTAAGAAAATCTAGATGATGAGAGAATTAAAAGATAAACAATACAGGCATTTCTGGAAGAGATTGCAAGAAAAATAATGGTAGGATAGTAGATTGGAGGAAGTATCTCCCTAGCAGAAGTCCATTTGTAATTTGATGATGGATTCTGACCACAAGCGTGAGGCAAAGAGATAAGGACTCCATTTTTGCATCAATAAGATCCCTTAAAGAAAATGAAGTCGTTAGAAAATCTAGATGATAAGGGAATGCAAAGATCAACAACACAAGCATTTCAAGAAAAGACAACTTGAGAAAGACTAGGAAATAAATGATTGGAGGGAATATCACCCTTGTAAAGTTTTTTCGTAATTTACCTATAGAAAAACCTTTGATTGTATTATGCCCTTAGTTCAAGTGGCCAAGCAACATCACTTATGCACGAAGTTTTGGAATTGAGTCTGGATGGCATGAATGGGGGTCGGGGGTGTTCTAGCCTATGGGCTAATGTAGATTAAGTCCTCCTAAGAAGGAAAAATAAAACATAAAAAATAAAAAGCAAAACAAAAAGGCAGGTTATGTAGGTTGGGAGGTCAACCCAGGCTCAAACTGAGGGATAGAACCTTCAGCCTGACCCAACCTGTGCTTCAACTTGAGTTCACCCAATCTGAGCTCAATTTTTTATGCGTTGATCGAATTGGATATTTCAATTTTCCAACATATTGCAATAGGGAGGATTGTGTGTGTGCATCTTTACCATCAATCTAACATGTACACAGCACTACTTAACATTGGAAAAGTTTGGCAATAACATCCACAACAGGAACAAAAAGAAGTGGGGCGAGTGGTGACCACTTGCTGTAAAGCCCCCAAACTGAACCTTGGTAACCCCTATAAATAAGAAGAGCTAAACAACTCAGAGAAAAGAAGAGGGAGAAGGGGGGGGGGGGGGGGGGTTAGCCAACCGCATTGTCTAATCTAAATCACAGACCTTTTCAGAGTCTACTTTAATCACATCTCGTCCATCTACTCAGATTTACTATTCTTCACACATTTATTACCTTTCATCTTTCCTCCCTACACACAGTTTTCTTGGATTAGGAATTGGTGCCCACAACACCATCTCAAATTACAGAGTAACTCTTTTTAAAATGATCTTAACAGAGTTGCTATTGGACTAATTGGCATCAATTTTTTTTTTTTGTTAGTGATGGATTGATGGATCTTGTAAATTATGAGATAATCCAATGTAGGTTGCATTCGTGCAATAATTGACTGTTCTACAGGCCTGAGATTCCTCCAACACTTCCAATAAATTAGCTTGTCCTCTTACCAGAAACCTTGAACAACTGCCAAGATAGAACTATCAGGGCTGAACACTTGTCTTTGTCCAACTGCATCAACATCCAACCTTCTTTCTTCCTGGTAATTTTTGAATTTAATTATAGCGTTTCTGAAGGAGGGACTTTTTTGAGACATCCTTTGAGCCTGACTTTTAAACTATGAACTTCATAAGTTCCCACCATTGTCCAAACTATTAAATCTCTGAATATATTGAAAAAAATTTATTCTACCCATCTTGGCGAGACAAATTCTTCCCCTTTAGACATTTGACTTCATGGTTTGCAATCTTTTCATAAACTCTAAAATAAGGTATTTGACTTGGCTACCCATCCCCCCCACCGGAAGAGAGAGAGAGAGAGAGAGATTCATACAATTTGGATTGTATATGAGGTGTTTGGTGGCATGGAAAAAATAAAGCAGGTGCTTGTTAAGTAGACCCCAATCATAGACTGTTAAAGTTGGAGAACTTAATGGGATAATATGATTAATATCTATAGTGCAAAGTTATTCATTTGGCACTTGGGAGTATGTCATATCTAGATTTGGCTTGCCCATGGTTATGCTTCTCTCATTGTTTGACTTGACTCTTACTGGTCAATGAGGGCGCAGAAAGAATAGGATATATCATATGATAATTTTCCCTTCACCATAGTTAAGGATATATGAATGGTGAGCACCATGAGGATGTTTGTGTGCTAGGCATCATCAAAGGGTAATATAGAGGCAGATTGTGTCTGAATTTTTTTTGGTGTTCATGTACTCAAATTCTTCTATGGGTTTTTATTAATAGAGTTTGGCATTTCATTATATTGTTATATTGGTGCCTTGTATACTTAGATTCTTAGTACATATATAGATTTTTTTTTAAATTTCTTTTTAATGATGGGGAAACCTTTCGGGCAAACCCCAGGCCCATATAAGACCCCACAACCCATATAGGCCAAGTAAGTCTAAGGCTAGACCAAGTAAGTCCAAGGCCCATGAGAACCATGAAACGTTGTGTGGGTCGTGCCAATGGGGTTAGCAAGAGTCGAACTCCACTTCCTAAGGGTCCCTTGCCAACTAAACTACCCCTTGGGATTACATATATAGATTTGCCCTTTACATCTTGCTATTTCTCTATTCATTAAGTAATTAACATATACATGAACCCTATTTGTAACTTGAGAGGCTGAAAGTATCGTGCTGCTTTTGATAAGGATGATAGAAGTTCCACTTTTAACTAGTGAACAAATGGGGGAAAAAATGTCTTTGGAAATGATCTTTTTTCCATTACTTACCCGGTTTGGAAACAGGTGGTGATGGCAATGAAAACCAAAGGCGGGGACGAGGCTGTATTTCAATCTCTGCACCGTGCTCGTGATCTATACATAACTAGACTGCAAGCAAACAGTGCGGTTGATCAGCTGGCTTCTTTGTTTGCTGAGTGTGCAATAGCCGAAGCCCAGCCTTTGAGATCTGAACCATCACAATTTAATGTAGGTGGCCCATCAATTGCACCAGATGCTCATGGAACTTCTATCCTGTCAGAAACCGGCAGGAACCAAATTGTGTTGGATGCATTCTCAGACGGGAGCAGCTTCATCTGTCTAAAGTGTGGGGGTCTTGTTAGTAACCATCGCAAAGAGGAGCACTATGCATACTGGTGTTGTCAAAGTTGACTGCATCTTTTTTGATGCAAATTCTTGTCTCAATGCATGATCACTACACTGTCATCATACTTGCTCGCACTTGATGGCTTAGTTGTTCTCAATTCCAGATCTCTCTATAGTCACGTATGCCAGACCTGGTCACTTTCAAAGAAAGATGTTGAATGCCTGATTTGGAATATGTAGGCAATCTGTTGGGAGTGGAATGAATTGCTAGTGTGTTCCCTTGTAAAAGTAGAATTTTGTACTTCTATATTGATTAAAATGTCGATTATGCTGAAGAAATAAAAGTGATCAAGTGATTGGTTGTGTTTGAAACTAGTTTAATCTATGTGTCATCATATTGATTTTTTAGGCAGAGGGTGCCAGAGTATTGGTGTTACTCTCCTTTTTCTTGTCCAGGTTCTGTTCACCTATATTTGAGTTGTCTTCAAAAAGACGAATGACAAAAACACATGCCTAACCTCCTTGCTTTAATTTTTTTTAAAAAAATTAAAAAATAAAAATCGTTGCTTTCATTATTATGGCATATCAGTAACAAAAGTTGGAGTTCAGTGTTTGACTTTGTCCTCCCCAGGGAGATCAAAGGTTCAATTCCTCTTGAGAATTTGAACATCTTCATTGGGTGGGTCGGGTGGGGCAGTAATAGTATAAGGTAGGGTGATTCTGCTGCCAAGACTCTTCTGGGCTTTACAGCAAGGCTGTTACTTATTCTGGCAGGCAATCATACGAGTCTGACCCTCAGTTAGCTCTAATCCTCCTGTCCAAAGACATATCGAACATGACCCAGATAACTATGGTGGAAGCCTGCAAAAATTTATCAGGCAAATTGTCTGTGCTGATTGACTTTACAAATCAGGCCCGTCAGACTCAGCTATCTTTTGCAAGAGCCGGTGATGGGGATCTCGTTATCCTTGGAAAAATAATGGGATATAATGACTACAGATACTACTTAATCATTTTTAGCTGGGCTTTTGTCTCACTTAAAGCCAAAAAGAAATAATCAGAAGACAAAAGCACCCGCAGAAAAGGATAAAAAGAAAAGCAGAAAAAATATACTCCTGTAGAAGAATTTACTTTGTCATTATAGAAAATGCATACAAAGTCTAGTATATTTCAACATCTATGGTGCTTACACACAAGCAGCACTGGAAGAAAAGATTCCTCTGAAAGAATTTCCCTTTGTTGTACAAGAAAAAACTACAAAGATCTATTCTTTCAACAAAATCAATATTGTGCTTACATACAATGAACACAAACAAATTTTCCAGGGAATAAAAAATAATAATATTGAAAGAAACAATTACAAAGGACCTTTGAATACACATTACTGTTGACATGAGTGAAAGAATTTCCTCCCTGAAAGTAATTGTTATTGACAGAAATATACCAAATCATTTGAGACCACCATCTCGAGCAAGATCTCCTTTCACCAACACCTCGCTACTTGCACCTTCTCACCTTCTGTTTTTTCCTGTGTGACTAATTGAGTGAACTACCAGTGGCATCAACACTGCTTTACAAGATGCTCCAAGTGCAGTAACTACGGCTAAAAATTTCAAGAGTTACTATCCTAACTTACCCAACTTCAACTTATCCAAGACGGCTATAACCAAATATCTTCAACAGCCACTCTTCATTATACTGCATCCACATTGAAAAACAAAATAAATAAATAAATATAATGCAACATTCATTGAGGTATATTGAATTCTTTAAGCCATAAAAATTGAACATGCTGTAAACATTGACAGCAGCCAATTCATATGGTCATCCAAACAGGCCATGGATTTCCATAAGCTATCCTTTCCAGAAGGATGACTATGTTTCAGTGGGGTGTCTCATTGAACAAGCCAATATTGAGTCCTTGTAATCGATTGCTCTGAGCTATTTTCTTCAGTGGATAAATCCATAAATATGTTCCAGTTTCCATCACCATAGTGAAGAGAATTCACCATTCTCATGTTCATACCCAATAACAAATTATGTGCTTTACATGAAAAGATAACTTTGCCGTAAACCAACAAAAACATAAACAGAAACCTAATGCATTTTATTTTTATACAGATGTTGGTAATCACATTTCTCATAAAAAGATGAAATAACTCTGGTGTCAGCTGACTCAGTGCCCCATTAATTCACAAGAAAGATGAATCTGTCAAACTATTGAAAGGTTACCTGCATTTATTTCTATGTTCTTCCTCTTGCCATGTGTTGGGGTTGTATGTGGAAGTCAGGATGAATATAGGGCAACAAAAAGCTCGACAGCATAATACATCACATGACGTCTGCCAGAGCCTGTGGACGAGGCCTAGCTCTCATGACTGTTTCATCGCTGTGCCTAATCCATTCTGACAGTCTCCATGGTTTCTGCCATTTCCATTTGAACTGTAACAGCCACTGGTGATGACTTCTCTTCCACCTCCATAGCTTGCCAGCTTGCCCTACGACTGCTAATTTTTTCATTGACAACTGACCAACTGGTACCATCTGCATCACAGAAAATCCCACTTTTTAGCATGGCCAAACATGACAGATTCTTTCCCAAAACAAACAAGCAGCAGAAATACCTTTCTTGTATGATCTATAAATGCTGCTGACTCTCTGACTGAACCATTAGCAATGCCTGGGGTATATTTGAGCTGTTTCTGAGCTGGCACAGACATTGGAGACAAGGGACCATTCATGTCATCAGCTAGATGCTTCAATGAACAATGTGAGTTGCCCTGTTCATGACCAATCTGAAGAGTTAAAACAACTAATACTAATAATAATAGGAAGAAGAAGGAGGAGAAGAAGAACATGAGCAAGAACAAGAACAAGAAGAAATTTTCACAGTAACACCAAAGGTTAAAAAAAACATGACATTGCCCAGAAGAGCTTTGTAAACTGGTGGAATAGACTTCAAAATCCATTATGTATTATTGAATTTCCAATTCTCTACACACTATCAAGGATAAATCTAGGGCTCCAAAGGTGCCTAGAAAGTCATCAGATCAACAAACATCAAGAATACTTGACCCCTATTTAGATGTCAGATTCAGAGGTCAATATAAAATCAATGTTTATTTATACCTGCCATGAAACGGCTCTGCAATTTATAGTTGTATGCTCCCAATGTGTTATAGGATTGTCAAGTAGTGCATGAGAAGAAAAAACAGACCCAATGAATGACAAACATATTCTTACCGAAGCTGATGTTGCCAATGCAATTGCAACAGCTTGCTCTCTCAATTTTAGCTCCTTCTCAACTTCCTTTCTTCGCACTTCACTCTGCCGAAGTAGACCTACGAGCTCTTTCAGTTGTTCTTTCATTTCCTTGATTTCCATTTCCCTCTCCCATAACTGGCACCTGTTAACAAACATACAAAATGATTCTTGAAATGTCGATGAGGCAAAACAAATCAAACCAGCAGCCATATTTAAAGGATATATATATATATTAATTGACACTGAATTCTTCATTGTAAATCTACAAACAATATTTCCTTCCAAATTGATGAAAAGATCAGTTGAGTGTACCAGATTCACTAACTGTTAAAAGATTTGCGTTTCTTGTATGTTTGGCAAGCAAAATTAATAGCTAGATGATCTTGCAGCTAAATTGATCGGAGTTTGTAGGACGTGGATATTGGCTATCAAGGAATAAAACTTTCTGGCAGGTATGAGACAATCAGGAGACATAAAAAGGGGACAAATAATTTTCTCCCCTTCCTCTGGTCCTTCCTTTCTTAGTCCGTTCCCTAAGTTGCCTAGGCCATTGTGACTGAATTTATAGTAACAAGGTAGAACTCCAGTAAGGAAATTCTCAAGGATAGGGTTACAATCGCTTCCAGATTCTGCTTGAAAAATCTTGTAGCATGGTCCCTATTTTCATAGGGGAAACTGCTAAATCCACCCAAAAATTGCTCTAGTGGAAGTAAGCTACCCGTCAAAGTTGCCCTACTTGAGAAGTACAGCACCCATATTGAATACCTAATGAATCCTACAGATTCTGACCTAGTAAACCCCCCCCCCCCCCCCAAAAAAAAAAAAAAAAGAAAAAAAAAGAGAAGAATATTAGCATTATAAGTTAACTTATAGTCATATTACATGTTCAATTGAAAAAAAATTTAAGTTACCCAACCGGCATGAGAGGTGAGATGGTTGTGTTTCAGAATAGTAAAACTACCAAGCTATTAGAATCCCAAGTTTCAAAACCCATTGTATTATGACCAAAATACCTGTGCTACACAAACTAGGCACTTAAACCCCAAACTCCTCTCTCTAAACAATGAACTCAAGAAAATATTGAGGTGTGCATGTACTTCATGTAGTTTTACTACTCTTGGTTTTTGTTTCCTTTTTTTCCTCTTTTTTTTTTTGGTTGTGAATTTGAATACTAATACTTTCCTATACCTTCATCAATAATCAGCAAGGTCTAACAAATAAGTTAATATTCAAGTTGCATCATAAGAAGGGGACTCAGAAAATCCAAAACCGGAGGAAAAAAATGAAATCATTATATCTAAGGAAACACCTTGAATCGGAAAGAGAATTGAACATATATTGAAGCAAGCTCTTTGCATCTCCCATTGAGCGCAATTGGTTCCAACGTCCACGGCCAGTAAAGGAACGCTCTCGTTCTTCTGCTTCTGAAAGTTGTGAAGCCATTGCTACAAGTGAATTTGATGATATGCTTAGCATGCTCTCCAGAGAAGATATTCTTGCCATTCTTGCATTCGGTGACATGGAGGACACTCTAAACAAGCAAGAACAAGCAGGAAAAAACAAACAAAAATGATTAGAGAGGTTCGAAATATTTCTATTATATATATCATGCCATCTTGTCATCTAATTCCAAACATTGGAAAGAAATAGGTCATGGAGTAAGCAAATAAATTTTACACACTGTATACCTAGGAAATCCATTTTTTCCTCTTGGAGGACTAAGCCCCTTTGAAGCAAATTCATCCACTTGTTTCAACACAGCCAACTCTTCGGCCAGGGCAGCTCGTCTGGAGAAAGTGGCATAATTATAAAAATAAATAAATAATATGAGAACAGTTTAAGCAGAACTGAAATTACTAAAAGAGGTAGATAATTTAAATACATACACTTGGCTTTGCTTCTCATATTCAAAACGAACTTCATGCACATTTACCATGACTTCTAGCTCATGATCAAGCCAACGTTGTAAGGATTTTTCATTGCTCTAAAAATGCAACTTAAGTTAAAATGGTTTCATAACCAAAGAGGTAGATAATAACATATTTTAAGAAGAGGAAGCATAGATCATTACCTGCCCATTTGTTCCATTTCCATTCGCAATAACTGGAAGACAGCATACCATTAGAAAATTGAAATTAAAAGTGATTCTAATGATATGAATAACCCGTCCCCCACCCCTTCTCTTTTTCTGGTAAAAGGGACACCCCTCTTGCGTAAGGCAAGAGCCCAAATTACCCCACTACATAGCTTTAAATGAGCAGTAATTTTCAATTTTCAATGCCTTGGGGCAAAGTTTTCCTCAATGATAGTGGGTGTCCAAAACAGCAGCAAATAAAAAACCTTAAAGAAGTCAAAATAAAAACAAACCTGAGTTGTCACGTGCTGAAGATTTACGAGCTTCTAGCAACTCTTTTAGCCTCTTGGTGGCCATTGCAGCCTCTTCTGTCTTTCTTTGAAGAACCTGAATGGAAGAATTTTGTTCCAATTAACAGCTGATTTCTTTCTGTATTCTATATATTGCAACTCTGTAACAGCCATAAAGTATCAAGACAGTAGTATTTGTTTTCTTTCCTGAGTGTAAAATTCATCATTTTTAAGTTTTTTAAAAGTTGACTCAACACAAATACAAATTCCTGTCTAATGAAATCATTGTATTCATTTCTCGTAAATTTGAAGAGTCATCAACTTCAAAATTCAAAACATACCAAATTTCCAGGCGTATCATTTAACTTATGGTCCATAAGACTTGAAAAAATGATTATTTCTGTGAGCTTCTAACTCTTTGAAGGTGAAGCATTCTTAATTTGGATGGCACCAACAGGCATTGCCAGATAAATTTACCTAAGATTGCTCTTAAAAAGAAAGGCCCGGGGGGTGGTGGGGGTGATTTATTTCAGTTTTTAAGCAACAAAATCCCTGAGCGGAAATTTGACTAGTTAAACCATACAAAGTCCACAATACCCAACCTACAAGCAGCATAGCTAGTATAAGATGGAAGTCCATAACAGAAAGAAAGCACATATGAAAATAAGGATGTGCATTTCAGAGGCTTATATAATCCACAAAGTATAATTTTGCTAAATTTATTCTTTAAAATGTGCTTGGCAGGATTTGAGAGAGGGAGGTACCAGTGCTGGACCTGGCAAACAAAAATGTGCTCAGCAGGATAAAAAATAAATACAGAGAAATTCTCACCAATTTCTGGCGCTGATTTAGAGCCTGCAGTTTATGCCGTTCATACTCACTCCTCCTCCCCTCCTTCCGTAACTGATTTTGAAAATGAATGATCAATACATATTAGTATACAATACCAAAAATAAATTCCATCCAATTAAGATTAACAAGTAAATAAAATTGGATGCTACTGAATGAAAACTCATTCCTCTACGAGAAATCACCATAATCTATACTCTACCTATAAAAGAATGTATCTCTGAAAAACTTTTGATTGACCATTACACCCTTATTTTAAATTTTAGATACTTATTTGCCCCACGTTAGTTCATCAAGGAAAGCTCATGTAGTCATTGTAATTGAATAGGCAACTACTGACTTTGTAACAAAGCTTGTAAAGAAAATGCCTCTTTTTTTATTCTATAAGAGTTTCACACTTTCTCTAGCACCTTGTGAATACTTAACACAGATATACATGAAGTGAGGAATTTTCCTATCTCTTCATCGGTGGAGATCTACCCATTCTTCAAATTGTAGCTTGAAAGGGCGCATGTGGGTGGAACCTCCTTTTCTATGATATTAAATAGTACGGTGAGGTTCTAATTGCAAAATTGAAATTAGTGGAAATAGGATTATCCATGAGCTTACAAAAGAAAGCTTCGGTGAATCAAAAACTATACGAAAAGCAATTTTCTGGTGCTCTCTTTCCTACTTCTTATATTATTTTATTTTTATCTTGTGTTTATCCTTGGTTTGGTTCTTGGTTATTTTCTCATTTATTTGGTTGCATTTTTGTTATTGTATATATGATTTATATAATTTATAATCAAATGTATAATTCAAAAAGTACACCTATATATATATATATATATATATATATATAAAATAAAACTTAATTTATATTTAAAAACTTATTCAATGACTTTCGACATTTTAAAGTTCATCGTAATTGTAAATTATTAGTTACATTAACATTAACTTAAACGTAATTTCATTTTTCTTTATTTTTTACAACGATAACACATACTTTAATTAATTATAATTTTTATCAACTTGCATAAATAAATTGAATTAAAATAAATAAATAAAAGCATTTAACTGATTGAAGTTATACCAAATTTACTATGTAAAAATATTACCACAACTAGTACAAATATATATGTAGCATGCAAAATACAATGAACTTATATAAAAATCAAAATAGTGCTTATCAATATTTTTTTTATTTTTCTTTTTTGAAAATTATTCACGTGCAACGCATGTGTGCCCATATCTAGTATTTATAAATAAGTCAGCTTTGGTAGCAAAAATAATATAAGCTGTTATAATACCATAAAGTGAATAAAATGATGTCTTGTCTCTTACGTAAGAATTTCATTTGAGCAATGCTACACAACTGCATGGTTTTACCCAAAAAACTTTACTTGCTGATTTGGATCCTCACTTCTCTCCTCAATTTCAAGCAAAATGACCATAAAATGTATCCTCTCCATATGAACCATGAAGGTTTTCCACACAATCAGCCAGTAAGCTGTGCATATTCACATTTACAACTTTTAACTAGAATTGTTTTTGAAAAAGCTTCCAATGAAACTAGTGAAATTTAACACCCCCCCCCCCCCCCAAAAAAAAAAAAAAAAAAAAAAAGTTCCATCAAAAGAATTATAATTATCAATTAGGACAAAAGGCACCGATATTATTAGTCTGCATAATCAAAAAGAGGAAAAAACATTTATCTACATGTCTATATAGAATTTAATTACAACTACAACATCAGATGCAAATACAATTGTAGGTTCAGGCCCTTGCGAGCTCAACTACAGCATGTTGAGTTTCACTTCTTTAACAGCAACTTGAGTATTAAACTACATAGCCATAACCTCCATAATATATCAATTGTAATAAGAATGTGTTTGATGCCATAACTCACAAGAGAATCCAAATTATGGAATTTATTTGAGGCAGGGGACTATATTTGTACCAATGATTTTCCTGCTTCAACTGTTATTCACTTCTTTTCATGTAATGTCATGTGAAATATATATCTATATATCTATATATATATAGGTCACTGGGGACAAATTTATTTACAACAGTTTTACACCATTCTCAATAACTTCTTCCGAGACTTACATTTTGCAAAATCCACTGTTAGATTACATGTTCATCTCATACATGCCATGCTAGCCAACTATCAAGTTGATTGGAGACTATGAATTGCTAGATCTATAAATGTGAGATTTTTTATTGATCGGAAATGAGTGTTCGTGGATCTGATGGCTATTGGTAATTTGATCAATGTGATATTTGGCATGCATGAGAGGGTATCAAATCCAACGGTGGGCTCAACAAAACGTGGATCAAACGAAAACTTATTAAGATGTTGAAAGAAAATTGTCTCTCAATCTTGACACTATATATATGTATATAGTATATATAAAAGTAGCTAAAGCAAACATATTGGTAGAGTAGACACTTCTTCTCCCCCACTTCAACCAACACCCCCCCCCCCCCAAAAAAAAAAAAAAAAAAAAAAAAAAAGGAAAAAGAAAAAGTAAAGTACCTGTAGCAGTTCCTTCTCCCGAGAGGCCTTCCACTGTCGAAATTGTTCTGCCTCTTGTTTTATCTTTTGTTGCAATTGAACCTACAACTTCAGAAAAAAAATTAGCAGCACATACATTATATAAGAAAACAAAGAGTGTAATAATTTTGAAGCCCAAAATGAGATCCAACCTTTTGTGCCTTGATAAATTGTATTTCATCTTGCAATCGCTTTGCAGCTTCGTCACTTTTTTGTTTTTGCTTCAAAATCTGAACCTGGCTTTCTTGTTTCTTCTTAAGATCAAGTATCTGATTTGCATAAAATGTGAAAATTGGAACTTATTCTACAAACTAAATAAAATTGTGATACTAGGTCTCTTTCTTTTTCTTTTTTTTCCATTTTTTTTTTCCTTTTCTTTCTGTTCTAAAAAGGTTCCTATCCTAAATACCAAAAAAGGGGGCAAGGGGGAAGGCATTTTAGGGAAAAAAATATTGTCACCTGAGCCTCAAGTGTTTTTAATTTCTGGGCATGAATATCTTGCAACTTTTGAGTTTGCCCATCAGATGTAGCTGAAAGGTTTTCAACTTCAGCCAACAAACGATCCCTCTCTTGCTGCAGTGGTAAAAGAAGTGTTAAAGCGGACTAAAGACTTTAAAGGAGGAAAAAGATTCAATACAATTTTATTTAACCTGCACAGTTTTTTTCTCATCCTCAAGTTCTGTGATTTTCTTTCCAAAGTGCTGCTTAAGTGCCAGAGTGTCAGAACCTCCAAAAAGTTTCATCTCCGACTGCATAACATAAAAATGTAAAGATACACATAGGGATGAAGATATCATGTGGATTCTGTTTCAACCCAGTGCAGGTGTAAATAATTAAGAGTGCTAAACAAAAATCATCAGACAATTAAGAAACATGTCCTTTACATAGCAGCAACAGAAGACACATTTCATCGTTCAAAAATTATTATGAAAATAAATTCTTTAAAGGATAAACATACAAAAAATAATGATATGTAAATGGTACATAAAAAAATTTAAAAAATTGCCATTATTGAACCCGAGAAAGCATATTTCAAAAAGATTATGTCTTAGTAATAGAGGATTAACAAGCTCAGAGATCTATACACTACTTTTGTTTGATAAACAGTCAATGTTTTTCCTACCATTATGTTATGTGGAGTCTGATTGTATTGATCAGCAGGATTCGCCTAGGGGATTCGGAGGGCCAGGCCCTACCGTTCAACGTTTGTACAACATTGGGGGTGTATTTTCCTATGGTTCTTTGTTAACCCTAATTATAGCGGGGGTTATATATAGTGGGCTAGCTGTCAAAAGGCTTGTAAACTGTATTCTTTCTTTTTTTCCTCAGAGCATAGTGGACTGGGTGTGAGCCATGGATATAGGCGAGTTTGTTAAACCATGTATATCATTGTTCTTGTGTTTTCTCTATTTAATGTTTGCTTGTCATTGCTTGTTTGCGTGGTTGAGATAGACTAGGTTATTGTTTATCTCTCAACACCTTCTATGAGCTCCTATTTAGAGCATCGAACTCTCATTAAATTATACAAATTCAATCATTTTCATATGGCCTTTCACCCTTAACTTGTAAAAATATGTGCAATACTTCTACAAAAATCAGATCCTTATCTACAACATGACAATATTTTATGTTTTTTTCTGCATAAGAACTCATGTACTTCCTTACAACATCATGTTCTTTGATTATATAACTTCGGCACAACGCATGTTCCAAAAATTACAATAAGAACCCAACAAAAACTAATTTGGTCACCGATCAAGGTTTACAAGCATATTATCAAAAAAAAAATAAAAATAAAAAAGGTCCACAAGTGTAGATGATAACAAATGTTTTCTGTGGATATAACAAAAAATGTATAGCAGCAAAATGCATTTGAAAGAAGCCATGAATTGTACCTCTTTCTGCTCTAAACGTTTATTCAACTCATTCAACTCTTTGTCCATAGTATTTTGCAGAAGCGTATGCTCCCACTCTTTTGCTACTTCTTCATCAATTTCCCCAGAATCACCTGCTAAGATTGGCAATCTTACCCTAAATAAAATGGATTCAGCTAATAAAGCAACATGACTTTATGTTTAGGAAAAAAGAAAAAAGAGAATAACCAGTAATATAAATGCAAGCAACCATAAAAAAATGTTCAGCCAGCCTATTCCCAAAGGCTATATACCTAGCAGTGATGAAGAAAAAAGGCTACTGAGCGAATCGTAAACCAGAATAGAGTTATACCTGTTATGGTCTCAGCAATTTGATAATCGGGTGAATCCATACTTTGCAAGCCCCTTTTAAGCCCATCGCTTTTCACAGAACAGTTGCTGCCATCCTGAAAGATGAAGTCTCAGTTTCGCATACACAGCCCACCCAACTGATAGATAGAACTCACTATTACTGTAACAATTTTTTTATAATAAAAAAATAACTCAAGTGTAGTAAGAAACACATGGGAAAAAAAAATTTGATATTTCACACATATAAATGAAACCTGAGCATCTGTTTCACATTGCCTCACAACAGTGCATCTACTGCGGTATTCATGAAGTTCCCGACAAAGATCCTCGTTAGTAGCTTCAAGCCAAGCAATCCTTTCTTTGAGAACCTACACAATTATACATATTAAATGAGTTATGTAACTAACTCATATAAATTATATCCACAAGTAAGATTTTTTTATCATGATTTATATGAAAGTAAGATTTCTTTGCCAGGGAATGATACTTTGTTGTGGCACAATGACCCAAAAGGTTTATTCTTGGTGAAATCTTATTATTCTTGTTTGGGTTCTAACTTGGTTGTGTTCCCTCCGGCAAAGAGCATTTGGATCCCTTCGGTGCCCTCTAAAGTTGCATTCTTCTCTTGGTTGGTATCTTACAAGAAGTGTCTTACTATTGACTTTTTCATTAGAATGAAGTGGGAGATGCTGAATAGATGTATTATGTGCAAAGAGGCAAAGGAAACCATGGATCATCTTTTCATCCCTTGTGAGACGGCTAGAAGCTTATGGGTTCTTATTTTCCATCTTTTCGGGGTCAAGTGGGTTCTACCATTCACTACTCATGACTTGCTTGTGAGTTGGTGGGTTAAAAGGGGCCGCAAAGATTCTAAAGTTGTTTGGAGGATGGTTCCCCATGCTCTTTTTTGGTGCATTTGGAAAGAACGTAACATGAGAACCTTTGAAGGGGTTGAGTCATCCATGTTCGAGGCTTGGAGCTCAAATCTCTTTTGGTTAAATCCTTGTATTGGTAGTTTTGTAGTTATACTAGAGGATGTAATCCCTCTTTTACTCTTTTTGTTGACTCCCTTAACTTGTATTAGTTGTTTGGGGGTGTCTTTTTTGTGGCTCTTTTTGTTTGGTGAGCCTTGGTGGTTTTTTTCTCTTGTATATGTCTCATGTACGAGGGTTTTGGCCCCTTATTTTTATTCCAATACATACATTACTTGATAAAAAAAAATTATATCCACAAGAAAAGATTTATAATGGAGCAGTTAAGTTTATTCTCATCAGTAATCATCAACTTAGTATCAGAGATACAGCTTCTAAGATTCAAATACCTGAACGTCAGATGAACCTCCTCCCCCACGAGCACAAAGTTCTGCCTGCAAGTACTCTAATTGTTGGCGCATCTTTAGCATTTCATTGGATATTGGATCTCTGTTTACCTGTTCAATATAAGAATAAAAATTATGCTTAGACGACACTCTCAAGAAGGAAAAGAATCCATGTAGTGAAGAGAGAGGGAGAGGATTAGGACAAAGTCAGAAAAACTTACAACAGGCTTATTTTGGATATTGCGAGCACGATTTGCATACTTAAGAGTGTTAAGAGTCTCCTCAGCATTTATGTCAGCAGGACTAATGCAAGCTAGAAAAGACAAAATTTGGAGATGTAAACATATAATATATATATATACATACATATAATAAAGGGAATGAAAAGTGAGAATCATGTAAAATGCCAATAAAAATGGGGATCAAAGTGTTTTGGTAAAGGATAAGGAGATAAAAAGTAAAGAGAAAAATTGCTTTCATAAATTATCAAATGAAAACCACATTTATGATATCTAAAGTTTGACAAAGCTCTAAACATATGAAGATGGAGAACGATTAGGACCAAGGTATTCCAGTTGAGGGTTGGAAGTGTATGGTGCTTATGGCTTAGCATGTTAACTAAGTTCAACAGAATCATAGAGACTAAGACCAATGGAGCCGACATCAACTAATGTATTACCTGTGAATAATTTTCCAAGTTGCGCTTATCGTGATATCAAAATTATGAACCCTAAGAAAGGTATAATACTATGAAGGATATTATACATATTGGTGACAAGGCAAGGAAAAAAATGAGGTAAATTATAGAACTTCTCATATGAAAAGTGTTACACATATTGAATTCATGTTAAACCAGTGTGTAAAGGTGAAAAGGTAAAATAAAACGTAAGCAGCATCATTATGATTATAAAAATATAGCAAAACTTACCTATCATCACAGTTCTGCTGTTACCGCCAAGTGAATCCTGCCAGAATGCATAAACTTAGGATACGATATATAACAAGTTAATAATTACGATAAAATAGAAATAAAAAATAAAAGAAGAAGAATGAGAGGAAAATTCCATCATCCTTTTCACCTAGTGAACCTATTGAATGCCTATTGAGAATCAGCATTACCTTATCCTTGAGATGATTAGATGGTAAATTCGGAAGTATCTAATATATTTCATAATCAGTCACATATGTATATTTATTCTACTAGGTATTCACTGTAAAATCTTGTGTTAGTGGGCTTATCAGATTGCTAAATGAATCTCATATCCAGACCCGTCGGAAAAACAATTAAGTGGAATGCATATTACAAAATTAGTATGCAATTATTTCAGAAATAGAATTTCCCATCGTATTTAAGCGTCTCGATTACTACAAAGTGCACTTTATTTTTTCTAAGCTATATGTGTTTTATATATCAAATAAAAGTTTAGGTATCTTCTTCAGATATGACATGCGTGTCATGGAGACTTCAGAAAAGGAAAAATGCTGATACTACAACCGTGCAAATATTTTTCTACAGAATCAAGTTACACCTCAATAGAGAAAATGAATTAAAATAGCTGTTTTGTTATGTGGAATACATCTTAATTTTGACTAGTCAAATAGTTTCCTTTTAAATTCTAAATATAAAATCACATGTTTTGCGCAAATCATTGTACCATCAATCCTTCAATACCTCCTAATTGCTAAGGTGATAACCACAAATCCCTACTTATGGGAATCTGATATTTATTTTTAACATAAATCATTTTAGGATAAAATTAAACTATATAGATTGTGCCTCCAACAATCATTGTTTATTACAAGGTCAAATGTACTGTAATTTTCCATATCAACTGATTATTATAAACAAGGGTTGAGGTCATAACTACTTGCACGAGACTGAAAATTGGTCAACACCTGACAAGCAAAAACCATTGGTATTTCACTATTTCATAAATACATATGTAGGCATGAAGCACATCCTACTTAGATCAACCACTTAACCATAGATGTGTCAAACCTGCAAAAGCCGAGTAAGTTTACTGTCCCGATAAGGAACATGAACACCTTCTTTCCGCTTTTTCTCATCACCAAGTGCGCTGATAACATTACCAAGTGCAAGAAGGCCTCTGTTAATGTGAACTCCTGTTTAAGGGGGGGGGGAAAAAGGTGCTGAGGGTCTAATTCATGTTATAATGTTATGACCAAAAAAGCACATTTAAATGAAATTACTGATGAACAGTTCCACCAACCTTCCTTAAAACGCAGACCATCAGAACCAGTTCTTTTGGCTCGCTCCGATCCAGCAAGATCTACTAAATGCAATTTGGCACATAGATACTCTTCACCCATTCCCTCATTAAGACTGCTATCACCAGGAAAAGCTGGATTGTGCTTGCGCATTTGCTCTAATGTAATGGTGAAGATGGCATGCGAACGACTACATAACACAAACAGGAAATGAGAAATGTCATTTAAGCCAATAGTAACTACTGCAGATTTAACTACTAAATATTCACTCAAGACCAATCATTTCAATCACAGCCAATTCATTAAGCCAAAAACCTGGTCCAACCAGTTAAACCAGCACAAAAAAATATTATAGTTTTATCAAAAATAAAATATAATGGAAAAATATAAATATTATACTAAAATATTTAGTAAAATATAACCAAGCCCAAGTATCAAATATTGCTTTGTTGAGTTGAACTGAGCATTATGTATAAACTACAGTAGATGTTTTTTTTTGTTTTTTTGTTTTTTTGTTTTTTTTTTTTTTGGGGGGGGGGGGGGGGTGATAAAAAAGTACATTAGATGTTTTAAATAAATTATAATGAGAATTTGATATACGCGATAAAAATATTTTATTATATGTTACATGTTCCAAAAACACAAAAAAACATAGCCTTTTAATTGTAACAGGTTAAACAGGTAATCCAACCAGCTCAATCCTGATCTTTGGACTTTAGTTAAACCATGAAATAAATCATCACCTAACATTTATTTCATCTAAAAAACCTACAGAATCTGATGGGAGAAGTTCTAGCAGAAACTGCATCATATGGCTGCAAAAACTATCTCAACCTAAAATAGTTTTGGACTATCAAACAATGCGTCATCATATTTCCATTTTATAAATCAAATAATAAGAATAGAAACCATTTCTTAAGATCTTCAGTCTCCCAAAGTAAAAGTAAATAACTGTTCCTCTTATATGGTTCAAGCTGATAAGAACATCATTTGCAACAAGAACTATCAGGTCTTTATCTATCAATTAAATTACACATCAGATCTCACTCCTTCCTCAGCAAAACAAGAGTGACATAATATTACAATATAAGTGTGTGTATATATATATATATATATATCAGTTATGTCCCATCAGCACGTGTCGATATAAGTTATATCAGCACCATGCATTGGGGGTTGTACCCCTTGCATTAGTCCAATGTACCTCACATCCCACTAATGCACAAGGTACAATTCCCAATGTGGGTGTTGATATAAGTTATATCAGCACGTGCTTACCTGATCATCATCCTATATCTGTATGTATGTATGTATAATTGAAGAGACTTTTTTCTCCCGGGAATGCCTAGAAAATAGGAAAGAGTCATAACATAGCATCTACTTTTCTGAAATATAGACAGAACAGAAACAAGTAGAAGCAAAAATAATTATAATATAAATATAGGTTAGAAAAATCAAATACACAAAGTTCACCTTGACTGATTATTCATGTTCGTACTCCCTGTTGCCCTGCTCAATGATCCTTGTTCTAGACAAGCAGCCATTTCTTTTAGTGTGCTAACATTTAATTCTGTAGATCCTGCGAGTGTAATAACACCATTTGATGTTTCCCGAATTTGTATTGGTGGTTTCCCGGGGACAGTTACTTTCCCAGTGTGCCCATTTGTGGTCTCTGATTTGCACAAGGAAGCGGGATCCAGCAAGTCTCGCACTTCTTCTTTTAATATCTTTAAATAAAAAAAATTTAGTTATATACTTGGTAGAGGAATTAAAGACAGCATGGGAAATGTTACAAATATCAGAAACTAGCAATGATAAATAAACTTTCCAATGCACAGCAGCAATATACAGTCTTTTAAATATTAAAAAAAATAAAAAAATTCAAATCCACAGTAAATATTAGAAACTAAATTCAGACATAAGGATAGCTCAATGAGGTATGACATAAGGACAGCTCAAAGAGGTATCGGAATCATTGGTCAAATATATGCCCTTTTGCCAAATCAGATTTTTTTTTTTTTTTTGGATTAGTAAATCAGAATTGAGAACCTTTTGCTAACAATAACAAATTATTCCTTTGAATAATTTTTAAACAATAAATCTCAAGACCTGACTGATCAAAAAGGGAAACTATAGCTTAGCAGGGAACACTTTATAAATCCAATGAATTAATGGGATAGCAATAGACACTGTTGATCTCATATAAGTTCCAACTACCAAAAAAAAATAAAAATTGTACCAATAATTAAGAGATATATCTGATTCAGGGCCATTTATGATGCAGAAATTGCATAATAACCTATCAGCCAGAAATATGCCATACACTCTGACTATACAACTGGTATTTGTGCCGAACACAATCTTTCAAGAGAAACACCCATAGGTTTCATGAATATACTGACCACTTCAGTACTTGATTGATTGAATATTTAAAGAAATTAAATGAACAAGAAAAGAAAAAATTCAATGAACCTCAATGAAGGAAACATGCAATTGGAATTCGGTTTGATGCTTCAAAGTCTCAATCTTTCCAAACAAGGCATTCATGACTTGAGGTATTATTCCTGTTTGGCAACCGTCTTTGAAGCCAGTGCCCATGGTATATGTCTTCCCAGATCCTGTCTGCAACACATCAAAATGTCACCACTACAAAATACAAAATGAACCCGAATGGATAAATATTATGTTTTAGTAATGCAGTTTCCCATGGGAGATAGAGCTTCACCTGACCATAGGCAAGAACAGTAGCATTATATCCTTGGAACAAACCATCAACAAGTGGAGCAATACATTCTTCAAATATTGCAGATGAGGAAGAACCAGTGCTCCCATAGACATGATCAAAAGTGAAGGAATGTGTACCAATTTGTACCTGCACCACATGTGATATGGTGAAAACTCAAAGGTTTGGGCCAAATGTGTCTCATAAAATTTTAGAATTACAAATTTGGAAGACAAATAGATAATAGAGACGAAAAAAAAAAAAAAAAACTATAGGAATTGAGCAGGGATTTTCTTCAATTTTTGGAGAGAAAAATGACATATAAACACTCAAGACTTGAAGTAGGTACCAAGTAGGGACTAATCACCTCATTCTCTTACTGTGCATCTGAAGTTATGGCATTGTGATAGATTTCAGCTACGCCTTAGATACAAAATCAGTTATAACTTATAACTAGTTTTCGTGCAAATTGGAAAGACCTTATGATTGGTAAAATTTTGACATCAAGTTACTTCCACTGGGTAAATTCAGTAAGTAAATATGAGGTTTTTTTTTTTTTTTTTTTTTTTGCTGCATAACAAATGCAAGTCTGACATTTCATTGGCTGATTAATTATTAAAACCAACTCACTTTTGCATATTTACAGACACGTGTCCAAGTATCTGCCATTGCAAAAGCAATGACAGACTATCATATAAGGGCCTGTTTAATTTCGAATTGGACACCCAAACAGGCCCTAACTGCTTTCCTTTGAAAATCACAGTTACAAGAAGTAAATAAATAATTGAAATAGAGTTTCATGCTTTTTATTTTTTCCAGTTTTTGTAGTTCTTGTGTTTTAAATACACAAATTTTCAGCTCTACAGTTGGAAAGAATCAGTTTGTTGTGAGGCCAAAAAAGCATGGAGCCATTGATTCCTCACAGTATGACTTGCATTAAACATTTTATAACAAACTGAGAAATTAAGCTAAAGAAAGTAGTTTACCCACCCAAAAAAAAGATAAAACATAAAATATAAACATAATCAACCATTAAAAAAATGTAATTATAATTATAATTATAATTATAGCAATAATAGTAATAACTAAAAATTAAAGAATTAAACTTTGTAACCACAAACATGCGACAAACGTTCTTGTAAAATGTGGCACCAATAGAATTAGCATACAACATTGCAAATCTAATCCAAACTGGGAATTACTGACAGAAAAAAATAAAAGACACAGCAATTAAAGCAATCAGGCCATAGCCCAGATGGCAACAAGAAACTATGGGAATTCTTTTCTTTTACATAGTAACCCCATTAATGCTACCGCCAAACAAAAGACCATATCCAGTCAAATTCAAAACCCATGTTTAAATAATAATAATAATAAATGGTGTGCATGGACCTATCTAATTCTTCCAGCATTTTTCCCAAACACAAATAAATACAATGCCCACAGATTTTCTTCACACACACACACACTTATATATAGAGTCATGGACCCCCTAAATTTACTGAACAATCTTTCAGAAAATTAATTGAATTCAGTGTAATTATTTTTTTAATATAAAATTTAGAAGAGATTCAAGCATCATAGAGCTACCTAGGAATTCAGTGTAATTAAATGTATCATAACCCCTACAATTAGATGAATCAACTACGGAAATATTAGGTAACGATTGAACCATTGTACAAATTCAGATCTTGAGAGCAACAGTGGTTTGAGTCAAACATGCAAGACACTCAGATTTTCCGAAAAAGGTGAACCAAATCCTCAAAAACTAGTATTGAAAGAAAGAAAAAAAAGGCATGTCGAGATCTAGATCTTCTAAGATTTACCCATCTACACCCCTCTCCAGCAGAAGAACAAGGCAATAATAGAAAAATTAGAATTTTTCCAGTTTCTTCACATGTATTCCCGACACTGAAAACTTCCACATTGTGAGAGTGTGTACCTGAGGCTTTCCAGGGATGACAGTGACACAATCTTCACATCCTTGAAGCCGCTCATCGCCGATGAGCGGTCTGATGTGAACAGCGACCTTCACACAGCAGTCCTCCGCAGCTTCCATAAGAAGCAATTATATATAGAGAGAGAGAGAAACCCTTCTATATAATATATCTATAGAGCGAGAGAGGAAGAGAGAGAGAAATAGTAAGAATGGATGACCAAATTGCTCAGAAAATCGTTCTCATTGTCTGAGAATTGGCGAATTTAGGACAAGAAAGTGATGCAGCACCAGAAAGGAAGAGGGAGCAGAGTAGTAGTTGCAGACAATGTAGAGAGAAAGAGAGAGAAAATCTTTAGAGAGAGAGAGAGTGGAGGGTAGTTGGGGGAATAGCGGCGGGGGTGGGAGTTTGGGAGAAGTGAGATGGAGGGGGGCGTGGGCATTAGAAGAAGCAGGTAACCGCAAGGACAGCAACAACCACTATCATTTTCCTTAGTCTTCACTGCACACACCAGCCCAGACGGTTGTGGTGGTATCAAAAACTTTTATGACACTCTTTCCCAATCTGCCCCGGCTCCTCCACTCTCCTCACAACGTCTCTCTTTCTCTCTCATCCAACAAGGATGTCCCTGTTCCGGGTGTCATTACTATTCTACCCCTCCCAGCTTACAGACTCCACGTAGCGGAATAATGAATAATGTGGAAAAAGGTGTCACACGGCACAACCCACGTGATACGGAATCGTAATACGATTACGAAGATGCCGGTTTTCGGCACGAGGAGGGTATAAGTGAAGGTTGTGGTCTCCGTATTGTCTGTTAAGCTATATATTTTTATACATTAATTATTTTTCTAATCTCTGACTACAAACCCTTTTTTTCTAAATAAAAAATTTTCTGTTTCGAAATGGAGGATTCGTGGTAAGCTCCAAATTAAAATTAGTTATTTAGACACTGACTACCACCAGACTGTAGCTTATGTACTGCTTTTTCCTTAACGAGGAAATAAATAATTAGGAAGAACAATGTCACGGAGTTAATAGTTTTACCTATTTGTCTCTTAATTTACTTATCTAATTAATGTTGTTGCTCGGTTAATCAATTATAAATTTTATTATTGTCCTTTTTAAGTTAATATGGTAATTGTCACTTCTTAGGAGTTGTTTTTCCTTTTTTTTTAATAAGTAAATGCACACCTCTACACTAACCACACAAAGTTAAAATCAAGAATTTTACAAACCAACATATTTATCGAAGTGGGAGATACTATTAGGTCTAATGGCCTTTGACTTTCTAATTAGGAATTCAGAACTTGATCTTCATATAATCCGCAACTCCGTAAGCATAAAACAAATAGCAAATGATCATAGTTTAATAACGGAAAATCCTTAGCATGAAAGTACTTTACCCTCTCGTTATTGATGCGTGGATTTATAAGTAAATTATGCATTGCCTGAGATTAGTCTAGATCCAAATCTTGGTGAGAGTTTCTTGATATACCCATGTTTGCGGAAAAAAACAAAACATCTTGACTCAATATAAAAGGGTGAATTTGATAGATTGGGTTCTATCATTTAGTCTGTTGAAATAAATAAATAACCTCACAACTACCTACATCTTGTTAAGTATCTTTCATGTGATTATTATTATTAGACTAGGCAATTTTAGGCAACTATATTGATAAAGAAATATGAAGTCAATTAAGATGACAGTTTGCCATTGGATATTTACGTGACGAACCTAAACATACGTCTATCCATGTGTCCAGAAGAGTAAGACATTCATTATCACAAAAAACAATTACAAATCATCACATTTGTCTGTTTCCAAATACGCGAGTACCTCTTGAATAAATGATTGGATTTTTTCATTATATAGAAATACTGAAAAAATTATCAAATATTTCTAACATGCAAAAACACTTCTTGACAATTTTTAATCTTCATAATTTTTTCAAAAGTACTTTCCCTTCGAGCATGGTAGTACCCAAAAAAAATTAAAAATTAAAAATTAAAAATTAAGATTAAAATTTAAAAAAAGGGTGGGAGAGGGAGAAGGCGCCTTGGGAGAGAGGTGTGCGATGAGATGGAAAAAGAGGAGAGAGCACAAAATATGAGAAAGTGATGGGGGAGGAGTAAAGGAAGAGGTCTGAAAAGGGAGACCCACAAATTAGACATAGCCAGCTGGTGGTCTCCTCCCTCACATGGCCTTTTAGGATCTAATAACCAGGTGGACCCCACACTCACTAGGTCAGACTCAGATGGTCCCACCTTCTACAGAATTTGTGGCACCTAATCACTCCCTCCTTTGTATTTTCCAACTTTGAGGATAATCTTTTTGGAGTCGTGATCACTTAAATCACATAAAAACCAGCTCACATATATTTATAGATTTAGACCCACCCAGCACATAATTATAGTCCACAGATCTGTATGGCTAAAGTCACTACATGATTCTTTTGGGCATTGAGACCCTTCATAGATATAGCACCAATTTATTCTAGTCTAGGCCTGCTACATTAATTATTTGCCACAAAATTTTGTTGGTCCAATTAGAAAATTGGTACACATACACACTACAAATTATTCGACTCTAAATTCTTTACTTTTCGTATAAAAATTTGTTTGGTTATTTACTCTCAAAAAAAAAAAAAAAAAAAAGGGCAAAAAAAATATGATCGGCAACTTGTTCTCCAAAACTGGTTTTTTTTTTTTTTTTTTGAAATTTTCTCATGAAGACAATTTATTTTCATATAACAAAAAAATAGTGGTATCTATTTCTATTTTCTTTTTTTTAATTTAAGAAATACAAAACAACTAAAAGAAATTTCTTGAATTTTATTTCTTACTTAAGGAAAAAAAAAAAAGGTGTTTCTCAAAACAATTTTCAAATTATAGAACCACCGTTAAACTTCTCATAAATTGAGCCCCAAACTGAACTCCTTCAAAGACAGGCTATGTGGTCTAAATCGTGCATCCTTCCTTTTCACAAGGGTTGGTTTATGTCTTTCAAACTTCACACCACCGTGAAAAAGGGAGGCATGTGGGACTTGAATTCTTCTCAAATTTTTATCTTTATTTTGAAAAAAAGGCCTAAAATAAACACAACAAGACCAATCTCATCTGGATGCCTTAACGAGCATGTCGTATGATAAGACAGATTTTGTTGACTTTGTCATGGTAACATGTTAACAAAGAGAGACCTTACCTCTTTCTCCAAATACCTTAATCAACATGTCTTGTGCTTGAACAGCTAAAGCTTAGTCATGGTTCATTTGGGCAAGACGAAGGTTGGTAGTTGGATTGTTGAGCGGGCCCAAAACGTATTAAAAGTATATATCAATAAGTACAAGTAATGACATATTGACAATTGAAACCTAGCCTATGCATTTTCCCATCTAGGTTCCATTTGCCCTCTTCACATTATTCTCTTATTACTCAGCTTCACAATGACGACCATATTGGGATTAAAGGTTTGAGGATGGCAATGGGGTTGGTTTAGGGTGGGGTGAATCCAATCCAGCGCATATATTTCAGTCTCAATCTCATCTTGAACTCGGCTCTGAATTCAAAGTTTAATTCCAAACTTACCCCTAACTCGATTATATACGTCTCAATCCCATCCCAATAAAGGTGTTAGGGGTGAATTACCCAATAACTCAACTAAATATAGGTATTTTGGGGAATTCTGTATATAAATAAGGATATAATTGTCAACCCAGTTTAATCATACCCCACACCCATTATACTATTTTCAAACCCATACCAATTAAAACAAGACATGGGTTACCCAATTAACCCAGCCGATTCCATCCCTACTTGAGGCTCCGGCCATCTTCATTACACATTGCAATTGCATGCTCAATTGTCCAAATCAGTCCATTCTAAGTCTAATCATGCTAATCTCTGCTTGGGATCCATACCTACACTGCATAAGGTGTTTATACAAGGTTGATGAGATTACCCCGCTCAGGATTCTGTGATCCCAACGTATCATGGATTATGCTCAACATTGCATAAGGTGGGGCATGCAGGACTGAAAATATCATGCCATATTCCCCATAAACTGCTAGCAGTACTACCAAATTTCAAAAGAGAAAAACAGCGAAAACTGGACAAAATACTACTGTCAAAAAGTGATATATAAATATGGAAACATGGAATTTTAGGCACTAAGGAAAGTCCAGGTACTCATTTTCAAATACTTAAGCGAAAAGCTTGGGGATGTGGATTTCTGTTTTTTATACTATAAAAACCAGTTGTGTTGACGCCTTTTCTTCTTGTGGTAGACTACAAGTTAAGCAAACTGCCCCCTCACACCTCTTCTGCAGTTCCCCAACTCCTTTACTCAGAAGGAAGAACTCAGAGAAAGAAAGAAAAAAAGGCTGATACAAAAGATCCCAACCTCAAGTTTCCTTTTCCCAACCTAACTTTCAATCCATTGGATTTTCCCAATTTCAACCGTTGGCTTTGATGCAGACCAAGTAACCACACATAGGGGCCCCCCAACATATTGTTTAGGATCGGTTTTGTCGTTACAATTTAGTTTTGTTGCCTAATTGTAGTTAGAATTTTCTATATTAGAACCGATCTTACCAACCTTGAAAAGGGATTAAAATACCATATATTGATATGCATGTTAATCCGATGAATAATTACTTTATGACTAGAAAGGCAGCACTTCGAGATGACAAGTACGTGTCTTCTGTTCAACAGTTTCAAGTATGCTTATAGTTTTTTTCATCTAAACTTACCTACCAAGGTGATTGGAATGGCTCTATATCTTGATGTGCCATGTCGAACCAATGAATTTGACTCTTGCGGCCATGTAATCCTTTATTCACTGCATCTTAAGATGGGGATTACACGCGTAACTTGAGGATTTGGATAATAATTAATCACAAACTCGCCGTTTGCATGTAAATCTCTCACGTAAGTACTTTTAAGTTAAAATGTGTTTTTATTAGGAATAGGTGCCACTGATTTATGGGTGATTTATTGGATTTCCATTCCTCCTTCCAATCATGGCAAAGTTCCTACCCCCACTCTTCAATTTTGCCCCATGTCGCTTTACAACTGTAACTTTCCAATTTTTTAATTTTTATAAAATTTCCCCTGCAAAGCAAATGAAAACAGCTTTCGGCCAACCATACACCTGCTTGAAATTACTGTGAATCAACACAACATTCTCATTAGACCATGAGGACAAACCACATGACACATGATGAAGTAAACTTTGTCTTTGTTTAATTTTTTTAGCCAAGGCAGTAGCTTTTTTCACTTAATTAGTTTCAAAACCCAAGGGATGGCTTAGTTGGTTCTAGTACAGCGTACCATTGTCTTAGAAAACAAAATGTGCCGGTTTCTACTCCTCGTATTCTTAAGGGGCCACGTATATATATATATATATCCATCCGGGTTTTCTCGGTCGTTTATTAAGCGCTCAAATAGACAATAGCCCTACTTGAAACTAGAGATTAATCATGCTAAAGGTTCGGTCTAGAGAGGGGTGCGTTGCTTGAACAGTTGTGTTTTCTTTATTCCCACCCCCACCCATTTTTTCCTTGTGCTTTTCTACCCATGTGGAAACTTTGCATCACATGCTTACCCCCACCTCCTTTACATCACAAACATTATTCCAATCCTTTCTTTTTTCATGCGAGCACCCACCATCTTTCTGTCCCCTCTCATGCAGTCATTCCCACAAGCAACTCTCCCACTTTTATTAGCCAGAATTATTTACACCATTATTAAACTAAACTTGGACTATATTATGGTCCAATCGCGCAGTTCCTCAAATCAGTGCACTCATTTTTAAGTACATTTTCAACATTGGATTATGGTCTCATAGAGGAGAGGAATGATTCCAAGGGTGTAATAATTATTAAATGTGGTCCTCATTTATCATCTCAAAAAGCAAAAAATGCGTAATCCAGTTGTTCTTTTAGTTTTGTCTTCCATCATATCTTGTCTTGGGATAAAAACTGCAGCAAATGCCCACCAAAAAGCTCTCTCTTTGGCTCTTTCACTCCCCTGCTTCTGGGCTCCAAAGTCTCCCAACACAACATGTGCATCACTGGCAAGTGTTCATTATGCCCTTGCGTCAAGATGCGGTCTTAACACGACTATCTGTAGATTGATTTTGGAAGAATGAGCAGTATATATGCAGGATGGCTCTCCCCAGGAGTGCGCTTTACATTAACGTCCACTCACCGATCACATCCCATGCGTTGGTCGGAGACTAGCACAACTGGAAAGTGTCCTGACTCCTAACCCAAGGAGGGCCATCTGTTTTTTCTCTTCTTTTTCTCTTTTCAAAATACAGCTCCAAATAACTTACGCACCCTGCAACTAATTACATAAGACACATATAATCCCACGTCTCACATGCATTTGATAATTATTAAAATATTTGTTTTTAAGGAGGGCCTATTTTCACATTAAAAATCATTTTTTATTACATCCACACTCTTTTATAAACAAGCTAAAGAAGTGTGCGGACACAAACAAAAGTAGCAAAAACAAGCGTGTAATTCCGAAATTTAGAAGGTAATTTACTAAAAATCATTTGTAAGTAATACATTGAAGTATCAACAGCTCAATTTTGGTACAAGATTAGTTCATCTAAGCCAAGGATTATTGTCTTGTGCAATGATAAAGTCTTGGACTACTAAGTGTGAAGATGAATATTCAAAGTTTGATAGTAACCATTTTGTTTCGAAAAGCAAAAATCAATTGAAAGCATGTTTGCAAACCACAGTTTGACAAACACCCTTTCAATATATTTTTTTTATTTTTTATTTTTAAACGGAAAAATCCTGCTTGCTAAAATTAGAAACATTTATTCACCCTCCCTCTCGAATTTTTTTTCGCCTGATTTCTCACAAGAAGCTGTATAAAAAAATAAAAATTTTTAAAAAGGAAAAAATCAATTGAAAGCGTGTTTTACAAACATTTTGTGAGTGGTTGAACCAATTTGCATTCACTATCTGACTAATTTGCAATTCTCCTATAAGTAATTCTTGTTCCACCTGACCAGTTTGCATTTGTATTACGAGGCATTTGAATTTTGGACTTCAGAAAAAGGCAGATGGTTGAACCGTTCTAACCATAGATCAAACAGATTATCAATACCCTCCAATTGTGAAATCATTCAATGAGCTGCTTTGAATTGCTATAGCAGCAACCAAATAGCTCACTCTCTACCCAATTAATTATAGGGGGTACAATTTCCGTACAAGGAAATTAAAAGCAAATTACATTTTTTTTTCTTTTTTTTTTTTTTCCTTCTGGTCAGTGCAAAGCAAATTACTTGCAAAGACACTGCCAGTTTTTTTTCCCAGTGATGAAGCCTTGACTCAATTCAATCACCCTCCCTATGTCCACACTGGGTTGGTAGACAGTGTGAAATGGGCAAAAAATTGAAACCCACGAGCCCATGATATATGTGTATTTAAATTTAAATTTAAATTAGACACACAAGGCAAAGCCCATGTACGCCTGGAGGGCCCTATCGATTGAAAAACCATCTTTTCCCATCTGCAGTTTATGCAGCAACATGACCTGAGCATTTGAAGCAAAGGATAAATGTGGTTAAAAGGAGAAAATTGTTGGTATAAGGATGTAATTACTGATCCAGCGAAAACTAACACATCTTTACTCATGAATGAAGCCGGTCTACATTTTTCATAAGAAAGCACACCATCCCAACTTCACATGGGAAAAAAAAACAAACAAAGAAAAAATGAAAAAGCAAAACCCATTTTAAGTATGGTCAAAAAAACAACAATATACTAATCCAAAAAAATAAATAAATAAATAACAACAATGTGATTAAAATAACCAAGCTCCCCCTTCCCTTATACCCTTTGGGTGGGGTGGGGGGGGAACATTTTTCTGAATATTTGGGGGCAATTTCGCATCTTTGTAAATTACCCCCCTCCCCCCCTTTTTCTTAAAGGGAAAATAAGTAAGAAGTCCACTTGTTTCATAAAGCCAAAAAGTTCTACCAAAACTCTTTTACAGCCTAAAGTCCATTTAAGTTTGAAAACAATACCGTTTAAGCAATTTAGTGATTTAATCTGTTCCACAAATACCAACCTTGCTCTTTCGCCTTATATGGTATTTTAGCAAGTTGTTAACATTTAAATTAAGTAAGATTTTATATGCGTTATGCCCCATGATTTGTGCCTCAATCAGCCTTATTCCAATGTTTCTCTCCATCAACACTCGGTTGGCAATTTCAAATTTGAATTCCAGATCATTTACCCTTGACAGATACATTAGGGATAGTTACACAAAGTTTGAATATTCATCACCATGGTTTAAAAGCTTTGTCCTTTCGTCATTTGATCACCAAAGCCTTTTCATCCCTAGTCTTTTTTCCTTGATGATTGAACTTCTCAACATTTTACTAATCTTGTCCTATATGGTTTTGTCCTTGCAAATTTTTGGAATCTAAACTTTCGTTAGTCTCTTGGTAAGAAATAATCTTTTGTAAATTAAAACATTATATATAATTGTTGTACGAAAATCAACCATAAGCATAACCAATCAACTGTTTTAAAATGAAATATATTTAAATGTTTGTCAAAAGATGATAACACATAAAATTGCCTGAATAGAATCCAAAAACAATTACATGTCTCTTAACAAAAAAATTGAATGTCCTTCGTATAGAAATAATTATATGTAATTATTTTTAATTCCTTCTAAAACAGTTTACATTCTTACACAATGATAAATGTAATTTGTTTAAACATATTTTGCATTAAATAATTATAACATGTAACTATTCTGATGTTTAATTTAAACACTTGCACGCATGACATATATGATTTTTTTTAGCCCAGAAGCAGACCAGATTTTAATGTATTTTTCAATTTCAAAGTTATTTTAAAACAATTTCAACAAAAATATGAAAAACAACTTTTTGCCATTTCCAAACTCTAGTGTAATTGTATTCAATACCCCCAAAACAAATTTGTTTTTTAACAATAAAATTTGTTTAAGATTTTAAACCCTAATTAGAAACAATCTTGTAACTGTTTAAAACTGTAAAGTAATAATATTTCATTCCCATGTTTTATAAAATGGTTTCAAAAAAAAAGGATTCAATAATGGTCTATTTACGTTTTTTCTCTATTCCTTTGAGAAATATGCCTTTTTTCTCCCATATTTTCTAGGTTTTCATGGCATTCATATTTTACAGGAGTTGTCTTCTTTGTTGGAAGTTTGTTTCTTAAAAAAAACCCTACCCTAATTTGTGTTGTACATAAAGTGAATGGAGACATTAGAGTGAAATTGCTTCAATTGCAGAATAGCTTTGTTGAGAAGATTCCATAAAAATCAATGTCTTTAATGTCACCATTATTTATGGATCAATAACCATATCTAGGATAGTGGTTTGTTTGGGAGTACCTATGGGTATTTTTGTCCTTTCATATATTAGGAAACTTTTGGCCATATAAGATTTTAAAAAGAACTTATGCCTGCACAAGTCCCCTTCTTCTTTTTTTTTTGGCATCTTTGTGTTATTATTTTAAAAAGTATTTTCGAGCTTCCTAAATAAGAGTATAAAATTACTTGAACCGTGGCTTTCAAGATCCCGAAATTGAAAGGTGTAGGTGAAAGCCCATATTTTTAGGAAATTAATTTGTGGTATAATATTGCATCATTTTTACGGTCCATCCCCTTGAGACCTGACGTCTCCGGAATGGGTGCATTGCCACATTTTAGAGAAAGAAGAAGATTGGAACGTGGAGCCATTAGATTTGTGGATTGTATTTTATCGGCGTGCCATTGGCTGAGTCAACATCATAAGGGACGACCGAAGGGCTAAGGCTAAAATGGCTGTCCTATCACCTATGTAGGCCTAATACTCGTATCTATTATATTGTCCATTCAAATTAAGGTAAATATATAAAATTTTATGCAACATTGACCTCTATGAAATTGAAAATATATCTAATTCCAACATGATTGGATTTATTTTAATAGTCTTGACCCTTGATCAAATGGGAGTATGTGATAGTACTATTTTTATATAAAATGATGTAACTCCATTAATTTTGATAGATGGTATTCTCACACCACCACTTGGCTAATTGGAACCCCTTTCCAACCCGACCCCCACACACCACCTACCATTTTCAAACTTTCCATGTGCGGTAATCTCATTTTTAGCCTCACATATGCTATAACTAGTAGGTAATTTGGTAGGTGGGACGAAATGCATTTCATATTAGTAATGGACCAATGGCCAACTTGACTCATGGCCATTATGGAGCAACTAATGTGAGTTCAATCCCACCTAATGAGGGGGAAAAAAATAATGATGCAAACCCAACCAACAAAAAATAAAGACGAGAGAGAGAGAGAGAGAGAGAGAGAGAGAGAGAGAGAGAGAGAGAGAGAGAGAGAGAGAGAGAGAGAGAGAGAGGGCACCTTATTAGAGTTTAGGGGTAGGGATGACATTAAGTCAGGTTAGAGATAACCCACCCCAATTTCTACGGGGATAGGTTTAAAAATAAAATAACCAATTTAAGGTTGTCAATGCAAGGATAGGTTTAAAAATTAAATAATCAATTTAAGGTTGTCAATGCAATCCTCCGTCTAGTGGTAGTGTGGCGTTTGTAGAGATTTTGGTTTTAACTCCGCTCGAGTACGTGTGTGGTGGTGTATGTTTACTCCTATCGTTTGGCAAGCGAAAAAAAAAAAAAAAAAGGGTTAGGGTTTATAATTTCAAATTTGAATTGGTTTAGGTTTGAAAATTTTTTGCTATTGAGAGTTGGCTCATGTATAATTTCATATGTAACTGCTTATTCAAAAAAATTCTAAATTATAAACATTTAATTAGGTTACGAGGATAACCCATTTCAAACTGACCCTATTAAGACAAGTTTGAGATATATATATATATTTTAGATTAGGAGATACCAATATAACATAGTTAAATCCAAGATGAGCTAGGCCCAAACCTTGGTCGGAGTAGTTTTGGAGAAAAAAAATAGAGATGAGATAGGGAACGGCTATTGCCCCCCACATTTTTATCAAAGCCTCTTAGTTTTGGTTTTTAAGATTTTATGAAAAATATAAAATGTTTTTACAAAAATTAACTACGTTGTCCATTAGAAAATATTATTTTGAATTACTTTGCAAAAAAAAATTATTTTAAAATCTATCGCTTAAGTAAACTTTTTGACAAAAAAATGAAATAAAAATTATAAATGAGTAAAAAATCTACTTATACAATATATTTTGAAAAAAATTATTTTATAAAGTTATTTTATATTTTCTAGTAGATTGAGCGGTCAATTTTCATAAAAACATTTTATATTTTATACAAAATTTTAAAAACCTAAAACTTTAGGGGATGTGATAAAAATAGGGGGCAATGGCCGTTCCCATGAGATAGGGTCGGGTTGGGCTGGCCCGTTCTAATCCAGCCTTTCCCATCCTTAGAAACCAGGTACAGTCCACTTGCCAAGAAAGTTCCAAGTTGGAAATTCCGAGGGCGTGCGTATATCATCCGTGGACTTGCAGAGTCCGTGACAGAGAACAGGTTAGAGAACGAGGAGAACGAGGAGAGCGACAAAGAAGACAGAGAGAGAAGAAGAAGAAGAAGAAGAAGAGAGAGAATGTCGGGAGGCATCGCGCGTGGTCGTCTCGCAGAGGAGCGAAAGGCCTGGCGTAAGAATCATCCCCATGTCCGTACTCTTCGCTCAATTTTACCCCCCATTTTCCTTCTTTTTTTTTTTTTTTTTTTTTTTTTTTTTTTTTTTTTTTCCTGTCTCTCTTTATATATCCTCCATTGAAGCTTTCCTAAATCATCATCGTTGCTATGTTGACTCCCTTTTCTCTCTTTTATTTTCTAGGGTTTCGTGGCTAAGCCAGAGTCTGCTCCCGATGGGGCGGTCAATTTGATGGTTTGGCAGTGCACGATCCCTGGCAAGGCTGGGGTAAGTTTTCTCCCTCTACTCCTCTTCATTTTCTGTCTCGGATTTTCCCTAGAAAGTTGTAGGGATCGGAGCATTAGGGTTTGGTGCAGGGGCTTTATTTTGGGGTGTTTGTGCTGATTGCGATTGTATCATGGTTTTCAAAACGTGACATGTATGTTTAAATAGATTGATTTTTGGGGTGGTGATTGGTATATGCTGTGCTGCTCTTGATTTTTTCTTAGCTACTCATTTCGGCAAGTAATCCGTACCATTTTCTCAGAGCATGTTTGGAAGCCTTGTGGAAATTGAGTTGTTTCAGTGTTTTGTGTATAATTTTGTGTGTTAAATCTATCATCGTGAATACAGGACTATAGGAAATGGAAGCCATCATCTTAAACGATAGTAGAAGATCGAAATGTTAATATTTCATGAAATCCTTAAACTAACTCTACAATGCTAGTTGTAGTGATGACATCCAATGGCCCCCTTTGGACAGTGGATTTGTAAAACTCAGATGCTTAAATGGGTCCTTATTCAGGGAGAACAACATTGTTGTGAGGATTTTTAAATCTATTAGATATATTGATATAATGGAGAACTTTGGAATGCACCAGTGTGAAAGTGTCTTGATTTAAGTCAAAGGCCTAGAAGAAGAAGAAGAAGGCCCAAAACAGCATGGTTAGAGATGGTGAGAAAAGACACATTTGCTAGGAATTTAATGGAGGATACGAACCTTGAGAGAGTTAAATGGCGAACATGGGGTGGTGAGAAAGGAAATGTTATTAGGAATTTAATTGGGGATACAAAACTTGATAGAGCTGAATGCTAAACAAGGGTTCATGTAGCTGACCACATGTTGTTGGGATTCAAGGGGAGTTGAGTTGAATTGAGCTGAGTTATATATATTACTTCTTTTTGTTCAGCCCATGCAGCAGTCTTACTAGACTGGTCTTTTCTAAGGCATGGAGTGAACATGAGAAAGTATTGTGGGAAGAGAGTTGTTGATAGAGATGATTTTGTCATTTGTGTGAAGGACTCATGATTTTTTTTTTTTTTTGATGAAGTAATGGATGTACTAAAAAGAAAGTCCTGTACACTAATAAAGGATTTTGGGACACTTTTGGAGGATGAGGGAAGGGTTAAAGGACTTGGATTGAAGTAGTCAGTAGTGAGACAGTTCCAAAATCTTGCAAATTAACTAAAGTGATAGTTCTAGATTGAATGGAATGAATGAAGGAGATTCATACCTTTTGGAGCGGATTAATTTCCTTGTAGTGTTCCCTCTTTTAAAAAATCTATCATGAAATTGGAATTTAACCTTCTTTGGTATGAGATTCTTTGGGGTTTGGGGTCTAAGGTGTGTGGTCCTTTGGAACTGTGTAGTATTGGTCACCATATGGATTATTTGGGATGGGAGAAACAGAAGGGCATTTAAGGATAAGTTTGGTAATTTGTGGGGCACAAGATGTTTTTTGTTATCTGAAAAACTGCCAGATGAGGAAGTATTTGTAGCTGAAGCTTCTTACTGGGTGATGTTAAGAGAAGATAGAGCTGATAAAATAAAGGAGAAAGGGAATTCTGTTCGAGTATTCTGAAAAAACTGGTGTTGGTATTCTTCATAAAAAAAACTGGTATTGGTATTGGATAGATTCAATGTGATCACCTCCTTTTTGGCTGCGGCCAGGGTTAATCCAAATTAGCAAATCGGAACAGATGGGATTTAATTGAATTGGAATTGAATGTTAATTATATGATTTAATTCAGATTCCTGAAAAATGAGAAATTATAAAGCACATGAATGAATGACAAAGCTAGATTGATGAGAATTTTATTTTATTATTATTATTATTATTTATTTATTTATTTATTTTTTGGGTGGGGGGGTTGTTTAGGACAATTTATAGAGAAATTTAATGCATTAAAGAGAAAGTGGCTTAAGGCTTGTACACGGGGCGTAGACAAAAGTTTAAATGTTTAGAAAGATTTTGTTTTGTTTCGTGTTTTTTTTTTTTTTTTTTTTTTTTTTTTTTTTTTTGGGGGGGGGGGGGGTTGTTTAGGACAAGTAATGGAGAAATTTAATGAATTAAAGAGAAAGAGGCTTAAGGCTTGTACAGAAGGACTATACAAAAGTTTAAATGGTTAGAAAGATTTTGTTTTTGTTTATTGTTACTCTGGAACCACTAAATTTAGCGTTTTACTTTGGCTATTCTTATGCCAAAGGATCCCAACATTAGTAAATGATGATAATTGGGTTTCAAACTGATGATTGTAGAATTTCAAAATTTTTAAATCTCCATAATTTGTTTTGCATTTTGTAATCAGCACATGGGGGTGCCATGTATTGATTTGGGGATTTTCAACCTTTCAGTAGATCTGGGTTGTACATTCCATGGATCTCTTTGATTGGCCAGTGCAGTTGGATATGTGGGCTGTACATTCCATTCATCCTAATTCCTAATCAATGGTGAATGCCGAGGCTCAAACATTTACCAAAATAAAAATAAAAATAAAAATAAAAATAAGGAAAAAGGAAATGCTGAGGTTGGAAATGGTTGTGTTTATTATAGCTGGGTTTTTGTGGGGTTCTGATTCTGTGATGATTTAGATAAATTCTCCGTTGTGGTTATATACATGTTTATAATTTAGAGAGAGAGAGAGAGAGAGAGAGAGAGAGAGAGAGAG
Organism: Liquidambar formosana; assembly: GCA_039720395.1. NCBI lineage: Eukaryota > Viridiplantae > Streptophyta > Magnoliopsida > Saxifragales > Altingiaceae > Liquidambar > Liquidambar formosana. Next base: position 27,037,722 of record CM077833.1, read on the forward strand.
AGAGAGAGGACTCTTTAACCTTTTCAAGTTCTGAAAATAAACTTGGTAAATGATTCCAAGTAACTGGCTGATACAATGTACTGGTCTAACACGAAATTTCAATGCCTCATTTGAGTATGCTGCAGACTGATTGGGAGGGTGGCTACTTTCCCCTTACACTCCACTTCTCCGAGGACTACCCCAGCAAACCCCCAAAATGCAAGTTTCCTCAGGGTTTCTTCCACCCTAATGTCTACCCTTCTGGAACTGTATGTTTGTCGATCCTTAATGAGGACAGTGTAAGTACTCACCACTGTTCTTACATGGCTTTTCAGATCTTCATGCTTGGTGTATTCAGCTGAATCGATTAAGTCTACAGTAATATAATATTTATTGTGTTTTGTCTAGGGATGGAGGCCAGCCATTACAGTGAAACAAATTCTAGTTGGCATTCAGGATTTGCTGGACCAACCCAACCCCCTTGATCCAGCGCAAACTGATGGGTATCAGCTCTTCATGCAGGTATTATGCCTTCTGTTAAAGTCTAAGATCTTGTTTCTCTCCTTCAACTTTTGTGTTTCTCCTTACTTCTATTATAAGCAATATGTCCTTGGCATTTGCAGGATGCTGCTGAGTACAAGAGAAGGGTGCGGCACCAGGCCAAGCAATATCCACCTATTGTCTAATGTTGATCTTGCTCTTGCAGATATGATTAGTACATTTGTTAGCCCCCTGTATTTATGCATAGACTGTTTGCTAGATGCTCATTGCCTGATTGTGAGCAAATTTTATTGGTGCTTGTCTCTGTTTGACCCTCAAGCATGGCTATTGGCCAGCTTTAAAACCTGAAATGCATGTTTTGATGTCCATTAGGTTGTGGGGGTGCATGTTTTGTTATGGTTTACTGTGTCTACAATTTAAGAATTTAATTGCTTTTGGAATTTTTGCTGTTGTGGGAAATCTTAAGCAAAATCTGTTATTTTCTTATGCAAGCATAGATGATTAAAATTTTGGATTAAACAAAAAAGAAATGTGGTCCTTTTGCACTAATACACTGGGAAAGGCTTATGCTCTTCAGAACAGTTGTTTTGAATGGGCCGCTGGATACAGGTATGTTATTTATTCTCCTGACAGCACTTATTTTTGAGAATTCCTTGGCTAATTGGCTTTACATAAGTTATGTTTTTTTGTTGGGTTAGGCTCCATTCCACCTGTCACCTGTCCCTTTTGAGAAGGGAGAGATTCTACTTTGGCTACATGGATAAAGATTACATTTTAAGGTTTTGAAACATCAAATATTTCTGAGCTCCTATTAATGGACAATACTGGCTGTTTTATATATATGTATATATATATCTATATCTATATCTATACTACCTATAAAAAGATGAATGTAAGAAAAACTTTTGATTGACTAATATACCCTTATTTTAATTTTAAATACACAACTACCCACCCTTCTGCATATATAGGAAATATAACAATAAGAAAACTATAATTCTAAAACACATACCTTAATATATTCTAAAACACATAATTTAATATATAAAACATAAATAGGAATTCAAAGGAAACGGAAACTATAATTCTAAAACAACAGCCGGAACACATACTTTAACATATTCTATATTACCTATAAAAGGTTGAATCTCATAAAAACTTTTGAACGACAAATATACCTTTATTTTTAAAAAAAAATACATATCTACCCGTTCTTTAATTGAAACACATAATAAACATTCTTATTATTTGGTAACAAATGAAAATTAGATTTTAATTCAAACTCTTAACAAATTAAAGTTAGATTTTTACTCAAATTTTTTTTTTAGAGCAACTATCAAGTTGTATAATGATATATATGAATATAAACTTTTTAAATATTCCGTTTTATGAAGAAAAAAAATTCTGAATATATATCTAAAGAGTTTTTAATCTTTCGTTGTACTTTTGAATTTTAAACTTTATCTTTTATGAAAAAATATAAAATCTTTATGTATTTATTATTTTGTATAACTAATATTATTTAAAAATATTCACGTGCAATGCACGTGTGCTCTATATATATATATATATATATATATATATATATATGTACATATATTGCGTGCAAGAGAAGGAAGTTTATATTATTTTTTGCATGCAAGAGTAAAGGAACGCATCTTTGTTCCCTAGTGGACAAATTGATTACATTGGTAGAGTTGCAGTTGCATCACCTGTTCTGTAGCTCATATGTGGAATCTGATTGAATGCATAGGCAACGGTAGAGTACTCCACTCATGTGTCTTGAAGTGGTGCAAAATTGGGCATATGCTAGTAAGAGTAATTTTGACCACTGCTAAAGCCGGTTGTAATGAAGACAACCATGCTGGCTGTGAGGAAATTTTGTGGCCGGTATTGGAGGATTGTCATGGAGTCATGTTTGCATGGGTCACAGATTAATTTTTATTTATTGGGTGGATTAAAGGAGCAAAAATAATAATAATTATAAATAATGTAATAACAAAAGCTTGTAAATCTCTTGGGGAGTCGGTGGTTTCTATGAACTATTAGCGAGGGCGAAAATTGGACTTTTAAATGAGACCTAGTGGCTAGCACAACTCAACAATGACTATTATAGGACACACATCCAAACGTTTTGTGAATTGTAACATATCATATGAGTTCACTGGATCTATCCACGGGATGACGTGGCTATGCCTAATCACAAAAACAATCAATGAACAGTAACAAAATACGGACAGCCACCCACGTGGGGGGACATGCTCATGGGACTCTTTCCCACCTGAAACGACGTACTCTTGTACGTTTCATTCCATCCTTGCTTCCTCTGAGCAGCCATGGTAAAGTCTGCTGCTCCCAATCATCAGCTAACACTAGCTCCGCCCATACGATCGAATCTCCTCAATTAGGGCTTTCAAGTCATTGTAAGACGACCCGCCTTCCTCCACGGCCTTATTCGCCAACTCACCCAGCTGCCTCGTTTTCTTTCTCATCTCCTCACCTTCATGGCCTTCATTCATCACTACATTCACCGCCTTCCTAATCTTGTCTCTGCTTATCAACTCCGTCTCCTGCATTGCCCACACCTTCCATATCTCATTCCCCACGGCCGCTCCGATTTTCAGCACCTGAGTCACAAGCTTCTCGTTGTAAAATTGCTCGGCAAAGATGGGCCACGTCACCATAGGCACGCCTGCGCTTACCCCTTCCAGTATTGAGTTCCAGCCACAATGGGTCAAGAACCCACCAATGGCCTGATGTTCAAGTATCAACACCTGCGGTGCCCATCCCCTTACTATCAGTCCTTTTCCACTTTTCTCCATCCTCTCTTCAAACCCTTCTAGTACTATCGATTCTTGGGGCCCATCCTTTTCGTCATCTTTGGTTGTTTTCAAAACTTTTCCTACGACCCAGATGAAAAAACAGCCTGAATCTTCGAGGGCACTGGCAATCTCCGTCAATTGAGCCTCGCTGAATCGGGTTAAACTTCCGAAACAGATGTAAAGAACCGAGTTGGGTTTCTTCGAATTGAGCCAACTCAAGCAGCTGTGTTCGTTGACAGAGGCCTTATCACCTCTTTCAGCTTTATCATCCGGGTCTCTGTTGAAGAGCGAAACCGGGCCTAAAAGCCACGCTCTCGTTCCAATTTCTTTTCTCCAGCAATCGACATAAGCCGGCTCCAACTCGTAAAAGCTATTCATCAACATCCCAAAGCTCTTCCTCTCAGCCTCTTTCAATTTTTCAAACAGCTCAGAAAATTCAGTTCTCGTTTTAACAATATCTGGTAATTGTGATCTCGTCAGTTTTATCGGGTCGGGCAGGCATGGGACGACGAATGTTTCGGTCTCGGATTCGATGTTCTTGTGAGGCTCATAACATCCAATGCGGTGCGAGAGGCAATGATTGAAGAACCCACTACCACTGAAAGCCAGCCTCGGTATGCCAAGTTCGGCGGCAATGTCGACAGTCCAAGGGAAGAGAACGTCGGAGGCAATGCAGTCGGGGCGGCGTTCGCGTAGAAGGTGTTCGATCTTTGGTTGAAGCAATCCTATGGCGTGGAAGAGCTTGATGGTCAATTCTGGCGTCGGGTGTAGAGACTAAGTTTTCGCAGCCTTCGGGGAGGCCTGCTTCGACGGAAGGGAACGGAAGGATGTCGAGTGCAATCTGTTTGCCGGATTTAACATCTCGATCGACGGCGCTTTTGAAGCGAGCGGCGTTCATTGGGGTGGTGATTATGGTGACTTTAACGCCGTGTGCAGCAAATAACCTGGCCATGTCCACGAGTGGCATCATGTGGCCTGGTGTCATATAGGGGAGGAAAATCACATGAAGTTGTTCATCTCTTGAACCCATTGGGGGCTTCTCAATGGAGAGAGAATTTTAGAAATAAGGAAAATGTATTCAACTTGATGGGCAGCGAGTTTGGGGAATGGAATGTAGCATTTAGGCGTAGAGTAGAAGCATCTAGGCGTAGAGTAGAAGCACCAGGTTGGCTTGTGAGAGTTTTTAGCTGTAGAGATATAGTCCAGAGAAAATTTATTGACTAGCCTAACATATCGGACTAGTCCGTTATGACTCTCAACTACAATAATCTGCTTGTGAGGGATGCAAACGGAATGCAGTCACTTGCATCCGCCCCTCTTGCCATTTTCTTTCCACTTCGTGCTCACTTTCTTGACAGGTGTCCCCCAGCCACGCAAGGGATTGGATGTATATATATATATATATATATATATAGTTAGGTTGAAATGAATTCTTATCCTATATATATAGAGCCGCGCAAGGGATTGGATAGTATATTTAATGAGTGATACTGAACACAAAAAGGTTCGAACCCACATGACATGCCATGTCAATCAACTTGTCGGTGTAAATCATGCCACATCATCGATGAAAGCAAAACCAATCTTCAATTCTTTATCACTAATCTTCTTTAATATCAATAAATGAATTTTAATGTTTGTACACAAAGTTGAATAAAATGCCAATATTATAATTTGGCATAGTTACAATGCCAAAATGTTTTTAGCATACGTATTATAATGGGAGAATGTTAATTGGGTTGTCAATGTTATTGGATTTATTTTATGGCAAAAGCTATGGTATCCATAGCATTAACCTATTATTTCACTTATGTAGGATCTACAAAAAGCCACAGACCATGTTGCATCATCCCATACTCAACGTGGTGCTAAATTCTCATACCAAATTATACAAACCCCTACAAGAACTTATCCTTGTATACCAGTTTACAAAACTAATTCCTATAATACACAAATCACTTGGTAATTCTATATCTTGGATAGTGAGGGAGTTGAGACTTGAACTCTGAGACCTAGGCTCTTTTCCCTAAATGGTAGGTTTTTTAATCTTTATTCTAACTTTGGTGTAGTTTTGAACTTAATTCCTACACAACGATAAATCGTGATTACTAACCACAATTTTAACAAAATCGTGGTTAGCAATCACGATTTTAACAAAATCATGGTTAGCAACCACGATTTTAGGTTGGGTGTACAAATCTGTATTTTTAATGCTCGTATTAGTATAAAAAATTTATACGCTAAAATCGTGGGTGCTAAGCACGATTTTGGATTAAAAATCGTGATTACGAGATGTGATTATGATGGTTAATTTAATGTGTTTAAAAAATTTAGAAAGGAGAAAAATTTTAGAAGTAAAATCGTGGTTGGCAACCACGATTTCATGCAGAATCGTGGTTAGCAACCACGAGTTTGTCCTGTTCACACCCTCAACACACTTTCCAACTCTCATCCTCTCCCGTCAGAAACCTACACACCTTTGCCCTTTCTGCCATCCTCTCTCTCTCTCTCTTCAGCCATGCCTCTTCTCCCTCTCTCTCTCCTTTTCATCCGTCCCGCTCTCTTTCTCTCTCTCTCTCTTTTTGTTTTCTCTTCTTTTCTCCTTTTTTGCCTCCTCATTTTTCCCCCATTCAAGTCAGACCCATACCTAACTGAGAAAATCTCTCTCTAAGGACTTGGACAACCTCTTCCATTTTTACATCTTTAACTGCCAGCAGAACCATGGCAGACCTGTTTTCTCTTTCTCTTCAGCCATGCCTCTTCTCCTTCTCTCTCCTTTTCATCCGTCCCGCTTTCTCTCTCTCTCTCTCTCTCTCTCTCTTTTTGTTTTCTCTTCTTTTCTCCTTCTTTGCCTCCTCATTTTTCCCCCATACAAGTCAGACCCATACCTGACTGAGCAAATCTCTCTCTAAGGACTTGGACGACCTCTTCCATTTTTACATCTTTAACTGCCAGCAGAACCATGGCATGATAGAGCACATCTGCTATCTCCGAGGCAGTCCGTGACTTATCCTCATTCTCTTCCAGTGTTCGACATAATTCATCTGCCTCTTCCCTGCAACTGAACATATAAGACCCGTAAAGACCTTAAAATGCTCATTTATAGCTTTGATCAATGAAAAAATAGTTCCTCAATTTGTTCAATGTTCAAGGAAAGGAATACGAAACAAGCATAAACCAACTTTCTTTCATTCTTTATGCATTTCTTTCTTTCTTTCTTTCTTTCTTTCTTTCTTTCTTTTTTTTTTTTTTTTTTCTCTCACCCTTTTTACGTCTTTTCCTCTTTCTTATTGGAGAAGAGGTATTAGGAAATTGTCGGCTAAGTTAGCAAGTAAACCATGTTAGAGATTGTGCAAACCCAGGTCAAAATCTTTTGCTTCAGCTAACTCTCTCACCTGTTTGCATTTCTGATTTCTAATGGGGAAAAAAGTGAAAAAGGTGATACAAATCAAGGGTTTCAGATATAAGGTTCCAAATCAAGGGTTCCACTCCTTAATTTTTATTTTTTATTACAGTAAAGGATTTCAAATCAAGGCAAAATGGAACTTTGTGAGAGGATGGCAGAAAGGGCAAAGGGGTGTGGGAGCAGGTCTGACCTAAGGAAACGGATGAAAAGGAGAGAGAGAGAGAGAGAGAGAGAGAGAGAGAGGGGGGGGGGGGAGAAGAGGCATGGCTGAGGAGAGAAAGAGAGGATGGCAGAAAGGGCAAAGGGGTGTGGGTTTTTGACGGGAGAGGGTGAGAGTTGGAAAGTATGTTAAGGGTGTGAATAGGACAAAGTTGTGGTTGCGAACCACGATTCTACATGAAATCGTAAATGTCAACCACGATTTCACTTCTAAAATTTTTCCGATTTTTTAATTTTTTAAACACATTAACCATCATAACCACATCCTGTAATCACGATTTTTAATCCAAAATTGTGCTTAGCACCCACGATTTTAGCGTATAAATTTTTTATACTAATACGAGCATTAAAAATACAGATTTGTATACCCAACCTAAAATCGTGGTTGTTAACCATGATTTTGTTAAAATCGTGGTTAGCAACTACGATTTATCGCTGTTTAGGAATTAAGTTTAAAACTACACCAAAGTCAGAATAAAGATTAAAAAACTTACCATTTAAGAAAAAGAGCCCTGAGACCGACACACAGAACAATCTCATACTTGACTGATGTGAAACGTTAGAATCCTAATAGAATCTTAATAGTGTGAGAGCTATTATCTATATTTTCATATTTTCAGAGGAATCTTTTATGAAAAATGATTTGACGTCTTACTAGAACAGGGAGAGAATGCAATCCAAAAGAAATACTGAGGAGGCAAATTCACAAACACATTGTGCGCGTCTCAGCAGCCGTAGAATATAGTAGATAGTGAATACTTTAGGTGGTTAGCAAAAGGACAACAAAAGTATTTACCGATCTCCAAACACAATAAGGAAGACAAATTCAGACCAAAAACGAGGAAGCCAAGGAGGCGAGGTATGAAACTGAAATTTACAACAAAATTTCAGATGTTGTACGAAGAAGAAGAAGAAGAAGAAGAAGAAGAAGAAGAAGAAGACAACCTGAAGTAAAAGGGGCTCTAGTACCGCGTAAACTAGCATAGATTAATTAATTGAAACCTAATCATGATAAAATCTATGATGGATACGTACCCGAGAGGAGATAACCGAAGCCACAGAGGGAGATGTGACAATCGGAGAGAGGAGGATTTCGAAATGGGACTCGTCGTCGAGTTGGGGGAATTTCAGATTGATTGACGGAGGAAGTTTTGTGACCGTTGGATGCAATGGCTGGTGAAGATCGCTTGGGTTAGAAGGGGAAGTGAAGATAAGGCTGTGTTTGGCAGTGAAGGAATGGGAAAGAGAAATCCGAGAGGATTTTGGGGTGATGTGCGAGCGAGTGAGAGGAGAGGGAATGAGAGACGGAGCGGAGTGGTCATGACTCATGAGATGAGAAGCTGTGAAGAGTGGAAGATGACGGAGAGACAGAGATATGGAATGAGTTTGTCTCCGACCTTTTTTAAAAATAAAAATAAAAAGTCTGAAAGCGTTATTAATACTAACGCGTTTTAAAGGCATTATTATTAATGACGCTTTCACAGTTTCTTTTCACCCCCCTTATCTTGGCACATGTATGTACATCCCTTTATCAAAGTATATTGATTATTGACAAACAAGCTGGTCTCGAATTTTATTTTATTTTAAAAAAAAATGGGCCAAAAGCACTATTACTAACAACCCTTTGCATTGAGAGCATTATTTGTTTTGTTTTGTTTTTCTTTTCCACATAGCAATTATGTCTAGAGGTGTTTCGGGTTAATATATTTTGATAAGGGGATGTACGTGCACTAGAAACTTATTTTTCAAAAAGGAAAAAGAAAAAAAGATCTACATCTGCCATGCATATGACTTTTATTAAATCAAATTATCGCTTGATTAGAAAAATATCAGAAAGGTCATGTGAATTAGCTTCTTAGACTTAATTTGATAAATTAATGGACTCAAACATAAGGTTTGACACTAAATTATTTCTAAGCGAATTTTCACGAGGACCGAGTATGAGTAGTTTAGTCATTTAAAGTATTAACAAGTTTACTGAGCTAAGTATTACAGAGTAATCTACATAAACTTGGCTAGATAAATTAATTTGACTTGACAAATTAACAAGCTTAGAGCATCTCCAACCACAATAGCTATTTTTTAGTTAAAATAACTAGCAAAATGACAATCTTTTGAAATAATCTAGTTAAGTTTTACTCTGGCCATACTAGATTACTAGCTATTTTGTAATTGCGTCCACTTTGAATAAGAAAAAGCATATCATAGATTGAGAAAAAAAAAAAAAAAAAACCCCTCACTTGAAAGAACTTGATATCTTTTTTGATAAGCTGAAAAAACTTGATATCATGATATACAGACTATAGATATATATACAAGGTGAAAAAGAAAAAACAAAATGATCCCTTGGGAAAGGCAAAAATCAATAATGATAGTTCAAAGAGTTAGAAAAATATTAACCAATGTATCTATAGTCCTCCTTGGAGGGCCTCTTTTCCTCTCTATATATACTTTGGGCAATCAATAACCCACTCAACATTGCATAGGATCCTTATCTGAATATACATAATCCTGCTTCTACAAGACCGTATTTGGGGAACGCCCACAGCTATCCAAGACTATTTCGAATAAATCGGCTTCGGACTCCTCATCGAAATCCATTGCTCTGTTGTTATTGTTGCCATTGTTGAGACTGCCTCTTGTTGTACATCGATTAAGCCATTGGGCGTCTATTCTTCCCATTGAGAAAAGCTCTCTGCTATCCTCATAGCCCAAGGCAGCAGCAGCCGGAGAATTTACAAGAGGGCCAATGAAGCAAGGATTTGGAGTGCGTTGGGCGTTTGCCGGTGCGTATGTGAAGACAGTCTGTCCAAAATTTACTAGAACTGTAATGTCAGTGTTTGCTGCGAGGGTTGGATAGAGAGGAGTCCCGAATTCCTCGGATTTGCAATGGATTACATGAACTAGCTCTGAATCTACTGTGAAGAACACCTTCTTCTGGCTGGGATCATACCCGCAACCAATCACCTTGTCTTTTCTTCCCCATTCCGCCTTTTCAGAATCGAACACAAGTTTAATTCCTAGAAAAGAGAAGGGAAAATTTTAAGCAACCAAGAATGAGACTATGTAGTAAGAAAATGCTCTAAATTTGCTTGATCAATTTATGTGACAGCTAACTGTGCCATGGTATGACAGCAAACGTAGCACACCACATCAGCCACCGTATTAGTTGGAAGCAAATTTGGACAAATGAATTGATTAATATAACATTGCTTAAACCAACTTCAAATATGGAGATATCCTTAAAGTAAATTGTCCTTGATGCCTAGTAGTACTCGGATGGGATGAGATATGGATGGTCTATGGTTCGAGTTCCTCCAATGTAACATCATAAAAAAGTCTCGTTGGTATTGCTTTAAATACAAGGAGTGATTATGATTGCCCACACAACAACCACCAACAAAAACCAAAGCCAAACAATTGATCCCACCATCATAGGAGTACCAAAATTAAACATTGCGCACACCAACACCACCAGAAAAACCAAAAGGCAACAAAATTAAACTACTTCAAACACAAGGAATGATCCCACCATCAGAGGAGGACAAGGAATGTTTATAATTTATGAATATCTGGTAGTGGACCACTTCTCATTTGAACTTTTTTGGCTAGTGCAGGGTGATTTGTTAGGCGGGGAGATTCATTAGTGGGTTCCCACTTCCTATTGCCTTATCACAATCTAAAATGTGGACTGTTCATTTCTAAGCCGTGTCTACTCTGTATAAAAAATTCATAACAACTGTATGTATAATGTATTTTACCACCAAAAATAAAAATAAAAATAAAATAAAAATTGTGTATAATGCAAGACAAATTACCATCCAGATAGACAGAACCATTGGAGTTGAATCCGATGGATCCTTGATAGCTGCCGGGAAGTTTCAACGGCAGCAAGCCGCCGCCGCTAAGCCCCATCGATAATAATGGAATTTCGCCTCTGCCATCATCTTTACCGCCGAGCTTTAATTCTTCGAGCTTGTTATTTGCCTTAATGCTAGTAACATGAATTAAAGAATTCGAATTCACTTTCATATTGAAATTCTCCTGTATGAGCTTTGTCCTCTCGCCTTCCTTTACTTTACCAACCGATTCATGATCGTCTTCGCGAGAGGACAATATTGTAATTTCGAAATAGGCTTCTTCGGGGAAAGAGGAATTCCCCAATGGAGGCCCAGGCAAGGGCAGAGCCGTTCTAATTACGGAGGCAGCAGCCAAATGAGGAGCACTCGTGTTGGTCCTTTTTAACCCTGAATTCAGCCTGATCTTCTGCATGAAATCCGCCGAATTCTGGCACACTTCCCAGCTCATCTCCGCCTCTGTTTCTCTCCCTTGATCCCCGACCGCACATAATCCCAACAGCGTTGACTTTGTGGACGGCGACGACATGTAGGCCGTGAATGCGAATCGAGACCATCCGTTCTCGACGGCGTCGGTGACGAGGGAAGGATGATCCGCCCAATTGAACAAAGGTTTCGCCGAAACCCCACGTCGGACTTTTCCGTAATAATTCGCCCTTCTCTTGTTGTCCATCTCAATCTGGCGATGAAGACTCACATGGTGGAGCTTCGCAATCCCATCTTGCAAGCTCTCCGTTCTCCTCGTCGTGTCCACAAAATCCGTACGACGCCGCTTCGAACAACAAGAAGAACATCGCCAAATAAGGACGATCAGAAGGAGAATTAGAGCTCCGGCGGACACCGCCGCCACCGTGACATGCAACCAACCAATCATCCCCTCTTTCACAAAATTATCTTGTCCAATTCTTTTCCCCTTTTTGGATTTTTCTATGTCAAATAAACAAGGGTGGATTTTGAATGGTTTTGTAAAGAATGGAGAAACAAAAGGCTATAAGGAGGAGGACAGAGACGGCATGGGGCGGGGGGGCAGGCGTGGACTAGGACTGGTTCAAGAAAGGCAGGAGCGTGGTCGAAACAAGCAGTAAAAAGTAGTAAAGAGATGGCCTTAGGAGAAGCATATTCCTGAGGGATGACTTAACACCTTCTCTTTATTGTCTCTCTTTTAATTTAATCAAAACCGACACCATTTCCTCCTTTAAAATACGCGTTTGCTGATACATTGGATTTTCAAAGGAGAGAGAGAGAGAGAGAGAGAGAGAGAGGTGTATTGCAAACGTTGTTGCACATAAGTGCTTCTAGAAAACAGTTGGAGCACATAAAGTACTTCTATAAAACAAAAACCAAAAAAAAAATATTGGAATGGGTGGACTTTCATTTTTTTTTTTTTTTTTTTTTTTGGTTTCCTAATTTCTTGTCTGATGTAGGGAGATTGTGAGAGGAGACAGTGAAAACCGGCTAGACGGAGACTGTTGGAAAGGTGAAGAAAAAAAAAAAAGAGAGGAACGAGAAACATGAGAGACACAAATTTATCGTTATACGTGTTGGAAGTTGGTTTGTCGAACGACAGTTTAATCCAATGTTGTTACCTCAACTGCCATCACATAATCTGCTGCGGGCCAATGGGTTAATAATGCTGTCATCCAAACAAAAATTGAAAAAGGGTATGCCAGAATCATCATAATCTATTTTAGCAATTAAAGAAAATTAGGGAGAAATTAAAGAATTAGGAGCCATTGCCATATAAATGATTGTTAAAGAAAAAATAATAATTTCAATCGATTATGATTTCTTTGGTGTAAAGGAAATTTTATAATAAGTACCTCAAATACATAAGAAGCGAGGAAAATGATTATTTTTTTTTGTTCACTAATTTTTAGTCAAATAACTATTTTAATTGATGAACATGGGCCAATGAGTTTCGAAAGCGCTTTTTGTGGTTTGTTGGTTTTAATTGAAGTTCTTTCCCTATATATATATACAGTTTTGATCGTGTGCGAGATATCTCACTAGATATCTTATATGATTAATTAATCATGACCGTTTGTAAACAACATCCGCATGTATATAAGAAAAATACAAACATCTAGTGTAACACTCATAAGGATTTTGACTACAAAGTCAATGGAAATCTTCCATAGGATAACTCACTTTGCTATTTGGGATGATTCATGTGACCCTCTAAATACAGTGTACAGTCTGCTGTATATAAAATTATCAATGCATTCTATAAACATTACATATGAGACAAAGATAAAAGGGAAAAATATAATTGATAGAAAGACAAGGATAGAATAATACTAGTGGTTGCAACCACGATAGGAATTGAAAAAAAAAAGAAAAAAGTGATGACAAATAAAGGATGGACTTTCAATGGCCTTAATTAGGATTTATCTCCATGCCTGGCAAAGTAAAAGGCCATTTTATTATGGGATTTCTTTTGGAAAAAGGCCATTTTATTATTATGAAAAGAGAAAGTAAAGCAAACAAAAAAGGAAAAAAAGAAAAAAAAAAAGAAAGGGAGAAAGCTCCCACTGAGAATCAACGAGAAGCCCTTTTTGGTAGAAGAATCACGAGGCAAAACCATGTAAGTAAGAGCTCCTTCATCTCATTTGTCCCTCCCCTCAGAGACAGAGTTCTCGCTAGAAATGATTGGGTGTTGTGTTTGTTTGTTTGGGGGGAGGGGTTATTTTGGGTCTCAAGGAAATAGAGATGACGCGTGAAGATACGTCAAAAATGCGTCAGGCCTCATAATTTTTACGGGTTTGAGCGGTTGAGGCGTTGGAGCCCAACGTCCGAAGCTGGGGCCATTTTGTTCTTTGCTTTTGGCCTTTAAATGGCCGAAAGGGGTCAAGAAAAGGATGCCACAGTCTTACCGTTTGAATGAACCACTTTCGAGCAACCATATTGAAACCATCAACGGAATTGCCTCCTTCATAGATATAGATCCCACCAAGTGTGGGCCCTATTAAAATGTATTATAACCTTTAAAAAATTTAGTTCACTTTGAATGATTTCTATCATTTCATAAATTTGCACTCTATTGAATTGTTTGAATGATGGTGAGGCTTTTGACAATGTTTTCAGAGAATCAATAATTGTAATCAATTGATTAGAATTTTTAAAGAAATGAGTTGATCTTCTGAAAACTTAACGTACTTAACAAGACTTGTTAAATAGTGAGCCCTAATGATTTCTATGATGCTTGTGTTGAGTAATTTCTACACAAGTCATGACCAATTTGATCTACGAAGGAGAGCTTAATAAGAGTTTGTTCGACAAAGTTATTTTTCTTTCGAAGACTAGTGCACCATTTCCTAGGTGAGAATAATATTGTGTGCTACTTGCCTATGTGGATGAAACTATTTTGATTGGTACTAATTATATATGTTGGAGACAAGGCTTGAGTTTATTCACAAAAACTTTGGAATTTCGATATTAATTTTTAGGTAACATCGTAAAATCTAATGAGTTGGAATTCTGAAACCACTTTCTCTCGACTATTAACTTTAGGATAAGGGTAATCATCGTCTTAATAAAATCTTCAAAAACACTTGTTAAAAATACAATTTTATCTAAAGAGCACAAGCTCACTAATAACAATGTGAGAAGTAGTGTTTGAATTTGTTGCCCTAGCCCTTACTTGACACCTCTCTCTCCTTTAAGGCGGAGATCCTAATTTAAAGTTGAGGTAAAATGTATCTCCGAAAATTTTAATTATCATCTATGATGGGAGGAAGAAAAAAAATTGTTGCCCCAAAAGGGTCATCACATTTCTTATTATTATTATTATTTATCATTATTTTTGTGTTTAAAAGAAATAAAAAAATAAAATTTGTCCACCCCATTTTGGACTTCAATTTACAAAAACTCTTTTACATCTCAGCTGGGAATTTGGGATATACCAAGACCCGATTCCAATCGGGATTATGGTCTACAGTTCTACACAACTTCCTTATCCCAATCTAGTACGGAGTACTACACTCGTCAAACCAGTAGTCGATACAGAAACCCTCACTTCTCCTTCTCCTTCTCCTTCTCCCTCACAATCACACCCACGCACAGACCAAAAGTATAAATGAAGGAATGATGAACCCTCCCTGCTATGCAGCAGACACCCTCCTTCTCAAACCCCTTCCTTTATACACCCGTCGTCTTTTCCTCCCCAAAACTAAATTCCCTCTTTCTCAATCTCTCAAACTCACCCACTTTCCCTTATTATCAAAACCCTCGTTCAATCTCACCCCCCGTCGATGTCGAATCCACGCCACCGCCGCAGACCGTGCCGCCTCCGCCTCTATGTCCGATATCGACATGGTCCGGAACAAAGAAGGCGTCTACGCGCCTAAACAGAAAAAGGTCGTCGTACTTTGGGACCTCGACAATAAGCCCCCTCGCGGCCCGCCTTACCAGGCGGCGATGGAGTTGAAGCGGGTGGCCCAGCGGTTCGGTGAAGTTGTTGATTTCTCCGCCTACGCGAACCGCCACGCTTTCATCCACCTCCCTCAATGGGTCCTCGAGGAACGCCGCGAGCGACGCCGTATGGATATCTTTGAACGCAAGGGCTTGGTGACGCCGTCGGAACCGTATGTATGCAGTGTGTGCGGTCGGAAATGCCGCACCAATCTCGATCTGAAGAAGCACTTCAGGCAGCTTCACGAGCGGGAGCGGCAGAAGAAGCTGAATCGAATGAGATCGCTGAAAGGGAAGAAGCGTCAGCGGTATAAGGAAAAATTCATTTCTGGGAATCATAAGTACAATGAGGCGGCGAGGTCTTTGATTAAGCCTAAGGTTGGGTATGGACTCGCTTCGGAGTTACGCCGTGCCGGTGTGTTCGTTAAGACGGTCGAGGATAAGCCGCAAGCGGCGGATTGGGCTGTGAAGAGGCAAATGCAGCATTCGATGAGCCGAGGGATTGATTGGTTGTTTTTGGTTTCGGACGATTCGGACTTCTTGGAGATGTTGAGGAGGGCGAGGGAGGCGAATTTGGGGACGGTGGTTGTGGGTGACTGGGACAGGGCATTGGGGCAGCACGCAGATTTCTGGGTGCCGTGGATTGGGGTTGAGAATGGGGATGTTTCAGAGAAGGATTTGGTGCCTAGGAGTAGGAGGAGAAGTGAATTTTTGGATAGGGATGATAAATTTTCAGTTACGCAATACGATGTAGGTGTCGACAGTGAGAGCAATTTGGAGAGTTTGATGGATGAGCTTGTGGCGATGAGGTCAGAAATCAATGGTGTAAAGATTTCAGCTTTTTCTGAAGGGGAAGAGGAAGACTTGTCAGGGGAACTAAATGGTGATGAGGATGATTTGTTATGGGATAGCGACGATGAGGAAGCAGGAGAGGAAGATGGGTATTTTTGATATGGCAAGGGTAGTTGGTTGAAATTTTATTGTGGACCGTTCCATTCTCTAAATGGAACCGGTATAGTTTGCATTGGTTAAAGAATTGTGCATAAATGAATTAATATTCAGCTAGCATTGGAGTTCCATAATGAAGAAGGGTTAAGAAGAGGTGGGACGATGGAAGATGTGGCCATTACAGTGGAGGGGTGAACGATGTTGGTTGTTCAATTTTTCTGTGAATTCATAGAATATCTATAACTAGATTTAGCTGTTTGGATATTCTCATTTGAAGGTCCACATCAGTTTTTCCATCGTGCACTGTATCCTCCTCTACCAGATTTCCTTTCCTTCAGAACATTTCATTGTGAAGGTGAACACCCTTGCTATTGTAATCCGCAGATGGTATACCGGCTGACCCATATTACTACATTTCAATTTGTCTACTTCTGTAGAGTTGGAACTTGAATATATTTCAAATACCAGATTTAATTATAATATCTAGTACAACATTTCCATCTATCTAGACTTATTTTGTTTCAGGTGTTGTTTTAGTACTTGCCTCATGTTTATTGTATGATATGCTTACTTAAATTGGGCGGGGCGTTCATAAGCATGTTTAGATTTTTTGCTGAATTTTAACATTGGGTGGGAGATAGCTGTTCAATCAAATTAGCATGATCTGTTTTGATTTGCTTATAGATGAATTGCAATCGATTGGCCTTATGGGCCCTTACATTAGCCAGCCCGCGGCCCGCCGCGGGGCGGGGTGGGGTGGGGGGGGGGGGAGCTAAATTTGTCTCAGATAAGTGAATATATATATATGTTGCTTTTACTAATCATATTACTTCAATAGGCGTTCTCTGTATGAAATGTTGTTCATGGTTTGTTTTGGATATGATGGCTATTTCTTACTCGATTGTCAACTGGTGCTAAAGGTGATTATGGTTGCACCATGAAAAGAGAACTTCCAAATCCGCCCCAACACCAAGCTAGGTTGGGACAAGGTAAGATGAGAAAAATTATCGGGCTGGGCCGGGTTCCGTCTGGGTGATGACTAATAATCTATAAAAATTTTAGAACCCTAACCCTAATCAAACACAAGAAAAAATGCTCACTGAAGCACCAAAAACCCTAAATTCAAATGTTTTTTTTTTATAAGGAAATTCAAATGTTTTTTTGTGAGGAAATGCACACAAAAATGAAACAAAAACAAAACTACAGACTTCTAGAACAGTAACTCAAACATTGACGAATAAGAAAACAAATTCTAGAAGAACCTTAGCCCTAAATCAAACACTTAAAACCCTAAATCCAAATGTTTGTAGCAAAGAATACACACACAAACACACACACACACACATATATGAACATTGATCAATGCTGTGAGATAAAAATGATTGCTGTGATTTGACAAAATTGATGGCCTATTTAGATTAGAATTTCACAAGATGATTCACGCAGCCCACCCGGAGTTGTTGGCATTAAGGTTCCATTGGGTTTGAGTATAAAACTTCAAACCAAGGAACAAAAAAAGTCTAAATTAACCATATGTTCCTGAAGAAAATAGAGTGCCTCCCAGGAAAAAAAGGTGTTTTTCCTGTTTTTCCTTTTTTTTTCTTTTTTTTTTTTCTTGGGCAGGGGGGTGTTGGGGAACCAAAATGAACAGGTGATCAAGGCTGTGAGAAAGACATGATGGCCCATTTAACAATTTATATAGCACTAAATGGAGTAGGATGGCTTAAGGTGATTCTTACAGCCCAGTTTTAGCCCACCCTGAGTTGTTGAGTATAAAACTTCAAGGTAAGGTACCAAAAATATCTAAATCAACCCTATATTTCTGAATAAGAAAATAGTGTGTGCAAATTTGAAATTGGAACATCCTAGTTTGTACTACCCTAAGGCTGTTGCTTTTCTTTTTTGCGCACTCTCTCTCTCTGCCCATCAAGTTGTATGGGGAGTAACTCTATTTGGAATGACATCAATTATAATGCTTGCAGTCTTCTTAGAGGGTAAATTATCTATAGAGAGGGCACTGCTCTTAATGTACTACTTTTGTTCTTCAATTATCTGGCTGAATAAAATTGAACAATAAGGGTGGAAAATTCAGATTTACGCGTCCATATCAATCATTTGGTCCTTGTTTCACTTGTGCTACTGTGATCTTATATGTCGTTGTTATGTAAATGGAAACCCTTTCCCTATCACTTCCACATCTCCTTAGTTTGACTGTCAAGATTGACGAACAAAATTCGGTTCTTATTATTTTCCTTATTCATAAATAACTTTAGCTATTTAGAATGGGAATTGCCCGATGAAAATTCTCACTTATTTTGAAGCTTCATTTTGCACTCCTTTACCCTCCCAACTTTATGGAAATCATAAAACATGAACTCTGATGTGCAAATGCAATTGAGGTTCCAACGTTTGATTTCATGTGAAAGTTTGGTCACTCCAGAAATTAGTATAAGAAGCTTATGGCCATGGTTACTGTGGATCAGAAGTAATATATTCAATTAAAGCATTAAAACTGTATATATATATTTTTTCCAATTCCCATATTTTTTATTTATTTATTGGGTAAATTACATTAAGACCCCCTCTAAAATCTGACAATTACAAATAGACCCCCTCACGTTTCTGAAATTACATTAAGACCCCCTCCCTCTAACTTCTGGCCATAATCCGTTAAATCACTTTCAATTTTTTTTCAAAATACCCTAATTACCCTTATTGGATGACAACTTCCATGTTAAATGCATATAACTCATCAGTTTAACACATTCATCCAGTACATTTGATTGATTTATTTATTTATTGATGAACAACTAAAAGATTATATATATATATAAAAGAAAAATGCCAAAAAGCTTAAATTTTTGTCCAATTGATGTGGTAGCCGTCAGATTTGCTCATTAGAAACAATTATATATTTAATTGATGTGTAAAAATTTAAAAAAAAAAATTGATTTGCCAAGTTGCTATCTCATTTGCCACCTCTATACGTACATCTCCATTATAATAATTCTTTTTATTTATTTCTACATATGAGTAATGCTACATAGCCCTTTGTTTTTTTACTCAAATCTACTTACTCAAATGAGGTGGCAACTTAGCAAATCAATTTTTTTATTTTTTATTTAAAAATTATTTAAAAATTTAATTAAATAAATAATTGTTTCTAAAGAGCAAATTTGACAGCTACCACATCAGTTGGACAGAAAATTTAAATTTTTTTTAGCATTTTTCTTTTATATATATATATTATCTTTTAGTTGTTTATCAATAATAATTAAAAAATTCAAAAGTATTGGATGAACTATTGGACTGGTGAGTTATATGTATTTAACATGAAAATTATCATCCACTAAGGGTAGTTAGGGTATTTTGAAAAAATTTGAATATGATTTAACGGATTAGTAGACGGAAGTTAGAAGGAGGGGTCTCTTTGTAGTTTATTTTGTAAAGTAGGAGGTGTCAATGTAATTTTAAAAACGTGAGGGGGTGTATCTATAATAGTCAGATTTTAGAAGGGGTCTTATTGTAATTTACCCTTATTTATTTTGGATAAGGACCCATAGTTTATTTCAACTGTCCTGTCTTCTTTAATTATTTGTAATTACTACTGATTGTATCGAATGCACTCATTTCTAGCCCTTTGTTACATTGTTTATACTTCATAGTCATCGACGTTATCCTGCAAACATCAACATTCTACTTTATACAAATTGTCTTTTGTTTTAATAGAAAATGTGCTTATGGTGTTTTTCCTGTGATGGTAGCACTTTCTCAATTATTACTCATTGAAGAGGGTTATTCCATTTTGTCTGAGTTAGGCCCTTGCCTGGGGGCTTGATATGAAAATTATAGATTTTTGGTTTAACAAGCAGCTTAGCCACTGGCAATGCAAGGACCATTGTTTGCAAGGATTGAACGACAAATTGAAGTGGGTCTCCAGTGATCTTTTGGTAGTGGATTGAGTACAGCCTTCTTGTCGAGGAGGTCTTATTCTACATATTAAAATATATAAATATAAAGAAGAAAACTGTATATCTAGGAAAAGCGTAGTTCAAGACTTCAAATAACTTTAGCTGTCAGCCAAAAAAATTAAAAAAAAATAGGGAATAGGAAAGGAGGAATAAATTATTTAGGAGGGAAAATAATTTCCCTATACTTGTAGCCTTTGTTTCATCAAGAAAATACAACGAAAAGGAAAGAAGGGAATCCATTCGTAAGCAAGCAATTTTGAGTAATTTCTTTTCCTTTCCCTTCTTTTGTGACCCAAACAAAAAATACACCTCTTTCTCCATTCCGTAAAAGATTGTTGATAATGTCATCTCTTTTGGGGTTGGTTAATATTGGAGGGAGTCAAACCTTATGGTGCGTTTGAATGAAAAATTTGCAAGAAAAATTTGGACTAAGATGAGATTTTAACCTTAATCATTGCTATTGTTGTCACTAAATTTGGTATTGAAATCTCATCTTTACCCAAATTTCTCTTACAATTTCCCCCCTCCAAAAGCAATATTAAGTCTTCCCATATCCCTGCCCACTTGAACACCATTTGAGCTAACCCCGTTAAGATATTTCAACCTTAAATTTGACTAATTCTTATGCACGAATAAAGTCACTACTCTCTTCACATCATTTAATTTTTAGAAAAACTTAATTACTAACTAACCTCATAATGTCTAAGGTAAATTGCAGAGAACTCCCTAAAGTATAAGGGGGATCAGCAAATAACTCCCCTTATGTTTTAATTTTACCAATGTGCCTCTAGTTTAGTTGGGGATTTAATTGGTTTAACATCGTTAACAGTAAACGTGAAAAGACTGATATATCCTAAATCCTCCTTATCACATGCACCTTCTAGTCAAAGGCATTTTGAGCAACATTGGTCCGTTAACGGTATCATGTGCTACACAGGTAACTAATTTTTGTCAAATTTCATCAACAATGAATGAAGGTGGGACACATTGACAAAAATTAAAACATAAGAGGGCACATTAGTAAAATTAAAATATAAGGGGTTATCTATTAACCCCATATTTTAGGAGATTATATGTAATTTACCCTAATATTTATCCCATGGGATGAGACTATGCTTTCGTCATTGGCAAAATATATTTTATTCTTCTGACCCGATGGGATAAGACGATGCTATCCTATGGTTTTTTTTTTTTTTTTTTCTAATCACTAATCCTATGATCCTATCCTTCGTTTTGGATCAATCCTTCCTGCCTATCACCATCAGCCGGGACAATAATTTCCTCAAGCAACGGCCTTCAACGAGAATAACCAAGGACAAAAACTGCCATTTCTTCCTCTCCATTTTATTTTATTTTTAAAATTTATTTGTCTATTTGTTATTTTCTCCTTCTCTTTTTTTTTTTTCTTTTCTTTTTTTTTTCCTTGGTACAAAAGGAAGTGCTCAACTTCCTAATCTATTTTACTCCTACTCTTTACCCTTACTCAGTCTCACCACTAAGTCAACCCCATTGACTCTATTTCCTAATTGGAATAGCCAATTTTAACAGAGAGTTTACCTCAAACCAAACAATGATAAGTGAAAAAATTGGTAGATGCTGCACAATTTTTGCAAAAATCACACCTGAGTGCAAATTGGGGTAACAACCTCTATTTCAAGTATAATTTATGGAAAGTTGGATCAATCTTCTTTGTATCGTGCCAATTTAATCAAATGTTTTCAAAGCGACAGTGTGTTCAATCATGTATAGCCATTTATGTGTGACGACTCAGTAATATTATCACCCATAAAGAGAAAAATTCAGCACGCTACTTTCGAAATAAAGTTGGAAAGAGAAAAGAGAAAAAAGGAAAAAGAAAAAGGCTTGCTACTTATGTATTGGATAACAATTTGATGTCGTCAAATTATTGCATTCAGATTATCACTTAATTATTTAATTACCGACAAGTGGCCAAGATTGGTGCAACCCCACACTCCTCCAAGATATGCATTGGTTTTCTCACCGACCCTAACAAGTAAGGTAAGTGGACAAGTCTCCCTAAAAATAAAAATAAAAAAATCTAAGTGGAAAGTCTAACCTGTAACCTCGCAGACATTTTCTGTGCAGAGACACCTTGTAGATGCAGTTAATAGGGGTGGATGGCTTACCCAAAAAAAAAAAAAAAAAAACAAAAAAAAGGGAGGATGAAGAATGGCCATCCTGCATTGAGTTGTGTGTGTGGCCAATCGCTTTACCCGGAGAAAAAAATGGAAAATCCAACTGGGTAGCCGACCATTGTACCCGTCCACCACATGGTGTCATAAAATTTGATTGAAACCCACCAATTGATGGTCTTATCCACTGAATCCAGTTCGGTTTCCATCACATTTGTTTGGATGGCTGGAAAGCTTTTGGTAAACCCTCGAGGTTGGGCGAAAATACGATTTTGGATAAATTTGGAAATTATTCGACTGTCTTGGAAAAATAAAACTAAAAACTCGACATCTTTAAGTTATTGCATTCATTCTACAATCAATAATATATCCTTTTCTATATATACTTTCGATTTAGTTTAACTATCGAGTATATGATATTTTAAGGAAAATTAGCAATTAGGAGCAATTTGTACATTACAGAGAATTAGTCTGATCCTAATGATTTGGGATATCCCTCATTTGATAAAAAATAAATAAATAAATAAATAAGAAATTATCCTACTCACTACTCTGTGTACCCAAAATTATATTTACCAGAGTTTTTGCTAAATATTGAAAGATTTGTATGTTTAAAAGGTTACATGAATTATTAAAAAACTTGACGATTTACTAACCATGAGTACACCAAATCAACTCAATAAAACCAATCAATTGGTGGGTTTCAATCAAATATATCGATAACCTTTATCCATTCTATGTCAATCAATTAGATGGATGAAAAATTATAAAGAACATTTGGGGCAGAGGGTATGCAAATAGATGGTTTAGGTTACCCAACACAGTTGATTTAGTACAATGAAACGAGATATATTAGGGAATTGAACCAGGGTTGAAAGAATTGTTGTATACCCCGAACTAAAAGGGGATCTACTCATTGCCGTACTGATCGGCTCGTTTGTTGAGCTGAATGGGACCTCAGGTCAAGCTAAATAGAGTACTAACTCTTGTGATCCCAATCTGGAGGTGATGTTGAACTTATATTGATAATAATTTTGAGCCTGTACTGAGTGACTCTATATGTAAACTATGCTTTCCACTTCGGATTGTCCTTATGATGTTGAGATTGGGATTATTTCCACACAACTCAACACAATTGATTTAGTAGAATGAAACGAGATATATTAGATTGTGGGTTTTGATCATATGAATTGAGAGGGGATATGCATTTAACATGCAAAATAAGTAAAGAGGAAGATAAAGAAGAAAGTCACTATAAGAACAAGAAACTTACCAAAATTGTGGAGTCCAAGACTCAAGCCATCTTTATCTTCCCTTTTACGGGGGGAGGTAGAGGGATTTGGATTTGGTGCAGTTACTGGATGGTACAGTAAACGTAGGATTGATGACATGTAGGTAAGGAGGAGAAATAAAGGGCTGTTAGGTGTTGGACGTCAAATGCATCTCTCAAATTTCAGTTCTTCATTTCTCCTCCTTGCTATGCATCATCGATCCTACGTTTACTGCACTATGCAATAAAAGTAACCAACCGCACCAAATCCGAATCCAGAGGGAGAGGTGCCATGTTGACTATGAGTATTGAAGCCTTGAAAGTGTAAAACACGAGAAAGTTTTGGCATGCATTGGGTCCCATATTTATCCCCTAAGCTAGCCCTTGTCTTATTATTATTGTTATTATTATTATTATTATTTTTTAATTTCAATTATTGTTGGGTGGGAGCAGTGGGAACCTGGATATCTAGGTGGTAGTTCCTTGGGCACAGATTATCCTCACATAGGTTCATTTATCCAATAATGAGAGAGTAGGGATTTGAACTCAAAAAGAGAGAGAGAGAGAGAAAGAAAAGAAGAAGATTATGCAAGCACATTTCTCCATTTAATTATTAAACTAGTTATCAAGCACATGCAATGCGTGTGCAACATATTTTTTCAAGTTTCTTAAACCACATGTGTATATATAGGAGATAATTAAGGAGAAAAGGTTGTGGTGGATTTTTTAAAGTTGGTAAAATTATCAAATCAGTCTCTTAGCTTTATTAACTTATAAAGGTGTTTTATTATTTTCAAATGTGATCCAACTACAAAAAGAATTGGCTTTATGTAATAAAATAGATATAATAGATAAATTATTAATTACAACTCAACACGTGTCATTAAGCCACGTATTAAAAAAACCATAAATAATCAGGCCAACTCCACGTTACGTTTTGAATGATAACACAGGAGAAGAATAAGAGGCAGTAAATTAATAAAGTAACCAGATAAAGCCAACAAGAAACGGAAAGTCAGATTGAGAAGTTTGAAGCAGGCAGGCTAGCTAGTATTTCTTCTTTCGCCTATTTTAAATTTCCACCATCGAAGATGGTCATTGCGTGGACGGAAAAGTCGCTGTCAAACGCCATCTATCCACCACCGGCACCGACCTAGCTACTTTCTCTCAACAATATATAACCAACGCTACTTAATTGCTCTCAAGTCTGACCACTTCTCTCTAAAAACTCCAATTCATTTGCACATGTCAACAAGCAACCCTTATCCTCACCACCTAGACAAACAAATATTATCGCACGTTTGACAAACACGACCATAGCCCTTCGCATTAAGGGAGGTTCGTGTTTGCGTAGTCGAAGATGAACCTCCCACGTCGGCATTGCACCACATGCCACAAAATGCGCCGTATGTTATAAAGAAAGGGACAAGTACCCTATTCACCGAATGAAAAAAAGAAAAGAAAAAAAGAGATAACAAACAGTCCCCTCTTTATTTTTTTAGACAAATGACAATTGTCGAATGTGTTATGACAAATGCCCCACTAATGGGATATACCGACGCCGAAGTTATATGTTGGACATGTATGGAATGTGTTTTCATGTTCATAAAAAGGTCCTAGTTTCAAAAACCAATGACAAGTTATCTCACAGTCGTAACAACTTCTAACGGAACAATACTTGTTTGTTAAGTGGAGGAGCTCATTCTTTCATTCATCCTTCACTATGTGTCCCAAAGACTTTATGAAAATCGATCGTGTGCAACATGTTTACGTGATTATATAAGTACGTGTCTATATCTATGTGTCTATGTACCTATGTGAATACGACTGTTTATTCGTATGCATGTTTGTGTCCATGTATCCATATGTTTGAAGTATCTCTTTTCTAAACTGACAATATGAATTTCATTTGGGTCTCACGTGAATAAAGAGGAATGAATTTGGTGTTGTTATAGCAGCATGTTGTGTATGATCACACAATTAGTGTATTACCAGTCATGCGATCGTACACAGGCTGGCAACACACCAGTCGTGCCATCATGCACAGCATATTTTAAGATAGATCAAATAGCATTGCTCATTGGGAAAATTACAGATAGGTCCAACTACGAGCAAATGATTATTACAGATAGGTCTAACTAAGAGCAAATGATTACAGTCAATACAAATAGCTACTAACTTAACTAATAATGACTAGGAGTGTTAGTGGTTTAGGTTAAAATCGAGAACCAAATCGAGCCAAACCAAACCGACTGGTTTGGTTTGGTTTTTTTGTCATTAAGTTTGGTTTTAGTTCTAATTTTAGAAAAGCGAATTAAATTGGTTTGGTTTTGGTTTTTATGTTTGAAAAATCAAACTAAATCGAAAAACCGAAAAAACCAAAAATATAAAATATATGTATATTTAATTTTATATATTATATATCAAACTAAGCAACGATAGCTCAATCAAACCCGTTACAACGCTAGTGTTCGCCCAGCTCGGGACCTTATACTCAGTTCGGGACATCTGTTCCATGACTCACACTACAATCCAAATCGCCACTACAGTCTAAAACTAATAATACAGCTGTAATTCCTGACACAGCGGTTACAAGAAATCATGATTCTTTGCTCAACCATGATTAGTAAACCATGATCAAACGGTTATTGGCAAACCATGGTCAGATCTAACCTAACCAAGGCAGTTACTTGACCTCACATAGTCAGTTCATACAGGTGGGTATAAATAGAATACGATATAGCCGAATAAGGTAAGCTACAGTACCCTAATCCTCTAAAATTCATTTTCTTCCTTGCTTCTTTTTCCAAAAACAGCGATTGACTTAAGCTTTGGAGAGGGTTTGGCCAAAACTCACCTTAGCCTACCCTCTGACTTTGTTTCTTAGCTTGTGAATGCAGGTCCACACGTGAGATTCAGCTCCTCTATCATTAGCAGTTCTCAGGGAACAGATTTTTACCCCGCACAGATATAATGTTTAATGTTTTTTTTTTTTTAGTTGCTAATGTAATGCTTTTATTAAAAATGCTTTTATTTGGAGTTTGGCATGTCATTTTTTTCATTTTTAATTATTTGTTGCTACTTGATATGTTAAAATTGAAACTGTGTGGAAATATCTCTGAACCGAGGTTCCAGCTCGGGATGGAAGGTTCAGTTCAGAGACGCTGACACGTGGCGAAGACTGTTCAACCAGGCTAACCACAACGTACGTGATTCACCTCCTACGATCCAGCTCGGGGCAAGGGGTTAAATCACGTCACTTGACACGTGGTTAATACCGCACAGTAGGACCTGCTGCAAAGCACGTGATATTCCAATTCGGGACATGGTTTTCATCTCGGGACACCTGTCCTATGACTCACACTACGATCCAAATCCTACTACAGTCCAAAACTGTCCCAGCAGATATAATTCCTGACACAGCGGTTACTAGAAACCATGGTTCCATGGCCAACCATGATCAACAAACTATGGTCAGACGGTTATGAGTAAACCATGGTCAGATCTGACATAACTAAGGCAGTTACCTGACCTCACATGGTCAGTCCGTACAGGTGGGTATAAAAAGAATACGATACAGCCTAATTTGGTAAGCTACAGTACCCTAATTCTCTGAGATTCATCTTCTTCCTTGCCTCATTCTCCCCACGACAGTTTTCTGACTTAAGCATTGGAGAGGGCACGGCCAAAACCCACCTTGGCCTACCCTCTGACCCATTTTCTAAGCTTGTGATTGCAGGTCCAGGCGAGGGAGTAAGCTCCATCTTCAACACGTAGTTCGGGGAGCAGATTTTTACCCCGTACAGAAACCGAATTGAACCAAACTGAAATTTTTTTATTTGGTTTGATTTTTTTATAGTATGGTTTAGTAAGAACAAAAGTAAAGTATAATGATTTAGTTTAAAATCTACTCTAAAACCGAACCGGACCAAACCAAACCAACAACACCCCTAGTAATGACTGCTAACTGTAATTATTTGCCCATAAGTAGACCTATTTGTGATTTCCCAAAATTTTAAATTAATGACATAGGTAAATAAAATTACACGTGCCCGAGTGAGAACTTAACACGTTGCGAGTCGGCAGCAAAGTATGCTACTGTAGTAAAAATTAACAAACGCTGTTTCGGAGTCACTAAAATTGAAATAAATAATACAATACAATATGTAGAGAGAGAGAGAGAGAGAAGTCTCTGTGGAACGATGGATTATGTCGGCCAGATTTGGATTTATCTTTAAGGAAGATCAACGTGGCGGCCGTGCCCAGACGACAGACTAGCAGCCAAGTAAGAAACTAATGCGTGCTGGCTCTGCATTCTTATTGTTAACACCACCACATATAAATAACACATAGCCCCTCCGGGGCAAGTGTTTTTGTGGGATAGAATCTTCTTGTTGGGTCTTGTTTTTGTTTTCGGTTTCCGGTTTCTGTTTTTGTTTTTGTGTTTTATGTTTAGTTTTGGGTCATAACATATATCGTTTCTGAGATAAATTAAGAAAGGGGGAATTTGAAAAAAGAGATGGACGGAGCGGAGTGTTGTTCAAGCACAGAGAAGCGCAAGCAAAGGCAACAACAGCACCACGAGAAGCCATACAGAGGAATAAGGATGAGGAAGTGGGGCAAATGGGTGGCTGAGATTAGAGAACCCAACAAGAGGTCTAGAATATGGCTCGGTTCCTACACCACCCCTGTCGCCGCCGCCCATGCCTACGACACCGCCGTCTTCTATCTCCGCGGCCCTTCTGCTCGGCTTAACTTCCCGGAATCTATAGTCCAAGACAACGAGCTGGGCGACATGTCTGCAGCTTCGATTCGAAAAAAAGCCACCGAAGTCGGCGCTCGGGTCGACGCCCTCCAAACCGCTCTCCATGCGTCGGAATCAAACTCTAGCCGGGTACCGGAGAAGCCCGACTTGAACGAGTACCCGGACCCCGAAAACTCCGACGAGGATTGAGAGAGCTGAAAACTTACATCATGGTTCTTTCACAATCCTTGGGTATTTCTCTGTTCGACAAATTGCCCCAGAGAAGTAGCTCAAAAAGACGAAGAGGAATTGCACCAGGCAAAAAGGGACTAGTTGTCTGAGAATTTTAATCCAAAAGCTTCTGCTACATGGGGGGTGAATAGCTTCTTTTGGTCTTCAGTTTTTATCAGTTGTAACCTGTTGTAAACAGCAGAACAGAGGCTTTTTAGCGGCGATAAAATAGTTAATCATGGACTCCTAGCTTCATGTTATGTTTATTTGTTTTCTTTATTTTTTATTTTTAGTTTACTAGTTTTTTATTATTATAAATATTTGTATAATTAGATTTGGGAAATTTGAAGAAGAAGAAGAAGAAGAAGAAGTGAGGGTGGCCATGGAAGAAGAAGAAGATAAAGAAACAGCGGTGGCCTACCTCAAAGTGATGGAGTTGCCAAACTAGTAGATAAGGAGATAAGGTAGGATGGAGTTGGGCATCAAGAACCGTTGCTTATTATAACGTGCCTGTGGACACCACAAACAAGCAACAGAGACGCAGCAGAGATAGAAAAGAGAAAGTGAGTAGTGGTCCTCAATCAGGGAGGTTGTCACCGTCATGGGATGGTGGAAGCTTACGAAAGGTTGTTTGCTGGTGGGTGATGGATGATTAGAGGTGGGCGGTGAGTGGAGAGTCCTTTTTTCCCTTTTTTTCTTTTTTTTTTTTTATAATTTATGGGCAACTTGGTAATATTGTTGTCAAATGTTTTTATATGTGAACTGGCCCATGATCTGTACGGGGACCAACGGCGGAACATGCTAGTGCTTTCTTTTTGCCCTTTGTGAGCTTTCTTTTTCTTTTGCAACAAAAGATCTGCCGCTGCATTACTGTGCTCCAATCAAGTTTTGACTTTCTTAAAACTGTTTTATGGATCTTAATTCACTCTTCTTATTATTTGTCAATATATTAATTGCATGATAGTGCTGCATGCCCTCCATCTAGTTTATGGGATTTGATCTTGTGTTATATATGTACATATTAGACAATTTATAACCGAACGGTGCTATCATCGAAATTGACGATGTTTCATCATTTATATACAAAATGATGAATGTATATATTACAACTTAGGGGTTTAATTTGTTTGGTCAGAATCAAGAGAATCAAAATAGAATAGAACGAAATTTTAAACCAACGTGACATTCTATTCTTTTCCATTCTAATCCTCCGATTCTGACCAAACAAATGTGCTATAGGTGTTTTAATTAATTGGTCTGTTGACAAGGTGAAGATTCGAATAAAAAAATATGTTCATTGGAAATGTACTTGAAATTGTTTTAATGATTTTAAGCCATGCATGATCACACCATCAATGTGTAAAAGGGGAAGCACGAATGGCGTGACGTCCCACCATAGATTAATCTTTTATACGGAGTATATAATTTTTGGTGGGCTGAATCAGGGGAGGGCAGCCCTAAAAAATAAAAAAATAAAAAAAAGCAGGGAGGGGAAGGGGAGGGGCTGTGATCGATTAATTAATTTGGAAGGTGTTGACTTATGCCTTGGTCGGTGAAGGGAGATGCAAAGAGAGAGATACAATGTACTACTAATCTTTTTTTTTTTTTTCCAATTAACTATTAGGGGTATCTTAGGTTTTACTACCGTTGAGGTTTCGGTCCAAACTAATCTCCTAATGGCCCGTGTGAGATGCCTTATACCCACACAAGCAGTGATCTCTGTGAGGAAGTTGAAATGATGATCTCCTCGGGAGCACACCCAAGGCCTGACCGCTCAACCAACCTCACAAGAGCACAATGTACTACTATCTTAGCAAAAGGAAAGAAGAAGAGAAAAAAAGAGAGAGATACAATGTACTAAATTTGGCCAAACAAAATAAATCCATCTCAAATTATAAGTTACCAGACTAATTAAGAAATAATTCAAGCCAGATATAATAATCTACATAGTCCTTATGGGGTTGGTTGAATAGTCAACTCCTAGGTATGCTCTTAAAAAGTCGTCGTTTTGATTTTTCATAGAAATCGTTGTCTATGTGGGTATGGGGTATCTTATATGGGTCATTAGAAAAATAGTTTGAGATGAAATCTCAGTAGAAATAAAGCTTAGGATACCCTAATCATTAATTAAAAAAATAACAATAATAACAGTAATAATTTTCCACATAGAATATGTCACTTAGCGTAGGTTGTAAAATCTCATCAATATGGTATCAAAGATTGTTACTCTCGCCCTAATAAAAACATAGGTTTTATAGAGGTCTTAATTTTCGACTCCGTGTGAGTGGATGTATTATCATATCATTTGATCAAAATTAGAGGTACCGAAGGCTTGGGTCATAACCCAATATTGCTAGAATGTTTAACCATTACCTACCAAAAAAGAAAGAGGGTAAAAAAAGGTCCACTTAAAAATAATTTTAATCTTGATTTCAAATATATTGCTTAATAATTAGGGATAAATGTTTGCGGATGACGTGTACATCATTTATAAGTTTATTCACAAGCATCAGGACGCTTTACCAATATACTTCAAATTTTTGGCTTGGATGTACTAAAACTTTAATTATGTTTAAACTTAATGTTTCATTTTCCTTGGGGTCATGCAGTTCCCTGTTCGTTACACCCCCCCTCCCTCTCCTCTCTCAACGCAACACACTAAGTAAACAAAACAAAAAAACAAACTTAACCAAAGAAAAATAGAAAAGAGAAATTTTAGATTGGTTAGGCTATGGGAAAATAATTATAATTAGTAATCATTGTTAGTTAAGTTAAAAGTCACTTGTATTAATAGTAATTATTTTCCCGTGACCCGACTCATTTAAAATTCCCCCAAAGTAAAAACAAAAAACAAGAAACAAGAAAAAAAATATACAAAAACAAAACATGTTAAAAACAATGAGGGCACACTCATGTATCATCAACAATAACAACAATAATAATGAGGGAAAATTAGTGAAAAGTCCACTTTATAGAACTTATAAAGGTATAAGTCCAAAACCAAATCTTATGCACCCATAAGTTCTTTTTTAAATGAAACGGTAGTATTTTTATGAGAGGTTTAGGTGCATAAAGTCAATTATACCCTTAAGTTATTATTTTTTATTTTCAAACTTTAAAATAAAATAACTTTTAATTTATATATCGGTTTTCAATAAAATGTATATTTTTTAAATCTATTTATTGAGACCTTCGAAACAAGATCCATGTTAGATATGAAATTATGTATAAAAAATAAAATAAAAAAACAGTTACATTGAATACATGTACTATTTGTAACAGTTACATGTAACTGTTTAACAAAAATTGAAATTAAATTATTTTTAATAGAGTTTAAATTTAAATTATTGTTTTGTGAGTATATTTAACTGTTAATTCTGAATAAAACAATTAATTTTGGTATTAGTAGCAAAAGATTTTGTAGATTTGACAAAAGATAATGTTTTCTAAAACTATTACATGTAGTTGTTTTTAAATAATTACATGTAACTGTTTCAAAATTCATGACTAAAAAAGGAAAATTAGGAGGAATTGATATGAAACATCCACACTTCCACAAATTACTCACATAATGAAACACCCATGGCCAAAGCTTGACCCATGGCCATACTACATGAGTAATTGAACCCACACAAAAATAATTTCATGTAACTGTTTCAAAACAGTTACATATAACTGTTTTGTTATATGTAATTATTTTAGATGTAACTATTTGCAGATTTGTGTAGAAGAAATGGTGAATGTAAAATAATTATATGTAACTTTTTATGCTATATATTTATATGTAATTATTTTTTTATGTAACTGTTTACAGATTTGTGTAAAATAAATGATGAATGTAAATTAGTTTATGAACTTATGTGTGTATAATTGGTTTTAGATGTAACTATTACAAAAAAGAGTGTTTTATAAAACAGTTACATATAACTGTTTAAAGATAAACTTAAGATTAATTGTTATTTTCACACACGCGTTCAATAGAATAGGTGTTGAAGCCGATGGAAAAGGCATTGGAGAAACAGGAATAGGGGTTGGCAGAGCTAGTGCAAAATATGGTGGTTTTACCACAAAATCTCATGTAGAAACTAATGATTTCACCACTAGAGGAGGAAGCTGGAGCAGGGGTTAGGGGAGTTGGTGCAAAAACTAGAGAACTAGTAGATTTGGTGCAAAAACTTTATTGGAGCAAGTCACCACTAGATCTTATGCAAAAATTAATGGTTCCACCACTAGACAAGATGTTAGAGAAGATGGAGTGGGCGTTGGCGAAGCTGCTGCAAATACTTGTGGTTTCACCACCAGATCTAGTGCAAAAACTTCATAAGAGGAGGTTCTGGAGAAGGAAGAGTAGGATGTTGACAGTATATGGATGGTACAAACTTCTCGAGAGAGAACGTAGGTATAAAGCTAGTAGCAGGACGTTATAAACACAGGTGAGTGATGAAGGGTATTTTTGTCTGTGTCTATTTTCTTGAACTTGAGGCTGCACAAATATTTTTATTGGACTTATGGCTGCACAAGTCCAATTTTATGGACTTGCGACCAAAGTCCCCTAATAATAAGGGTAAATTACATTTACACTCCCTGTGTTTACTGACAAAAATACTAACCATCCCTATTATTTTTGAAATTACACTGCATTCCCTTACTTTCGAAAACAATCTACAATTAAACCCATCCGTCAAGTAACCATTAGAGGCGTTAACCTGGTTTGCTGGCATCATGCAAAAATTGGCTTAAAATACCTGTTTTAACCCTACTAAAATTGAAACGTTATCTTCAAAAGCACCTCACCCATCATTCTTCTCTCTACCCTTTTTTTTTTTTTTTTTTTTTTGTTGCTATGTTCTCTAGTTATGAAGCCTGTTCAAACCATGTGGAGGTGGCATTGCCCCATCAATGGGTTATGGAAGCCATTGTAGCAAGGTTGTTTTTATATTAACTTCACACAATACATAAACTTGAGATTGTTGGCAAAATATATGTTGGTTGTAATGCATGGTTACATCCTCTTGCCTATGTGTGGGGACGATTTTAGGGATGCTGACCATGTGAATAAAATTTGACCCAAAAAGTCGGGGTGTTAATGGTTCGGTTTGGTTCGGTTTTAGGGGAGATTTCAAATCAAACCATTATACTTCGGTTTTATTCCTACCAAATCAAAACCAAACCATACTATAAAAATACCAAACCGAACCATTTCGGTTTGATTCGGTTCGGTTTTGGTTTTAACCTATCAAGTAGCAACAAATAATTGAAAATGAAAAAAATGACATGTCAAACTCCAAATAAAAACATTTTTAATAAAAGCATTACATTAGCAACAAAAAAACCCATTAAACATTGTATCAAAATAGAAACATATTGACATAGATCAATATGTCAAACTTTAAGTTTATATATAGATATATATTATATATTTTTCGGTTTTTTCAGTTTGGTTTGGTTTTTTAAAATTGAAAACCAAAACCAAACCAATTTAGTTCGGTTTTCTAAAATTAAAACCATAACCAAACCTAATGACAAAAAAACCAAACCAAACCGCCCGGTTCGGTTTGATTCTCGGTTTTAACCAAAACCATTAACACCCAAACCAAAAAGCATGCCATGTGCACTTCAATGGCACCTCAGGTAGCAAACTTATAGCGGAGCAACTGACCAAAAAACACTTTCAGTGGAGCTTATAGTAGAGAAAAAACAGAGTAGGAAGATAAAAACAGAGCATAATAAGTATCTTTGCACAAACAGGACCCATGAGATGAGACCCGCCCATTGATGGTGAATGCAAAATAAAACAATGATTACCCAAGGAATAGGACCATATACCGTCTAAATTTCTACTCTAAAGTGGAAGTGGTGAGAGCAAAAAAATAAAACAGAGAATGAAATTTTATCTGCATATTCATGTCGTCTTTGTCAATTCAATTGCATATGCACCCAATACCCAATTAAACCCCACATGCACTATCAACTGTACATATACATGTACGTAGAACAACTCCAACTTAGTTAAAGCAACATAAGCTTCTCTCTCTCTCCAAAATCATCCCCACACTAAAATTTTTATGCGACTCCTCTCTCCCAACATCACACTTCTCCTTCTCTCTCTCCATGACCGATGGCCCATAAACACGTCCAAATCACCCCTAATTTTGACTTCAAGCTCATTTCCATACGCATCACGGGTCACCATTGGAGGATTAAAGGATAGAGTTGGGTGGTGGGTTGTCAGTGGATGGGGGAGGAAGATGGAGAAGGTGATGGTGGTGGGTGGTGGGTCATCGGTGGATGTGCGAGGAAGATGGAGAAGATCACGGTGAATGGGTCCGTTTGGAGAATTCTCCATGATAAAGCAATCCATGATACGGGCCCTCTTGCTTTATCATGTTTTAGAGAGAGAAAGACGAAGGAGAGGGTATTATGCACAAACAGTGCATTTGTCAACTTATGGGGCCAAACGATGCATTTTGCTTCAAGCAATGCATTAAACAAATAAGAATTTATGGAATTCATAAATTAATCTAAAGCCATGTGTTTTGTAAAAAGGGTATTTAAGTCAATTAACAATTGCTGTTAATGCCATTATATTTTTAAAGCTGAAAAGTACAATGTATTAATCAATAAATACAGAGGGTCTACATATAATTTACCTTAATAATAAAGTGCAATCAAAGGCGTGCAATGATAATTGAGTGGTTCTAGTGCATTTGATTTAACAAACTTCTATTATTTTTTGTCTTGTTGGCAATCTTTCTTTCTTTCTGTTTTATTTTTTTATTTTTTTACTTTTTTAAAAAAATGGCATCATCTTTATCACAGGATTTGACCAAGGACAATAAATAAACAAATGCTACGTGCCATATGCCTTTTTTTTTTTTCCTTCTTTTTTTCCTGCTGGACATAAACAAATTCTATATAGTAAACATAAGAGAGTTTCCCCTTGGAATCTTGGACCACCCTTGACACATAAGCATGTAGTGGAAGCTTTATTATATAATTGCATGCAAAAGGAGCTTTGGACCGTTTGGTTTGGGAAAACAAATTGCACTACCTCAATCTAAAGAACCAAATAACACCTGAACCAAATAATTCACATGCAAGTGTTCATCTACAATAATAATAATTAATAATAATTATTATTATTATTATTATTAATTATTATTATCAATTTTGGTACGATGAATTAGTTGCTAAATTATTCATACCAATACTAATATAGATTAATTAGTGAAGGCCCTCCTACTCGTACGATCTTCAACTCGTTATTAACAGAAAATGAACCTGCTCATTAATTTTAAAAAGAGATGTCACCGTCGGTGATGTCCTTACTAAATTAGAAATCATTCTGGAACCTCCTACTTTATCTGAACACAGTTCGCATAATTCATCAAAGTCACTGTAGACAGCTTGTCTGTCACTATAACCAGGTTGTCACCCTCGTACATGAGCCAACTCAAAATTCTAGTATACCCACTTCCTCCTTTTTGTTTTTTTTTTATCGTCCCATACAAGGAAAAGGAAAAACACAGAACAAATTAAAGAGAGACGTCCCACCGCTAATAGGTCACTGTAGGGACATTCCACTAACGTATTGCTACTACCACATAAGGCAATGAAGCTGGTTCTCCATGTTTTTTTAGGTAAAACTAAGAGATATACCGTGCAGGGGGCTCATAGGTTAGCCATTGTTGTCAAAGGGAATGTTGAAGGGTCGGTATCCTGATCCCTTTGTTATGGTTTGGGTCTATTGGGAATTTTTATTTATTTATTTATTTATTTAAAGATCCATGTGTTTTGCTTTGCTTTTGCTAGTGGTTGTTGGTATCCCCTTAGTGGTGACTTGTTCTCTTCTTGCAGCTTTGGATATTTGCTATTTTAATGTGAGGTGGAGGTCTGGATTTCAATGGTTTCTTTGGCAATAGCCAGGGGGCATGATTTTAAAAATTAAAATAAAAAAAAAAACAGTATTTTTACCCACCATGAATGTTAGAGGAATTTTCTTCTTTATTTTTTTTTTGTAAATTTAAATTTGAAGTCAAAATAAAATAGTATATAAATTAATCAAGTTAGGAAACAATTAAAAATAATGAAATGATTGAAGCAATTTTGTGGCATTATGTGCCTTTAAAAAATATATATATATATATTCAACATTGTTTACAACTTATGACATCTAAGAAAACGACTACTCATATCATATAGGTTACATAGGATAGAAATGTTACATTGAGGGCGCCCTCTTCGATGTATTGATGAGTTCTCCATTTTTTTAGGAATCTTTTTAAAATACCAACAAATACATGTTGATAGTATTTAAATTTAAATTTGAAGTCAAAAGAAAATAGTATATAAATTAATCAAGTTAGGAAACAATTAAAAATAATGAAATGATTGAAGCTATTTTGTGGCATTATGTGCCTTTATTAAAAAAAAAAAATCCAACATTATTTACAACTTATGATATCTAAGAAAACGATTACTCATATCATATAGGTTGCATAGGATAGAAATGTTACAATGAGGGCGCCCTCTTAGATGTATTGATGAGTTCTCCATTTTTTAGGAATCTTTTTAAAATACCAACAAATACATGTTGATGTTGGATCTAGACCCCTCCAAGGGTTCCATATAAAAAAATTTATCAAAAAAGTTACTCGATCAATTTATTCACACAAACCAATCAAAATTTAATACTCTTTCCTTCTATAGTATTTGACCCGAATCTATTAACTGGTACATATATGCCCATTATACCATATTTTTTGTTAAATTTATATTGATGCCAAATACAATGACATGGTGCATGTGATTCTTGCATCGCATGACTACAATAGCTTCAAAAATTAAAGAGTTGATAAAGAAAGGGATCCATGAGGGCACTGTCTTAGCAGCCTATACCCTACATGGAAAATTAACTGTTTGTTCGAGCTTTGAAACCGGCCTTTTAGGCCCACTTGTGTCTAATGTTGTGACAAACTATATAGTGACCTTTGTGGTCCAGTGTCACTATTTAATTGGCAACACAAAACCCCCATTGTAGCACAAAACAGGCGGTTACGATGCAAATTACTACAACTAATGACAAGGGCAATGCACAAGAAGACAGGAAGCAGCTGCCAACCAAATCACAGAAACTATATGAAGAGAATTGGTTTTTTTCCTGCATGCTTACAACCCCATTACCACCAAGTATAATTGATGTTATATTGATGGTGCAGAAATAGGCCCACCAGGCACGAGTCCATCACCTTTGAATAAGGCTACTTAAAAGAAATCGGAATCAACACTGTAATTGATGTTATATGATATGATTCATTTTTAATAATTCATAAAATGCCATTATTTTGAATTTTTATTCTCATTTGTGATGATAGCCATTATTATTTTGAAATTTTCCATTCAATGTAATAAATTTATATTCTAATACCATCTAAAATATACTAAAATTATTTAATTTTCATTTAAATGCCAACCCTTAGAAGTTAGAATCCTCCCAATTATCAGACTCGAGAAGTCTCAGAGTTCGTAGCCCACTGGGCTATATAACCTGAAACCCAGCATAAAATCCTATCTCTGAAGAGCCTCCCTCCACATCTAGGGTCAGAATCACGAACTTTTTCTTGCGGGCGACAGACACATTTTGTAATTGATCCAAATCTAGATAGCTCAATGGCTCAACAATTTTTTTTTCCCAACATTGGATTATTTTGCATTAAATTGCATCAAATTTCTTGTGTGAATTTTGTCTACATCTTTTTAGTCCGTTGATTTAAAAATAATAAACACAATAAAGTCATTTTTTTAAAAAAAAATTCATTATTTTTTAGCCTAACGATAGGACAACACACACATCTATTTTCATTAGTTATCATAAAATTTTAATTTTATATTGATTTAGGCATCTTATTAAATTTAAATTTGAATTCAGCTAACTTGTGAGAATAAGTTTTGAATTTTAAATCTATATTTAACCTAAAGACATGTGAAACTACTGTTTTGGAAAGAATTTCAAAAAAATGGGCAGCGAACACGTGAGATCACGTCCCAACCAGCAGAAAAACCAAATTATGTTATCCCTAATAATTTGAAGACTTTTGTTGTTGAAAAACAATTTCATTTCGTTCCAACCATATAGCCTGCAAAACCGGACATTTGACAAACAAAAGCCTCAGCTCTCAGCATCATCCGCCCCACGAACCGGTCCTCCCTTTAGAACAACCGATCTTTAAGGCGCCAATTTGGGATGCCTTTGAGACTATAAAAAAGATACCAAATCACATGCACAACATGAAAAACATATAAATATGCCTATCCCCAAAAAATAAAAATTTTCAAGTCGGTGCGTGTTGATCTAAGCACTCATGCATAGGTGAGGTACTACGTACCCACCTTTGTATGGTATTGATGCAAGAAGATCGACACATGCTTAGCTAAAAATTTTCCTCTATATATAATAAAATCGATGGAATGATTCAAACGGGCCAAAAAAAGAAAAAAAAAAAGTGGAGGAAAAGTTTTGGGGTTGGGGTAAATCTGACTGGATATAGGGCATTCAAATAAATTATATGCCTCAAAAAAGAATAAACAAGTGAAAGGTAATTTTTTCCTTCAAGAGCCCTTGTGTGTAGATGAACTATAGCCCTTGTGTATGAACTATAGATTTATTGTAATTATTATCACCGAAAGCTAAGGATCACAAAAATCTCGATGGGTACCGGTGAAACCATGTTGAATCTACACCAAATGAAATACCCACTTTTGGGTTTTGAGCACCCTTGGCAGCTCACCACTCACCAGCCTTCCATGGCTCTTGGCCTCGTAGTAAAGGAAGTAAAAATTCATTTTGATTTCCTTACTTACAGAGCATTGACTAAAATTTACGAATAGAGCATGTGGTATGCACCAATATGGAAATTAAGGCTAAATGAGAACTAAATTACTATAGTATATTTTATGTAATATTAGAGGCGCAATTTTTTTTTTTTTTTTTTTTGGACAATTTCAGAGGCACAATTGTCAGATGACAGATTTGAGCCTTCATTGTTGTTTAAAATATACTATAAAACCAACGAAGGTTGGCCTGAGTGGAAGGGCTCTGGTCGCTTAAGCAAGAGGTCTCAGGTTCGAATCCTTGTGAATGCAGAAAACTTTCTTGGGAGAGGTCCCCGCTTCGGTGCCCGACCGTACCTCGGAGGATTAGTCCTGGGCGAAGCCTAAGGACACCTTGGGAAACCAAAAAAAAATATATATATATATATATATATATACTATAAAAATATAATTCTCATTTGGACGGCCAAACGAGTCATAAATGAATAGTCTAAACTCGTTCTTCATGAAGTCTTTCTTCACACATGTACAGAAGAAGAGAGTATGCAATAGGTTTTGCAGAGTCCAAAATTTCACACACATACCCATATAAATGCAGCATGGCTGTTTAATTCCCATTTGGACTGCCAAAAGAGTCATAAATGAACAGACCAAACTCAGTGTTTCTTTTTTATGATGATCCCAAACTCGTTTTTCATGAAATCTTGCTTCACACATATACAGAAGAGGAGAGGTCTGCAATAAGTTTTGCATGGTCCAAAATTTGAAATGTGATTAACAAATATCTCCTAATTTTCCAAATTTCACACGCATACCCATATGAATGCAGCATGGCCCGTATCGACCCAATGTGAACAAATTAACCAAAGGAAAACAAGACGACATTTACTCTGAGAGGCAGCAAAGGAACAAACACAAAGTTAGCATTGTCCAATCCCTTGTGGTCCACTGAGACAAGGACATGTCAAGCAGGTACTACCTTTTTAGGTCGAATTGGATCTGAATTCCTAGAATCATACAAGGATGAAGGACCGTGAATTAAAATGGGCTGAAGTTGCGCTCCAATTGGGTTTGGATTGAACAGAGCTTGAGCCGGCATGATCCAGATTCATTACAACCCAAAGCGTGGAGGAGGCATGGGGTGAATTTTGGAAGCTTGGTTTGGGGCTGGCCCATCAAAATGTGCAGCCTCATTGAAAAGAATAAAAGATGCCTTCTAGTTAAGAGCAGAGCAGAACTGCCAAAGCTTTTGCAATACAATGGTGCTGGCCGGAGTCTGGGGTTCAGAGAGAGAGTAGCACAATGAGACTAGCATAACGAGGTGGGGTGGAGGTGAAAGGTTTAAAGAGAGAGGGACCATTGTAGCACAATATATTGGTACGCCATGGATGGAGGTTATTATGACATTTGTCTTTGACGATTGGTTGTGGCAAACTTGAGAAAAGCGGGGAGAGTTTCAAACCCTCCCATTTAAGGCATACATTTTCATCCACAAAATGTTATATTCATCTCAAAATAATGCTAAACTGCTCATATATGGTAATCATTTACCATTCAAATTTATGATGACTGACCGATGGAAAGATATTTAGTGCTACATGAAAAAAATTTAGAGGTGGAATTAAGGTGTTTGAGAAAATAATCGAAGGTTTCAAAATATTTATAGTTAAAAATACAAGAAACAAAATGGAATTCTGATTCCACCCCCAATAAAAATAAATAAATTGAAATTTTAATGTCTAACTCTATTTTTCTTTAGTGGATTGCTAAAAGCTTTCAAAGGTCCAAAAAAACTTTATTTGCACTCCAGATTGTGTTGTGATCCCAAAATCTAAATGGAGACACGAAAGTAGGACATCAGCAAGGCTCATCACTCTCTACTGTTTTGGCGGGAAAAGAATGCTAATAAATTCATAGCCCTTTGATGGATGTGGAATACAGGTAACAAATGAATGTGGAACATATGGAAGTTGGCCCTTATTCAATTGGAGAGTGCTCTCCACGCCCTCCAAAGAAGCGTTCCACTTTAGGACTGCCCTTCCCTAGTGGGAGGAGGAAGAAGAAGAAAGATAAAGAGGGTGTTTAGACTTTGAGTGAGAGTCAAAATTAAAACTCTAGAGTTTGTGCAAACACCACAAAGAGGTTTAAAGAAAAAAACTTGGGGGAAAAAAAAAGGAAAGGAAAGGAAAGATAAAGGTAAGAGAATAAAATGGAAAAAGGAAAGAAAAGTTTGTATTGGGAGGATCTTTCAATGCCCATCAATTCACCAAATGGTGCTTTGGACTGTCATCCATTTACTCCGGCCCCTTAACAAATATCCCTTTTTCCTGCACATTTGCACCTACTTTTCCCTTACAAGACATGACAATTTTCTCACCAATGCTATGATGTACCTCATCCTATCATCCCTTCCTCCCTTCTTCATCTTTCTCGAGAAAAATGAAAGAAGGAAAGTGATGGAAAAAAAGAAAAGTAAAAAGAGAATTACACTGCAGAACCATAAAGTCATGAGCTAAGTATGCCATAAAGATGGCCATCTAAATCAAGTTGGGAATAAATTTCAAATCTAAAACAATGATGCCTACCCGCATTCACTTTATTTTTTGGCATATATTAAGGGTCAAGTAACACCAATCCCTTTCCATCAATTTCCA
Organism: Liquidambar formosana; assembly: GCA_039720395.1. Taxonomy (NCBI): domain Eukaryota; kingdom Viridiplantae; phylum Streptophyta; class Magnoliopsida; order Saxifragales; family Altingiaceae; genus Liquidambar; species Liquidambar formosana. The sequence continues at coordinate 27,079,717 of CM077833.1, forward strand.
AGCTAAAAAGGCTTCCAAGCAAAAACCAAAACCAAAGAGAATAGAAATATGAAGACATTTAGCAAAAGTAGGTGAAGATGACCTTTCTCTGTCTATATTATTATATGTATATGTATAGGATAGGATTATTGGTGTGATTTCATGAGATGCCATGTGTCAAGACTTTTGCTGAGACCGACATGTTAGGCCAAGAGCCAACCCCTTAATGAACTTCCAAGCAAAAATCATCTTCATTGAATTTTCATTAATTGTTGCATTGGAGCGCTCAAGATGGGCCTTTAAATCAGGCCCATACCATCATTGGGCTGGAAAAGTAGCATATTCGCAGGTCCTTTCAGTGTTCATGTGGCCATGATTATGTGTCAAGGCTGCAAATCCCACCTGCACCTTGCTTTGCACTGCCTTCCGCTGGGGTCTATTTGGTTCAGGCACAAGTTACGGTCCTCCTGCGCCAATTATGAAATCGTGGTTTAGACTAATGCAGGAAGGTATTTCTTTTCAGGAAAATGTTAAATAGCTTAAATTTTTTATTCAAATGACTGTGTTAGCTGTCACATCGGTCCAGTATGAAAAATTACCCTCTGTCCTAAAAAGATAAACCAATCTTAATAAAACACATAATTTAAATAAAGCAATCATAGACTTGTTATTTATTAAATTCTATTTTTCCAATAATACCCTCTCTAACTTGGTATCGGGTTTTGTGTTGTATGTGCAATATAATGTTTCCTTTCTTTTTTACTAAGGCTTTGTTTGTTTCGATGTAAAATAAGATTAGAAAAACGATTACATGTAAAACAATAATTTACAAAATTTGGTTAGACCTGAAAAATGAAAATGATGTTTGAAAGATGGAATGCGAGGGTTTGAAACGCAGAATTCTAGGGGTTTGAAACGCAGAATTCTAGCTGTAATTTCCACCCTAAATTTCACTGTCTACAAGCATATATTCTAGCCCAAGACAGTAAACCCTTGCAAACAAACACCAAGCCCAGTGTAGCGCAACATATAAAGCAGGGGTTAGAGCACTTTGGTCTTCCCTGATTGGAATGTGGCTTTAATAGGACTTCAATGGCGCGTGGAAGTCGTCGAGAGAAGAAATAAATGTGCGTAAACATGGTAAAATCGAGGGGTTTTTAAAGCTACAGTTTGTTTTTGGTTCATTCATTCATGCACAATATTTCTACTGGGGATTGTCATGTGGTGGTCCATGGACACGTGCAAATGATGGCATTGTCTTCCCCTAATGATGGATTCCCACCGCTTCTTCCACTGTGTGGGTTCCACACCCTATCATGCCACCCAACTTCACCATGTCCCTCTTTTTCTTTGACCGACAAAATCCCTCCCATTATCAAAAAAATATCAAACCTTATTACCCTTTTCGTTTCTTTTTTTTTTGGTTAACCCCGTGAAAAACTGATCATGTGCCAACGCTTGTTGCTCTCTAACCTAACAGAGCCCAATAGATTTGGGACATGTTTCATGAGAGAGAAAGATTTTACGTTGACCGCGGTCGTGTGGCGCATACTGATTGGGCTTGGTGGTGGACTTTTAGTAACAAGACTGTTAGACGATCAGTGCTCTCGCAAATTACCAGGGCTTGCTCACTCGAGTGGCTGTGATTTAATTGCAAAAATTCCAGACACCTGAAATTACTTCTTACTTTCGTTGAATCATGGTGGTAGGTGACCCACTAACACACACGCACATATATATATATATAGATATATACTCTGTACGTGTCTTATGAATGTTATGTATAATCGTATATGGTCTGGATCAATCATAATGAGCTCACTTTATCAGCAATAATCCAAGAGTTGGATCGAACTATCTCTACGTAATGTTTAATAATATTTTATATATGCCTACATCTTGATTTTTTTTCTTTCGAAAACCATAGTTATTTGATTGCTTTCACAGTTAAAATGGCTTTAAATTGTCTGATGGGTGAATAAACCAATTAAAAACAACAGCAATAATCCAAGAGTTCAACCGAACTATCTTTACGTAATGTTTAATAATATTTTATATATGCCTACATCATGATTTTTTTTTTTTTTTTTTTTTCAAAAACCTTAGTTATTTGGTTTTTTTCACAGTCAAAATAGCTGTAAATTGTCTGATAAGTGAATAAACCAATTAAAAACATTATTTTTTATTTTTTATTTTTTTTTATAGAAAATCCTAGGTACAAAATTATGAATCCTATGTGAGTAGGCAAAGATTTATGAAACATAAGAATTTTTTATCATGTCGTGATTGATGGGGATGGGTATCATGGAAATTTGCTTAAATTAGGCCAAAAACAGCGACTCGGCTCACAATATGGGATGTCAACATTTGTATCATTACTCCTCGCTAATTGACGTCAGGGTAGAATGACTTATGGCTAATAGAGTTCAAGCAGGTCACTCTTTTGATGTGATCTCCTTTTACAGTTACAGGAAGTTCACCATGCAATTTACTTTAACTCAACTGTTAAAAGGACTATTAATGCATGGTACTCCCTTCTATGCACTTTGTTTGATCACAATTTTTTTTTTGAGATATCCCTAAATGTTTGATCATTGCCACAAATCAAAGTAGAAAATGAGTTCTCTTTTCTAAAAGACCCTTTATTAGATCTATAATTACAATTTATTAGATCTATAATTACAATTGGGGTTAAGTTATTGCAATTACATAAAATCCTTTAAGCCTTCACATAATATATTAGAAAACATCATTCTGGATAACTTTATAGAATAAAATTTTTCCAAAATCTGTTATTTAAGTATACTTTTTGGCCATTTTTCATGGAAAATAAAATTGAAATTATAAATGGCCAAAAATCCACTTGAATGATAGATTTTGAAAGAACTTTTTTCTACAAAATTATTCAAAATTATGTTTTATAATAGACAAAGCGACTAATTTTCGTAGAAACCTTTTAAATTTTTTATAAACCCTTAAAAAATGTAAACTAAATGAGGTTTAGAATACTTTATATGGTGACAATAGCCTCCCTGATACAATTATTGTAAAATGAGTTAAAATAAAAATTGACAGTATATAAAGTTGAAAAATTAAAGTTAAATGAATGACATGGAAATGTAAAAAATTCACCGTCCTTAATATGTGTGTTTAGTCAAAGTTGATCAAATTTAAGGTAGAAAACATATATAGGTTAGCTCAATCATCAAGAACAAAAAAGCCAGCTCACTAGAATTATCTTATACTTGCTTGGTATTTTGAAAGTATTTTTCTTGCTTCAAAAAAAATAAAAGGATATATACCCATATATTTCATGAAAAATTTCTTTATTCATTGCTATTGTTATTGTCTTAGCATTTAATCTAACAAGAAAGCCTTCCACAATAGCCATAAAAATTTGGGGATCACTCTTTGCTGCACATTATAGCTTCGAAATTTGGGGATCACTTCTAACACAACTTCAGTGCAAGGGACACATATATTTCGGATGGCTCGACAAGTTTGTAGGAAGGGTTCACAATTAGGTGTTTGGCAAATCTACAGTTATCCATCCAAGTATCGCCGATTTAACCATGTAAACCATGTCAATGTCAAGTTTCTTCTTACTGCATCACACAAGTCCATGTCCCGGCCAGAGAGAATTTAGAGAGTGTCACATCAGTGTGGCAACAAAATCTTTACACCCCGATTCCTAATTTACGGGATATGATGAAGATTTAAATGAATATATAGTTTAACACGACATGTATTCATGCCTTCCAGCATATCTATTTTTGGTTACATTCGCTTATCTTTTGAGTGTCTTTCAGTTCACTGCCACCCCATGGATGCAATATGACTTTTAACACCCACTGGAATCATAATTTCTTTGATTAATTTCTTCTTTCCAAAGAGAAAAGGAGGGGGGAAGGGGGGAGGGGGGATGTATAAATGGTCCTTTTTTCCTAACATCTTCCAGAAGGCATGTGGTTTTGCTATGAATGGGAAATTCCAAATGCTTTGTTTGATTGAGAGGTGGGCACTGTCACTCTCACAAGGGACACAGCCCCTGCAGGCCTGAATGCCAACCCAGCCCACCGAATTTGTTCGATGACTTTTGCTTGAAATTATTTCAAAAGTTATAACGTCAGGTGGTTTAATTCTTGTATTTGCTTTTAATCATAACCTTGGGAGGAAGAAAATAATAATGTGATATTCATATTTCTATGTATGGCCAACCGAGTCCACAGTAAGAGCCGGCCCCCAAGCAGCTAGCATAAAATTGTGAAAGATCAAGATTAACGCGTCCAAGATTTTTGCGATCATTCATGATGATCATGTCTCGTGTACGTTCACTTTACATGGGCGATCCACTCGTTTGCAAAAGTGTACATGATTGCGACCGTGATCAACCCAGCTGTAATCAAAGTTTATCATTTTAAAGTGGAACAATTAAAATCAAATTACCCTCATGTGAAATACGTATAAAAATAATTATGATGGGGTTGGTAGGTGCTAGATTCAAGATAGAAAAATGGGGTAATTAAAGGGAAAAAAAAGGTGGATTTGGTGGTTTTATACTATTTTGGAAATTGGAGCAACAGTTCCCAAAGAAGAGGATTATTGGGAGAGGGAGAGAGAGAGAGCGATTTGGTTTTTGTGTTTTTTATTTTTCAACATTCTCTACCACTTAAAGACGGCATTCAGTTCTTCTCACCCCATATCCGTATCTTGAAAAAGCAACAAAAGAAGTTCCATTTTCAAGTTTTGGGATTGGAGGAATCTTTTTTCATTCCCTCCCCTCCCTCACTTTATAGTGGAAAAGCTTGGAAGCGAGCCAAGAGGCCACCGAAAAGCATGGACACCTTATCATGAAAGCAAGAAAAAAACGACCCGATTTGACGGGCCAACACACACGCATACACTCTCTCTCTCTCTCCCACAAACACACACACGCTCACTACTCTCTCTCTCTCTCTCTCTTCTTTTTCCTTTTTTTTTTTTTCTAATCTGGAAATCATAAGTCAACCTCACCTCATCATTTGGTCTTGGTTCTTCTAAGCACCACCTCATTTCCCACTTTCCTTTTTTTTTTTTCTTCATTGCATTCATCTTCTATATAATTACTACTTATCCGTCATCCAAATCCACCCCCATGGGAAGCATGAAGGTGCATCAGTTCGCACGTGGATTCTGGGAGCACGAACCCTCCCTCACGCTTGGCTGCAAGCGCCTACGCCCTCTCGCTCCCAAGCTGGCCAACAGCGAAACTAGTGTCACCGCCTCTTTCGATCTCAAGAGCTTCATTAGACCTGAAAGCGGCCCCAGAAAACTCGGCTCCTCCGACGATAAAAGAGATTCAGCTCAGGTAATACTGAATTATCTATGTTGTCCATGGGTTTTTTTCCTTTTTTTTTTTTTTTGGTTGAGTTTTCCATGCCTTAGCTTCATGCGATAAGTGCAAATAGCGAGCCCATGGCTAGGCCATAAATTGCAAATGTCATATAGCCTACATTTAATGACATGCAGCTACTATATTTGACTGCATGAGTTACAATCAACAAAAAAATATATATATAGTGCAGAAGATCGAATATGTCATCATTGACAGGCCAATATTTTTGTGCAGGTGGAAACGCACCCAGGAGGGACACGGTGGAATCCGACACAAGAGCAGATAGGGATACTAGAGATGCTGTATAGGGGCGGAATGCGAACTCCTAATGCTCAACAAATAGAACAAATCACTGCACAGCTCGGCAAGTACGGGAAGATTGAAGGGAAGAATGTGTTTTATTGGTTCCAAAACCACAAAGCGCGCGAGAGGCAAAAGCAGAAGCGCAATAGTCTTGGTCTCAGTCCTTGTTCGAGGACCCCAGCCCCCATTACCACCATAAATTTGGATTCCATGGTACGTCTCACGTTCCAAAATCCTGCATCTTCTAATTAAAACGGTTTACTTCGATCTCTAGAGAAAATTCAAATATCAATTTAAAAGTCTTTATTAAAAGTCATATAACATACTGCAATTGTAGGATAATTTGAAATTAATAGTATAATGATGGTCATTTTATTTTAAAAGTTATTATAAAAATAAAAATTAAAAAATAAGCGGTTTCTGAAATCAATTTGTATGAACTTACAATAGACGTTTTCATAGCAAAGAGCCATCCAAACGAAATACGAGTAATTATATTTTTCTAATATTATAATTTGAATTCTATAGGGAGAAGTGGAAAGAGAGGAAGATAGTCCGTACAAGAGGAAGTGCAGGAGCTGGGGTTTTGAATGCTTGGATGACAATAACAGGTTATGTAGAGAGGAGGGAGATAGGACTCTGGAGCTCTTCCCATTACACCCGGAAGGCAGATGAAGGGGTTTGGAAATTAAATTTTTTTCCCCCATCTTTCACTTCGTTTTCATTTTGTGATTTGCTTTGATGCATGTGCTTTTCTTTCTCTTTTTTTTTTTTTTCTTTCTTTGTTTCGGGAAAGAAGAAAGACACAAGTTGTTTCTTTGTACCCTCCTGGCTTATTATTCCTGACTTGGAAGCAAAGCACTTTGTCACTGATCTTTATTCAATGTTCTCTGGTGGGTAATCCTTTTGACTACAAGAACTTGTTGGATCGAAGCTTTTAGGTTAAAAGCAATGAAACAAAGGACACTGAAGTCCACGCACCTAGCTACTTCCCCTCTTCTTATACGCCCACCTCCTCTTTCATATTTTAAGTTTCAAATTGGAAAAAAGAGGAGTGACCCTAGCTCTATGGTCTATATCATATAATAGTATATGTCTCCCTCTAGAGTCTATTCTTATAATATGATTTTTTTCACCACTTATAAGAGTCTTTCATAAAGTAGGATATCATGTTAATTATCAACTATCAAGAGACATGCAATTTTTTTTTTCCTTTTTTTTTTTGGGGATAAACGACATGCAATTATTTTTATGCTAGTTAGTGATTGGTGGGGCCACCCATCAGCTATGTTGATGAGATTTGGGAGGGAAAGAGAGAGAGATCTCATGAAATTTAAAATTGATACACAGGGTTTATTGCATCTATCATGCTTGGGTTAGCTCAGATTTGGTATTAGATTGAACTTTATATATATATATATTATTTTTATTCAACTATGAGGCTGAAATTTTTTTGATTAGTGAGCTAGTCGCCTTCCATGTGGGCCATGGGTGATGCAGTTTTTATTTTCTTTTATTTTTTATTGTAGGCTTCATAATGTTTAACAACATAGCACCTCTCTCACAATGAGTTAGATACTTGTGAAATTCACAAGAAATCATGTGAGAGAAGCATAAGGAGAGGCGGTAAAAAAAAGGTGGGATGTGTATTAATTTTCTTTTTCAATATGTCTTTCTTTAATACTCTTGTTGATTATACAATATTCAAAATTGAAATTTAATTATTACTACTAGAATGATACCCCCACTACGTGCACAATTTGTTGGAACACATGGAATCGGGGTTCAATCAACAAGTATACCAAATGTATATTATTCCTCCTCCGCATTCTAAATAAGGCTCTAAGCCATGAGTAAAAGTTTAGGATTATGAAGAGACATGTGATGGGAAGTCACCCCTTTATTCTTTCCCAATGTTGTTAGAGCGAGTAGAACTTATTTTGAAATAAATTGGCTGGTTATTTTGAAATAATGGGTTTTACCTCCTTTTGTTGTGTGAAGGGAAAAAAAAATGCTTATAAAAATTTGGTATCCTAATAAATTTAAGAAGTGCCCCCTGGCTTCACTCATTCACTAATAAGTCATGCATTTTTTTTTTTTTTTTTTTGAGTTACGCTTAAATAGATAACTTAGTATGTATAAGAACAATTGAAGTAAGAAGATATATGGGTAATGGAACCCAATTAAGAGCATTTAGAGAGTCCTCTTGCTTCCCTAAACTAAAATAGAGGAAAAAAAACAAATATCAAAGAAAAAAATACAGGGCCCTCTTCGGCTTGGCTCTCTTTTGAACCACACAAAAAAAAAAAAAAAAAATGAAAATGAAAATGGGGTTCAAAACGACCTAATTTTCAAACTAATTATGTGTATATATTTGCAAGCGCACGTGTAGAGAGAGAGAGAGAGAGAGAGAGGAAAAAGGAGGAATAAATGAATGATTTGCGAGTAAATCTGTACAACAAGACTGGAACCATTTATCGGAAGGATGTCCAATCTGGGAAGAGTCATGATTATAAATTTTCCAAACTAGTCGTTACCTTGTTCAACAATTTCGGAAAGTATGGATGCCTGATCTAAAGTGGAAGTAGACGGGGACAATGACAATTTGGCCACATCTTCAAGTTTCACTCTAATATTTTTCTCTTCTGAAATTTAGGAAAAGAAAACTCCAAGAGTAGAAATGCCAGAGGTTCAAACATTACATGTGCATGTGTGCTTCTTCGTGTGGGGTGTTCAAAATTCCAGAAGTAAGATTAAAATATAGTATATTAAAACGTGATTGCATGTTTCCTCACGGTTGATAATTCAAATTAGAGTCCAGTTAAAAACAAAAAAAGGGAACGGCTACTGCAACCCCCATTTTTATTACTCCTATCCCTCATTCTTTAGGATTTTTAAGGTTATATGCAAAATATAAAGGTTTTTATGAAAACCGACCGTGATGCTTACTAGAAAACATCATTTTGAATAATTTTGTAGAAGTAAGTTTTTCCTAAATCTATCGTTTAAATATACTTTTTAGTCCATTTATAACATTTATTTCATTTTTTGTCAAAAAGTCTACCTTAAACAATAGATTTTGAAAAAACTTTCTTCTATAAAGTTATTTAAAATGATGTTTTCTAGTGGACCAAGTGGCCGATTTTTGTAAAAACCTTTTATATTTTTCATGAATCTTAAAAATAAAATAAAAAACGAGGTGAGGTGATAAAAATGGGGGGTTGCATTAGCCGTTCCCACAAAAAAAATACATGTCCCATAGAATCAAGTCCAATCGAGTAATAGGCTGTTTAAAATGAGAACGCGGCCCTCTTAATTTCCTTTGTGGTCATCTTGAAAGATTTGGCTAATCTTCAGTGAAGTTGAAATAAATAAAAGTAATCGATAGAAATGAGTCACATACTTCGTAGGCCTAATTTTTGTTGGAGAACCCGTTTGCATGTGTTGGAAATGGTCCAGTCCGTAAGACCTGGGGGCTGAGTCCAGGATATGTACAACGTATGAGGCCCAAGGCTTTTGTTGGCCCAATAGAATGAAAGCTAAGGTTTCACTGACCCGGAGGGAAATACCAGAAGCTTTTCACCATGTGCTGGGAGATTGCAACATTTCAGCCTTTTTCTAAGTTCTAACACGTACCAAGATGTAGGATTGAGTGCTGTACACATCCCAGGGTCGGGGAATCGTGCTATGCTTAGCATTCATTGTACACAACAAGGTTGGTAACACACCAACTCCTAAATGTGCACAACACCAAATCCGAGTTTATGTACTAGATGGCAAGAAGAGACAGATTGGGTCATGAGGGGAAGTTGTTTCAGGCTTTAGGCTTGGCCTCAAGATTATGATCCAGCTATTGTTCATTGAGGTGGCTATAGACTCGGTGCAGGTGGGCCAACAATTTCACTCCCAAATTGCTATAGATTTCGAACATTATCACTGATTCAGTGAATACACAATATGGTGAAACACGTCCTCACCAACCATTGTATCTATATCTATATCTATAAAAAGATGAATATGAGAAAAACTTTTGATTAACTAATATACCTTTATTTTAATTTTTAAATATACAATTACCCTTCTACATCTATATCTATCTATATCTATATCTATATCTATATCTATATCTATAAAAAGATGAATGTGAAAAAAACTTTTGATTAACTAATATACCCTTATTTTAATTTTTAAATACACAACTAACCTTCTGCATATATAGGAAATATAGCAATATAAAACACATACCTTAATAAGAATTCTAAGGAAATTATAATTCGTATAATAATTAAATAAAACCAAACCTAAATAGGAATTCTAAAAAAACGGAAACTATAATTCGTAAAACCCCTAACAATGTTAACATATAAATACAAATAGAAACACATTATAAAAATCATAAAACCCTAACACATGAAATAACAACTATTGCTTATTTCTTCTGCGTCTTCTATGTGCCTTCATTGCATCTCCTTTCTTTTGGTGCTTTGTCTGGTATGTAATTTTCGATAAACTTGACTCATATATACAAATTATGTTAAAACATTTAAATTTCTGCCTGCATAAACATTTAAATCTCTGCTTACATTGCATGATTGGACTTTTAAATCTCTATTTGAATTGCAAAATTAGCAAGAAAAAGAAAAAAATCAAAGATGAATCAGTTGAATGAAAATAAAAAGACACATGCTTGAACAAAAACAAATGAAAACCTAGATTAAGAAGCCAAAAAAAAAAAAAAAAAAAATTTGAATTCCATAAGTAAAGTTTTGAATAGCACATATAATCTTTGATTATTTTTTAAGGATTCGCATATCAGAAAAAACTTGAATTGCATTATTGAACATTTAAATTGCTGTTGTTTCATAATTTTCATATTTTGTTGAGAATTCATATATAATCTCTAATTTTTGAAAATAATCAAATCAAATTACCAAGAAAAAGAAGAGAATCAAAGATGTTTCAATTGAAAGAAAATTAAAAAAGAAACAAGCTTGAACAAAAACAAAACAAAACCCCCCAAAAGAAAAAAATCCATTAACGAATGCACAAGAAAAAAAGAAAATAAAAAGGGAAGGTCTAATGAACCACCAAAAAACCATATCAAATCGTGAGGTTTATGAAACTTTGTAATATCTACCTGCAAACCCAAAATACCAAACTAAACAAAACAAAACCAAAAATAACAAAAATGAAAGAAAATAACTTAGATTACAACCACAAAAAGAACAAAAAGAAAAGAAAATAACTTAGATCACAACCCCAAAAAAAAAAAAAAGTTCAAATTTTTTTTTTTTTAAAAATGTACAGGCCCAAAAAAATAAAATCACAAGCAGTGATCCACCACGCATCGACGAAGAAAATATATATTTATATATATATATATAAATAGCCTATCTTTACGGGATGAAGGGAGTATTATTTTTTAATGAAAAATCAATGGTCCTTGAGTTTATTAATCGATCGCTTTAAGGTTTGCAGAAGTCTTTGGTTTTGCAGAAGTCTTTGGTTTTGCAGAAGTCTTTGGTTCCAGACGCTTCGTAAGTTATGTGTGTTCTCCTACCGTTTCCCAAATAAAAAAATCATCAAAAACTAATTTACCCATAATAAAATGGGAACATCCTGATCCTATAAATACTAGATTTTTAAAAGGAAAAAAAAAAATCCTAAACATGTATATATTAGGAATATTATTATTTCAATCAAACACCAATAGAAGTTCTGGATTTGCGTAAGTCTTGGTTTCGATCCCGCATGGAGTATCTATTTTCTCCTATGTTTTTCCAATACATATATATCAAATACTACTTTACTTATAAATAAAATGAGAACCTCCCAATCCCATAAATACTAGATTTTTTAAAGGTGGTAGTGTAGGTCTTATTAGGAACTTGAGTTAGCTTCTGTGGCATGAATCTATGGAAGGAGTGTAGATTGTAATACATCATAATAAATAAATAAATAAAAAGGATGGCATATCCGTAGGGTTTGCAAAGCCGCGCAAGTCTTGGTTTTGATTTTTGTAAAACTAATGTACTAATAATTTGCTATTAAATTTTTTAACTATGGTATAAATATGTTTTAATTGGAGAAAGAGACAAAAAGTGAAAGAGAGAGCCTTTTGTTTCAGCATTGAAAGTTTCACAAAATCTTCAAAGAACCTATGTATAATGAAGTTTCAAAGATAATTTTAAGCATTATGATTTGGGAAAGATAAATGAAAAAAAAAATAGTAATCATATCAAAAGAAGTAAAGGATTGAGTGATCAAAGTGCTTTCTTCTTATGCAAAGGTACGATAAAATTATTAAATTTAAAAAATTATTATCGTTATTGAAAAAAATAATTTAACTCAAAAAAATTCACGTGCAACGTACGTGTGCACCAACTAGTATATAGGAAATATAGCAATATAAAACGCATACCTTAATAAAAATTCTAAGGAAACTATACAACTACCCTTCTGTATATATAGGAAATATATAGTAATATAAAACACATACCTTAATAAGAATTATAAAGAAACTATAATTTGTATAATAATTAAATAAAACTAAACCCAGATAGGAATTTTAAGGAAACGAAAACTATAATTCGTATATCTATACTACCTATAAAAGTTTGTATCTTAAAAAAATGACAATATTATCATTATTCATTAATTAAAATATCTAGATTATTCCTAATTCTTTGCTACCCATGTTTATAAAAAATTCTTTGGAAAACACATTAGCATATATTTAGAGACCTAATAATAATATATAACCAATCAACCATACATTTCCCTTTTCCCTTCTACCCATATGCTTCTCATCTTTTCTCCTTTTATACATTTAGTTTTAATTTAAATTCTCCGCATATTATTCAGTGGATCTCACAAATAATCAACGATGGTGATTCTTGGCATCCCCCTTCTCCCCTCTTTTCTTTGTAAGTAGCATTCAAAACTATGAGCAAGTTTTGAGAACTACTCTTATTTTTTGTGACTAGTTTTTTATAATATTTATTATTTATTATATAGGGGTTTTTCTTTTCTATTTCTTGACTTTGTATTAGGTAGGTTTAGGCATAGATAGTTAACATTCAGAATTTTAGAATTAAATACCAGCGTGTTTAGTTTTATAATACTTATTGAGTAACTATCAATCAGTGCATCAACTTGACATTAATTCTTTTATCTTCTCTCTTATAAATTGAGTATTTAATCTTTTTATTTTTCTCTCCTTACAAACTCAAAAACCCGTCATAAAAAGGTACCAATTTTTTTTCTTTTCTAGATTATTCGTTTTGATATGCTCAATATGTCTGTAATATAATTTTGGAGATTAAAAATCCCTTTGTAAGAAATTAATTTGCTTTATTTTTTTGTACATTACAATTTTTATATTTTATATAATATTTTAGGTTTTTTTTTTTAGTGATTTGTTGAACAAAGTATGTTTATAAGAAATTGTCATTGTCATAGTTATAAGTTATTGTTCCCTATAAATTTCACTATTTTTTTTTATATATCATTTATAAGATCAATTATTGTCAATAATTTTGTTTCTTGAAATTTGTTATAGCATACCAGTTGTATAGTGGTTTTTTATCTTCCAGATCAATGAATTGTAATTGCATCTTGATTTTTATCATTCTCTTAATTCAGTGATCATGAGCGTGCTTGAAATTGGATAATCAAAGGTGCACGCAAATTTTAATTTGGTGGTTGTTTTTTATTTCTTTATTATTTTCTCCATATTCTTAAAAAACTTTATTGTCATAACAAAGGTTCATCAAGTCTTTGTGTTATATCTTATAATTTATATAGACACATGTAACGTTATGTAAGTTTATGAATCTCCTTATAGTTGTAGTAGCCGTTTTTTAAACCTCTTTTCTTTTTTTTCTTCTTTTTTGCTTAAGTTAATCTGGATGTTAGTTTCAATATTACATCTTGATCTTATTGGAATGAAAAATAAGCAAAATTAAAATAAATATTATTCTACCCAAACAGAAAAAGAAAAAAAAAATTGTTACGTAAGTGAAAAAAATCACAATTTACAAATTTCAATTATAGTGGGAGAAGGATAAAAAGCAATATGTGAAAACTAAAATTTGAGTTATTATTTTTTACAATGCAAATATTATCACATGCAACGCACGTGTGCGTCAACTAGTTACAACAAATAAGGGGAACATACAATAGAGCAACAATCTTTTATGGCATTCTCATTTTAGTCTAAGCCATAAGCTGTTGTCCCGCCTTACCAAATCCATGCCAGCTTGAAAATGTTAAAATTTAAAAATATTTATTGCCTTTAAGGTACGGCACCAGCAGTCCAGCGCTATAAGATTATTAGAATTTTTGTAACTCTCACATGAGCTTTATAAATGTCGAAATTATGGTGACTTTAAAGTCGAGCACATGCAATACTTTTACAAAGCAAAAAAAATAAAAATAAAAATAAAAAAATAAAAATTTTGTGTGTGTGTGACTATGGATGCAATCTACCCCTGCTGACATGATGCATTTTTATAATTTATAATTTTTAATCTATTTCAAAAATATTTCACAATGTATGCGAGATGATCCAAGAAATAACGAATTAAAAAAAAAAAAAAAAACATAATTTTGGAAACATATTTTTAAAAAACGGAAAACAAACGTGCACTGAAGTGACTCTTGCCGTCTTGCGTGGGCTACAACGCTAAAGGGGCGTGGGCACAATTTATTAGCCCCATTGACGCACAACCTTCCTTAGCCCACAGGGGTAAGCCAGCCGCCCAGCCGTAAGCTGAACACGCAACAAAAAAGGTTCCACGCCCACGAAACTTCCCAAGCATTGTCGCCACGTGTACTCAAGACCCCACTCATGCTGACCACACCAGATCCTTACTGTATAAGATTTTTACCCACTCGACCCAAAACCGTCAGGTGTCGTGCAGTTAAAGGATCCAACGGTCCAAACCGCGTCCACGTAACAAACTAGGGTTTTCCATCCTCCGCCACTATATAAACCACAGTGTTCCACCACCGCCACTGCAGTGCAGTTCGTTCTGCCCTCCCAAAAAGAAAAAATTTTCTTTTACTCCTCCGTCGTCCGGCGTTTGGTCCAGTTCGGATCTCCGACGATTTTATCCCCTCTTTACCCTTCCCTCTCCTCTTCTTTATCCCAAAAAACAAAAAATATCTCCCAAAAAACCAGTTCTTTGATTTCCTTCTTCGTCGAAAAAACCAGTTCTCCGATTTCTAGGAGTATATTTTTCCGGCCGGATTTTCATCGAAATATCTCTCTAGGGTTTTATATCAATAACAAGAGGAGAGGGAAGTGAAAACCCCAAAAAAAGGAAAAAAAAAAACAGGAAAAAGAAAAACAAGGACCGGTCGGGTTAGGGTTAGGGTTAGGGTTTTGAGATGGCTCAGATTCAGGTTCAACACCAGGCACCAGTTTCGGGTCCGAATGGTGTGGCGAACACCGGTGGTGCGAATTTCGTGTCGACGTCTCTCTATGTTGGAGATCTTGACTGGAACGTCACCGACTCGCAGCTTTACGATCTGTTTAATCAGCTTGGCCAGGTCGTGTCAGTTCGTGTCTGTAGGGACTTGAGCACTCGCCGATCTCTCGGTTACGGCTACGTTAACTACAGCAACCCTCAAGATGGTTAGCTTTTTTGTCTCACCGATATATCTTTTTTTCTTTTTTTTGTAATTATTCTATAAAGCATGAATGTGATTGGTGTTTATTAGTTGTACAATTATGGTTCCATTGAATTTTTATGTTAAAATTTTGATGTCGAATTTATACTTAAGAATGCCTAACCAGTACCTTAAGTGCAGGCTGCACCGTGCAGCATTTGCGAAATTAGGTGATTGTTCAATGATGTTGATAAGTAATTTATTAAGCCATGCCATGCAAAATTGTCCTAAAATTCTGTGTGTAAAAATTTAGCCCCTTTTAGTGTTATAATGTTGAGAAGGCAGAGCCACTAGCAACTGAGTAATGCATGTCATGAACGTGTAGTAGTTTGTTTTTCTTACAGCTTTACAAGTTGAAACTGGCATAGAGTGTGTGATGTTGCGAAAATTTAGTAATCGATTGTGATTGAGTATTCTATTAGGCGCTGTGTATTGCTGCAAAAATTTAGTAATTATTTTTGTTGGTAGGTATAAATATCTTTGGTAGTTGTGTTGCTAACTTTCAACTTGTCTATTATATGAAGTAACTCTCTGCAGAGATGTGCCGTTTTTATGTCCTCTTTGCTTGTTTTATCGTACTGGCTGCTGCACCTGTTGCTTTTTCCATGTACACATTGCTTATTTGCGGATCAATCATGAAGAAAACTTTGTATTTTTTTGGTTGCATTTGTCATAAATCTTCGCTTGCTAATATTTTTTGACAAATCAAATTTGTACGTGTGTTCTGGCACATACTTCTCTTTTTGGGTTTGGGCTGGTGTCCTCTTCTATGGTCATTTAAAGATCATAGTAGGCCCTTGTCTCCAGAGAAACTCTTAAAAACCATTTGGATTACGAATATTCAACATGTCTATCTCTTGTTTCATTTTGGTCTTAAAGGAGGAGACCCCCCCCTCTCTCACTCATGCGTGCGCTCCGTGCATGCATGCATATTTTTCATCATTTCTTACATTAGTGTTTAATATTGAACACAGCGGCGAGGGCATTGGATGTACTGAACTTTACTCCACTCAATGGCAAGTCCATCAGAATAATGTATTCTCATCGGGATCCTAGTATTCGTAAAAGTGGGACTGCAAATATATTTATCAAGGTATTTATGTGTCTTGATTTTTTTGCTTTTTATTTGTCTCTCATCATTTGAATGCCTCTGAACAGATATACATTTGTGGCTGTTCGGAAACTTTATGTTACATCAGTGTTTACCTATTTAATTTTCTTGTTATTTGGGTGCAGAACCTGGACAAGGGAATTGACCACAAAGCATTACATGATACGTTTTCTACCTTTGGCCACATTCTTTCTTGCAAGATAGCTACAGATCCTTCTGGCCAGTCTAAAGGTTATGGTTTTGTACAATTTGACAATGAAGAATCTGCACAAAATGCTATAGATAAATTAAATGGCATGCTGATGAATGACAAGCAAGTGTATGTTGGGCATTTCCTTCGTAAGCAGGAAAGAGAAACTGCTTTGAGTAGGACAAAATTCAATAATGTTTATGTGAAGAATCTTTCAGATTCAACTACAGAAGAAGATCTGAATACAGTTTTTGGCGAATATGGAACTATTACCAGTGTCGTAGTGATGAGGGATGGAGATGGAAAATCGAAGTGTTTTGGATTTGTCAACTTTGAGAATGCTGATGATGCTGCTAAAGCTGTTGAGGCTTTAAATGGCAAGAAATTTGATGACAAGGAGTGGTATGTTGGGAAAGCTCAGAAAAAATCTGAAAGAGAACTTGAACTGAAAGGGCGATTTGAGCAGACTGTGAAGGAAGCAGTAGACAAATTCCAAGGGGTCAATTTGTATATTAAGAACTTGGATGATAGCATTGGTGATGATAAACTAAAGGAATTATTCTCAGAGTTTGGTACAATTACTTCATGCAAGGTCAGTCTGCTCCTTTAAAATGAAAATATTGAAGCTGCAATCCCAATATTATTTTTCTGCCTTGATAGCAATAACTTTACAAAGTTTCTCTTTTGGCGACTCTACAGGTTATGCGTGACCCTAGTGGGTTCAGCAGAGGTTCAGGATTTGTTGCTTTCTCAACTCCTGAAGAAGCATCTCGAGCTGTAAGTTGATGTTTTGGTGTTATGTAATAGCAATCAGAATTTAGAAACATTCAATCCTCTTTTTTTTTTTTTTTTTTTTTTAAATTATTACAGCTTGCAGAGATGAATGGGAAAATGGTTATTGGAAAACCTCTTTACGTTGCACCTGCACAGCGGAAAGAGGAGAGAAGAGCAAGGTTGCAGGTAATGTTGAGGAACAAATCTGGATGCTACTTGGATTGACAATCTGATTGTAACTTTTTATCAGAAGTGTTCAGATAGTTTTAGAGTTGAATGGCTGAGCAAATTATGGATGCAACATGGGTGACTGATTTTTTTAGTTTTCTTTCATTGAGTAATGGTTCTTCTTTTGGTGTTCCTTTGGTTTTACAAAATAGCTTAATACGATCTAGAAGAATATAATTGAGAGATTCTAAAAGAATACCATTTTAAACAAATGGATTGGTAGTGTCTTAACAATATCCCGAAAGCTCAGCATGTCCACTTCATCGTCAATTTCTGCTTTCATATGCGAGTTATGTCTGCTTCGCTGTTAATTTAATATGAAAATTATCTTGGGAGGTTGAAATTGATTTTACATGCAAACTTAACATTTAAATTTGTAAAAAAATTGTTCATATTTCTATTTGAGTCAAACGACGTCATCAAGCTCTAGCATGGAACAAATGTTTGCTTAGTTTATAAAGATGTAGCCAGAGTTAGCTTTATAGTTCTTCTTGACACATAAGACTTGGTTTCAACTAAATTGTTTTAAACACATGTTACAGTGCTTATTATAGCAAATGGTTCTATTCAAATTATAACAGAAGAAAAGTTATGATACCCCTAGTATTGAAGTTTTTGCTACAAGTACGATTGGTTTTTCGTGTGATTTCTTGTTATTTTTTCATGTAATGTAGCTATAGCATTATTGTTTTCACATAATTTGGCACTACTTTTCCTTTTGCCTTTTTCTGATGTTCTCCTCTTGTATTGCTAATATGATTGTCTCATAAAATTTTTTGCCATCATTAATGTTATCTGTGGGGCAATGGTTTAGCTTTGTGCTCTTTCTTTGCATGTGATTTTATTTTCTGCAGGCACAGTTTTCGCAGATGAGGCCAGTTGCTATGGCACCTGCAGTTGCACCTCGTATGCCAATGTACCCTCCGGGTGCCCCAGGCCTCGGACAACAGTTATTCTATGGGCAAGCCCCCCCTGCTATTATACCTCCCCAAGTAATGATTTGATTTACCTTTTACACTCTTATCTTTTCTTTCCCTTCTGTACAATTTCTTTTTCATTGAAGAGTTACTCTTTGCAAAATAATTATTATTTATAAATATATGTTAACAATTTGGATTTTATTAAGAATGCATGTTTCCTTGTGGTTTAGTAACTTTTGTCTCATTATTGGTTATCTATTGTGTTTGGTTATTGGTTAAGGTCCCTTTTCCACCATTTGGGTTTGGAATTATAACGCATTTTAATTTACATTATAACAATCATTGTTAATGAAGGAAATGCAACGCTGTAGGACACACACACACACACATAGATATATATGTTGAGTGTTGTTTCATGGAGAAGGGAATCTTGCCAAAGGATTACTGCATGTAGCTTTCCTTAATTTGTTGGCTGCTTGGTTTGACCAGTTCACTCATTGAACTGGAGTACTGGTTCAACGATGCTTGCTGGTTTGCAATTTAATAAATTTTTGTAAGGACACTTAAAATTTAATAAATCGGTAAAGTAGTTAAAAACTTAATTAATTTAGATGTAGTAAATGTTTCTTTATAGAGGAGTACAAACACCCAAAAAATGTGGAATCCTAAACTATATGCTACAATGTTCTTGTATGGACTAGTGATGAGAAATTTATATTATATTTTATTTAGATGTAGTAACCCCCCCCCCCCCCCCCCTCTCCTCTTTTGTATGATAGGTTTATATGTACCCCAAAAATGTATGTTGCATTTTTCTAAATGATTCTCATAGATTAGCATCTTTTGTGGTGGTAATGATTCTGTTTCCACATTTAAATTATTATTAGGCTGGATTTGGTTACCAGCAGCAACTCGTTCCTGGAATGAGGCCTGGTGGGGCTCCAATGCCAAATTTCTTTGTGCCGATGGTCCAGCAGGGCCAGCGACCAGGGGGAAGACGTGGAGCAGGTCCTGTGCAGCAAACCCAGCAGCCAGTGCCTCTGATGCAGCAGCAGGTTAGTTGAATAGGATAGTTTTTTGTTTTCTTTTTATGCTTTTCTTCTTGTCCCCTTCTGTAATTTATAACATTTCTGGTTCATGTTTTAGATGCTTCCTAGAGGTCGTGCCTATCGTTACCCACCAGGTCGCAACATGCCAGATGTGCCGATGGCGGGTGTTGCTGGAGGCATGCTTTCTGTTCCTTATGACATGAGTGGCATGCCATTGCGAGATGCTGCAGTGGGACAGCCTATGCCCATTCCGGCTTTGGCTACAGCTCTTGCCAATGCAACACCTGAACAGCAGAGGACGGTAGGCTCTTTATGATGTCATCATTCTTGTTACATTGTCGTTGTGCTGTTATGTAGTTTACATAACATTTAATGTCTGCATGTATTTTTGCTTATCGGGCGTTAACATTATGTGTGTTTTTCTCTTTGGGTGGGTGGACAGATGTTGGGTGAAAGTTTATACCCCCTGGTGGATCAGCTGGAGCATGAAATGGCCGCCAAGGTGACGGGCATGCTCCTGGAGATGGACCAGACTGAGGTTTTGCATCTGCTCGAGTCTCCAGAGGCTTTGAAGGCGAAAGTGGGTGAGGCCATGGAGGTCCTGAGGAATGTTGCTCAGCACCAGGCTAACAGCGCAACTGATCAATTATCATCGTTGTCTCTGAATGACAGCCTTGTTTCCTGAGTGTGTTGGGTTGACCAAACTGAGTGCAATCAAGTGGTTCTGATACAATCTAAAGCTAGTTTCTAAGATTTCGTTTGGTGTTGAGGTATTTTAATTATACATAGGATTCTGAAGTTTGAAACATATTATATATTATGTTGGTTTTAGTGACATTTGATCTTGATGATTGTGACATTTTATATGTTATGGTTTTGGCTATGAAAGTGTTTTATTGACTTGCTTGGCCTTTAATTTTGTTGGGAAATCTTGTGTTCTAGTTAGATTATTAATTTCCTTAATTATGGAATTCTTTCCCCCCATGTTTCTGCTGTTTTTGTCTCTCTTTTTGGGAGGTCTTTGTGTTTAGGTGGGAAGGGGTTGTGGCTTGGCGGGGAATGGGAAACATGTTTGGCAATTCACAGTTTAAAAATGCTTAAAAAACAGAAAACATGTTTGGTTGGCTAAAAGAACATCAAAGAAAATAAATTGTAAGTTGGAGTGCGACTAGGGCTATTGAGCCCTTTAGCTAAAGAATTTATTTTTCCAAATTTTGGCTTTTTTTGTTTTTTTTTTTTTTGGTGCAAAATTGTTCCAAGTGACCCTGAATTGATTTCTTCTGACATTTTTCTATAACCAAGTAAATGTTGTTGTTCCTCGTGAAAACGAAGATGTTCCTCCTCATGAAGATTAATGTTGTTATGCTTTCTATATCTGGGTTGGGAATGCTGTGAAGTTGTTTGGTTTGGTCCTCACATGAGGATGAGGGACTTGGTTTTTTGGGGGTGACGAGGACCCTCCTTCACGTTGCATTAAACCCAAGCGTACCATGGAAGCAGCTGGGATACTGTTTCCATGATAGGAGATGTCAGGTTTGATTCCCTTCCATACGTATTTTTGGCTAATTTTCTTGGGCAGGTTGTTGCTGTTCTCTCAATGCTACAGCATGATAGTTGTTTGTTGCTCTTGTTTTGTTATCTGGCTTTTCAGGTTCTGGGCGTCTTTTTTAGTCAATTTGTATCTTTTGTTTTAGTGAATGATGGAAGTCTTCCTCCTTTGGTATCTCAAATCTTGCTTGTCATAGCTTAGCTCAGACTAATCCCCTAATGATTTGTGCAAGACGTCTCATATCTACATACCTACATAGACAATAATAGCTGTGAGGAATTAAAACAATGATCTCTCGAAAGCACACCTAGAGCCTGATCACTCAACCAGTTTTTACTTGCACTATATGAGGTTGATTGTCCATGTTTACTTGCCTTCTCTGTTAGAGTGTTATGTACAATCAGATGTCTTAATGTACAGAAGTGTGCATTAAGGACGGTTAGATTTTGCTCAAACGTCCTTTGAGGTTTCCTTGTGAGATTTTGAATGCTTGAAAGGCCAATTCCATTCACAGGCTGGGCGCCTCTTCTACGAGTTTGGCCTGTTATTTAGTGCAGCAGGATGCCAAACATGTCCCGTGCTTGGGCCTTCGATATTCAATCTTTGACGCTTCATGGTAGCAAAGGGTCTCTAGTTAAAAAGCGACAAAACGATGGGGGAAATTTCACTACTAGGCATGATGGTTAACCACCCCACACCCCCCCCACCAAAAAAAAAAAAAAAAGAAAAAAAAAAGAAAGAAATGAAAAAGAAGCTATCCCTACCTAATGAAGTTAGTTACATACAAATTCTACTGGTAAAAGCAGGAGGTGGTGGTCAGATTGCGGCATTTTGAAATGCGTCATTTTGGGTCTGATCTGACCGAAGACGTGTAATCACATTATACAGAGGTTGGCGGAGTTATTAGATACGCAAGCATCTTTTGACTCAGTCTTGTGTTGTATCTACTAGGCCACCACACCTTTATAGAATGTATTCCACCTACCACCCACTATTGCGCCACACTGCGAGGTTGTTTCCTATAATTGTAAAATATCTGTACTAATAAAAGATTAGGCTTTAGCTCATTACTCATTATTGGTATAGCAGAGTGTATTCTGCAGTGGGCCAGTGGTGGCTTTTGAGGCCATTCTACTTGTTAAGTGTATCTCATGTAAGACAATCATAAAAACAATACAAGATGCTTTACTAATAAGAATCAAATCTTCTGACCCCCCCCAAAAAAAAAATGGAAACAAATCTTTATATATTAATAGATTCATGAAGGCTGAGGCTGGAATGAGACACGTTTTCTAAACAAAATATATTTGCAATACATCGAACATAACCACACCCTATTCACATTTTGAGACTATACTCTCTACCTCCCCAGCAGTTGGACGACGAAAAACCCCTAATCAAAAATGTAATTTGCTTTCTCCCAAGGGAATTGAGGGAATTGTGATGCATCCTCCGCTCCCAATCCCGCCCTCTCACAAGAGGTGAGCCCCACATGCCCACATGTGAGACCCATGTGCGTCCATGGCAGGATGAGGAATTGCTTCAACAGAGATTGGATTATATATATGTTTCCCCTCCCTGCAAGTCCCCGATCAAAACTGAAACAGAAGAGAAACACTAGGTTCCCTCGAGCAAGAAGACAAAGTGTGAAAATTTTCCTAATGGCGGATCCTCCATCCGTTCAATACATCTCAGAATGCTTTGGCAAACCGCAACAGGCCTTACCAGAGTCGAATCAGCCCTGTTACTTGACACCATGGGATCTTGTCATGCTCTCTGTACACTACATCCAGAAGGGTCTTCTCTTTATTAAACCCCCATCAGTGGATGATCAAGAAGACCCCATCAAAGCTCTGTTAAACAAGCTAAAGGGCTCCCTCTCTCTGACACTTACTCATTTCTACCCACTTGCCGGCCGCTTCGCGACACTGAAAGAAGAAAACCCACCTTCATACTCGGTCTATATAGACTGCAATAACAGCCCTGGAGCTAAATTCATCCATGCTGCTGTAGACATGACAGTATCCGAAATCCTTTCACCAATTGATGTACCGTCAGTGGTAGAGTCATTCTTCGACCATGACAGAGCGGTCAACCATGATGGTCACACCATGCCTTTGCTATCCATTCAAGTGACACAGCTAGTGGATGGCATCTTCATAGGATGTTCTATGAACCACGCCGTCGCTGACGGAAATTCCTTCTGGAATTTCTTCAACACATGGTCTGAGATCTTTAAAGCACAAGGAAAGAAAATTTCCATCTCCCTGCACGCCAATCCATGAACCCTGGTTTCCCGGCGGTCACGGTCCAATTATCAACCTGCCTTTCACCCACCCGGATGAGTTCATCAATAGATATGAAGCACCCAAGCTCAGAGAGAGAATCTTTCATTTCTCATCAGAGTCCATAGCAGAACTGAAAGCAAAGGCCAACGCAGAGTGCAACACCAACAAAATCTCTTCCTTTCAGGCTTTAACTGCACTTGTCTGGAGGTCAATAACGCGAGTGCGTCGTTCTCCACATGATCAGAAAACCAGTTGCAGGTTGGTTGCCAATAACAGATCAAGATTAAACCCACCCTTGTCTCAGGACTACTTTGGAAACTCAATTCAAAGGGTGACAGCGATTGCCACGGCTGGTGAATTGCTTCAACACGGTCTTGGGTGGGCAGCATGGCAGTTGCACCAGGCCGTGGTCAACCACACAGACAAAGGAGTGCGCGGGTGGCTGGAGGAGTGGCTGCAGTCTCCAAATGTTTGTCATATGTTTGATCCGCACACTGTGATGATGGGGAGCTCACCCAGATTCAACAAGTATGGGATTGAGTTTGGACTGGGGAAAGCGGTGGCACTTCGAAGTGGGTATGGAAACAAGTTCGATGGGAAAGTGTCATCGTACCCGGGATATGAAGGGGGAGGAAGCGTAGATTTGGAGGTGTGCCTTCTACCAGATTCGATGGGCGCTCTAGAATCTGACAAGGAGTTCATGGATGCCGTCTCTTTACCGGATCAGATACATTAGTTTGCAACACTGTACCCTGTAGATGGCATTGGCCAATGCAAGTTCAGTGTTCTTTTTTTCTTGGGTACTTCATGTTTGGTAATCTCAATAGGAAGAGAAAGCAATAATGTAATGTCACAGCTGTTTTTTCCTTCTTGAAATAAAGGTTTCAATATTTGTGCTGTGCCCCATGACTGCAATTTAAATAGATTAGGAACAGAGCAGATAAGAAATTGGGTGGAAGTCCCTTAATGTAACTATGCTGTTAGAAAGATGTAAATTTCACTCTGAACCTTTATTTTTTTCTTTTCTTTTGGGAGAAAGGTAAATGTTACTTTTAACATTGGTAGATGAAATGGGAAGGCAGTAGACAGAATGCATCATTTTGGGGTTTGATATGACGTAAGACAAGTAATCAAATTACTATGGTTGTTGGTGTGGTTGGAGATCATACAGAAGTATAGATTGAATGAGGCTTGTATATCTACTTGAACCACCAACTCGCTTAGACCTTTCACTCTTCAATATTAAAAAAAGAATATGCTGTAGCTCATTAGTTGGTGCCTACATTTATTGTTGGCATGTGGCTTTTGAGGCCATCCCCCATGTTTCAAGAAATGGGCAAAGTTTTCTAATCAAAATAGATTTGCAATACATTGGAACTAGCCATACTATATATTGCATTTTGACTGGATCCAGTCCTCTCTTTCTTTCTTTATTATTTTATTCTTTATTTTTTGGCCGAATCCAGTCTTTTATCTGCACTAGTAGGAGCACGAAAAACCCTAGTCAAGAAAGTAATCAAAATTACAGAGAGAGAGGAGCAAACACAAAACTCCCTTGAGCAGGAAGAAAACTGTGAGAAAAATTCTAATGGCGAATCCTTCTACTGTTCAACAGATCTCAGAATGCTTTGTGAAACCGCAACGGGCCTTACCAGAGTCAAAGCAGCCTTGTTACTTGACACCATGGGATCTTGCCATGCTGTCTGTACACTACATCCAGAAGGGTCTTCTCTTCACAAAACCCCCAGCAATGAATGATCAAGAAGATGCCATCAGGGCCCTTTTGGAGAGGCTAAAGGACACCCTCTCTCTCACACTAGTTCATTTCTACCCACTCGCCGGCCGCCTCGCTACACTGAAAGAAGAAAACCCACCTTCTTGCTCGGTCTTTATAGACTGCAACAACAGCCCCGGAGCTAAATTCATCCATGCTGCTGCAGACATGACAGTATCTGATATCCTTTCACCAATTGATGTACCCCAAGTGATACAGTCATTCTTCGACCATGACAGGGCAGTCAACCATGATGGTCACACCATGCCTTTGTTATCCATTCAAGTGACAGAGCTAGTGGATGGCATCTTCATAGGATGTTCCATGAACCATGCCATCGCCGATGGGACTTCCTTCTGGAATTTCTTCAACACATGGTCTGAGATCTTTAAAGCACAAGGAAAGGACATTTCCATCTCACGCCCACCCATCCACGAACACTGGTTTCCTGATGGTTATGGTCCAATTATCAGCCTTCCTTTCACCCACCACGATGAGTTCATCAGCAGACATGAAGCACCCGAACTCAGGGAGAGAATCTTTCATTTCTCATCAGAATCCATTGCAAAACTGAAAGCGAAGGTCAACACAGAGTGCAACACCAATAAAATTTCTTCCTTTCAGGCCTTATCTGCACTTGTCTGGAGGTCAATAACGCGGGCGCGTTGCCTACCAAATGATCAGGAAACCAGTTGCAGGTTGGCCACCAATAACAGAACAAGATTAAGCCCGCCCCTGCCTCAGAATTACTTTGGGAATTCAATTCAAACGGTGAGAGGGATTGCCACAGCTGGTGAACTGCTTGAACATGGTCTTGGGTGGGCAGCTTGGCTATTGCACCAGGCTGTGGTCGACCACAATGACAAAATGGTGCGCACATGGCTTGAGGAGTGGCTGCAGTCTCCATATGTTTACCAGCTTGGTAAGTTGTCCGATCCACACAGCGTAATGATGGGGAGCTCACCCAGATTCAACAAGTATGGAAATGAGTTTGGATTGGGGAAAGCAGTGGCCCTTCGCAGTGGGTATGCAAACAAGTTTAGCGGGAAAGTTTCATCTTATCCGGGATATGGAGGGGTAGGAAGCATAGATTTGGAGGTGTGCCTTCCACCAGATTCGATGCGTGCTCTGGAATCCGACAAGGAGTTCGTGGATTCTGTCTCTTTACCTTAGTTTGCAAAGCTGTGCCCTGCAGATGGCCAAGTCATGTTTAGATTTAATAGGATGAGAAAGCAATAATGTAACATCGTAGCTGTTTTACTTCTTGAAATAAACGTTTCAATACTTCTTTTCTGCTGTGCCAATACCATTCCCAAGGGGCAGATACAGGCAATGGGATAGATATTACAGTTTGCCCATTGGAAATATCAAAGTAGCCACAAAGTATATGAATTCACAAAGGAAACCTCAATTAAAAAATTTGTGACATTTGCCTCACAAAATTTATAGTTAAGCGATGGTTGTTTGACAAAATTCCATTAAAAAAAATGGAAGAAGAAGAAGAAGAAGAAGAGAAGAAAAAGACACAGTTGGAGATAAAATATTGGGAAGACAAGAGCTTTACATCCCATCCACCAGACCTAATATGATACACCTCACACCCATGTATTGGGTGACATCTGATATAACAAGAGAGGCTACTAATTTCTTATGAAGGTTCTTTTAATTTTCATTTTCTAGTCCATGTCCACAGAGAGCACCAGTGCACCACATTATCCAGTATAGTTACTTCATGATGTCAATATTTCGCATTCACAGGACAATATTTAGTCCCCTAATATTGCATCCCTCATCTAATTAGACAATGAACTACTTATATTAATTTCTGTAATTGAATTTTTCCACAAACTTTAGTTGGTCGATGTTGTCCAATCAGATATAAACTTGAAATGCAAACACAGGCAGTTTCTCGGTTATGTAGTAAGTGAACGAGGATAACATGTTTTGTTCCTGCAATATTGGAAAATTAACTGAGATATTGTGATGTCCCTGTTTGAAGTCATTTTCTACATTAATGTCCAGAGCAGACAGGTCATCAAACAGACAGTATTAACCGCAATAATGGAGTCAATCCAATTCTTCAAGAGTGGATTCCCATGACTGCACTTTAAAAGATCATGAACAGAGCAGATGAGAAGTTGGTTGTAAGTCCCTCAAAATAGGTGCAACGTTTAAGGATATCTGAGAAATAAACCACGTTTTGCATGCAACAATAGTGACAGAATAACAGGAACAATGGTAGATGCTAAAAGTTGAATCCTATCTATTGCTAAGCAGGATGACTTAACAACCAACCAAGCTAAACGGTTACAAAAAGGATAATGCACAAAGCAAATGAGAAGCTGGATGGGCATGACTACTGCACAAGCGCACGCTCGGGGTGGGGAGATAGGATGTTCAAAAGTTGCACTAAATCTACGAGGCATTTCTAACAACTAATCCTACCATGAAAATCTATGCACACAAAAAATGGGAACAAATGTTCGTATCAATTATGTAATACAATAACTCATTAACACCACTAAAGATCATCCTGAAATTGGATATTAGACAAAACCCATGAGCAACAACAACTTCAGAAACTTTAAAACCAACCAGAATCAGATATCAGCTTACTAGCAGAGAGAATTATCCATAGTTTCGTATTCCTGTGTTCAGTTCATGTAACAATGCAAGCAGATATTTCAGTATAGTTATTTCTACCCCAACCTCATGACCAAGGTGCTGCTTGCTCGCTTGCTTGCTCCAGCTTCGTGTCTCAAATCACACTTAAGGAAGAGTTGACCGAAGAGATTGCTAGGAACCTTCTTCTATTCCTACTCACTATAGCTATCTACAATTTATCGTGCAGGAATTCCTACAACCACCTATATAATGAGTGAAAAAGCAACTTCAATGTTCAAAAAATTATTTGTGAGAAACCTGCTGAGCACGGGGCATGGGGCACAACAAAAATTCCCACGGTTATACCAAGGTCCCAACTAGGAAAACTTAAAAGGCTTCACAAAGACACAACTTTAGCAACCGCTTTTCGATCACTAGGATCCTTCCAAACTAATAGGCTCCGTGCCTCTTGGTCCTCTTGGAGATAGAAAATGGAAGACTTTAATACAGTGCCTTCTTCACAAAAAACACAACACCTCAAATCATAATGAGGTACACAGCCTCAAATCACACATCTACTTGCATGTGCATGAGCTCAGGGCACCTGCGCCTTTTGATCGCCTATTCACCCCCCACTCCCATTCACGCAACACGCGAATGTAGTCATACCAGCATGTGACGCAAAGTGTAAGTTCGCAAGAATCAAGACAAAAACGAGAAACTAGCTAAATGACTTGGTATATAACTCATTGTAGCTATGTGATGCAAAGTGTTCGACAATATGCTCAGCCATATGTTTCCAAGGAATTGCATCCTAAAACGTTCATGGAATGGTATAAATTGCGTACAAGAAACACAAAAACAAATTCGCCAGTTCTTTGATCAATCATTTTGTTTTAGGGAAAAATAAATAAATAAATAAACATACACCTTGCAGTCTGGCATAACAAATATAGGAAAAAGCAACTTGATTACATTGATGGCCGATGCCATGCCGCTAGCGGGATAATGAGAAGTAATCCTTTGACATCTCCTCATGAGGACGGTGGCGAAAAACTATAATTGCTGCAAGCCCATGCGGGGCGTTTTCCCTTGTTTTGGTGGTGTTTAATTTTGCTGTAAACTTACAGTTGAATCGTAGTATGGTACTTATTTATTTATTTATTTATATTTTTTTAAAGAATCCCAGTATGGCCACTTGGGCAGTTCACTATTGGGGGATTTTTATTTGGCAAATTTAATATTTTGTCATGAATTACTCTCACTTACTTTAAATTTTTCAAAGTTTTAAGAAAAAATAAAAATATTTCATAAAAACCAATTGCATTGTCCGACAAGCCATGTATACAAATAAACCCTCAAAAATCGTAAAGTAAATTAGGGGTGCAAATGAATTTTGTGATAATAATAGTCAATTTCTATTTTGTAAACAAATTATGGAATAGGATTATGAGACATAATTTTGCACACAAATTTTGATACGATTCCCAAATGCAAGATCCAACGATGTTTAAAAAAAAATTACTAAAAAAAATAACTAGCATATATAATAATGATACTATTGTTGGTTGTAAAATCCAAGTAAGCCGCGCCGAAATTTTTTTTTTTCATATGTATTAGAGGTGTATTTTACCTTTTTAGCCCAGGAAAGATTTTGCCTTCACCTAAGACTTTAGTCTTGTCTTTATCCTAATCTAGGCGAATTTCAATTCCTACCTCCTGCCCCTACTTGGATTCACAATTTTCACTTGTAATTTTACTTTTATTTTTTAGGGAAAAAAAAAAAAAAAAGGGTAAAAAAATCCCTTCCGTCCCCATTTCATCAAACCCTTGACCCAATAGTTAAACAGTATGTTCGAATTTTACATTAAACCCATATTATATCCAACCCAGAGTCAAGCAAGAGTAGCAGGAAGGAGGGAAAGCTCGCCCCAGTTAATCCCATCCCACATTATATTTTAAATCAAGCCTACCAAACAAGCCTTTATAAATTTCCCATTTCGTTTTGGTAGCCCTTTTTAGGAAATTCCGGACATTTTCAAACCATGCTCCCGCATGTGGAACATCAGTACCTTTTCTTTTGTCGTATTTTAAGCGTATTTGTTTCCTTTTTCACGCTCGTTGTATAGATATGTATAAACTCGCTATATCTGGATAGACACCTGTCCTTTCAATCATTTTTTGTCAGCTTGTACCCTCGAGTCAGCGAGTACGGGACCTCACGCAAATTATGTACATTTGACCGCCCCAATTTGGGAATTTCGAGGGGCGTGATAATGTAGTCGCAGGTAGTACCGGAATAGCATGCGACTTCATGATCACCTCGTTACCGGTATCACAAATTAATAAGAATAAAATTAAGTGAAAATGTTAGATATGAGATCAATAAAAATGAATATAGAAAGTATGATGTTCCCACTTATCTTTATTGTTTTATCGGCTTATGATATGTAATGTAATGTCGTTATTATATATGAGTTCATTTTTGTTCTAAGAGATCAAACTTTGTATTTTCTCTTAAAGGAAAAAAATAATAATAATAATGTGCTGACATGGATATTACATCTCGAAAGTCTAGCATTTTTTCTTTTGTTTTGGCTTATTATTTTATCTTGGGAGTAACTACCAATTCACTAAGCAAGTTTAATTAATGAAGTGAATAATGATTTTATTTGTATTTAGATAATTAATCACATAAATTGGAATACCCACTTATATAAATAAATAAATAATTATATTTAAAAAGATGGGATTTATCTTGTAGCCTTGTAGGATTTAACCGATACAATCAGATAGTATCATACCATCATGTAAAAATTACTATTAAAAGAGGTGTTTTTGATTTCCACATAGGAACCATTCAAAGTCCCATCATCTGTCAACGATGCCAACCCTATAATCTACCACAACCAATCAAAATTCTTCACGTAAGCATCAAATTATGCTCTCTCCTTTTTTTTCCCACATGGGTGCTTCTTTTATCTTTTACAAAAAGTCTACCAACTACCCCCATCACCCAACCAATAAAACACGCCCTAGAAAGATAATGACACCGATGCCTAATGTCACTTCCCTGCTTGAGAAAAAGTCTTTGATTCGTGTTTTAGAAATAGATAGATAAAAAAACATTATTAATACTCTTAAAACGGTATGTTAAATAACTCTATGTGATAACGAGGGGGAGTATAAGAAGGCTTTTATTGGACTAAAAATAATATCTCTTTAATGTATATGGTGTTATAATAAATTTCTCACTTATCTTATTAAATAATGTTGACAATGATGGGAAAAAATAACCCATCCCTTCTACTATTAACACCACCCTAAATGTATGTGTCTACATAAATTTGAAATTTGAACTTTCATGAATGTTTCTCCTCAAGACACTGTTTGTTTGGCAGGAGTCAAAAAGAAGGAAATGAAATTAGATTCCATTATTAACCTAGATGGAATGAGTAGTATGATAGGGGTGATTTGATTCCAGTTTTGCATATTTTAACTCGTCCAAATATATGAATTTGAGTGGAATTTAGAATGTGGTTTTAATTCGAACCTCAGTTTGGACCAAACAATTGTTTTAAAGAAAGAATAAGGGTCAAAAACTCTATGGTGGTTTTTCTTTTTTTTTTTTGGTCATAGTGGAAGGGAAATAATCCCATAACTTCCTAAAACCTACTCAACTCACCTATTAGCGTTTGGATTCATTGCTGAGCTTAAAAAACTCAGTACTATATTAAGATAATTTTAACCATCTACCTTGAATTTTAATGGTTTAGATTAGAAAATCAAAAAAGTATTGTTGAAATTACAAAACTGTCCTAATAAGCATCTTTTTAATATGTTAATCTAATTTATCAATATCTGGTGATGTAGAGCATTGAAATTGCCTCGGTGCTGAGCTCACCGTTGGGCCACAGGAGTAATGCCATTTTTATAAGTGGTACGTCCACCTTAATCTTGCACTTGGACGGTATCCGTGTTGGTGCCCTTCCACGCGATGGATCATATGATAAGAAAACCGTACTCCTTAATTCTACAATATCACAAGCTCACGTGAAACTTCGGGGCCACGCTTCTCGTTACTCCTATACAAAAACCCCTCAGCCTCACATCTTCCCTTTTGGCTGCTCTGCAACGAGAATCGCGGTACTCAGAGGAAGATACACACAGATACAGAGAGAGAGAGAGATACCTTAAACCCCCTCCCATGAATGGGAGACCCCAAAAACCCTAGAACGGCACCGTTACACCTCCCACCGGGTTGCCGATTCTACCCCTCCGAAGAAGAACTCCTCGACTACTACCTCACCCACAAGAACACCACCGCCCTCTCTGACGACGATCACCATGTATTTGGTTTCAACGTCATCAAAGAGGTCGGTATATATGACTACGATCCTTTCGACTTACCGGAAATTGCGTGTTTTCCGTATGGGTACGGTGGGAGGAGGAGGCACTGGTATTGTTACACGGCGAAAGTGGTGAAGGGGATGGGGAGGAGGTGGAGGAAGGCTGGGGGTGGGTACTGGAAGAGGAAGGGAAGGGCAAGGGACGTGGTGGGGAGGGGAGTAGGGCACGTGGTATTGGGGACGAGGACCAGTTTCGTGTTTTATTTGGGGAATTCGCCGAAAAGCGCCATGAGGACCTGATTGGGTCATGTATGAGTATGCCCTAGTTGATCATATCAAGGTACTTGTCATAAATCTCATTTGGATTTCATGTGTGTATATATATATTTCTAGTGTGATTAATGTGTTTGATTTTTGGGTCGAGAAGGTTGGAATGAAATGGTCGAGAAGCCTCAATGCTGTGTGTGTGTATATATATATATATATATATATATACCTTTTGTGTTTAGAAATCGAACAGGTTGAATATATCTGCATGTTGCATTGAAATTCTTCATATGTGGAGTAGAACATGTGATTTGAATGCAATGATATTGGCTAATTTGACTGATTGCTGCAATTTATAGTAGAACCCTGATTGTTTTGACCCAAAATTAGTTTTTTTCCTTAAGGCTTGAATGTCCCACATCGGTTAAATATGGGCTTGACCATGTGTATATTAGCTCTTGGGCACCCTCCCCTTGCAAGCTGGTTTTTGAGGGTGAGTCCTACCCAGGGGTTCATATCATTTGGTATTAGAGCTAGCCACCATGCTGAGAATGGGATGGGACGCAGTACAGGATGTGGCTCTTTGTGGTCGTCATGTCATGTCGCAAAAGGGGTGACCTATAAGCTGGATTAAGATGACTTAGTATTGTGTATGGGCATGGTATTATCTCATTGCATAATGATAGGTGAGTGGAGCCGCCAAGAGGGAAGGGCTACCACTGGGTCAACGTCAATAGAGTGCCTGTTGTGGACGTTAGTGGTATGTTATGATCCTAATGTCCCACATCAGTTAAGTATGGGCTTGACCATGCATATATTAGTTCTTGGGCACCCTTCCCTTGCAAATCTGGTTTTGAGGGTGAGTTCTACCCAGGGGTTCGTATCAAGGTTCTTTTTACTTCAATGGATATTCTATTGTGAATCTTGGAAAACACATAACATGTCAGCAGTAATTAGTTTGGGGGATAATATCTAATTACACCTTGTATATATATATATATATATAGTTTTGAGAAAAAAGTTTCCGTGTTAATATCTTCTGGAGAAACTACTTCATCAAAAAATATTTCTGGAGAAACTAATGGACAGTAGTTGTGAATGGCCAATTTTTGGTTCAAATTGACTGTGTGGGAAGATACCATTGGGTTTGTTAGTAAAGTCTGGTTGGGGTTGGGGGGGGGGGGGGGTTGATGGTGGTTAGGATAGGGTCAATCTGGGGTTCGAGTTGTTGTCCCTTTGGGGAGTGTACAGTGATCCAGAATAAAAGAGCGAAATCTTGCCAAATTAGTGCAATTTAAGATTGAATCACAAGTACTTTTTAATAGGAAGATTGAAGCGCAAGTAGTAGTTGAAGCATATCTATTGTCAACTTGTGTACAATTAGATGGTATGCTCTCTTTTGTGGCTTCTAAATTATCTTTAAATTAGATTTTTGCGCTAAATAAAAAATTCCAATTTACATAACAAAGTTAATATAGTGACGGATAGTCTGGACTGTAGATAGTCTAGACCACTGACATTGGCAATTTGGTTGAAGTTTAAATCAAGAACTAAAGTTCCTTGTTAACATACTATCTTTTATCAGAATATTCTTGGGTTCTGTTTACATTTTATCTGTGGTTACTTTAATGTACCTCACTATTGTATTTAATCTAGTAAAAATTAAAATATGTTGTTGTTTAACATACTTTGAAATTGAACTTATTGATTGGTGTTTTCCTTTTAAAGGGCCTAAAATAGTCCTGTTCCCCCATAGACTATTCAGTGTAGCACTATGGTCTCCAGATACTTCTCCCTCTGCCTTAAAATGGAGGTGTCCTGCTAAAGATGATATTAGGTGCAGGTACCCCCATAGACTCCTCAGTGTAGCAGTAGTATGGTCTTCCAGATAATTCTTACTGACCTTAAATTAGAGGTTTCCTGGGGAGTCTGATAACTTTGAGCAATTTTGTTGTCCATGCGACTGAGTCACAAATTTGCTTAGCTCTATTGATAAACAAATATCCCCTGCTAACCAGTGGCTGCAGTGAGTGCAATAGCGTAGACAGAACAGTGAAATTCTTAATTACCCATCTGTCATCTATGAATTAGAAGGTCTAATAAAAAAAAATTCATAGAATTAGAAGGGTCTGGTCCTTTATTCTGGCATATTAATATTTGATCCTATCATGGTAGCTATAAATTACTGGGTAGACCAAGGTTGCTCCAAATAGTTGGAGCTATTCAACTTCTCAATTAGTTGGCTTTCCAAAAGAATAATTCTCCACCAAGGTGTTATTATGTGTTTCTATAGGTGTACAATAATTCCCCACCAAGGTGTTATTATGGCTTTCTATAGGTGCACTCCACTACCAGGGCATCTGAATGTCCCACAAATGGGAAACACGTGCCCAATTATTTTATTAAAAGGTATATTCCTGTTTTGCTTCCATGAGAGGAGCTACCTATATGCCTGTAACATATTTATTTTGAGGAAGTTTGTGTTTGTGTGTGTGTCTGTGCGTGTGCATATGGGTTAGGTTTGGGAGATGACGGCACAAAATTTTTTACAAGAGTCTTATTCCGTCCATGTAACTCCCATCCAACGGTAAGAAAATGACTTGACAATTGTCTTTAAGTTAGCTTGTTTGGCGGCCGTTGGATGGAAGAGAAACAGACGGCATAAATTCGTTTTAAAAAATTTTGCACAAAAATGTTGCCCCCTGTTCCTAATCCATACTATATATATAATATCCCTGTAATTGATGTTGAATTTCTTAATGTGATGCTCTTTGCAACCTCTTTAGGAAG
Organism: Liquidambar formosana; assembly: GCA_039720395.1. Lineage (NCBI taxonomy): Eukaryota > Viridiplantae > Streptophyta > Magnoliopsida > Saxifragales > Altingiaceae > Liquidambar > Liquidambar formosana. The sequence continues at coordinate 27,114,941 of CM077833.1, forward strand.
TTGATACTCACCTCAGCTTGTCTAAGTGCCCATATGTGGTTGGGACAACATCTGGTTTTCAATTTTTTAATTGACCTGCCTATGTAGAAGAGAATATGATCTGGTTTCTTTCTTGGATAAGTAATATGATCTGGTTTTACTTTGCATTCATAGTGTGCCAATGACATCTTGATCGACATAGGGTCTAGACAGCAGACATGACCAAGCGTCACAACATATGCCAATCACGCATCTTCTTCATTATGACAATCAAGAAACCTTGTAACATTCTTCTCGATTATTATGAAAGGAATTAAGTATTAACCTGTCTTCCCTGTGGAGGATAGTTGTTTGGAGCAATTGTAGTACTGATGGTTTTCTTCTGTTTATATAGTGTGCTACGAAACAAAAGGAAGGGGGGTTGAATTTAGAGGAATTTCATTTTATTTTGCTGTTATGAAGTCTCAGAGTCTGTTCAATCTACAGGATTTTGTTCTATGCCGAGTTTTTGTCAAATCTCACCGTGGGAATAGCATATCAGATAATGTACTAAGTTCTGGTGCCGAAGAAAGTTATTCAGCAGTGCGTCACATCGGTATCCAGCATGATGGAGCAGTTACACCTGACATTGGTGAAGCCAAAGCTCATGATGACAACTCTCTTGACGGGAAGAATGAGACCTTAAGATTTCCAATGACACTGGTCAGTGAGCTGGATGATCAAGTTACAATCAGGCCTGTTTCTGCTGCTGGATGTCAGTTTCCCTCCGGCATTCATTCTAATGAGCTGGTAACATTTCTTAAACATTTTCTTTTGTTACGTCAAAAACGATGCTACCTATATTCATGCTTCATCTATTATATTTAGTACTAAAATGTGGCTTCACAACATACCATTTAGTTTTATAATATAATTTATAAATATGTATATATATATATATATATATATATATATATTAATGTCACCTGATGTATTTTATATTGAATTCTTTGTTATCTGCATGTGTTGTACAGTAGTTATTTCTTTTCTGCTTATTTGGCCACAATGCATGAGCTTCCACATCAGCAAAAATATTAAAATCAACTTACAGTCGCAAGCTACTTAAAATAAAAATCTGAAATTAGTAATTACTGCGTTGTTGTAATTGTATTTAAGTTGCTAATCCTTTGAAAGTTTCTCATACATTTTCACTATTTTGGTGACAATGTGAACCTTGATTGAGTGCAAAAAGCAAGGTTTGCTGTCAAGTTTCAACTGTGTGAAATTTACATATATTCACATGTAGGCGCAAAATTATCAGTTTTATCCATTATCAAGGGCTGTCATTGTGGCCCCAACTACTTGAAACTTCCCCTCCCCCCCTTCACTTCTTCTCAATGCCAAATTCTATATGGTTAAATTTAACTCAGAGGAATCTGTAACTTGGCTAATATGCACATATTCTAAAACTTAAATTTTAATTTTTCTAAGTAGCACAAGATATTTTGGTAGCTAAGATAATTATTAAAATGCCTTTATCCTTCCAAATCCTGGTCCCAAGCCCCCAGATAGAGGAGGGTGGTTGTGGTATGTAGATGGCCAACATGATACATATAGTCCGGCCTTATGAACATTATCCTGTTTCTTTGCTCATGTGTTCCATTTTCTGTCATATTAATTTTTTCTGTGTACCTTTATAAGATTAGCCATTATACTTACCATGTCGTTGTGAGTGGTGTGCAGGTGCGGTCTTCTGGGCTTACCCATGGTGGCGCAGTGTTTGCTGATAGTGCAACTGCTGAGTTTCTATCCATTCTGGAGGGGGATTTCATTGAATTGAATGATCTCATTGGCCCGCTTTCGGGCATTGATGATTTAGGATAAAAGTTTAAGCAATTGGTTTCAAGAGATATGTGGATATTAATCTTGATCATCGGGTTAAATTATAGCCTGAAACAATTGTACTGAGAAGGGGTTTAAATATTGGAAAACCTTTTAAAAATCATTAAATGAAGAAAACATACTGTCAATTCTAAATTTGAGACAGATGTAATGGCAGGCTTGCATCGCCTTGTAAGGTAATTATTTGGTGTAATTATATATATATATTTATTTGTTATTACTGTTAACTTCCGATCATGTTTGAGGAAGCATTCACTGATGTCTCTTTTTCTTTTTGATGCAGATTTGCTCTTGTTCTATTTAACGAGCATTGTGCTCCAATGGAATTGAGAAGAATATTGATCTGTTGGATGATGGTGAATCCAACATGAACCAACCGGCAACAGCTGCTTCACTTGGCTTGATCATGTGATGAATACTACAGCATCACTACCTTTGATGCAAGGTTTAGAATTGTGAGCAGAAAATTCCAAACCTACTTGACATGGATTATTAGATTTGAAGGTTCAAAGGTATTGGAGCCTCTCATTTAACATGGTTCTATTGGCACAGGTGAAGTGTTTCAAGAAGTCGAGTTGTTACAGTTGTTAATTTTCTGAACCTATTTTTGCTTAGAAGTTGTAAGCAATCACCTGTTTATCATCAACTTAGTGCTCACCTGTTTATTATCAACTTAGTGCTTGCTATATTAGAAAGGTATTGCTTTTACTAATCTTTCCTAATGCACTTTGCACTGCGCATTGTACGTTGGAACATTTTAGGCTGCCCTAGGGGTATTTCACTGAAATGGGCTTCGATACGCACAATTCCAAATTTCCTGTTCTATGTATGCTTTTGCTCTACTGTTTATTTACCGGTTTTGAGGTGCATAAAATGAAATAGTAAACTCCAGAACCAGGATCTTACACTGATTGTTTCAATAGGTGTATTCTGAAGGAAAAAAAACCATGTTTCAAAAACTACCTTTATAAATAAGTTGTTTCTTGGTATGACTAGTGGCAGCCAACAATTGTTTTGTTGCAAATGTGTTCCAATATTTTTATTTATCTAGTATTTTTTTTTCGTAAATTGATCAGTCGTTTAAATCAGGTTTCTTTGGTGCGAGTGGATTGTTGCTGTTAGATTTCCATTGCAGTAAAGGGTGCCTAAAGCAAAAGATTTTTCAACTTAAGAATCTAAATTAGAAATTTGGGAATAAAATGGAGTGACTGAGTGAAATTTCCATGAATTTGTTGCTGCGGCAGAGCAGGGGGAAATTGTATGTTTGCCGACTTGGTAGAAAGATATGATTTCATGTTAAAGTAAACGTAAACAGCAGGCTTCATGCATAATATGGCTGGTGACGAGTCATGTATATTGGGTGACAAATTGACAATGCAATGTTCTGATGCCTGGATCTCTTTCTGTCATCTTGGTTGGACATTTGCTTCGGAAGCTCACCCCCTTGCTGTTTGGATTGAAGGAAATAGAGTATACCTGCTGGTGGGTAGCTTTGAGGCAATCTTGATCTCTCCCAGTTCTTATCATCCCCTTTCTTTCTTGCCACTCTTTTAATACATTACTTCCCTTTGGTCCCTCTTTCATGTGTTTCACGTTAATATTAGGAAAATAATTAACATCCCACCTCCTCCTTGATCTCACAGGGAGGGCTGACAAGGTGGGTGTTGGGGATGCTTAGGAAATAAGAAACAGTAGCCATTCCATGTCCACAATAATCATCACTCCCCCAAAATTTCAATCCCCCTTGCATGCTCACACATGGTAAGGAAAGTGGGTCACCTCAATCCTTATGTCCAGGCAGACCTAAGGAGGGGGTGGTAATGAGTTTTCTTCTGACCAGAATAAATTCATTCAATCACTCACCAACCCACCCACCTTCCTTTCCAAAAAGAATTTAAGAGAACTTGTACAAGATCAGGTCCCCATAATTGCCAAATGCCAACCACTATCACCTCTTGCTTGTGCCGCTCGGCTCTTTTATTAAGACCTATATGGCCCCATGACCTGCTACTTTTCCTCAAGGCTCCATTGTATTTTTCTGCATCACGAAAAAGTCAAGCTGCCACACCCGTCAAAAATTTGATCCCTCAATGTCATCTCCATTCTAGGGAATCAATTTTTTTTTTCTTTCCCTCGCTCCATATTTTAAAGGTGCCACTATTTGGCGATGGGTCATACAAGTGATCCATATGGGACAGAGGGAGAGGTTTGTTTTCGTGGCCTAGAATAAAACTTAAAAAAAAAAAGGACAAAAAGAGGATGAAAAGCCAAAGCAAACCACCTTTGAAAGGAGGAGAGAATAAAAAGGCACACACATTAGGACCAAAAAGACTTGAGAATAAGAGGCCCACGAGTGAGATGTGAACGGCGGGGAGTGCAATGAGACTAGGAACAGCTAAAAGTCTACGTATTCACACCACCTCCCTTTTAATCAAAGTAAAGGGTTATCTTGTACACAAGATGCCTACCCAACACACAGTAATCAGACCCATCGGTAAATTTCTACTTAAAAAAAGGTATACCAGCAGCATATTCAGGTTACCCAGATGAAATTCTATTCTTGGTGATTATTCTATTTTTTTGGGTAAGTATTCTTGGTGATTTATTGATTACCCAGGTTGGTTGTTCTCTGTATTTTTAACAATGTGATGTTGAGGTACTACTCTATTTATGGGTGGTCAAAATTGATAATAAGCACTGGAATCTTTATGACTTTAGGTATGGAAAAATCTAAGCAATTAAATAGTGGGCCCGAAATTATTTAACACATGCCACGTTTTTTGTTTTTCCTTTTTAAAAACAAGGGACGCCCAGATGTCTGTTTTTGTTTCTAGATATCCATTTTTTATTTTAAACCTTTTTTTTTTTTTTTTGGTTGTAATTTTAGGGTTTTACCAGTCGGTCAGTGGTTACAACTCACACACAATGAGGGGGAGGGGCATGTGAGGGAAGGGGGGCAGGTGCTTGGCGTGAGGAAGGAAAACGAGAGGTAAGTGGGTCTACGGCGCGCATCGGGAGACGGGTTTTAATTTTAGAGAGAGAGAGAAAGAAAAAAAATATAGAGAGAGATGAGGACAGAAAGACGGAGACCTGAGCCATTTGGTAAGCGGCCCAACAGGACACCTTTGCTTTGCCTCCCTGTGTTTCTCTCTCAACCTTTTTTTTTTTTTTTTTTTTTTTTATAAATAATTAATTGATTGTTTGGGAAACTGCTGTATGACTATTACGCTCTCTCTCTCTTGCTTGGTTATTTCGTAAATTAAAGATTACTGTCCTCTTTAATCTTTGTGTCCATACCATTCTCATCTCATCATCCCTTCCCTTCAACCTCTCTCTTCCTTCCATTGCTCACTGTGTTTTTGTCGTCTCTCTCTAATCTCTATCTTTTCTCGAGAAAGAGAGACAGAAAATTTTTTTTTAGAAAAGCAGCAGCAAGGAAAGAGAGGTTTCCTCTTCATTTTCTCGGGAATAATCCCCTTTTATTTTCTGGTCTATAACTTCAGATCGATCAGCTCCTTTTTTTCCTTCATCTGCAATCGTTTCCTCTGGTATGTTTCTCTCCGATTCATCATTTTCTTCCTCTTTTGTTTTTCTGTTGATCGATCGGTTGATGATAGCATAGGATTTGGAGGCTTTTTCGGTTAGATTTTGTATATTTTTGGTCGTTCTACGGTTTAATCTCGAAGGCCGCTTTTCTGATGGAGAGATACGGATGGCTCATTCGAGGTTTTGGTTACATGTCTTTGCTGTCTTAAACCTCCATATCGTTTTATGTATGTATCAGTGTGTTCGTGTTTATTTGGGATGTTTCATACCTTCGAATCGTTTGATACAAGCTGTTTTAAGTCTAAGTTGGGGCTCATAGCTTTGCTAGTGACACCCAAACAGCTATCCCTGGAGATCTTGATCATTTTCTGTGATTTTTCTCTCCCTGATTATCCTTTATGTTTGTGGGTGGCTTTGGTTTGTATTTTGTAAAATGAAAGAATACAATCATGCATATATATATATATATATATATATATAAAGCCTTTACCTTTCTAGTTGTATTGCTTGTTTGTGGTTTAGGATTTTATCTTTAACTGTAGGGATGCCTAATTCTTTGTGATTAGGACGGCCTTGAGGTGTTGCATTAGCAGGATGTAGTTCCATTTCCCCCCTTCTTTTGGGGTAGGGGTGGGTGGTACGAGGATGAACATCATTACATTTTTAGGAGAGATTAGGGGTTTAGAGGGGTGGGTGCTACGATGATGAACATCATTACATTGTTAGGAGAGATTGGGGGTTTAGAGGGTTGGGTGAAGAAGGGTTTGAACACAGGCATCATCATGTAGTTACGATGCAGGTAGATCTTACCACCGAGCTAAGTGGCATCTTCAGCAGGATGTAATTGATGTTAGGAAATTTATGTATCTGCGTTAGTGCTTATTTGGTCTAAATGCTTATAGCTCCTTGAGTTTAATAAGCGTTTTCACAAATGGTGTGGACGCATGGCAGGGAAATGATGTCATTTCCCATTCCAACTGATATGGTAGTGGCATGTCTACAATTAGTGAGACAACTTTGGGCATTTTGTTTGAAGTGCCAGAAGAGATGTGCCTTTCCGCATCAGTTGGAGTTTTGAGTTGGCTTATGTAGCATCATTTGATGTGATAACAACTAAAGTTGTTGTTTTCTTAAATCATTGGTTATGTTCTTTAAACGACGACTTTCAGGTTGGGATGGCATGTTGGTCATGTCCCATTTACTTTTGTAAATTTTTAGTCTTTAGTTTACAGAGGTGGAGTAGTTTTGGTTGTGGCTATTTCATGAAACATGTATATATTTCTACAATGTCTTCTTGTTGCAATCTAGTAGCTTTGGCTGTTCGATGGAGCCAGATTGTTGCCAAGCATCAGTTTTTGGTTGCATTAAGAACTTTTTTGGGACCTGGGACACCTATTAAGCCCCATTGTTTCTTTGGTTAGATTGGAATGTTAATGTGGTCAATCAATTCCATAAATATTTATGTTTTAGCAGATAGAGTTGTATGTTTGTGTATAATTTTACAGTTCTGTGATCCCCAAATTTAATGATATCTATTTTTTGTGATTTCATGGTTTCAGGTCTGCCAAGAAGTTCCCTACGTGACTTACTGTTTTTGTCATAATCTCTTTTGGAACCTTGACACATTTTTCTTATAGAAAATCATATTAGCCCTGATGCAAGGGCATAGGAGTGCTATTGGTTCCTTGCCTGAAACCTTAGATTTTGACCATGGATCTACATCAAGTAATGCTGCAATAGAACAGCAGATGTGCTGGAATAATATGCGGAATCCTGCAGAACACCGGTTACCTGACTATATACTACCACCTGGTGAGACAAGTATTGCGTATCTTAATTCTGTTGGCCACGAAGGGCAGAACTTGAGCGGATGGAATTTAGGTGAACCCAGTTCTAGCAACACACAAAACGAGATCAGTCATGATGAGCGAAAAACAGAACATGGATGGTCATCTTCAGTGAGTGCTTGTGCTGGTGTTGGTCCAAGGTTTGGTCCAAGGTTAGATGAACAACAATGTGAACCAACTACTATTTTTGCCCTGGACAATAATAATGTAAACCTTAGTACCAATCAGATTGCAAATGGGCCTTTGTTTATGCAGAGTTCTAGTACTGATGCTAGTCCTCAGAACCTAAATTTAAATGCGGGATTTGCAGACCATGGCAGTGATGATTGCCGAGTCATGGAATGTCCAAACTTGTACAAGTCTAGTGGCTCAGGGAATGAGCTGTTCATGTCAGCCAGTAGTTCTTCTGATCCTTTTGGGGCTCCTTCTGGCAGTCGTGGATATTTGGTGGAAGAGAATGATGGCAGGCCAGGTTGTTCATTGGAGGGTCGCCGTTTATCCTGTAAAAGAAAGGCTCTTGAAGGAAATGTCGGACAATCATCTATGAGTGGAAGTTCAAGATGCTTTCAGCGTGCAGAAACTAGTGGATGGCATGCTGTTCCTTCCCGCTATAATGCTGGTAGCAGTTTAAGTATATCTACTCCCTCTGAGAATATTCTTGGTGCTAACCCTTCAGAACAGGTGAACCCAAGACTTGGACTAGCACTGAGAGGAGTAGCTTCTGACAGTCTTCCTGATTTAAGAGTGGCAGGAAGTGCAGAAAACTCCCAGAGAAATTTCCGTGTGAGGATAAGTCCTTCACGTCATCAAAATTCTGTTCCCCCTAATTTAGTCTCAACAGGGAGTGCTTTTAGGCATTCCAATGTTTCATCACCCCAGCAGCCATCAAGACTTCTTCCAGTTAATCATACCCTGGACTTGAGGTCTACGCCAGCAGCAGACAATACAAATTCTCAAAGCCAGCCTGTTCTAATCCATGTTCCCGCTTTGCCGCGAAATGTGCAATCAGTTAGGTGGACTGGAGGTTCTAGCTCAAGACCTGGAAATTCCTCAAGTTCTGTCATTCCTGGAGAGAGAGATGCTGCACCGCGTGAGGAAGCCAGCTTAAGGAATGTTTCAAGAAGCATTTTGGAACATCCTATGTTTGTACCTGCAACTGAGTTGAGAAATTTGCCTCAGAACTCGACAAGTAGGAGTCTAACTGGTGGAAGTATAAGCATTCCTGGAAATGTTGCTTCAACTTCTCGGTCTGGCTCAAGTTCAGGTGTCCATCAATCATCTGCTCCTACCTGGGTTCCTCATCACAATCCTCCTCCACAATATCCACGGAGATTATCAGAATATGTTCGGCGATCATTGTTTTCTTCTGTTGGTTCTGAGTCTGGAGGCCCAAGCAGTAATTATTCTCCACTGCGTTCAGGTGGTCCTGCTCCCTCGCAAGAGGTGGTACTTCCAACTGGAACAAATAACCAGGGAAATCATCCATCATTCCCGAGGTCCGCAATGTGGATGGAGAGACAAGGCGATGGTGTTCTCGGAATTCCCTATTCCTTGCGAACTTTGGCTGCTGCCAGTGAAGGAAGAAGCAGGCTAGTATCTGAGGTTAGTTATATAACTCCTTTTTATCTGGATATGACAATTTTCACTTGAAATTGAATTATGTTGTTTTTATCATTTGAAGCGTGCAGATAACATTGTCAAATATCAATTATGTTTGTGATTACTTTAGTGATTTCTTTCATTTGGATATCTTCAAACATGATATTATCCTGAAATTATCCAATTTTCATTATTACTACTACATTATTTTCATCACAAAAAATATAAATACTATATTATTTTTAACACTTTTGGATCATCTCTGTTATATGCATATTAGCATATCATGACATCAGAAATGAGATCTGTGGATGCATGAGATATTTTTCTTCCCCTAGCATATCTTTTACAGTTACATCCACTGTTGGTTTCTGAAAAATAGGACATGTGCTTCTGATTGTTTCATGAAAAAATCGCCTGTGGAGGAACCATGAATGATAAATATTAGAGAAATGGACTATGGCTTATACAAATCTTTAGATATTGATATAAGTAAGAGGTGGGAAATGAGGTCGTTTGAATGTGGACATTTCATTTTTATAGTAATATATAGACAGTTTTGTTGATCATTTTGATGTAGTATTTCTGAATGTATTAGGTGCTATCTCTGTGTTGAATATTATGTTTAGTAGCATCAACATTGTAATTAGTGAGATACAAGGGCATTTTGTTTTGATTTATGAAATGCTTATAAGTCACAAATGAATGTGATTGGTGGCTGGTTGCTTCTAGATCACGCTACTTGTTGGCCTTACTCGATATTTTGTGCCCTTGTGAGCCTCTTACCATTTTGATTTCACCTTTTTGGAAAGCTTTTGCTTTGCTTAGAATGATAAGTTGATTGCTTCATTATCAGGCACATTTGACCTGATACCAGACTCTCCTATAATGTAATGGTAGACTCCATATCATTTATAATTTTGTTTTTTCTTTTTTTTGGTACCTTTTACTAAGACATATCTACATTAGAAAGCGGTTGGGAGGCTTTTGGTTCCTCACTTCTTTTTGTACTCTCCTCTTTTAAATCCCAAAATACCCTTACAATTACGCTATAACCAAAAATATCAAAGGGGGAAAATAGTAAATCTGATATCGATTTTAACTTGAATCCACAAACCCATGATTCTGTACTGCATTATAGTGGGATTACTAGGGTGTTTTGCACGCACACCTATTGTGTGTGCCACCACCTCTAGTGAACATGTGTGTGGTGGTTTTGGGGGGGGGGGGGGGGGGGGGAGGTACCCATAGTGGGGAAAATGTGGAATTTGGTGCAGGGAACGTGATTTGGATTCACCATTTTTATGTGATGGTAACCTTGGGGTGGAAACTTCTAGGGAACTTGATTTGTTTTCACAATTGTCTACTGTGTAAAACTTTTGGTCGTTCTTAGAGTTTGTGGGTCATTTTTCAGGTACTGAGTTTTATTTGGGAGGTAATAAAACTGAGCATCTGAGTGGTTGGTTATATGTTGTGGTGAAAATGTGAAATAAAACTTACATTCTGGGGAATTTCACTCACTTTTGGGTAACTATTTTTGTTTGTAACTTGTCAATGGTTTAACATTGTCAAAATTTCCTTAGCAAAAAAAAAAAAAAAAAAAAAAAAAGTGAGATTTGTTGTTGCATTTTGTAAGTTCTTTTAAATTTTTAAATATAAATTATATGTATTGCTATAACAGATGGGGAAAAATGTTCACTTTTGTGTATAATTGTTATTGGCGAGTTCAGTGCCTTCTATTTTGTCATCTGATGAAAATCTATAAGTGGGGTCAAGTAAAAGAAAAAGAATTTATTTGTCAAGGTGTATTTATTATTTTCCAAGTATGAACGCTTTGTATCATCTATTCAGGAAACATTCATTTTCTGAATTCAAATCCTGAAATGGTTTCCAATGCAAGTATATCAGTATATGCTGTTCCTCTATGAGTACCTGGTTCTGTTGTACAAAACTTGAACTGAAATTCACTAGTAGATATTATTTATTTTTTGTCTGTATTCTCAATGTTTAAAATCTATGATATATTGGAAACTAATGCTAATCATATTTTTAAGTTCTCTATTGGTTTATACTCCTTTTGTTTTTACAATGTTCAGCTGATTTTGGTTAACAAGCATTCCACAAAGCTAATAGTATCATTTCCTCCCTCCTTTTTTTTTGGGAGCAGATTCGCAGTGTCTTGGATCTAATGCGTAGAGGCGAGGGCTTGCGATTTGAGGTTAGATTTTGACACATACGATGTGTATATTCCCCCTCTTCTCCCCCCTCCTCCCCGCTTTTTCTCTTTCCTATCTTTTCTTCCCTTCTATAAACCAGAATATCAGGAGATAAAACTTGAAAATAAACTTGAATCCTCTTTTGTTTCAGTTGGCATAGGGAGAGATAGGCACATTGCATCTTCCTTCTTTCATTAGTCTATTTGTAATCATTAGTGGTGAAAATGGCTAGTAAACTTTGCCTTGAAGCAAAGAATTTGACTTCCCTCAAACTAATTATTTTATTAGAGCCTTAGAGGTGAGCCACCAAGATGGAAAATGTTGACTATGGAGTGGCCATTAATTAGATTTGAATGGTTAGACCTGATGTTTTGTTGGTTTATCTGAGGTGAGTGTTGGTAAAAGAAAAAAGAAGGTCATTTTAAACGGGCCTACCTATTCACTACATAAAATTCATTTAGATGTCTTCTACTTCACCAGGAGGCATGAGTCCTGATAATGGCTATAAGACATTAATTAGAGGAGTTGAGGGATAATTATTCCTTAATGTACTCAAAACATGCTAAATACCAAACTTGAACCAAAAGTCCCCCTTGCGTGCCTTTTTGTTTTATTAAAAAAAAAAAAAAAATGATGCAAAGAAGTGGGACTTTTTTTTGTTTGTTTGTGGGGGGTGGGGTTTGTTTAACTTCTTAAATTAGGAATTTTAATATAAGATGTCCTGAGGAGGGTAATAGATGGGCCCTGATGTTTTTAATTGTCTAAAATTCAAAGTTCCCCCAAAAGTCGGATTTTAGTTTTGGGAGTTGGCTGTATACAGGATTGTTTTCCTTATAGATATGGATGGCCAGTTTCTCTAATTTTTCCTCAATAATATTTGAGTTGTTATGACCAGTCTTGCAGATGAATATGTGAATCTGAGTGCTAACATTGTTGACTGACTCGTGAATTTACCATACATATTTTGATTAACAATATTTATTGGACATTCAACATGTGCTTTTATTCTATTATGTTAGGATGTTATGATCCTTGACCAGTCAGTATTTTTTGGGGTGGCTGATGTTCACGATCGGCATAGGGATATGCGACTTGATGTTGATAACATGTCTTATGAGGTAAATTATAGATCAAGCTCTCTTGGCATTTTGTTCCCTTGTTTGCGTTAAAGATCTCTCTTGATACAATGTCTATTGGGATTCCAGGAGTTACTGGCACTGGAAGAGCGCATTGGAAATGTGAACACTGGATTAAGTGAAGATGCTATTTTGAATCGTCTGAAACAGCGCAAGTATGTATCTATTGCAATAGGAGCTCAGCTGGAGGCTGAACCCTGCTCTATTTGTCAGGTATATCTATTGTTCTACTGTGTTTTGTCTGCATTGTCTTTTGTCTCGCATATATTCTGTCTTCTTTAATCTCTTTTTCCTTCTGTTTTGTTGGCTAAGCAAAACGAACCTAGCACTTATACAACTGTGTTTTTCCTTTGCTTGGACCATTGTCTATTACCCACAGGAGGAATATAACGATGGAGAGGATCTGGGGACACTGGAATGCGGGCATGATTTTCACTCTGGCTGCATTAAACAATGGCTGACGCTCAAGAATTTGTGCCCAATTTGCAAAACAACGGCCTTGAACGGGAGAGAAGACAACTGATTTTAAGGCTATTACTTCCTCCCCGGATTAGATTGAGTTGGTGGGCACCTTATTGGCGGTGCCCTGTTACGTTCCATTGAATCCAATATTTCAGTGGAAAAGATCTTTCTTTCCCTTTCCTTTTCATCTTTTATTTTAAACCTGGTTCTTCATTGCTTGCTGCTTACAGCTTCATGCAAGAGCCAGGTGTTTATTTTTCTTTATTTTTATTTTTATCTTTATCTTTTTTAATCATTTAATTTTTATCCAAAGCCTGTGATCTCCTGATGGAGGCAGCGAATGATTAAGGGGGTGGTGAAAGCAAAACCAGTTTAACTTTCATTTATTAATGGACTGCATTGGTTATTGGAAAGAATACCATTTTTATTTAAAGTTGTCTATTATATATTGGGGTATTAGCAGTATAAATCATTTATGTTATGTTTGGATAAAGAATTTCTTAGTAATGTTATGTTTGGATAAAGAATTTCTTAGTAATTTGTTTTCGAGATGGAATTTGTAAATTTTTTAAAAGGATGGGATGGACAAAATATTTATAAAAACTTTATAAATTCCATCTCAAAAACAAATTCTACATAGAAATTTCTTATCCAAATATAATGTTAGTGAATACACTATGGTTTTGATGTCTGTCTGTTTAATCATATTAATCATGTCCATTGTATGGGAGCCTAGTGGATCTCTCTCTCTCTCATGTGAGTGTGACAATTAATAGAACTCCCAATATCAAGAAAGGTTAATAGAATTCTCAATATCAACAAAGGGGTACCAATGGTTTTTTTATTAACTTGACTTCAATATCGCTTCCTTAACAAGTGAAGAAAAAGTCACTAGATTATTATGCCATTTTAAATTTAGTACTTAAGAAATTCATTTTCTTCTTCTAATTGTGAACTTACCATCATCACTTAAAAAACCTCAAAGAAATCGATAATAATAGCCCGTATCTATACCCTCCCTTTTTTTTTTTTTTGCCCCACTAATGGTATCATGTTCCTAGTGTTTTGCTGGTTAGATACATGGTAATGACTAAAACAACCCACAAGCCTTAGGATTAGTAGAATGTCTTTCCCTATGAGGGTGGAGAGGTTTTAGTGGGAAATTAAATCAATAAGCTATTTTATTTGACTAATCTTTGAACTTGAGTAAAACCATTGCCCATTTGGTATTACTAGTTGGTGCACACGTGCATTGCACGTGAATTTTTTTGAGTTAAATTATTTTTTTCAATAATGATAATAATTTTTAAAATTTAATAATCAAATATTAAAATATTAATCAAAAGAAAAAGAAAAACTTTACCTCATATGCGAATCCTTAGAAAATAATCAAAGATTATATGTGCTATTAAAAACTTTATTTACGCAATTCAAGTTTTTTTTTTTTTTTTTGGCCTCTTAATCTGGGTTTTCATTTGTTTTTGTTCAAGCATGCATCTTTTTATTTCCATTCAATTGATTCGTCTTTAATTCTCTTCTTTTTCTTGCTAATTTTGCAATTCAAATAGAGATTTAAAAGTCCAATCATGCAATACAAGCAGAGATGTAAATGTTTATGCAGGTAGAGATTTAAATGTTTAAACATAATTTATATATATGAGTCAAGTTTGTTGAAAATTATATACCAGACAAAGCACCAAAAGAAATGAGACGCAATGAAAGCACATAAAAGACGCAAAAGAAGGAAGCAGTAGTTGTTCTTTCCTGTGTTAGGGTTTTATGATTTTTATAGGGAGGCGTTATTGTCAGAGACAATAACGCTCCTTCCACGGCATTTATTATGATTTGGCGAAATTGCCCTTGCGTGATAGAGACAGGAGAGAACATCACAAAAAGGGCAGGAAGTGTTAGGAAAGAAAGGGGGGTTTTACTTCTACGGCCACGACGGTTGCTAGTAGCTCACCAGATGACAACGAAAAGGGCGGAGAGAAGAGAGGAGAGAGAAGAGGAAGGAAGAGGGAGGGGAGAAACTGATCTACTTAGAAACAAATTTTCTAGTGTTGGCTTGATGACGTTGGTGATGCTCGTCGCCAGCGATGGAATAGCAACCAGCCTCTATTTTCCTGTTATTCACGCATTTTCTCTTGCTTTTATTGTATATTCCCTTTGTTTTCCTGTCTTTTTTGTTTTGTTTTAGAAAATGGGTTGAATTGGGTTGTAGCAGATTTGGATAAAAATGGCAATGTTTGGTTGTAATGGAGGCTAGAAGTGGAACAAGTGGGTTGCAGCTACAGTAGAGAAAATGGCGGCACTGTTCAAGTGGTTTATTGTAGCGAGGAGGTCGTGTTGTTGTGTTGGCAGGCATGGCAGACTGTTCTTCACCCTATTTTTCTCTTTTCTCTTTCAGCTTTTTCCTTTCTCCTTCTTTTCATTCCTCCGTCCTGTTTTCTCTTTCCTGTCTCTTGTCACTCTTTTTAAGATAATGGGCAATGTCGTCAGTTTATTAAAAGTGCCGTGGAAGCAACGTTATTGTCTCTGGCAATAACACTCACCTTTTTATAATGTGTTTCTATTTATATTTATATGTTAACATTGTTAGCGTTTTACGAATTATCGTTTCTATTTCTTTAGAATTCCTGTTTGGGTTTGATTTTATTTAATTATTATATGAATTGTAGTTTCCTTAGAATTCTTATTAAGGTATGTGTTTTATATTGCTATATTTTCCATATATGTAGAAGGACAGTTGTGTATTTAAAATTAAAATAAGGATATATTAGTCAATCAAAAGTTTTTTTCACATTCATCTTTTTATAGGTAGTATAATATAATAATATAATATAATTAAATACTTGAAAAATTCAACTGATGGTTATTTCCCAGAGAAGAGTCAAACTTTTTCACCCAAATTTTTTTTATTAAAAAAAAGGTCAAATTTAAAACCTTTTGCTTTTAAAACCAACATTTTTATGCTATGTGATTCTTCTCTCTTCTAAAATGGTAATTTAGTTAAATTCTCTTGCGAAGAAAAAGTAAAAATAATTGATAAAAGATAACCTTACTTTTGTCCAACTTCTGAAGGAAGAAGACTATGCAATTTCAAGCTATTATGAAAAAAATATCCAGTTTCTAGATGGGATTATTTCTCCCACGCAACCAAAGGTGACCGAGCGAATGTCACACTTTGTCTCTTAAGATATTCAATGTTTGAGCCTAAGGTGACGTTTGGTTGGATAAGACATAAGTATTAGAGACGTCTGACTCTCCCCTTTAGAATAGGTTACGAATTTTCGTGCTAAAGTTGAAAATGTATCATGAGATGCTTTTGAGGGCACTGTAGACATCGGCTCAATGAGTACTCAAATGTTTAGGGATAGGCTAGGCTTACATACTTTCCTAATGTTTGGATCCCTCACCTCCAACCCACAGTCCCAAGCCCTCCCTCCTCTCACCCCTACACAGTACACACATACCAATAAATATATATATTTAAATTTAAAAAAAGCCCATTTTTCTCTGGTTCTTTTGGTTACCTTTAGCTAAGCAATTGAAGAACTTAAACTTCACGAAACTCTTTTTTATGTTAGGGTCAAATTTCAAATATGTAATCTCTTATTTCTAAGAAAAAAAGACATGTCACCTTAGTTTGGAGGATAGTTTTAGGATTATTGCAATTATTGAAAATGTAAGGTTATATTATTTAATTTTGGATTTGTAGATGATTTGTGTATCATAGAGAGGTTAATTTGAAAAAAATAAAGTAAATAAATAGTTCAATAACGAAGTTTGAGCTGAGTGTTGGCAATATAGGCACCTGCACAATTACAACTGCAGAATTATGGGCTCTTCGCCAAGGAATGTTACTTGCTTGGGATATGGGTATTACTCAGCTAATTGTGGAATCTGACTCCCAGATCTCAGTGGACCTGATTAGGAATGGCTCTACCCAATATCACCAGGATGCATGCCTTATTTCTGACTGCAGAGCCCTTTTGGCCCAAAATTGGAACTGCTCCCTTCAACACACTCTGCGTGAGGGGAATAAATGTGCTGATTTTTTAGCTAATATGGGACATGACACTGCTTGTACTTTTCTTATGTTGGATCCCCCCTGAGGGACTATGTAATTTGCTTTTTGCAGATCTGGTTGGTGTTTCTCACCCCAGACTTTGAATGAATATCTATTTTACCAAAAAAAAAAAAAAAGAAGTTTGAGCTGAGTGTTTATCCTATGAGCGGATTTGAAAACAAGTCGTGTGATGCATTTTATAGCGAACTCATGCTCAACGGGTTAAAATATGCTAACTTGAGGATGTTTACGTAATTTACCAATGAATTGTTGAAAAGTGACAAGGAATCAGAAGAATAAAGGCCATTCACAAATAGACAAAAGATCAGGCCTCTCGATGCAAAAAAAAGAAAACCCTAATCCAATATAATTAAGGCGGGAGAGTGATCAAATTTAAGCAGAAGCTCTGTGTTAAACAACTCCAGAGAGGAGAGGGGAGGCGCTAACATACCAACAAAAGAGAGGAGAGAGAAACCAGAAGAAAAGAACACAGAAAGCGAGAGAGAAAATGCGCAGAGACGTTTCTTCACAGAAAGTATATACAAACAAAACCCATTCGTGCGTTTCGATTCTTCTTCTTCTTCCCCATCGCTATCTCCTTCTCTGAGACTGAGATCATCCATGGCGGATCTGTACGGAACCAACGCATGCTCTCCCTCTCCTTCTCCTCCCACTTCCGCTACTTCTCTTCCTCTCGATTCCGAAGACATCTCTACGTTTCTTCAACAACTACTCCAAAATCCGTCTTGCAATCCTCCTCCTTCCTCTTGCATGCCTTTGAAAAGCAATCATCCGACACCTTCGACGCGTCCTCCTTTGTTCTCGTCACAGCCGGAGACCGCGTCCGCCGCCCGGTTGATAGAAGTCAAGGTTTCGAAGGAAGATCGGCACCGGTTGGGCCGATTGGGGACTCGTTATGAGTCGAAATTTCGAGTTAGAGAAGGGAACTCGGCGGCTGGGTCGTCTGCGGTGGTTGATTCGTTTTCCGGCGCTAAGTTCTCTGATCCCGGCGGTTATTTTGCGGCTGACCTGAAGGAGAGCGCCGGAAATGCGTTTTGTTCGGTCGGTGTTGTGGATTCTGAAGGGATCACGTCTCCTGTGAATCGACGGAAGATTCCGGCGGAGACAGAAATCGACGAGTTCGGTTGCGGCAGAGAGGTAGCTTCAGTCAATTATTGTACATATTCTATGGAATTCTTTGACCTCTGTTTGGTTACTGAGAAAAGATAGGAGAAGATCGAAAATTTAACTTTTGATTTTTTTATATACATTCCTTTACTTGCGACTTCAGAAAACAAAAATTCCACTCAACTGAGCGTCATAGAACTTTAGTTGAGGTGAGTTTTACACTTCTTCTGGAAACGGAAAAAACATGAAGCATCAGATTGAAAACTTTAGTTTATCTTATTTTCTTGTCCTCAGTTTTCTCAATAACCAAACAGAGGGTTTAGTTTAATTTAGTGAAAATTTTGGGCTGGTTGATTGCTTGTTGAACTTAGAAGGGTCCTGAAGCATCGGAGGTGCCTTCGAATCCGGTCTCAGCTCGAACTTCATCGAAGAGGAGCAGAGCAGCTGAGGTTCATAATTTGTCCGAAAAGGTTTTCTCCAAAGGCTCTGATTATGAACATGTAAACACAAATATTTTGACAAGTGGGTTTTTTTTGATATGTTTAATTTGGTTGACAGAGGAGGAGAAGTAGGATAAATGAGAGAATGAAAGCCTTGCAGAACCTAATTCCAAATTCTAATAAGGTACTGATCTAGAACATGCCTACCATTGAGCTTGATTTCTCAATTGTAATGTTTGGTGTTCCTTTTATGGTAGACGGATAAGGCTTCAATGCTGGATGAAGCCATTGAATACCTGAAGCAGCTTCAGCTGCAAGTACAGGTCAGTGTTCTCTTTTGGTTAATGTAGATTTGGTTTTGGGACTATAATTTTTATAAACTGTAGTTTCCTGTTGCTGCATGCCTTTCTGTCTCTCTAGTATTGGAATTTTTAGGGTATCTGTTTTCGCTTAATCAATATCACATGTCAAATTATCAATCTTCCCGTTGTGGGTGAGAGGCCATATAAGCAACTCGGCAGCTTGAATAACAAAAAAGCACCATCCTTTTGAAATGCAATCGATTTTATAATGATCAATAAATTTTAGCCGAGTTTGGCCCTTTAATTACTGGAAATGTGGTCTAGAGTTGCATCAACAATGCTAGAATTCTAGTTTGTGGTTTCAATATGTGCTGTATTTGCTGCTGGAAACTATGAATCAACAGTTCAAAAGGAAAGAATAATTCTTTTTAAAGCAAAAGGAATATCAACTGTTTTATTGATTGATTTTATTTTGTTTTGAACACTGTTGAACAAATTACTTGTTAAAGAATTTAGAAGTTTGCTCGGATGTAGCATCTATGAACCTGTTTGAGCTTGGCTACTGCTGCAGATGATGACAAATTTTCAAAAGATTTCATTTTATTGATTTCATCAAGGGTGCCAAGCTTGCGCTTTCCCATTTTGACTAAACAGACAGAATGTCCATGCTCAGAAAATTTCTTATATGTTTCCTTTTGAGAGCATAAATAAAGCTTCCAACTTTAAAAAGAAGCATGATACTGGCTAGCGTTTTCTAGGCACGGACATTTGCTGCAACTAGCCCAATAATTAATTTTAATGAGGGTCTTAAGGTTTTGTTTCCTCTTTATAGAGTTTTCTTTCTCTTTTCCCATTTTTCTTTTGTTTTCCTGTGCAACTTTCAATCTATGATGACAGTGTCGCATCATTTTGAAGTGCAGTTTGACTGAAAGGTGCTTCTATAATCTATACTTGTTGCTGTAAACTTAATCCTTGACCAATCTTTGATCTATATGTAATTTTTCCTTGGTTGAGAACATTTCGAGTCTGTTCCAACGTCTATAAGAATGTCTCTCCAGTTATTATCCACATGCTCTTTGACTGGAAAAAATTAACCCTGTAAGAACCCTATTAGTTTTATAAGCTGAAGTAAACTAATTGCAAGAATTGTCAACAAACTTTATTGATCCTATCTCGAATAATTACATAGAGCACGCAGGATCATCTAGTAAATCCACCACCCCCCCCCCCCCCCCCCCCCAAAAAAAAAAGAAAAAGTCGACAAATTGTCTCTTATTTGCTTCCATGCATACTCTATATATCATTAACCAAAAGCATTGCAGTGTATTGTTGGACATCTTGTCGAAGTTAATTGTAGCAGCTGACCATTTGAAACATAAAGCATGTTCAGGAAGGGCTTGAGGTTCGCAGGTTTGGAAAATGGTGAAAGTATTCTAGGCTCCTGGCAATAAACACCCATTCCTAAAATCTAAATTGACATAAGAATACATCTATTGCGTGAAGAATAATTAACTGATTAGCTCTCTCTCTCTCTCTCTCTACATATATATATGTATGTATATATATATATATATATATATTAATTTGGGAGGAATAGGGAAGTAATCAAGTTTTATTTTAAAAGAAGTTTCTTATGGTAAATTGGTGGTTGAAATGCTTTCACTTATTTTACTAGATTCTAGAACTACTACATTGATAAAATAATAAAATAATAAAAAATAAATTTATCAATGCCTGAACTTATCTCAAGCTAAAATGCTGTATCATGATAGAACTGCAGTTTGTAACGAGTGTACAAGCTTTGAAGTAATAATCACGGACGTTTCTATTCTCAAATGATTGAGCAAATTAGAAATGTTAAAATTTGAAACTAAAAATTGTCACTAGAATTATTTTATTCAGCACTTGTTATGGAGGTGGTCTAAAAGGGTCCAATACTTCAATGCTGTAGGCATTCTAGGAATAAGGTAAAGCAGTTGGTAATGTTGAACCAAAAGACTGAAAGAAGAGGTTGAAAATTTTATTGTTTATATTGTGACAGATAGATTTAGCAACCAAAAAAACTTGAAAACTTTTATTTAGAATCTTAGAGTTTGCTTCTTCATTTTGCATTGCTCATCAGTTGACATTTGGGGACATATAATTGTAACAAGAATATTGCCACTAGCCCATTAGGCAACATTGGGAATTAATATAAACTTGGCATTGTTAGTGGGTGCCATTGGGATTAATATCTTATTTAGGTTATGTGTTGTGCATCGACTTTGACTCTGTTACTTCTACCTTGTTTCTGTAATTTGTTCTTTGTCACACCATCTTGCTGAACGTAGAAAGAATGGAAAAAGTAATAACAGTAACTACAACAGAATTCAACAATTCTTCTGATTTTTCTTCACCGTGATTGGTTTAACAGATGTTGTCAATGAGAAACGGATTAAGTTTGCATCCATTATACTTCCCAGGAGGACTTCAGCCTATGCAACTGCCTCAGGCAGGAACGAGCTCTGATGATGGCAATGGATTGCTGAATACTAACAGAGAAACATGCACTTTTTCTGCGAACCAAGAAACCTCAATGCGAACTGCTTTTGATATTTCCAACCAATGCACTCTCTCAAACCAGCCGATTGACATACCCACAATGACAAACCTCACCAATACAGAAACCTCATTTGGTTTTGAACCACCACTTCAGGCTCACTATGTACCTTTCAATCTCTCCACGTCTTCCAAGGTAACTTAAGTAAGAACAATTGAATATATATATATATATATATTTATTTATTTATTTAAAAATGTGTGAGTAATGGCAGCCATTTTTTGCAATGTGAAGGATATCTGCAGGGAAGACATATTACCAGAATTGCAATTAGACACGAGTCACTCTGGGAAAAACTCATCTTCAGGTATCTCTTAGTGGAGGAAGTTTTATCCTTAAAGAGGTGGGATGGATGAAATTGCAGCCACCATATTAGACAGTTCCCTTTGTTCAAGCACCATAGAAACTGCAAAATGATACTTGAAAGTGTTGACATATCCAACTCCATTAGGATGTCCAAACAGGTTAAAAACAACTGTGAATCCAAACTGTTGAAACACGTTTAACTTTTATAGAAAGATGTTTTTGAAGCTTTTGGATGTTTCTCCTTGATGAGAATATTGCCCAATTCTAATGTTTATGATTATTTCTGTTTGGTTGGATGGATGTTAGAATGTAACAATTTCTGCACTATCTGCCTGAATTTGTGTTTGTGAAAAGGAAATGACGTGGAAATGAAGGCAATTTGTTTCATTTAACCTACAGAGACACTAAATTAATAGGAAAAATCCTTCCATGTAAAGGGAAAAAATTATTGGATCAATAATGGTTAGGACCAAAAAAGTAATAATGGGGGGACTGTAGAGTTCTCTAGTTAAATTGGAGGCAACCGCACATCAGCACGAGTATACAACTCAATGATGACACTAAGATAATCATTACCTAAAAATGAGGATTTCAAACTTAACACATAAGAATCAATTCATCAAAATGATTGGACGCATTATCTTCAAGCACGCTTTTTAGAGCGCAAGTCAAAATTGGAAGCCAGAGGATTTTAGTTTGTGATATTGGGATTTACCTCCTAAAATTTAAGCCAAAACGAGATCAAAACTAGCCTTCAGTGTTGAACTTCGGGCCATCAGAGAGCAGGTATGGACATTGCTCGGAGGAAATGCATGAGAAAGATCCACCTAAAATCAAATTCTCTTTCAGCAATTAATCTCATTTTGGGTAGTTCCAGAGTCTCTGCTTGGAGGAAAGGCATGAAAAAGATTCACCTATAATAAAGCTATTGTGAGATCGCCAACCTCTTCTTGTTTGGGATTAGATGTGTAAAGTTGAGCTTACACTTAGAGAAGTCTAATGTGCAGAGTTTTTGGCTAATTATAATATGGGTGTCAAACAAGAGACGAAGTTAGTGGAGTTGGATCATTCCCCATCGGCACGACCGCAGGAGTAACCTTCCTTTGGCAGACATGGTTGTGGGTTTTTGTTTTTTTATTAAAAATTTTGGGAGAGAGCTCTTAGTTGAGCCTTGTTCCTTTGTGGATGGGATGAAAAACTCCTATTTTCCCCATATTTTATCTCCAAATTCTGTCCTTTTTTTTTAAAATGGAATTTGGTGAGTCAAATATTACTTATATATTTTTCAGTTAAGGTTTCCTTGGTGTAAAAATTTCATTTGCTTTCTGCCTGCTCTTATATTTCTGATGAACAAATTTTTGCGATGAAGATATAGACTCCACTTAGGTGAATATGAATTTGAACTAGCTTTTGCTTAAACCACAATTTATATGAATAATTTAAAATTTTAATTAGGGGTAAAATAAACTTGCAACTGAATCAAAAATGCTCAGCTTGATCCTCACAAAGGAGAGTCAAGTGGAGGTTTCTTTCAATCTCAAGAGAGATTAATGATATTCCATTAACCATGTGAAAGGAGCAAGTAAAAGTGCAATTACCTGTCTTTCAGTTTAATACTGGAGACCAAATGGAAACAAAAGCCTGTAGCGGGGAATTACAGATTGGTCCGGCTATAGACAAAATATTACACTTTTGCACAAATGACTACTAACTTCCCAGTAAAGTACTACTAACTTAAGTAAGAATCGCTATTAACTGTAATTAATTGCCTGTAGCCGGGCCAATCCGTAATTTCCCTTCTTTTTTTTTTTTTAATTTATTTTTGGGAAGATTTTGCAATCGAAGAACTGCAGTAATATGAGTCCAAAACGGGAGAAGGGTAGTGGGTTGGTTCAGCGACAGTTTTTTTTATTTTTGGGCAAATGAAGAATTGCAGTGATATGAGTCCAAAAGGGTAGTGGGGTTGTTCGGCAGCGGTTTCAGTGGTCAGATACATCTTTGATACACATAACGGCCAAATCATGGCTTCTGTCGTTTATATCGCATGGACGCGTCTACGTTTCCTTTGTTGGCAAGGTACTTTCTATTGCACCCTGTTTCTCTCCTATTTACTCAAATGCCACCATCTCATTTATTTATTTATTTGTTAATTATACCATTTTACCACCCCAACACTTCCCTCTCTTGTGCCCTGAAATTATAACGATCTTGCCCTTAATTGTTGAAAATTATGGTTGTGCTTCAAAGTCATGCAACATACAGAAAAGTACCTCGTTTATCTCTTATGGCAAATATAAAAACTATTATTTGTCTGTTTTATGTGCCACTAATCTTGTTAAAACCTTTTATTTATTTATTTATTTTTTTTGCGCAAAAAATTAAAAGGATGGTCAATCATGGGATATCATTCGAGTATATAAACAATCTATGGAAATTGAATGGATTAAAAAATTTAAGCAATATTATTATATTTAGACTGATAAATCAATGTACTGGTCATATCTCCAATTCGGTTCTTCAATTGGATTACAAAAAATTATTACGAACCGTTGTAAACCATTTTAATTGACATAATTTTATTTAAACCAATGTGAACCATCATAATGAATCGTAGGAAAACACCTAAACAGTGATATCAGTCGTTCCCAACCACTAGACCAACAATGCTTTATATTATACTGTATTTAATTGCTTTTGAATGCATACACCTAAAATGGAAACTCAATATATCTAAAATAATATATAATTAGTATATATTAAGCAGTTTGAACGGTTGACCTGATGACTTATCCTTTTAGTTAGGTTGTTCTAGGTCTGATAACTAAGCAATTAATTATTTCAATTGAGTTAACTCAAATGGGAGGAATAGTAATTCTTGGAACTTACGTTTTAAAAAGTAAAAATTCTTAAGTTTGCTTACTCATATCTTTTAAACGGAAGATTATCGATCAAATTTATCTTCTATGCTAATTGATATAAAGTGAGTGATATCTTTATTCATATTCAAACAATTAATCAAATCAGATGTATCACCTTATAGAACAAAGAAAAATGAAAATCAAGCCTTGACCTAATGATACCTTTACATGGTGGGTAAGGGTTGAATTCTAGCTTATCACACAAGAAATCTATTCTTAAAAAAAATCAAAATCAAAATAAATTGTGTTGTAGTGAAAAAAAAAAAAGAAAAAAAAAAGGGGCTAATAGGGTAGGAGTGTCTCGGCATAAAGAACTTTTGTGACACGCGCTTACTAGCGGTTTTTGTTTGGACGCCAAATAACGGCATTGCCTTATGATTGTATTTTGGTCTCTTTCTTGCAGAGCGAATCACCTCCCCACCTGACCTGACCTACACCTCGCCACCCTTTTCCTCCCAAAAACGCCCCACCCCTCTTCTCTATATAACTCCCCTCTCCACTCCCTCTCTCTCTCTCTCTCTCTCTCTCTCTCTCTACAGACACACACACACAAAGCCATCATGCTTGAAGGAGGAGGAGGAATCCATGGTAACTTGTGGGAGAGCCATACATGGGCTGCCTCCGATTCATACAATTCGGGCGGTGGTAGTGATGACAAGTTGGGGAAGAAACCACCTGATTCAAGCTCTAATAGCCCCACAGCACCGGCGGCGGAGGTGACACTGGTGGGTCAGAAACGAGGTCGAAAGGGAATCGTTCCCGATACCGGAAAGGCTAGTGTTTGTGACGGTGGTGGTGAATCTGACCATGAGGTACATATATGGACGGAAAGAGAAAGGAGGAAGAAGATGAAGAACATGTTTTCTAGTCTTCATTCTTTGCTTCCTCAACTTCCTCCTAAGGTAAACATCAATTTTCGTTTCATGCTATAAAGAATGAGAAGTTATTTATGACTAGCTAGAAGTGTAATTGGGATCTGAGCCGGCTTTTGCGCTAAAAAGTCTGATGTCTCAGCCCTCAGATGGCTACCCCATTTTGGGTATGCATGTGTCTTGTTTTTGAAAATGCTCTTTGGTATGTAATATATATGCATCAATTGAGCCAAAGCCAAAATATGAGCAACCCAATTTTTTATTGAGACCTTCGGTTTTGGGGATTGAAATTCTGTGTTTGACCCAGTACTGTTTGAAATGAATACATCTTAAATTTCATAGCATTTGAAATTGCTAATGTTGTTGTATGTATAGGATTTGTTTGTGGGATTTCCTGATATGAACATGGTTTCAAGTTTCTACTGACAATTTTTGGTGATGGACCTTTTCCTAGCTGCCATGACACTATTCGTTTTTTTTTTTGGCTATGGGTATGATGACATGGGTTTTTTTTTTTTTTTTTTTTTTTGCTATGACTCAATTCTAGGATCATGAATGCAATCCATGGGTTTTCGAAAGGCCCCCTAATTTTTTTAATTTTTTTTTCATGACATTCAATATAATCAGCTTCCTACACATATTACTTCTGGGTTTCATGAATTCCTTCGTATGAATTTGTACAGTCAGACAAGTCCACCATAATTGATGAAGCAGTGAAGCATATCAAAACCCTTCAACACACTCTCGAGACACTACAAAAACAAAGGCTTGAAATGCTCCAAAGTGGAACCATCATTGACCATGAACCATCCATGATCACATCTCAGACGCAGCAGGCATGTGAATCTAGGGAAGCATTGTTGGCTGAGCAGGGATCATCGAAGAACTTCTCAATGGCCTCAAACTTGCCTCACTCACTTCCAGCCTCTCTTCCTTCAGCTTGCTTTCAGACTTGGTTTTCGCCGAATGTTGTCATGAGCATGTGTGGTGATGATGCGCAGATTAGTGTGTGTTCAATGAGGAAGCCGGGGCTGCTGACCACCATCTTCTGCATACTAGAGAAGCACAAACTGGATGTGGTATCGGCTCATATTTCTTCAGATCATCACCGTAGCATGTACATGATCCATGCCCATGTAAGTCTAATGAACTGGCCCTTTTAACACTCTTTGGTTAATGATATTTAGTTTGATGAGAGTCATACCAAGACAATTGATCATATACTTTGAAGGAATATGTCCTTAAAATCATTTGCTGTTTCATCACTGATCCTAAGTGTAGAAATATTTCCAAATCATTTGACGTTTCATTCTTCAATATGGGAAGTGCTTGTTTCTTATAGATACATTAATAACCTTGATTTTTTGTATGGTTCAGACCGCCTTTTCTAGTTTATAAACTCGGTTTTGGCAGGTCTTTTATCATATGATATAAACTGTGACTGTTATTAGAGAAGAAATCATGCCGAGTCTTGGATTATGCTCTTTAAATTCTTGGGGGAACAAAAAAATCTCTCACGATTGCACCCTTTATATATGTTGGATTTAAATATTTCTCATTAAGTGGAGGCTTACTGAACAGGCAGGTGCAGCTTCTGACAAATTTTCGGAGGCATTGCCAGTGGAAGAGGTGTTCAAGCTAGCAGTAGGAGAGATGAACATCTGTCTCTCATCATGTTGATACAAGAAAATCAACAAAAAGAATGGTCTTTCTGAGGTGGAACATCACTGTTGCCGTTTTTTGTAGAATGAGGGGTGGTTCCTTTTTGTCCATGAAGTGGGTATGCATGAAATATCATCATTAATTTGAGCTCACTTGCTGTCTGGGGCTGTATATATGGAAAGTATTAAAGCCTCCATGGCATGATGTTCCTCCAGCTGTGGGAGTTTGGCAAGCTCTTTAAAATCACTTTTCAACAATAATCAGGCCTCAGAGATGAATTTCCATTGTCTGTACACATATCAGATCAGAATGTACACAACTTCAGTTACTAGCTTGTACGTACTCACCTTGTTAGTTTGTTAGCTTACATGTAGAATCAAATGGGGGGAAATACACCAAAAAATGGGAATTTTATTCTTATTTCTCTTTAGTATTTCTATCCTATCTCGATTATATAGACGTTGAAAATTTCAGGTCCTCCTTGCGTGCCTGGCTGCTTTGTCATAGAGGTGAGACTTTGAGAGTTCCTTGGGGACTTTAGATGGATGAGAGGGATCGGGATAACTGTGTGTGTGTGTGAGAGTGAGAGAGAGAGGAGGGGAGGGGGGGGGGGGAGATATGGGAAATTTAGTCCCTCAGTATCTTGGCCTCAAAGGGAAGTCAAGGAACAGAATCAATGAGAGCAAATTTAAGCTTGAGTGCACCCTCTTCGTATCTGCTTCTTTGTTATCACTTCTGGTGGTGACACCAATTCTTTCTTTGAATGGACTCCTTCTATCTTTTCGCAGTGGGTTTATTCGCAATGCCAAATGATATGGGCAGGGCCTGAGGGCGTCCAGTAAATGGGTTTTGCTGTGTCGGCCCAATAAATACCTGGAGAACCAATTAATGCTGTTGTCCTCAGACCTCAGTAGGGACTAGGGGATAAGATTTTCCTCACTATGTGGCATCACAACTTACGCCACTATAATATGGAAAAACCCGACTAATTACTTATGTCAGAATTTTTGTTTTAGAATTTATGTGGGCTGCCATTGATTATAATAATATTTTATTTTACTAAAATTCGGATTGATGAGAAATTGAGAGCATAATTGACAACTTATAACATGGCATTTTTCGCAGAACTTTTTTCCTTTGGTGCATCACTTGCTTCGCTGATTGCATATTTTTGCATTTTGGATGCTGTTAGGGGTTGTTGGGATGCTTCTTGACAATTAGGTGACTTCATTAATTATTGGATAGCATTTAAAGTTATAGATATCTCTATCATCTTAAATGGGATCATTGAAGAAAATTTGTTGGTATTATGGTAGAAGATAAGATAATATAGATTTCTTAAAATGCCATCATCAATAATTTTCACCAGTCATTTCATAAAGATATCAATCATTTTCTATAATGGCCCCATTTATGATGATGAATTTGTACATAAAAATGTGTATAAAACATAATAGGACAATTAAATTTCCAGAGAGCATCCAAACACGCTTTTATTCTTTTGGCAGTTCATTCAATAAACAACTCGAGAGATGATACCTTTTTTTTTTTTTTTTTTTTTTTTTCCAATTCCAGTGTGATGGTTGATGGGTTTATGAATGGTTCAAGGGCCCCCGGTCCATGCACTGGGTTGAAGCTTAGGTTGGGTTCCAGCCCAGTGTCTCATAGACAGTCGGGTCCAAACTTGGTCGATCCAGCCTAATCCCAAGTCCCAACCCCATTTGGCCAATAAAGCATTTAATATACATACCAATTAGGAATATTAGCTAATAATAATCACATAATTATTAATTAATACCACTATACTATGACCGCAGAAAAGCATTAAGCATCTTATTAAAAGCATAATTTAAAGGAAAGAAACCACCACCTTAGTCAAAGACCTGTCCACACACACAACCACAAATCATAAAGCAGAGACCTTACATAATCCTATAATTAAAACAGCACTATTACCACATAATGCTCCCATCACCACCATCTCATTCTTTTTTCATTAAAAACATTCCAATAAATGGCAGTAAACAAAATCAATTGACAAAAGCCAAATCATAATCCCAAATCTAACCAACACTGTATCCAATATTCAATGTACTAAATCATAAAACAAGCAATAAATATAACTTACATAATACCATGAGATCAACTATAAGTTTCTGAGACTTCCAATAAAGAAGAGAAAGGTTCTTGGTATTTTCTTCGATCAAGTTTATTAAAGTGTTAGTCAACCTAAAGTGGACGATGACCTTTTCTTTATTTTAAAATATTAAATATTGAGTAGACATATGATTTTCACGTGCGATCATATCACAAATAAATTTGTTATGTAACATTACAGATAAATCATATTTATAAATACACTATTTTATACATAAATATAAAAGAGTTATTTATTTATTTTTGAATAAAAAACCCTTTCGGATAAAACCTAGATTCATATGAGATTTGATAACTCATATGATCAAGTAAATCCAAAAAACATAAAAATCATAAAATCTTATACGTGATAGAGTTTGGTAGGAGTCTACCTCAGTACATTAGTAGATTAGAAACGCGTTTAAGAATAATGAAGTCACATAACATTACTAGTGGGGTTTCCCTGTATTCCAGAAGTCACATCAAGACAGCTGCTTCCCCCTCCCCCTTCTCTCTCTCTCTCTCTCTCTCTCTCTCAAAACCCCACTTAGTCTCTACAGTTCCTAGTTCGTAGTTCCTACCCATATTACCTCTCGCTATTGCTTCAGCACTTCTTCTGTATATCTTTCATGTGGTTAAACATTAATTTGACAGCCAAACAAGAAGAGAATGTCTGGGTTGTTCCTAAATGATCAACTCTCAAGACGCACCTCAATCTTTGGGCTCAGATTATGGGTAGTTTTGGGTATATGTGTGGGAACTGCCATTGTTCTTGTTCTCTTCCTTATTTCACTGTGGTTCACCTCAAGACGCAACAACTCCTCCAAACACAAGTCCTCCCACAAACACACAATCCCAAACGTCTCCAAAGAAATCCAGGAAATCCGGGTCGACCATTCTCGAAACCCAACTCACTCCAACTCGGACCCTAAGCCGAATCAAGTTCCGGTTCAGAACCCAACTCCGGAATCGAACCCATTAGCCGGAGCTGATGAGGAAAGTTCGACTGGTGGGCTACAGAGAATTCACATTGAAATTGGGAAGGACCACCGGATTACGTACCCGGAGCGCGGCGGCGGGTCGTCGCATGGAAGCGGCGAGGCGAGGTCCGGCGATCAGTTGGTGATAGCGGTGCCAGAGGTTTCGCATTTGGGGTGGGGGCATTGGTATACTCTCAGAGAGCTTGAGGTGTCGACTAATGGGTTTGCTGATGAGAATGTGATAGGTGAAGGTGGGTATGGGATTGTTTACAGGGGTGTCTTGGAGGATAATACTCAGGTGGCTGTCAAGAATTTGCTCAATAACAGGTGCAATTTTGGATTATATATATATATATGTATGCATGTATGTAATTTGCATGTTTAAGACTGAATTCCTGTCTGGGGTTTAATTATTTTTGTGTTATTTTTTGAAATGTGATCATATTCCTTAGTAACCCAGTTTGGAAATGTGATGCAATTTTTCCTTATCACAATGGTTAATGATTAGTTATTTACTAGCTATTAGTGAATTTGAGGACTTGGAGGCTTTTTGTGTCATATATTTTCCAATGCATCATGGAGGTTGGTATCACACACGCGCAGAAAGGAAAAATTAGAAGCAAGAAGAAAAAATAAAAAAAAAGCCCTTTAAATGAGTTGTTGTTTTACTTCAGGGGACAAGCTGAGAAGGAGTTTAAGGTTGAAGTAGAGGCAATTGGACGTGTTCGGCATAAGAATTTGGTGAGGTTGCTTGGTTATTGCGCTGAAGGAGCTCATAGGTATTTTGATCCTCATTGGTTACATTTTTCACATTTTTAAGTGTCATTCTAGAACATGACCTTGCAAGCTAGACTAACTTTAATATCAGTGTCTTACATAGATGTACTGATAAACTGATATACTTGCTTGGGTTGTATTTTAGGATGCTTGTTTATGAGTATGTAGACAATGGGAACTTAGAACAGTGGCTTCATGGAGATGTAGGGCCTCACAGCCCTCTTACATGGGAAATTCGTATGCACATTATGATTGGAACGGCAAAAGGGTATGTTTTCAATCAATTCAATTCCATCACTTTAGCTTCTACTTTCCAGAATTTTTGTTGTTTGTCATAGCTGATACTTAATTTAGGTTGACTTACCTGCACGAGGGGCTTGAACCCAAGGTTGTTCACCGTGATATCAAGTCAAGCAACATTTTGCTCGATAAGCAGTGGAATCCGAAAGTATCTGACTTTGGCCTAGCCAAGCTCTTAGGCTCAGAGAGGAGTTATGTGACAACTCGTGTAATGGGAACCTTTGGGTCAGTCAAAACTCTCAAAGTGAAAGTTGTCTTAGTTACCACCTATTTGTTCATCCATGAACTTTGGCAAGCTAATGAAAACTTTCTGGTTCTGTTTTGTAGATATGTAGCTCCAGAATATGCAAGTACCGGCATGTTGAATGAAAGAAGTGATGTATATGGTTTTGGGATTCTTCTTATGGAGATAATTTCTGGGAGGAACCCAGTGGATTATAGCCGACCTCCGGGAGAGGTTTGTATGCACTTACTTACATCTCTTCATGTCATTATTGTAGGACTAGTTCAAAATAACGTTTCAAAGTTCTGTTTTTCCATTATCTTTCTTGATTTTAACTTGCTAGTCAAACTTTCAGGTCAACCTAGTTGAGTGGCTCAAAACAATGGTCACGAATCGAAATGCAGAGGGAGTTTTGGATCCTAAATTGCCTGAGAAGCCTTCTTCCAGGGCCTTGAAGCGTGCCCTTTTAGTGGCTTTACGATGTGTTGATCCAAATGCTCAGAAGAGGCCAAAGATGGGACATGTGATTCATATGCTCGAGGCGGATGATTTCCCCTTTCGAGATGTAAGTTTGCGTTCTTCTCTTCCAAAATTGCTTTCTCTTAGTTGCATTTTTTTCACCATGCACAGTATGAAGCTATAGCTTGTATAGCAATTCCTTCTTTATGTTTTCTTGTTATCTTTACTTTTGATTGTTAGAACCTTAACTCTGGAAACCCCCCAAAAACTCATCGAATTATGTTTTACAGATTTCTGTTATTTGGGGTTTTCCATGTATGGATCTTCATTTTTCATCCAGGATTGTTTTTTGGCAATTCATATCAGGACCGTAGAGTTAGTCGGGAACATGGACGCTCACAGCGTGATGGTATGAAGGAGAGGTTGATGGAGAGGCTTATGATTGAATCAGGTGACAGTAGTGGGTATGAAAGTGGTACCCAAACCAACAGGTCATTGTGGAGAAAGCAAGAAACTGAAGAGCAGCAGAAACCTCTCTAAGCTGATGTATGAGGTGAACTGACACACCTTGTTCTGCCTGTTTCTTTCCTTCTTGTGCTCAGCTCTGCAATCATTAGCTTCATCTGTATATGTGATTTTTAAATTTGAGTTTGAATTGCTTGTAGATTTTGTAGCTTCTGTTCCATTCTCTGCTTATCCTTGATAATGGGTTTGAATACCTGAATTAGTGAATTTTCCTTGTCAATCATGGTTTTTTTTGCCTTTTTTTTTTTTTGTTTTTTTTGTTTTGGGGGGGTGGGGAGTGGGTGTGAAGCAAGGGATTGTTTTGGGTTTTTTCACTTCATCGTCAAAATAACCAAAATGTTGATATTTTGTTTGAAATAAGGTCTTGTACCAAAGGGGGAAAAAAGAAATAATATTTAAGATAAGGTAATTTCTTGATAGCTTCAATTGACCTCATTTACATATGTGCAGAGAAAAATTATTCAATTCTTTTAATTGCTATCAAAAACAAAATAAACTCATTCAAATTCTATGAAAAGCTAACATGAATAGAATGATTTCTATTTTCCATATGTTTCCTGAACTCATCCATAAGACTGATTAGATTCATGATTATTTTCTGCGGTACATGTTTTCACTTTTATTGTCACTATGAAAAAAATTGATCTCGTCTTTAAAAAGACTTGTATGTTTATACTTAACGAAAATTCTGCTTTGTTCTTTGTTACCAAATGTCAATTTTTTTAATGACACCACTTGGAGTCAGCTCAGGGATCACCAAATTACAAGAAATTGTTCTAGTTATAACCAGGAAATTACAATACCTGTCACGGACAAGGAACTACATCCACAGATTGAGGATTTTTACATTAAGATATGGCCCTACACAGAGAAAGGAAGGACAAATTTAGTGCTGTTGCATCATTTTCTGTAAAAACGTATTAAATATTTCAACATAAAATCCCTTGATTAAAGGGATGGCCGGCCAAGACTGGTGCTTTTTAGGTGGGGATGGAAGAAACAACATGGGTCCTACAACTCACATGCGTCACTATAGCATTCTCCCATTGCCTCTTTGGAGGGGTGAAGGGGCTTGGTTGTGACTGGAGATACTTTGACAGCTAGGAATGTAGAAATGGTTGGGATTCTTTGGATCCCTCCATTAATTGATGTATTTTTGCTGGTTTTGGTCTCAATAGAATGCGTGGAGAAGGCTCTCTCTTTCAGGTTTGGCTCTTTATTATCTAGTGAAGACCCACATCAATCATTCTTCTTTTGGTGCTTTTCGATTTTATGTTTGTTCCACTTTTGACCTTGGCTTTACCTTTTTAGGCGTGTTTGGGTGTTTGAGAGGGCGGTGCTGGGTTGTTGAAATTTGATGTAGATTGAGTTAATGCTGTGTGTTGAAATTTGATGGGAGATTGGGTTGGGTCTGGATAGGGGACATAAGCTATAAATCCCATGGGGATGTAAAGCGGTTTCTCCCCATTTTTATTTTTATTTTTATTTTTGTTGCCAATCAAGTTATCTGTGTACCTCTGACTTGACTAATCCTTGAATATGACTAAGACATCTACTCAATCTGCATCGTCTGGTGGCGACTGTTTAACGAGGGGTCAGGATATAAGGTCATAATGTCTGGTGGCGACTGTTTAACGAGGGGTCAGGATATAAGGTCATAATGTTGCCTAAACAGGTTGGGCAAATCGTGACTGTTAAAGCCAGTTTACATGAGTTTCAATTTGCCCTTATTATCTTGTTGACATTTTGAGATAATGTTTTAAGAGGATCACCACTAATTTCAACAAGCAAGTAATTTCCACATAAATATAGTGGACTGTCCATGTTTTGGTACCACACTCCTCTAAGGAGAGTGCTACCATAGCACTGCAATGAGAAACCATATGCTGATACCTTTGTTAAAATAATTTTTTTTTGTTTATTATTCTTTTCACTTGAAACTTTCATATTTAATTGACTATATTAGTAAAAGCATTGTATAGAAAGCATTTATAAAAAATTTGTTAACAATATTATTTTTCCGATCGTCTCCCCTGCATGACATGGGTTAGAACCTAGTATCAATGAAATTTGTTGTTGCTTAGTGTATTTGGTTCCTTTTTATTTATTTATTTATTTATTTTTTATTCTATGGGATTCAAGAAGTCATCAAATTGATCAGAGGTAGAAACTTTGTTTTTAAAACAAATGAAAAAAAAAAAATCCAAAATTTATTATATGAACAAAGCAACAGAATCTTGTCTGGCAATAAGCCTTGGAAAATGGTGAAAATAGAGGCGAAATATATATATATATATATATATATATATGGGGAGGGTTCCGTTGACATCCCGGTATAAAACTTTTTACATTTACACCTGTCAATATTTTTCTATAGAAATCATATTTCACCAATCCAACCGTTAGATTACATATTCTTATAATACACATCATGCATGTCAAATTTTAAATTAATCGGACATTGGGAAGTGTTTGATTGGAAATTTACACTTCTTTTAATAAATAAAACTTTAATTTCGAACACTTTATGGATGACATAACTCCTAATTTCTGATTAACTTGAAATTTGGCATGCATGATGTGTATTATAAGAATATGTAATCCAACGGTTGGATTGGTGAAATATGATTTCTATAAAAAGATATTGACGGATGTAAGTATAAAAAGTTTTATACTGGGTATCAACGGAATCCTTCCCTCTATATATATATATATATATATATATATATATATTTATGGGAAATAATGGCATGATAGATTGTCAAATCATGACTAAAAAATAAAAAATAATAATTCATAGCATAAGCAACCATTTCCAAATCATGACCACAAAAAATATTAAATCTTGAATTTTTTTTAAGTAGATTAAAATCCATTAGTGATCATGCTTTGGCTATCAAAGTAATGACAATCTATCATGCTACTACAACCTTTTTTTTATTTTTATTTTTGAAGATAAGAAAAGAGGCGACTTTTATTTTTATATTAAAATGCTACATTTTAAAGCGATGCCCTAATAAAATGGTATGTATTTGAAATGGATGGTTTATAACCATTTTAAATGGTGGCATTGTCTTTACGAGATTGGTTGAGTGGTAAGGTTTGAAGTGTATTTCCTAAAGTAATTGATTTAATTTCTTATAATGATTGTTACCAATATAGGTATGAGATATCTCAAATGGGCCAGCAGAGAATAATTGGATAGTTTAGTTGAAACTTCAATGATAGTACGTCTTAGGATATCACAATTGTTTAAAAAAAATAAAATAAAATTTTTGAAAGCGTTAGTACTAACACCACTTTTAAAAAAATTAAAGGACATCGTTTTGAAAGATTTTTGTTGTTCTCCGTCGTCTGGTTTCCGGGATAAAGGAGGAAAAGTTGAAAATACCGCTCGGGAGAGGGCGCAAGAGTAAACCCAATTTTCCCAACAACTAAACAGAAAGTAGAAGAAAATTCACTCAAATTTTATTTCGAGAGATCATTCATTTGCAGAGAAGTTACAGATACAATGGGAGCATCGTCTTCGACAGAGCAGGTTTCGGCCGAACAGCGAGAGTTCGAAACCCTAGCCGCTTCAACTGGACCTGTTCCTATGCTTCAGAAAGCTTTCTCCAGGCTCGCCGATCCTCAAACAAATCTGGTTCCGATTGCATGTCTATAGGTGAAAACCCTAAACAACTTCTATTCTTAGTTATCTTTCTCAAAACCCTAATTCTTAGTTATCTTTCTCAAAACCCTAATTCTTAGTTATGCTGATTTGAATTCTCAAAAACCCTAATTCTTTATCTGTCTGATGATACGCAATTCTCAGTAACATCTGCTATTACAAGATCTGATTTTAACATCTGGTACGGTAACAATGAAAATGGTCCCCTCTTTATATTTCTCTCCTTTTTTTTTTTCTTTTTCTTTTGTTATAAAAATAAAAAATTTCCATACCCGAAGGTTGCAATTGCTGCAATCGACTCACAATACTGGCATAATCCTTGAATTCTTTGCAGATAAAATAGTTATAACGAGAAAATCTGTTCAAAAATTATTGTTTGGCAAGAATTAAAATCCTGGTGATATCAGTTCGATATGGCCACTATGGGGCTTGATACAATGTGGTTATGCTGATCAATCCATTTCAGATAACCATAGACGATGCTCTCCGCACCTTTATCAATCTCTACACTTACGACAAAACTTTGCTTCTGATGTTTGCGAGTGAATGTGAGAGTACTGGGCTCTGTTCTGATTGTCATTCCCGTAGGAACCTCCACAACTGCCTGGTAAATGGCTGTATCATCTCCCACGTTAGTCACAACCCTACTGAAGTTCTTTACTGTTGGAGAGCTAGCTCCTTTGCTAAATGTGCCAACAAAAGAGGGGTAATTGAGGTTGGTCGGTTTTTCACTGCAATTCCATTGTCTTCGTCTAATGACAGCACTCATCTGCGTATTATTGTAGCCAAGGCTGCATAGGAACTCAATATAATCTTGCAAATTCATGTCGTAGATGAGTCCAGGGTCCATGGCATTGTTGGGATTTATGTGGCCTGCCCCAAACTCCAGAGGTGTGGCAGGAAGTCCAGTCCATTGATCTTTAAAGATTGTTTGCGTGTTGTCGATGGTGTATGCGGTGGTCATGATGGCTGATCTGATGGCTGCAGGGCTCCATTTGGGGTGGACAGCCTTTACCAAAGCAGCAACGCCAGCAACATGTGGTGCTGCCATTGATGTTCCAGACAATAGTGCATAATCTGTCACCAAATTGTAGTTGCTTACTTCCATGAATGGCACTTTGGGTGAAAATGCTGCTAGCACATCCACTCCCGGGGCGAGAATGTCTGGTTTTAGAACTCCTGGGGCAATTGGATCTGGTCCTCTTGAAGAGAAATAGGCCACTTGGGGTGCCGGTTTTGAATCCAACCTCGTTAACACGAACCTCATGCTTTTCACGGTTGAATTGCTTACACCTATCACATACTCCTTAACTGAGGCCCCAGAATCCGTATGCAGAACCAGGCTAGGAATGGAGAAGTCTTCTGGATCCAGAGTCAACATATCCGTTGAGAAAATTCCAGCATATGCACCTGCCCTCCCAACCTCCTCCACCTGTCCATAAATGTCAGTAGTGGTGCTACCATCACAGAAGACCACCTTCCCAGCAACCTCCTTTGGGTCCAATGCTAACAAATTGCATCTTTCTTTGCTTTCATTGCCTCTGCCATAGTACAAAGGTGCATCACTAATGTAAATGCTCTCTGGGAAGTATGATGTTCCTTCCACAGTCAACCCATTTCCTAGAGTCATTGTTGCAGTGAAGCTCCTATCAATAGTGCCAGCTCCTACTGTCATGATCCAAGGTGCTCCATTGTATGTTGAATTCGGACTTGGTCCATCATTTCCAGCAGCACAGACGACAACAATTCCTTTCTCAATTGCTGAAAGTGAAGCAATGGCAATTACGTCTTTAAAATAAGGTGTCTGGTCAAACCCGAGAGACAATGACATGACATCAACCCCATCGGCGATTGCTTGGTCCATTGCGGCAAGGACATCGCTTGCTGCACTCTCGTCTGTGTCTGTTGCCCAAAGGACCTTGTACATGGCAACACGTGCAGCTGGTGCAACCCCTCTGGCTGTGCCTCTGGCATATCCAAAAT
Organism: Liquidambar formosana; assembly: GCA_039720395.1. Taxonomy (NCBI): domain Eukaryota; kingdom Viridiplantae; phylum Streptophyta; class Magnoliopsida; order Saxifragales; family Altingiaceae; genus Liquidambar; species Liquidambar formosana. The sequence continues at coordinate 27,152,956 of CM077833.1, forward strand.
GATTTGCACCAAGTACATGGTTACCTGCAGCGGTGGATGATGTGTGGGTCCCGTGACCAGTGAAATCTCTTGCCGAGTCAAAGTCAAATTCCTTGGAAATTTTTCTTCCTGCAGCTAGGAGTCCTTTGTTAAAATACCGAGCCCCAATTAGCTTCCTGTTGCAGGCAGAAGGGCTAAATTCTGTGCCATTTTCACACTTGCCTTTCCATCTCCCTGGTACTGGTGACATCCCCCTGTCACTAAAACTATCACTCTCTGGCCAAATCCCTGTGTCAATCATTCCTATGATGACATCTTCGCCGAATGATGCGGCAGGCCATATGCCGGATTTACGCTTTAGGCCGAGGAACTTAGTGGTGTGGGTGGTGAATAGCTTGCCAAAGGACTCCTGATATGTGGCATGGTGAGCTGGAGATTTCTCAAGTTCGGATAATTGAGAGGGTGTGAGCCTTGCACTGAAGCCATGCATGACATGGCTATACGAGTAGAGTAACATTTCTTTGTTGTTGGTGGGAGATGATGCCAAAGAGTTTAGGGTGTTTCGGTGCCATGCCTCATGGGTTGAGAAAGCTGCAGACTTCTGGGAATAGTCCATGTGGATGATATATGTCTGTGTTTCTTCAGGTTCTGACGTTCCATTGTTGGTCCACAGCAGCAGTACCAGTAGCCAAGGTAGTGCATGCTGTAATATCGGATTGGAGGGACGTCTCATCCTTGTGGTCATGGCTGAAGAGATGGGGTCTGAGAAGATGATGAGAATCTGTTGGTGTATAACACCTATAAATTGAAAAATGTGCGATACAAGGATTCTTAATATGTTAATTGCAGAACTTGAGGTCAATTCCATTTGATTTTTCTTTCCATTGATTTCTTAATTCTACCGGAAATGGTCAAGAGCGGATGTTTTCATACTTGAATTTGTCTAAATTTTGTTTGGTTGCTTGTGTTAGCATCCTAATTTTGGTCCTTTACAACCGCCCTTTCATTTGGCCATTCTTGTTCTAATTTTATTCTTGAATATTGTTTTTATCTCTTATTCACTATTTCTTTATTCCTTTTGATAGGCTCCACTGTTGCCAACCCTGGCAGCCATCAAGATTCAGCACCTTGCTTGCCTTTTCGGGATTGAGGGGACGAGTCCTCCAACTTTAGGTTCCGACCCAAGCCAAAGGTGGTCTCTCGTTGTTTGGATGTACTCTCTCTCTCTCTCTCCATCTGTTAGCAGCAAATTTATTGGTCCTTTGTGATGCAGACAGAATTCAAAGTCCATGAAGTTGGCAGCACAAGTTGTGAGGTCCGTCATTGCAATTGGTGATGATCAATAAACTAATCATGGTTGTCAAATTTTTTTACCCAAAAAAAAAAAAAGGCTGTGAAATTCTTGAAAACACACTGGTGGACTGGTGGCCTATCAAAGAGGATTTGCCAATATGAACCCTTATTCATAGCAAATATCTGCAAAGTTGATTATTGTTGCCCACTGTATATGCCTATTGGCTCGAACAGAAAAATGAAATCCTCTTTCAGTTAAATTTTATTTTATTTCGTGTTGTTTTGAATAGTTCCCATCCCACCCTAGAATGGAGTACCAGACACCAGCAATATGATTTTTATTTTTTTAGGTGTGAACAGTTGTAAACAGTGAATTTGGAGTTGGGATCTTTATGTAACAATATGATTTTCTTTTTCTGCGAATACTAGTGTGTTTGTCCTACACTCTATCATAATCATTGACAACCTATAAATCATAGGACACTTGTTCAAACCTTAGAATCAATTTTTGTGGGAACAAAAACCTTTTCAAAAAATGGCATTTTCTCAACTGGTGGAAAGAAATTCCATTTTGCGTGGCTGCCTTGTTGGAGAATGATTTTCATGGTAGTAGCGCAAATTGGCCCTATTAGTTTGAAAAAACACATGTTTTGAAGGAACACCCATTAATTTGTTTTAGTACTTGGGTTTTACCCATAATGGGCCAATGCCGAAAGATATTGCTTTATCCTTATTATGTAATTTTACACCATGAAATATGATATTACTAAAATTGATTGATTTTTTGAATCAATTTTAGTATTTTAGGATTAGGGACGGAGGGATCTAATATTCTTGGAGAGGATAGTCATTTTCACAATTTCAGCTTTGTGGTGGTTTCACCATCAAATATGGTACATCGTCTGTGTTGGGGCCTCATTGGTATCGAATCGTTTAATTGAATATATGGTGGCCTGCATTGGTACTATACTTCCACGTTGGGTTCTACAACTTGCAACTCTTGCTCCATGACAAGCAAGTGCTTTGTTTTTGCCGTTTTCTCAATTTTATCATAACTTAGCAAACATCAAACCATAAAATAGGAGAATCATATATATATATATATATATATATATATAAAGACGGTCGCTTATAGTTTGACTTGCAAATTCCTGTCAATTGACGGGGACTTAGCATGATGAATCCCACGGTGCGTGTCCTTCGTTGGATAGAAGAAATTATGTATAAAATTTCATTATAAAATGTCAATTTGCTTGAATTAAAAAGCTCATGGCCAATTGGCTTGGGAAGTCTGAAAGAGTTGTTTCTACTTTCTATTTCTATTTTTATGATTATGATTGTGATTATGATTATTATTATTATTTAGCATTCTGGGTGATAAATACAAAGATCAATACATCATTATCTAAATCTACCCTAAGAAAATTAGAAATCAAGACCTCCATAAAATGGAAAAAGACGAGCCACTAAGCCCAAAAACTATTAACCACGAATGAAGAAGCTAACCTGCATGACGTGATTCACTTTTCTTGGTTAACAGCTAGCAGATTGTAACCTCTAGGGTCTCTCCAAAACGTGGTGGACCAAAGGTCACAATCTGAAATAAAGAGAGCCGGCCCTTGATTTTATATTTTTCAAGTTGCTTTTATTTTTTTCCCATAATCTTCCCACCTCAAATTCTATATTCACATATATTCAAGGCCAAAGACACCATTGTTGTCTAAGCAAAGTTCTGGGTTCTGAAAGAAAAAATGGGAGCTGTTAGTGGCGTTCTTCCTCCTGTGTGTTTAATCTTCCTTGCATGCTCTCTGTTCACTGTCCATGTTGGATCGACCTCAGTGGAGAGGTCCACTTACATCATCCACGTGGACAAGTCCCAGATGCCCAAGGCTTTCACTACCCATCACCACTGGTACTCCTCCACCGTTGATTCCCTCAAGTCCTTAGGAACCACCACATCGGACGGCCAACACTCCACACCAAAGCTTGTCTACACTTACGACCGTGCTGTCCATGGTTTCAGCGCAGTTTTATCTCAAGATGAATTACAAGCTTTGAAAAATTCCCCGGGTATCATCTCAGCTTATAGTGACAGAACTGTCACGCTAGACACCACCCACACCACTGACTTTCTCTCCCTCAACCCAATTAGCGGCCTTTGGCCGGCTTCCGACTACGGCAAAGACATTATCATTGGAGTAATCGACACCGGAATCTGGCCGGAGAGCGATAGCTTCAAAGACGACGGCATGACACAAATACCAGCCAGGTGGAAGGGAACGTGCGAGGAAGGACAGGAATTCAATTCTTCCATGTGTAACAATAAGCTCATAGGAGCTAGATACTTCAACAAGGGTGTTATAGCGGCAAATCCTGGGGTGAATATCAGCATGAACTCAGCTAGGGACACATTAGGACATGGGACCCACACGTCCTCCACAGCCGCTGGAAACTACGTGGAAGATGCCTCCTTCTTTGGTTATGCTAAAGGAACTGCAAGAGGCGTTGCGCCGCGTGCCAGAGTGGCAATGTACAAGGTTAGTTGGGAGGAAGGACGCTATGCCTCGGATGTCCTTGCTGGTATGGACCAAGCCCTTGCTGATGGTGTTGATGTCATCTCCATCTCCTCGGGCTATGATGGATTGCCATTGTATGAGGATCCACTAGCAATAGCTTGCTTTGCTGCCATGGAGATTGGTGTGTTTGTTTCATCTTCGGCAGGAAATGAAGGCCCATCTCTTGGGACTTTACACAATGGGATCCCATGGGCCTTAACCGTGGCTGCAGGCACTGTTGACCGCTCCTTCGCCGGAACTTTGACTCTGGGAAATGGGTTAACCATCGTTGGAGAGACCCTGTTCCCAGCAAGTGCCTCTGTGGTGAATTTGCCTTTGGTGTACAACGAGACCCTCTCAGCATGCAATTCATCTACATTGTTATCTGAAGCCCCTTATGGCATAATCATATGCGACAACATTGGGTCTTTCTTAGACCAAATGGGTTTTGTCGCTGCCTCTAATGTCGCCGGAGCGGTATTTATCTCCTCTGATACTACTGTTCTTGATTTAGGAATTTTTTCTTGTCCTGGGGTTGTGATTGGCCCCAAGAATGCACCGGCTGTGCTCAATTATGCACAAACTAGTGAAAAACCTCAGGCCAGCATTAAGTTCCAACAGACCTTTCTGGGGACGAAGCCCTCACCAGCCGTTGCTGCCTACACTTCAAGAGGTCCTTCACCGAGCTACCCCGGTGTATTGAAGCCAGACATAATGGCGCCCGGGTCACAAGTTTTGGCTTCTTTTGTTCCAGATATAAGGGCAGCCCAAATTGGGTCGAATTTGATGTTGTCAAGTGATTACTTTATAGCTTCTGGAACATCCATGGCTTGCCCTCATGCTTCTGGTGTGGCTGCTCTCCTGAAAGGAGCACACCCAGAATGGAGTCCGGCAGCAATTCGGTCTGCCATGATGACCACTGCAAACCCATTAGATAATACTCTCAATCCTATCCAGGACAATGGTGAAAATTTCACATTTGCGTCACCTTTAGCCATGGGAGCAGGGCAAGTAGATCCTAATCGAGCGCTCGACCCAGGTCTAATTTATGATGCAACTCCACAAGACTATGTGGATCTCATTTGCTCCATGAATTTCACCCACAAGCAAATCTTGTCCTATCACTAGATCACACCATTACAGTTGCTCGAACCCGTCTACTGATCTGAATTACCCGTCATTTATTGCTTTGTACAATAACATGGCGACAGCATTCGTTCGAACATTCGGAAGGACTCTAACCAATGTCGGAGAGGGTGCAGCGACTTATAAGGCTGAGCTGCTAGCACCGAAGGGTTCAATGGTCGCAGTGTCACCAGATACATTGGTGTTTGGAAACAAGTATGAGAAGCAGAACTACACTTTGAAGATCATTTATTCGAGTGACACGAACGGGGCTGTTTCATTTGGTTCCCTTGTTTGGGTTGAACTGTACGGAAATCACACGGTGAGGAGCCCCATTGTGGTGTCACCGACCGTGGTCGAGGTTTGAGGTGCATCGCCTGATTTTTGGGATGGAGACGGCAAATTTAGGGGTGTACATTTACATTAAACTGTCTAATTACGCATACTCATTAGTCTTAAATAAGATGTTACGAGTACACATACTCGTACACACATTCTCTCTCCATATATGGAATGTACTTGTTTTAGGAAAAAAAGAAAAAAAAAAAAAAACACAGGAAAATACTCATTGACGTTTATGTTGTTCAAATAATTATTCTAAATCCTCTTATCCAAATGACTAATTAATTAAGGGCCTGTTTGGGTGTCTAATTCGAAATTAAACAATTCAATCTATTTTATATAATATGAAGGTACAGATTCATTATCTTGAATTGATAAATTAAAAAAATGATCCAATCTATTTTATATAATATGAAGGTACAGATTCATTATCTTGAATTGATAAATTAAAAAAATGATGCCCATCATCACAAATAAAGGTAGAAATCCAAAATAGTAGCACTTCATGAATTTTTAAGAATTGATTCTATAACACCAATTATAATGATGAATTCAACGTTTTTAAATATTTTAATTAAAAATGATAAATTTACACCAATAATACTTAATATATCTAAAATTATTTAATTTCAATTTGAACACCCAAATATGCACTAAAAATTTTATTAGAAAAAGAACTATACGTAATAGGCTAGTATGACAATCGCATCCAAATTTAAAACTAAAAAAAAAAAAAAAAAATCAATCAGTCAATTTTTGTTTTTTTTTTTGTAAGATCAGTGGCTAAATGAAACATGTTAAATAGTGGGCCCTCATCCCAATTTTAATGTTGATTTGGTAAAAAGGGATCCCAGTGGCCCACCTGGGAAAAATTTTAATTTCACTGGAGAGAGGATCCATTCCCAAATAAATTTGGCTAAAGTCATCTTGATCAAAGTTGAATTTTATATGGCTGATTAGCTGTTCAATGAAATGGACCTCATTAACTCTTGGGCCGCTGATCCTCTAACAAACAAACGTGACAAATGAGTCCATGACATTTTGTCTTTCATACCATGATGGTCCAAATTACAGTAAGCAATATAAGTCATTGGACAGGGTTAATTTTGCTTAAATATGTCTTAACTATGGAAAATAACCCTCATAGAGTTTATACATAATACAATATTAAAACTAGTGGTCCATCATTAAAATAGTAAGTTTACCCTAAGCATTAACTCACGCGGAATGGGTGCTGGTCGGTCTTACTTGAATTCCATGGAATGGACAAGCAGAAGTTTTGAATAAACTATTGGCCAAAAAAAAAAAAAAAAAAAAAAAAGACAGAAAAGTTTGCTCAAATTTTAGACAAGTATATCTTTGTGATAAGTGGGTTTTTTTCCCCCATTCCCGGGGCATTCAATTCGTAGATGTATTATTGTGTAGCGTAATGCTACCTTACCCCATAGTTTGCCCTATTAAGTGCATTTGGGAAGGTTTTAATTTTTAAGATTTAATCATATTAGTGGGTCCCATCATTTTACCATCTCCTAAATGCACATAATAGAGCAAAGTGTAAGATAAAGTGTGGGGCAAAGTAACATTACCTTATCGTGTAATAATAAGCCCCCTGTCCTTCAATTTATATAATGTCATATGGTGTGAACGGTGAAGTTACCAACTCTTAGTTACCATGTCTTCAGGCTTACCAGCTGTTAAATCTGGATTTTATATTAAAACCAAAAGCTGGATCAGCAAACCCAAATTGGTATCAACGGAATCCTCTCATTGTAAATATTGTGGCCTGCAGTGTGTTATATTTCCGCAATGGGGTTTACAATTACTACGCTTGCTTGACGACAGATGCTTTGCTTTTGCAGTTTTTTTTTTTCTAATTTAATCTCAACTTAGTAAACATCGATCAAATAATAAAATAGGAGATCGAATCAATGGATCAAATAAAGACAGTCACTTATAATTTGAGTTGTAGATTCGGGTCAATTGACAAGGACCCCCTCTCGACCTGTTTCTTCGATTACTACTTTGATGAGCCATGGGACAAATTATTAGGTGAGGAATCCCAATATGCAAAATTTCATTACTTGTCTAAAATGTCACATGGTGCGACCGACTTTCAACATATACTAGCTTTAGAACCCGTGCGACACACGGATTAATTTATAAAAATTAATAATATTATTAGCAAATTAGAATTTTAACAGAATACTTATTCTCTAAAATAGTAAAATGTATTTGTTAATATAATATGTCAATTAAATTTAAAAGATATAGACAAAAATAAATAAAATAGTTTAATCAAAATAAACTTTGGTGTGATGTTAGTGTAATGTATCACACAAAATTTAATTCAACTCCTGAAAAAGATAAATTATTTTGAAAAACAATTAATTTAATGGTGGAAACTTGTAACAAATAAAGGAACTGACATGTTATGATATTTGGTAGAAAAAGATTAAAATTCTCTAGAGCTTAACCTATCCCATAATCATGATTTTAACATGTTAGTATATACCAAAGTAAATATAATCGTTGAAGGTGTCTTGAAATCCGACGATAGAGATTGTAAAATGCATGACAATAATGAATCTTGACTTCCATGAGATTTTGAGTAGGTTGCACATAGAGTGAAAAACCATGGGGGAAAATATCAAAAACATGTTCGAGATTAGAGCATAAAAAAATGAGAGAAAAGTCTAAACTGAGAAAGAGAATAGAAAAAAAAAAAAAAAAGCAGAAGGAGAAGAAAATAAGAGAAAGTATAAATCTTTTCAACTTTATGTAATTAACCATATAGAAGAATTTTGATTAAAATATTTTTTTTAAAAATTTTATTCGTGTTGAAAGTAAATCGGGAGAATCTGAAGATTCCAGCGGATCACGTTTTCTTTTTTAATCATCATTTCCTCTATTTGTCTCTCTTTTTAATTATGACTATTTATAGTTTTATATGTTCAATTTTTAAGAGAGGAAATGAATAGGCATAAAGAAAACGAAAAATATAGTACAGTCTATTAAGTTTGGATTGAACATTGTATAATGTGGGTTTTTTAATCCTCCCACATAAAAACAAAGAGATATACAGTGAACACTAAACGTCAACTTACCTCCACCACGTGAGAAAGAGCAAGTAATACCAACCAAAAAAAAAAAAAAAGAGGTGAGGAATTTACCTTTTGGTGACCACTTCCCAGTTTGATACCAAACAAAGAAAGTTAGTAGTCCTTTTGAAGCACTTATTAAGCCAATTTGTAGCAAGTTGATAGACAATATCCTTTTCGTGGTATTAGATTGGAAAACCATTATTAAAATTTAATTTTTCCAAAAAAGTTTTCTCCAACTCACTGTTTCAGCACATGAAATGCCAAAAAAAAAAAAAGGATAAAAAACTCTTATGTGGACACGTGGCAAACAATAGTGTGCGCTTCCTCCTATATATATATATATATATTTTGCCAAAAAAGTTTTCTCCAACTCATTGTTTGTGAAATGCCAAAAAAAAGAAAAAAGAAAATAAAAAACTCTTATGTGAACACGTGGCACACAACAGCGTGCCCTTCCTCCGTTACATATATATACTAGCTTCGAATGTTGTGTGATGCACGGATTAATTTATAAAAAAAAAAATAATTAGCAAATTAGAATTTTAACAAAATACTTATTCTCTAAAATAGTAAAATGTATTTGTTAATATAATATGTCAATTAAATTTAAAAGATATAGACAAAAATAATCTTCGATGTTCAATCAAAATTATTTTTGGTGTGATTTTAGCGTAATGCATCACGCAAAATTTAATTATACTCTCGAAAAAGATAAATTATTTTGAAAAAAAATTAATTTAATGGTAGAAACTTGTAAAAAAATTAAGGAACTGACACATTATGATATTTGGTGGAAAAATATTAAAATTCTCTAGAGTTTAACCCATCCCATAATCATGGTTTTAACATGTTGGTATATACCAAAACAAGTATAGCCGTTGAAAATATCTCGAAATCCAACAATGCAGATTTGAGAATGCATGACAACGATGAATCTTAGCTTTTCATGAAGTTTCGAGTGGGTTTCACAAATAGTGAAAAACCATGGGGAAAAATGTTAAAAATTTGTTTGAGATTAGAGCATAAAAAGATGAGAGAAAAATCTAGACTAAGAGAGAAAGTATAAATCTTTTCAACTTTTTGTAATTAACCATATGGAAGAATTTTGATTAAAATAGATTTTTCTTTTTTTTCTTCCTTCTTCTTCTTCTTTTTTTTTTTTTTTTTTTTTTTTTTTTTTTTGTGTCAGAAGCAAATCAGGAGAATTTGAAGATTTCGACGGATCGCGTTTTCTTTTTTAATCCTCATTTCCTTTATTTGTCTCTCTTTTTAATTGTGACTATTTATAATTTTCTATATTCAATTTTTAGAAGGGGAAATGAATAGATATAAATAAAACAGAAAAATATGGTACAGTCTATTAAGTTTGGGTTGAACATTGTATAGTATGGGTTTTTTAATCTTCACACATAAAAACAAAAAAATATGCAGTGAATATCAAAAATCAACTTACCTCTACCGCATGAGAAAGAGCAAGTAATACCAACAAAAATAAAAAAGGAAAAAAAAAAGGTGAGAAATTTATCTTTTGGGGAATTTATCTTTTGGTGACCATTTCCCAACTTGATACCAAACGAAGAAAGATAATAGTCCTTTTGAAGTACCTATCAAGTCAATTTGTGGTAAGTTGAAAAACAATATCATTTGTTTGGTATTAAGTTGGAAAGTGATGACTAAAAGTAGTTTTCCCAAAAGTCACTAAAAGTAATTTTTTGGCAAAATTACATTTTAGTGACTACTTCCCAAATTAATATGAAACAATGAAAATTAGTTGTCATTTTAGCACACATTTGTAATCAATTTGTAGCAAGTTGATAGAAAATATCTTTTTTGGTATTAGATTAGAAAATGATTATTAAAAAGTAATTTTAGCAAAAAGGCAATTGTGTCCCAGTTTCAGCATGTGAAAGGAAAAAAAAAAAAAAAAAGAAAAAAAATCTCATTTTGACACTTGGCACACAAAGGGGTGCCAATCCTCCGTTTTAGATATATATAAACTTGGTACCAAACAAAGAAAGTTAATAGTCCTTTTGAAGTATCTATCAAGTCAATTTGTGGTAAGTTGAAACACAATATCATTTGTTTGGTATTGAGTTGGAAAGTGATGACTAAAGTAGTTTTCGCAAAAGTCACTAAAAGTAATTTTTTGGCAAAATTACATTTTAGTGACTACTTCCCAAATTAATATGAAACAATGGAAATTAGTTGTCATTTTAGCACATATTTGTAATTAATTTGTAACAAGTTGATAGAAAATATCATTTTTTTGGTATTAGATTAGAAAACGGTTATTAAAAAGTAATTTTACCAAAAAGGCAACTGTGTCCCTATTTCAGCATGTGAAAAGAAAAAAGAAAAAAAATGGAAAAAAAAATCTCATTTTGACATTTGGCACACAAAGGGGTGGCAATCCTCCGTTTTAGATATATATAAACTTGGTACCAAACAAAGAAAGTTAATAGTCCTTTTGAAGTATCTATTAAGTCAATTTGTGGTAAGTTGAAAAATAATATCATTTGTTTGGTATTAAGTTGGAAAGTGATGGCTAAAAGTAGTTTTCCCAAAAGTCACTAAAAATAATTTTTTGGCAAAATTATATTTTAGTGACTACCCAAATTAATATGAAACAGTGGAAATTAGTTGTCATTTTAGCACACATTTATAATCAATTTGTAGTAAGTTGATAGAAAATATCTTTTTTTGGTATTATATTAGAAAACGGTTATTAAAAAGTAATTTTACCAAAAAGGCAATTACATCCCTGTTTCAGCATGTGAAAGAAAAAAAAAATTCTCAGCACACAAAAGAATGCCCATCCTCCGTTTTAGATATATATAGTAGATATTATATATATATATATTTGGATGTTGATATCAATTGATAAAGCCAAGTGTGACAAATATCATGATATGAGATGTGTATTTATTTACATGCCTAAAATAAATTATTTAAAAATAAAAATTTAAAGAGTTCATGGGCTAGTTGGCCCGGAAAGTTCCAAAGCGAATCACCTCTACTTTCTTTTTCTTTTATTTTTATTTTTTAAAACAAATAAGAACAGTAATACATTATTTTCTAAACCTACCCTACAAAAAAAAAAAAAAAAAAAAAAAAAAAAGGGGAATTACCGATTAGGTTCATCATTTCATGGTATTCCCCATAAGGGTGTTTTGACTATCAACTTGTTTTTGTTTCCAGTAGTTTATAATAAAGTCAGTAGTCAGTTTGTTGAGGCAATACTTCTGAGGCAATTCCATGGAATGATGAACCTAATCGGTAATTCGCCCAAAAAAAAATCAAGACCTCTCATCGGATAGAATAGACATCCATTTGGCCCAGAAGTGATCAACGTGGAATCAACAACCAAACCTGATGTGACTCACTTTTCTTGATGGAAAATAGTATTCCACCCGTGTTGTTCACCCACTTTGACCACCTACCTTTACATGGCTACTGATGTGGCTGTCACGCGCGGCTTTCGTAGCATGCCTTGTCGGAGAAAGAAGACGGCATTGTTCTGATCCTTCGGATTTGCCTACAACTCCTCTCTCGCCGGCGAACTTTCTCATGAAGGCAAAAATCCACCGACCCGAAGGAAGCTCGTTAGCATCAGAAGCATGATTTGCAAAAGGGAAGAAAGTCTCCTGTGACCATGGTCTCAACACTTAAACCCAAGAACATGAAAAAAAACAAAACAAAACGACGAGACTAATGCCTTCAAGACCACCGGCGAACGAGATGGGGGGAGAGGGCAGATCAGAGGGAAGGGAGGGGAGGGAGAGAGAGTTAGCAGAAGAAAAGAAAAAGGATTAAATAAGGGGGGGGTGGGGGGGAAACAAAGAAGGAAGCGAACTGATTTTTTTGGGTTGAAACGCCGGCGACGTCGACTTATATTTGGAGAAGATGACTTGACCTTAACCCCCAAAAAAAATAAAAATAAAAAATAAAAATAAGATTTCATCTTATCCCTGGATTGAGGAAGGCACCACTTTGATGTAGATATCATCTTCTCAATGTTTTTTTCTCAGATCTGATTCAGATCCACCACCCCTTCTCTCGCCGGCGAATTGACCTGACTTCAGCAGGTACGTCTCTCTCTCTCTCTCCATCTTTTCCGACTACAAGCTTCAGATCCGGCAAAGGGTTGGTACCCTCCATTCCTAATCAAATCCGGAGCTTTTTTTTTTCTGGAAAAAAAAAGGAGGTTGCAGCAGCTTCAATTAATGGGTTTATGTTGATGGGGTCACCGACGAGGATGAAGAGGTCAAAAGTGGAGAACGGTGGCGGCGGACGGCGGCCATGGCTGCTTCTAGACCGAGCAGATGGGAAAAAAGAAAAAGAAAAAAAAAAAACAAAGAGATCGAAAAAAGGAGAGAGAGATTATGACAGAATACTGACGTGGCAGCCAGGTAAGGTGGTTGTGGGAATATGGGTGATAAACACGGGTGAAATAGTACGGTTCTTTCTTGATTAACAGCTGGCTGATTATAATCCGTGACAGCCTTAAGAGTCCCCTCCAAACGTGGTGACATGGACAAAGGTTTAAAACCGGCCATTGATTTCACCTCCTCTAATTTTCTTGTTTTTTCCAAGACTCCTATCACCCCTATTTACTATTACATATATATAAAATCATAGACCCCATTGTTGTCAGAGCAAGGTTTTGGTTTTGAAAGAAAAAAATATGGGAACTGTCGGTGGAGTTCTTTCTTTTGTGTGCCCACTCTTCCTTACATGCTCTCTGTTCATTATCCATGTTGGATCAACCTCAGTAGAGAGGTCCACGTACATCATCCACATGGACAAGTCCCAAATGCCCAAGGCTTTCACTACCCATCACCACTGGTACTCCTCCACCATTGATTCCCTCAAGTCTACAGGACCCACCACATCGGACGGCCATCAGTCCACACCAAACCTCATCTACACTTACGATAATGCCGTCCACGGTTTCAGCGCAGTTCTTTCTCAAGATGAACTACAAGCTCTAAAAAAATCCCCAGGTTTCATCTCAGCTTACAGTGACAGAACCGTCACGCTAGACACCACCCACACCACCGAATTCCTCTCTCTCAACACTTACACCGGCCTATGGCCGGCTTCCAACTACGGCGAAGACATTATCATCGGCGTAATGGACACCTGGAATCTGGCCGGAGAGTGACAGCTTCAAAGACGATGGAATGGCCGAAATAATTCCAACCAGGTGGAAGGGAACGTGCGAGGAAGGACAGGAATTCAATTCTTCCCTGTGTAACAAGAAGCTCATAGGAGCTAGATACTTCAACAAGGGTGTTATAGCGGCAAATCCTGGCGTGAATATAAGCATGAACTCAGCTAGGGACACACTGGGACATGGGACCCACACGTCCTCCACAGCTGCTGGAAGCTACGTGGAAGATGTCTCTTTCTTTGGCTATGCTAAAGGAACAGCGAGAGGTGTTGCACCACGTGCCAGGGTGGCAATGTACAAGGTCCTTTGGGAGGAAGGACGCTATGTCTCTGATGTCCTTGCTGGGATGGACCAAGCCCTTGCTGATGGTGTTGATGTCATCTCCATCTCCTCGGGCTATGATGGGGTGCCGCTGTATGAGGATCCAATAGCAATAGCTTGCTTTGCTGCCATGGAAATTGGTGTAATTGTTTCATCTTCGGCAGGAAATCATGGGCCATCTCTTGGGACTTTACACAACGGGATCCCGTGGGCCCTAACCGTGGCGGCAGGGCACTATCGACCGCTCCTTCGCCGGAACTTTGACTTTGGGAAATGGGTTGACCATCGTTGGAAAAACCATATTCCCAGCAAGTGCCTTGGTAGTGAACTTGCCTTTGCTGTACAATAAGAACTTCTCAGCATGCAATTCATCTGAATTGTTATCTAGAGCCCCTTATGGCATCATCATATGCGATGACACCGGGTCATTCAACGACCAATTGGATTCTGTCACTGCTGCTAATTTGGCCGGAGCGATATTTATCACCTCTGATACTTCAATTCTTGATTATGGAGGGTTTTCCTGTCCTGGAGTTATAATTAGCCCCAAGGATGGACCGGCTGTGGTCAATTATGTACAAACCAGTGAAAAACCTCAAGCCAGCATCAAGTTCCAACAGACCATTCTGGGGACTAAGCCTTCACCGGCGGTTGCTTTCTACAGTTCAAGAGGTCCTTCACCAAGCTATCCTGATGTTTTGAAGCCGGACATAATGGCGCCCGGTTCGCAAGTTTTGGCCGCTTGGGTTCCAGATATATTTGCAGCCAAGATTGGGACGAGTTTGAAATTGTCCAGTGATTACGTTATAATTTCTGGAACATCCATGGCTTGCCCTCATGCGTCTGGTGTGGCTGCGCTCTTGAAAGGAGCACACCCAGAATGGAGTCCGGCTGCAATTCGGTCTGCCATGATGACCACTGCAAACCCATTAGATAATACTCTCAACCCTATCCAGGACAATGGTGAAAATTTCACATTCGCATCACCTCTGGCCATGGGAGCAGGGCAAGTTGAGCCTAATCGAGCGCTTGACCCAGGCCTAATATATGATGCGACTCCCCAAGACTATGTGAATCTCATTTGCTCCATGAATTTCACCCGCCAACAAATCTTGTCCATCACTAGATCACACCGTTACAATTGCTCGAACCCGTCAACTGATCTGAATTACCCATCATTTATTGCTTTGTACAGAAACACGGGGACAGCATTCCTTCGAACATTCCAAAGGACTGTAACCAATGTGGGAGAGGGTGCAGCCACTTATAAGGCTGAGCTGATAGAACCTGAGGGTTCCATAGTCACAGTGTCACCAGATACATTGGTGTTTGGATACAAGTATGAGAAGCAGAGCTACACTCTGAAGATAATTTATCCGAGTCAACGGAACGAGGCTGTTACATTTGGTTCGCTCGTTTGGGTTGAAGAGTTTGGAAATCACACGGTGAGGAGCCCCATTGTGGTGTCACCGACCTTGGTCGAGGTTTGAGGTGCATTGGCTGATTTTTGGGATGCGACTGCAAATTTGGGGGTGTACGTTTAAAATTAGAAGGTCTAATTAGTAATTACGATTACTTATGACTAATAAGATGTTTCGATATCCTTAATTGTACACACTTGTCATAGAAAAATACTCATACTCCCATTTTGTTGCTCATTAAGTGATGTTATATTGCTCAAATAATTTGCCAAAATACTCTTTATAAAACTGATTAATTAATTAAAAATTTCATTATAAAAATAAATGAAATGTTACCGCATTAGTTAAGCAAGCAAATTTAAATAAAAGAAATTCAATTTTTTATATGGATCATATGACTGCATGAAATATGTTAAATGTTGGACCGATATCCCAATTTTGGTGTGAACGTGGTCAAAAAGGGTCTCATTGGCCCACCTAGGAAAAAGTTTGGTCTTTGGAGAGGGGACCCAGATAGAAGGATGGCTTAATTTTTAGTCAAAGTTGAATTTTGCATAGCTGATTAGCTGTTCAATGAATTACCTCGCGGGCCGTCACTCCTTTAAAGTAAACAAACATATCCCATGGCATTTTATTTTCTTCCTGACGAGACGATTTTTTTTTTATTTTTTTTGGCTACAAAGACCAAGAGGACAAACTAGAAAGCAAAGCAAAAACAAACCAACCGACAACCAAAAAAAAAAAAAAAAACAATAAAAAAAACAAAATAAAAAATTAGACCCAACTACAATGGTCAAAATAACAAGCTTCTATAACCGGGTTAGGGAAAGAGGAGTCATCTAAGAAACTTGAAAAACTTATTCTGAGAGTTCACTTTGCCATAGCATCAACCACTTTATACTAGAAGAGTGCATGACTTCTTCCATAGAGGAAGAAGCTGTGGCCTACTAGCTCGTGTCAGTTTTAATAACCTTTTGGCTGTGTTTAAATTTTTTTTCATATCTTTCTTTTTCAAGTGATTTAATTTTTCTTGGAAGGATTAGGGATTTAAGAGACGAAGACTTGTGGTCTTGGGTTCACCCCCGCCTTTTTTTTTTTTCTTTTTCAAAGAGGTATTTAAACATTTGGTCTAATTAATCTTTGACTACCAATAAAGCCATCCATCAATTTAATACTTGAAAAAACTCAAGTGATGACTACTGATAAGAGTTGAACTTGAAATCTTTCACTTCCTGTGTCTTACTGTGAAAATCAACTATTCTATTTGATGTATTAGTTTAACCAATTTAAAAGAGTAACTCCATCTGTTCTTATTTGACTTTCATCTTTGAAAGAATACGTTTTTTCAGGAAATTCTCTTAAACTGTTTTCAAATCAATGTAAATGTTTTAACATATCAATTATATCTTCAAGTTTACAAAACATTGAAAAAAGTAAAATACTCATGAGAAATGGTATTTTATGAAATTAATTCAAAAATTCATTTACCTTCTGAATGTGATAATAATTTTTTAACATTAAAAAAAAATAAAAATTGTAGAATGAAGGGAGTAAATTAACGATCTGCCTGAGAATCTATTGGGCTTCATATCTATGTGACAACCTGAACTTTGGGCCGTCGGAATTGGTCGTGCCCAAGTTACTCTTTCCTCCAAACCATACGGAACAGACCTAATGGATCAACCCAGCCCATTGCAACGCTCGCTAGTCAGTAGTCACTACACTTTGGGATCCCAGTTATGTACCCCTATTCCATAGGGCACCCCTTCGAAGCAAACACGGTCACGGAGAGACGAATTCAAATCCCCTCAACTTGGAAATAAACACTCGCTACACTTTCAGACAAAAAAATAAAAATAAAAATGTGAGCCTATGAAGCACAATAAAACGACGTAGTGTGCTTATATATTTTTTAGTCCCTTAAATCATATCTCACGTGATGTAATGTGTTATGATGCAAAATTAACTATAATCACAAATACATAATAAACAAGAACGAAAAGAGAATCTCAACTCGGAAGAGATATTACCATATTTATCCTTAACAAGAGGGTTAGTGAAAAATATACTTTGCATCTTAATAGCAAATGTTCACATCATGGTTGGTGTCCAATACCTTGGAGGCCCCGCCAATTGATTATTGCCTTATATAAATAATCATTAATGCATGTGTAATCTCGCAGTGGGGCTTTACTTGAGCTAATACTATAATTCAGTAATACATGATGACTGGATCGTTTCGTTTCTTCTTTGAGTGTCCCTATTATTAGGATGTTTACTTCTCCTTTGTCTAATCTTGAGCACATGTGCTGCTGGGGTAACATCTTTCTTGCCTTTAAACTGGAAAAGGATTGAGGTGACCTATGACCAAATAATGAACAAAAAAATCTACAAATATTATCATAATTCACACAAAGAAGGTTCCCCTGTTCTTTCCAATCTTTTCAAAATGTGATTTTGTTTTGTTTCACAAAAGTGATAGTGGTGCGTATTCTCTGTCATTGTGACCATTATTTTCCCCGGAAATAATAATTTTCTACCGCTCTGCTCTGCTCTTCTCTGGATTTCATCATGTCACCAATCATGGCCTTGCAACATCATGGTTGGAGGGTAGTAATGCATGTGTGAATCACTACAACACTCTTGAAGGACAAAAAACACTAATTGACCCGTCATGTGGTGTGAGCCGTGTGACCTGCTCTCGAATAAGAGCTGGGATTAGAAGGTAGGTCACGTAGGAGTGCTCGTCAAGAGTGACAATTAATATAATTGGCAATCACTTGTCAACAATCTCTAAACCGACTCCCACATGGGGACTCTTGTTCGCGCCCTCAGTAGTCAATGTTGTGCCATTGTTTGTACGCTTGTGAAGCACGTGTTGGGTACTGAATTACGAGGCCGACAATCAGTGACAAATTGTCTTCACCATGCTTTTTCCCCTGTGCTGAGTAAGTCCGTGCCAAATAAGCTAATCGAGTCACCATAAGCAACCAGTACGGAAAACAGGGGACCTACGCCGTATGCCATGTACTGCGTTTTTGCTTTGTCGTCCATTTAGGCGAAAGAGTTCTCACCCTATTCCATTGGCTTCCAAGCTAGTTACACCGTCTCCACTCCCTATTTAGCAATCTAGATTCGGAGGATGGGTTCTAAGGGGTAGATTAGCTATGTCAAAACAGAGAGGTGGGCTTCTCCATTGTACCCGAAAAAAGAAAAAAAGAAAAAAAGGAGGGGGTGGCCACCAACTGATCGAATTGGTGGACCACAGGTGGACATAGGTAGAGGGAGATGGTAATGGGCACGAACCATAGTGCAATTACGGTGACAGCATATATGGATGTATTAGTGAAGATCAAT
Source organism: Liquidambar formosana (assembly GCA_039720395.1). Classification (NCBI taxonomy): domain Eukaryota; kingdom Viridiplantae; phylum Streptophyta; class Magnoliopsida; order Saxifragales; family Altingiaceae; genus Liquidambar; species Liquidambar formosana. The sequence continues at coordinate 27,171,623 of CM077833.1, forward strand.
TTGGTGGGAGTCAAGTCCTGCACAATATGCGCACAAATCATAGAGGAGGGTCCCCCTTTCAGATTATTAGATACCATACGGGACACGGCAATGGAAAAGTTACATGTAGAGATAAAAAAAAAAAGAGAAAAAAAAGAGGAATATCTTGGCTTCCCATACCTTTCAATTCCCTATATAAGTAGACACCAAGTCAACATTTTTGTAAAACTATTCCCTTCCTTTGCTCACCCATGGCTACTCATCTCCCCTTGTATGTGTGGCTGCTCTTTATCGCAATCCCAAACCTCTTCTCCACGTTGGCAAAATCCGACACTTTTATTGTCCATATGGATTTATCCGCCATGCCCAAAGCCTTTTCCGGCTATCATAGCTGGTATTTGGCCACGGTCGCATCTGTATCAGATAAATCTAGAGTTACTACCACTACCTCAACATTTCCTTCTTCATCCAAACTTCTCTATACTTATAGTAATGTTATCCATGGTTTTAGTGCTAGCCTCTCTCCTTCTGAGCTTGAAGCCCTCAAAAACTCCCCGGGCTATGTTTCCTCGATTCGAGATTTGCCTGTCAAGGTGGACACAACTCACTCCTCCCAATTTCTTGGCCTCAACTCCAACTCGGGGGTGTGGCCAGTATCGAATTATGGCAAAGATGTCATAATTGGGTTGGTCGACTCCGGAATATGGCCGGAGAGTGCGAGCTTTGATGACAAAGGTTTGACGGAAATTCCATTAAGATGGAAAGGAGAGTGTGAGAGCGGCACCCAATTCAATTCCTCAATGTGCAACAAAAAGCTCATTGGAGCTCGGTTTTTCAACAAGGGTCTTATCGCCAGCAATCCCAATGTGACCATTTCAATTAATTCGACCCGCGACACGGACGGGCACGGGACCCACACGTCAAGCACAGCGGCTGGGAATTATGTAGAAGGCGCATCGTATTTTGGGTATGCTTCAGGGACAGCAAGAGGCATGGCTCCAATGGCTCGAGTCGCCATGTACAAGGCCCTGTGGGACGAGGGTGCACAGACGTCAGATATTATTGCTGCAATAGACCAAGCAATCACCGACGGTGTTGATGTCATGTCTTTATCATTCGGCATAGATGGGGTGCCTCTGTATGAGGATCCTGTTGCCATGGCCACATTTGCCGCCTTGGAGAAGGGTATTTTCGTCTCTACGTCGGCGGGAAACGAGGGGCCTTTTCTTGAGACCTTACACAATGGTACCCCCTGGGTTCTAACCGTTGCTGCTGGAACCATAGATCGAGAATTCCCCGGGATTGTTATTCTTGGGAATGGAGTTTCGGTCACGGGCTTGTCGCTTTATCCTGGAAATTCGTCTTTGAGTCAAGTCCCCCTAGTTTTCATGGAAGCATGTGACAGTGTGAAGGAATTGAAGAAAGTTGGGTACAAGATTGTTGTGTGCCTAGACAAAAATGATTCCCTCAGCGACCAAGTTTATAATGTCCAAAATGCGAGAGTCGCCGGAGGTGTCTTCGTGTCCAACAACTCTGACTTGGGATTCTTCATTCAAAGCGATTATCCGGCGACATTTATGGTTCCTCAAAATGGTGAAATTATTATAGATTACATCAAGAGCAGCTCTGAGCCTAAAGCAAGCTTGGAATTTGGAAAGACAATTGTTGGTACAAAGCCAGCACCACAATTGGCTAGCTACAGCTCAAGAGGGCCATCCCAAAGCTGCCCATTTGTGTTGAAGCCTGACCTCATGGCTCCTGGCGACTATATATTAGCTGCGTGGCCTCAAAATAATCCGGTCGCTGAAGTGAATTCGCGGCCCCTCTTTAGTAATTTCAATCTCTTGTCGGGGACATCCATGTCGTGCCCACATGCGGCTGGAGTGGCAGCCCTTTTGAAAGGGGCACACCCCGAATGGAGCCCTGCCGCAATCCGATCGGCCATGATGACCACATCCGATTCAATGGATAACACATTCAACCCCATTGAAGACGTTGGAGAAAATAAACAACCCGCCACTCCTCTAGCCATGGGAGCTGGCCATATCAATCCCAACAAGGCAGTGGACCCCGGTCTCATTTACGACGTAGAATTACAAGACTATGTGAATCTCCTATGTGCATTAAATTATACCATGAAGCAAATCCAAACCATCACGAGGTCATCTTCGAATAATTGTTCCAACCCGTCGTTGGATCTCAACTACCCATCGTTTATTTCCTTCTTCAATGTAAATGATTCGAAATCGGATGTTCAAACCGTACAAGAGTTTCAAAGAACAGTGACCAATGTTGGACAAGGAACGTCAATTTACACTACGAAAATCATTCCAATGGATGGTTTTCAGGTCAGTGTTGTGCCGGACAAGTTGGTTTTCAAAGAGAAGAACGAGAAGCTAAGCTACAAGCTGAAGATAACGGGTCCAAGATTGATGAAACAGACGGTGGCTTTTGGTTCTATCAGTTGGGAAGATAGTGAAGGCAAGCATGTAGTCAGAAGTCCGATAGTGGCCACAAGCCTGAGCTCAGAACCACTGTCAGGCCAGAACTAACAAGATTGTCTGATTTTGGCATGTGATCTTTCTCTTTGTTGAATAAACAGTGTTTTTTTATTTTTATTTTTTAAAAATTATATATTAAGCTAATGGGCCGGTGTTGGTGTAGGACCAACCATGAAGGTTATTGGATAGGGATTTCAGATTTGTATGGTCACTATGAAAGGCTTGTTTATCTCACAATGTAAACGTACCTATCAAATGAAACTAGAACAAATAAACAGATGAAATTGCAATTAGTTAATTAATTATGGCGACAAAAAATTTTAATGGACGGGTCATCTGATTTATGTTTTAACAGGAATTATGTTTAATTGACTTATGGTACATTGTGCTCTTGATTAATTTTAAGTTTAAAATAAATTGAAAAATAAAATACATCATGACAGACACATGACTATATATTGGACATGTGAGCCCTATGTATTTTTTGTGTCTAATGTAAGGATTTTCCTAAATTGGGTCAGGTTGGTTGCCTTAGAGGGTGATTAATTAGTTTGCTTTTAATGTTGGAATTTATATGATCTATATAATCTCTTAAAAATAGTCATTCATTGCATTATCACCGATATGTGTATATGCAGATATGGTGTCACATAAAATACATGAGAAACAACGCATTTCATGATTGTATTAGTATATTATTCTCTGACTTACATGAAAATATGGAAATACTCAGCCTCACAAGTCACAACAAAGGCCATTTCCTCTGCCACTTGATCCACTCGACGTAATTAAGCTCTCACATTAACATTATGTTGTAGTCGTTGGTAGTTTTTTTCATTCTTTAATATGACAATTACTAGTAACTACATCTATTAAATTCTATATTGAGGCCCTGTTTGGGAAAACTGTAGCTTTTGCTTTTAGGCAAAAGTAGAAGAGAATCAGAAGTTACGAGTAGTAGAAGAGAATCGGTCTCTGTTTGGAAACTGTATTCAAAAGTGCTGTTGGAACTAAAAGTGATTTTTTATCTGTTTCGGAAGAACATTTGCTGTAGTTATTATAACTCTAAATTGACTGAAGTCCCTTATAATAGATTTTTTTTTTTTTTTTGGGTGGCTTTATTTGGTATTAGTAGTGAATTTATTTATTTATTTAATAGTAATGATTGGGGGTATCCTAGGCCGTACTCTTATCGAAATTTGAGCTCAGATTAGACTAGGTGAGACGTCTCATAACCATATGAACAACAAGAGCGGCGAGGCATCAAAATGATAACCTTTAGAAAACACATACAAGACTTGATCTATCGACCAACCCCACAAAGGTGTATTACTAGGGATTTTGCTTACGTTTTTATTTATTTATTTATTTTCCTTACTTAAAACAAAGAAAAAAATAGAGCATGAATTGATATTTTTTTAAAAAAATTTATTACAAATCCAAATGTTATGAAATCAATTCTTAAAAAAATTCCAACAAGTATAAATCAATGAATGTATGAAGGGAGAAAAAAATTTTTGAAGTTTAAATTAAGATCCTACGGGTCTAGGTTAGTTAAAGTTACCAAGATATTGATGCTGACAGGAGAGAGGAGCACAGCAACAGGAAAGGAGAGGACTTGGGTTTAAGGTGGGGTTATTATCATTTTGTTAAAAGATATAGATGAAAAAAATTGTTTCCATACTCAAGCATTAAGGATAGTTTTGGAAATATGAAAAGTTATTAAAATCCTCCGCAAAAGCTAACACCAGCTTCTGACTAAAAGCTTATGGTAGTCTGCTTATTATAGAATCACTTTTTGAGTTTAAAAATGATTTTAATTTAGACTACCTAAACAAGACCAAAAGTGATTTTAAGCTTCAAAAGTGATTTTGGACCATCTAAAAGCTTAACCAAACAGGGCCTGAATATAACAATAACAGCTAACTACTATTTAATGATAAAAGACAAGGATATATAAAAGGGAGAATGTGATCCAAATTACACAACTATTCTACCTTCAATGGCCATTAAAGGTGATGTGGCTGTGTTTCTAGCAAAATTTGGACATAGTCAACAAAGGTGACCTACTAATTCCACACATTAAATATAAAAATTTTAAAATTTTATAAAATGAAAATTGAATGTTGAAAATGAAGCATTTTCCTTTTTCTTTTCGTTGTTCTTTTTGTGATCCAAGGGAGCCTAAGTTCCCAAAAGCCTTTATATTTTAGCTTTTAATCCATTTAAACTTAACGCATGACATCTATCAAAGTACAAATCACTATTCCATTTTACAAAATAACCCTCACTATGTTGAAAATGAAGCATTCTCCTTTTTATTTTCATTGTTCTTTCAGTGATCCAAGGGAGCCTAAGTTCCCAAAAGCCTTTATATTTTAGCCTTTAATCCATTTAAACTTAACGCATGACATCTATCAAAGTACAAATCACTATTCCATTTTACAAAATAACCCTCACTATATTTGAACCTCTTTCTCTTGAGTCTTGAAAAGTTTTTTGGAGAGTAACCCCAAGCCACCGAAAAAAGGAAAAAAAAAAAAAATGTTGACAAAAAAAAAGAAGGTTTGACAATAATTCATAAATTGTTTTGTTTCTACTACGGATTATATATTTTTCCTTTGGGTACAATTTTGTAACACATGAGGGGACCGCAGATTGCAATTGATCATTATTTAAGAGATAGAAATTCTAAATTTGAATTTTCACTCCTTTACTGTTGGGTGCATTGGTTTATAACTAAGATCATGCATGCATTGAGTGAGATTAGTCCACTCAAACCTCAGCTGGATACCTAACCTCGTCAAATAATTTTGGGTACAATCTTACACTGAATATTTTCCTTTTTGGGGTCATGTCAAAACCATTTGGTAGGAGTCAGTTCATATAGACTAGCTTGGAATCTTAAAATGGGAGTTAATGGAGACCGGAAAAGAAATGTTGGAAGTTTTCCATGAGGTGAAAGTTTTTTTTATTCCTTTTTTTTTTATTTTAGGGTACGACATAGGTCAATTTTTCATTGAGGTTTGAGTTTATTTAGTCACTAGGGATGCATGAGATCACCTACAAACATCGTTTATCCAATAGTCAAAATACCTAATATTCAATTTTAGGAGTTTGGATTCAATGTTGAGTTAAAAAAGGTCAGTACCGTGCTGAGATAATCTCAATCATCCATCTCAGATTTTGACGGTTTAGATTAAAAGATGAAAAATGTGCTGCTGAAATTATCAAAATACTCTTATGGGTATATTTCTTATCTTTTAATCTGAATCATAAAAATCTGAAGTTGACGACTGAGATCACCTAAGTACCGTACTGAGCTTTTTTTAACTCAGCATTGAATCCAAACTCGAATTTTAGGACTTCTAGTTCACAAATTGTAGTTTCCAAGATTCAGTCCTCACACCTTCCATTCCTAAAACCCCCGTTAACCCGAAAGTTTTCTTACATTTAAGAAGAGCAAAAGTAGTACTCTCAATATCCATTGGAACGGGAAGCATGGTTGCATAGTATTTGTTGCTTTACGCTAAATATTTTCGCACATGGGTATTTTTGTATGTATATATATTCATAGTATGTCATCATACCAGCGTTTGCGTGCAAGCGCACACACATGAAATGGATTTGTTTTTTTCCTTCTCTATCCCTTCCATAACTCTTTAGCCAGCAATTGAAGACCTCTCAAATAGTTTTAGGCTTTCCACCAAAAAAAAAAAAAAAAAAAAAGGAGAGAGAGAGAGAGAAATAGTTTTAGGCCAGGTAGTCTAGCTAGGGATGTTGCAACAACTTCGGTGATTATCCACATTAATATTACTATATAGTATGATTGCTTCCTCCATTTTAAAACAATATCAAATATTAAAAATCAAAATCCCCAGTTGTCCACAGTAGGGTTTTTCAAGATTTATTTATTTATTTATTTTATATATATATTTTTAGAATCTACCTCACCTTCATTCAATTATTTATTCCTACGATTCCAAAAACAAGAATTGAAATATAGTGGTATTGTTGGTTTTTCCTCCTATATATTTTTGTAAACTCTTAAAAGAGTTTTAAAAATAATTTGGATTCCACCTCCATGACATACCGCGTGGTGCATGGTCATGGATAAGGTCTCATTTCAGTTTCTTGTCCAAACGAAAAGGTGAATGACATTATTATTATTATTATTATTGTTGTTGTTATTATTTTTAGGGCCACAAGGTACAACATTATTAATTTTAGTTTGTTTTTTTGTTCAAACTTCAAAGGCATCTTTTAGTCCCACAACTTTTTGTACACAAATACCGTGGAAGGCAAGTGGGTGGAAATTTCGTGCTTCAGAATAATTGGAGAAATGGTCTTCTACAAGCATTGATCTCCTACCTTTCAGGGCTTTGCCATCATAGCACTAGTTCAATCTTCTACTTAATTTTGCATATTATAATCGTACTTGACTAAAACATGTGAGACACTATTAAATGCATAAAAAAGAAAAAAAAAAAAATCAAGACACATGTATTTTGAATGCATTTAGGTGTCGACTTTTTTTCTTCTATTAAATCTTATATCTAACGTAACATGACATACTGTAATGTCAACTCAAATATGATTATACCACAAAAGGATTTAGACTCATCACAATGGTGCCCCGGGATCTAGGTAACAAAATTTTTAGTATTAAAATCAAAGATGATCACAACACTAAGAGAATTTGGGCTCATCATAGTATATGATGGTGGCCCAGAGTTTTTGGTACTAAATTTTTGCCGACAATAGGTGTGTTATTATTTGTACTTGATTCTCCAATTGTGTCGTGGATTGCAAATTAGCAAAATCACAGATTACTCGTATGCAGGGAGTTCGTTCAATTTTTATTGCGTGGGCGTTAAGCAGTGGCAGTTGGTGGAGTGTGGGTAAAAGGCTCTGAGAGGGCCTAATTCGTCACTCACACATCCTACCTATAGCCCACGACGCAAGAGTCTGCACATATCTCCACGTTTTCGGGTCCACCAAGTTATAGATGTAACACTGGATAATTTTCACGTCTTTTATTTGACCTCTTCCTTTTGGCCCATGCCATCACGTTTTTGAATTGGAGCAAGCAACCAAACATAGTTGCACAGAAACTCCCATCCCGGCCTTTGTCAGTTAAGAAGATGGGAATCCAGCTTTCCTTTGTTTACTAGTCGATATGTTATTTAATTTATTTTTTTTAGTTTTGTTTTGTGTTTAAGGTAAAAGGATTCACCTTTTTTTTTTTTATATTAATTATATATATATATATATATAGTCAGTCTCGATCAGATTAGCACATAATTCTATAAGTTATATTAACACAATGCATTAGGGACTATATTCCATACATTAGCCTAATGTACCTTGTAACCTATCAATGCACAAGGTACAACCTCTAATACGAGTATTGATATAAGTTATATCAGTACGTCCTCACCTAATCATCATCCTATATATATATACAGAGATGATCCCATTAGCATGTGCTGATATAAGTTACATCAGCACTATGCATTGGGGGTCGTACCCCTTGCATTGATTCAATGCACCTCACATCCCACTAATACACAAGGTATAACTCCCAATGCAGGTTTTGATATAAGTTATATCAACACGTGCTTACCTGATCATCATCATCATATATATATTATGAGTTCAATGATATAAGAAAACCATGAAGAGGTGAACTAATGGTTAACAGACTTACACTTCAAAAAACAAAAGATTATAGGTTCAACTTCTTACTCCCTCTCGGACCAACCGCCAACCAAATTTATCTTATGTGTTGATGCAAAATGAATAGAGATCTTAAATGTATTATAGGAGATTAGTTGAGTTGAATGTTTGGATAAAGTAATTTAAAAAAAAAAAAAAAAATTATATGATCATCGTATAAGTGTTGATGGATGATGGAAATTCATCATATGCATGCCGTAAGGGATAGTCTTTGCCAGCCCAATGAGAGCTTGGCCTGGCATGGTGCCACTAGACCACAAACAATATTCTTAATTTGTTAAGGTCTCAACAAAATATAAAAGATTTTTATGAAAATTGATTGCATTGTCACTAGAAAACGTCATTTTGAATAATTTTTCATAAAAATGTGTTTTTGAAAATTTTCATTTAAGCAGCCTTTTTGACTAAAAATGAAAAAAAAGACAAGTAATTAAATAACCAAAAAGTTTATTTAAACGATAGATTTTAGAAAAACTCTCTTATAAAGTTATGGGCAAGGTTATTGCCACCACATAAAATACTAGAAGCCCCTACTTAATTTATATTTTTTAAGGTTTTATGAAAATATAAAAGGTTTTACGAAAACTAATCATGTAGCCTAATAAAAAACATCATTCTAGACAACTCTATAGAAGAAATTTTTTTCAAAACCTGCCATTCAAGTAGACTTTTTAGCCATTTTTCATGGAAAATGTAATGGAGATTATAAATGACCAAAAAATCTACTTAAATGACAGATTTTGAAAAAACTTTATTTTACAAAATTGTTAAGAATGATGTTTTTTGGTGGACAACACGGCTAATTTTTATAAAAACCTTTCACATTTTTCATAATACCTTAAAAAGTGTAAACTAATGAGGGGCTAAAAATACTTTCTGTGGTAGCAATAGTCTCCCCTAAAGTTATTCAACATGATTTTTTCAATTGACAACATGCCTAGTTTTCTTAAAAACCTTTTATATTTTTTATATTTCGCCACACAGAGACTATGTGCTTCTTTTGTGTGGCACAAATCATTCTATCAAAAAACAAAAAAATTGAAAAAAAAAAATTTTATTATTTTTTGGCCACTATGATTTTTTTTTTTTTAATTTATAAATTTATTATTCTTGGGTAACGCTGCTATGAAATCTATACACTAATGAAGGAGACAAACTAGGGATTGGGGATCAAACTTTGTTTAAGCGTAATCTCGAAAATATATAGTACATCCAAAACCAAACACATACAAGGCGCCCATAAAAAAAAAAAAAAAAAAAAAAAAAAAAAAAAAAAAAAAAAGGATTTCCCCCACAAACATAATTAACCAATGGTGGCCTGGAGCATATATAATCAACAATAAGATCACTTCAAAGTATGTCCACATGCCGAGATTTATTAATAGCTTGCCCACACAAGCACCATTATTCTACACAAGGCTTTGTTTTCACAACCACTTCATCCATACAGATTAAAAGACAGGCGTGGATAGAGGACTTCAAGTTGGGTGGCTTTGAGGTCGGTTAGTCCAAAGCTCTCACTCATATCAACCCATGCAGCAAGATAGCTAGAATCAACTGCATAACTTGGAGGCTTAAAAGAAAAGTCCAGGGGCACATTCTTGTACCACAGCTAAATGGGATTAGTACAAAATGTTGTCCTCTATGATCAACATCCTTGTGCGCTTGTGAGAAATCTTTTATATTTTGTCATAAAAACAGCTAGCTAGATCAACATCCTTGTGTATCATGGGCAAACATAAATGCAATCCAAATAACAGGATAAAGACGGAGTCTCCAAAAGCTTGATTAAATTACACTAATACCACACCACTTCTTCCAATCAAGAAGTTCAAAAACCCATAATAATTACCAATATCCTATGAAATACTGCATGCTTGGTAACTACTTAAGAATTTCTATATGTCAATAAGAAAACATAACTACTGCATTGGGTGAGATTCTTGGTAAGCTTTGAAATTTTTGACACACTTGGAGTAATTCTATTCGTGAAGATTCCATACGACGATTTTGCCGTTGTGCATTAATAACAATTTTCTCTAGAGTCTTTCCCGTCCCAAGCAAAAACTGTACAAACGGGATTACAAGTCCAAGCTCATGACACTCTGGTACGAGGCCGAGAATATTCACTGTCTTGAGATGCGAAAGCAAATACATTGAACTACCAGATTCCAATGTCCAGTAGTTTTCAGGAAAATTTTCATCAACCTTAACTTATACTGTAAAAGAAGATTTTGTTAAGCTCAAATTTATATTCAAATTTAAGAATCTATATTGTTAAGTTTTAAGTGAGGCAGGAAAGAAAGTTCAACAAAGAATTGACCTCTAGTGGTCACTGAAATGATTACCAAAATGTTTACTTCATGTCATACTTAAATAATAATAAATAAATAAATAAATAATTGAACATGAAAATATCTCGAGCACATAGTTCCAACAGAAAACTTGTCCATTTGGATAAGCTTTTACTTCCTATTTTTTTACTTTTAAAAGTAAAGCAAAAAAAAAATTTAATGGTTTTTTATAGAGCAAAATTTTGATAGTTACTTTTAAAAGTTGAGGTAGTAGGTAACTTCCAAGATTTTTTACACTCAAAACTTACATTTTTTTTTTTTTTTTTACTTTTGAAAATAAAAGTAAAGAAGTAGAAGCTTATCCAAACGTGCCCTTAAGTTCCTACTTCCAGCCACAAGAAAGAAAACTTTAGCTTATTCTAGAAATCATTTCAACACTAGATAGATACAATAAGTGGAATCATGAAACCATATGAAAAGAGAATGATTAGAAATCATTATGTTTAAATTCCTTCCAAACTCAGTCAACAATTCTGAAGGCAAAGGAATGGGAGAATAATTCACAGGAAAAATACCTCGTAAAGATGGGTCAGGCCATAAGGAGAGGTCATGTTTATGACTAATGTCTCCAGATTAAGGAAACTTTGTAGCAGGCCTGCTATACCGAAGACGTCGCATTTCTTGTACGTATCTAGTATTAAACATTTGCACTTGGACATTGAAGAAAGCATACTACCTTTCCACTTCAAAGTTGATAGAACCTAACCCCAGCAAATCAAGAAGCAAAAAATAAAAATAAAAATTATCCAATGTAATTGTTAATATATAATAATTATCCAACGTATTACCATAACTTTTTGACAAAATTATAATTTGTGAAATCCACCCCTGAATACTCAACCTATGCTCGTCGTAATTGCAAAATATCAAATTAATCAAAAATTAAGAAATACTTCATCCATATTTGCAAGATTTTTCATTGATCAGAAATGTAAGTTTATGGATCGTATGGCTACTAGTATCTGATTAATGTGATTTTTTTTTATGATGAGTTGATTAATATGAATTTTGGCATGCATATGGAGTAATCTAATCCAACTGTGGGTCTAATAAAATGTGGATCACACAAAAAGTGTTGAGAATAGTGTAATTGTAAGAAATGTCATAAAAATTTTGTCCCCCGATCATGACCCTCTACAAGTATATAATTTTGAATTACTAAGTTAGCAAAACCATACATCAAGTGTCCAAATTTATGTTTTGAAACACCTAATTGATGAAATAAGACAATGATATTCTACAATCTATATGCAGGCTTGTATAGAAAGAAGAGTGAAATGAAAACGCAGATTAATATAATGGCAGTCCTCAATTTAAATTTCATCCATGTCTTCGAATATAAATGATATGGCCCACACAGAAAAATATATTACATGGTGTCAGTCCCATGCTGGGACTGCCATTCACAAAGCAACTTGTGGTAGAACTAGAACAAAAAGTATGAACCAACATGGTATTTTTTAATGCAGATATAAAGAAAGAGATGCCAAGAAAAACTGACCTGAATACACCAACTCCCCATAGTAAGTTTTTTAACGTGACGAAGCGAGTCAAGAAGTTCTACCACTATGTTCCGTTGCTCTTGAAAATCATTGTCATAGTCTTCATCATAACTCGTTCGCTCAAAATTAAGGTTACAATCATCCAAAGATAGTGTGTTCATCAGCCTAAACTTCCTCAGGTGCATCATCCCCACTATGCCCAATGATTGAAGATTAGGGGCAAAAATTTCTACCACAAAGTCAGGCTCTTCTATAGTCCCACAATCCCAATAATCTCTTAACACCAATTTTCTCAAACTTGTTGAACCGATATCCAATCGATTTAAACCCCGACATCCATAAAATTCCAATAATTCCAATACTGGAGCCCCTACTAATATCTTTTGAAAGACATCATCACTCAAATTTGTATACCCAATCAATAGACTCTTGAGCGATTTCCAACTAATTAACCCATTAGGCGCAACATCACACCACGTTAACCTCAATGTTGTCATTGATGAATTCGAGTATATATGTTGGGGCAACACATAATGATCCCTTGCAAGTAGACACCCACTTAATAAAACTAAGCAAAGCTCTTCTACATTTGCGCTAGTCGCAGAGTGAACCCACATATCAACATGGGGAGCAAACTTGGGATAGTAATGGAAATCAACTATAAATTTATTAATGTGGCAATGCCTATGGGAAAGTAAGGTTCCATCGACAAAGGAAACAAAGTTGGGTATACCCTTGTACTTGAAGAGGTTGCAACTGAAATTGAGGCTTTCAATATAAGTCCAAAGATAGTTCCATTGATGGGATAACAAACTAGTTTTTATTGCATCTGTAGTGGGCAAAAAGGAGAGGATGTGAAGGAGGATTGATTCCGGCATAGCGCTGATTTGATCTCGTTTCAGGGTTTTTTTTGCCTCGCCGTTCAGGTCACCGATCATCGAATTCTGACCAAAGCTTTGACATTCCCTGGAATCAAATCTTCTAACTTCAATGCAACCATGATCACTTCTCTCCTCATCAAAACTTTCTTCCTCCATGATTGAAAACACCTTCTCTTTATTCCTGTAAATGAAGAGGAGAGAACGGGACAAAACACAAATGTAAATATATGTGAAATATAAATAGAATTGCAACAAAGAACAAATAAATAAATCTTCTTCAATAGGAGAAGACACGCACACATGCCCCCACAAAGTAAAATTAAAAATGAGAACTACAATTTAAATCATGTAAAAAAAAATAAAAAAAAATAGAATAAAAATATTATAAGAGCATTAAACATATCATATCATTCGTAATTTTCATCAACATATTACTACCTGGAACCCTAAAAAAGCATCCCTTAGCATAGTTCAAAAATGATGAAATCAAGGCACCTATGCATGGTCTGTAGTTTTAAAGGATGCCATACCTGTATGAGATGTGTGTGTGTGTGTGTGTGTGAGAGAGAGAGAGAGGGAGAGAGAGAGAGATAAGGGGGGAGAAGGGATTCAAGTGTGAATAAATCAGTGCATAATAAAGAAAAATTGAAACATTGGAAAAGTTATCTATCGATTTACAACCATCAAAAACTTTGATAACAATTGGAGCACTTGCTAGTAAGAATTAAAGGGAATATAAATGCTGCCAATTTAATGGTAGTAAGAAAAGAATTATAAGTCATGGCTACTAAGGCAATGGTTTGGAAGGAAACAACTATGAGTCATGGTTGCCAATGGATCAGTTTGGAAGAAAACAATCATGAGGCATTTTTGGCAAGTATTAAGGGAAACTAATGCCAGCCAATGTAAGTATACAATGTCAGGAAAAAAGGTAAATATAAGGTATATATATTTAATAAATTTTCTATACATTTAATATGTTGTAGATACCTCTTGAGGATTTTTGTTCTTTTGTTTGTTGTTTCTTTTTTAGAAGACTTTGCTGATAAAAAATAATCACCAGGCATGCACCAAATACAGTCATAAAATTAAGTGAATGTCACATTTACTTAAAGAGATAGAGAGAGGAACTTTTGCAATTAATGTTCAGGGAAATGAGCTTATTCTTGAATTTCCACACATGTTTTAACTAAGGCCCATTATGAAGATCTAACAGGATACACTATAGTTCATTTTATTTTGGGATGACAGTTGAAATGTTAATCCTTGAGTGACTGTTGATATTGGTTGGAAACCCTTTGGTTGCAAATTAAGCTGACTTTGGGCTAGCTGAAGAGGAGGCAGTAGAAGAAATTTTTGGTTTAGACATCTACACCACCATAATCCTCTGAATATGTCATAAACAAGTCAAATTATATTTAATAAGAGAATAAAGTACAAGTCAGAAATAACCAAATATCTCAATATCTTAAACAACTATCAATCATCTCCAAAAGCACAACAAAATAATTTGAAATGATAAAAAGGAGGTGGGTGAGAGCGGTTTGCTTAATGGAATGCCCTGCAGCGTTAACTTTTGAAGGCAAACCACAATGAAAGAAAGCAACAAAATCTATTATATTCATAGTTATTAAAGGCGCAAGGCGCACCTAAGGCGCAAAGGCGCAAGAAAAGGCACGAGGCGCAAGAAAAAGCGTGGGCTTCAGGGAAGTAAGGCGCACAATTTAAAGAAAATAAATAAGAACTCTTTTATCAAATGCAGCTAACAAAAATAATCAATTTAAACATATAAAATTAAACACATATCTTTTGGCCTATAAGTTCAATTGGTTAGAGCGTTGTGCAATTGCACAGAGTTTGTTAATTTGTAGCCCAACAAATTATAATACCAAACAGAGAAGAAGAAGAAGAAGAAGAAGGAACAGAGAAGAAGCAAAAATCGAAAAATAGAAGAAGAAGGAACAGAGAAGAAGGAAAAAAAAAAAAAAAAATGGAAGAAGAACAAAGAACAGAACCGCTGGAGCAATTATTTTCGAAACTCATAAAATAGCACAAGTCGAAAAATAGAAGAAGAAGGAACAGAGAAGTACAGACTTACCCAAAAAAAAAAAAAAAAAAAGAAAAGAGAGAAGTACAGTACCTGTTCGACGAAGAAGAAGAAAAAGAGGAGCAGGAGCAGGAGGAGGAGGGACATACCTGTTCGACGAAGGCTGCCGGCTACACCGCTGGAGCTGGAGGGCTGCACCGACGATCGCAGAGCAGCTAGGGCTGGAAAGGAACCTGCTCTTTCTTTCTTATTCTTCTTTTTCCTTCTTCTTCTTATTTTTGCCTTTGTCGATTTTGAAGTTGTATTAAATTTATTTTTTTTCCAAAAGGAGGGCTGGGTCACTAAGGCGCGCCTCAAATGGGCCTTGCGCCTCTTTAAAAAAACCCAAAAAATGCGCTTTTCTTGCGCCTTGGGGACGCCTGCGCCTAGGCGCGCCTCAGACGTGCTTTTAACAATTATGATTATATTATCAACAACTACAATTTTCTAGAACATAAATAGACCCCATCTTGAAAAATCTAGTAATAACCTCTAGTTTATGGGGAAACAAAAAACAACCTAATAAAGGTATTGAAAGCAGGAAAGCAACTCTCTGCTTAAAAGGTATTATCTGGGTTCAATATTTCCTTTCAAAGAAATCGAACAAGTCAAATCATCACTCTCAAGAATCATTCTTGACACTCTATCTTCAGAAATTGTTCATTGGCAATCACTTTACCTAGGTACAATAGAAATATAAACCGAGATTTTTAAATGTGAACTCCGGCATGCACAAGCAGAAACTTAGCCTTGAAGCTGTATACTCTCACAAGAAGCGTACCTACTATTCTGTGTTCTGAGTTCTTCTTTATGCTTAAGAATATAACAAACATAATATAATTTTTAAAGAGGATTCTCTAGCCTAAGTCGATGGTTTAGTCCTCCTTTACCCATATAAATTCTCACTTCCCTCACTGCCTCTGTTGTTAAGGACTACCTCTCTTTGCTCTCTCAGAAAACTAATTTAGCTGAGTTACAGCCTTTGAGTTGGAAAGACCCAAATAAAAGAGATTTCCAAATTCAGGTCCAAGTGGCACCCAACATGACAACAAGTATAGTGCCAATTCTAGTTAAGCCTCTTTTTTTGTAAAAGGCAATTTATAAACACAAAAAATCCATACACTACCTCTTTTTGTCTTTTTAACTTCTAGTAAAAGGCAATTTATAAACACAGAAAATCAATAAATAAAAAAAAATCATATACAGTCATATCTTTGTTGTTTTCAACAAAGGCATGACTGTATCAATAAAGCAGCAGTGTATCTTAATTTGATCTTCTCTAAATGTTTTTCTTCTACTGATAAAGGGTATACTGTGAATCTGTTGGCTTTTGGTACCATGTGTCTCTATTGTAAATCCTTTTATACAAACATACCATGACCGATGGCAATCGAAATGAGAGGGAAGTATGAGAGATAAAGATCGAGCGCACCTTTACCACGAAATCTTTGAAAAAATTCTAATGATGCGTGAGAGAGCTAAAGGTATTGAGTAAGGGGGAGATGCCACAAGCCACATATGTTTGAGGGGGCATCCGCTCTCCTGATATTTTTTTCCCCCGTGAATTATTTTTACCCACTTTAATTTTGTTACCCACCCAGCCCATTGATTGTTTCTTTTTCTTTTTCCTCATAAAAAGACCCCTAATCTCTCTTTTTTGAAAATATGATTTATCAAATATAAATGGATTATAATTTTTTTTTCAATTTGTTCTACTCAAAATAACTAGATAATTTTCGAAGAAAGAAGTCTCAAATTTGTTGATTTAAGGATAAAAATTTAACAACCGACCAAAGTTAGCCCTACCTAAACTGAATTCCTGGCTTCGTCCCTGGATCGGATTGACGGGTGCACTGCACGTGGTTTGGCGGCCTGGTTGGGCTCCTAGTTGACGAAAGATGCGACTGATCATATCGTGATAAAGACTGAACGAGGCAACTGATCAGATCTGAGTTTTAGACGATTCTGATGAAGTGATGGGGGTCCTCAATTCGGCGGTGATCCGCCGTCAAAGGGTTGGGCCGTGAATCTGTGATGATCATGGATGCTTTTTTCTCCGCTCAACTTGCCGTCGGATTTGGCAATCTTGAGCTTGATCCACAGTCACCCGTTAGTGTTGTCGTCGGCTTCCCGTCCTCAGAGACCGATGTCTCTAATAACCCAGATGCGGGTGCTGTTTCTGACTCCTCCTAAGCTACCCGAACCCTTCTTCTGTTTTTGGTAAATCACACCTTGCCCCACGTTGTTTTAGCTGTTTTCACTTTTTCCCCACATCGCCTATTTGGGAATTTCAAAAACCATACTTGGATTATGTAGCCAATAACTGTTATCTAGTTTTTGAATAAATCAACTCAGTTGGTTTGAAAAAAAATATGTCGATACCTTATTTTTAGAAGAAAGTTGAGCTGATTAGAAGAAAAAAGAAACTTATCACACAATATGAAATCAAACTGAAGAAACTTACCTTCATCTGACCAAGTTTTCAAATTTTCCAAACAATTCCTTGTTATTTAAAACCAAACAATCAACCCCTATAGGTTTTTTCGTTATCACTTCGCCTTTGTCCATCAGCATAATAGATGGAAAGTATCATATAAGACGCCCATAAAATTTTAAAAAAAAAATTTTCCCCCACAAACATAATTAACCAATGGTGGACTGGAGCATACATAATCAACAATAAGATCACTTCAAAGTATGTCCACATGCCCAGGGGCGGATCTAGGAAATTTTTTCAATGGTTGCACTTTTTAAATTTTTTAAAAATATATATATATAGTGCTTTTAAGAGTTAAATAGGGAAAAGAGAAAGGTAGGACCACATATCGGCATGATTGACTTGAAATGGTGAAATAAAGCACTTAAGTAAATTTAAATAAAATTACTTATTCATTTTTTTATTTTTTTTCAAATTTGAGTGGTTGCACATGAGGCCAGATGCACCTAAGTGCATCCGCCCCTGCACATGCCGAGTTTTAATAATAGTTTGCCCACACAAGCACCCTGATTCTACACAAGGCTTTGTTTTCACGACCACTTCATCCATACAGATTAGAAGACAGGCGTGGAGAGAGGACTTCAAGTGGGGTGGCTTTGAGGTTGGTTAGTCCGAAGCTCTCACTCATATCAACCCATGCGCCAAGATAGCAAGAGTCAACTGCATAACTTGGAGGCTTAAAAGAAAATCCAGGGGCACATTCTTGTACCACAGCTAAATGGAATTAGTTCAAAATGTTGTACTCTAAGATCAACACCCTTGTGCGTTTGTGAGAAATCTTTTATATTTTGTCATAAAAACAGCTAGTATAACCACTAGCTAGATCAACATCCTTATCCTCTAAGATCAGCATCCTTGTGTACCATGGGCAAACATAAATGCAATCCAAATAACAGGATAAAGACGGGGTCTCCAAAAGATTGATTAAATTACACTAATACCACACAACACTTCTTCCAATCAAGAAGTTCAAAAACTCATAATAATAACCAAATATCCTTTGAAATACTGCATACTTGGTAACTACTTAAGAATTTCTCTATGTCAATAAGAATTATAACTACTGCATTTATAAGTCATGTGCGACAGGTTTGACAAACCGGTACTATTGCACCCTTTTAAGAAGGAAATTATGCACCAGCTTGCTTTAGTTGTTATATTATATATTTATAATTTTCATCTACAGCTTATCACATTGCATTAATCTTGTTCTGAACTATACTTGCAAACCTTCCTTGTCCTTGAAAAAGACAGAAAGCACATTTTAAGTTATGACTTCCCATCAGTTCCACGGAGATCATTCTCTTGAATGAAAGATTTATCTTCATCTATTGGATGAAAAGTATATTTTAAGCGTAGGACCAATATGCAACTCGATAGAGTTTTACTGAAAGATCATCTTCGTCCCTTGGATGAAGTGTTTGACATGCCAAGGTCTCCTTGTAATGTCCTGAGAAAAATTTTGCTGTAGACTGTCATGCCTCTCATGCATGAGCTGAGCTATCTATCTATTTGTATCAAATATTTGACCTGCTACTATGCTATCTATGTCCCCCACATTTTTAGAAGTGCATCCAAGGGATGGAAACCTTTTCCAACATGGCTCCAGATGGGTGGTGACTGGTGAGGAATGGGGACTCGATTTCCTTTTAGTGGGATAAGTGGACTGGGCCAAGGCCCGTTAAGAAACCTTCTTTACGGGCCTCTTCAACTGAATGAAGTACAAACTTAAAATCAGGGATGTTTGGCATGTCAACGCTGGATGGAATTCGGACAGTATCTCCTTTTCATTTCCGCAATTGCTTCATATGTGATACGATCTCAGCTGTCCCTCCCTCCTTCTATGGGAACTTACCAGATGTGCTTACTTGGGGAGGCTCCTGTAATGGCTCTTTTCCACCAAGACTGCTTCCTTTATGGAGGAATGGGAAAACTGTGAACCATCTCACCCACACCTAAACTGGTCTTGGCTTTGGAAAGTACAAAGTAATCCCAGAATCCTTAACTTTCTTTGGCTATGTAATCATGATAGGATTGCCTCTAAGCAAAATCTATCTCAAAGAAACATAGGACATGACCCTAGATGCCCCTCTTGCCAATTCACGAGTGAAGATACCATCCATATCCTCCGTGATTGCCCCACTGCCAAAGATATATGGCTTCTTTTGGGTGGAGCCCACCCCCCCTGACCCTTTTTACTTCTCCCTTACCTCAATGGCTGAAATCAAATCTCACATCTCATGTTGCTTTGAACTGCTTCCCTTGGAGTATCACCTTTGCTCAGACCTGTTGGCTTATTTGGATTAATAGAAATAAGCTTGTCTTCACAGGCCAAAGCCAATCCACCCATAAGATTGTTAGCTCCTGTTGGGGCAGGGTGGCTGAATTTACTGCTGTTAAAGGGATGAATACTTCCAGAAGGAGTGCTTCCACTATCGAAGTTCAATGGATACCTCCCCCTCCTCTTTGGGCCAAACTCAACACTGATGGATCCTCATTTGGCAACCCAGGCCCGGTCGGTGCTGGAGGAATCATTAGGGATCATAATGGGCAACGGATTGGGGGCTTTATTCGGAATAAGGACTGAAGCACTAGCATGGCTGCTAAACCTTGGGCCTTAAGAGATGGACTTCAACTAGCTTTTGACAAGGGCATAAGGAAATTACAAGTGGATATTGATGCACAAGCTGCCTTGCGGTTGCTTAGCACTTTAGATTTTGATTCCCATTCACATAGCACAATTTTGTATGATTGCAGGTTGCTGTTGAACAGGGAGTGGGAGGCAACTATCAACCACATCTACCGAGAAGCCAACCACTTTGCTAATGCTTTAGCTAAGAAAGGCCATACGATGCCGGAGCCGTTTACTATTTTAAATGTCCCTCCTTTAGATCTCTGTAATCTAATTAATTGTGATGCTAGAGGGTTTCATACCCCAGAACTTTGTATGCTTAATTTCATGTTATGCATTTCCTATTTAATATATATATATATATATAAAGAATTTATGGGATGATGCGGCCTGTTTTTTTGTGAGAATTTATGGGTTCCATTGAGTGGGTGGAAAATATATTGAGCCAACATCCCCCCTTCCCCCCCCCAAAAAAAAAAAAACAGTTTTTTTTTTCCAATGGGGTTTCTATTACTATTGATTTTGTATTTTTATTTTTGATGTAGTTCAAGATATCAAAAACTAGCCTTGTAATTGGTTTGAGACCCCTTTTTTTTTTTTTTTTTTTTCTTTTTTGTGAGTTCCTTGTACAGGTTTTTTTTTATGCACCATTTAAATGCAATTGTGATTTTTTTTTTATATGATATGATATCTTGCAATTATTTGTTCCATTTTTAGAATATCAAGCTGATAGAATAATGAAGAGCCTAAGAAA
This sequence comes from Liquidambar formosana, assembly GCA_039720395.1. Lineage (NCBI taxonomy): Eukaryota > Viridiplantae > Streptophyta > Magnoliopsida > Saxifragales > Altingiaceae > Liquidambar > Liquidambar formosana. The sequence continues at coordinate 27,192,548 of CM077833.1, forward strand.
CCATTTCTCTAATGTCCTTCACAAAAATCAAGCAAATTTGCTTTAGTTTTAGCTCGATACTGGTACCCAAGGTCTAGATGCGACCTTATTCATGAAAGCTAAGACTTTCACTTTAATATCAACTGACCTGCTCCAAACTTACTAGATAAACCCACCGCCAAACATTGAAAAATTGAAGAGTTAAATTATGTGTATTGCTCTTAGCATGTCTGTGATTAGCATTTACAGACATGTTATGAAATACAAATCATTTTTTACAATACAAAAATTCTCAAAACAAAATGTATAAATTACAAGTTGTTTTTGTTAGTACACAAGTTCTCAAAATCAATAAAAATTTATGCTTGAAAGTAGCTTCTTTCAATCATTTTTGTGTAATATATCAAGACCTATATCTGAATGGCTATCAACCAGACGGACAGGGCTAGTTTGCATTTGGGATCAGTAAGACGGATATAAAGATTCATCAAGCTACCCCCTTAGGCTATTCGGGAAATTACAATGATCTGCCTGATAGGACAGAATTGGTTATAGGAAAACTACAACTAGAAGAAGCGATTATTTTTCTCTCTAGAAAGGACACTTTTGAAGAAAAAAAGGGGGAAAGCACTTCTAGTTGTTATTCATTGATTGTTGCTATATTTGAGTCATTACGTTTTCACGAGATTTCTAATATCATGGCTTGTAATTTTCTAAAGTGGCAAGAAATTTTCTTATAGTAATGTTGCACTCACAGACAATTGGGCTAAGATTGCTAAATCTTTGTTTGATTATCACAGAGGTGATGAAAATAAGAAGTTTGCTAGTGGCGTTGCTTGTGACATAAATTTATGTACTGAGACAGTGATACAGGCAAATGATGCATTAGAGAAAATAATCAAATTAGTAGCGGTAGAAAAATATATTGGTGTAGGCACGGGTATGAAGTATACGAAGGTTGGGGTGGGGGTTAGGAGCTTAGGACACCAGGACACAAGGGAGGTCTATCTTCCTCCGAGGAATGCCAGGTCAACGTATCTAACCAGTATGGTTATTTAAAACAATAATTTGCCAGGGTGCAAGGGTGGATCCTCAATTCCAAAAGAGAAACTATATGATTCACAATGATCCCATATTGGTGGACGGTCCACTGATCCTAACTGTATGTTTGGGTTCAGATATAAGGAAGCTGACATGGGATCCAGACACAGGAGAGTATGATGTGCTCAATCAAGAATCATTTGACCTCTACCCAATGTTAGTATGTTTGGAATATGTGGTTATAAAAATGCCGTTGAAGCTATAGACTATTCTGTCTAATGTTTTCTGGATCAATCAATAAGACTGAGAAGCTTATTCCTCTTTCTAAGTCGTGGATCTGTGTCCCCCTGGATTCCATGCTGTAAATTGACGCACTACTCTTAGCGGAAGCTCCTTCCATGGATATTATTGAAGGCAGGTTTCGTTTCACACCATAAAATTGTTGGGATATTTTGTGAAAGTGGGTTTGATGAGATGCTACGGCAAAACTTACACATACACAAAAGGATAGAAAGATGATAAATTTAGAATGAAGCACTAAGGATTTTTTTTATTAGCTCAAAGACTTGAATTCCTTGCATACAACACACATACACGGTTCACTTATTTATACTAGAGCTTTATAGTGTGAACCTTCTAGTATCATATCATGCTACATTTCAAATTTGGACTTCTTATAGCTTCTAGACTTCTCTAGCTGATCATAAAGTGATAAGTAGCAAACTTAGACTTTTCTACATATTTTAAAAAGTAATAGACTCCTCTAGGACTTTCAAGAACATGCATTAATTCTTAACACTCCCCCCTTAATGCATTTTCTTGACTACTCCAATCAAATTTTAGAGGTATAGGAATCTTTCTTTGGCAGGTGCTTTGGTAAGAATGTTAGCCCATTGTTCTCTAATCTTGTAGTAATTCAATTGTATCCCTACTTTCTCCACTGCTTCTCTAATGAAGTGGTACTTGATGGCTATGTGCTTCGTTCTTTTATGAATGACTAGATTCTTTGCAATAGCAATGGCGGACTTGTTATCGCAATACATCTCCGTACCTTCTTCCTGATTTTGACCAATATCTTAAAAAATTCTTTGTAGCCAAATAGCTTATGATGTTGCTTTTGCTACTACCATGTACTCAGCTTCTGCTGAAGATCATGCCACTGTCATTTGCTTCTTGGAAGCCCATTAGAAAACACCTGATCCGAGAGTGAATACATACGTCGATGTACTCTTTCGGTCATCCACTGATCCAGCCCAATCGCTATCAGTGTATCCAATTAGCTTTAGGTCTTCAATTCCTTTATAAAGAATTCCATAGTCAAGTGTTCCTTGTAAATATCACATGACTCGTTTTGCAGCTCCAAAATGAACTTGACTTGGATTTTGCATGAACCTAGATAAAAGACTTGTAGGGAACATAATATCTGGTCTGGTAGCTGTGAGATACAAAAGACTTCCAATTAAGCTCCTATAAGTGGAAGGATTAATCTTCTTTGCCCCATCTTCCTTCATCAATTTTTCATTAATTTGTAAAGGAGTGGATACTGATTTGCAACCAAACATTCTGAATTTTCTGAGCAAATTTTCAATGTATTTCCTTTGAGAAATAAAAATGTCATCTCCTTGGTGTATCTCCATACCAAGAAAATAATGCATTAGTCCCAAATCATTCATTTCATAAGTCTTCATCATTTCAGCCTTGAATTCTTGGATCATCTCTTTATTGCTGCCAGTGAACACTAAATCATCAACATATAAAAGGTTTTTATGAAAAGTGGTCGGCCATGTAGTCTACTAGAAAACATCACTTTGAACAACTTTTGAGGAGAAAGATTTTCCAAATTCTATCAATGAAGTAGACTTTTTGGCCATTGATAGTCCCTATTTCAGTTTTGGCCAAAAAGTCTACTTAAACTATAGATTTTGGAAAAAATTTCTTCTGCAAAGTTATTCAAAATGATGTTTTTAGTAGACATTGTGGCCACTTCTCATAAAAACCTTTTATATTTTTCTAAAACTTTTAAAAATTAAAATTAGTTGGATAGGAAGATCACTTGAAGGAGCTTGCAATATCTGGACCCAAGAATATAATTCCTCTGCTCAGGCCCAATAACTTGTTTATCGCAAGCCCACCAGTTCTATAAGAAATATTTTTCCCCCCCTTAAAAATAAACGTATACACAACACAACACAACAATGAGAAAAGTTTGACTTCATGTGCTGCTAAGCAATGTTTTGAAAACTGTTCCGGGCATTGATTCGATCAAGTGACCGGATTGGTTTAGCTTGGTTCAACTGGTTGGGTTAAATGGATCAACCGGTTAAGATATATAATAAAAATAAATGTTATATTAATTTTGGTATAGAAAAATATATTGTAAAAAGTGAATAAAAAATTTAATTTGGCACATAAATATTAATAAAACTTAAATTTTCAAGTTTAGATTTGAAAACTAATAACCAATAAGTCATAATTAGTGCATAACATTAAAGGAAACAATATAAATAATAAAAATTTAAATGAAAAAAATAGAATTACAAGAAAAGACAATTGTTCATTGGTTGAAATTTAACTTTACCATTACTTTATTGCCCAATTGACCCGGTTGGGTATGTGGTCAATGGTTGAACCACTTGATCCGATTGAGTTGTTTGGTTTTATAATTTTTTGGGTTGATTGAACTAATCGGTCCAAAAAGTGTGTTGAGTCTGGTCGAACCTAGTTCAATCGGCCGGGTTGGGTTGGTTTTCAAAGCACTGCTACTAAGGGACTACTCAATGCACATGTAACATCCAAATTGGCCGTCGTTTCACGGTAAATTCTTCTCTGTGTAGAGTATCTAGAAGTTTAGTCCATGATTATGGGACACTTTCATATTAACCTATCTCATTTTAGATAAATTTAAGGCAAATGTTCACCAAATCACAATTAATATTTTCATTTCACATGCAATTTATTTATTTATTTTTTTCCTACTCGGCCAAATACATTCCATTTCTCTTCATTCAGAGAGACTAGAAGGCAGGCGCGGGGTAATAAGGACTTCAAGTGGGGTGGCTCTGTCGACGTTTGTCAGTCCAAAGATCTCACTCACATCCACGAGTGCATTTGACGGAGTTGAGATGTCAAAAGCATGCAGCGAACTAGACATTACACAATCGTAATGCCTCTTTAAAGATGGCCGGGCCGCCGGGGAGATACACTAACTTGCTGAGATGGTATTGATAGCCGATATGGTAGTCACGCCAATCAATAAAAAAAATTTCTTCAGTAGAATATATGTCTTATATGTCTCTCTTTTTTTTTTTAATCTTTTTTTTTTTACTTTCTTTTAAAATCATGAAATTCCAGATACTTTATACTTAACTAATTGTCTGGGCATATGAAATCCCCTATCTTACATGTACTGGGAAATTATAGAACAAACAGATTATGATTAAAAAAAACCTTTTTTTTGCTCAAAAAAGAAAAAAAAATGGCTCTTTAACATTTTCCTTCTTTCAGCCGACATGGCCTTTCACTATACTTAGTTTATTTACTCCATACATTGTGTAATGGTGCGTTACAATTTGTCGGAATTACGAGCGAGAGCCACCTCTTTTCGGGGCCCAGTAGACGTCGGACGACCAGTTGATGGCAGGCCCAATTCCAATTGTTTGAAGAGGGCTCTATTCGCACTCTAAAACATGCTTTGAAGTTTGCACTCCTAATCCCATGTGATTTTTCAAGGTTTTATGAAAAATATAAAAGATTTTAACGAAAATTGGTTGTACGATCCATTAGAAAACATCATTTTGAACAACTTTGTAGAATAAAGTTTCTCAAAAAATTGTTGATTAAGTAGACTTTTTGGATTTTTACTGAAAATAGACTATAATAAATGGTCAAAAAAAGTCCATGACAAATTTTGGAAAAATTTTTTTCTACAAAGTTGTTCAAACTGATGTTTTCTACTATGTCTCTACAGCTAGTTTTCATGCAACCTTTTATACTTTTCATAAATCTTAAAAAACCATAACGCTATGTTTGGATAAGGAATTTTTAGGTAGAATTTGTCTTTGAGATAGAAATTTTTTAAATTTTTAGAAGGAAATTCCACCTAGAAATTTTACAAATTCCATCTCAAAGACAAATTTCACCTAAAAATTACTTATCCCAACACAACGTAAGGGATTGTGGGGGTATCAAGCAAGTCTTGCTGTCTTGGGGTGCCAATAGATGTTATAGCATTAACCCGCGCAATGCAAGTTCATGAAAACTGGGGAATTTGGATCGATGCAAGCTCTGGATCATGCTCAAGGTCCGTGTTCGAGAAAGCAATCCAAAATAGCAGGAGCGCTTGGCTCCATTATTAATAGGCTCCACTTTCACGTTGAGTGGGATGGATTTATCCGGGGAACGGCTATTGCAACCCCCCATTCTTATTACCCTACCTTCCGTATCTTTAGTTTTTTAAGGTTTTATGTAAAATATAAAAAGTTTTTATGAAAACCGGCAATATCGTCCACTAGAAAACATCATTTTGAACAATTTTGTAGAAGAAAGTTTTTCCTAAATCTATTGTTTAAATATACTTTTTAGCCATTTATAGCCTTTATTTCATTTTTTGCCCAAAAGTTTACCTAAACGATAGATTTTGGAAAAACTTTCTTCTGCAAAGTTGTTCAAAATGATGTTTTCTAATGGACCGAGCTATGAGTTTTTGCAAAAACCTTCTATATTTTTCATGAAATCTTAAAAATCAAAAGGAAAAGGGTGGGCTTATAAGAATGGGGGGTTGCAATAGCCGTTCCCTTTATCCGGGCCCCTCATCAGGCCAATACATGGTATTTGATGGCACAAATCCATCACTTTGAATTGAAATATTCAAAAGAATTGATGGCCATCATAAGAAGAGGAAAGTCAAAATTCAAAATAAAGGCATTTGATTTTTAATTTATTTTCTAAAAATTGATCTTACAACATCAATTATGATGTCAACTCCAAATAATCTAACCAACATCATAAATGAGAGGAAGAATTCAAAATAAAGGCATTTTGTAAATTTCTAAAATGAATCTCATAACAACAATTATTATATGGCTATAACTGTCAGTTTTTCAGTTCTTTTTTTTTTTTTAATAATAAATATTCTTATTTTAGGTGATATATTTGTACCTTCAATACAAGTCATAATATGTAACAATATACAAAAATAAATAATAAATATTTAAAAAAAAAAAAAAAAAAACTTCCATTTAGACACTCGAACAGAATAATAGTTTCCCACTATTATCTTACAAACATCCTAATTATTATATATATTTGAAGTATTGACATTTCACATAAGATTTTGTTTTCACCATTGGACGCTCAAAGGGTACGAGAGTTTCGAAAAACAGTGACATATTTTGGGGAAGGAATGTCAATTTACACAGCAAAGTTGACACCAATGGATGGTTAGGGGTCAGTGTTGTGCCAGTGAAATTGATTTTCAAAAGGAAGTACGGAGAAGTTGAGCTACAAGCTGAGAATTAAAGGTCCAAGACTGATGAAGTATAGAGCTCAGTTGGGTAGATTGTGAAGGGAAACATGTAGTTAGAAGTCCGATTGTGGTCACAAGCCTAGCTCAGAACCATTTCCAGGCCAGAACTAACTTAATTACCCGCTTCGGCATGGGATCCTTCTCTTAGAAATTAACATTTTTACATTAAGCTAATTGATTGGTTGCCATGAAAGGCTTCGTTATATCACAATGTGCAAACGTACCAATCAAAAGGAAAATAGAATTAAGACCAACAAAACAAAAAATCAAAATCAAAATCAATAAAATTGATATAATATTCAAATAATTAAAATTAGTGACAGCCAAGTCATTAATTAAAAAATAATAATAATAATAATAATACAAATTTCAAATAAATAAATAAATAAAGGAAAAAGAAATGTGAGGATCGCTAGCATATTTGTTGCCTTGGACAGAAGGAAATTAAGAACATGTCCTGTTCGGAAAGATTTCCGTGGATAAGTATCCTTTCACATTCTTACCCAAAGAAGGGTATCCCTCTACATGGGTTCTCACATGCTTGTTATGGAGCCACTCTCACAAACGCCCAAACGTACCCCTTACTCACTGCATGGTTTATTAGCATTAGGAGCCAATTGGCTCGCCAAAGTCCAGCCCGTGCTTTAGGCTCCATTTGAATGCCAATAGCTGAATATGGGTGTTAGTGATTCGGTTTGGTTCGGTTTTAGAGTAAATTTCAAATCAAATCAATTATATTTCGGTTTTGTTCTTACGAAACCAAAACCGAACCATAATATAACCAAACCAAACTAAACCAAAAAATTTCGGTTTGGTTCGGTTCAGTTCAGTTTCGGTTTTAACCTATCAAGTAGTAACAAATAATTGAAAATAAAAAAAATAACATGCCAAACTCCAAATAAAAACATTTTTAATAAAAGCATTAATTACATTAGCAACTAAAAAAAACATTAAACATTGTATTAAAATGGAAACATATTGACATATGTCAATTTAAGTTCAAATATCCAATCTAATACATGCCAATATCACTAGTCACTTAATCAGTACTCACTATTTACTAGGTTTTGTGCTCCAGTAAGTTCAGTACTATTATTTTGAATCTATTACCTATTCTGCCCTTATTAGAATAGGAAATTTAAAAACTAAAGTTTGATATATAATATATAAGATTATATATATATATATATATATATATATATATATATATATATTGGTTTTTCAGTTTGGTTTGGTTTTCCAAACATGAAAACCAAAACCAAACCTAATGACAAAAAAACCAAACCAAACCGGCTGGTTGGTTTGGTTTGGTTCTCAGTTTTAACTCAAACCATTAACACCCTTATAGCTGAAGACATATTGGAAAAGAAATGAAAAATTTTAGAATTTTACATTGGTTTCAGGTTGGTGTCATTTCATGTTTTCAATTTATTAATAACAATAATAATTACCCACAAGTTCTCGATAATCAATTTTGTCATGTTTGAATTGATTTGATGCCAGATCTAACATATTCATTTATAGAATTTCAATGAAAAATTTTCTTATTGACTTCTAGGGTGACATATATAATTTCATTTTGCGAACCAATGTTGTTGTTAGGGGAAAACTCAAGTTCAAAGTTTCCATTAGGCTTAGATTGCGGGCATGAATATTAAAAGCCTGATGATTGCTTCGGCCCATGAATCATCCTCTGATTTAATTAAATACTAGTCCAATTATTCTAGTGGTGTCTTGGAGTTGGCCAGCAGCATACACTAATTTATTACTTTTCCCCTAAGGCCATGTTTGTTTGGTTGGAATGGAATGAGTTGGAATGAATCTGATTCCATACTCAAAATAGTCTAGAATGAAATAAGATTGAAATAATCATTGTGAAATGAATATTATTGTAATTCACTACTATCATTTGATTCCATTCCCATTTAATTACCTCATCCAAACATGTTGTTTGGAATGAATTGGAATGGGATTCCATTTCATCCATTCCATTCCAACCAAACAAACATGGCATAAATGATGTAGCTTGCGCAAAACAATGTAACGTGATGAATTGAGTACAAGATTTAATCAAAATAGCAATCTCACAATATTAAATTCACCCAACAGAAAACTATTACCCCCTTTCGTCTTATTCATAATTATCTAATCCTCTTAGGAAGCAAAACAGATGCAACATTAGTAACAATACAAATCCAAAGTCTACAACGAACTAATTATAAATATTAGAAGATTTATAAATAAAAATAAAAATAAAAAGTCCAACACAAGAACTACTATTCATACTTATCTCAAGACCCAAGTGACATTCACTTTGATCTCCCCGTACTTGCCAAAAATATTCTTCTCACATGTACCAGAAAGTTGAGCAGGAAACTCCGCAGTGCCCCTGGCAATCTCATTGTAGAAAGTATCAAATAGACTTGCCTCAACTATAAGGGAAGAGTCGACTGGCACGGCTACTATGGATTTTGACAACGGAATGAGCTGCCCAGGCTTTACAATTATGTCCGCATCCGATGTCTTACGGAACAGCACACTTTCAGCAATTTCATCCATAAAGTCAGAATTGCGAGCAATTAGCTTTCCATAAAGGTTGGCGGGGTTTTCCTCCTCCACCTTTACGAGAGTAATCTCCAGAGTGGCCGCCACCGCATCACTCAACACTACGTAATTCAATATGACCGCACCAAAAAAGCCCCTAAGCTCTTCAGAGAAGACTTTGTCTTCCTCATTCTTTTCAAGAGTATACCACCCGATCCACTTCCTGATGGCTTCACCATTAAAAAGGCGATTGTCGTACTCATTCTTGAGAGTCACAATGATCCTAAACGAATCATTGATTTGCAAACCTCGAGTTGGGCCAGTCAGCGAAACAAAATCGCCCGTTATTAAGGATTCGGGATTCTCCCTATTTCGGTTGTAGATGTATTCTTTAAAATTCATGCGTTCGACAACCTTGATTTCGCCGTACAGGTGGACTGGATACTCTCCTCTAACGTTAATTATCTTCACCGAGAACACCTCCAACATTATATTTCTCCAACGCCATGCCTTAGGCGGCCGACTTGGCTGTCCATCATCAACAACGTCCTCGCGCAAAGGACTTAGCTGTCCATCATCAACGCCGTCGACATTAGTCGTGTGGCTTCCCAAATAACAATGGGTCTCATCCATGGAAAACCAAAAATTTGTCAAAGCAACTACAAATTAAAGGAAAGTAACACTACTCATCAAACCCCTTCTATGTCTCTTCTCTCGGCGATAGCGAGAGAGAGAGAGTCTAGGGGATTCAGATCTAGGGTTCTCCCAAACTAAAATCCTAAAATCCCGATCTAGGGTTACCCATCTAGGTTAATCCGTCGAAGGAAGAGTCAGATAACGTCTTACCGATCCAGGGTTGTCCATCATCGTTCTCTGTTCTCCGTCTTCGTTCTCCATCGTCGTTCTCATTGCTTTGCTGGGTGCAGTAGCGGCTTATTAGGTCGTTTGGGACAAAAACTCAGACTGCGTTTGGTTCAGAGAATGGAATGGAATGAAATAAGAATTAACATTTTATCTCAATGTTTGGTAAGAGATGAGAACAGGATGAAAAAACATAAATAAGACCCAATTTTTAATGGTTTTTACTTTTTGAAATATAAGAATACTCATTTCTTTTTATTTGAGAAGGAATGACTATTTTTTCATTAGAATAAATAGACCCCTACAAAGGAATAGTTATTCCATTCCTTTGTGCAACCAAACACTCATTTTTTTTGGAGAATGGAATCACCATTTCATTCCCTTCCTCGTTCTCTCATTAACAAACATAGCCTAGGGCGCTCATAGCATCTCCAAGAAGGCTATCCAACTCCCTTGAGGCTATGTTTGGTTTGAAGTAATGGAATGGAATGAAAGTGGAAATGGAATGAGAATGAGAATGGACATTCTATCCCAATGTTTGGAAAGGAATGTGAATGGAATGAAAAAGTAAAGATGAGACTATTTTTAATGATTTTTACTCCTTGAAAAGAAAGAATAGTCATTCCTTTTGGTTTAGAAAGGAATAGCTATTCCTTATTAGAGGGAATAGATCCCCACAATGGACATCCCATTCCCTTATGCAACCAAATACTAAAATATTTGATTTTTGGAATGGAATCATCCCACAAGGGAATAGCCATTTTATTCCATTGTTCAACCAAACACTCACCTTTTTTTTTTTTTTTTTTTAAGAATGGAATCACCATTCCATTCCATCCTCTAGTCCCACCTAACAAACACAGCTAAGTATTTTAGTTAGTTCACCTTTTTTTTTTGTATCCAGGGCCTTGTTAATTTTTGTCATTTTAAGTAGCTATCATCTCCCATCACAATAGCTATTTTATCGTTTTAAAAAAATAGGTTTAGTTTGACAAAATACGTCGTTTAAGAAAAATCATCATTGCATTGACTTCTCATTTATTAAACTTCATTTTTTCAAAAATGCCATCTCCTATTTGGTATCGGGTTTTGTGTTGAATGTAATTATTGAAATAACAAAGGGTAGTATAAGAAAATTCAAAAAAAAAATATGATTTGACTTTTCAAAATTGACAAACATTTTGGAATAGAATAAGTAACAAAAATGGCATATCTTTGTTAGACGGAGGGAGTATATTTTAACTAAAATAGTTAGCAAAAGGACAATTTTTTTAAATAGCTAGGTAAGTATTTAAGTTTTACTCCAATCATATTAGCTATTTTTCGAAATCTTCTATGTATATCTATAAATATACTAAATTGCAAGACATTGAAGTATGGAAAAAAAATTAAAATACATATAGCTAGTGAATAGTGGTTGGCTATATATAGCCAGCTACTATAGCAAATATTAGAAAAGCTATCAGTTTAGCTAACCCCTTAGACCACTCTTTTTTCCATTTTGGCCAACTATAATAGCCAAGGTATTGTATAACTAGCCCTTTGGAGATATTCTAGTTAGCAAATGTTTAGTAGTTAAACTATTTTTATTTTATTTTTTAAAATGACACTTTCCCTCTCTCTGCATTAGGGATGTAATCAGTTCTATTTTTATCGGGGTGGAGGGGTTTTTTGGACCGAATCAATATTGTCGGTTTTACCATCTTTGCAACCAATACAAAGGGGTTAAGAATTTGAGTCAATTTTCAACATAATACTCCGTAACTCTTATGGGTAATAAATTAGGTTTTCTCCTTAATTACAAATGATAGCATAGAGTTTACTTGATGTGATCCATCCAAAGAGGGTCAAATTATCTTATCAAAAAAAAGAAAAAGAAAAAAAGAAGAGGGTCAAGTTAAGAGTGCTCCTACGACCAGGTTGAAATAGACTATCTATTCAAATTATTAATCTTATTATAGGGCCGGTCTAGACTCCAGAAAATTGTTGCAATCAGCATTTTTCTTTAAATTATTAGATACAATTTGGAAAAAGCAATTAATGGGTAAGTTGTTGTAAAAATACTATAGAAATATATATATATATATTTTTTAAAGGTTGTAGAAATAAAATTAAAGAATATCTTTGGCTTTCCATACCTTTCAATGCTACATGAACTTTTTTTTTTTTTTTTTTTGCTAGCAGAGTTCTAAAATTATTCCCTTTCATAATTCCATTGCCCATCAATGACTACTCAAATTCTCTTGTATGTGTGGCTGCCCTTCGTCACAACCTCACACCTTAACAATCATATAAAATTACCCCCTTCCAATGCCTAGATATATAAATACACCGACTTTAAAAGAATTCTAAGATTAACCCCTAGCTTCCATTGCTCAGCAATGGCTGCTCAAATTCCCTTCTATGGGTTGCTCCTCTTTGTCACAGCCTGACACTTCCATCTCCACGTTAGCACATTCCGATACTTACATTGTCCACATGAACTCATCGGCCATGCCCAAGGCCTTCTCCGGCCATCATAGATTCTTAGCTGGTATAAGGCAACCATTGCGTCCGTATCAAATGAGTCTATGGTTAGCACCAACTCCACGACTTTTCTTTCTTCTAAACTTCTCTATTCTCATAGTAATGTGATCCATGGGTTTAGTGCAAGTCTCTCTCCTTGACTCCTTCTGAGCTTGAATCCTCAAAAACTCCACAGGCTATATTTCTTCGATTAGAGATTCCCCTGTTACCATCGATGCAACTCACGCATCCCAATTTCTCGGCCTCAACTCCTACTCCGGCGCATGCCCAGTGTCGAATTATGGCAAAAGATGTTATAATTGGGTTGGTGGACAGCGGAATATGGCCGGAGAGTGCGAGCTTCAATGACGAAGGGATCACCAAAATTCCATCTAGATGGAAAGGAGGATGTGAGAGCGGCACCCAATTCAATTCCTCAATGTGCAACAAAAAGCTCATTGGAGCTCGTTTTTTCAACAAATGTTTAATCGCCGTGAATCCCCCGTGACATTCGCAATGAATTCTGCCCACGACACGGCTGGACTACTTCAAACACAGCGGCTGGAAATTTTGTGGAAGGTGCATCGTATTTTGGTTATGCTTCAGGGACTGCCAAAGGCATGTCTCCAAGGGCTCGAGTAGCAATGTATAAGGCCATATGGGAGGTAGGTGCACAGACGTCTGATATTATTGCTGCAATTGACCAGGCAATCATCGATGGTGTTGATATTCTATCCTTTATCATTGGGCAGAGATGGGGTTCCTTTGTATGAGGATCCCATTGCTATAGCCACATTTGCTGCCTTGCAGAAGGGTATCTTCGTCTCTGCCTCTGCAGGGAATTAGGGCCTTTTATTAAGACCCTACACAACGGAACGCCATGGGTTCTAAAAGTGGCTGCTGGAACCACGGTTCGAAAATTCAGCAGAGTTATGGCAAAGGGGTTTCGGTCGCGGGCTTGTCCCTCTTGATGGAAATTAATTATGAACATCATATTAAATTAAGCGGAAGTTTAGAATTACCTCCGGCCATTGTTGTCCAAGTAAAGTTGCAGATACTTTGATGCAGAAATTGAGAACCATGAACCGTACATACATTCCTCCGATCACCAACCAAAAGAAGTCTTCTAATCTATCCAAATCTCTCTCTATGCATGAGATTTGATGGAAATCACAGGCTGTATTTTTTGGTAGACTAGGGACCCTTTTGTTCCTAACGTTAAATATATTATAACTTCCTCCCATCAAGGAAGTTATATGATGGGAAGTTATCTACTAAAAAACAGTTATGGGATTAAGAGTTGTAACTTCTCAATAACTACCCACTAAATAGAATTTGAAATCAAATGGGTTACTGGATGTGTGATGGTGGCATGTGGGCCACTAAGTTTTCTAGAGGAAAACGTCTAACACCTCTATCATGGAAATCCACCTTTGAACCAAATCCCCTTTGTTTTCAGGGGAGCATGTGATAATGTGAAGGCATTGAAGAAAGTTGGGTACAAGATTGTTGTGTGCCAAGACAACAATTCCATCAGCGACCAAAATGCTAATGTTTACAATGCAACGACAGTCACCGGTGGTGTCTTCGTATCGAATAGCACCGACGTGGAATCCTTCATTGAAAGCGAATTTCCGGCAACATTTTTGAATCCTCAAAGTGGGGAAATTATTATGGATTACATCAAGAGCAGCCTTGAGCCTAAAGCAAGTATAGAATTTCAAAAGCACTTGTTGGCACCAAACCAGCACCACAAGTACTTTGAATTCAGGGCCACTCTTTAGTACTCTCAATATTTTGTCTGGGACATTGATGGCTTGCCCACTTGGCGCCGGAGTGGCAGCAGTTTTGAAAGGGGCACACTCTGACTGAAGTCCTGCAGCCAGGGCCGGTTTTGGGGCAAGGCGGGCAAGGCGGCCGCCTGGGGCCTTACATTTGGCTAAAAAATGAGGGCCCCATTTTGGGACTGACCCTTGTAGTAGGTTTAATTTTTTTTTCTTTCTAAAGAGAATGGTTATTGCAACCCCTTAATTTTATTTGCACATCCCACTAATTTTTATTTATCAATATTTTACCAAAAATATAAAAGGTTTTTATGAAAATTTGTTACGTCATCCACTAGAAAACATCATTTTAAACAACTTTGCAGAAGAAAGTTTTTTCAAAATTTATTGCTTAAGTGGATTTTTTTTATCATTTACCATCTTGGTTAATTTTAGGCCAAAAAGTCAACTTAAACGCAAAATTTTGTAGAAACATTTTTTTTTTTTGCAAAGTTGTTCAAAATGATGTTTTCTAGGGATAGTGTAGTTAATTTTCTTAAAACCTTTTATATTTTTCTAAAATCTTAAGAAATTAAAATCAGTGGAATGTGCAAACAAACTTTATGTTCGTACTGGAAAAAAAAATTGGGTATGGAGGGTCTCATTTTAAAAAGGGGCCTCTATTGACACTCCAAGACTTGTTTTTCATCCCCCAATTACTTTACATTTTAAGGTTTTATGAAAAATATAAAAGGTTTTCATAAAAACTGATCACATAATCTATTAGAAAACATCATTTTGAACAATTTTGTAAAATAAAGTTTTTTAAAAATTTATCTTTTAAATGGACTTTATAATCATTTATATAACAATTATTGTAAATGGCCAAAAATTTCACTTAAACAATAGATTTTGGAAAAACTTTATTCTACAAAGTTGTTCAAAATGATATTTTTTAATGAATAACGTGTCCGATTTTTATAAAAATCTTTTATAATTTTCATAAAACCTTAAAGTGTAAAATAAGTGGGGATAAAAAACAAGTCTTCGGGTATCAATAGAGATCCCTTTTTAAGAATTCGCCTAGGGCCCCAAAAATCTCCGAACCGGCCCTGCCTGCAGCGCGCCATCCAAGCAGCCATGATGACCGCATTTGATTCAATTGATAACACACTCAACCCCATCAAAGACATTGGAGATAATTACCAACCCGCCGCTCCTCTAGCCATGGGAGCCGGCCATATCAATCCCAACAAGGCACTAGGCCTCGGACTCATTTATGACGCAAGAGTGGAAGATTATGTAAATCTATTATGCGCATTAAGCTACACCACGAAGCAAATCAAAACTATCACCAAGTCATCCTTATTCAATTGTTCCAACCTGGCCTTGGATCTCAAGTACCTATAGAAAAACTGAATATCATTCATAATTGTTTGATTGTAATCAACCATTAATAGGATTATATAGAAAACAAGAATAACTAATATGGAACCAAATAATACTGGAATAAAACAAGGAAGGAAATAAATTAAATTCTTTTTTGACTTTTCTCCATGATTTTTTTCTCATCTTTTTCCTTGATATGCTCTTTCTTGATTCTTTTCCATATGCTCTTGATTTCATCCATAATTACTTGTCTTGATTTATTTCCTCAATATTACCCATCTTTTATTTCCTTCTTCAATGCAAATGAATCGAAATTGGATGCTCAAAGGGTACGAGAGTTTCAAGGGACAGTGACATATGTAGCCTAATGTTGGGAAAGGAATGTCAACTTATATATATTGCAAAGTTGACACCAATGGATGGTTTTAGGGTCAGTGCTGTGCCACGGAAATTGGTTTTCAAAAGGAAGTAGGAGAAGTTGAGCTACAAGCTGAGAATTAAAGGTCTAAGACTGATGAAGTATAGAGCTCAGTTGGGTAGATTGTGAAGGGAAACATGTAGTTAGAAGTACGATTGTGGCCACAAGCCTAAGCTCAGAACCAGTTCCAGGCCAGAACTAACTAAATCGCCCGCTTTGGCATGCGATCCTTTTCTTAGAAATTAACATTTTTACATTAAACTAATTGGTTGGTATCGGGCGATGGGGATCATTGAAATTTGGAAAGGTTTTGTACGGTTGCCATGAAAGGCTTCGTTTTATCACAATGTGCAAACGTACCCATCGAAAGGAAAATAGAATTCAGACCCAAAAAGAAAAAAATGATGTAAATTCAAATAATTAAAATTATTGACGGCCACATGCATTGGTATTTGAATAACAATGGAATGAATAGAGATTCTTTCTATTTTACCCCTATGCATTGGTATTGAAGTTGAAAACGGAGAACCCATTGGTCATTATTTGATTAATATTTACTTTTTAATTATCCGTTGTAGTCAAATTGTTTCTACCAATGTTCATCATTGGCATGCATCCTTCATCGGAAATTGTTTCTACCAATGTTCATCATTGTTTTACTAATGTTGCAAAACAGATCATTGTTTTACTAATGTTGCAAAACAGATGCAACATTAGTAACAATACATTAGTAACTATAAAAATTTGAAAATTTTAAATAAATAGAAAAATGTCCTGACACAAGAACTACTGCTCATACTTATCTCAAATGACCCATGTGACCTTCACTTTGATCTCCCCGTACTTGCCAGAAATATTCTTCTCAGATGTACCAGAGGGTTGAGCAGGAAACTCTACAATGCGCTTAGTAATCTCATCGTAGAAAGTAGAGAAAAACTTCCATGTAACTGTGACACGGCCACGTGGTATCACGGGCCAATCAGAAGCAAGCAAAGTGGGAGTGTCAGCGTACTTTCTGGACCCACACTCCCACTTTGCTTGCTTCTGATTGGCCCGTGATACCACGTGATCATGTCACAGTTACATGGAAGTTCTTCTCTAGAAAGTATCAAACAGACTCGCTTTAACTATAAGGGAAGAGTCCAATGATACGGCTACTGTGGATCTTGACAACGGAATGAGCTGCCCAGGCTTTACAATAATGTCCTCATCCGATGTCTTATAGAAGAGCACACTTTCAGCAATTTCATCCATAAAGTTAGAATTGCGAGCAGTTAGCTCTCCATAAAGGTTGGCGGGGTTTTCCTCCTCAACCTTCACGAGCGTAAACTCCAGAGTGGCCGCCACTCCATCACTCAACACTACATAGCTCACCATGACCGCACCAAATAAGCCCTTAATCTCTTCTGAGAAGAGTTTGTTTTCCCCATCCTCGATGCGATTGTCCCACGAGATCCACCAACTGATGACTTCATCATTCAAAAGGAGATTGCCGTACTCATTCTTGAGAGTCACATTGATCACAAAGGACTCACAGACATGCAAAACTCGAGGTGGGCCAGTCAGCAAAACAATATCGCCCGTTGTTATGGATTCGGCATTCTCCCTATTTCGATTGTAGATGTATTCTTTGTAAAACCATTCATCAACAACGTTGATTTCGCCGTAGAGGAGGACTGGATACTTTCCTTTAAAGTTAATTACCTGCACCGAGAACACTTCCAGCATTGAATTCCCCCAACAGGACTTGGGGAAATTCAATGTTGGAGGACTTGGCCGTCCATCATCGCGCAAAGGACTTAGCTGTCAATCATCAACATCGTCGACATTAGTCCCAAATAACAATGGGTCTCATCCATGGAAGAGCAAAAAAATTATCAAAGCAACTACAAATTAAAGGAAAGTAACACTACTCATCAAACCCCTTCTATGTCTCTTCTCTCCGCGAGAGCGAGAGAAACAGAGAGAGTCTAGGGGATTCAGATCTAGGGTTCTCCCAAACTAAAAACCCTACAATCCCGATCCCCATCTAGGTTTTTCCGACGAAGGAGGAGTCAGATATAGTCTTACCGATCCACGGTTTTCCATCGTCGTTCTCTGTTCTCCGTCCTCGTTCTCCATCGTCGTTTTCAGATCTAGGGCTCGAAAGCTGAAATGTTCAAAGATTTGGTGTTCGGGGTCTCCGTCGATCTCGATCTCCGTCGTTGGTTTCAGACATAAAGCTAGAGGGGAAGAGTAAAAATGCAAAGAGAGGGTGAGAAAAACAGGGGTTGAATCCCATTCCTTTGCGGGGTGCAGTAGCGGCTTATTAGGTCATCAAGTGTCGTTTGGGACAAAAACTTGGGGGTAGGTCATCAAGTGTCGTTTGGGACAAAAAGCAAATTGATACAGAGCCCACAAGTTTCCAACTCTCTATGCATACCCAAACTTATTTGTAACCAAAATCCGACAATTGGCGATGGAAATAACATCAAAATCCAAACTTATTTGTAACCCAAATTTGACGATTGAGCATGCAATTAGTTTCAATCAAAGATTAAGCATCAAGGCTACTGTAGAAAAGTGAAAACGCAGTGAAATATAAACTTGGACTGGATGTAAAACATGAAGAACGACGAGTATATACCTGTTGAGATGGGGGAAGGCGATTTTCTAGGACCCACAAAGTTTGGGGGTAGAAACTGGAACGAGAAGGGGTAGATGAAATTGCAGAGCAGGAGTCGTCTTCTTCACAAGGCTTAATATCTACCTGGAACGATAAGGGGTAGATGAAATTGCAGAGAAGGAGTCGTCTTCTTCACAAGGCTTAATATCTAGCTGGAACGAGAACGGGTAGATGAAATTGCAAAGAACGAGAACAAGAAGGCAATTTTCTGGGACCCACAAGGCTTAATATCTAATGAGTCTTCCTCTTCGATTACAGAATTGCAGAGAAGGAGTCGTCTTCTTGACACAGTGAGAAGAGCAGAATTGCAGAGAAAGATTGGCTATGGAGTCGAGCTCTCGCCGCCGATAAAACAAGCTATCGCCGTCGCCGATGGTCTCTTCTTTGCGAAGAGAATGGAGCGTGCCGAATGGAGTGGACGGCCGGAGTTTGGAGGCAGAGAATGCAAAATTGCCCTAATCGTGTGACTGTAAAGAGAATGGTGTAAAATATGTCTGATAAGTTGAAACCCAACGGGTCCGATCATGTAACCCATAATCACCCATTTATATTTGGGTTCGTTTTAGGTAACCCATTAACCACCCATTTAAAAATTTAATGAACCCAAACCCATTTATCGCGGGTGGGTTTGGGCAGGTTCATTGGTTTGGGTTAAAATTGCCAAGCCTATTTGGGGGGTTAACAGGTACCCTTTATGTTTTAATTTTGTTAATGTGTCCCTTAATGTATTTAGAAAACAAAACCAATCGTCAATGGCCACTCAATTGGCCACGACGCCAACAAGGATTCCGATAATTTTGGGTAACACAGGTCTGTTAACGATATCACGTCTCTAGCCACGTGACTATCTTTCATCAAATTTCTTCAACGGCGAGTGACGGTAGGACACATTGACAAAAATTAAAACATAAAGAAGACACATTGACAAAATTAAAATATAAGTGAGATTATCTATTAACACCCCAAACTTCAAGGGGTTATCTGTAATTTACCCAAAATTATAATCGATCCAGTGGTCCATATTTGGTTGTAAGTATAATTTACCCAAAATTTCATCAACTCTACAGTGAAGCAGCAGCCATAATTACCCCACAGCAGCAGCAAGAGGAGGGTTACAGACAAGGGAGAATATCTCTGATGGGGGCACCATCATGGATAAAGGGGCACCCCATCATCTACTGTTAATCTATTATCTATTATATATATACTAAAACGGAGGAAAGTCCTCCTGTAGCTCTGCCACGCATCAATTCCCTTTTTTTTGTTTTCTTTTTTTTAAATCACATGCTCAATAGTGAATTTTTTTGGAAAAATTACCTTTTGGTGATCCTTTTATAACTTAATACCAATAAAGGATATAACCTATCAACTTGCTACAACTTAACTATATACATGCGTGAAATGACTACTAATTTATTTTTTTCATATTACATTGAAAGTTGATCACTAAAACATAATTTTTTCAAAAAGTTACTTTTAGTGACTTTTGAGGAAATTGCTTTTTCAGTGACCACTTTCTATTTTAATACCAAACAAAATTTTTTTGAGGAAAAACTTTTTTTTGGTATTCACTACTCTTTTTCATGTAAGTAAATTGTCGTTTGGTATTCATCATATATCTCTTTGTCTTTATGTGAGAGAATTGAAAAACCTATACTATACAATATTCATCCCAAACTTTGTAAACTATCATATTTATTCGTTTTCTTTATACCTATTCATCTTCTCTCCAAAAAATTGAACGTATAAAATTATAAATAGTTAGGGGTGCTCATGGATCCGCTCGGCCCGCGAAAACCGCCCAATCCAACTCTATCCGAAGGCATTGGGTGGATTCAACCGATGAAGTGGGTGGGTAGTGGTTTAGGATTTTATTTTTTTGCGGTTTCGTGGGTGGTTCGCGGTTTTGAAAGAAAAAACCGATTAAAACCCACCCACCCGCATATTTTCATGCTTATTAAATTATACATGTTACATGTGATGGTATATTATCGATTCTTGACTTTTATTTCTTTTTTAAGTATCAATATATGTTTTATAATTTTTATTTTACTGTTCGTGCTCTTTCTCCCTCTTTCTATCTATATATATATATATATATAAAATCAACATATGTCTTGAATTATTTATCCCTTTGTCTTCTTTTTCTTTTTGTGTTTTTAAGATATAAAATGGTATGGCCAAATTAAGGAGGGAAAAAAAAAATTGGGAAAAAACTCAACAAGATCTAACTAAAATCCCAACCCGTAGACCCACCCGCAATCCACCCACAACCAGATGTGTTATGTGGGTTCAAACCGCTCGCCTGTGTGGGCGGAAGTGGGTGTGAATTTAGTTCACCCGTCAAGATGTGGGCGGGTGACGGATGAACCCCAAACCCGCACCCACCCGACCTGTGACCACCCCTATAAATAGTCATAATAAGAAAGAGAGATAGTTAGAAGAAAAAATGATTACAAAAAAAACGACATGTCGAAATCTTCAAATTCTCCCGATCTATCTTCGACGAAAAAAAAAATTATTTTAATCAAATTCTTCAGATGGTTTATTACCTAAAACTAAAAAGATCTATATGTTCTCTTATCTTCTTTTCATTCCCTCTTTGCTCCACCCATTCTCTCTCTCTCTCTAAACTTTTCTTTCTCCTTCTCTCACTTCCCAACTAAATAGCAAACAAAAGAAATTGATAGTAATTTTAAAACCTGTATACAAATTTGTAGCAAGTTGATTGATAATATCCTTAACATGTGCCCTTAAGTTATAATTAAGAAGATAATCATCTATTATATATATACTAAAACGGAGGAAAGTCCTCCTGTAGCTCTGCCACGCGTCAGTTCCCCTTTTTTGTTTTTTTTTTTTTTTTTTTTTTTAAATCACATGCTCAACAGTGAATTTTGTTAGAAAAATTACCTTTTGGTGATCCTTTTATAACTTAATACCAATAAAGGATATAACCTATCAACTTGCTACAACTTAACTATATACATGCGTGAAATGACTACTAATTTATTTTTTTCATATTACATTGAAAGTTGATCACTAAAACATAATTTTTTCAAAAAGTTACTTTTAGTGACTTTTGAGGAAATTGCTTTTTCAGTGACCACTTTCTATTTTAATACCAAACAAAAATTTTTTGAGGAAAAACTTTTTTTTGGTATTCACTACTCTTTTTCATGCAAGTAAATTATCGTTTGGTATTCATCATATGTCTCTTTGTCTTTATGTGAGAGAATTGAAAAACCTATACTATACAATATTCATCCCAAACTTTGTAAACTATCATATTTATTCGTTTTCTTTATACCTATTCATCTTCTCTCCAAAAAATTGAACGTATAAAATTATAAATAGTTAGGGGTGCTCATGGATCCGCTTGGCCCGCGAAAACCGCCCAATCCAACTCTATCCGAAGGCATTGGGCGGATTCAACCGATGAAGTGGGTGGGTAGTGGTTTAGGATTTTATTTTTTTGCGGTTTCGTGGGTGGCTCGCGGTTTTGAAAGAAAAAACCGATTCAAACCCACCCACCCGCATATTTTCATACTTATTAAATTATACATGTTACATGTGATGGTATATTATCGATTCTTGACTTTTATTTCTTTTTTAAGTATCAATATATGTTTTATAATTTTTATTTTACTGTTCGTGCTCTTTCTCCCTCTTTCTATCTATATATATATATATATATAAAATCAACATATGTCTTGAATTATTTATCCCTTTGTCTTCTTTTTCTTTTTGTGTTTTTAAGATATAAAATGGTATGGCCAAATTAAGGAGGGAAAAAAAAAATTTGGAAAAAACCCAACAAGATCCAACTAAAATCCCAACCCGTAGACCCACCCGCAATCCACCCACAACCAGATGTGTTATGTGGGTCAAAACCGCTCGCCTGTGTGGGCGGAAGTGGTACAAATTACTTACAAAACTATAAAAGTATTTAAAAAATTGTTCAAATACATTTTTACCAAATAAGGGATATCTCAAACCGTTAAGCCCAAACTAATCTCACATGATGCACAAATCATTCGCAAGTCTATGCATTCGATAATGAGGGAACGAAGACACGAACTCGAAACTTGATTCCTGAGCCGTGATTCTTTGCCATCTAAACTACCATTACGAGTTTATATTATATATCTATGTATAAGATGATGATCGGGTAAGCATGTGCTGATATAAATTATATCAACACTCACATTGGGGGTTGCACCTCATGCATTAATGGGTTAAGGGATACATTGCACCAATATAAGGGGTACAACTCCCAATGCATGATACTGATATAACTTATATCAATACGTACTGACCTGATCAGTGCTATATATATAATTTTTATTTCTCATAATATTTACTTTTACAAACTTTCCCCGTGCAACGCATGGGTTATAAACTAGTATATATCTAAAACGGAGGAATTGTGCTCCTGTAGCTGCCACGTGTCAGCTCTTTTGGTTTGTTTTTTTTTTTTTTTTCGTTTTTTTTTTAAATCACATGTTCAACAGTAAATTTTTTTGAAAAATTACCTTTTGGTGATCCTTTTATAACTTAATACCAATAAAGGATGTAACCTGTCAACTTGCTACAACTTAACTACATACATGCGGGAAATGATTACTAATTTATTTTTTTCGTATTACATTAAAAGTTGATCACTAAAACGTAATTTTTTTCAAAAAGTTACTTTTAGTGATTTTTGATAAAATTGCTTTTTTAGTGACCAGTTTCCATTTTAATACCAAACAAAAGTTTTTTGAAGAAAAACTTTTTTTTGGTGTTCACTACTCTTTTTCATACAAGTAAATTGTCGTTTGGTATTCATCATATATCTCTTTTGTTTTTATGTGAGAGAATTGAAAACCTATACTATACAATATTCATCCCAAACTTTGTAAACTATCATATTTATTCGTTTTCTTTATACCTATTCATCTTCTCTTCAAAAAATTAAATGTATAAAATTATAAATAGTCATAATAAGAAAGAGAGATAGATAGAGGAAAAAATGATTAAAAAAAAAAAATGACACGTCGAAATCTTCAAATTCTCCCGATTTGTCTTCGACGAAAAAAAAATTTATTTTAATCAAATTCTTCAGATAGTTTATTACCTAAAATTGAAAAGGTCTATATGTTCTCTTATCTTCTTTTCATTCCCTCTTTGCTCCACCCATTCTCTCTCTTTCTAAACTTTTCTTTCTCCCTCTCTCACTTCCCAACTTAATAGCAAACAAAAGAAATTGGTAGTCATTTTAAAACATGTATACAATTTTGTAGTAAATTGATCGGTAATATCCTTAACATGTGCCCTTAAGTTATAATTAAGAAGATAATCATTATATGGAAACGGTGAAAATGCATAGAAAATGGTGCAAATTACTTACAAAACTATAAAAGTGCTTAAAAAATTGTGCAAATACATTTTTACCAAATAAGGGATATCTCAAACCGTTAAGCCTAAACTAATCCCACATAATGCACAAACCATTTGCAAGTCTATGCATCCGATAATGAGGGAACGAAGACACGAACTCAAAACTTGATTCCTAAGCCGTGATTTTTTGCCATCTGAATTACCATTACGAGTGTGTATTATATATCTATATATAAGATGATGATCGGGTAAGCATGTGCTGATATAAATTATATCAATACCCGCATCGGGGGTTGTACCTTATGCATTAATGGGTTAAGGGATACATTGTGCCAATGTAAGGGATACAACCCCCAATGCATGATACTGATATAACTTATATCAACACGTACTAACAACCCCCAATGCATTACTGCTATAACTTATATCAACACGTACTAACCTGATCAGTACTATATATATATATATATATAAAATATTTATTTTTACAAACTTTCCATGCAACGCAAGGGTTATAAACTAGTTAATAATTAATATTTTAAAATGAAAAGAAATTTGCTACCAGACTAAACAAATTTTGGTATCTTCATACCAACCACTTTCTATATGCTAATAATTATTTGGTCTTCTATGACAATCTTTCCTTCCATTTCAAGCAATAGACCCTCTCCCTATCTAAACGTCGTCCATCCCTCTATCCCTATTCAATGAAATACGGCCTGCCATTAACGACTATGAGAGGTACACCCAAGACAGCATGGCTTGAAAAATAGAGGTAATTCATGATATCCACAAGGTTTTTAGGATAGCATACTCATTTGCCATTTAAAATTATCCAAAATAACCCACTTATCATTTAAAGTAACTCACTCACCCAATTTTTTGCTAAAGTATCATAGAACTGGCTGAAAAACAGATGGTGAGGGCCATTTCATGTGACGGAAACAATAATGAGCAAGTACTAGAAATCTGAGACCTGTGAAGCAGGCCAACAAGGCTACAGGAAAAGAAAAATAAATGGATTGGGACTCAGTGGATTGAACTCGTATCATGCGCTTAAAAAAATAATCACAAATCATTCCTTGTCATTAAAATTTGAGAATATTATTCTAAAAATAATTGAAAATAAGATACTAGGCTGCCTTTTTGGACTGATGTGTTCTTCACCTTTATCAGCTTCGCTAATTCACTCATTTGATCTATGCCTCTATGACAATAGCTGCAACTGTTTAAAATTGAAAGTGGAATTTGATCTTTAATCCTCCATTATCAAGAAACTACTGCATGCTTAGTGACTACTTAAGAATTCTCTGTGTCAATAAGATAACATAACCACTGCATTGGGTGAGATTCTTGGTAAGCTTTGAAATTTTTGAGAGACTTGGAGTAATTCCATTGGTGAAGATTCCATTCGATTATGCCTTCCTGCATTAATAACAATCCTCTCTAGAGTCTTTCCCTTCTCAAGCAAAAACTGTACAAACGGGATTACAAGTCCTAACACATGACACTCAGGTACAAAGCCGACGATCTTCACAGTCCTGAGGTGCAAAAGTGAATACTTTGAACTCTGAGATTCCAATGTCCAATAGTCTTCAGGAAAATTTTCATCAAACTCATACTGTAAAAGAAGATTTCGTTAAGCTCAGATTTTTATTCAAATTTATGAATATATATTGTTAAGTTCTAAGTGGGGCAGAATGACTTCTAGTGGTCACTAAAAAAATTACCAAATGTTTAATTCATGTCATTATTAAGGAAAACTTTGAACATGAAAATATATATATATATACTTTAACAAAGAGAAAACTTTGAACATAAAAAATATCTCAGGCACATAGTTGTAACAGAAAACTTAAGGTACGTTTGGATAACCTTTAACTTCCTCCTTTTTACTTTCAAAAGTTAAAAAAAGAAAAAAAAAAAAGTTTTCAATGTGAAAAACTTTGGAAGTTAATTTTAATTGAGGTAGTAGGAATTTCTTCCTACCTCAACTTTTAAAAGTAACTATCAAAATTTACTCTATATAAAACTATGAAAAAAATTCACCTCCTACTTTTAAAAGTAAAAAACAAGAAGTAGAAGCACATCCAAACAAGCACTTAAGTTCCAACTTCCAGAATTGCTGCTTTTTACTTTTCCCACAAGAAAGGGAACTTTAGCTTATTCTAGGAATCATTTTAAAGGTAGAGACAACAAGTGGAATCATGAAATCATATGAAAAGAGAATTATTAGAAATCATTCTTTGTCTAAATTCCTTCCAAATACACCTCAGTCAACAATTCTGAAGGCAATAAATGGGAGAATAGTTCATGGAAAATATACCTCGTAAAGATAGGTCAGGCCATAAGGGGAGGCCATGTTTATGACTAATGTCTCCAAATTAAGGAAACTTTGTAGCAAGCCTGCTATACCAAAGACGTCACATATCTTGAACGAATCTAGTATTAAACATTTGCACTCGGACACTGGAAGAAGCCCACCTCTCCACTTCAAAATTGTTAGAAGCTAAGCCCAGCAAATCAAGAAGCAAAAAAACAAAATTAAGATAGAGCCAAATTACAATTACATGTTACTACTAATCTCTATAAAAAGTATATGAAAGCAAACATTTTCCTAATTATCACCAAATTGGGCAAAATGTTCAGCAAACTGGAGATAAATTATACTTCAGAATTGTATATATACCCAACAAGCAATAAATATCACAGTTTCAAGTGGCAACATCACCTTAAGGCATTGCATGTGTATATAATAGATAGCAATAAAAGAATGAGAAGAATGCATGAAATGGTTAGGGGGCATTTTTTGGGAGAAGTTAGTTGCATGAAACGGTAGGTGTCCATTATTGGGAAAAGTTGGCTGCATGAAAATCTAAGGTGTCTATTGTTGGGAGACTTCTTGCATAGAGTATGCTAGGTTTTGAGAAATTGAACATGTATTGGAATGACTCATCTAGTTCTAGATTATAAATGGCATAACACCCCCAATTCTCCATACACAAGCTAGAAGTAGAATTTGAACAATCAAGAGAGAGAGAGAGCTAGAGAGAAAGCGTCTTTGATTTTTTGTCTTATTTATTTGAGGTAGGGATTTAATTTTTACGAAGTGAATGATGACCATTTTGATGCATATATTGATCTCTGATTTTTGTGAGGTGATGAATATGATGATGATGATGATGATGTTATTTGATTTGACGAATTATGATGGCTGATATTATTGATTGGAGAAATATTAAGCCTAAAAATAATTGACCAAATATCACAATAAACATTTCAAAATAAAATCTCAAATTACTTGCTAATATATAATAATTATTACTAATCCAACTGTGGGTTTAATAAAATGTGGATCACACAAAAGGTTATTGAGAATATTGTAATTGTAAGAAATGTCATAAAAAATTGTTCCCCAATCATGACCCTCTACAAGCATATAATTTTGAATTATTAAGTTAGCAAAAACATATATGCAAGTGTCCAAATTCATGTTTTGAAATACCTAAATGAAAAAATAAGACAATGATATTCTACAATCCATATGCGGGCTAGTATAGAAAGAAGAATGAAACAAAAAGGCAAATTAATATAATAGCGGTCCTCAATTTAAATTTCATCCATGCCTTCAAACATAAATCATATGGCCTACAATGTCATAAAAATATATTACATGGTGTTACCCCATGGTGGGACTGCAATTCACAAAGCAACTTGTGGTAGAACTGGAACAAAAAGTATGAACCAACACGCTATTTTTTTTAATGCAGATATAAAGAAAGAGATGCCAAGAAAAACCGACCTGAAGACACCAACTCCCCATAGTAAGTTTTTTAACAGTGACGAAGGCTGTCAAGAAGTTCCACCACCAAGTTTTGATATTCTTGAAACTCATCGCAGTAGTATTCATCATCAGCTTCTTGCTCAAAATTAAGGTTACAATCATCCAAAGATTGTAGGTTCATCAGCCTAAACTTCTTGTGATGCATCAACCCCACTATTCCCAATGATTGAAGATTAGGGGCAGAAATTTCCAACTCAAACGCATCTTCTGCTCTTGTAATATACCAATACTCTCTTACCACCAATTTTCTCAAACTTGCTGAACCAATATCCAATCGATTAAAACCCCGACATCCATAAAATTCCAATGATTCCAATAATGGAGCCCCTACTAAAATCTTTTGAATCACATCTTCACTCAATTTTGTATACCCAATCAACAAACTCTTGAGGGATTTCCAACTAATTAACCCATTTGGCGCAACATCGCAATACGTCAACCTCAATGTCGTCATTGATGAATTTGTGTATATATGTTGGGGCAATTCATAATAAATCAGCATACAACGATACCCTGTAATTAAAACTAAGCTAAGCTCTTCCACATTTGCGGCAGTCGCAAAGTGAACCCACATATCAACATGAGGAGCAAACTGGTAACTGCAATGGAAATCGACTATAAATTTATTAATGCGGCAATGCCTATGGAAAAGTAAGGTTTCATCAACAAAGGAAGCAAATTTGAGTGTGGGCTCGTGCTTGAAGTGCTTGCAAGTGAAATTGAGGCTTTGAACATGAGTCCAAAGATATAGCCATCTTTGTGATAACATACAAGTTTTTATAGCGTCTGTGGTGGGCAAAAAGGAGAGGATGTGAACGAGGATTGGTTCCGACATAGCGCTGATCCGATCTCGTTTTAGGGTTTTTTTTGCCTCGCCGTTCAGGGTGTCCATCATTGAATTTTGACCACAGCTTCGATGTTCGCTGGAATCAAAGCTTCTAACTTCAATGCAACCATGATCACTTCTCTTCCCGTCAAAACTTTGGATTCTTTTCCCATTGGAATTCTGGCTTCCTTCCTCCATGATTGCAAACACCTTCTCTTTATTCCTGTAAGTGAAGAGAGGAGTGAAGCAACCTTGATTTACATACATATCCGATTATATATTGGGTACTAGCGGTAAACTTGTGGAATGCATGGGACAGAATGCAAATATAAATAGAACTGCAACAAATCACAAAAAAAATATATATATATATTTAAAATAAATCTTCAATCTTCAATAGGATACACACGCACATATGCCCCCACAAAGTAAAATTAAAAATGAAAACTACCATTAAAATCATGTAACAAAAAAGAATTAAGAGCATTAATCATATCATATCATTCATAATTTTCATCAACAAATTACTACCAGAGAGAAAGACAGAGAGAGAGAGAGAGAGAGAGAGAGAGAGAGAGAGAGACAAAAGAGAGGAGGGGGAAGAAGGGAGTGAGACTGTAAATACATTAGTGCGTAATAAAGAAAAATTGAAATATTGGAAAAGTTATCTATCGATTTACAACCATCACAAACTTCGATAACAATTGGAGCACTTGCTAGTAAGAATTAAAGGAGAATATAATTGCTGCCAATTTAATGATTGCAAGAAAACAATTATAAGCCATGGCTACTAAGACAATCGTTTGGAAGGAAACAATTATGAGTCATGGTTGCCAATGGATCGGTTTGGAAGAAAACAATCCTGAGCCATTTTTGGCAAGTATTAAGGGAAACTAATAATGCCAGCCACTGTAAGTATATAATGTTTGGGAAAAAGGTAAAATTGAGGTATATACATTTAATATATCTTCGATAAACTTAAAAATATATTGTAAATACCTCTTGAGGATTTTTGTTCTTTTGTCTATTATTTCGTTTTTCAGAAGACTTTGCTAAAAGAAATAGAGACAACAGAGAGAAGCTTTTACAATTTATGTTCAGAGAAATGAGCTTATTCTTGGATTTCCACACAGATTCAACTAAGGCCCATTTTGAAGATCTAATAGGATACACTATAGTTCATTTTATTTTCTTTTATTTTGGGATGACCCTTGAAATGTTAATCCTTGAGTGACCGTCGATATTGGTTGGAAACCCTGTGGTTGCAAATTAAGCCGACTTTGGGCTCGCTAGAGAGGAGGCAGAAGAAATTTTTTAGTTTAGAAATTTACCCGCTTTATTTTTCTTTCCCACCCACGAATCTCTCTTTTTTGAAATATGGTTTATCAAATATAAATGGATTATAAACTTTTTAGCAATTTTTCTACTCAAAAGAAAAAGAAAAACGTATACGATTTTTTGAGTTAAATAAAAATTTAACAGCCAACCAAAGTTTGCCTGAACTGAATTCCTGGCTTCGTACCGGATCGGATTGACGGGTGCACTGCGGGTGGGTTGGCGTCAGAACGACTGAATACGGCAATTGATCAGATCTGAGTTTTAGATGATTCTGATGAACTGATAGTGGTAGTCAACTCGGCGAAGATCCGCCGTCAAAGGGTCCTTTCCTTTTGTTGGGCCGTGAATCTGTGATGATCATGGATGCTTTCTTCTCCGCTCAACTCGCCGTCAGACTTGAGAATCTTGAGCTTGATCCACAGTCGTCCGTTGGTGCTTGTCGTCAGCTTTCCGTCCTCAGAGACCGATGTCTCCAATGACCCCCTTGAGCGCCGTCAGACTTGAGAATCTTGAGCTTGCTCCACAGTCGTCCGTTGGTGCTTGTCGTCAGCTTCCCGTCCTCAGAGACCGATGTCTCCAATGACCCAGATGGGGGTGCTTTTTCTGAATCTTCCCAATCGGAAATGTGAAATGGCGGTGATAGGCTAGGGTTTGAGGTAGAGGGAGAGTCTGTGTTAGGGTTTTGATTGAGAAGGAGAGAGAGGAGCAGAGAGCGTGTAGAGGCGTATAAATGAGACCCTGTTAACGAGTCTTTTAGCATTTTATTTTTTATTTTTTTTGATAAGTCATCAAAGCCATTAATTTTCATTATCAACGATAATTATTTTTTCTCCTTTTTGTCCGTCCTTATATTTTATATTTTGGGGAAAATCACTTTAATACCCTCAATGTTTTGGATAATTTCAATATAGTATCTAAACTTTTTTTCAATTTGACACCCAAAATTCACTTATGACCTGTTTGGGAACTTTAAAAACTATATTAGATTAGATCTAATTCATAATTGTTATTTGGTTTTTAAATAAATCAACTCATAATTGGTTTGAAAAAACTATATTTATGCATTGTTTTCAGGAAAAGAATAATTTTGAACTTATTAATAGGAAAAAAAGATTTACTCCATTCGTTTCATAATAAGTGTTTTACTTTCTTTTTTGGAATGTTTCAAAATAAGTGTCTCATTTCAAAAGTTAATGGACCTTTTTACTCATTTCCTAAAATACCCTTAAAAAGGTTTTCTTTCTTTTTCTAATTTTTTACAAACTTGAGGGCAAAATTAGAATTTCAAAATATATGCATTAATGTGAAAGCATTTAAAAGGATTTCATTAAAAAAACGTGTTTTTTCAAAAGGGATACTTATTATGAAACGGAAAAAGTACTAAACAATATGAAATCAAAACTGATCAAACTTACCTTTCAACTAGTTAGATTTTCATGCTTGCCAAACAACCTCTTAATGGTGCATTGTGGCCCTTCTCCCTGACACCGTCAAAATAGTGCACTTTAGCATCCCATAGATAGTTAAAAAGTCATCAAAGAAATGAAAACTTTTACTACCTTATATTTTAGGTTATGTTTTAATTTAATATGTGTTTGGCGCACCAATTAGGATGCTCTAAAATACCTTTTTGGAACTAAAAGTCATTTTATATACTTTGGGTGTTAGGTAAGCCATTTAAAAGCCCTTTTTTTTTTTTTTTTTTAAATTTTAAAAATTGAAGTAATAAAATTTTATTAATTTTAGAAAAGGCATTTATTCTAAAAGCACATTAGCAAAAGCTATCCATGATAGCTTTTTAAAATGCATAATGGGGAAGGGCGAAAGGCTCTCAAGTGAAAATATTTACTTGTATTATAAAAAAAAAAAAAAAGACACTAAATTTACTTGCCAAATTTATTTTTGTTTTTCAACTTCTTTGACAAAAAATGACTTTCAAAATTTATGGTCACAAAACATCAACTTTCTTTTCAGTGACTTTCTAAAAAACGATTCTTTCAAAATGCCTTTCTCCAAAAAGATATTGAAAATAGCATTGGCAACTCCATTTGTTTCTTTACTCCTCTTAGGCATTCTATTGAAATTAAAAGTGTGTGTCAGTTGGGATTAAGGTCTAGGCTAGGAATGGTTGGAAAATACGCATGTGTTTTAATTTGATTCTTTAACACCCCTTTTTTTTCTCGTAAAGAATCATAATAGTTTTACATTCCAGTATTAGGTTGACAACTTAGAAGTTTACTGTCACGTGCTCACAACACATTAGAAGTCAGCCTAATATGGAGTTTAACATTCCAATATTAGGTTGACACCTTAGAAGTTTACTGTCATGTGCTCACAACACAGATATTATTAAAAGAAAGAAAAGTAATACTTCCTACAAGAGAAATGAAGGAAAAATAATAAAACTGGTCCTGGTGGCATGGCTTATTCAGGCCACAATCCAACTCACAACAAAACAAATCAAGAGACAAATCTATAATTAGGCAATGCTGACATATCTCTAGCTAACTCCTCGGAATTAAAATCTGTGGTAGATGATAACCAAGAAGGCTCAAACACATGCAAAGCAAAATTAGCTATTTTTATCTACCATACAATTTCCCTCCCTATAAATATGAGAAATATGACCAATCATTTTCTTCAAAAGCCCCAGACAATTCCTCCATTCATTAAGACTAATCCAAGGAGGCTTAAAAACAAAATTTTGAAAGCAAGCCACAACCGCAACACGATCACACTCAATCCAAAGGTTGAGTCAGCCTGTAGACCAAACACACGAAACAACAGTGATGACTCCCTTACTTCCTACAAAGTAAGGGCAGCGAACACCCACTAACAAAAGACACCCTTAGCAAAGCCTCGGTGATTACGAAAAACATCACCACAAGTTGCAGGCCCTGGATTACCTTTAGTCAAACCATCAGAGTTACTTTCAGTCTTTCACCCGACCTGGAGTTGGAGGAAGCCAGTGAACAGGTATGATCTTAGGAACCTTCTCGTTATCAAAAAAAAAAAAATAAATAAAAAATAAGGATCTTAGGAACCTTTTTTGGATTAGCCTTAACCAAGAGATCTTCTAAAATCTGCGAATCAGAAATCGAATTCCTCATGATGAGATAAGAGAGCTGCCTTCACAGATCCTAGCACTAATGCTACCAATCAACTGCAAAACAGAATCATTAATATCATCAAATTTCAAACCATTACACACCTTCTAAATCATCCAAACAATAAACATAACCAAGACCAACCATAAATCTGGAGTTGCGAGCTAAAAGAGTGACTGAACAATGAATATATACAAAGCTGAATACTAGTCGGCATACAACAAGAAACACCAAAAGTAGTATGAAGCCATTGCCAAAGTTGTAATGCAAATGGGCACTCAAAGAATTAATGCAAAACTGATTCATTAGAAGAACAACACATGTCACAATAAGAAACCGTGGGAATTCCTCTTAACTGAAGATTGTCCTCCACAAGTAACCGATTATGAATTAATCCGAGCATTAATAAAGGTATGTAATGCTGCCAAATAAACTTGCTCCATGAAGGATGAGAAGATTGAGAGGCAAAGAAATCATAGCAACATTTAAAGATAAGCTGACCAGAAGTAGAAAGAGGCCAAATTAATATATCCGAATCTGGATCTGTAGGAAGAGTGATTTGTGATATCTCATTAGCAAGAGTCCGAGGAGGAGAAAACCAATCAGGAAAAGACCATTGCTGATCCACTATAAAGTTGGAAACCATATAGGAAATATTCTGATCTGAAAATTCAGGAAATCTGTTCAGAAGAGAAATATCCCCCAGCCATTTGTCATGCAAAGAATTCACCTCAGAACCATTAACAATAATCCATATAGCATTTAGATTTATCCATTGCAAGCCATATTGATGAGGATTTATAAACCTCAGTGGCCTGGAACCAAGGGATTTTGAATCTACATTTCAAAAAATGACTCCAAGCTGAATTTGAAGTGAAAACAGACCAACTTAACTTCAGACCAGACTCCAGAGGCTTGATTAAGAGCAAAAAGATTATGCAACGGGCGATCAATCAATAAACTCATATTTCCTTCTATAAATAAAATTATAATTTGGTGCGCTCTATGGATGAAATGACACCAATTCTCCAATCAACATAATATTTGGTAAGCATGATGGGTAAGCACAAAAAAGATTATCCAACAATGGGCCCAATAAGATGTGAGTTGCAAAAAGATTGACCCCCTTGGCAGCTCCGCCCTTGCATCCAGTCCCATTTTCACAACATTATTTTTTATTCATTATTATCTAATCCTCTTAGGAAGCAAAACAGATGCAACATTAGTAACAATACAAATCCAAAGTCTACAACAAACTAATTATAAATATTAGAAGATTTTAAAAAATTAAAAATAAAAAGTCCAACACAAGAACTGCTATTCATACCTATCTCAAGACCCAAGTGACCTTCACTTTAATCTCCCCGTACTTGCCAAAAATATTCTTCTCACATGTACCATAGGGTTGAGCAGGAAACTCCGCAGTGCCCTTAGCAATCTCATCGTAGAAAGTATCAAATAGACTTGCCTCAACTATAAGGGAAGAGTAGAGTGGCACGGCTATTATGGATTTTGACAACGGAATGAGCTGCCCAGGCTTTATAATTATGTCCGCATCCGCATCCAATGTCTTACGGAACAGCACACTTTCAGCAATTTCATCCATAAAGTCAGAATTGCGAGCAGTTAGCTTTCCATAAAGGTTGGCGGGGTTTTCCTCCTCCACCTTTACGAGAGTAATCTCCAGAGTGGCCGCCACCGCATCACTCAACACTACATAATTCAATATTACCGCACCAAACAAGCCCCTAAGCTCTTCAGAGAAGACTTTGTCTTCCCCATTATTCTGGTCGCCAGTACGCCACCCGATCCACTTCCTGATGGCTTCATCATTAAAAAGGCGATTGTCGTACTCATTCTTGAGAGTCACAATGATCCTTAACGAATCTATGATTTGCGAAGCTCGAGTTGGGCCAGTCAGCGAAACAATATCGCCCGTTATTAAGGATTCGGGATTCCCCCTATTTCGGTTGTAGATAATTTCTTTAAAATTCCCGCGTTCGCCAACCTTGATTTTGCCGTAGAGGTGGACTGGATACTCTCCTCTAACGTTAATTATCTTCACCGAGAACACCTCCAACATTTTATTTCTCCAACGCCATGCCTTAGGCGGACGACTTGGCTGTCCATCATCAAAATCGTCAACATTAGTCGTGTGGCTTCCCAAATAACAATGGGTCTCATCCATGGAATACCAAAAAATTGTCAAAGCAACTAGAAATTAAAGGAAAGTAACACTACTCATCAACCCCTTCGATGTCTCTTCTCTCGGCGAGAGCGGGGTTACCCATCTAGGTTTTTCCGTCGAAGGAGGAGTCAGATAACGTCTTACCGATCCACCGTTTTCCATCGTCGTTCTCTGTTCTCCGTCCTCGTTCTCCATCGTTCTTTTCAGATCTAGGGCTCGAAATCTGATATGTTCAAAGAAATGGTGTTAGGGGTCTCCGTCGATCCCGATCTCCGTCGTCGGTTTCAGATATAAAGCCAGAGGGAAAGAGTAAAAAAGCAGAGAGACGGTCAGGAAAACAGGGTCCGAATCTCATTGCTTTGCTGGGTCGGTGCAATAGCGGCTTATTAGGTCATCATGTGTCGTTTGGGACAAAAACTTGGGGGGAACGGCTATTGCAACCCCCAAAACATATAAGTTGGGCTCTTTTCCCAAAACGGTAGGATTTTTAAATTTTATTCCGACTTTGGTATGAATTTAAACTTTATTCCTAAACAATGATAAATCGTGGTTGCTAACCACGATTTTATTTAAAATCGTGGTTAGCAACCACGATTTTAGGCTAGGTATACGAATTCTTATTTTGTTGATCGTATCCGGTATAAAAATTTATATACAGCAAAATCGTGGTTGGTAGCCACGATTTTAACCCAAAATCGTGGTTATGAAAAACGATTGTGATAGTTAAATGAGTTTAAAAAAAAATATGCTGGAAAATAATGTTAGAACTAAAATCGTGTTTGCTAACCACGATTCTGAGTGAAATCGTGTCTAGCAACCACGATTTTAGTTTTGACACAAAACCCCCCTCATAGGCAGCATTCGTTTAGTCATTTGGCAAAAAAACCTAAACCTCAGCTTATTTTCCTTCCTCCTCCTCACGATTTAGGGCTTGTAAATCTGCCATCAATGCCGTCCGCCGGCCGCCGGCCGCCATCGACGCCGTCCTCTCTCTCCCTCTTCTCCTAACATACACACTCCCCTTCCTCTCTCCTCCTCAATCCATTTCAAATTTGAAAAACCCATTTCTCTCTCTCTCTCTGATCACACACACACCCCCACTCTCTCAGGTGAAACCCTTTCTCACTCGCTCACTCTCTCTCTCCTCTTCCACTCTTTCTCGCTCTTCTCCCGTCGATAAACCCCCCAAATATCACAGATCGCGACTTGGGGTCGCCATTTCCCGCTCGCGATCTCACTGCTCTCTCTCTCACCATCGGTGCTCCCACCACTCGTCAACTGCACGCGATCCACCTGTCGACGGCACGGCGCCATCCTTCAACCCCGCAGGTGAAAGCCCATTTCTCCCGTAGGTGAAAGCCCCCAAAAGCTAATCGCGATTTTAAGGAAGGAGAAGTTCGGATCCTTCAACCCCGCCGGCGACGAGCAACTCCCTCTTCCACGGCATGGCGCTGTAACCGCGAAACCCTCTCTCATTTTCGGCGGCAACCACTTCCACCGTCGGCTCCAAGCACTTCCACGGTATGGGAGGGGTATGGGTCTGACTTGTATAGGGAAAAATGAGGAGGCAAAAAAGGAGAAGGAGAAGAGAAGAGAAAACAAAAGGAGAGAGAGAGAGAGAGCAGGTCTGACTTGAGGGGACGGATGAAAAGGAGAGAGAGGGAGAAGAGGCATGGATGAAGAGAGAGAGAGAGAGAGAGAGAGTGTGGATGGCAGAATGGGGTGTGGATTTCTGACGGGAGAAGGTGAGAGTTGGAAAGGGTGTGTGGGTTTGTGAGCGAGAGGGTGAGCGTTAAAATCGTGGCTACCAACCACGATTTTACAATATATAAATTTTTATACAGATACGAGCGCCAAAATAAAAGATTCGTATACCTCGCCTAAAATCGTGGGTGCTAACCACGATTTTAATAAAATAGTGGTTAGCAACCACGATTTATCGCTGTCTAGGAATAAAGTTTAAAATCACACCAAAGTTGGAATAAAGTTTAAAAATCCTACGATTTTGGGAAAAGAGCCATATAAGTTGCCTCCCAAATTTTTTAATTAAAAAAATTATTATGTAAAATTACCAAAAAGGGCTCCTTCCTCTTCTCTCTCTGGCACCCCAACCCACCGGCGACGGCGAACCCCTCTTCTTCCTTCCTCTTCCCTATTCATTTTTTTTTTTGGCCTTTTCTTCTCCTCCTCTTCCCTCCCGTCGCCGGAAAAAATGGAGGCCCTCGCCGGAAAACACACAGATCTGACCAGCACCGTCGCCGGAAAAAATGGAGGTTTAAAAAAAAAACCTCTCTCGCCGGAAAACACAAATCTGACCAGCAGAGGGCAAAAAAAAAAAAGAAAAAGAAAAGGAGAAGAATAGAGAAGAGGAAGAACCTCCCTCGCCGGAAAAAATGGAGGTTTTGAAAAAAAACCTCCCCCCACAAATCTGACCAGCAGAGGAAAGAAAGAAAGAAAGAAAGAAAGAAGAGGAAAGAAGAAAAGAGAAGAGGAAGAACCTCTCTTACCGTCGCCGTCGCCGTCGCCATCGCCTTCCTCGCCGGTCTGCTATGGGGACGTGGGTGGGTTCTTCCAGATGGTCTTGTGTAGTGGGAAGGGGAGTGGGGTGGGTGAGAGGGGTGGGTTATTTAGAAGAGAGGTATTTTAGTATTTTTGAGGGGTGGGTATATAAATTTGGGAGGTAAGCATGTTAGGTGGGGAAACTTAAACCTTTGTGAGATTGCGATAGCTGCTCCCAAACTTGGGCCCCCGTAGCAACTCCAAGAAGGCTATCCAACTCCGTATTTTAGTTAGTCCACCCTTTCTCTTCTCGTTTCTTTTTCTCCTAGGGCCTAGTTAATTATTGTCATTTTAGCTAGCTATCATCTTCAATCACAAATTCATACTAGCTAATGTTTCATAAAAATAGGTTAAGTTTGACAAAATGTGTCATTTTAAAAAAATTGTCATTGTATTACCTTCTCATTTATTAAACTTCATCTTTCTAAAAGTGTCATCTCTTACTTGGTATTGAGTTTTGTGTTGAGTGTAATTATTAAAATAGCAAAGGGTAGTATAGAAAAAATTTAAAAAAATATATATGATTTTACTTTTCAAAATGGATAAACATTTTGTGACAGAAAAAATAGCAAAAATGACCTATCTTTGTGGAGCAGAGAGAATATATTTTAACCAAAATAATTAGCAAAATGACAATTTTTTGAAATAGCTAGCTAGCTATTTAAGTTTTACTTCAGCCATATTAGTTATTTTTAATCTTCTATATATATCTATATATATACTGGATTGCAAGACATTAAAGTATGAAAAAATAAAATAAAATAAAATACATATAGCTAGTAAATAGTGGCTGGCACTAGCAAATATCAAAATGGCTAGCAATTTAGCTAACCCCATAGAGCACTCTTTTTTTCATTTTGGCCAGCTATAATAGCTAAAGGAATTGGATAGCTAATCCTTTGGAGATGCTCTTGTTAGCAAATGTTTAGTAGTTAAACTATTTTTATTATTTTTTTTTTCAAAAAAAAATGGCACTTCCCCTCTCTTAGCATTAGGGATGTAATCGGTTCTATTTCAGTTGGGGTGGAGGGGTTTTTTAGACCGAACCAATAATGCCGGTTTTACCATAATTGCAACCAACACTAATGGACTAAGAATTTGAGATAATTTTCGACATAATAACTTTTATGGGTAATAAATTAGGTTTCCTCTTTAATTACAAATGATAGCAGAGAGTTTACTAGATGTGATTCATCCAAAGGGGTTCAACTCATCTTATTAAAAAAAAAGAAAAAAAAAGAGGGGGGGTCAAGTTAAGAGTGCTCCTGCCACGGCGTTGAAATAGACTGTCTATTCAAAATAGTAATCTTATTATAGAGTCGGTCTAGACTCCAGAGAATTGTTGCAATCGGCATCTCTCTTTAAATTATTAGATAAAATTTGGAAAAAGCAATTAATGGGTAAGTTGTAAAAATACTATAGAAATATATATATTTAAAGGTTGTAGAAATAAAATTAAAGAATATCTTTCGCTTTCCATACCTGATGTAGAATAGTTTGCTGAAGAATTCCTAATTCGGATGGACTTCCAAAAGCGAAACACAAAAAAGTACTAGTAGGGGGAGAAAGCCCAAATGTCAGAATCGTGTGAAATTCGGTGTATCAATTTGAATCGATGTGCTGATCAATACTCCTGCCCAAGGCCAGGACTTACGCCACTTTTCTGGCAAATTCCTTCGTCTTGGCCCTCAAAAGCATGTTTTTGCTATTTTTGGTAATAATGTGTTGCTTAATTTTGAAGCTGCGATTACTGTTTGGGACTTCCATTTTGCTAGCTTGCTTAAGTTTAGGACTTTTGATTTATAGTATTTTCCTTAATTTCGTTATTTATTTCCTTACGTTTATTGTTTTAGTAAAACTAGGGTTTGCAGCTTATATATAAGTTGCCTATTTTCGTTGTAAGGTTAACTTTTGATTAATAAAGATTTTTTTCTTTGAAAATTATTTCTCTTTACTCGTGGATTCGAATATATTATTCTTTGACTCGTGGATTCGAGTAATTTTCAAAAAGCAGGCAGTACCTTTCTTCTTGATTAAGTCTTCTACTACATCAATACCCTTCGATGCTACATAAACTTAGGAGAGTTGTAAAATTATTCCCTTTCATAATTCCATTGCCCATCAATGACTACTCAAATTCCCTTGTATGTGTGGCTGCTCTTATCACGACCTCACACCTTAACAATCATCTAAAATTACCCCCTTCCAATGCCTGAATATATGAATACACCAACTTCAAAAGAATTCTAAAATTAACCCCTAGCTTCCATTGCTTAGCAATGGCTGCTCAAATTCCCCTCTTTCGGTGGCTCCTCTTTGTCACAGCCTCACACTTCATCTCCACGTTAACACATTCCGATACTTATATTGTCCACATGAACTCATCGGCCATGCCCAAAGCCTTCTCCGGCCATCATAGATTCATAGCTGGTATACGGCAACCATTGCGTCCGTATCAGATGAGTCTATATATGGTTAGCACCAACTCCACAACTTTTCCTTCTTCTAAACTTCTCTATTCTTATAGTAGCAAGTCTTTCTCCTTCTGAGCTTGAATCCCTCAAAAACTCCCCAGGCTATTGATGTAGGACAGAAGTTAAGACCAATCAGAAGCCAAAATAGGCTTTCTGCGTATAACCGTACCAACGGTCAAGCAAACCGTACCTATGGTTGGGAGCAGTTTTATTTTTGGAATATTTAGTATTTTTCCTTATTTTAGTTATTTCTTTCTTAAATTTATAGTTCTAGTTGAATTAGGTTATTTATTAAGTTTAGGAATTTTGCTTTATAGTTCTAGTTGAATTAGGTTATTTATTAAGTTTAGGACTTTTGAGTTATAGTTCTAGTCAAATTAGATTTTGCAGCCTATATAAAGGCTACCTCCTTTCATTGTAAGGTGAACTTTCATTCAATAAAGAATTTTCTTTTTGAGATCTTATTCTCTGAGCTCGTGGATTTGAGTGTGTTACTCTTTTGTTCGTGGATTCAAACGATTTTCCAAGAAGCAGGCGGTGTCCTACTTCTTCATAAGCTTCCGCTACGTTAGTTGGTATCAGAGCAGGCTTCATCCTGGTCAGATGGCGAATGCACGTTACGGTGGCAACTTCTTCTATGGCGACGAACGTGGAGAAGAGGCTCTTACCAGAGCCAAAATTTCAAGGATTCAACGCGACACCCAGCGAGTGTTGCATGATGTACACGCGGGACTCGCTAGGTTACCGATGAAGACTAATAGGTTACGTGAAGACTATAGGGTTTGCGCCGACGATGGGGCTTGCGGCTGCCTTATTGGTGGACACGTTCCTAATCGTCAGAAATTTATGGAATTTAGAGATATTCCTAATTTCAATGGATTTCTGAACGAAAACTATTATTGGTTATTTGATTTGGAGATATTTTTCGACTTTGTGGGGATTTTGGATGAGGAAAAGGTGAAAGCTACAACGTTTAAGCTTAGATTTTGTGTTGCAAAGTGGTGGGATCAATTGCAACTTTCAAAAACTCTACAAGGTAAA
This sequence comes from Liquidambar formosana, assembly GCA_039720395.1. Taxonomy (NCBI): domain Eukaryota; kingdom Viridiplantae; phylum Streptophyta; class Magnoliopsida; order Saxifragales; family Altingiaceae; genus Liquidambar; species Liquidambar formosana. The sequence goes on from CM077833.1 coordinate 27,233,996, forward strand.
TCTCCTATTTGCTCATGGCCTAGAATGAGAAGAATGATAATATCTAAATTTTCTCTTTATAATTATAAAGAATTTGATATGGATCAAGAATATAGGCATACTAATTATTTGCGAGATTATACCGAGAGTGTCTACAATCAACCATCAAAAGAAGATGTGCAATTAAAGTTTGATAAGAAAGTTAATGCTTTTGAAGTTAAAGAAGAGGTGCAACATGTAGCTCATGAAGAAATTAAAATGGAAGAAAAAGATATTTTGAATCCTGATAATCACCATGAGAAATCTAATTGTGAACTTGAAGAATGCATTGATACACCGAGAGCTTGTGATCTAAATATTGAAAATAATTTTTCACAAGAGGTTCATGCAAATTTTGAAGACCCAAATTCAAAAGTTGATTTGGTTATTGAAGAAAAGGTTTTTCTAGAAGTTCATGAAGTAGAAGGGGAATCTTTACTACCCGTGAATAAGTCCGAGGTTGAGATCGTGACGGATGTCAAAGAGATTGAGAATATTGTGGTGGAAGAGTTAGGGCTACAAGAAGTTGTTATTCCTATACAACCGCCATTGGATAAATTTAATGAGCTTATTAAATTTTTGAATGCAGATACTGATTTTTTATTGAGCAACAGGGTATAACACATTGATTTTATTGGGAGCGAAGAGTTTAATTTTGTTCTTAATCATAATTTGGTTGACCTTGTTAATAAATTGAAGTATGCAGAAAAGAGTCTTCGAGTGGGAACATTCATGAAGAATAATTTTGGGAAGAGCTTGACGAAGTTGAAGTACTCGAAGTATCTTTTTGTTTGGGACGGAAGACTTCAAGTTCATACAACGAACTCGAGGGCGAGTTCTTTTCAAGCAGGGGAGACTGATATAGGACAGAAGTTAAGACCAATCAGAAGCCAAAATAGGCTTTCTGCGTATAACCGTACCAACGGTCAAGCAAACCGTACGTATGGTTGGGAGCAGTTTTATTTTTGGAATATTTAGTATTTTTCCTTATTTTAGTTATTTCTTTCTTAAATTTATAGTTCTAGTTGAATTAGGTTATTTATTAAGTTTAGGACTTTTGATTTATAGTTCTAGTTGAATTAGGTTATTTATTAAGTTTAGGACTTTTGGGTTATAGTTCTAGTCAAATTAGATTTTGCAGCCTATATAAAGGTTACCTCCTTTCATTGTAAGGTGAACTTTCATTTAATAAAGAATTTTCTTTTTGAGATCTTATTCTCTGAGCTCGTGGATTCGAGTGTGTTACTCTTTTGTTCGTGGATTCGAACGATTTTCCAAGAAGCAGGCGGTGCCCTACTTCTTCATAAGCTTCCGCTACGTTAGCTATATTTCTTCGACTAGAGAATCCCCGTTACCGTTGATACAACTCACGCATCCCAATTTCTCGGCCTCAACTCCAACTGCGGCGCATGGCCAGTGTCGAATTATGGCAAAATTAAAGATGTTATAATTGGGTTGGTGGACAGCGGAATATGGCCGAAGAGTGCGAGCTTCAACCACGAAGGGATGACCGAAATTCCATCTAGATGGAAAGGAGAATGTGAGAGCGGCACCCAACTCAATTCCTCAATGTGCAACAAAAAGCTCATTGGAGCTCGTTTTTTCGACAAAGGTTTAATCGCCGTGAATCCCCCGGTGACATTCCACATGAATTCTGCCCAGCCACGACACGGCTGGACACGGGACTCACATTTCAACCACAGCGGCTGGAAATTATGTGGAAGGTGCATCGTATTTTGGTTATGCTTCAGGGACTGCTAGAGGCATGGCTCCAAGGTCGAGTGGCAATGTATAAGGCCATTTGGGAGGTAGGTGCACAGACGTCTGATATTATTGCTGCAATTTACCAGGCAATCATCGATGGTGTTGATGTTCTATCCTTATCATTGGGCAGAGATGGGGTTCCTTTGTATGAGATCCCATTGCCATAGCCACATTTGCTGCCTTGCAGAAGGGTATCTTCGTCTCTGCCTCTGCAGGGAATAACGGGCCTTTTATTAAGACCCTACACGACGGAATGCCCTGGGTTCTAAACGTGGCTGCTGGTACCACAGATCGAAAATTCAGCGGAGTCATTACTATTGGAAATGGGGTTTCGGTCGCGGGCTTGTCCCTCTATCATGGAACTTCATCTTTGAGCCAAATCCCAATTGTTTTCATGGGATAATGTGATAATGTGGAGGATCAATAGAAGAAAATTGGGTACAAGATTGTTGTGTGCCAAGACAAAATCAATTCCATCAGCGACCAAATCGATAACGTTTACAATACAACGTCAATCGTCGGTGGTGTCTTCATATCAAATAGCACTGACGTGGAATCCTTCATTGAAAGCGAATTTCTGGCAACATTTTTGAATCCTCAAAGTGGGGAAATTATTTATGGATTACATCAAGAGCAGCCCTGAGCCTAAAGCAAGTATAGAAGTTCAAAGAACACTTGTTGGCACCAAACCAGCACCACGAGTCCACAAGTGACTAGATACAGCTCTAGAGGGCCATCGATCCCAAAGCTGCCCAGTTGTGTTGAAGCCTGACCTTATGGCTCCTGGCGATTTTATATTTTAGCTTCATGGCCTCAATTTATTCCTGTAGCTAATTTGAATTCAGGGCCACTTTTTAGTACTTTCAATATTTTGTCTGGGACATCGATGGCTTGCCCACTTGCCGCCGGAGTGGCAACACTTTTCAAAGGGGCACACCCCAAATGAAGCCCTGCAGCGTGCCATCCGATCAGCCATGATGACCACATCTGATTCAATATATTGATAACACACTCAACCCAATCAAAGACATTGGAGATAATACCCAACCCGCCACTCCTCTAGCCATGGGAGCCGCCATATCGATCCCAACAAGGCACTAGACCCCGGACTCATTTATGACGCAAGAGTGGAAGAATACGTAAATCAAAACTGTCACCTTGGTGAACCTCATTCAATTGTACCAACCCGTCCTTGGATCTCAATTACTCGTCTTTTATTTACTTCTTCAATGCAAAAGAATCGAAATTGGAGGTTCAAAGGGTACGAGAGTTTCGAAGAACAGTGACATATGTTGGGAAAGGAATGTCAACTTACACCGCAAAGTTGACAGCAAGGGATGGTTTTTGGGTCAGTGTTGTGCCAGTGAAACTAGCTTTCAAAAGGAAGTAACGAGAAGTTGAGCTACAAACTGAGAATTAAAGGTCCAAGACTGATGAAGTATAGAGCTCAGTTGGGTAGATTGTGAAGGGAAACATGTAGTTAGAAGTCCGATTGTGATCACAAGCCTAAGCTCAGAACCAATTCCAGGCCAGAACTAACTTAATTGCCCGCTTTGGCATGCGATCCTTTTCTTAAAAATTAACAGTTCTACATTAAAAGCTAATTGGTTGGTGTCGTGCGATGGGGTCATTGAAATTTGGAAAGCTTTTGTACAGTTGCCATGAAAGGCTTCGTTTTATCACAATGTGCAAACGTACCCATCAAAGGAAAATAGAATTCAGACCAACAAAACAAAAACAAAAACAAAAACAAAAATCAATAAAATTGATATAATATTCAAATAATTAAAATTATTGACGGCCAAGTCATTAATTAAATAATAATACAATTTTTTAAATTAAAAAAAAAAATTTGTGAGGATCGCTAGGATATTTGTTGCCTTGGACAGAAGGAAAGAACATGTCCTGTTCGGAAAGATTTCCGTGGATGAGTATCCTTTCACAATCTCACGCAAGTAAGGGTATCCCTCCACATGGGTTCACATGCTTGTTATGGAGCCATTCTCACAAACGCCAAAACGTACCCCTTATTCACTGCATGGATTATTAGCATTAGGAGCCAATTGGCTCGCCAAAGTCCAGCCCGTGCTTTAGGCTCCATTTGATTGCCAATAGGTGAAGGCATATCAGAAAAGAAATGAAAATTTTTAGAATTATACATCGGCTTCAGGTTGGTGTCATTTCATGTTTTCTATTTATTTATAATAATAATAATTACCCACAAGTTCTCGATAATCAATCCAAGCACTAGGCTTGTGGAATCACAAAGCAATTCAAACATGACAAAAACGGTACTCTCATTACAAGTTAATAAAAAATATTAGATCTAACATATTCATTTATAAAAATTTAATGAAAAATTTTCTTACTGACTTCTAAGGTGACATATATAATGTCATTTTACGAACCAATGTCGTTGTTAGGGGAAAAAGTTTCCATTAGGCTTAGATTGCGGGCTTGAATTTCGAAAGCCTGATGAATGCTTCGGCCCACGAATCATTCTCTGATTTAATTAAATAATAGTCCAATTATTCTAGTGGTGTCTTGGCAGCTGGCCAGCAGCATACACTAATTTATTACTTTTCCCCTAAATGATGTAGCTTGCACAAAACAATGTAACGTGATGAATTGAGAACAAGATTTAATCAAAATAGCAATCTCACAATATTAAATTCACCCAACAGAAAACTATCACCCCTTTTCGTCTTATGCCCATCAGCCAAGGGGACACACCACCACCTTCATATATATGCCGGTCTGATGCCCATTATGATTCGTGACAATTATTAATTTCACCCCAACTTTAATAATATCATACATATATTCTGATACTTGTAAAAAAGTTATTTGAGAAAATAGTGATGTACACCGCCCTATTGTGTTAGTCGAACATGCGGTTACACTTGCTTATCAAAATAAAAAAATGCTTATAAAAAAAAACATGCGGTTACACTAGTGGATGAATTGATTGAATTCTAAGCCCCTATCTTCTATTGCCTAAGCAAGCTTGAAACTTTGGACCCATATAAGTCGTGAGTGAGGCCTAATGGAAATACAAGCCTGGCCGCATATCATTACGCAAGGAAAATTTGGGATGACTTGTTAAATAAAATTCATTTCATCCACTAAAATAAGAAATGGGCCATCCAGTCAAATAGCAAATGAATATAAATATTCTTGGCTTATCAGCACCAAAATATAACAATTTATATTACACCATACATATAGACTAATATTTCTCTTAATTTATTTAACACGTGTATGTGTATATATATATTTTTTTTTTTTACAGTACCGCAGCATATTTTTTTTTGGGGGAATTACCGATTGATTCCATGTTTCCATGGATTTGCCTTAGAATGATTGCCTCAACAAACTGACTACTGACTTTATTATAAACTACTGGAAACAAAAGCAAGTTGATAGTCAAAACATCCTTATGGGCAATACCATGAAATGATGAACCTAATCGGTGCAAAATGCCACAAAAGAGCACTACCCATTTAAAATCTAATGAAATGAAACTCATTAGGTGCTAGAGGTGACTTTCCCGTAGGCTCTAGATACCAAACCCTATGGGTCACGTCGGTGTACAACCATCCTTAAATTAAATTAAATTACTCGTGGTGCCAACTGTAATGTGGCTGTCCGTGGTAGTGGTCTTTTACTTCCTTCCTCGCTTCTTCCCATTCCCACACTGACATGCCCTATGACATGCGCGATTTGTCTTCCTTTCATCTGTGTCTCTGTGTAATATTCGCGCGTCCCAGTGGGCAATCCCTATTATTAACACACCCACCTTAATTTCTCTAACCACCTCCCAAATCAACCTCATTAAAAAATTGCATCAACCAAATCTACCCACCCACCCCAAATTTGCACAGAAATATAGGCCAATTGTGACACTCTTCTGCTTCTCTAGCTGGTTCAATCCAAGTGTCTGAGAGACTGCCACAATGCACGCGAAGACGGACTCAGAAGTGACGAGCCTCGCACCATCATCGCCTACGAGATCACCAAGAAGGCCAGTCTACTACGTGCAGAGCCCATCACGAGACTCCCACGATGGAGAGAAGACAACGACGACGTCGTTCCACTCCACGCCGATCCTCAGCCCCGCTGGCTCCCCACCCCACTCCCACTCCTCCGTCGGTCGCCACTCCCGCCAGTCCTCCTCCAGTCGGTTCTCCGGTTCACTGAAGCCCGGATCTCGCAAGATCTCGCCCAACGACGGCTCCCGTGGCGCTCACCGGAAAGGCCAGAAGCCGTGGAAGGAGTGTGACATCATTGAAGAGGAAGGGCTTCTTGAAGATGAAGACGGTCATAAGTCTCTTCCTCGCCGGTGCTATGTTCTTGCTTTTGTGGTGGGATTCTTCGTTCTCTTCTCTTTCTTTGCCCTGATTTTGTGGGGTGCTAGTCGACCTCAGAAACCCAGGATTACCATGAAGGTTTGATTGAAAACATTACATCAATGTGTTTTCATATGTGAATTGTGAAATGGGTGTTTGATTAATTTGTATTATTTTGCGCAGAGTATTACATTTGAGCGGTTCGTGATTCAAGCAGGATCGGATTTTACAGGGGTGGCCACGGATATGGTGTCCATGAACTCCACCGTAAAGCTCACTTTTCGCAACACTGCAACATTCTTTGGGGTCCACGTTACGCCAACACCTCTAGCTCTATCCTACTCCCAAATCACTGTGGCCTCTGGAACCGTAAGCCATCGGCCTTCTCCATTGACATAAAATTCAAGATATTGATCTCAATCCTCTCCTGATTTATTCTTCTCTGATTTGATGAATGTGGATATTGCAGATAAAGAAGTTTTATCAATCGAGGAAGAGCCAAAGGTCGATCACCGTAACGGTGATGGGCGACAAAATTCCTCTATATGGAAGTGGGGCTGGTTTGAGCAGCTCAACAGGCACGACGACCGTGCCAGTGCCTCTGACTTTGGACTTCATGGTCCGCTCGAGAGGGTACGTCCTGGGAAAGCTGGTTAAGCCAAAGTTCTACAAGAGGATCGAGTGTTCTGTAACTTTTGATCCGAAGAAGATCAACGTCCCAATCTCGCTCAAGAACTGCACATACCAATAATAATACACGGAGAAGAAATTGAAGAGTTTTTTTTTTTTTTTTTTTTTAAATTTTTTAAAATTTTAATATTGCTTTTTCTTGTTCATTATGCCGAAGAGAAAAGAAGTGGAGAGACAGCTAAGACGGGCAGCTTTTGAGGTGTATGGGCCCGGAATGAGGGACGCGGTTTAAGACTTTTTGGGTGCCCAACTGCCCATGGAGTGGGAATTATAAACAGGTTGAATTCGGTGGTGACTTTGCGAGTGATGATTACCTTCAATATACATTTTTTTCCTTACCTAGATGTGACGATAGTATGTAATAATTTATTTATTTTTATTATGTGTATTTTCATTCTTTGGGTAATGCATGATTGCAATCTTCAATTCTTAAGTAATTAATGATATGATAATAAGTTTACTTTGAGTTTTCGGCCATGTTTTAAATTTAGCATCTGTTTGGTAAAATTGGGATTGTGTTTCAACAGCTACTGGACTTGTTCAACAATTTTAGGACAAATATAATTTGGAAATTATTAGTTGTAGAATATTTGGAATTTTTGATCTTTTGTGTTCTCTGTACCATACAATACCAATAGGTGACTTGGCATGACAACGGATATGAAATTGTTTCAACACTGAATCACAAAAAGAAAAAAATTTTAAAAAAAATTTTGATGCCGCTTCATGCAACAATCACACCAGATGATCTGATGATTATATTTTAATGGGTAGGTGTGGGTGCAGGGATAGGGGTTGAGTATACAGAATTTTCAAATGCACGCAGTGGGTCCATAGAGTAGTTATTTTTGGCCCTAATAGCCTAATCATGGTGATATATTGGTCTTAATTAAAAACTCCTCTCACCGTGGGGCAGAGGTGCATATTAGTGGTATTATGCACCTACCACATGTCCGGCTATAATTAAAGAATCCACCCATATGCCCCCATAAAAATTACAAGGGCACAAGTAGAAGAGTAATAAAAACAATCGCATTAATAGTAAAATAAATCCTAGTCAGACATCTATTTGGCCAGAACTAACCAAATCAAAAACCTTGTAACAAAAAAATAAACACCCTTTCTTTTTAACTATATGAAGCTTAGAAAATTTTATTTCATTTTCAAATGTTGATTCTAATTAAGAGCCTAACACCCCCAATCTTTTTACCGCCCCTATCACGCGAGGCAACAGCATTTTTTTTTTTTTTTATTGTTCAGTTTTTTTAAGCAATGCAGTGAGAGTATTAAGATATCAAACACGGTTGTTTTCTATGTACGTTCCACAAGGTCACTCGCCATCATCTTGATCGGGCTGTATTGTACAAAGGTCAATGTTCCCATGGCCTGTTTTGATCGACTCATTTGCTTATGTTTGAATTTCAAAATTTTAGCAAGACCTTTTAAATTAGTCAATGGAATCATCATTGTCAAATTTTCAATATTCAAATATTAGATGAACAATTGAATGTATGGCAAACATAAACTCTACCGGTATTTTACATAAATTTCATTGGGTTTGGAATTCATACACCATTTCTTTAACCAAAAAAACCTTGGAACCCAATAGTTTCAAAAGATCAACACAAGAAAATATGTAAATACATTCTTGAATTTTTCAGTACTGAATAAAAGATTAGTCTAAAAAGGACAACTAAATGAGCAGACAATAAATAATTTTGTCAATTAATCAAAGGATTATAAGAAAACCCACATTGGGTTATGGTACAACCATACAATTATAAGTCTCTTAGTACAAATGTCTTTGGACCTATTAGTTGGCTTAATCCTACAAACAAAATCCAAAAGAGGCAGTGTGGGTGTTTAATGCATGAAAATTCAATCCAAGATTGGGTACCCAATCATATGTTTGCATTTTTTAGGTGAACAAAATATTGATTTGAGATTTACATTATAATAATTAACACGAAAACAATTTGTCAATCTGAATGGATTTCCTTTATGAAACAATACATAAATAAATAAAAAATGAATTTGTTTTCACATTAAAATAACATAAATACATAATGAACCCTCTCCGCATCCACACCTAGAGGAGAAGGCATAATTTAATGTTCTTACAACACAAGTTACAAAGGTGTTACCAAAATTATAGGTCCAAAGACAATTAAGCATTTGGGCCTGGTAGATCATGTGATCTATGGATCCCTACCATTGATCGAATCATCAAATGATCTTGGGCCTGGAACCCTAAAAGTAAGAACAACCTTCTCTTCTTCTTTTAATCTTTTCTTTCTCTTCTTCTCACCAACCTTCCCTTTTTCCCAGTGTGAAGTCGAAAAGGTAAAAAAAAAACCATATGAACCAAAAGAGACAGCACCGTTTGTGCAAAAACCAAAGTTTACTTTGGACTTAGACATCAAAAAGCCAGTGGGCGCAGAAGGTGAAGCCTGTGGGAATCGTTCAATGACCTCAATAAAAATACACGCAAAAGGTTAACAGGTATTAAAATAATACAAGAGTGGAAGGTTTTAAAGTTACTTTTTGGATACAAATCGATAAGTTATCAACCAGATAAATCATACAAACAATGGTGGTTTGAATTTGGGAATAATGATTCCAACCTAAAAATTCCTAAATCTACCCGGTTACATTTTTTGGGGAAATTACGAAGACCTAAAAAAAAACTGGTGGTAGTAGGAAATACATGGTTCTATGAAGATGAGAATTAGAAGTGCCATAATTTCCTTTTCAAAAAATGACAATGTGGAAAAAAAAGAGGGCGAATGCCCCTTTGGTTGTGTTGGATTATTTTAATATAGAATATTATATTTACTCATTCTAACCGTTTCATGTGCAGGTTATTGCAAGAGTTACTAATATACATTTAATCTCTATTTTATTGCATTAGTTATGTGTGTATTAATAAGAGTTATTGGCTCCTAACCATTGAGCTGTTGAGGCTTTATTTGAGACTCTTTATCTTCTCCTATTAGATATATATATGTGTGTGTGTGGAATGTTTACATTGTTAGAGAGGAGAATACCAAGAGATATAATACACATATATTCTTTGAGAAACATATTTTATGTATTGGGCAAAGTAGGGTGTTGGGAGAAGTTTCCTCTTCTCTAATTGTGCAGATTAGGGGAGTTACAGCAAAAGGCTGAGCTGTTGTATCCTGGAGGCGGCGTGCTAGTAGAAGCTACTGCACCGGAACATACCCGTAGTGGCGCGAACCGTCTTAAAGAGAGCGACCTAGTCCGCGCCTCAACTCAGCCTAATTTCATGTACTTCACTATTTTGAGGTAAAATCTGTATTTGGTTCCAACAATTTTTAAGACGGTTCACCATGGAAGGAAATAGTTGCTAAAAATCATATGGATTATTATTTCTAAAAATTTCAGAAAATTTGATAATAATCTCTATTTATTTATTAAGCATGTTGTGCTCCTGCTGGGTATGATACCCGTTAGTCATCCCATATGAAGTCATCTTCTATGCTGAAACCTATAAACCAATATGATTTAACCATGTGACAGTAAATTCGTTTATATCCGCAGTTATAATTTTCCTTCATATATGTGTAGATATATGTAAATTTTTATTTTGGATGAATTAGACGGATTATATTGAAAAAGATGTCTAGTGACGACTCCCTACACATTTATAAAAAAATAAAAATAAAAAAAAAATAAAAAAAAAAATTATTAACGTCAGTTTTGCCAATTGGCAAAGCAAACCAGTCTATTTTAAGCTTAATCACCAATCTATTTTAAGCTTAATCAAGCTGACCAATTAGTTGGCACAATGAGAGGAGTCAATATGGCTTTTGTCTTGGCTTTTGAAGAAGTTGTTTCTTTTACCACTTATTAACAAGCCTTATTACAGATGTGATTTGAACACATATAACAAAATGCACAAACCCTATAAACCCAATAGATTTCCCTTGGGTTTTGGTTCTGAATATATAATTTTGATAATTAGTAATTTATGATCTTGATGATTTTCTTGCATCTGAACTCAATTTTTAATTGTCAACTTGATTCATTTTTATACGGTTGGCATAATTGCTTGTCTAAGGATTGTGCTGTGGGCGTTCAAAGGTGATGTACCCAAGGTATGATCTAATCATGGTATGCCATTTGTCAGTTTCAATTGGATTTGAACATCCATTTTAATTAAGATTTTTTATATACATTTTAACATAAAGGGAAAATATATGTTCATGCTGGACTCTTGGTATTTCATAAAGAATCTGATTATAATATACTAAATATACATTATTATATTATTTTTTATTTGCCATCATAGCATTGGTGGTGGTGGATATACATGGTGATTTTTTACCCTTTATTATATTCAATAGCATTTAACCTTTTGTATTGTTGTAATATGTAGTGGTGAGGTTAATACCTCTTTTCGTTACACTACTTTAATACCAACGGTTACCTTTTTTAAGACTTAAAATTGTCTTTAAAATTATTTAGAGTTTGGTTACAATTGCATGTCTTTAATTGCTTCAGCCGTTGGGTTGTAGTAAATTTGATAATGAATGGGTTATAAAGTTTTTTTTACTGTGGCTTTAGAACACTTTCATATCAGGGGGTATCATAGCATCTATTGCCAACGGTCATAAATAATTATTATCATTTTGTTGAACGTTAGAGCATGTGTTATATCACCATCAATACATGAACATTTGGGTTTCATTCTCTCAAGCATATTCTCATTTTTCTGGATTGAATATTCGAATGAGTGCAGAACTTAAAATGTGCAGCTCACATAATTCACATTATACATTGCATGGGCTTACTGACATTGATATGTCTATGTGATTGAGCATGAAAATTAGATATATATATATATAATGTGGAAATTATGCATGGTGGTGATAGTTTTTATTTGTGAGTGCAGTGTACATGCAATACACAGGTACGCTATTTATGCCTAGACGGTTGTGTTTCATAATATATTAGTTCTTAAAATTAGAATTATAAGGGCATACTTTAATGTGAGATGATATGTCTACTATTTTTGAGTTATTGAATTTGCTCAATATATTATGTGATTTTCTCTTATTCATAAAGGAGAAAAAAATTATATTTTTTCTTCTATGTTACAAATGCGGATATGTTCCTTAAATCTAGAGATAGTGGGGGTGTACAGATTGTAGTTCTTGAAACTACTTATTATAGCTTATTATATATGTGATACCCGCTATACTTGAAAGGTGTAGTGATGTTAATTGGTACATCCAATTTGGTGATTTTGTGATTTCCACTGGTTATGTAATTATATTAAAAGGTGGAGCTCTTTGTTGGAAAGTCCACTATGAAGGTAGAGCTTATAACTCTAGCCTCAGCCAGTGAAGAAGCGGGTTGGTTATTTGATTTTATATTTGAGATATCTATGTGGGATATACCTGTACCACCTGTCTTGCTATATTGTGATATGAAACGATTTTGATTGTACTGTTGCGTTTGGCAAAGTACATAATAGATATTGTGAGAAAGCCAAATCTGTGAGATGATATTTGAGCATTGACTCAATAAATGTTAATTATGTGAAATCATGTGATAATCTTGTGCGCTGATTCTTTGACTTGAGAAAATGATCTGGTATACATCGTGGGGGATGAGACTTAAGCCCAAAGATAATTTAAATCGCCTATGAGGATACCCTACCTAGGGACTGGAGATCCCAAGAACTAGGTTAAAGGGTCAAACGAATCATAGAGTGGTTTGTGAGTGGACATGCACAATGTATATAGTCTCTTAAGACTGATAGTTCATCCCTATGATGTGGTGCATATGATCCTGTAACGATTTGGAGGTTGAGATTATATTTCTCTTAATGAGCTCTATAGCCCTTATGGGTGGGATGTTAAAGTTATGGGAGCATCCTTGATAGACTCACCTATATGAGTTTGGAAGTGGAGCCGCTTCCTATGAGAATTGGGCTAATTCTCTAGACCGCTCATGAAAGCTGGGATTAAGCACATGGCCGTAATGTGCTAGCTTATGAAACTTGTATGGAGACACCTTGGATATTGTGTGTGTGACGTGGTTCTACGTACCTTCAAGCAGTCTTAGTTTCAAGGCTTAGTCCACTTTGACTCTAATACGAGAATTGCCGAAACACTAAGTGAGGGTTTCAAGGCATTGCCACCCTCATAATGCACGATATTCTAACTTTGCCCAAAGTTTTCTTTTATATATAGTGGTATTATTTTAAATTTATTTTTATTAAAATAAGTGGGGGATTGTTGGATTATTTTAATAAAAATAATTTATTTTAATATAGAATATTATATTTACTCATTCTAACCGTTTCATGTGCAGGTTATTGCAAGAGTTACTAATATACATTTAATCTCTATTTTATTGCATTAGTTATGTGTGTATTAATAAGAGTTATTGGCTCCTAGCCATTGAGCTGTTGAGGCTTTATTTGAGACTCTTTATCTTCTCCTATTAGATATATATATGTGTGTGTGTGGAATGTTTACATTGTTAGAGAGGAGAATACCAAGAGATATAATACACATATATTCTTTGAGAAACATATTTTATGTATTGGGCAAAGTAGGGTGTTGGGAGAAGTTTCCTCTTCTCTAATTGTGCAGATTAGGGGAGTTACAGCAAAGGGCTGAGCTGTTGTATCCTGGAGGCGGCGTGCTAGTAGAAGCTACTGCACCGGAACATACCCGTAGTGGCGCGAACCGTCTTAAAGAGAGCGACCTAGTCCGCGCCTCAACTCAGCCTAATTTCATGTACTTCACTATTTTGAGGTAAAATCTGTATTTGGTTCCAACAGGTTGTGATTCATGGTATCTGTGAGTCCATTCGTTTTAACACGATTTTATAATAAACATATTTTATAATATACTATCTATGTTTCAGTTTTTTCAGTTTGGTTTGGTTTTTCTAACATGCAAACCAAAACCAAAACCAAAACCAAACAAATGAAAAGAAAACCAAACCATCGTTTGGTTTGATTCAGTATGGTTCTCGGTTTTAACCTAAACCATGAACACCCATAACCATAACGCCATATCATCCGTATCACAGGTCAGTACCAATAGAACAAAAAAGTATCAATGGAGCAAATGAGATTTCCGTTAAAACAATAAAAAATGAAAATATCTAATTTGCCATTCCAACTTTACTCTATTCCTATTTACATTTGATACATATAATATGCATGCCTATGTAGGCAAAGCTGAAGCAGTATCAACGCATGACTCACTTGATAATTGGGAAAAGAATAGCAAAATAACAAGCAGATTCATCAAACCCAAACCAATCCGCAAGGAAGCCATACCTAAAAAAATTGAAGCATATTTGATTTTGGCAAAATACACACCTCAAGCGACTTAGAAATTGTGACATTAAAAATAGGAATGCAAGCCTCCTGACAAGATTGGAAAAAGGGGCTTGAAAAGTTTTCTAAACCCATGCTTGTTTATTCATGAACTTTCAGTTCTAGTTTCCATATCAAAATTCATTGCAGAGTGAAAGGAAGAGTTAGGTGAGTTCCAAAATTTGTTCAACTCAACATGAAATAGTATAAGAGTATCCATAAAACCTAATCACCCACTGCTACAAGTAATGCATTTGAGCTATGTTACACTTAGATCCATTCTCCTTAATCTTTCAACTTTATTTTTTCCTCATCACTTGCCATGGTGACTCTATCTATATGAAACTACGACAGTATGACATAGAATTGGGCCCTAATCGCATAGGAGAAGATAACTTCAAAAGAGCATTTATAGAACAAGCTCGCATCTATGCTAAATTCATTTTAAAAACACAAACACAAATTGCACACAAGAGGAACAACATGTATCATATTAACAAAATATAGAGGATCCAAAAAAACCATCTCAGTGGAGGAAAGGCAAAGAAGAATGGAGGTTTTTTCTTTGCAAGAGGTGACCCCTACTCCTTACTAGTAGTCCTTTACTAGCTATTGATGTTATGGATAATCAACTGAGTTGAGTCTACGAGGTAGAAACAATTATCCCATGCTATCCAGCAAAAGAAACAACCAACCACAAAAACAAACAATTCTAAGAAAGTCCTTTCTTCCAACGACCTTTCACCCCTTCATCTGCCCACTCCCATCCTGTACAATCAGGTCCTACCAGTGTTTGCATTGTGATACTGTCCCACAGAGCTGTGAAAGTCACATCATAAAGGCCGTTGATTTTCAGATAATCTGCTGCCTGGAAATGAAACAGACACCAGAAACAAAAATAAATAAATAAAAACAAAATTTTTTTAAAAAATAATAATAATGAAAACCTTCTTTCTAATATTGTATTTAAAATAGATAAATAATAGCATTTAATTGAAGATGCAACAATTATAATTAATTACTCAATAAATTTGATGGAAATAGCCCTTCCAATGTCTGCATTCATCATATGCTCTTCAACAAATGCTAAATTGATTAGTCAATAGATAATTTGATTATTCAACAGGGCCAAAGAAATTTACCAAAAAACAACTAGCAGTCCATAACAATTGCAAAGTGGGCACGCATCTGTGGGGACATTTCAAATGATGACATCAAAAAGCCAGTGGGCACAGAAGGTGAAGCCTGTGGGAATCGTTCGATAACCTCATTAAAAATACACGCAAAAGGTTAACAGGTATTAAAATAATACAAGAGTGGAAGGTTCTAAAGTTACTTTTTGGATACAAATGGATGTATTTAATAGGTTATCAACCAGATAAATCATAGAAACAATGGTGGTTTGAATTTGGGAATAATGAATCCAACCTAAAAATTCCTAAATCTACCCCGTTACGTTTTTTGGGGAAATTACAAAGACCTAAAAAAAAACTGGTGGTAGTAGGAAATACATGGTTCTATGAAGACGAGAATTAGAAGTACGATAATTTCCTTTTCAAAAAATGACAATGTGGAAGAAAAGAAGGCGAATGCCCCTTTGGTTGTGATTCATGGTATCTATGAGTCCATTCGTTTTAACACGATTGCTAATATTGTGTCTCTTAATTTAATGACGAAAATCTGTTTTGTGAAAATAGAAAACTCACGAGCTGGAAAAAGCTCGCCAAGCCATTATTTGATTATCACTCGGGTAAGGAGGGGAAAAAATTGTTTTAACATCCCACTCTCCTTGCTACATCTCTATGTATCGAAACAAAGTCGCAACCAGATAAGCGATGGTAAAAATTGTGAAATATCTTGTAAAAATGAATCTCAAGGTTAATTGGAAGTGGGGTTATGTCCCCAAGATGCAAGTTAAAATCGTTTGTATCCTCATCCCAATGGTTCCATAAAGACCACATTTCGACGAGAGTGTAGGGGCAAAAGGATGGCTTTGTAAAGACCATTGTATCAAATTCATCCTATATTTGTTATAGATGAAGATTGCAATAAAATAGATAAGATTGCAATTCTAATTACGAACAATAGATGAAAACAAATTGTTAAAATTGTTTCGAATTGGTTTCTACACTAACAAATTTCAGAATTCAAATCAAAATGAGGGAGAGAGAAGAATGATACAATCAAAGTGAGAGATTAGGAGAGATAGAAGAAAAGGAAGAAAAAGAGAATGATAGATGGCAAATTCTAGAGAAAAAAAGGAGATGATTGAAGCTAAGCTGTTGCAAGAGCAATCATTACTGTGTGGTGAAGGAGGCTTTTTTTTGAATGTCATGGTTTTCCTTTTATAGACATTGGCCTACGACTACCTTCAAAGCATCCTTCAATAATGTTGTAACAAGTGTCGCACTTCTCAAACTTCTCTAGAATTGATCCATGACGGAAGGGTTCGGGTCAGGCTGTTGGTGAGCAGCGACCCGATCCCTTACCCACGGCAATCTAATTATAATTTAATAAAATTAAAGGACTTGCCCATAAAATTTCGATATTACCAGACGCGACTAGAAAGTTCAAAGAATCTTGCATCGGCCACTTCTCCAGTCTATGTGACAGAACACATCTCCTTCCCCCTCTCTTTCCCCTTTTCCGTCTCGCCATGGCTTTGCCTCAACATCACTTCCAACAACTCCATCCAACAATGACAGCAACATCAACAGCAACCGAAACCCTTGAGGTAAGTTTCACGAAGAGATGAAAACAAAAAACCTTTATTTTCGAAACCCTAACAATCTTCAATATCCTTCAACATGTTCTTCAATCTTTCATCATATGATTGATTTCTTTTTCTTGTGTTCCTCAGAAATTTATACACAATCGATGGTCAGATTCAGCCACAGGTCGCGTATTTTAACGGAGCTAATTTCTCAGATCAGTCGCAGCATCCTCCGTATATTCCTCCATGTAAAATCTCTCATCTCCGCCCTTTTTCTCCTTACTGCTTGGTAGTGTTGTTGTTTTTTTTTTTTTTAATAAAGTATTTTGTCTTTTTCCTGAGAAACCGTTGGAAAAGAAAAGAAAAGAAAATCTTGGTTTCCCTGGAAAATTAAATTATCGACTCAGCTAAGTCTTTAACAACTCCCTTGCTAAATTAGGTTTAAATTATCACTATGTTTTAAAGAGGCATTTAGTTAAGATGCAAGGCAACCGTTGGATTG
The DNA here is from genome assembly GCA_039720395.1 of Liquidambar formosana. Taxonomy (NCBI): domain Eukaryota; kingdom Viridiplantae; phylum Streptophyta; class Magnoliopsida; order Saxifragales; family Altingiaceae; genus Liquidambar; species Liquidambar formosana. The sequence goes on from CM077833.1 coordinate 27,251,398, forward strand.
GAAAAGGATCTATAGCTTAAAAAATGTGTAAGAGTAAGAGTTTTACCAAGTGTCAACGGAACCTAGGGAGGGATTTGTTTACACTCAATAAAACTTTTACTCTTACACCCCTTAATAACTTTTTGTAGGATTAATATTTTTCCAAATCAACTATTAGATTAAATACTCTTCTCATCGAGATCATGTATACCAAATTTCACATTGAGCAGATACTCGTAAGCATTTCATTTATAAATTAACTTTTCTTTTTGCAAATAAACTATAATTTAGGCCGGTTTATCAATGGAATAATTCCTAATTTCTAATTAATGTGAAATTTGATATACATGATCTCCATGAGATTAGTATTCAATCCAACGGTTGATTTGGAAAAAATTAGCAATATCAATCCTACAAAAAGTTATTGAGGGGTATAAGAATAAAAAGTTTTACACTGAGTGTAAACGGATCCCTCCCCATAATATATAGATATAGAATAGATCAATATAGATATATAGATATATATTAGATTAAACAAGGGTCTCTATTGGCATCATGAAACTAACTTGTTTTACACCCTCAATTCCTTATTACTTTTCAAGATTTTATGAAAAATATAAAGAAATGAGTGAAAACTGATTGCGTAATCCATTATAAAACATTATTATAAACTACTTTGTAAAGGAAATTTTTTTAAAAAATTGTTGTTTAAGTACACTTATTGGATTTTTACAGAGAAAAAAAACTATAAATGGCAAAAATATCCACTTAAATAAAAAATTTTAGGAAAATTTTTATTTTACAAAATTAAAATTTTCCAAAATTGATAAAAATTAAAAGATAACACAACCAATGTTTATGAAAACCTTTATATTTTTCTTAAACCTTAAAAAACCACAGGATTGGAGGGTGCCAAGCAAGTCTTGGGTGCCAGAAAAGGCCCTCATTCATCATGGGTAATGTATCAGGCTCATAAAGTCATTAAATAAGCAGTATTATCCGGGCCCATGATCCTTAAAAGGGGCAAAACACTCTAATGCCTTCATCACTTCATAGTAGGCCAGCGTAAATCTGGGCGGACTCGCCTGCTTATTGGGCATGTCTAAATGTCATTGATTCCTTGGGCTGAAGAACATCAAATAAGGTATTTCACTGTTTCTGTTAATGCAAAAGAAGCACCTGTTTGTAACTATAACTAAGGGTGTTTGTGTTTCGGCTTGGTTTGATTTTAGAGTAATTTTACTAAACCAAAACCAAAACATATTATAAAAAATCAAACCAAATCAAAAAATATCAGTTTGGTTCAGTTTGGTTTCGGTTTTCCATTATCAAGTAGTAACAAATCATAGATAACTGGATACACATAGCAAATGAGAAAAATGACAATCAAAATTTAATAATAAAAAAAAAAAATAATTTTAATAATAGCATTGAAGATTGTCAACTAAAAAAAACATTGTATCAAAATGAAAATATATTAGAATATGAAATTTACATATTGAAGTTTAATTTATAATAGACATATTTTATAATATTCTATCTATGTTTCAGTTTTTTCAATTTGGTTTGGTTTTTCTAACATGCAAACCAAAACCAAAACCACAACCAAACCAAATGAAAAGAAAACCGAACCATCGTTTGGTTTGATTCGGTACGGTTCTCGGTTTTAACCTAAACCATGAATACCCCTAACCATAACGCCATATCATCCATATCACAGGTCAGTACCAATAGAACAAACAAGCCAATATCAATGGAGCAAACGAGATTTCCGTTAAAACAATAAAAATTGAAAATATCTAATCTGCCATTCCGACTTTACTCTATTCCTATTTAAATCTGATACATATAATATGCATGCCTATGTAGGCAAAGCTGAAGCAGTATCATCGCATGACTCACTTGATAATTGGGAAAAGAATAGCAAAATAACAGGCAGATTCATCAAACCCAAACCAATCCGCAAGGAAGCCATACCTAAAAAAATTGAAGCATATTTGATTTTGGCAAAATACACACCTCATGCGACTTAGAAATTGTGACATTAAAAATACGAATACAAGCCTCCTGAGAAGATTGGAAAAAAGGGCTTTGAGTTTTCTAAACCCATGCCTATTTATTCATGAACTTTCAGTTCTAGTTTCCATATCAAAATTCATTGCAGAGTGAAAGGGAGAGTTAGGTGAGTCCCAAAATTTGTTCAACTCAACATGAAATAGCATGAGAGTATCCATAAAACCTAATCACCCACTGCTACAAGTAATGCATTTGAGCTATGTTACACTTAAATCCATTCTCTTTAATCCTGCAACTTTATTTTTTCCTCATCACCTACCATGGTGACTCCATCCGTATGAAACTACGACAGTATGAGATAGAATTGGGCCCTAATCGCACAAGAGAAGATAACTTCAAAAGCACATTTATAGAACAAGCTCGCATCTATGCTAAATTCATTTCAAAAACACAAACACAAATCGCACACAAGAGGAACAACATATATCATAATAGCAAAATATAGAGGATCCAAAAAAACCATCTCAGTGGAGGGAAGGCAAAGAAGAATGGAGGTTTTTTCTTCACAAGAAGTGACCCCTACTCCCTCCTAGTAGTCCTTTACTAGCTATTAATGTTATGGATAATCAACTATGAGTTGAGTCTACGAGGTAGAAACCACTATCCCATGCTATCCAGCAAAAGAAACAACCAACCACAAAAACAGACAATTCCCAAGGAGTAGAATGCATTGGTAATTTCCCCTAAAAAAAATGTCTTTTCACCCGACGACCTTTCACCTCTTCGTTTGGCCACTCCCATTCTGTACACTCAGGTCCTACTAGTGTTTGTATTGCAAGACTGTCCCACAGAGCTGTGAAAGTCACATCATAAAGGCCGCTGATTTTCAGATAATCTGCTGCCTAGAAATGAAACAGACACCAGAAACAAAAATAAATAAATAAAAACAAAATTAAAAAAAAAATGAAAACCTTCTTTCTAATATTGTATTTAAAATAGATAAATAATAGCATTTCATTGAAGATGCAACAATTATAATTAATTACTCAATAAATTTGATGGAAATAGCCCTTCCATTGTCCACATTCATCATATCCTCTTCAAACAGATGCTAAATTGATTAGTCAATAGATAATCTGATTATTCAACAGGGCCAAAGAAATTTACCAAAAAACGACTGGCAGTCCATAACAATTGCAGAGTGGGCACGCATCTGTGGGGACATTTCAAATGATGGCACTGACTTGTGAATTAACTTGTGAATTTTGATAACGTGTAGTGGCCTAAGGAATGGGAGAATCACTAGTTTACTTACTGCTATGAAAGCATCCTCCCTTTTACTGGACAGTGGCTTCCAATACAAGTTATGATATTTTTGCCCAGTTTCCCAGTTCCTAATTCCAACACACTTTATAACACTTCCTGCATACTAATTTATAGTAACTAACTAACTATTACCCAGATGAGGCCGTGTCTCTTAAGCTTCCTATACATATCTCACATTTACTTAATGCTTTTTTGCTTTCCCACCACTTTTAGAGCCCCCAAATTTCCATACCAACTTGGGAAACCATGGCCATAAGCAAGTGTGCATGCTGGAAAGAAGATATGAGGTTTGGAAGCATGCATTAAGATGATTCCCAGACAGCAAACTTGGGTTTAATCTTTTTTTATTTTTTTCTTTTGTTTCAAAACAAATATCATCCCAACGGGATAACAACATTACAAAAAGGGTTCTATTTCTAAACCTCCAGCAACTACTCTTCAGTGAGTCATGAATACTCGAGGCACAAGCTGCAATAGTAATCTATAGTCTATACATAAATGTAAAGAGACATATTATACTCACCAACACCATTCCTACATATAAGCTACAACACCTACAAAACATTCCTACAATCCAAATTTCAACTCAAGCCCATCTTGTTTACTTCGATATTTGTACATAGCAACGCTTTTCAAACCCCCTCCTTTCCTAACAAGTAGGGGCAGGAACATTAGCTATAGTAATATCTAGAAAGATTTTTTTTTCTTTTTCTTTTTTGATGAAGTAAATATGCATAAAAACAAAAAAGGGCATAACCCAAGTACATGAGACATGTACCAGCACTAGCCAAGAAACCCTAGCTAAAGCTTAAGATAATCACTTAAGTAACAGAGGAAATACTGCACATATTAGTTTAGCTACAAAACCACCAAAAAAGAGTCTTTAACTCTTTATAAAAGAAGGCTTAAGATCAACAACCGAGGTTTCCATCCCATCAACATTTCTTAAGTTCCTCTCCCTCCACAAACTCCAAAATAGGGCATGTGGGACCATTTTCCAAATCACCTTAACATCCTTATTTCCCCCTTTTAACCCAATATCCCGATAACAGATCATAAGCAGTCGATGGCAACACCCAATGGATTCCACAAAGATTGAAAGTAAGCGACCACAAACTCCCTGTCACTTGATGATGCATGAAAAGGTGGCCCACCGTCTCTGCTTCTTCCTTACAAATGATACATCTATCAGGCATATCCCATCCTCTACTCATCAAATGATCTAAAGTCAAACATTTGTTTCTAGCCACTAACCAAGTGAAGAAGAAGACTTTCAGAGGAACCGAAGCAATCCAGCTATTTGTCGCCAAGTAAAAAAGTAACTTTGATAGGCTCCAAAATGTTGTAGTAAGATTTCACGGACAATAACCTTTTGGAGTCCTTACACAACACCAAAGAATCATTCTCTTTGCCTGAAATCTTGCTATCGTACAACTTTTGGGAAAAAAGAAAAGAAAAAGAAAAAGACATTACACTTTATAACTCCCAATCATTGAAGTGTCTTCGAAAAGTGCATTCCAATGAACCACCCCATTTTCTCACTCCTTGTAATCCCACAACATGGCATCCTTATCCAAAGCAATGCCAAACAAATGTGGAAAATCCAACATAAGTAGGGAATCACTACACGACACATCTTTTCTAAAATCTAACTTTCACTCCCTTCCCCGCTTTAAAGCCATTTCCTTTACAAAATCATTCAAACCTTGTATAATAGATTTCCAAAGACTCATACCATGGGAAACCCTAACCTCTCTGGGCCACCACCCTTTAATAGTCACTTCGTACTCCCACACCTAGGCTGGCCCTAAGGTAAGGTCACTCAGGCAATCGCCTGAGGTCCCAAAATTTTGACAAAAAATAAGGGCCCCAACTTAGTTGGTACCCTTGTAGTAAGTTAAAAAAATAATAATAATAAATAATACATTTTTTTAATAACTAGATGAGCAAAGGCCCTAATCCAAGTTTAAGGGTCTTAAATAATTCTTAAGTTCCTAACCCAAGTCCATGTACAATAAACTCAAATGGCCAAATAATCTAATAAACTCAAACCCAAAACCAAAAAGAAAAACAAAATTGTTAGGTATAAATTTTATTGTGCTTGTGAATATGTGTAGAGGGTCCCATCTTAGGAGTTCGTTTAGGGTCCCAAAAAACTCAGGGTAAGCCTTCCCACACCATCACATCACTCCATAAACCTTGCTCTACTTTTCCAATCTCCAAAGCCATTTCCCCAAGAGAGCTTGATTCCACAAACAAAAACAAATAAATTAAACAAAATAATTAATTAATTAAACAGAGACACAATAGGAAACACCAAAACCAACAAGATCCCAAGAACCCTAGCGCATGCATTGCAATACAATCAATCAAATATTCCACAAACAAAACAACTAAATACATAGATAGCACGTATAAACCCTAACACATACATAAAATAACCAATCAATCATCGATAATCAAAACCCCTAACATACATATACATATACATCTATTCATGCTCGAAAAAATCCCGACCATATACAATACAACAATAAATCAACCAAACAATCCACAATCAACTGTAGAATATACCATATAAATATTCACGTATATATAATAAAACGGCAAGTAGGAGATGGAGGTTGCAAACCATAACAAGATTGTGGAGCATTTCGGGGTCCACTGCTACGAAATTCTCGTCCCAATCCTCGAGATCTTCACCGATGCCATCGGGATCGTCGGAGTTAGGAGCCACCTGGGCATGCTTCCTGCAGTAATCGATGATTTTGGACAATGTGTTGCCGGTAACGCCGTCCAAGGTTACGGCGTCTTGGGCACCCGGGCCCTTGATCATGCCCCGGATCGTATCTGATTGAACCACTACAGCCTCCTCGACGACGAAGGTCTCACCGTCGGAGCACTTCAGCGTGATCATTCTATTCGAAGACGTGGTCTCCGTTTCCTGTTTTTTTTCTGGAGGCGACATGGTCGTAGCAATTCTGCGAGTAAGACGAAGCTTAACCATAGGGGCGAAGTTAGGATTTGAAATTGCCCTAGACTAGGTAAAAAGCTGATAAACATACAAATATACAATATTTATACTATTATTAGTACTATATAAAACCAATTCCTTTTGTGATTGGATTCCACCTAGAAATACTAAAATATCTTTATAAGTTAATAAAGCTAAGAAACGATTTGGTAATTTTACCAACTTTGAAAAACCCACCACAATATATTTCCCCGTAATTCTCTCCCACACACATGTATGTGGTTTTAAAACTTGGAAACTGACATAGCAACTCCACTGATGGAGTGAAAACTTGAAAAAATGTGATGCGTGTACTCGATTACTAGTATATATATATATATTGGGGTGATTATTGGCACCCTAATACTTTTTTTTTTTATCCCCACTTTTTAAACTTCTCAAGGTTTCATGGAAAACACAAAAGGTTTACATAAAAAAAATGGCAATGTTAATTACTAAAATTACATTATTTTGAACAACTTTGTAGGAAATTTAAAAAAAAAAAAAAAAAAAATCTATGGTTTAAGTAGATTTTTTTATCATTTAATGAAATAAAATATAAATGGCCAAAAAGTCCACTTACATGAGAGATTTTAGAAATTTTTTTTTTATTTTTTTATTTTATAAAATTGTTCAAAATTATGTTCTCTAGTAAACAATATGGCCATTTTTCATAAATTTTTTTTTTTATTTTTCATAAAACCTTGAAATTTTTTTAAAAAAAGGGATACAAAGCAAGTTTTGAAATGTTAATAGAGGTCTCTAATTATATATAAACTAAACATGCAGCCTATTTTTTTCTTTCTAATTATATTATCGCAAACATTTGGATTGTAGGATATAGCCCCGGGTTAGTGGGCAATTTCTTACCTGGGCTAAGACTCCCTTAGAGATAAAATTCAACTTAACCAATATACAAAATAAAATGAAGTGAGGAGGGCTACCTGGGCTACAGCCTAGGGTAGCCCTCTATTTACCTCCGCCCTTGCCTGACCCTGGCTTATATATGAGCACTACTATATGGGTCGATTGTTGTTAGCCAACATATTAGCTGATGCCTACAACACACGCCCTATTAAAAATGCTCCGTCCCTCGTCTCCTTCGGAAACACTCACTCTCTTCTTGCTACAACAAGCACATATCTCTACAAATTTCTATTAGCAAACACTCTCAACCAACAAATACAAGGAAAAAAAAAACTGAAAAAAAAATGATGAAAAAACACACTCAACCAATGTACAGTACGACGAAAAAAAAAAAGAAAGAAAGAAAGAAAGAAAGAAGAAGAAAGAAAGAAAGATGAAAAAGAAGAAAAATAATAATATTAACTTTACCAAAAAATGAAACTTATTTTTTTGGATTTTAACTTGCAAAACCTATTTTTTTTTATATGAAAAACCTAGTTAGCTTTACAAAAAAAGCTAATTATCCTTAAAAAAAACATAGCTAACTTTACCAAAAATCTAGCTAATTTTACCAAAAACCTAGCTAACTTTACATAAAATCTAGCTAACTTTACATAAAATCTAAATAACTTTACAAAAGTTTAGTTAATTTTCCAGATCTGTGTGATTTTAGCAGCAGTGGAGAATCAGCGTGTGAACCTAGACCTTTGCTACTGTTGAAAAAAGGACAAAAAAATCAAGCTAAGAAATCAACTTGCGCCATCCCTAGTTCTCTCCACAGTTGAACACTAGCCACCATCCTTGTTGCACAACCTCTAGCATGTTGCTTCCAAGGTTAAACCATTTGAAACTGAATTGCTTAGTACTCCATCTCCTTCAAGAGCCATCTCATGGAGGGACTTCTCTTGTTTGAAGACCAATTTGATAAATGGGAAGAAGGTATGGTGTGGGTATAATTGGTCTAGAGGCCGCGCGGAGTGGGTTGTGAGTAACTAAAAGTGGGAGGCAACTATAATAGAGTTAACTCAAACCATGACAGATTGAACTAGACATGTCAATCTCAAAAGCTTAAACCATCCCCACAAGGGTTCACATGCTTGACCTTTCACAAGTTTCTTCAATAAGTTTTCCCTTTTTACTAGTTTTTTACTGTTTTTATTTTATTTTATTTTATTTTATTTATTTTTAAATTTTGGCAGTCTGTTAGTTGGTGTGTATTTAATGTCGGTTATCAATTTGTCTCACGTTCGGTCCACGGAAGTGGGCGTAAGAATCATTTCTCCTTATATATATATATATATATAGATATACTTTTTAAACGATTAAGGGTTTTATGACAATACCATATCTATAATCTTTATCTATCTATATATCTATATCTTTATCTATACTAAAAAAGTTTGTATCTTACAAAATCTTTTGATTGACCATTATACCTTTATTTAAAATTTTAAATACTTATTTACTCATCATATTTAACTATTTAAGAATGTTTATTTTTCAAAAAAAGAAAAAGAAAAAAGATATTGACATCCACTTCATGAATTTTATTTTACGCAATTTCCACTATTATACATCTATAACATCTATTCTAACCAACTTCTTATTCCTACCATAATTCCTACCTATAGAATGAATTTTGACTTATTGTGTTGAGCATCCATTCTAATGACTTAAGTCAACAAAAGGTAATAAATAATTAAATTTCCATTATATATATATATATATGGGAATTTATTAATAATAATAACCTATATCTATACCTATCTATTTATATCTATACTATATATTAAATATACTATCTATAAAAGTCTATATCTTGAAAAAAACTTTTGATTTCTTTTATTACCCTTAATAAAATCCATAAAAACAATAATGACCTGTCCTATTTATTGATAAATTCCAATTTAACGATGTTAAATTATTCTACCAATATTACGTTACCTGATTTGTTAATTTTAAAGAATCGTATTATAATGGAAAACTTTCAATGGAAAACTTTCACTATTCTTGGAAAGTTTATTGTCTTGAAAAAACTTTTGATTTCTTTTATTACCCTTAATAAAATCCATAAAGACAATAATGACCTATCCTATTTATTAATAAATTTCAATTTAACGATGTTAAATTTGTTGGGGAAATTCATCTATTTTGTAGAAAACGACACTAAACATTTATTAAAATTGTACAAGAATATAATTTACAACCCAAATTAAAAATCATAATTACAATGAAATTGAACATGGATAAATAAAATAATATTCACAATTTGAATTAACAAAAATCAACACAAGAAATATATTTAATTAAAATAAAATAAAGTAAGAAGAGCTAGCCTGTGGGAAAGCACGTGAAATCATGCTGTCTTAAAGGAACTATCGCCTTCTTACATACAGGTGTTGACGGACGATATTTTTTTTTTTTTTTTTTAAACCAGGAGATTGAACCTATCTATACTACCTATAAAAAGATGAATGTAAGAAAAACTTTTGATTGACTAATATACCCTTATTTTAATTTTTAAATACATAACTACCCACCCTTCTGCATATATAGGAAATATAGTAATATGGAAACTAAAATTCTAAAACACATACCTTAATATATAAAATACAAATAGGAATTCAAAAGAAACGGAAACTATAATTCCTATATAATAAATAGAAATATATGGGAATATGGAAAGTATAATTCTAAAACACATACCTTAATATATTCTAGAACACATACCTTAATATATAAAACACAAATAGGAATTCAAAGGAAACAGAAACTATAATATGGAAACTATAATTCTAAAACACATACCTTAATATATAAAACACAAATAGGAATTCAAAGGAATAGGAAAGTATAATTCCTATATAATAAATTGGTCAAGGCTTACGGTAAAATGATGTGAAATTAAGAGGTTTCAAACGGTCGTTCATAATATATAGTGAGGTCTGTTTAATATTTCACATCATTTTACATTAAAATAGTATTATCTGTCACTTGAATCTTATTATTTTAAATGCATATTGTTACATAAGATTGATAATTCTTTTAAATGCATACTGTTACATAAGATTGATAATGCAACATAGGATTAATGCAATATATGACTATTATGTTTTGCCTATTTTTTTTACTTTTTGTCTTCATATTTCTATCTGAAAATTAATTGAATTTTTCGATTGTATTCGAAAAGCTGTATCAAGGTACGTTATTTATTCCAAAATATTTTAACATAAATGAACATTTTTTTATATGCAATGAAGGCTATTGATATTTTTCCTATTTGTAGATGGCATTTCTTTTTTGTATACTGTTCCATAATAGGATTAATGCAATATAAAATTGTTATGATTTGCCTATCTTTTTACTTTTTGTCTTTATATTTATATCACAAAATGAATTGAATTTTTGGATTGCTTTCGAAACGCTGTTCATAGTATCGAGGTATGTTATTTCTTGCAAAATATGTTAATGTGGTCATAATTTTTTTATATGCAATATGTTAATGATATTTTGCCTATTTGTAGATGAGCATATATCTATGTTTTATATGCAATATGTTATTGATATTGTATAGTAAAATAAATAGGAAATAGTTTTATCATACTTTTTCGAGGGAAGCACAATAGTATCTTTAAAAATGACATCTCTTGAAGGTTTAAACTCTGTACAATATTAGTAAAATTTTAATTAAATTTTTAGATTTTAAGAAATAATATATGTCAATTTCAGATGAAATTATAACTACTCAAATTGCTGAACAAATCAACAAATACACACAATTAACTACTTATCAGAGAGAAAAATACATTGAAAGAGTGGGAGAAAGGAGAAGAAGGAGTACCGATACTGCAAAAAAGGGTTATTTTGATTATAATTAAAAAAATGTAATTTTAAACTTTATCTTTAAAAAAAAATGTAAAATCTTTATGTATTTATTATTTTGTATTTAAAAATATTCACGTGCAACGCACGTGTGCTATATCTAGTCTGGTTAAATAGATAGATGTTTTTGGAAATTATAAAGAAGGTAAGCACAAGTTCACAAGGAAAATCTGCATGCATTATCATTTATCTTGAAGCATATTTAACCCATTCGTTAGAGTTCTATAGCCAAAAGCTTTCATCACTGTAGGTATGCACTTCTCTCTCTTTGCACCGAATTATTGGAATTTTGAACTCAAATTACTAGATATTATTTACTTGTTTTTGTATTATTTCTTCTTCCTGCGCTACTAGACATAGATATTACGGAGCACAGTATTATAAATATTTATTTCTTACTTCTTATAGTATTATAGATATTAACAACGGAGTTGGTCTGGCGGCAAAAGGGTGAGCTGTAAACTTAGACATCTCGGATTCGAAACCAGTAAATCTCTCTTAGCCAGCCAATAGTTCGGACACCTCAATGCTTGGAAAAATAAATAAATAAATAAATAAATAAATAAATAGTATTATAGATATTTCGCATGATGTGTACGGTATACCTTCTGTAGCAAAAGAAACTTTATTACGTTATCGATTTAACTCCTCATTTTATAAATATTGACACCACCATGTTTTTATTACTATTATTCCTATTTTGCCCAACTCTTCGTCTAGCTATGATTATCATGAGAAAATAGCTTTGAATTATACAATAGAGTGATCTACCAATAAGGTAATTCAAATTCAATTCTTGCTTGAAGGAATTGAATATCTTTAATGATGAAGCCCCATTCATTCTTCTTTATTCTACAGAATACCCCAAGGAGTAAATTGGATATATGACACGAAGTAAATTGGCTGACTTTTTGGTGAGTTTACTCATTATCATTCTCGGTACTTCTAGATTTATTTTTATTTTTATTTTTATTTGGATACTAAAAATGGTTGACTCTTCAATGCCATATCAATTTAGTTTTTAAACATATTAAGCATTGTTACCATATTAAGCATCATTTGGAACATAACAAATTTGTATTCCCTGTTATAACATTTGGTGTCTTGCAGATTTGTGTGGTGGATTAAATCAATGCATTCTGTGTGCAATTTGAAATGGGTCAATAAAATGCTATTGCTTCCTTTCATTCCCGAGACGGATCAAACGAAAAACCAGGGGATTAGAAGGTGATATAGTTCAAAATGGTTTTATTCATGTAATCTCAGCTCGCAGTGACAGTATTTTTTATTTTTCTCTTTACATATCATTGTTTTGCCGGCATCATGCAACCTTACTCAAAACTGTGAAGCCGCTAGTAAAAGCTGATCGAAGGGAACAAAAAAGGCAGGTCCCGCTATATTTTCAATGTACACACTAAGGAGATGGACTTTCAACCTGCTTTACGTTTCTACACTTTGGCAAGAGGAGTCACCGGCGACGAATCGATGATTACAGGCACCAAGAGGAACCAAATTAATCTAAGGATTTTTTTTGTTTCTTGGTCTAATGCTTATTTCTTACACCATAACTGTTAAAGGCTGGGAAAAAAACGGGGAGTTTCAATTGATGAATCCAGTACAATTCTTTATGGAAGCACCATAGACATTAAAGAAGACGGGGTAAATCAATTCAATCTAATACAATGAAATTTGTACCTAGGGATACAGGTTTACAACTGTTAGGGGTATAGTTGTCAAAAAACTAATTTCAAAAGCTAGCTGGGCCTTAAAAAAGTTGGGTGAAGTATGAGGTTTTTGGGAAACTCTAGGATTTTTCTAGGCAAATCTCCTTAGTACAATGAATATGAATATTTTGGGAAAATGATTAGAATGAACTCATTGTCTTTTTTCATTAAAAGTTTAAAACAATAATTTTGAAACGGTCCAAAATGAAAATGAAGACGATTAATATGAAACGGAGGAAATACATAATTTAGTTGGGAATAGGCACAAAAGTTTCTTTTACTGATGTAGGGGAAATTCCATGATACCTTAAGAGTACCATACCCAGTAGTAAGTTGGTCACATTTTCTATGACTTAGGTAACATTTTGATAAATGATCACTTACCATAACATGTCATCACTTCTACAAAATATGACCACTTATGATAAAATGTGATACAATTTTTTACACAGCTTTAATAAGCAATTAGCTTTCTTTCTATCCAATTTATCTTTTTTCCCCATTTCATTATTCCCCCTTACAACATGCCAAATCTCCGTATTTTTTCCCCCTTTTACTTGAATGCTTAGCCAAATTTACTCGGGGGAGCATCCATCATATTCGCATCTCATTTGCTTTATCAACCAAGATCAATGTTAACATAAATGGTCACGGCATGAAGATATAAAATAAAATAAAATCAAAATTGATATAATAAATAAATTTTTTTTTTTTTTCCAAAACAAAACAAAGAATATCTAACACCTTAATTAAAAAGAATAAAGTGTTTTACTGTAGATATACTGTTCATGGTCACGTTTTGTGAGAGCTTTCACTGTAGATCAATTGTTCAGCCCTCATTTTAGTGAGAAGTTTCATTGTAGATCAACGGTTCATGCTTATTATTGTGAAAGCTTTCATTATAGTAGCACTTTTCATTGACTTTGTTACAATTGTCCCTTCTTTGCAATGATATCAATTTGGTTTTGGAGAGGTTATTATGGGTATTTAATATTGACTAACGTTTGGATTCAGAAGAGCAGCAATTTGTCCCCGCCTTTTCTTCTATCTCTTCCTCTGTTGCCATACGTTTGGTTATCAAATAAGTGTCTTTTTTTTTTCTTTTATTTTTTGGGGCTTGTGTAAAAGCCATGCATGTTTTTTTTCCTCCACTCAAATAAGTGCTTTTCTAATGGGGTAATTCTACGATACCCACAAGGTTTTTAGGGTACCATACCCACTTATCATTTGAAGTAACCCATTTACCATTTGAACTTTTGAAGTGGCTCACTTATCATTTAAAGTGGCTTAAAATGATCCACTTATTATTTGAAATGACCTATTTACCATTTAGTAATTACTTACCATTTGAAGTAACCCACTTTTTATTTCAAGGGACCTTATTGGTATGGCACCCAACTTCTATGCTTTAGCAATAACTACAGCAATATAATTTTATTTATAATGTCTAAGAAATCATCTTAAAAAATGATGTAAAACTTCATTTTGCTATTTATATACCTAACGTACTTATTTTATATTCATAGTCTAATACACAATATTGTCTTTCAGAGTTCAAATATCACATGACAATTTGGTAAATAATATTAGGCATGTCACGTCTACCTTCCTAGTTAAAAATAAAAATCGAGAAAATGCATTCCCATTATTATTATTCCAAATAAAAAACCAAAATTAAGACAAAGTGGAATCGATCCATGACGGAAGGGTTCGGGTCAGGCCGCCAGCGAGAAGCGACCCAACCCTTTTCCCAGGGCAATCTAGTTAATTTAATAAAATTAAAGGACTTGCCCATAAAATTCTGATATTACCAGAGGCAACTAGAAAGTTTAAAGAATCTTGCCCATCGGCCACTTCTCCAGTCTATATTACAGAACACGTATCCTTCCCCTCATTTCCTTTTTTCGTCTCGCCATGGCTTTGCCTCAGCATCACTTCCGACAAATCCATCATCAACAACAACAGCAACAACAACAACCCAAACCCTTGAGGTAAGTCTTACAAAGAAATGAAGCAAAAATCTTTATTTTCGAAACCCTAACAATCTTCAATATTCTTCAACATGTTCTTCAATCTTTCATCATCTGATTGATTTATTTTTATTGTGTTCTTCAGAAATTTTTACACAATCGACGGTCAGATTCAGCCACAGGTCGCCTATTTTAACGCAGCTAATTTCACAGATCAGTCTCAGCATCCTCCGTATATCCCTCCATGTAAAATCTCTCATCTCCACGACTCCACCCTTTTTCTCCTTACTGCTTGGTAGTGTTTTATTTTTTTATTTATATAATAAATTACTTTGTCTATTTCCCGAGAAACCGTAGGAAAAGAAAAGAATAGAAAAGAAAATTTTGGTTTCCGGAGAAAATCAAATTTTCGACTCAGCTAAGTCTTTAACAATTCCCTTGCTAAATTAGGTTAAACAATTTCGATTTTTAGGGCACTGATTTTTATTTATTTATTTATTTATTTTTCATCTTTTCCTTTTGTTGTCCTCAATTTTCTCAGCAACTAAACAGAACCTTATTTCTGTAAATGTTATATTACTCAAATTTATCTAACATTGATCCCTCATTGGTATTGTACTATTATATGTATGTTGTTTTTGTTGTTCTAGTTCATGTGCTCGGGTTGGCACCTGGTCCAGTAGCTGCAACCGATGGCAGTGACGGCGGGGGCGATTTGCAATGGAATTATGGGTTAGAATCAAAGAAGAAACGATTGAAGGAACAAGATTTCTTGGAGAACAACTCACAAATATCGTCTGTTGATTTCCTGCAACCGCGATCAGTGTCAACAGGGTTAGGTTTGTCTCTTGATAATGGCCGCCTGGCATCTTCTGGTGATTCGGCTTTACTTTCACTTATCGGCGATGAAATCGATCAAGAGTTGCAGCGACAGGATGCCGAGATTGATAGATTTCTCAAAGTCCAGGTCTGGTTATGTGAAAATACTTTATTAACTAATTGTAATGAAATGGGAGTTTTGGAATTCATTTATTGTAGAATTGCTTAAGAAAGGGAATTATCTTACATTGACACTGTTCCATTAATCTGCATTTTAGTATTGTAGTTATGTGGGTCTTACTGTATATAATGATTTTGCATTTATGCTGAACTCTTTGGATCATATTTGTTGGGTTTACTGTAACTAATTGATTTAAGATTGTGATTCAGTTATAGTTTTTGAATTGAATGCATCAATTAAATTTCCGCATACCGCTTGTAAATGATTGGTATGTTACATGTATTTGGTTTGTATGGAACTCATACCTGTGAACTTGTAAATTGATACTTGTGGTTTATGAAGCGTTTGGTAAATCTCCACTCAGTGAATTGGTGAAGCCAATTAAAAAAACAAAAACCCTGATAGAATCAAATGAACTGGATTCCTTAATATATATGCAAATTTCTAAATTCTAATCATACACGAGGTCATTCTTTTTCCTCTATTCGAGGAGGGAGATCTGTAATTTAGTTCACAAATTTATGTCAAATCAGTAACCATGAAATACCATTGTCATATGATTATTTGTGTGTCACCAAATAATTTCTTACGTATTCTTTCTTTATTTTACTTTATTCACTTCAATAGGGTGACCGATTGAGGCAAACAATCTTGGAGAAAGTTCAGGCAAACCAACTCCAAACTATATCACATTTTGAAGAGAAAGTCCTTCAGAAACTGCGCGAGAAAGAAGCAGAGGTGGAAAACATCAACAGGAAAAATATTGAACTTGAAGAGCGAATGGAACAATTGACTATGGAATCGGGTGCTTGGCAACAACGGGCCAGATACAACGAAAACATGATCACCGCCCTTAAGTTCAACCTTCAGCAAGTCTATGCACAGAGTAGAGATAGTAAAGAAGGGTGTGGCGATAGTGAGGTAGATGATACAGCCTCTTGCTGCAATGGTCGTGCCATTGATTTCCACCTGCTTTGCAAGGAGAACAATGACATGAAAGAGTTAATGACTTGCAAGGGTTGCCGAGTCAACGAAGTGTGCATGCTTTTGTTACCTTGTAAGCATCTCTGCCTCTGTAAAGATTGTGAAAGTAAGCTAAGTTTTTGCCCTTTGTGTCAGTCCTCTAAGTTTATTGGCGTGGAGGTCTATATGTAATGGAATAATGTGAAAGCTCCAATGTGATGTTATAGTTATATGCATTGTTCTTGTCATTTTGATGAATGCTTCTTTGTTGTTGTCTTGTGCTTTCTTTTCCCGCACTTTGTATTGATGTCTTGCATATTAAGAGTGCTATGCATCTCTTCCTTAATTTGTCCTATTGATTGCAGAAATTGTATTACTTTCTTTTGTGTTATTTGTTGGTTTTAATAGTTTGAGAAATGCCTAGGCTGTAATTGTTTCTGGTTCCCATATTATTAAACAGCCGTCAACTAGCTGTGCCATTGTTCATGGATTAGCGTAAATTTAAGTTTATGCTTGGTTTTTACTCTTGGGTAGACCTTGTCGGATTTTATTCTTAGATGGTCAACAAAAGTTGTAGAGAGAGAGAGAGAGAGAGGGAGAGGGAGGGGGGAGGGGGAGGGAGAAGGAGATGAAGAGGGATTGTACAATGACTGGCTGGCATATGTGCTCAATTCTGGCTTGCATATGTGCTGAAAAAGAATTGAAAACATTGATATATTTTTTAGTGTACTTAGTTTTTCTATTCTTTCTTCTTTTTTTTGGTGGGGGGGGGGGGGGTTGGGTTGGGTTGTTTTGAGTTATTTTTTTGATAATAAACTCATTGTATTAATCTGAAAAGACAAATACAAAATTGGACAAGGAGTCCAAAAAGCGAACCAAAAGAAAGGGCAAAAAAAGGACAAAGCTCAACCCCTACAAGCCATGCAGCAAAAAGAAAACAGGCTATCACATGCCAAACAGAACACCAACAGCCTAACAGCAAAAGACCCAAAAACAAATCAAGGGCCCCCAAGAGCACTTCTCTTGAGTTTTTTATATTATGACAATGTTATTTGTTATTTAGGAAAGCTTGTGTTATCTTCTTATAATTTACATCAGGGCTGTCTACTTCTATTTTAGGCCTAATGCTTACTAGACCTATAGCTAATAACTTGAGAGGTTATATGTGAATATGATTACTTCATGTATAGAGATATGCAATGATATGCAGTGAATGTTTATTTTTATCTGTGATTAGGTAGAAAGCTCATCTGTAGTGGGAAACTAGAAAAAGTGTTGAGAATGTTGGTCTCTATGGTTTAATACTGAACAAAGGCAATTGGTCAAGGCATTGTTTTCGCATAATTTTGTTCAAAAGATGTTAGGTTGATTAAGGAGAAAGACAAACCTATATTTGGAATTACATGTTTTTGGGGTCCTCTGTCCATTTGTTGTCTTTGCGTGTGTAGGCATGAGTATTCAACACTAGAGTTCACGATGGCCCAGGATGGGATGAGTTTTGCTAACTTGTCTAACAGACGAATAATTAGATGAGATGCTTTAGAAAAAGTTGACTTGGGTCTTTTTTACAATTTGAAAAATGTCTAATATTAGAGTATCCTGATTAGAACAGTCAATTTTAGAGAACTAAGTAGAGTAAGTTAGATTTGAAGAGGTTGGTTCATTAACTAATGGAGCTCTTTATTCTGCTGAGGTGACATCTGATAATCTTCTCATCATTGACTTGCACTAGTTATCAAAATGATGTGATCTCACTGTGATTGGACTTGTTGTATGGTAGTTTATATATCTGTCTCTAGAATCTCAAGTGATCAATGCTTATCTGAATGACGTGGCATAACAGCTGGTTCTTTCAGAATACTTGATGTTTGCAGTAGAAGATTTGTATCTTTGTAACTTGTAACGGTTGTAGGACAAACATGGCAAGGATTCTCAATTATAAATTAAAAGAAAATCATAAACTGAAGAATGAATTAGAACTAATGAACATGAATGAAAGGGAAAGGATTCCCTCAGCTAGGATACTCTTAAAGGTTTTAAAGGCTGGTATCTCCAGATGAAACAAAATAATTAAACACTGCAAACACATTTACTTAGTTTTAATTTCATGTGATTGCACATTCTAGAATTTTGGACTCCTTGAAACAGAGGTTGGATTACATGAAGAGCACAGAAGGAGTGGATGGCATGTGTAGGAAGCAAGATGGTTGTTCCTTTATTGGCCCTACCATTTTCCTAGTTGTATATGATAGTCATTTGGATTTGCCCCATTGTTATCCTTTCAGATAGAATTCAAGTGAGGACTCTTGGCCATAACCATTTTTTGTTAATCATCCCTGTGTTATGTAAGTTGCCTGCTTTAGATGGTTGCTAGGATTTGCTAGTCTTCTAGGCAGACTTAAGTTGATATTTTGGAGATTCCTTGAAGCATTGTTGGGATTGTGGGACTTGTACTGCCTGTTGATCTCTTCTATACGTGGTGTCGATAAACTAGAAATATGCATACTGGTATAAATTAGAGAACTATAGAGATGGTTAGCTAGCCTTTATTATGATTTGGTTAATGGTATAAATTAATACTGGTGTGGATACTCTTATGTAAGTACAGAGACTTGCCTAATTTGCTGAATTATGTGTAATTGAGACTCATGAAGTCAAGTCAATGATAAATTTCATGGGCAAGTTTAAATTGAGGTCATTAGATCTTATTTTACATTATGTGCATGAAATCATAAGTGAAGGTCTCAGATTTCCCTAGTCTTGAAAATGTTATTGTGTGAACTCTGTACGTGGTATCAGTGCTTGCATTTGAGATGGAAGCCTCCAAGAAGTAGAAGCTGTGTTGTATTTGAGCTCATGTTTAACATTTGGTAGCACGTTTTCTTGTAGAGGAATTGGTAACTAAACTAGTTTTCTCTAATGACTGGATCTGATATGTGACCATTTGCTGTTGTCTAGTGTGTCCTAACAACTTATTAGGCAAAATGTGTTGATGGCATATAGTTAGTGAGCTTGGATTACTGTTGTAAGACATCTGTTCAAAGTCTAGGCCGTTTAACATGGGCCTGCTTACCTTTTTGGTTAAGTTGTAAAAGAGGTGAAAAAGAGTGTATTTGGGGGCTTTATCTTTGTTCATTAAAAGACAATATCTTTTATAGGCAACCCCTTAAAATGAAGCACTTAACTGGATTCATTTCCATCTGAAAGTGAGCTTGATGGAGTGATGGGGGAGGGTGTTGACTGCATGGTTCGTTAGTCTACGAACTGGTATTTGCCGTTGCATGAAAATTATCGTTGCTGGTTAAGACGATCTTTTTGTATTAATGATAATTGATGTCCCATTTGGATGCTTTTTTTTTTTTTTTTTTTTTCACCCAAAATAGAGAGGACAGCTATTGTTAAAATTCCTGCTAAAAATGGCCTGTTTGGTGATAGAGAGTTTGAATTTATTCTGAAAATCACAGAACAGACAGATTACGTTTGGTGGAGTTGGTGCTGCTGGGGATTAGAGCAGAGGTGGTTGAGGATGTGGTGTGGGTGTTGGCATTTGATTTTGGAGGTTGGAGTTGAGTCGTGCGGTTTTTATTTTATTTTATTTTTGGGATTAAGGCTTTGTTGAATTAAGGTTAGAGAGGAAGGATGCTGTTAATAGTATGTGATTAGAGTATACGAGTAAATGTGAACATCCCAAATCATGCTTCCCTTCATTCTTTTTCTTGGCAACGAAATCATATAATTGACAAATTTTTGGATTGACAAATTTTTAAAGGCAGTGCATCCCAAATCATCCTTCCCGTCTTCTGTTTCTTGGCACCTAAATCATTTATTTGACAAAGATTTAAAGGCAGTGCAAGTATCTGAGATCATAATTCGAACAGTTTAGCGTTCGTGTACCCGTACACTACGTTTGACACTTCTTCTTGACCTCTTTTTTTTTTTTTTTTTATTTCCTCCTCTTGGGCTTGTTTGAAAATTTAAAAAATTGGATCAAATTAAATCATATCCATAACTATTACTTTCTCCGTTCTTATTTAAGTGGCATACTTTCATTTTTGGGATGTTCTAAAATTATTATCACATTAAAAAAGTCAATGATTTTTCTTACTCCCTCCTCTATTCCTAAATAAGTGGTTGACTTTTTTTTTTTTTAGAGGATGTTTTAAAATTAATGTCATATTTCAAAAGTCATTAATTCTTTTTATTTCATCTCTTAAAATACCTTAAAAAAGTATTATCTCTTTTACTAGTGTTTTGTACACTTGAGGGTAAAATTGGAATGTCAAAACACTTATATAGCTGGCTGTATCATTTTTGGAGGACATCTTGTCTTCCTTCCTTATGTACTACTCTTAGTATTGCTTTATTAATAAAGTTCTTTCACGTTGTTTATCACAACAACAACACAAAAAAAAAAAAAAAAAAAAAAAAAAAAAAAAAAAAAAAAAAAAAAAAAAAACACTTGTATTGATGTAAAAATATTTAATAATGTTTATTTAAAAAACGTGTTTTTTCAAAGGAAACGATTAATTTGGAATGAAGGGCGTATTTGATTTCTTAAAATACCTTTGAAAGAGTATTCTCGCTTTTATAATGTTTTATACACTTGAGGATAAGATTAGAATGTTAAAAGATATATGTTGATATGAAAGCATTTAATAGGGTTTCCTAAAAAAAAACATGTTTTTTTAGAGGAGGTAGTCAATTTGGAACAAAGAGAGTATTTGCTTTTTAAATAAACCAATTCTCAATCGGTTTGAAAAAATTGTGTTTATGCCTTGTTTTTAGAACAAAGCTGAACTGTTTGACAGGTAAAAAAGATTGACCAAACAATAGGGTGTTCATGGTTTTGGTTAAAACCGAAAACCAAATTGAACCAAACCAAACCAGTCGGTTTGGTTTGGTTTTTTTGTCATTAGGTTTGGTTTTGGTTCCAATTTTAGAAAACCGAATTAAATTGGTTTGGTTTTGGTTTTGGTTTTTATGTTTAAAAAACCAAACCAAACCGAAAACCGAAAAAACTGAAAAAATATTTTATATATATATATATATATATATATATATAATTTTATATATTACATATTAAACTTAGTTTGTAAATTTTCTATTCTAATAAGGGAAGAATAGGTAATAGATTCAAAATAAACTTAGTTTGTAAATTTTTTATTATAGTAAGGGTATAATAGGTAATAGATTCAAAATAGTAGTATACTATTGGAAGAAAGACGTTTGGAATAAGCTTGTTTCTGTAGATTTTAACTTTCTTATTATTTTTCCTTTATTAAATTGGCATGTATTAAACTAGTTATTAATGTTGTGTGAGATATTGACACGTATTATGTTGGAGATTTGAACTTGGATTTACATAAGTCAATACTTTTCCATTTTGATATAATGTTTAATGCTTTTTTTAGATGCTAATGTAATGATTTTATTAAAAATATTTTTATTTAGAGTTTGGTTTGTCATTTTTTCCATTTTTAATTATTTATTGCTACTTGATAGGATAAAACCAAAACCGAATTGAACCAAACCGAAATTTTATGGTTTGGTTTGGTTTGGTTTTTTTATAGTATGGTTTGGGAAAAAAAAAAAAACTGAAGTATAATGGTTTTGGTTTGAAATCTACCCTAAAACTGAACCAAAATGAATCACGAACACCCCTACCAAACAGTGTAAAATTAAAACTGATTAAACTTATCTCCAACTGGTAAGGTTTTTAGGTTTGCCAAACAGCCCCTTTAATATGTTCTTAGTAGTATACAAAAATCACTCCCATGACTCAAGTGGCTGGGCTGCATTTTACCAAACCAGCTTAGGCCCAATAAGTTAATTAGACAGGGAACGGCTATTGCAACCCCCCATTCTTATAACCCCACCCCTTTCTTTTTAGTTTTTAAGATTTTATGAAAAATATAAAAGGTATTTACAAAAACCAGTCACTTGGTCTACTAGAAAACATCATTTTGAATAATTTTGCAGAAGAAAGTTTTTCCAAAATCTATCGTTTAGGTAGACTTTTTGGCAAAAAATGAAATAAATGCTATAAATAGCTAAAAAGTATATTTAAACGATAGATTTAGGAAAAACTTTTTTCTACAAAGTTGTTCAAAATGATGTTTTCTAGTTGACATCACGGCCGGTTTTTATAAAAACCTTTTATATTTTGTATAAAACCTTAAAAACCTAAAGGATGTGGGGTGAGGTGATAAGAATGGAGGGTTGCAATAGCCATTCCCAATTAGACATGATTCTGGGTTTTGTGTAGTCCAAATCTAAGCAAGATTTTAACAAGAAATGAGTGGATGTTAACACACCCTACCATTTTTTTAAAGTAACTTCACTTGACCTTACTTCCCTAGTTTTGAGAAGGATTTTAAAAATTAAAAAAATAAAAAAAAATTTAAAGAAATTAAAATCATGCCCTATCCCCTTCATCATAAAAAACTGTCGTGGGGAGAGTGGAAAAGGGAGGGATTGAACCTGACTCAAAAATTAATCACAAATATAATGATGTTAGTTAAGGAGGATTGGGCTGCATATAAACTAGTTCCTTTTTTTTTTTTTTATGGGCTAAGAAAACCAGGAGAAACAAACAAAACAAAACTAAAGAATAACAAAAACTAAGACCTACTATAAACATCTCTAAAGCAGAATTTCTTTACAGTTACTGGTAATCTATCAACCTCCAAAAAACCAAAAAAGTCTTCGTTCACCTGCTATTAAAAATGGGAAAAAAAATATAGGGATAATTACATTTTATTCCTTTAGGCACTATTTGGTTTGTGGATTTTATTAAGGAAAAGAAAATTTTAAAGAATTGTACTTTCTTTATTTGGTTGCAATGGAAAATTTGAAGAAGAAAAAGAATTGAAATAATTTTAGCTTAATATCATTTTATCTTTTCCTTTCGTTTTCTTTCCTCATCATTTTTTTCCCTTTCTATTTTATTTCTTGATAGAATACATGAACCAAATAAGAGGTTAAAGTTTGACTCGTCTATTATTTTACCTCATTATTTCTTTTGTTACAACATACTCCTTATGGTTCTAGGCAATAGCATTGTGTATCTCTTTTTATACAAGAAAGATGAGTGAAATCAACGGCAAACAATATATTCATGTTCACATGTAACTAACGGGAGGCAAAGTATAATTTTCAAACTATAAGGAGTAAATTGAAAAAGTGTCAAACTTAGAAGGAATAAAGTATAATTTTTTAAAATAAATATATTATATTTTCATCTATGGTGGGTCTAATAAAGCAGGTTTGGCAATCAAATATTCTAATTTTTGACCCAAGTGCGTGTCCAATTATTCATCAAATTTAGAACTTTGGATCCAAACTTTACTAATTGTGAACAAATTTACAGCAATCGGGTAATTGGATACCCAATGTCATCTCTAATTGTCTACCCACCCGCGAGCGAAAACAAAATATCCGAGCTTGAGGTTGAGCCAACACCAAAATTTTAAGAGTTCCGAGCCGAGCCGCTAATACATCATCTAATTCACAATGTATAAACTATAATAATAATAATAATAATAATAATCGTTATCTCGAACTTTTCTCCTCTAATTTTTCCTTTTAGGATGGTGGAAGTCTTGGGAAGCAAGTTTTGTTATTGTAATTTAGGACAAAAGTAGGAAGGGAGTGAGAGAGTGCCTTTTAAAGAAAAAAAGAAAAAAAAATAGAGAATAGAGAAGGGAGAGAAGATTGATGAAACTTTTTTCTAATCATGCCTTAGAAAGTGATGACAAAGAGGAAAGTGA
Organism: Liquidambar formosana; assembly: GCA_039720395.1. Taxonomy (NCBI): domain Eukaryota; kingdom Viridiplantae; phylum Streptophyta; class Magnoliopsida; order Saxifragales; family Altingiaceae; genus Liquidambar; species Liquidambar formosana. The sequence continues at coordinate 27,275,946 of CM077833.1, forward strand.
ATATGCTTCCCCCATGATTATAAACTATCTGCAATCACTTCCACCTCCACTTCCACCTCCCACCGCAAACCCCAGCCGATCTAAGTCCTGTCATGCCCCTTTCCCTTTTTTCACCACCTCTTTTTATCATTAAAGGGTCTCTCACTCCATATATCTAAAACCTATATATATATATATATATATTACCATAATAATAAAAATAATTTCAATTAACGAAGAATGACTTTACTTCAGTTCAATCATCTAACACCTCCTTATTCCCTATAAAGCTGTTTTTTTTTTTTTTTTTTTTGGCTCTTCTTTATTTTGTGGGGTCTCTGCAAAATGCCAATATTTTCTGAGGCTTCCCTCCACTTTGTATGTCTTACCTTTTTTTTTTTTTTTTTCATCAAAGGGATGTTAGTACGTCAGTGAGTTTTATTTTTGGATTCCAAATTTATACTTTCTACACCCAGTTAAAGTTATTCCTATTTTTCTAGTCTACAGTTTGTTGCACAACTGAACATGTACCTTGTCATGCCCAATGGGGCTTATACCCTGGTTATCAAGGCAGAGTTGTTGCTCAGATTCAAGGGTGCCCTAAAAAATTGCATTATGTGTCACATCATTTCTCTGGAAATGGGTGAATTTGGACTTTTTATTCTTATTTTAAATTTTAGCATTTGCAATCTTAGGGCAATGCCATCTAGTGATCCATAGCCCAAAAATGGTGATCATTTCATTATAATAAAAATCAAAATAAAAATGGTGATAATTTCTTTTCGTCTGTCCAAAATGAAAAAAAAAACTATTAGGCATGTTTGGTATCAACCATATATTCCTAAGATTAATGGACGAGATCTTCCAAGGAAAATTAGCCTCCCAAATCTAATTACCCGTACTTTCTAGTCAGCAAACTTTTATTCGCAGACCAATTTATTGCTCCATTACCTTCCCTATAAATATGATAAAACTTTTAGATTTATTCCTCTTTCTCAAATAATCTTGTTGCAGTCATTTATATTACTAAAAATTCCACCAACATCTTTCTAAATTACTCAAACTACTAATTACTCTATTTGCTTCATCACTTTTTGATAAAATATTTCTCAAAATCCTTATTCTTGGCCAGAAGAAGACCATTTGTAAATGTAATTGCTTTCATTTTTGGAATCATAACTTCATTATCAAATTAATAATACTCCGTTTCAAAGAAGTTTAGTTTGTGAAGCAACAGGTGAAAATTCTGTAACTGTTGAACATTTTTAATCTTAAAAAAAAAAAAAAAAAAAAAAAAAAGACCTATTCCAAGTATTCATTTAAAACAAAATTATATAAATTTCTTTCATGTACATCTAGACTATTTTGGAATAGCGAAAAAGAACAATGATAACAATAATTATGATCGGATTGTTGCTGCATAAGTCTTACAATAAGTCTTACATGACGCACATCGTAGACTCCACACATGTATTATAACATGCATTAATCACAAAGTAATGATTTGATTATCGATAACGACTCACAAAATAACGAATTGATTATCGATCACGACTGTGATTAGTATCTCCTAAATAACGAGTCTCACCTACGTGGATAGTACGTATATATGTGCTAAACCACCTCTCTTCATTTGGTTAGTTGGTTTGATTGGTCGGTAGAGGTAATAGCTTATTTTGACCTCGTCCGACAAGAATGCTAATGTCACTGTCATTAAACGCGTGGTTAAGTGTCATAAAACTTTAATACACCATAGACCCTACAGCCTACATGAAAAAGCTTTGCACCTCTTGGGTTAATTTTCCGTCAATTAAACAGTGATTAAATCTCGCCATGTCAGCATGAATGCAAATATTAGGATGGACGTACTGTTTGACGGTTTTATTCACTTGATCATAGTGTATAAAATCCGAGTCTGATTAAATGAGTTTCAGTTAATATGATTCGATTTGAAAAAGGAAAAACTAAAAATAAAAATAGCATGACATTCATATGATCAAAATAAGTGAAACCCAGCCATCGATCAATAGTCAGTTTAATTGGATGTTTTCCTCTAAGTTTAGTTTGTTGTTGTACTTGAGCGGTGATTCTTGTTTGTACATGTAATAGCCTATGTTTTGATTAATAATAACGTTTTTTTTTTTTTTTTTTCCTGATAAAAAATATAAAGATAAAAATGAATATATATAGCGGGTTTAATCTTTACTTTGATGTTAACATAGCGATGATAGTAGAAAAAAAATAATTAAAATAAAACGTGGAGGGTGCAATTGGTGCGCCAACTAAATGACTACATCCAGATCAAATATTAAAAATAAAATAAATAAAAAGATTTAGGATAAAAGGAAAAACAAAGACTTCATCAGACCACTTCAAAACTTTTTTCTTGACATGATTGACTAGCCAAAAGAGGTTTTCTCGGTGGATAATTAGTTGGCAATAATATTTGTATGATTATCAAAATATGTGAAGAAAAAAAAAAAAAAAAAAAACCAACCCACATACACGGGACAATCTGGACCGACCAAATAATGCAAATCATTTGATGATAATGCACGTCCCCATAACCGATAATTCCATCGCCATCCGATCAATCGTTAATAAATTTCACCAAATTTCGATGAGATCAGATTGCAAAATTTTTTAATTATATCATGAATTATTGGTTGTGATCATTAAGAGGGGAAAAAAAAAAAGAAAAAAGAAAAAAAGGAAAATGGCACTTTAAGCATTTGCTTTGTAAGAAATGGACGTGAGAGGTGGGTCTTCATATATATGCATGAAATGATGGTGAGGATGATGGAGGGACCCAGAAGGGGTTTTTGATCATCACTTGGGAATCCCTTGGATTGAGGAGTAGTAGAGGAGCAGGCGGCAGCCTTGAAACCGTGGGACCCTCTCCCACACACACATAACCCTTTTTTTTTCTTCTTTAACGTTCATCAGCCACAGTATAAAAAGAAGAGAAGAAGAGAAGACGAAAAAAAGAAGGTGATGTGCATGTGATCCAACAGCCTTTATGTTCCCCTCTTCTAACCAAATATACAAAACCACCATTCCATGTGTCTCTTTTTTGACATTCGGTGACTCTACTTTTTTGGTTAATCATGTTTTGGTCTTACAAATATTATTAATTTACCTTCTTTTTTTTTGGTTAAAACCTCAAATAATAATTATATTATTGATTATTTAACATATATGGTACTCTGGTATGATATTTTATGTAGAGTCGTCCCTGAAGGCATATTTCTATTTTGGTATTGCCTCCCATATTAATTCTTTCGCAAAAGTTTGTTCCTGAAAGGTGCATATGCAAAAGACTGTACATGGTGCGAGTGTTAAAGGAATTCAATAGTGATTGATCACAAAAAGAAATGTAAAGTTGATTTTTATTATTATTATTATTTTTTTAAAATTTTAGGCTGAGGAGTGTGAAGTTGAACTTAAGATTTTCTGTTTCATAATTTCCCATGTCCACCTATGGGCCATGGGTTATGTTATATACGTACTAACTACTAGCTTAACTACCACCAGGGGTGGAGGTTTATTGTGGTTCGCCCTTGATTGGGCCATATGACCTTTTATTGTCATTAGTCCTCCTGGGTCAAGAGATAGGTGTTACTATAGAAACGCTCAGGTGCCATAGACTAATCATTTTTTTTTTTTTAAAACCTTTTTTACCCAATTAAAGAAAAAAAAAAAAAGAAGGAAAACCCCTAACAACTTAACTGGGCCCATCTTCACACAAGCAAGATGAGCCATGGTTCAATGATCACACCTATCGAGCGCTTATAATTACTGGGAACTCCTAGACCCAATATCCCATCAAGCTAGTAAATTGAATGAACATCTTTTGGTGCAAGTGTTGTACAGTAGAATATACTGCCACCACTCAATTATGTATCCTGTATACATGACAAATCTTCTCACGTTTATAGAAGGATATTCTTCACGTAGAAGATGAATTGACGTCTTTAACAAAGAAAGAAAAGGGAGACAGAGAGAGAGGGAAAGAGGAGAAAAAAAAAAAAAAAAGAGCGAAAAGAAGAAAGAAAGAAAGAAAGAAAGAAGGAAGAAAGATAATGGAGGAAAGACATATCTTCTTGTTCTCTCCTTTTAATGTAACTCTAAAGTGTGTTAAAATGAGCTTTCTTTTGTTGATAAGAAACCATGCAAGTCTATATCTTTGGTATGGAAAACCCTTTTGGACCAATGCTAAAGAGAGTACGTACTCTTGGAGGAAGCTGCTTTTTAATGTCTTTTGTTTAAAGGAATATTACAACTTTTGCATGGAAACCAAACCCCTCAATTATTCTAATCTATTCCATTTATCAGATTCCTTCCTATCTAATCAATGATATACCTTATTCCTTTATTTCATTTTGGTCAGAATGTGGGATCTGGATTTTGAGACCTAAGGATGTATTTTTGTGTACATTTTACGTTGTATAAAGAAAACAAAAAGTGTCTGTGCGCTTTCTTTATTAAATGTAAATGTCCCGATTAATCCCATGACATACAACTGGTCAAAATATAGCTGTGGGGTATATATATTTTTTCCCCTTTTTTATGAGAAGGAGATTGGGGATCAAAAGCCTCATCCTCTTTTGCGGAAGAAAAAAGGGTTAGGATGTAACTATGAGTCAAGTCATTTAGCGGCTAGTTTTGTTATCGATCTTGATTTATATTCTTGACAAATTTCGTAACACCTTAAATTATTGGAGGTTCAATAATCTTCTAACATGATATCAGAACTCCGATTAGAGAAGTGTCTGAGAATAAGTCTTATATATATTACTTCCATTTATTTTTATTTTTTTCAAGTTAAATATATGTAGTTTAAATCATAATCTTTTTCTTATAAAGTTAACGTGATCTAAAGTTGAATAAGGTCATAAGATGGCCTTACACCTGGCTAGAAAATTTTCATTCAAAACGTACAAACAAAATATCTCAACACGATTTTATGTCAGATCCATCTAGTACAATTAATCAAGTAGCTAGTGTTGTGTACTATACATAACAAGCTAGCATGAAAAATACAGTAGAAACAGCTATCAAAACAACAAGATTTTAAGTACTTCACCCACTGCGGTAACATGCATAACAAAACGGGAACCAAATAGTAGAAACAGGCATCAAAGCAACAAGATTTAAGTACGTACTACTGCAAAAATCTCTCCAATAAAGCTTCCCTTATTACCACAAAAAAAAAAAGGGAGATGATCCTCTCCTATTACCTTTTGAAGAGCGAAGCCTACTCTCGTAACTCCACTAGGAGTGTTCTCAATGAAATACTAAATGCTTACAAGTGTAATGACAAAAAGGTTAAATAAAAGGAATATGGAGAACAAATAGTATGCGTTATACATGCAATAACCAAGTTCCTATCTTTTTGCCAAAGGGAGGAAAAAAAAAAAAAAAAACCCAAATTCCTATCCTGTACATGCTTGTTCTTGGACTCTCATCTTTTAATCTTAGATTAGATAGCGCAAATTAATGAAAAGCGAGGAATGGTCGGAATCAAGGTCTCCTGCTGACTATAAGTTTGGTAATATTCGTAACCCATCAAAGTATCTTGTATTTAGGCATGCGTGATTAGAAACTGTTTATGCTTTTTGAAAATCGGAATTTCAACTAGCTTAAATCAAGGGTGAGTCATGGGCCAAATCCAGAGATACCTTAACATGATAATTAAATAAGCAGAGTAAAAAAGGACTTTTTAACTGGTTGGTCTTTGTCTGGTGCACTAAGTAGGAAGTGTTTCCAACACCACCGAACCATGGTTGGACGTTGCAAAGCAGAAAGGACTTGAACAGTAAAATATTTTAATTAAAAAAAAAGTGCTCACTACAAGGAAAGCTTGTAGTCGAAGAATCAAATAGACTCAAGGGTGCACATAAATTGCAGAAAATCCCCCCAAAGTATGGGTGTCAGCAATTAACCTCCTTTATGATTTAATTTTGTCAATGTGCCTTTTTTATTTTTTTATTTTTGTTAATGTGCCCCACCATCATTCGCTGTTCATGAAATTTGACGAAAATTAGTCACATGACTATGCACATGACATCGTTAACGGACTCGTGTTGCCCAAAATAGCTGAAACCTTCACTGGCGTTATGGCCAATTAGGTGGCCATCGACGATTGGTCTTGTCTTCCAACTGAACGAGGGGTACATTGACAAAATTAAAAAAAATATAAAGGGGTTATCTGTTGACCTCCCATACTTCAGGGGGTTTTCTGCAATTTACCCTAAAACCTTATGCAGGATTGGATCTCCTACAACAACTGTCAACCAACGATGGGTTTTTCAAGGATACCTACCTTGTAACAAATTTGGAACCTATGAGTGGTGGAACCGAAATCAAAATAATTTTCTCCTCGATTACAACAAAAGCATGCATTACTCCATAATTATTGAATCAGTAATTTTTTATTTTATTTTTTATTTTTTAACTTCATATAGTTAATTAAACATTTTTATTTAGAAGATTAGAAGAAATTAGACAACAGAATTCTATTGATTTTATTGTTTGGTTGAAGAGATTAATTTCGTAGGTTTTCTATTTCCTTTTGGTCACTTATGTTTATTCAGGTAAAATATCATAAGAGGGCCATCTATATTCATGTTATCATGTAGTCTCATTTTTTCCAAGAGCTAAGACTAATATCCGAATAGATAGTGATACAACCACCTAAAAGGCATGGCAACAAGTCATTAAATATTTTCCCGTACGTACCATTGAATTATCAATAGGATTTATCTTCAAATATAAAAAAATTGAAAACTGAAAAAGAATTGACAATTAATTTGATATAATGTCAATGAATTATCTACCATTTAATTTAAGATTTTCTTTCCACAATCAACTCCAAATATCAAGGGTTTATTTTCTACAATCATTGAAAACTAACACTTGATTGCTAATAAAAAAACTAACATTCAATTCATGCACTCTCCCCCGTAGGGCCTATTGGACCATTCTTGCATCGACATTTTAAAAAGATACAAATTAGAAAAATCTTTTCTTTAAGTGTTTCTCACCTATTATCAGCTTGTAGCCTAATAACATTCCTCCACTCCTGTAAGGGAAAGGTTTGGGTTTGAACGAGTACGAATTCAATGCTAAGTTTTTTATGGCTCAGTTTAAAAGTTGCACGCTATTGATATTATTTTGATAATTTCATTAGTAAATTTTTAGTCCGAGTCATTTAATACGGAGTACATCATTGTTCCCTTGTGCAATATAATATTATTATGTTCTTATCTTCTAATCAAAAAAAAAAAAAAACCCGTAACTAATTAGGTGGATCTAACCATCCATTAAAAGCATGCCACATGCCAAACAATTCAAAACGGGGCCTGCCACGCTGCACGATAGCATAGAACCACGACTGGAGCTTTAAACTCCTGCCCCGGCCGGACTGCCACATGAGTCTGGTCTTATTGGGGAAAAAAAACTTAGCATCTTCCATAATCCAAATTTAGTAAGCATTTGTGTTAGTGCCTTGCACCGTGGACCGTGTCCCGTGTGATTGATCATGGAAGAAGGATTTTGAAAGAGAAGGACAGAGGTGTCATTTTCACAACACAAGGGACAAAGCCCTGGGCAAATGCACTAGAAAGACAAACGGGTATCTTGTCCGGTCGATTAATTTCAGAGTGCCACATCCTCGTGGGATCCCATATCCCCTCGTGACCCATAAATCCTTTCAGTTTTTCTTTCACATAGATCCACCGTGGCTGCCAGACCATGAACCCCTTTGACCGACCTCCCCACCCACCCTTGACCCTCCCTCCATATATATATATATATATATATATATATATATATATAAACCCATTATAGAGAGAGAGAGAGAGAGAGAAAGAGAGAGGTGCATGATTTTGTACGTATATAGTGTAGTGTAAGTGTGAATGAGAAGTGTGTGAGTTTTAAAAATAGTAATATAAGAAAGAAAATGGTAGAAGATGTTGTGTTTCTCGCCCTGCAGGGAGGGGTCAGCGAAACAGACAAAAGAGAGCGCGAGAAGAGACAGAAGAAAGAACCTTGTAGCTTGTCGTATAGAATACAGATTTTGATTCTTTCCTTTGGCTTTTAGACTTCAGAGAGAGGAGAGAGAGAGAGAGAGAGAGAGAGAGAGAGAGAGAGAGAAAAGTAGGTTCTAATATATAATAGGACTGTAACATATGAAATAATTAATAGTTAAAATAGGGGGTTTTATCCGTATTCGCTCTGTGTTTTAAGCTGTCTCTCCTTGAAATTCCCATTTGGATTTATATAATATAAGTAAGTATCATCAGAGTAAAATATAGATTTTGTGAGATGGGATTTTTGAAAGGGTATCGGCGGTGGTCACGTGAGATGGATGGAGGCCTGCCTTGCTAGGAGGTGGGGTTCACTTTCACTGCGTTTTAGAAATTAGAATAGAATCTTCCTTGTGGCTCTCTTCAACGTGTAGAGGTTGAACAATGTGTGATTGGTGTGATATTTACTAGTGATCATGGTGGTGGGCTCACTAGGATCTGTTTAAGTTGCTGACAACTTGTGTGTGTGAGAGAAAGAGAGGGATCAGCCTTTCTTTTCTAGATTTCTATACTTCGTGGCCCCCCTCAACCACTCATCCACGCCTCTCTCTCTCTCTCTTTCTCTCTCTATCTCTCTCTGTCTTGTACAAACAAAATGCACTATAAAGTTACCTGCCTTACTCATCTTCCATTCATGAATTTAAATATAAAGATACAAACTTACCTGCCTGCATGCCCATCAACCGCTCATTTTAATCTTTTCATGATTTGGTCCCACTGTACGTCCTGCTTCAAAAGAACCCACCTTATCTAATGGTTCATCATGCCTCTTGAATCTTTATCTAATGGGTGCCACTTACCCATGGGGAACCACTTGGATATATAATGACATCTGATGCTGCTGAATAAACTTCTCTCTCTCTAACATATCATGAAATCATGTACTATATATGATCAAGATTCCTATAGCAATTTTGATTGCCTAATTATCCACATTAATCGTGAAATATTAAGCGCAATCACTTCTGAAAACTAATTAATAGTTACATGATTATCAGGGCAATTATTTTTCGGTTGCTAGCTATGACCAAGAATTTGTGTTTTTTGAACTTTTGAGCTTTGACCCATCAATTGCGAAGGAATGGGTGAATTTAATTGGGGAACATTTAGATTGAAATTTGGGTAAAGTGTTACATGGAAGAAATTCCCACATATGTGCATGTAACATGAATAGGGGAATGGATTTGTGGGAAAGGGTATCTGTTATGAGGGAAAAAAACAAAACAATTAAGAATCACGAGAATGGCATAAACAAAAAACCATCAAAAACATAAAAGGACTGTCTCCATGTCAGCCGCTGCACTTTGTGCAGGTTCTACAGAAGGGGGTAAGGTTGTGAACTGAGTAAGAAAAAGGAAGGAGAAGGATAGAGAAAGAGAAAGAGAAGAGTAGAGAAGAAAGATTTAGAAGGTGTTCTCAGACTATGGATAACATTTCCAATTGTAATTGAATATCGGGACTTGAAGCTGACATTGTTTCTTACTCCACTATTTTTTTTTTCTTAAGATAACAAAAACATTTATAATGTCACATGCGATGTACACCTCCTCTCCTACCTTTTTCCCTCTATAATATTTGTGGGTACTCGTATATTTTGGCTTATTATATATTTAATTAAATGGACTGCATTGAAATTTTACAAATTTCTTTAAGCTGTCAGAAGCATAAGATTTATTTAGATATCCTTTCTTTAGTTAACTCCTTTTACCCCTCCTATTTTTATGGGAAAATGAAAATCCTTGTTCACGGCAAAGATTCTTTCCAGTGTACATTTAGATCGTTTAAATAATAGGTTCCACGAATCAGTCATGGAAAACCTAAATGCCTGCACTAAAACTTCTATTACATTGAAAGGGATCTTGTTGGCTCTTTCCCTCCTGAAATTGGGAATGAAGTTGTGGGGATAGTAATAAGTTGATTCGATTGAGGTTTAGGAGATTTTTACATAGTTAAATTAGAGCCTAGAAATGCAAAGAGAGAAAAAGATTAAAAAGGTGGGGGGAAACTGGGACAGTTCAACTTTGTTTTTCCAATAATGAGTTATCATAGACATGATCAAAACAATCAGCTGAGTATCTTTGTGAAATAATTAGTCATCATTTTCCTGTTGTTTCACTTTGGGCCAGCTGATGTCCCTACTCTCTAGTGTCACTAACTTATCACAAGTGAATCCATCTCTAGCTTTTATTGGATCCCTCATTTACCACTATTTGCTTTTAGTTTTCATGCAATCCTGTTCAAATTGTGACACCTTAGACGGTAAACAGTAGGGCCAAATTCCCTTCACTTGAGGTGTTTGATATTTTGTTCAGATAGAACCTGATTTGGGACAGATGTCATTATTAGTCTTGACGACATGGGGAAATCCATGTCTCCCTTGGCCAAGGTATAGACAATATATATTAAAATAAAATTTTATAAAACAATGACAGATTTTTCTCGGGACATTACAAGGAAAGAAAGAAAGAAAAAAGCTGTAAAATTATCAGATATTCATGGAAACTTTTGGGCCAATAATTCAAGCACCTGAGCCACGTCAGCAATGGAAGCCGAGCCGAGAAAAAGAGCCAAAGTTGGGAGGCTCAAAGCAAGGTAAGGCCTAGTGGGCTAGAGGTAGAGTGTTAGTCAGTAAAGGTGGTGGCCACAGAAGGAGAAGAGCGTGTCTATATGATATTGAAGTTTGGAATATGTGAGGGAAAGAGGAAAAAAAGAAGTGAGAAGAAGAAGAAAAGGTGCATGAGAGGGAGAGAGAGAGAGAGAGAGAGAGAGAGAGAAGAGGAAGCAATAGAAGCAGAGAAGAAGAAACTGTCGTCACCCACAGTCTTTAAATCCCATCACGTAGTCCGATGTATCCTTTACCTTATATCTGCTAGAGAGTAGTAGAAAATGGATGGGGATTCCAAATTGGAGAGAGTGTCTGGTTGGTATTCTATTAAACAACAAAGGGGAAAAGCTACAAAACGAAAAGAGGACACTCGTTTGACGTGAAGTGAAACCACCTTCCTCTTTTCTCCCCCTTTTATCACTAGCTTCTCTTATATTTAATAAAACACAGCACCCTATATTTAATTACCCAAGTACCCTTAATCGAAAATGTGAAAAAAAAAAAATATATATATATATATATATATATATATTTAAAATGAATTTGATAACAACAATTATGTTGTTTTTAATTAAGCAAAATATAATAAGAAAGACAATGGAGGGTTTAATGATTTATATTAGGTTCACCTGCTTTACCAAATGACGTGGCATTTACACTTCTTTGTTATGTTCAAAGCCAAAGACATTATACATTTTTTAATTTATCAATACTAATTTGCCCCTCCCACCTTAGTCAATTTGTATGAAGAGTGGAAAAACTTACCCAATGTTTTTAGCATTTGCCTAGCCACACTCATCAAATCAAGATGACTAGTAAATGGATTATATATGGAAGACATCATATGGATTTGATGATTCAATGTTAAAATAATGAGATTGGGGGGGGGGGGGGGGGAACCTAAATAGAGACGAAGAAATGGGAGGAGCCCAATCCTAAATGATTGATGATTTCATGGTTTAAATGATGTTTGACTCATGATTTGCACAATTTACACAAATTGATTATCATTAAAATCCTTCAATGTAATCAAGGAAAATAAAGTCCTTTATGATTTGATGATATTATATTTTTTTTTTTTTTTGGCCGGAGAAGATGGTTCAAACGAGTATAGTGTGTTATGAATTTATGATGATGATGTCCCTGGAGTTCTGACTTCTATAAATAGCAAATCTGCAAGTATAGAATAGAACAAATGTAGAATTAAAAAAAATTGGTTTGCAGTTAAGTAATTAAATCCAAGAGAAACGTACATATATTTTTTACTCGGTATAGTATCGAGGGGTGCCACCGTCAATTTCTCACCACAGCCTGCCCCCTCCTCCTGTGTGTCCTGTGCGTGATTTTAAGTGAGTGTGCGCGGGATCAATGTCAAGAGAGAGAGAGAGAGAGAGAGGGTCACGGGTTTGTCTTGAAAGGCCCTTATTTCACAGTCCTAGACAGACAGACACATATTCTCTCTCACTACATAACCGAGGAGGGAAACCAAATAAATAAAAAGGGATTTTCCTTTTTTTAAGAAAAGAAGAAAAAAAGAAAAAAAACAACCGCATTACACAGTAACACACACCCCTCCTCTCCTCCCACATTTTTATCCACCCACAATCTCACTCTCACACACCCTTACCCATCATACATCAATCCCTCCCACTCACCTCTCTCTCTCTCTCTCTCTCTCTGTGGAACAGCTAGCTGCTTTCCTTTTATCTTTTTCGTCTTCAATGGCTCTAATGCTAGACAATTGTGAAGGCATCTTACTCTCTCTCGACTCCCACAAATCAGTCCCAGCACCCTTCCTCACCAAAACTTACCAACTGGTCGACGATCCCTCCACCGACCACATCGTTTCTTGGGGTGAAGACGACACCACCTTCGTCGTTTGGCGTCCTCCTGAGTTCGCCCGTGACCTCCTCCCCAACTACTTCAAGCACAACAACTTCTCCAGTTTCGTCAGGCAACTCAACACCTATGTATGCATTTGCCCCTTCTCTCTCTCTCTCTCTCTCTCTATATCTCTATTTGAGTGTTCTTGTGAATACTGATTGGGTTTTGTTATGGTTGTTTAACAAAATTTAGGGTTTTAGAAAGATTGTACCGGACAGATGGGAGTTTGCCAACGAGTTCTTCAAGAAGGGAGAGAAGCATTTACTCTGTGAGATCCATAGGAGAAAAACGGCTCAACCCCAAGTAGCCATCAACCACCACCACCACCACCATAACCCACATTCTCCACTCGCCGTCAATGGTGGACCGGGTGGTTTCTTTCCGTTTTCGGGTCGACTCAGCATCTCGCCTTCCGACTCGGACGAACAAGCCAACTGGTGTGACTCGCCGCCTACTCTATCTCCAAGAGGAGGACCAGTCGTTGGCAGTGGGTATAACAGCTCGGTGACGGCATTATCAGAGGACAACGAGAGACTCCGGCGAAGCAACTCCATGCTCATGTCTGAACTGGCACACATGAGAAAGCTCTACAATGATATTATCTATTTTGTGCAAAACCATGTGAAGCCTGTAGCGCCTAGTAATTCTTACCCTTCTTCTTTAGTTATATGTAACCCACCATCCTCTACTACAGCTGCTGCTGCTCCCATTAATGCTAATACCCCAATGATGCAAAAGCCTCTAAACCAGTTTCTTGGGTACTATCAGCCTAACCCAAAACAAACTTCACAGGCCCATGTGATGGGGTCATTCAACTCTACTAGTACTACATCTCAGAGCTCTATAACGATATTGGAAGAACCACCCCAAAATTGTAAAACGAAGCTGTTTGGTGTGCCACTTCATTCCAAGAAGAGATTGCACCCGGAGTATTCTTCTACACTGACGAATATGGAGATGAACAAGGCCCGTATGGTGTTGGATAAGAATGATTTAGGGTTGAATCTCATGCCTCCTTCTCCATGTTAGTTAGATTCCTCACTTCCATTCAAGAATTTAAGTTTCTTTCTTTTTTCTTTTTTCCTTTTTTTTTTCTTTTCTTAATTTATTTTTTTCTTGTTTGATTGTGTTTTTATTTTATGGGGTCTGAGAGTCTGATATTTGTTTGATGAAATGTGGGTGTGTGTGTGTTCGTGTGCGTGTGTGTTTGTGAGTCTGTGTACAGAACTTCAGTGCCGGTATTTATCTTTGTTCCCCCAGCCATGAATGCAGGTGGGTTTTGGTTAGAGTGAAGATCAAAGCAAGTTTAATATAGATCCTCAACACCATCTTCTTTTCTTTGAGATTTCTTTATTTTCAGTGGTGCAATTAAGTACTCTCGATATTCGGATCTCTTCTTCTTCTCCTTCTCTGTCTGAAATTTGTCTGAATCTTTAGTTACATTAATGCTGGAGAGCGAGAGAGAGAGAGAGAGAGTGCGTGTGTGTGTTATATTGCTGGAGAGAGAGAGTGTTGAAGGTTTTCTTTTCAGTTCTGTTGTAAAAAGCTGAGAAGGTTTCAGGCTAGTTCATTGACAATTTCCTTTCGGGCTTTCTCTGATTAATCCCACTTATGGATGATACGTACGACGACATGACCCAGAAAATTCTTCATTTAATTTTCAGGAATAAAAAAAAAATCGAATAAAAGCACTCCTACGAAAAAAAAAAGAAAAAGAAAAAGAAAAAAAAAGGCAAGCAGCTGACACCAAATGATAATTTGATCCTCAAAATCCAATTAGCAATTTCATAATTATTATTATCATCACTATTATTGTCAAAAGAAGAGTATACTATGATTTAGAAAAAAAGAAGGCCATCATATCGTTTGATGAAGGTTATGATCTCCATTTCTCGTTTATAAGTACTGTCAGTCACGCAAAATAAGAAAACAAACACACAGCTAGATGAGCTAGATCCCCAAAAAAATTTCAAAAAAAGAAAAAAAGGGAACTCAAAGGAAAAGAAAGTGGGTAATTCTATGAAAGCGAAATGTAAGGGAACTGACTAGAAATATGGTTTGAAACGTTTCTATCAAGGCTTCTATGCTTCTTCTGATGACCAGAAAACCTTTGCCATTTCCTACTTTAAGTATCTGATCAAAATCTTTAAACCTCTCTTTGGATCCCTTCTCTCTTCTTACCATTCCTTTCCCTTATTCCAAGCCCTGGCCTCTCTCCTTCTTCCACACAATGTATATATATATATATATAGAGAGAGAGAGAGAGAGAGAGAGGACAGTGTCTTGACTGGTAGATCAGCAAACCATCTTTGCCTAAAAACCCATCTCTTTTAAGGCTTTGCTTTGTCCCTTTGTTGAACCATCCCCATACAGGTAAAGTTCTCCCACAAAGTTTGACTAACCATTTCCTCTGGTTCTTTGCTTTCTTGACTTTTGTTGTTTATGCTTTTTCTTCATGCTGCGTAAAACAAACCAGAGAGGAACTCTGTGAGACAGAAATGGAAGAGGCGGATAAGAAAGAGACTATTTAAAGTATAGAGAGAGAAAACAGAAGGTAGGCGTAGAATGTCTTTGTTCCGCAATGATTTCGTCTCCTACGAAAAAAACCCTAACCCTAGTTGGCACCATGGCGACACATCTACACCCCCTATTAGCTCAAAACCCTTTGTCCTCTTTCGGGAGGCGTGGGTGTCGCACGTGACTGGAAACTACACGTGTAACGTAGAAGGATACGCCTCGTACAATATACGAGAGAGAAAAGTGGGTGGACGGATGGGGCTTAAAAGCGGATACGGATCATCCGCTAAAGATGCTTTAAGGAATGGGGGCGTCTTTGTGTTGCTTAACAGCCGGATTGGGCCATGTACACGCAGGTTTTGAAAGTTTAAAAAAAGGAGAAGGAATAAACATATGGGAAAAGATGTGTTTTGCTTCGTTTGGTCTTTCGAATTGCACTTTATTGACATTTCTTTTGGAACACCACTTTATTCACAAAAGAAAGATTGTACTGTAAATACATTATAAAGAGGATGGGTGGTGGCCATTGTTCTTGTAATTTAGTAACATTTTTACCCCACTCATATTGGGGGATTTGAAATTGGTTCCACCTCTTTAATAGGGACAAAGATGAAAGATCCTCTACCCTTATTCCATGGCCCTTTCATATAATTGGGTACATCATCACTAAGATGTTATAAAGCCTGACCATACAATAGATCTTACTAATTAAATAATAAATGCATTATATCCTAAAAAAATCAACTTCATTGAACGATTTTAATTATTTGAAAATTTCAATTTTAATCAAGTTATTTGAATAACGTAGTGAAACTTTTGATAAAATTTCACGAAGAGAAAAAAAAATAAAAAATTCCCATCAAATGGTAAAAACTATTTAAATGAGTTGATTGTTTAAAGATAAGACGCAATAAGGGAGACCTGTTATTTGGTAGGTCCTAATTCAATTTTAATGATGTTAACATAGGCTCAGTAATGAAAATGAGGCATAAAAGAGGGTCAGAGGATATGAATTGTAGGTGGGCTACGTATAGGCTAGATATGAATTGTTTTCCAATATTACATCAGTCAATGAACAAAAAACGGCTACGACATTTTCCATCTATTATATATACCTTATAACCATACTAATATATTTCTACTCTTGTAAGGGGAAGGTCGTGACAATAGATGTCGATGGATAATATTACTGAATAGAACACCAACATTTGTTCTCTATCATAAAAAAGACTAAGCGATGACCTTATCCGCATCTAAAGGATTAAATAGACCTTCAACCCAAATTCCAACCCGTGGTGGGTTAGAATGTTTAGGGACACTAACTGAAATAGCCTTTAAGAACCTCCTACTGGGCCTTGTTCCGTGCATTTGGGGCTTTGATAACAATGATCTCAAGAATTGAGCGATTGTTGCTATAGTTTTTAACAGATTCTAATCCGCAAAAATCTTTTGCTTTGTGGTATCTTTAATTATTACGGGTTTTTCTTTTCATTTTTCTTCTACTATAAAATTAGGAGGCCTTTATTGGCACCCAAAGACTTGCTTTTCATCCCTCATTTATTTTACAATCTAAGATTTTATGAAAAATATATAAGGTTTTCATAAAAACTGATCGCACTGTCTATTATAAAACATTATTTTGAACAACTTTTCAGAAGAAATTTTTTCAAAATTTATCGTTTAAGTGGACATTTTAGTTATTTATGAAGCAAAAACTATAAATGGCAAAAAAGTATACTTAAATGATAGATTTTGGAAAAACTTTTTTTTAAAAAGTTATTCAAAATGATGTTTTTTAATAGAACACGCTATCAATTTTTATGAAAACTTTTTATATTTTTCATAAAATTATAAAATATAAAATAAATGGGGATGGAAAGCAAGTCTTTGGGTGCCAATAGAGGCCCCGTAAAATTAACTTTTAGGGCCCATTTGGGAATCTTAAAAATTGGATCAAACTAGTCTACTCCATAACTATTGTTTAATTTTTAAATAAACTAATTCACAATTGGTTTGAAAAAAAACTATGTTTAGGCTTTATTTTCAGAAGAAATCTAAATAGATTATTAGTGAGAAAAAAAAGACTTACTAGTCATACTTATATTCAGCTGAATAGATTTTTCGGGATTGCCGAGCAACCCTTTAGGCAGTGTTTGGTTCGTGGGTATCATTCCAGAGAAAGGGGAATGATTCCAGATTACAGTGTTTGGTTGCACTGTGTGACCGAGAATTACCCATTACCGGGAAGGGAGGATTCTCACAAAAGAGGGGCATCCCAAACCCAAATCAGAGGTGGGTTTGCAAATTGATTGCCGGGCTTTTGCTTATAAAAAATCATAATAACGAGCGTGCCCTTCCATTTTACACATAACAATTTCTTATTCCGGCTATATCCCCTCTCCCATTACTGGTTGGCCTCCATCTCCACTCTCATTCACATCGTCCTCGTCTACATCGTCCACATCAAAGACGACATAGGGTCACTGCCATGGTCCTCGGACTCAACGTTATGGCTGTCAACTAGGTCGCCGTCAATCTCGACGGTTCCGTCTCCCCAAATCCAGGAAATTTTTTCGCTCCTTAAAATCCCAGAATTCTGAGACCACTTCGCCACCCCAATTCACCGGAGAAGTAGAAGGCTACCTGTAATTCTGTCCTTCCCCTGGACATCCACCACCCCACCCTGATGCACCGGCGAGCTCCACCTTTTCCGGTAAAATTGTATAGTATTTATAACATATAAAGGTTCAGTTTGTGTTCGAACGTATATGGGTTTCGATCTGCTACAGGTGTGTGGATTTTGAGGTTTTAATTTGCCATGGGATCTGATGGTGATATATTGGGTTTTGAGCTGTGGCGAAAGTAACCTCGCCGGCGTCAGATTTGCGAGTGAAGTTTTTGAAGGTGAAGTAGGGTTTGGGGAAAACAAAGAGAAGAGAGATTGGACCGGCGGAATCCCTTTGGGCAGGCTTTCAACGGCGCCGATCTCATTTCTCCACTCGCCCACGGTGATGCTTTCCTCTCCTTCATCTATTCCATCTCTCTGCTCTCCTCTGCCGATCCCATCTTCTCTACTCCTCTCTCTTTCCCCTTTCTCTCTTTGTTTACAAATCTAAAATTAGGGTTTTTTGAAATCATATTTTCTAGTTGAGAATGGTACGATGGAGAAGGAATTGGTGTGGTGTGGTGTGATAAAAGTAGAGGGTTTGGAGTAAATGAATGAAGGGGTTGGTTGTAGGTTTCGCCGGAAAATGAGAAATGATGGTGGTGAGGCGGGTGTAGGGTTTGGAGTAAATGAATGAGGGTAGTGTTGGAATTTCACACATTTTAGGAATTAGTTTCCTGACCCAACCAAACCGCGAACTGCGAACCAAACATGGGAATGGATATCAATACCAACATTCCCATTCCCAAGTAATGAGTCATTCCTAAGATTCACATTCCCATTTCCCGAGCCAAACACACCCTTAGAGTTTTAGGCATAGCTGATACAGTGGGTTGGGTTCGGGTTTGGATTGTATGGGCTTGCTGCAAAAACAGGTTGGGTTGGGTTAAGCAGTTTCTGTCCCAGCCCATTTATGACTTTCCGTCTACCTCCCACACAGTCGAGTGTTCTCCAGCCCTACATCTCATGGTACTCTGCGTAGCAGGGAAAAACAAAAAACAAGAAAAAACCCTTCTTATGGTGCTTCAGTTAACTGACGTTGCCGTTCTCTACCTATTTTGAATTGATCACACACATTACCCTCTTCTCAGTTCACACTCCACAAAATGGAAGTGGTGATCGCATCGTCTCCGATCGATGCCGGCATTAGTTGCTGGGACCTACACTCAGGCGCAGAGCAACTTCGATACCGATCGTGCGCTTCCACTCCTCACGGCCTTACATGTGTCGGCCAACGCTTCCTTGCCTCCTCTCAGCTTCGAGACTCCTCTTCGTCTTCGGGCTCCGTTCTCTACTGGTCCTGGAACAAGGTCTGTCCCGATTCTCTTTTTCCTTTCCCAAACCACTTTTACCTTGTAGCTATGGTGTTTGATAAATTGCCGCTTTGAACGAAGTTCTGTAATATGCATATGCTTCATTGTACAGCCCCAGGTAGAAATTAAGAGCTTTCCCGCAGAACCAATTAAGCCACTCGCTTCTAACCGTGAAGGCACCTATATTATCGGAGGAGGTTTATCTGGGTATATTTACTTTTGGGAGGTAAAATTTTATTGTTTCTCCCTAGTTTGTTTTCATATTTATTTTTTCGTGTAATGGATGATAAGAATTGAATTGTCATGGAAAATGCAATTGGATTCCTGTGAGGAATTGTTTATACTGATAGATGTTGTGTGAGCCAGGTTGCAAGTGGTATGCTGCTGAAGAAGTGGCATGGACATTATAGGGCTGTTACTTGCTTGGTACTATCTGACGACGAGTCGCTACTAATTTCTGGGGCTGAGGATGGATCTGTTAGAGTTTGGTCACTTTTCATGTACTTACTGATCATCTTAATGTGCATATTTTATAACATAATCTATTGTTCAACTTGTTACAGTTACTGAGATAATCTCATTATCTCTCTCTCTTTCTCTCTTTCTCCCTCTGATGAATCAGGATATTTGATGATATACGAAGGGAGGAAGCAAAACATCTCTTTGAACATAGTTTCAACGAGCACAGTTTATGCGTAACTAATATTGTTGGTGGTTATGGAGGATGCAATGCAATTATAGTGTCTGCTTCTGAGGACCGAACTTGTAAGGTTGGTTGTGCTCACAACTGATTTTCATATGTGGTCATAAATATGTGATATACTGCTGGCCAATTTGGTAAGCAACGTATTTGGTTGGATTAGCGTATTAAAATGAATAGTGTGGAGCTGTGAATATTCAGAGAGCTCTGCTCTTGTTGCTATTACATATCATGTTATAGTTCTATATGGGTTATGAATTATAAATTTAAAGGCGTGGAATGCTTTGGAGTGAAGGGGCTGATCAGTGAAGTCATAATTGGTCATTTATTGATTCGTTTAAGTGATCATATTTGTCTGAGTTTGATCACCTGCATGCCTGCGCTGGGGCAGGGAGGTGCTTGTAGAATTGAAGTTGAGGGATTGTTGTGATACAGCAATGGGGTTATGTGATTGATTCATAATGTTGTCTAGTCATTGATGTAATATTGTTTTACATCTTGTAGCAAAAAAAATATATATATATTTTCTTACATCTTATTTAAATGTTGTTTTTTGAGTTCATGTTCTAGTTATTCTTGTACTGGTGTTCTTAGGGGGGGACAGAGAACATCTCTTTTTAAAAGGAATTTCTGTGCCCTTTGAGACAATCAGACAAGATTTAGTTGCCTTTTTTTGGCCCCAACCTAAGAGCCTTTGAAAATTCCCCTGTATGATGCCTCCATTGCATTACACCTGCATGTATGAAGTTTCTTGCAGCTTTTTGGAATTAAGCCACTGGTCTTTTAACTCCTTTTTGTCCTTTAGAAAAGCTTTCACTACTATTCACGATAAAGAAAAGGAAAAGTTCACTTGTTCTTGTTTAGATTATTTTCAAAGGTTCAAATGAGATTTCTTCCTTCATCCCTTGTTTACTCTTTTTCTTTTCAGCCTCTCATCACTCTTTGAAAAAATTGATGTTTTCTGAGATTTATGAAGCCTGTAAGTAAACAGAGTATTAATGGGTGTTTGAACCTTTATGATTCGAAAAATCAGATTTCCATCATATCTAAACAACCTTCGATGAATTTGGCTATAACAAACCAAAACAACCCTCTCTCTCTGTGGCTCCCTAATCCTTTCATCTCCTTGTCCTCCTCAACTCTCATGGACAATTTTAGTCATCCCTGTTTATAAGATTTTCCACCTATTTTACTTGCTTAAGACTCACGTGAGACTTACTCAGTCCAGTTCATTTTTATTTTTTTATTTTTTTATTTTTTTATCTATAATGTCACAGGTTTCCAACTCCACCAAAAGTGAAGTTAATAGCCATTTTTTATACTTTTCTGTACATTGTCCATTTGTCACTCATTTCATAGAAGGTGTCTTTGCATCATTGTCCATTTAATGTGCTCTCTCTCTTTCTCTGATGGATCTTTGGAATTATGTGTAATGATGTTATTTTGTTGCAATGAACCTTTGATTTTTACACTCATCTACATTGTCTTAGGTTTGGAGCTTATCTAAGGGAAAATTATTAAGAAATATTATATTTCCTTCAATAATTGATGCAATTGCATTGGACCCTGGCGAACATGTGTTTTATGCTGGCAGTAGAGATGGCAAGATATACATTGCTGCACTCAGTGCTGAAAGCTACATCTAGCAGCAGTTATGGGATGCATATCCTTGGTTCATTGTCTGATCACAGGTTTGTCCTTTTCTTATAGTTCCTGTATCTGTAAATGCACCAAACTGTTTGATATGTAGTCTATTTAGTTGTTTCCTTACAGTTAAATTATTTAATATTGTTAGGGCCTATTTGGGTGTCCAATTCGAAATTAAACAATTCAAGAAATTTTACATAGTAGTGAAGGCATAAATATACCACCTTGAATTAGAATATTTTTTAAAGTGGGAGTCATCACTATAGTTGATATTATAGGATCAATTCTTAGAAATTCATGATATGCCACTATTTTGAATTTCTCCTCTTATTTGTGATGATGACCATCATTTTCTTGAATTTTTTAATTCAAGGTGATGGATTTATGCCTTCAACACTGTAAATTTTTTTGAATTGTTAATTTCAATTTGGACACCCAAATAGGCCCTTATATACTATAGAGTATTGCTTGAATGTTTTGCATATATGCTTTGTTGCAATTGTAAACTTATGGAGTTTAACTTGTGGCAATTAATGCTATATTACTTTTATTGCTTTTGGCATCATTGCATATGGTTGATTTGGATACATACTTCCACAGTATTCTAATGTTTTTGTATAATTTGGTTATGCTTGCAAACATAAGGATGATATTTCATGAATATTTTAAACCATTTTTCATCTTCTGCTATAGGCGACATGAATATAAAGTATGCAAGTTTGTTTTTAGGATACACAAGATGCTCATTATCCACATCCTATGACAAATAAGTTGACCTACCCAATCTAACCTGATCTAACTTGAGTTTGGGTTGGAATGGTCTGTGAACAGTATTTTTAACCCTTTTGGTTGGGCTAGATGGCCACGGACCTGTTTGAGGTGCAATCCTACTTACTTAGACGACCATACGCTTATCCAATGTTGTTTTAACTCATTCCCTTAAAGTCAACTTCTATATTTAATTTTTGGATTTATTTTTTGAATTTTTCCAAGCTCTAACTTGCTTGTTGTGGTTGAATATATTTATTGTGGGGGTTTTAGATGTAATGTGTGCTCAATTGATTGTTAAGTTGGAAAAGAAGGGAGCAGATCTTGTTCTTTTTTTCACAAACGACTGCTTAATTCCATTTGAGTGGAACTATACCAGCCAAATGTTGTTGCATATTTTAGATAACACAACATATCCTTCATTTAGTTTAGTTTTGAATGATATTGTGTGGGCTTCTTATATTTTCAGCCCAGTTAATATTTTTATTTATATTATACCTTTTCATTTGTACCCTGATTTTTTTGAACAGTAAGGCTGTTACTTGCCTAGCCTTTGGCATGGATGGAATTTTATTGGTTTCTGGATCAGAGGATGGCATGATTCGAATTTGGGACACTAAAACCCATAACATCGTTCGCATTTTGAAACATGCTAAAGGTATTATCCAAACTATCAGAAATAATGCTTAATTGTTTGCATGGGGTTGTTGCTAGATTAGTTTCAT
Organism: Liquidambar formosana; assembly: GCA_039720395.1. Lineage (NCBI taxonomy): Eukaryota > Viridiplantae > Streptophyta > Magnoliopsida > Saxifragales > Altingiaceae > Liquidambar > Liquidambar formosana. The sequence continues at coordinate 27,298,839 of CM077833.1, forward strand.
CAGTTAGTTTCCTATTTATTTGGACAGGCGTTTTTTATGCTGTTTATGTTTGTTCCATCTCTTAACAAATGCTGGTCTTGTAATTAACATTGACTTACATTAGTGCAGGTTCCATTTGTTATCTTCAACTGATTATCTGTACTGTTCTTTGTTTTTACTTAAAACTTCTTTAGTTTGAAATTACAAAAAATTATATTATATGGTTGTTTCTTGATGTTTCTTGGAGTGAAATTAGTTTCTTTTTACCTTGTTTGGTTTGAAAAATCCAAAAGTGGGCTGCTCATAAGTAGATTTTTATTCATTATAAAGAAGTCAGATGTGTCACCTCAGGGAAATAATAATTTTAGTATTATTTGGATTAAACTGAAGTGATCCACTAAAATTCAATTTTAAAGTCACATTTATGGAATGATTAGTTTGTTTGAGAACCACCCAGAAATGTTGTTCATGTACATTAGATATGGATACTTCTTATGACCTTGCCCATGAATCTGATTTCTTTTTTTCATGACTTGAATGATTTTAGCGTGATCTTCATTTTCTCCTTCATTTGGGGTTTTATTTTTGGTTTCCACAGGTATCTCATTTTATGTGTTTGCGGTGCTTTCTTATGTACTGTGCAGGTCCTGTGAACAATGTTCTTGTTGTTGAGCGACCACTCTTCAATCCTCGGACCTCACTCAATTCACAAGCTTCCTTAAGAAGACATGGGTCATTGTTACCACCTCCGCTTGATAAATATGCGAATTCCACAGATGAAAACTTAGACAGCAAGGCTGTCATTGGTCTCCAGTCTACTTGCAATAGACCTCCAGATGCTTCATGCCTCAGTTTTCACATGATCAATAGTCAAATTAAAGAGCTTCAGGTTTTCAATTTCTTAACACGCATTCTTGATCCATTTTAGTAATTTAAACTTTATCCTTGTTAAATGGTCATTAATATATATTTGTTCTAGACATAGTAACTTAGTAACCAATGTATTTTGTTTTGTGTTTTTGTTTGTTTGGTTATCGCGTTTGGTCATGCGCACCATGATCGATAGCTGTGATTTATGTCACACATGAATTTTTGTGCTAGATGTCATGCAGTTAAACATTTTTGTATACATACATATGAAATTTTTATGTTTATTTTCTTTGTAATTAGCACCATTTTTTTATTCTTTTATTTCTTATTAATATAATAGGGAATTAACGTGAATGATGCTAATGTTTCAAAATCTAATTGACTTACAAATATACGCTCTTCTTCTTCTTCTTCTTCTTCTTTATTTTTACTTTTTAAATATCAAATAAAATTTGCATTTGTTTGGATATGTTGTTTACAAATGCTACATGGAAAGTAACATTGATGACTAATGAATTTATTGCAATTCCTATCTTGATGACTAAAAAATATAAAATTGAGTGGGTTTAAATTCATGTTCTTTGTGGTGTGGTATGCGTTGCAAATTCTGGAAAATAAAAAGTATGAAAATTTCCTCAGGTGATTTTTGTCAAGGTCTTTTAGACTGTCAAGTATATTTGTTGTGTCAAAATGTCAAATATTGCTGTCTTTCACTGTACGGCAGACAAAAAATCTAATACTGATCTCCTTTATCAAAAAATATATATATAATACTGATCTGTTCAATTCGTTATTGCTTTATACTATTCTGTAATAAGATTAGAGAGATGTTATATCACTTTATAAGTAGAAAATATGGCCTGTATGCGTCCATTGATGCAGGGGATTTTCTTTCCCCCCCCCCCCCTCTCTCTCAATGCTCATAGAAAAATGGGAAAATTTGTAAAATCTAAAAACAATGATCTGAAATTTCCTAGTATATTTTTATTCTATCTATATATCTTGATACTTTTGATATGATATCTATTGAAATTCCAAAGTTAATGGGACATCTGTGACATATCATCTAAAAACGTTTATGAAAGGTCATTACATGTAATACGTTTGGAATATATATCTATCATGGTAGTTATTCTGTCAGTGTGTGGTTTATTATGGTATTCTCATCATGCATAAGAATCCAAATTACTTAGCTGAATTTAACTCAACTCAACAAATCCATGTGCCCACTAATGAGGTTTAGCTATATTTATCCAAGATGATTGTATCGACCAAGCTTTCAAATTCTAAGGATTTGTGGCTATTGGCCAGCCACAACCCTCCTTTCCAGACTTGGTTTTGGTTGTCTAAATTTAGACAGTAAATGCAACATAGGTATAGTTACACAACCTAAGATACAAAATAAAAGAATATTGTTGACTATGTCAAGATAACCCTATATGGCGTAAGTCATATTGTTCATATTGGAAGGTGAATGTTGGTCAACCAAAGTGCGAATTGACCTTCTGTAATATTTATTGAACCTTATTGAGTTGATTCTCGAGGAACTTGCATTGCAATATCGTTCTTCTTTATTTTGTCTAGTCTTGTTCTTTGTGAAAGGATGAAACATGATGAGGTCTCCTTTCTCATGCTCAAAAAAGAACTGAGGTCATGAACTGTGCACATGGTTTTTTTGTCACAAATTGATTGGCAATTTTCCTTTTTTGGATGAAGCTTTGTTCAAATTGCTGAGTTCGCAGCTGACTTTGAAGAAACTGTATTTTTTTTTTTTTTCAGTTCTTTGTTTTTTGTTTTAATTATTAGGCCAAATTTCACTGATTTTAGCTGAATTGCCAAGTTACTGATCAGAGCTTTGAGCCAAATTAATAAATAGTTTAAATGGAAGTAATTCTGCTTTTTGGTTGAATTTTCACCCAAAATTTTGCATAATTTCGTTTAAGGTGCAGGTTAGAGAATCCGAATTTGGCCCTCTTATCATTAAATTTAAAAACCATGATCACTATAGTAATAATTATTACATGTCGAAAATGTAGAACGACTATAATATTGTGTTCGGTCTATCGTATTGTTAAGATTTAGATTTTTCTTTTTCTTTTTGAGATTTATGCTTTAAAAGGTTTTTGTGAAAAGATATTTCATTAAAAAATTTCTGACAAAAGTTTTGACTTTTATATTTGATATAAAATTCAATGTTATTCAATGTACCTCAAATAGATGGAATGGCAAGGTATAAATTACGAGCGAATTTTGTTGTTTTGTACTTTCTTTCTGATCCATTGGAGAAGTCTAACTGCTAATTTGAATGGTAACTCCCAAGAGCTCTGCTCTTGGGAGTCACTTTTACCTCCCTTGAGTTGTTCTTTTTGTTGGTTTTTTAGTAGGCAGTCAGGGCTTTTGTTTTCAGGTTTGCTCTGCCTTTACTATGTCGTGAGGGCTTTTATTTTTCTTTTGCTGTGACCTTTATTTTACTACTTGTGCTGGGTTGTTGGGTCCCCTTGTTGGACTCCTTGTCCAATTTGTACTCATTCTTTTGATTAATACAATTGTCTATTATCAAAAAAATTTGAATGGTAACAATTAAGTGGCCATGATTTTTATCTAAAAACATGTAAAACTGATTTTCTATTATTCTCTTCTTGCAAATGAACAGTCTTCCATGCACCTGAAATTCTTCTCTGACCTTTGTTTTGCGCCTTATATTCAGCAACAAGGATCTTCTGCTGCCGCTGATATGGAGATGGAGAGACTAAAGCTCGATTGCAAAAAATCTATGCAAATGGTCCAACAATGGAAGAAAATGTATGAAAACTTGCACCAATTCTGCGTAAGTGAGCTTCTGAGTGGAGATCAAGCTGGAGGTTGCACGGGAAACTTGACCTGAAACATAGCCATTCTGTTTCTGCAAACAGATTACAAGTTTTGTCGGTGTAACTTTTTATTCAGGGTAATTCATATTTGGTCTGATGAGATGCATAGTTTCTCTTTTTTGTTTTTGTTTTTTTATTCATTCTCCTTATTTCAGACATTTTTTTATTGAAATGCTAAAAATGATCCTATTATGCAATGAAACAAAATCATTAAATGCTAATAATAAAATTATAAGTTACCCACCCTTGGGTAGCCCAGTTGGTAAGGGCGAACTTGTAATTGTGTGGTGAGGCGCATGGTCACGGGTTTGATTCTCCGCTAGGACAACCTAAGATTTAAGTGGGGGCCATAGCAGTGGGTTGTTGTGCTAGTCTCTTTGGGGGTTTTGGTTCCATGGGTGGGTCCAAAGGGCCTGTTGTCGGATGGTTCCACCATTATCAAAATAATAACAATAATAATATTATAAATTCCATTTCAAATTCTGTCTTAACTTTTAACAATATGGAGTAGTTTCAGTTCCATGTTGTTGTTCCTATTGAAGTTTGGATTTTATTTGTTTTTACATGGTCATGTAATGAGTTCCTTATAACTCCCTCCTCTTTTCTTCTTTCTAATTTCTTTCTTTCTTTCCTTTTTTTATTTTTTTTATTTTTTTTCTTTTCAATCAGGCCCTCGGATTCATCTTCAGCAATTTCTGAAGAGATATTGAGACGCTAATTGGGTGAAGAAAGGCAAATGCTCATTTAATGCTGCAGTTGCAATTGTTTCTGTTGGTAGTACATTTATAATTGTGGATTGCCTGAGGCACTTTAATCAAATTTTATATTGAGTTGCTTGCCCATGCTAGCAACACATACATAATGGCGGATTGCCTCCAAAGTTACTATGTTATTGAGGCTAGTTAGAGTAAAATCAAGGATGAGGCATATGTATTTGCCTAATACGGACTTTATATATGATTAAAGTCCACTTGTTTAGTGATGTGTGCAGATATCGTTCTTCTCATTAACTTTCTGGTTTCTTTTCAGAGCTTATTAGTTTACAAAGAATGCCATAGTAACTTCACGAGCTCTGCTCTGCTAACTTTCCGTTCTCCTTCTTCCCTTCCCATTCTGTTATGATCTTGTTAAGCATAGAAATTAGGTCAGAGAAAACTTCGCATGTCATCTCTATACAGCATTTTCCTACCCAAGAGGCCCATCAACTTGATATTTCCATCTGCATTGGAGTTGTCTCCTGTATTGTGAGTTTCTAGTTAACAGCAGTGATTTCGCTCACTGCGAGTTAGTCTGCATTGTAGCTTGATGGATTCTATTTATTTGTTCTTATTACTATTTGTAAGGGCAGATCCTTTCATTTGCAGGATGATAGAAACAGCGACACATCGGCATGTGCATATTTATCCTGATTTAATGGCGGGCCACTTGTTGGACGTTCGCTATTTCTTGATTTTACAACGTGCTTGAAGCCATTAAAGTTGTTCCCTCATGGATGATTAAATAATCACTAAATTTGATTTGTTTTTTCTTTAAAAAACTTCTATGACCTTTCAGAATTGATTGCTTGACTGGTGGCTTGTGTTACAGAGATGTATTATTGTGTCATCTCAGGGCCTTATCTCCCCCGTTCTTAATTTGAAATGAGAGGGGGCTCGAGTGGGATGCGTTTTTTTCTCCCCTATAGCAGCACGTGATGGTTTGAAAAAAAAAACCCATCATTGTGCTTGTTTGATCTGGGCTGTCCGTAAAACCAATAGACGGCTCAGATTAAAAGACCAAAAAATTGGTCAACTCAGCAACTTTTTAGTCTTTTGGTCCAAACCGTGTGTTGATTTTACGGTTCAGGTCAAACTGACACGGTGATGGTATTTTTAAACAATCACCAAATCTTTGCTCGAAATGAGGACTTATATGAGTGGAATTATTTGAGTGGAATCTTTTAATGCTCCACAAATGTGCCGCATATTTTGGTGCATAAATCTCATGACATCACCTCATGATTATTATCATTATTATATATAAATAATTTAATGGTGGTGACTGGTGATCGCACAAACTTGGTTCCAACAGCTTGCTATTATCTGAGTGGCGAATCATTGAATCATGTATTTGGTTTTAAGTTATTGGTTAAAGAGGATGTTTTGCGAACCCCAAAAACCCGGTCAGTCTTAACGTGTTTGGTAGGTGAGAATCCAACAAGATAGTTCTTCTTCCTCCTAGCAAGTGGGTAAAAATTTATAAAAAAAAAAAAAAAAAGGGGGGGGTGTGATTAACCCTATTTGTTTTTGGTTGAACGGGGTGGCATCATCACAGTTGTGGACAATTTCACAAAGTTCATGAAATTTCCAACAGCTCTCAATAAGCGTGGATGCCAAGTTGCCAATCAAGGTTCAGTTGTGACCCAAAGCAAACCCCACCCTCCAACCCAAAAAAAGAAGAACGTAGATTTAGGTTCATATTTCTTTCATAGCGGTCACGTTACCTCTAAACCCAAGTCAGCTATGGTGAAAAAGGGCCAAAAAAATATAATAATAATAAATAAAAAAATTTGCTACTGGTACTCTGGCAGAAGGGTGTTGGCTTCCTAAATATATGCGGTCTAGTTTACCGGTTCAAAGGACACGGCTTCACCTTAAGAAGGCGTGAATCACATGCATCATATTTTCATGGTTGAAAAATGAAGACCATTGATTGGAAAGAGATAGACCCGCAGCCCAAGATGTCCTGAGCCCAAAGCATCGCCTCTTAAATGACAAAGAGACCAATTTTGTGAGATCACCCCTCTTTATCATGACGCACGCGCATGCACCCACCAAAGGAAAATAACCAGCAATCAAAGTCTGGTCGACCAAACTTTATCTTTCCACACTCCTTTCCTTCCAGAGGAATTGGCGTACTCTTGAGCGAGATATTTTTTTGAAGCCAAACGAACCCTCACGATGCTTTGACTGTCGACTTGTGCAATTGGGCAACAAGTAAACGATCCAAATTGAAGTGGTGAAAATCATGTGGGGAGAGAGAGAGAGAGAGATAAAAAGACTTGTGCAATTGGGCAACAAGTAAACGATCCAAATTGAAGTGGTGAAAATCATGTGGGGAGAGAGAGAGAGAGAGAGAGATAAAAAGAGGTGGGACCATTTCTGAGCCTGCCTGCAGTTCCCGATGAGGGAGGGAGGAAGGGTGAGGAAAGTTGGAGAATTTGCAATTTATTATTATAATATGTATAGATATATGTATGTTTTGAAGGGTATATTTAAAAAATATAAAAATCCAGGTATTATAAATGGGATGTGGGGAAGAGAAGATAAGGTGGTGCAACCGTGATAATGCAAAGTAAAAAACCCACCCAACAACAAGATCTCTCTCTTCTGGATTCTTTTTATCCAATCGAACCTCTTCTTGCAGATAACATGTCCCTTTATTCATGTCTTGTTGATAAAGGGGAAAAAAAAAAATATCAAACTTTTATTTTATTATCTTAATGTGGAGAGAGAGAGAGAACACCTAGTCACCAATCTGGACAGTGCATTGAAATCAGGGTGCGGAGGGTTTTGTGTGTTTTGGATTGGCTTAGCAGAAAAGAGGGCAGGCAACACCCAAACACATGCATGCTTCTTCTCTCTCTCTCTCTCTCTCTCCTTCTCTAGCTTCTCCCCCACCTCTGCAAAGTACAACTGTAGTGTTGATGACTTAACCCACCACTGAAACTCCCAATCCACATTATACATTACAGGCTGTAAGAATTAGGTTTCCTTTTCTAAATCATTCTACAAAAACACCTTTAAAATGCACAAACAATAACTTTATAAATAATGTAATACTTTGCATGGTGGAGAGAGAGAGTGTGGACCGACCAAGATTGCTCGAATTGTATAACTATAGGTTTATATTTAATTGGAAAATACTACTACTTGCAAAAACTCTCTTTGCATGCATCAACTTTAATTAGTGGGTACAAAATTGTCCAACACAGCGAGCTAGAGATAGAGCTATCTCGGCGGCACAGGTAAACACCAGGTTTGCATCATTACATGTAAGTATGCAAACATACTCTTTTACGTGCATGGATCGCACAGCTTTCTACTAGACCTTTGTTTTTCCTCTAGCAATGAACCTACATGCATCTTACTGGACGGTCTGCTGTTTTGACTACCATATACACTAACGTGGTGGGTGGTGGAGGCAATTAAAACATTGTTGTCTTTTACCAAAATCAACCTTTGTCGTCTCATAGAGGTCCCTGTCTATTCGTATTTGGACACTCTTAATACACCCTAGGTGTCCCCACAAACGTCTACATCATCTCATTATGTACTGAGTTGGGTCCACTGCTGGTCCCCTAGGGTAAACTTTTTACAGCGGGTAATTAGAGCTTCACATTTTGATGTAACTTCAATGACTCATTGTTTTTGTTCCACTTAGATACTATTTTATTATCTAATAATGAAAACCAAATAATTTTTGGACCTCCTTTAATAGTCTTAAAAGAAATCTTCATGATGTTGGAACCAAAAAAAAAAAAAAAAGAAAATCTTCATAGATTGAAACAAGTGTTATTGGATCCCACTATTTCTTTTCTGTTTTCATATATATCATAATGAGATTTTTTTTTTTGGGACTGTTAAGAAGGGTCCGGCCAATAGCATTTTTCTGCCACCATCCCTCAGAATTGCACCATTTATGGCTTTAGAAGTCAAAAATTCTAAAAGAAAAACTGAAATTCAACAAAGATAAGAAAGAGCCAATACGAGTGAAGAGAAAGGCCGGTTGCCCTTTTTGAATAGTCTTTGGTCAACTATTTATTACTTTTATCAATCCTCAAAATTTTGAGAGAGAGAGAGAGAGAGAGAGAGAGATGATTTTTCACGCTCGTAAAAGGTGGCCAAGTAAACCAGTTCACCCTCTGGTAAGTTCGTTAGCAATTGCAGCACAAGGAACAGTTGCATCAGAACCTGATCCATCTCGAAAAGCGTTCCTCCTGCAATGAAAGGGGAGGAGCTGCTTTAGGCTGTATGAGCTGCCTCTTTCAGGATTGATAATTGAACGTTAAAATATTACCAGTAGGACCCCTGCCCACTTAGCCTTCGCCACGTCTAAATCTTCGACGTATCTAGCGGCACCGGATTCCCACCGCCGACCACGAAAGTTCTCTCATTTAAAGGGGTGTGGTGAGATTTCTGACACCGGTCATGTGAGTGGGGTTTTAGGGCTTTTAAAGAATGTAAATTTTAGGGTAAAGTTATACTTCCACAGTTCCACTCAATGTATTTAAAAATTAAACTTTGAGGAAAAAAAATTTATTCACGCACCATCCAAAGCACTTATGGTTCCTCCCTGGAACAGTTGGTAGATCTGAGCCCTCCAAATGGTGGGCCACATCCATCTGAAAATGTAACATCTTTTAGACCCTATATTGAGTGATAGCTCCAAATCCAACTCCCTAGATAAGATAGTTAAAATTTAAAATATTCTCTTGGGTCCCTGCTTCTATATTGGTCTATTTTTCATTATTCGGCTAGACTTTTTACTTGCCTTAACGTGTTGCGATCATATTTGATACTCTCTGCATATGATAAATATAGATCAAAGTTTGGTAAAACACATAATTTATAAAAAATTATTATTTCATTCACTTGTTAGTTTTTAAACTATTACTTTCCAAAAGTACCTTTTTTTTTTCCTTTTTTGCTTGGTGTTAGGTTCTGTGTTAAAAATAATTATTGAAACAACTAAGAGTAATATAGGAAAGTTTAAAAATAATGATTTGACTTTTCAAATTAGATAAAACAATTTTGGACAAAAAATGTTACAACAATGGTATAACTTTGTGGGACACATCTAAAATTTTTAAGAATGAAAATGAGATAGCACACTCAATAATTTTGAATTACTCATATTTTTTATTCCAAAATAAAATTTCATTTGATGTCTCGCAAGTTCAATATGTTGCAAGATACTAACTTTTTACAATAAATTGTGTTTTCAAGTAGTAATACATCATATGACAATTTATTAATTACAGATAAAAAATATGAGTCAAATAATAGCACAGTTTTTAATATGTTTCACGTACCAACTTGCTATTATCTAAAAGTAATTACAATCATAACATGCAAAGTTAAGTAAAACATTCGGATCCCTTTCCCATCTCAAAGGTATCCCGCAATTTTAATGGTCTAGAGCAAAATGATTAGTCAGCATGCTCATTGATGCTATTCTTGGTAGCAATCATCATGCACGAATTTTAACTTTCTATCTGTAACCATAAAAGAAGATTGTTTCCGAATAAAGAAATAAAAATAATACTCCTAAAGGCCAAAAAAGGAAAAAGTCCAAAAAATTAAAAAAAAAAGCTCAACCACTTTGTGATAAGAAAATGAAAAAGCATTTATAACATATTTTTATATTCAACCACTTTGTTATATATAGTCTCACTGCTAGATAGATAGTCTGTTCCCGATATCACTATTTTATTCCTTTTCCTTCACTTCTTCTCTTTACCCATATATTTCTCTCTTTCTTCCTCTGCAACTTCTGATAAAACTCTAAGTCTACACCCTTCCCTTTGCCTTCCCCATCCCTCTGTCCACCAGTTTCTCAGTTATCATCAGCTTTTTTAAATACTTCTCTTTGTTTTCTCCTTTCTCCTATCCCTTTTTCTCCAAAGAGAGTGATAACCCATGGATATTGACCACTTAAAGTACGCGACAGGAGATCAGATGGAGATGATGATGATGCAGATGGACAAGCTCAGCGAACTTGCCGGTAGCTTTAATGATATCAGTGAATTTCCATCAACGGGATTTTCAGGAGGGGGTAGTAGTAGCAGCACCAATATTGGTGCTACTATGCCACAAATCTTTGATAACCCACATGTTGCTTCACCCACATTCATGAACCTGCAATCCACTATATCATTTTCCAATACCAGCCCAGTTCAGGAACCACATGCACAATCTTTCCTATCCAATTCAAACACAGAGAGGGAATTATCGGGTGCAAACGCCTTTTCTACACCATCACAGAAGCGGAATTCAATGGCGGCGATGAGGGAGATGATATTTCGAATAGCGGCGATGCAGCCAATTCACATAGACCCAGAATCGGTGAAGCCGCCGAAGCGGAGGAACGTGAAGATATCAAAGGACCCACAAAGCGTGGCGGCTCGCCATCGGAGAGAAAGGATAAGCGAGAGAATTAGGATACTTCAGAGACTCGTCCCTGGAGGAACCAAAATGGACACGGCCTCTATGTTGGATGAAGCAATACACTATGTGAAATTCTTGAAGACCCAGGTGCAATCGCTTGAACGAACCGCGGCTAATAGACCGACTACCGGCATAGGGTTCCCAGTGGCAATGTCTAATGGGAATTACATTTCTATGACGAAAGGGTATCATCCTGCTGCTGCTCAGAATGTTCAGCATTATGCGGATTCTTAGCTGATAATTTAGAGGAATAGCAAAGGGATAAATGTACTCGTCTAGTGAGGCTAGTATGTGGGTCTGTAAAGGGGGGACTCTTTCATGTCCATTTTAAACATGATATTCACCTCTTATTGTTGTCGTCATCGTCTTTAGGCTTGTAATCGATGTTGTATTACCATGAAATAATAACAACCGGTGAATAGATACCTAACTGTTTCAAGTTCCTAGGATCGATCTCTCTCTTTCTCTCTCTCGTATGCATTTATTTAGAGATTTTCATCTCAGCATATGCTTATTTTTATTAGCATCGGTATCGATCTTATATTAAGGTTTGTACCTTATATATATATATATAGATTATATGATATAAATTACCTGTACATATTTTACAACTCTAACTGTATAATGCATAGTGCTAATGCAAGAAAATCACAACATAGCTACTTAGAAATTTTTTTTGCTCTTGTCTAATATGATACATGTCTAGAGAAGCTGTGAAATGGCCCTTATTTGAAGACGATTCATGACTCCTGAAATCACATAATTACTGACAATTGTAAACGAAAAATTCCGGCTACGACTTACAGACTTGGGACAAAATAGCCACGACAAGTTGCACATTAATTCGCAGAGTTTCTGTCGTGAAAAATCTAGAGAGAGAGAGAGAGAGGGGGGGTTTGGAGTTTTTTCTCGTTGATATATACAAAGAGTGTAGAATTGGGACCATAATTGATGGAGGGGAACCAGAATTCCATGCTTTTCAGGTCAATCTGCGACACATGCACCACCATTAATATCGGATTACCTTTCAACGGAATGCGAAAAATTGGAAGAGGCAATTAATACTACGGTACTGCGGCAATCTAGAACTCCAGTACTGCTTTAATTGTTACACGTGTCGGTCTTGAAATTCAATTTCATGGAAAATTTATGCAACCTCTAACATTTCCACGTCACTGCAACATACAAAGGCAAAGGAGGCGATTGTCATAGAATGCATGGGAAACCCACGTGAAGTTCTGACATGCGGTGGTCTTTTACACTTGGGCAAGATGATGACGTCGTTGTCCGTCACCACTCGACACGTGAATGCGATCTACATGATCTACACATAGGTATCGTAGCAACCTTACGTGGCTGTCCACGTCGGACCAGCATGTCAATCAATCTTAAGCAAGAAAGGTCCGGCTAGCTTGACTGGCGTGCAAATCCGCCAACATGTAGCCCTCCGTGTAGGCCGCATGTGCTACTACTGGCACGTGCCTAAAATTTCTAATGTCTTTTCTCTATTTTTTTTTTTTCTTTTTTTTTAGAGAGGGAGACAAAATTTCTAATGTTTGCCATTGCAAAAGGTCTAAGTTTTTGGTATGCTTCTTAAAGTGCCATGCTATGCAATCATACCTTTCACTTTCACATGAATTGTTAGGGAATTAATATAAACTAAAATCTCAATTGAAATTAGGATTAAGATATGATACTCCTAATTATTAATAAATAAATAAAATATAATCATTTACTCTTTTCATCCCACAAAAATAGATCCTTTTTTCTTTTTTCTTTTTTTTTTGTCTCAAAATATTTGTCTATTTTGAAAAGTCAAATTATAAATTTTTTTAATTTTCTTACATTACCTTTTGTTGTTTCGATAATTACTTTCAATACAAAACCCAATACAAAAAATGAGAGGGTGCGATATTTTTGAAAATATGGAATTTAATAAATAACAGGTCAATGCAATGATGGCATTTTCTTAAATTACTTATCTTCATGGGACAGAAGGAGTAATTCATTTTCTTAGGAAAAATTAGTCATTAGCAGAAATGGGAATTAGAAGAAGTAAGAACACAAATGCTTGGAATTTTTTTGCGAATTACAAATATTGGATCTGTGTCTTAATAATTAATGTATGAGCTCCATTATATATCACGGACTACATTTCAAGAGGCGAATTGAGAAAATTAAAAGATCATCAGCTAGACCAGAAGCTTAGCTAGCCCATATATAAGGCATCTTTAATTCCATTCCTTTGCTAGTTAGGTGACTGTAAGACTGATACCATTAACAGTGGCGTCCTATTTGGGCACTATATGTTTATTTTATTTACAGGATTTTAATCTAGCTAGTTTATGCTAATTAATAATATTTGGTCCAAGAAAGAGATTAAGGCAAGCCGGCAATATCATTTTTCTATTATTTTTTATCCTCTTTTATACTAACACGCCATGATATGGGTGAGTATTGAACATAGCAGATGTAGTAGTGGACAGAATCCAAACCCAACTATAATAAATTAAACAAACAAAAAAAAAAAAAAAAATTGAAGAAAAAAAATCATAACCGACTATACAAACCTAACCCACATAACACATTTGAATACTATATGCTGTTTTTAATTAGAAAAATGGGGCAGTGTTGAATATGAAGAGAAAATAAGGTAGGTTGCCTCCCTATGCAGGATCGAGTGAGAGAAGTGCCTATGTCTGAAGGATCATGCCTCACTAAAAGCCATTTATTCCTCCCATCCGAATCTCAATCCAATCCACAATCCAATCTAGGAGATGTAGAACAAAAATCAAAAGCTATATAACTATAGATAAATTAAACAAGTAAGACATGGTCCAAATCAGGTATGAGAAGAGCCATGTGAGACATCCCACTACGGGTCCAACATCCTCACTAAGAGAGTACCCTGCATTTGTGGGGGGGGGAGCCCCCTTGTCCTTTGAATATAGGGCACAGTCCCTTTTCAACCCTAAGTGCACTGTATCTATTTTGAGACACTTATTCATCCACATAAAATAGTTTGGAAATTCTGAAATTCAAGGGGAAAATATGTAAACAATTCATAGAAAATTCATAAATGATTTTGTGAGGAAGAAAAGCACATGGCCATGTTAGATTTCTCTTCAAAATAAATTTTTTTTAAATAACTGAGCTTTAAAATGCTTAAATTAATTGTACGTTGAGAGTCAATGCAATGTTGGCTTGTGCATGTTCTTTGAAAAGGATACATACACGTTTAAAACTCACTAATGTAAAACAAATTAAGTGATTGAGACAGAGAACATGGTATGCTTTCCTTTCTATTATTAACGTTTCCATCGTATGTTCAAGAGAGATCAACTTCCATTGGAAAATGCTAAGTTTACGGGTTTTATTTACCCACTCAAATGTCAATGGCATAATTGTAAATTTGTAATAATCCAAGAGGAAAAAAAAATGGTAAAATACACTTTATCCCATTCAAGTTTGAGCCGTTTGCAGCAAACCCCCTTACAATTCATAAATTACACTTTGTCCCCTCGCACATGACATGTGACCATCCATATATCTAATACGTCATCAATAGAAAAGGGCAAAGTGACATCTTTTGCAAAATATATGAAGTCATCCATCTGGTTTTGAACTATAAAGAGGTTTGCTAAAAACGACTCAAATTTAAAAGGGGCAAAAGTGTAATTTACCCACAAAAAAAAAATGATATCCATGATGTTTTAAAAAAATTAAACACATCATCCCCTGGATGGATCTGGACACTTCCACAAGTAGGTTGCAGTAATTGATCGGCTATGGGTCCTCCCAAGTTACATTATACAAAGGTACTTTTCATGACGGCCCTATAATGCATTTTTTTTTTTTTTTTTGGCATGGTATTTGCAAATGCTTAATCGTAATTGAGAATTTCCTTTCAAGAGTTTAAATAAAATAAATAAAAGAGGGTTAATTTTCAAATCATCAAAAAATTATTTTGTTACATTTGTTTCCACTGCATAGATGAGGTGATTATTTGATTGTGATTAAATGTTTTACACTAAGTTAAAATCAGCTGCTCGTCCTTTTTCCTTTTTTCTCCTGTTTTTTTTACCCCTTTTCTTGCCCTATCAGTAAAAAGTCTCTCCATAACACGTGACTATGCCATTGATGCCCCAAAAAAATTAAACTTTTAACCTCTCAAATCTCTCAGAATCTAAGCATACGATAAGACCAACAACTCATTCATCTATAAATTACTACTCCAGTAATAAATTACAGAAATTTTGATGGAAAAGTTAAAAAAAAAAGTGTGTTCATTTCACCTTTTTTAGTAGAAGTGCACCATATATAAATGAGGTTGTTTTGATACAATTAAACAAATACAAAAAAACAAAACATTTAAAATAAAATATTTATAAAAAATAAAAAAATAAAAATAAAAAGGTCGGATTTTATGGTGGCAGGCCCTTGGGGCCCATTGGAGAAGGACACAATCTAATCTCTTAGGCCGATATTCTTTCTCACTTTGTCCCATTTGCTAGGTGGGATGTATCCGAATAAAAATCATCAAAATTAAAGAAACCTCGCGAGGAAATTTTGTCTCGGTGCTGTTTCTAGAAACATGAGAGATAAGAGGAAGGTTAAAATGTTCACTATAAATACAAGGTTAATGTGTCCATCTACCTCCAAATACCATATAATTTGTTTAATCGTCGAAAAAATTCATCTTAAAGTAAAGTCAATTTCAAAATGACCTGGCATGTGTCTATAATTATTAATTATGAGGGATTGCAATGAGATAGGTTTCGCCCTAAGCGAACCAAACTTGAATTTTTTATTTTTTATTTTTTTAAAAAAAATAGATTCCAGGACGCATGCTATACATATGTAATATATCTATTGAAAAAAAAATACTAATACAAATATATTTTAAAATTTTAAATATGAAAACGTGGTTATGGGAGAGAACGTGGAATGCGTGATTACAGAATCGGGAGTAATTATTTTATCCACAAATTTTTATACTCTTGTCAAAATTAAATTTTCTTCGGGACATATATATTTTTATGGCGGAGTCATGATAAATCTACTCATAATATAATATAATATAACGGAATAAATTCTGAATTCTTTGAATGCTAATTACAGGAGAGTGGGTCGGGGAAAGCGAGGTGGAGACGACAATGGATGCGTGGTTTTCACCTCTACGGCTTCCAAATTTTAATGCTTCATTTTCAAATTTCACACCACCACCACTTGCATCTTTATGATTGATGTTGCGTGTTGAAGTGGATTCTTTTAAGGTGATGCATAAGCCCAGCCCATGATTCAATATCCATTATCAAACCTTCTCATACCCAGGACAATGGCCCCTTGGGTTGATTTCGGACACAACTTGGGCCTAAGAGTGGGCCAAGGTGGCCCAGGTTTGGACCATGCAGAACCGTTCACAGTAATTATTTGGGTCCGGCTATTGTCACCTCTTAATATTATCAACACCCCCCTCATTTGTCTTGGGTTTTTTAAGATTTTATGCAAAATACAAAAGGTTTTATGAAAACCAATTGCATGATCCTACTAAAAAAACATCATTTTTTGAACAACTTTACAGAATAAAGTTTTTCTAAAATCTATCGTTTAAATAGATTTTTTAACAAAAAATGAAATAAGATTATATATGCCAAAAAGTCTACTTAGATTTTGGAAACACTTTCTTCTATAGATTTGTTCAAAATGATGTTTTCATAAAAGCATTTAATATTTTGCATAAAATCTTAAAAAATTTAAAGAAGCGGGGGCAGCTGATAAAATTGAGGGGTGGCAATAGCCGGGCCCTAATTATTTTATAAACCGAAGTCTGGCCTGGTTTAGGCGGTGGCAAGACGGATGAGCATAAAATTTTAAATTTTAAATTTTAAATTTTTAAAAAATGAAAATGAAAATGGAAAATAGTAGCTGACCCTCACATTAAAGCGTACATTGTTTTGAAGCTACATGTTTATGCTCTTAGGGCATGCAGCGTGCACCCTCCAATTAATTGCACCTAAAAGTAACTAAAATGTTACACTGAATTTCATCTGTTGGAATAATTAAGAAAAAAAAATTATTCAAAATGACATTGATCTCTATTTTTTTTTTTAAAACAAATTAATAAATTTTTCTCTCATGATATGATTATTGACTTAATACATATTTTAAAATAAAAACTAAAAACAATACATGATTACTGCCTGTTAATTAAATTAAATTAAGGATATATAAAAATTAGATATTGAAAGCATAACTCATTAAGAAATTATGTTACAAATAAAGACTAAAATAATAATATCCACAATAATCAAATAGATAAATTATAGAATAAAATAGATTAGAAGAAATTATCAAATGAGGCGTGTTAGTCGTGGTCTTTAAGCATGAGCCTCCAAGGTGCAATAGTCGTATTCTCGCACAATATGCACGAGAAAAATGAGTTATTCAAATAATTTTAGGCCATAATAAAGAAAGAAATTCAAATATAAATTTGTATCTTGAATTTTTTGCCACGACTGGGACAAATGAAGAGACGATTTGACTCATGAATTTAAGCCACCGTAACGATGGAAGAAAAAAGTATATCCGCACGTGAATTTGTACATTGAAATTTAAGCCCCGATCAGGAAAAAAAAAAGGGGAAGAAAGGAACTGACACCTAAATTCGTATCTTGAAATTTAAACCACGATAAGGACAGAGGAAGAAAGGAATTCACAAACGAATCTGTCGTGAAACAACCCAAAACTCATTTTTGATAACTATAGAAATTTCCTACGGCTCCTGCTGGTCAGGGTTATACTTTGACTGGAGGCAATGTTTTTTTTTGACAGTTAATGCTACTTTACCCCATGCTTTATCTTACACTTACTCTTATTATGTGTATTTGGAAAAGTAAAATTATGAGACTTACTGATATAATTAAACCCTAAAAACTGAAACCCTTCTGAATGCATATAATAAGGCAAAATGTAAGGTAAGTAACGTTACCATATTTTGACACTCACAACTCGATTTAGTTTGGAGTGACCTCCATCTAACAATATGTAGCATTGTTTTCACCTCAAATTTTTATAGTGAGTAGAGAGGTGTATTTTTGTTATGTCTCTTAGGCTGGTATATTCTTATAAGTGAATTCAACTAGCATGACATTAATTAATTGTCATTGCATTTGTAATTTCGGCCGGTCCAGTCCTTAGATTACGTGATCACACGTTTGAAATAAGGGTCTCTATCCGTATGTTGAATGGGTCATTAGTCATTACAAAAAATAACCGAACTTTTCAAATTAGAATACAACTACCTCACTCCATTGATTAATCCTGTGGAGTATCTCCCATTCGTTGGAATGACAGCCCACTGTCATGCAGAATCTATACTGTTGGAAATAGCTTGGTAGATTACTTGAAGGTAAGATAGCCTTGTCAAAAATGAAATTTGACCTTAGAAAAAAAATGAGGTATATCAATTCAAAGTAAAGAGAAATAAACAAAGTAAAAATAAAAATACAAGGAACAGAAGCAAAAACAACTACTCATCTTAAGTAGATGGGCTAATTTAATTCGAGTGGGTACCTAACTACATTTAAAATAACGATCTGTCTTGGAGACACCACGGCCCACAAAAACAGAAAACTGATGTTAATCCTCTAAAATCAATTTCACGTTCACATCTCTTGGTATATGTATACGCTCACACGCACCCAAGCTAAAATCAAGGCTAGAAGCCATTTCGAGTCAAACATATATCCCTCCAATCAGGCTTTTATGCCTGCTTGTGGTATATAACCCACAGCTCATGGTATAAGCCTGATTGGAGGGATGATTAATTAAGAATAGTGTCAAAAAATCCTTTTTCAAGGTAGGACACAGATATAGTTAAAGCATCTCTACCTAATATATATATATATATATAAATAGGGGCTCTTGAGATGTTGAAATAGCATTATAGCAACTCATCATCTTCTCTCCATTGCTTCCAAGCCATGTCTTATGAAGAGAAGTATTGTGTGGATTATCTGGTGCTGAAACCAGAGAAGGCAAGCCTGTTCGATCTCGTTCGCATCTTAGCTTCTCGTGACTTGAAAGATAGAGCATTTGTTGAGCACCCAGAAGAGGAGCTGATCGATGCCAGGCGTCGATGGCTCATCTTTATCTCATTACTCTTGCAGAAAGCCCTTCTTTATTGGAGAAGGCCTATGGCTTTTATAGGGTTTGTGATTACGCTGTGGCTGAATCTTGTGTCGATCAACGGCGGTCTCAGAGACCTACTGCTGAATCTCCTAAAAGGTTTGGTAAATTTATTTACTTCGAATATGAATTCAATTGTCTCCTTGCATCATTGTGGTATTGGGTGGGTTTTTTTCTCACTAATTTGCCTCTCAAGAGAATGGAGAATACACTGTACACATGCATGCATGAGTACATGCATGCTATGTTTATATGAGTTGTGGGAGAAAAACTTATACGTAATTATGATATGGTTGACATGGTTGAATTGTATCACAAATCAATGAGATTTAAATAAAATGAGATTGTTAATATACCTTTTGACTTCACAATCTCATTTTATTTGATTTTTATTGATTTGTGACACGCCATGCCACAGTTACATGAAAGACTCACTGAATTTGTGGATATGCTTCATCGCAAAAGGTTGTCATTAAAGTTAAAAGTTTTGGAATTCTCCGCCTAACGCAAACATAATGAGTATAGAGAAATTAAATGCGTCCCCTCTTGACCTCCATTATTAATAAAGTTCTTCTTTTTGGGTCCCATTACTAATAAAAATCCTCGCCTTGGGTGAGGTGTTACTTTACCAATTTGGCAATATGGCACTAGCGCGTGCGGTTACTGGTGGATGAATTATCATTCCTCCCGCTTGCAAAGAGTCCAAATCTTCTGTCTCCCTCTGTTGCACCCTTTCTCTGTCACCCCATTAAGGTTGTGACATGTGTCCAAGCCAGCTATTCATCTTAACGGAATATAGCAGCCGTCTAAACCATCGTTTGAGTTTTTTTTTTTTCTTTAAATAATGAATATATTAAACAATAATAAAATATAAAGGACTTTACATTCGCCGGCGTGATTCTGCAAATCTGAGAGCATTGATCCACCAACGCCAGCGACTTAACAATGGCAACCGGTAGGACTGGTGTTATTCCTCGCTTTCTTTCCATTGTTCATCCATCTCTCTGCTCTCTCTCTCTATCTTCTCTGTTTCTCTCTACTGTTTCGGATCCAACGTGCGTGGGTGTGGGTATTGGACGAGTTGGAGGAGAAATTGGGATGGGGCTGCCGGCTCTGAACCTGGTGAAGAAGAGGTTTGGACTGAGTTCATGAAGTTCTATCAGTGGTGGATGAAGGTTGTGAATTTGGTGTTAAGATGTAGCTTAAAGAAGGTGAAGGCAAGGGGCTGGACTGAGTTCATGAAGTTCTTTGCTTTTTCATCACCGTCTCTCTCTTTTTTGGATCTTCTTGTGTATAGTCAATGGAGATTTGTGAGTTTTGGTATGGATTTGCATGTTGAAGACGAAGGGGCTTTTGAACAGAATTTTTTTTTTTTTATAAAAATTTTATTATTGTTATTTATTAAATAATTATCAATAAAACGGAGAGTTTGTGTCGTCGACTCGCCGTTAATCAGGAGGTTCGTTTAAACACGTGGCTGAAGTTTAACACGGTTACAGGAAAAAGGGGTAGGAAAAGGAGACAGAAGATTTGGACTCGCTTGCAAAAAGAGTTGAAACTGACCCAAAACAAATAAATAAAAAAATAAAAAAGGCAAAATTTAAGAAAGTAAATTAGGTGCTGCAGAGTAGCATTTAGAGTAATTTTCTTCTGTATTTAGAATTCCACTCGAATTTCCTTTCCTAAAAAGTGATGATCTCTCGCGGTTGGCCATTCGAATGTCGGGAAGGAAGGAAGGAAGAAAAAAAACAAAAAACTCCGTAAAACAGAAGTAAGGAATAAACCAATAAGGGCATGTTTGCTTGTTTGAATTCTCTTGTTATAAACATGGTATTGACACTATGAAGCCGATCATATATCATATCTTTCCCTCATCCCTCTTCTTTATATCATATATAATGACAAAAATATCCTATTTTCATCAATTGTCAAATATAGTGACTCATAGTTGAAAGATGATTTTAGTGGGTGGTACAGCACAACTGAAATGTGAAATGCCCATATTCTTAATTAACAGGGGTACGTATTCCTCTCTTTAAAAACTGAGGAGCCCCTTTCTATCAAAAACAATTCATGCCTTGTTGGATTTGTTCATTCCAATACGACGCCAAGCTACTCTCACAGAAGTAGCCTTTAATGGATATTTGGCATAATATATTGTGTGCAGGGAAGGTGGTGTTGCCAAAAAGTTCGTCGGCGACGTTCACATCGGTGGTCGGAAATGTTGACAAGCGAGTGGAATTGGACAGAAGCATTAAACATGGAAGCAGCCAATATAATACGGCGCTATCAATTATGGCCGCGAAATTATCTTACGAGAACGAAGCCTTCATCCAAACCATAGTCAGAGACCATTGGCAGGTAACTATCATCATCAACACTGCATAATTGGAGGGGCAATCATGATCGCCAAGAAAAATAAAAAATATTAGAATTGGTGCATGTTACAGAATATTCCATATTTAATAATTTAGACTAAACCTTATCATCAAAATAAATATATTCAGACAATACTTGGTTCCTACCTTCTCCTTACAACCCACTCATATTATGCCATGTGTGATGATTAATTTTAAAAATTGTGAATACGGGGATATGAGCACGTAAATACAAATATATAAACTCATATTCATATTCATTTGGACACATAAACATATAAATAGAGACACGTAAATGCATATCTATAACAACATAATATGAGAATATATGTACATAATCAATTCTCATTTGTTTTATAGACACGTGGTGTCATCTAAGTGAGTGTAAAGAGGAAGTGCTCCTCCAATGCGAAGAGCCAAGGATTATCCAATAAATTTTCTTTCAAATAGGATGCTGATTAAGATTTCTTTGTGTTTTGTGCAGATGGATTTCGTGGGGTTTTACAACTTTTGGAACGGTACGTATGAAGCAATTTTTTTTGTTTTCTTTGTTTTTAATAAGTTCAGTTATCATGGCATGTAGTTAATAATGACGGATACAAGAAGATGCCCAATATTTGTTCACATATAAAAGGGCACCTTATTTTAAAAATAAAATTTTAAGTATTACTTTGAGTTTTAATACGTGTGTCCACATATCAGAGGTCCCCTTGTTTTAAAAATAAAATCTTTAATATTACCTTGAATAGTTCATGACTTGATTTTCCATGTCTGCGAAAGCAATCCATTAACTCATACGAAAAGACCCTAATATTTGTGGTCAAATTAAAATAATCACTACTTTATGCACATTATAATACATGATAAGACAGAAATTATGCACAAATTAATCTATAAAATGATACTATATTTTAGTGGGTTGTAGCTTTCATGTCTTAATATAGGATTAATTAAGGAATAAAAATGTCCAAGTTGAGTAAGAAAGCTTAATAAATTAAGATGTCAAACCTATAAGGTTTCTGCCTTTATATTCTTCACTGTTTGTCTATTGCATAAAGTTTTTGGAATGTGATTTATTAATAATAAAACGAAGACTAAGTAATACAAAATAAAAATTGAGACGGCCTAGCATGATATATGATTCTTTTAGTATATCAGACATGTAGATGAACAAACAAGTGTCTCGATATGTGGACCCCATTTTTTTTTAATGGCACTTGTCAACATGTTCATAAGTTCAATAATGACAAACTAGATGTGATCATTATCCCCATATATATATATATATATATATATATATATATATAGGGCACCAATTGCACCACAAATTCACTCTATTATATTACCCAAAAAAAAAAGAAAAGAAAAGGAAAGAAGGGGTGGGGGGGAGGCTTCTAATGACCAAGATGAGTAGGGTAATAAATTGGGCTTACCCAGTCCAATTCTTTTGTACAAATTTACCCTACTTTCAAACTTATTTTTGCGGTACAAATTTACCCTTTAACTAAATAAATCCAATTTATGGCAGATTACGAGCAACGATTCTCAACACAGGCCTTCATGCTCCGTGACACAAGTTCTGATCCTGACCTGATAGTGGTCGCATTTAGAGGCACCGACCCATTTGATGCAGATGACTGGCGGACAGATGTCGACATCTCGTGGTACGAGCTTCAAAACATCGGTAAGATGCACAGTGGCTTTATGAAAGCTCTCGGCCAACAGATGAACAAGGGCTGGCCCAAGGAGATCGAAGAAGGCCCATTACCATACGCTTACTATACAATACGACGGTTGCTGGGAGAAATGCTTGGAAAGAACGAGAGAGCAAAGTTTATATTGACAGGACACAGCTTGGGTGGGGCGTTAGCAATTCTGTTCGTGGCTGTGCTAGGGTTACATGAGGAGGCATGGATGCTGGAGAGGTTGGAAGGGGTGTACACGTTTGGGCAGCCAAGGGTAGGGGACAAGCAGTTTGGGGATTTCATGATGGAGAAGTTGAAGCAGTATGATGTGAAATATTTTAGGTATGTTTACTGCAATGACATTGTGCCTAGATTGCCTTACGATGACACAACCACCTTGTTTAAGCACTTTGGGGCTTGCCTCTACTACAATAGCTGCTACAAAGGAAAGGTCAGTGCATTCTCTAGCTCCTTAAATCATATTTTACAGTGTATATACTGCTTGTCAAAGTGAGATCAACGCATAAGACTCAAATGAAATCCTTAGAGCGAGCCTAGTCGAGTCAAGTAGTGAGCTGCTCATGCTTGACGATAATTGAATGAGTTTAAAAATAGTTTAAAAATAAGGTTTGAGTTTGACTTGTTTATCTTACAAACAAGTTCCGAAAAGTTTTTATTATGATGATCATGAACTGAGTTTGAGTAGTCTAATTATTTTAATAAACTTATGGAAAATACTTGCCTCCACCCCTGAGTGGAGATGCTCCTCCTTTCCACACACCCATATTTCACCACTTAAATAAGGAGAATTGATTGTGTCCATGCATTCTCAAGTTTACATAATTGCGAGCACATTTTTATAAGTCCGTATTTGTGTATTACATTTTTGTGTCAACATGAATGCATATTCACGTATATGTTTATTCATGTTTTTAAATTCATATCTTTCTAAAATATTTGTAACTCGTGGTATAAAGTGAATGGAGGTGGGGAGGAGCTCCTCCACCCTGAGGCAAGTAGTGTTCTAAACTTATTGAGCAGAATAGTGCTCTACTTAAGCTTTGGTCAATAAATGCCCGATTGGCCATTCAAATGAAAATTTAAAAAATTTATTGTATTTTACATGCGCACTATTGAAAACATCAATCTATCACCTCGGAAGAGAATATCTTAAAAAGTTGGTCAGCCACCATAAATAAACCTTAAGCTTATATGCTCGTTTATTTAAGACTCCTCTAGCCGTCTAAAATAGACCTTTTATTGATCAAGCCAAATCAAATCATTCAAATACAAATAACTTGGCTGGCACAGCCCTAACCTAACACTTTTCAAGGTCAAAAATCAGTTCAATAAAAAAATTGGGCCCTCAGGTTTAACTATATTACTTTGAACATTCAACAAATTTTCAGTTTTCTGGTGGGCCATCAATAACAGTTGTGGCCCGCAAAAGTAGCAGTAAACACTAATGCTGTGTTTGGTTGGGTGGAAAGGGGGAGGGAAGGATTGCAAATCCCTTGTTTGGTTGGGAGGGAAAACAGGAGGGGAAGGAAAAAAGGAAGGAACGCCATTCCATCCCGCCCACCATTTTGAATCCGCCCAAAAACGGGCGTAAAAGTGGAAGGAAAGGCTTGCCGAAACCTTGATTGACCAAAATACCCTTGAATGGGTTTTATAACAGCAGACACACCACCGTTGTCACAAAAAGGCAGAAAGAGGAAGGGGAGAAAAAAAACAAAAAAGAAAGGGGGGAGTTAATATTACGGCGATGACGCCGTTGCATCTCGCCGGATGACAACAAAATGGGAGGAAAAAGAAAAATGTTAAAAGAGAGAAGAGAAGAAGAAGGAAGAGGGAGGAGAAGCTAATTAACTCAAAAACAAAAATTCCTGCTAGTGTTGGGTAAAAATTCACTTGTGATGCTCGCCGGCGGAGGGGAGATGTGGTTGGCAGCCATGACCGATCATCTTCTTCTCTCTCCCAGTCCTCTCTCTCTCTCCCCTCTGTTCTGTTTATCTCTTTTACCAAGTAGCTTTTTCTCTCTCCTCCCTTCTTGTGATTTTACGAGGGTTAATTTCATCCGTTGCAGAACAAAGATCATAGGAGCAAAGTTAACGCCTCCCTATAAAAATTGCATTAATTTGTTTGAGAGTTAAATAATTTTTTTTTAAAAAAAAGGAAATAAAAACAACTACCCAAAAAAAAAATTATTTCCTCTATGAGGGTAATTTGGTAAAATACATCTTTTAACCTCTTTCCCTTCCTCTTCATCTTCCTTCTTACCAAACAAAGAGGGAGAAAGGAAAGCCCCTTTCCATCCTTCTTACCAAACAACAGGAAGGAAAGAAAATTTTCTTTCCTTAGGGAAGGGTTTTTCATTCCTTTCTTTCCCCCTTTCCTTCCCCCCAACCAAACACAGTGTAAGGGAACAGCTATTGCAACCCCACTAAGTTATAAGTTGCCCCCCAAATTTTTTAATGAGAAGAATTATGATGCAAAATGACCAAAAAGGATTTCTAAGTCTCTTAACCAAAATGCTGAACACACCCTACCCCTCGTCCTTTATCCTTCACGTTTGAACATTCCACCGGTATCCATTTTTTCCGGCGACGGTGCTTCTTCTTCTTCTCTTTGTCCTTCTTCCTCTTCTATCTTCTTCTCCTCTTCTTTATTTCTTTATTTCTTTCTTTCTTTTTTCCCTCTGTTGGTCAGATCTGTGTTTTCCGGCAAGGGCCTCCATTTTTCCGACGACGCCTCCATTTTTTCCGCCGACAGGAGGGAAGAGGCAAAAAAAAAAAAAAAAAAAAAAAAAAAAAGAAAGAAGAAAGAAGAAGAAGAAGAAGAAGAGAAGAAGAAGAAGAAGAAGAAGAAGAAGAAGAAGAAGAAGAAGAAAGAAAGAAAAAAAAGAGAGAAGAGAAGAAGAGGGAAAGAAGAAAGAAAAAAAAAAAGAGGAGAAGAGAAGAAGAGGGAGGAGGAAGGAAGAAGAGGGGCGTGGGAGAAAGGTGTGGACCATGAAGTCGCTGTCGCCGTTGCTCACCAGTCTGCTATGTGGCTGTGGGGGTCTCGTGTGGGGGGAGGGGGAATGGGGTGGGTGAGGGTTAGGGTTATATGGAAGAGGGGTATTTTAGACTTTTAGATGGGTGGGTATATATATTTGGGGGTAGGGATATCAGGTGGGGGCAAGTTATTACTTTAAGGGGTTGCAATAGCCGCTCCCAAAGACTAAAGACGGTGGGCCCTATGATACATTGTGGGCCTCTTATACAAGCGTAGTGCCAGAAGACCCATTTTGGGCCTCTTAGGCGGTGGGCCCTACGAAACATGGCATGACTGTATCATCATCCATCCGCCGCCCTTATTTTTTTATTTTTTTTTTTCACTCACTCACATGGAGGGGAGTAGAACCCCTCACCTAACCCAAGCCCCACCCCACCCAGTGCCATCTGAGCTACAGCTCGTTGGCATCATCCATCCACCTTCATGTTCACAGTTCACCGCATTTTGACTTCTCGATTGATCACAACCGTCCATAATTGCTTTTAACCAATGACTTTTCTTTTCCTTTTTTTTGCTAAGACATTTAACCAAGGACTTAACTGATTGGAATACAGGTTTTATGGGAGGAACCAAACAAGAACTACTTCTCGCTGTATTGGGTCATACCCAAATTCCTAAATGCAGTTTGGGAGCTGGTTAGGAGTTTCATTATCCCATACACGGAGGGTCCGGATTATAGAGAAGAATGGCTCATGAAAATGATAAGGGTATTTGGGTTGGCAATTCCGGGAATCTCAGCTCATTTACCTCAAGATTATGATAATGTTACCCGACTCGGATCCGTACCTTTACCTCTTCAGCTTCAAGACCCAATTCATGAAACTTGAGTAACCGATAAGATTTAGGTTCGTTATTGATTTGTAAAAGCTGTCTATTTATTGCACCGGAAGTCAGTTTCTTTCCATGGATTTGTTTGTTTAATTTTAATGTTATAGGCTCCAATCAATATGCCAAAATTACAATACTCATGAAACACGTCAAATGAAGCCTTCAATCTTTAAGATAGTAACAAACCGCCACGTTTGACAGGTGACTTTTGCGGTCGCTTTCACCCGGGATGGGTCTCGGGGCTTTTCTCACTAGCAGAGAAGCGTCCGATAACTATATCACTATCATAGTGATGCATCTCTCATCCAGTTTACCCACACCCAAAAAAAAAAAAAAAAAGATACATCCCTCATCCAAGCCCAACAGTACTTTTTCAGGATTTCATTTTCCCTTGAAAGAACAGAGCCTGTGTGCTCAATTTCACCAAATTCTACTAATTGGAAACACCTCGTGTATGATCAAAGACAAAAACGATAACATATATATAAATAAATAATAATTAAAAAAAAATGAAGAAGAAGAAGAAGAAAGAAAAGAAAATGCGGCTAGAGATAATTATAGTTTAATTTTAATTTAATTTTTTTTTTTAAAAAATTACTTCTCTATTAAAGAGAAGGGACTAAACTGTAACAAATACAGTGACATGGAGTTGGGTGAGTAACAACTGCAAGAATTTTTTAAAAATATTAATAAAAAAAATATTAAAAATGCACGGGGTGTGCCTAATTCATTACTCCAAGTTTTTCCTGAAAAATAAGGCCCAAACAGATGAATAGAATGTCTGTTGAGAGGTACCTGTCACAGATTAGATAAATCTAAAAGGAGATATACATATACATACAGGCAAACATGCATTATTTGTCAAATTTCTTCTACCACACTGAATCCCCAGGAGTGCTGCCACCGGGATCTTACGTCTTATGTGAAATCTTGATGGAGGTTCTGGTGCTCCATGACACTACAAAACTGCGTCAACACTGATTTACTGTCGATGTAGCACCTGCCCTGTGCTGTACAACATTCATTCATCTTGTACTCAATTTGTCATCCACTTTAAACCTGGCCAGAGATTAATAAACCTTCAATTAGCATTAAACATATCAATTGAAGAATAAGGGGCCAGCCTTCTAAATGTTCCATTGAAATAAAATTATTCCTTCATATTATACATATGATTAGTTTGTTGCATAGGAAGAGGTGTCTTCAAATGTTCACCATCACTTTGATGATTCTAGACGAGGGTGGAGTTGTGCCTTCAAATGTCATAAAACCAAAATAGGATAGTCACATTTCCATGAAACATCCAAATGCGTTCTAACTAACCACAACATAAACAATAACGTCCAATAGGAGATGTCCCAAAGTGGGCACAGGCCAAAAACAATAACTGGGAGTGTACCATAAACAATAAATGGGCCGGTAGCCACATAATGGGAATGTACCATAAACATTAAATGGGTGCCCGCCAATTTATTTGGATGACCTATAATTCTGCTGTGGTAGTGATTTAAATTATTCCCTAAATATAATGACAAAAGCTTCAATAGCAACTTGCTGTTCATGTTGATGCCTTCAAACAGAGGGCGACAACATGCCATCACTGTTTAATGTTCTCAACAATTGACAGAATTGGGATGAGCTTTTCAAATTCTAGATTACTCGAGCAACTGATATGATAGGGTATCTGTTGTTAATCAATGTCAGATCGTACCTTTTATTCTTTAACATATATTTTGAAATAGAGACATTGTACAGACAGAAGTTACCTCATGTTTAAGGCTGATAAAATGGAGCAACAAATGGTTGTATAATGCATTAGAAGGCATGGCAGGTAAAGCAGCCACTCAAGGAACTCATCTGACGGGTCCTACAGAAGGATACAGCCTTGTCAGAAGTCCTGGCAACTTGATGGACCTGGTTGGCTAACACCGAGTTCCTCATTTGCTGGGCTTTCCTCTGTGCTGATCTCAGCTTGTTCATAATCTTGTCCATGGATGATGATCTCTTCTTCTCCAGTTTCATCTGAACCATATGTCTAAGCTAGTAAGGACAAAGCCGCCGGCATTCCATAGTGATTCATGTTCTAGGTAACCCAAATTAATATTTTATAATATTTAACAAAAATGTCATACTAAAGCACACCAGAAGTATCATATAAAAAGGAAGGTATTAATGAGAAAAACACTTATTTCTGCACCAAGTGCTGATGGATGAGTGAACATATCTTGACAAACTCGTTAAACTCTATGAATAAAAGATGCAATTAGAAAGCAACCTCTAGTTTCCTTATTGCTGCCTCAGCTTTTGCCTTCTGTAGGTTTTCCCACGCATTGATTTTGGCTTCTTCTCTTTTAACCCTGCAAGAAAACCCCAAAAAAAAGGTCAACAAATTATTACTACTTTTAATTAATCTTTGCATGCATTCAACATTTTCAATAGGATTTTAAGAGTTTATGTAGTTGTTTAATGCTTGTTTCACAACCCATGATAACAAATTTGAGCACTGAAGTCACACCTCCTAAATTATTGAGCTAAATCTTTGGGATAGGAAAGTGGGTAATTTGTTATGATTGTCAAGAGGAAAACAGAAGATCCTTGGTACAAAACTTGCATCTGAACAAACTGATTTGTAGTACATCAAATTACTGCATTGACCTATATTTTGTATTTCATTAGACACAGATCTTCCATTAAAAAATTGAGTTAGTTAAAAGTTAAAACAAAAAGAGACATAGTTCAACACCTTGAGATGAATAAGATGGCTTGGAGACCTAAATAATGTTATATAGGGCATTAGCGTTTCACTCATATTAAGTCCATCTGGCATCTAAGCTTCATCCTGAATTCCTGATTAAGCAAACCATGCGGTTCCAACCAAAATTCTTCCAAAACATAAGCCTTTCACAATTCCATAAGTTTTTAATGCTTTAGATAGGCAAGATGGATCCACCCCACCCTTGACCATGCAACCTTATGGATGAACTCGAAGGCAATCTTTGATTGGGGCAGAAAGCTAGTTTTCTGTATGAGAATCTCATAGCATATAATTAAAGAAGGATTTTAGCATTTCATGTTTCACTGTTCTTATTACCAATATCCCACTGGGCCCATTCACTTCCAAAGCTATCCTACAGGGGCAGGGGGGCACATAAATAAAACAATGGCAGTTTCACATACTTTGAAATGCTCTTTGCTGTCTCTGAAACTTCCCAGGCTGAACACCGAGCCTCCACAGCTTTCTTTGTCCAGTCATCTACATTTTCTGAGCCTTTCCCAGTAGTTCGAGTTCTATGTTTCCTGGACCATCTAGTCACAGTGACCCGTTCATCTACCTGCACATCCCTCACATCCGATTTAGAGGAATTGTCACTCTGCAACTCCACAATGGGTAGGGCAGAGGAAGCAGAAGGCCTTCTATTTGGAGATGAGTGGGTGCTACCCTCAGGACTCATCTGCGTTGCCATGTCCCTTCTTGAAACAGCACGAGAAATATTGGTGGCTGCATCCTTAACATCATCAAGTTTCTCATCTGCATGATCCATCAGCAACAAGACAAGATTAGAAACATAGAAGTAAAAATTGCCTATCTTTCAAAATAACAATATATCCAAACTTAACACATCTAATATTTTGTGTTGCATTTATCCAAAATACCAATCTTTCAAAATAAAAATGTATCTCCTGTGGTTATTAATTATTAGAAACAATATTGACATGCTCCAAACTCATCCTCAACCAACACAAGATATGCAATTTTGCAAAAAGAATTTGAAGTTCATATAAGGAAAAAAGGATATGTTGAATGACATTTATTTAATAAAAATAAAAATAAAAATAAAAACCATTTTACACCTCATGTCCGCTAGCCTAAAAGATTGTTTAAACAGTTTCTATATCCTGCTTCGGCCATACCCATTTTGAGACATGTTGGTGGTATGTCTGCAATACCAGCTCTTAAATTTTGAAATCATAGTTTGTTGAAGTTTAAACTAGATCCTAGCATGCATTTGGTAGATTAATATTTGACCTTATTATAACAAAGCCGAACTTTATTATGATGAGCCCAACCTACTGGATGTATAAAATGGAAACTTACTACATTCAAATATTCAATTGTCCAACTTTGTAAACTCTCATATTCTCCCTTAATTCTTTACTTTGTATATTCACATTGACAAGGAATTAAATCATCAACAAAGAATGAAATTTTGAATGAGAGATATCTTCACAAAAGGTTTACAAAGTCAACAAATGAGGAATTCAAAACTACAGAAAAGGAAGGAGGCTTTACAAAATAGCACAAAAGAGAGTGTATAAAATCCCATTCAGAAATGATAGCGATGTGTTTATGCTTATTCTCTAGCTTTTGCAGCTCTATGAAATTATCCATTTAATTATTCATCTAGTTGTTGTTGTTGTTGTTGTTGTTGTTGTTATTATTATCACCATCATCATCATCATTTTTTTTTTTTGGTGGGCGGACGGGAAGAAAAGACAACCCAATCAGAAATTTAATGTCAATTTAATCTATTACCACCTCAATGTCCTTATCAATATAATTAGTTACAGCTGATCTACTTGGATGCTGCGCATCAGGGCAAGGGTCACAATCCTTCTCCTTCAGGATTTTTCAAAGAACCTAACTGCCTATATATCAAATAATATGAAGTTTAATCTTCAACAAGCCAAGGCCTGAAGGAGGTATACCTGTACCTTGGGAGCCTGGCAATGATGACTGGCTCAGCAGTTCAGAGCACCCATGTACGCTAGCTGAACGGGCCATGCAAGGCTCCGTTCGTGCTGGAAAGGTTCTGCCACGGCCACCACAATGAATCGCCAATCCATCAGCTGCTATCACTCCAGTTGAAAACGGTGAGCTAGCCATAAAATTCCCAGCATTTCCTCCTTCAAACATTGGCATTGCAGGTGAATACAAGGAATAGTATGCAATCCCAGGAGGCCCAAGAGGACCACTTTTCGACTTCGGCCGTCTCTGAGGTGGTGGAAACGAAGGCCTCACAACACCGTCCCCAGATACCGGACTAAAAATCCACCTCTCAGCATCTTCCCATTTCGAAGGCAACGTCCTTCCGTTATTAAAAGGCAAAAGTGCAGCACTCACATGCCTTCGGTTACCATTATTAGGCAACGGCACTCGCTCCGAGCTCCACCCTTTCTGAATCCCAACACTGGTGTGCCGATAATTGGGCGTGGTGGGGCTTGGAAAGGTACCGGACCGGCGAGACGAGACCGAGCTTTTCTTCATGGCTCCCAATCTCGGCGAATTTCCGGTGACATTATTGTTGAGATCTAGTGAAGCGGGTCTTCGCCGGTCCTGTTTCTTCAATAGTGCTTCAGATCTGGATCTCCGTTCCTGACACTCTGAATAAAGGAAGTAAATAGGCTTAGGCCTTTTTTCAAACTAGAACTAGGGTTTCGTTTGGACTATTTGGTACCTTTGACAGCTAGAGAGAATGAGCTTCTTGCTGAATCTAGGGCTTGGCTTTCCTCTTCTACCTCTGCTTCGTTGTCTTCCTTTTGAACTGCGTATAATTGAAGGAAACAGAGTGAGAGAGATTGAGATTTGAAATTGAGATTTGTAAAGGCACCGCCGTTTCGTTCTTTGTTTGCTTTCCTTTTTTTGTATCTGTTTTTTAGTCGAAAACCCTCTAATAATGTACCTTTGCCTTTATCTCCTTTTCTGCTAAGACGACTGTTCTTGTGTACTGTAGGTTTGTTTGGATCTGGATTTGGATCTGGACCACTCGAAATCTCATGGTGATCATGTCCTGCCAAATGCTGTACCAAATCAAAGACTTCAACACCACGAAATCGGCGAATTCTAAATTTATGAACAAGATTTCGAATTCTCAGACCAAAAAATACGCCAGTTTAATCACTGAAAATCAAATTGATCATCTGAGAAAGTATATCTCAGTTCACATGCAAGCTCTCGACGGAACAGAATGGATTAAACCACGCAGAGATGACATTGAAGAAATATCAATTCATGCAAAGTGAATAGAAGACTAAGCTCGTATATCAAAACGCATGATCAGATCACGAAAGGCATGCAAATTGATGAAAGCTATTCCCTTAAGCTCAGAAACACCAAATCAAGAAGAAAAACCAGACTGAGGGTCCAATTCTTTGAAACTCTGCTGGTGCACTCTGTTTACAGAGACTAATCTCGCATTGCGTTCCAGAACGAACAATGTATATGTAATGCATATGCAAAGGATGGAGATTACCTGAGATATTTCGGAAACGATAGAATCGTGATCGTGAACATCAGAAGCGAAGGAGGAGCGGTCGACGCTAGCAGAAGCGGAAGAGAAGAGACTGAAGTTGGATTCGAGAGTGAAGATGACGGAGTCAGGGCTGGCATCTCGAGCCATGAAGCCCGATCTCAACTGGCTCTGCTCTTGAAACCCTAGCTCCGGCATTGTCCAATGCTTCACTTCACGCATTCACAGTCATAGAGAGAGAGAGAGAGAGAGAGAGAGAGGGAGGTTGAGAGTAGAGCTGTAGAGGAGGATGAGGTAGAGTAGCAGGTGGAGTATTAGAGAGGGAATTGTTATCGTTAGAGAGCGTGCTTAAGATTAAGAAGTAGAAAGGTTAGCAAGCATAAGACAACGTTGTCGGCCTTTTATGGGCCTTAATCGAGAGAGACTTTTTTTTTTTTTTTTTGATGAAAAATCGAGAGAGACTTTTGCTCTCTCTGTTTTTTTCAAAATATTTAGTGGATTCGCTTCTTTTAACGTTGGGTGTGCATCATTAGCTTGACCATAAATTTGACTGCATATAAAATCACTTCAAGGAAACAGGGCTACATACAAAATCATGACCTACCTCATGGCACTCAAAGATATACCCCTAGATTTCGTGGGCACGGTTCAATGTATGGGGGAGTTGGCCGTTGGGGACCCAGGAGGCCAGGCTGTAGAAAAGGGAACTTCCTTTGTATTTTTTTTTTTATTTTTTTGGGTGGGTGGTTTTTTTTTTTTTTTTTTTTTTTTTTTTTTTTTTTTTTTTAAACAGGACTTACATGCACGCTACACTTTAAAAATCTAAGCGATTTTTAAGTGCATAAGCTATTAGGCTAGATAGACGAGGAGAGTAGATCCTTTCTTCGCATGTTTATTGAAACCGGAAAGAATAGTGCTATGCGTATAAAATTTGAAAATACTTTAGTTATTATCAATTCTATCATTTAATGGTGAGAATCATATCCATGTTAGTAATATCACGCGTACTCATCCAATATGAAAGAGTTAGGATATTTAGGTTATTGTTAGATAAGAAATTTCTATGTAAATTTGTTTTTGATAAAAATCAACTATTATGCTTCACTTCAAGTATTTTTTCATAAATTTACTAGTACTATTAAATGTTTGATAAAAATTAACTTGCTACCTAGTATGTCCTATATAATGAATCAAGTATGTCTCAAAAAAATCAACGTGCTCGGTTTTCATAATTGAGCAAGATGTGAGAGTTTCCTTCAAAAATGGGAATATTATTTCCCTCGAACATTTGTATAAATCTAATTCAAGAAAGCCAGCGAAGTTCAATAATTTTAAATTATAAATTATAAAAGCTGCCAATTATATTCCTTTTTGTAAACTCTATTGAAAATCAAACAATTAAACATATTACGAAAATTTCCATCAAAACTACAGCTTGTGAAATTTATTCTTACCGGTACTAGTATTGTGGAGCGGTGAACATAGATGGGTTCCTGTCTCCAAAATGAATGTTGTACAAACTGCAGGACTGTGGTCAGTCATGAAAACAGTGATCTTAAGCCACGTAGGGTACGCTAACTGCATGGATTCATCATTCATGGCTTCTTACAACAGCATAATTTGTCTCATCATGCCCCACCTGGCCCGGCCATCTTAATTTGAGAGGAGGGCCTCCTCCATGTGATCCTTGATCAGACAAAGGCAGCTTCGGATACTCATATTATATCTTTTGTAACCCTGCTCGTGACCTCATAGTTTAACATCATGTGGGATGTCCTTGGAAAATCTACCGATATACTACACGCATGCATGTAATGATTAAAGGCTTGTATGATTAAACGCTTGTGTAGATGTCTTCCGAAAATTAAAATAAAAGTTGAATGGCTCTATTTTTATTTCACATATCCCTTATCCTTAATGGGGCCGGTCATTAAAGAAAAAAAAAATTAGAACCATATATATTATTAATGGTATAGGATCAATTTTATAAATCCATGAAGTGTTTCTTGATCTTCCAAATTTTTTTGGGTACAATTGGAAGGAGAAGGGTTTGGTGACGGTTTTTTTATTTTTATTTAAATTCAAATCATCACGTAAAATTAGTAATTTCAATGTATAAGTAGTACCATCAAATGATAAATAATATGAGTTTTACAACACTTTTGACGTACCGTAAAATATTAGTAACCCCAAGTGAAAATGTTGAAAAATGGAGTCTGCTATTCCTAATGAGGGCAAATATCACATTAAGGTAAGAATTTCTCAGAGCTCCACCAAATTCCTACGTACAAGTACATTTGAATGAGTCAGGATATTCTGCTACTGTAAAAAATTTAGGTTTTATCTTATCAATTTACTTTTTTTTTTTTTTTTCAACCGTTAAATTACCCAAACATCCCATTAAGCAGAGGATCTTGAGTGCGCGAGAACAGCTCTAACAGCCTTTGATTGTGTGAGGCCAAATATCACATCAAAAAAGGTATTTTTATAAGAATTAAAAAGAAAAAGCTCAAAACCGCGAAAATTTATTTTTGAATATTTATAATTCTCCTTCCTTCTGCTCAACCCCAACAAAATACGTCCAATTTTTTTCATTCTCCAGAGTATTAAATTACGAAATTGACTCGCCTGGATGAATAGATTATAAATTGACTCGTCCGAGAAATGTGCTGAGCCCACATTATGTCCATCTGGGTTGGCAGCTGCCAGCTGGACAGCCTGGACTCATGCCGGTCAAACCGGGTAATGTAGTTAACAAACCAAAATGGTCATCACTACTGTAAACCTCCCTCTATACATGGTCCTTCACTTTGTTACACTTCCATTGAAAATTTTAAACCAACAATATAAGTGTTTTTTTTTTTTTTTTTAAATAGAAATTTTGTACGATTTTTTTAGGTTTTACAAGATTTGATAATATAACGGTTTTTTATTTTTTTATATTGATTTACAAGCTAAATAATATTATAATCATGAAAGACCATACAAGATTTCTATAAAATAAAATATAAATAAATAAAAAACCTATAGAGGATTACATGCTCCATTCAAATTTACTGCCTATGAATCAGTAAATGAGAAGTGTCGGTAGGTGTTTGGAAATTTTAAAAGACAACAAATAAATGTTTCGGGGAAGAGCAACCGTGTCAGACAGTAGTAATTTGCAACTGTGAGGTCCTTAACTACCCCAGTGCATTAGCTCGCATTTGTAACCTGGCAAACCTCAATGTTACGTTGGTTTCAACCTTGAAAGAACCTGACTATGTGTCAGGCATTTTATGTGGGTTGTTGGAGGGTTCAAGTGTCAATTTACACCCAAAAAAAAAAAAAATGACAAAAAAAAAGAAAGATAAAATTGTTTAATTTATGATTAGACGCATAAACGGGTCCTAAGACAATTGGCTCTCCGCCAACTAAACCAATCCTACTGACAATCAATTTTGAACGGATTGCAGCAACCCAAGTGGTGCCCTTGATTGAAGCCCTTACACAATCATTTGAACATTAGGTTTTTTCACTTTAAAACGGTGTAATTGGAGATTTTTGGAGTTGCAGTTGGTTGCTCTCTTATCAATACACGTGTCTCGTTTGACTGGAAATCCGTGGGATGGTCCACCATAGTGGCATTCTCCTTATTGGTCATCATGAGGTTTTGCTAATCTAAAAGTTGATACATCCCAATCGGATAACCACCATGACGGGACCCTTCACCTTTTTGTTGACTTCACTAGTTTATTATTGTCCAATTCAAATCACAATTGGCACTCCATTCCCTCTTTCTTCTATTTTTTCATGGTGGGTCACAAGCAGTACATCTCATGGGTATCCTGAGGGCCTTAACTATCCCAGCCTATTACCTCCATTTGTGACCTGGCAAACGTCGAAGGCTTCCAAACCTCAGGTTATCTCAGAATTTGAAATGCAGCTATTTTGGGTTAGGTTAGGTTGGTCTCTACCATGTGTCAGGTTCTTTATGTGGGTCGTTGGAGAGTTTTAGTGTCAATTTATTGTTATTTTTAAGGGTAATCCTGACTCCACCTTCTGTGTTGTATGATTTTGCTCCATTCACCAAAAATGGATTTTTTTTTTTTTTTTTGTTTTTGGGAGGGCCGGAGGGGATACAAAGTTTTTATATTCTTGGGTTAGATCAATTTATCTATGGCTTGAAATCAAAATTAATTCTACCAATGAGTTAGGCTATATCTCATTTTCTCACCTTCAGAACAAATCAATGTACTTCAGGAGAAAAACAACAGTTCAAGGGGGTTGCAGCAACCCAAGTAGTGCTCTTGATTGAGGTTGTTATCATCATTTGAACATGGACTCCTTCACCTTGAACAAGATGATAGGAGATTCGGAGTCGCAGTTGGTTGCGATTGTTGTCAATTCATTCGGCTTGTTTGACTAGGAAACCATGTGATGATCCACCATACAAGCATTCTTCTTATTTTAGCATAGGATTTTGTTAATCTACAAGTTGATACGTCTCAATCGGGTAACCACCTCGAGGGGACCCTCTACCTTGTTTTTATTTAAATTTTCAAATTTTAAATTTTGCACTTTAGTAGTTAATGTCCAATTCAAATCACAATTGGCGGTCCCTTCCATTTTTATTGTGGGTCACAAACAGTACATCTCAAGATGTTTAAAAGCTTAGCGGTGGGATGAATAATTAGAAATAATTGTGATAAACTTAGGCTTCGTTTGTTTGGTCAGAATCGGAATGAAATAAAATGCTCTTCTCTCTCTTATCCCGGTGGTTCACCACTGAAATCTCATTCCATTCCAATTCCCTTTAGTTCTGACCAAACAAACGAGCCCTTAGTGGTGTGCAACCAATGTGGTTAGATGATAAAACAGGGGTCCCAAAAGTGAAGTCATTACTCTTTGAAATAGCCTCTTTCTTGTTAGGGAGTAAAGATATTAGGAACATTTACATTGAAGATGATGCGGAAATTGTTATCAGTACTCTTAACAATGTAGAGAGACATCCTATAGTATATATGGTATTCTAAATGGTCACATTAGACGATTATTTTGGATAATCTTGTGAATATCAAAGATTATTTGTGTTTAGAGAAGGTAATAAAGCAGCTAATTTTATTTATCTATTTATTTTATTTATTTATTATTATTATTTTTTTGTCGATTTAGATCACCATATTAAACGTGATTAAATTTGGAATTCTAATTTTCTCACAACAATTTTTGACATTTTATATATTTTGGTAGGTCTTGTATTAGGTGGTGTTAATTTTTTCCCCCCACCCAAGGAAAAAACATTGTTCATATTATAATTATTTTAACCCCCTCCCAACAAGGAAAAAAGCCTTCAAAGTTCATCTAAACTAAATAAAAACTCATCCCGACTGTTTAGGGTTGACTATTTTCACCGATTCTATTGAGGGTCATATTTTCTTAAAGGATAAATTACATTAAGACCCCCTCTAAAATTTGACAATTACAAATAGACCCCCTCACGTTTTTGAAATTACATTAAGATCCCCTCCCTCTAACTTCCGTCCATTAATCCATTAAATCACTTTCAATTTTTTTTAAAATACCCTAATTACCCTTATTGGATGACAACTTCCATGTTAAATGCATAAAACTCATCAGTCCAACACATTCATCCAGTACATTTGATTGATTTATTTATTTATTTATTGATAAACAACTAAAAGATTATATATATATATATATATAAGAAAAATGCCAAAAAGCTTAAATTTTTGTCCAACTGATGTGGTAGCCATAAGATTTGCTCATTAGAAACAATTATCTATTTAATTGATGTGTAAAAAAAAATATTTGATTTGCCAAGTTGCCACCTCATTTGCCACCTCTATATGTGCATCTCCATTGTAATAATTCTTTTCATTTATTTCTACATATGAGTAATGTTACATAGCCCTTTTTTTTTTTTTTTTTACTCAAATCTACTTACTCAAATGAGGTGGCAACTTAGCAAATCAATTTTTTTATTTTTTATTTTGCAAATCAATTAAAAATTTAATTAAATAAATAATTGTTTCTAAAGAGCAAATTTGACAGTTGCCACATCAGTTGGACAGAGAATTTAAATTTTTTTTTAGCATTTTTCTTATATATATATTATCTTTTAGTTGTTTATCAATAATAATTAAAAAATTCAAAAGTATTGGATGAACTATTGGACTGGTGAGTTATATGCATTTAACATGGAAGTTATCATCCACTAAGGGTAGTTAGGGTATTTTGAAAAAATTCGAATATGATTTAACGGATTAATGGACTGAAGTTAGAAGGAAAGGTCTCTTTGTAGTTTATTTTGTAAAATAAAAGGTATCAATATAATTTTAAAAACATGAGGGGGTGTATATGTAATAGTCAGATTTTAGAGGGGGTCTTATTGTAATTTACCCTTTCTTAAAATCTATCCATCTTAGTGCACTGATTGGCCTTTCAGGCTTTGCTCATGGCCAAACAATTTCAATAACCTTTTAGCATAAATTTTTAATTTAATTAATATTTTTTTGGCAGCTAATCATCCTTGACATTTTAATTAAGAGAGAGAGAGAGAGAGAGAGAGGGTAGTTCTAAAAACCCTTCCCAAGCATGTCCTACCAACTTCCTCCACAGGGCGATGCGGTATGAAGTATGAAGCAGAGAGCTACACGCGGGTGGTTGCAACAACTGTCATCCGGAGACCTGAGGAAACCCCACCGCCAACATATTTTAAAGAAAACCTACTATTCAATGATCATGTGAAATCATGCAAGCATGAAAAGTGTTCCCAATGGATTTAATATTTGACCATTTTTTGTCTCTGTGGTTCAACATTTGTACGCTTTATTAGACATTGTCACAGACTGGACAGTTATCTACACACAAAAATAAAAATAAAAAAAAAGCATTTTCCATCATCTTGAACTATAACAGAACAGCACAGACCTACTAACATGACTGCTCAAGTTTCTTATGATCACTAGTTTTAAAATCCGTGCGACGCACGGATTAATTTATAAAAAATAATATTATTAGTAAATTAAAATTTTAATAGAACACTTATTCTCTAAAATAGGAAAATATATTTGTTAATATAATATATCAATTAAATTGAAAAGATATAGACAAAAATAAATAAAATAGTTTAATCAAAATAATCTTTGGTGTGATGTTAGCATAATGTATTATACAAAATTTAATTATACTCCCGAAAAAGATAAATTATTTTGAAAAACAATTAATTTAATGGTGGAAACTTGTAAAAAATGAAAGAACTGATACGTTATGATATTTGGTGAAAAAATATTAAAATTCTTTAGAGCCTAACCCATCCCATAATTATGGTTTTAACATGTTGGTATATACCAAAGCAAGTATAGCCCTTAAAGGTATCTCGAAATCCAACTGTGGAGATTGTAAAATGCATGACAACGGTGGAGATTGGGTTTTACAAAGAGTGAAAAACAATGGGGAAAAATATCAAAAATATGTTTGAGATTAGAATATAAAAAGATGAGAGAAAAGTATAGACTGAGAAAGAGAATAGAAGAAAAAGCCAGAAGAAGAAGAAAATAAGAAAAAGTATAAATCTTTTCAACTTTATATAATTAACTATATGGAAGAATTTTGATTAAAAATATATATATATATATATATATTCGTGTCGGAAGCAAATCGGAAGAATCTGAAGATTCTGGCGAATTGTGTTTTCTTTTTTAATCCTCATTTCCTCTGTTTATCTCTCTTTTTAATTATGACTATTTATAGTTTTATACGTTTAATTTTTAGGAGGAGAAATGAATAGGCATAAAGAAAACAGAAAAATATAGTACAGTCTATTAAGTTCGGGTTGAACATTGTATAGTGTGGGTTTTCTAATCCTCCCACATAAAAACAAAGAGATATGCAATGAACACCAAACGTCAACTTACCTCCACCGTGTGAGAAAGAGCAAGTAATACCAAAAAAGAAGAAAAAAAAAAAGAAAAAGTGAGGAATTTATCTTTTGGTGACCACTTTCCAACTTGATACCAAACAAAGAAAATAATCCTTTTGAAATACTTATTAAGTCAATTTGTAGCAAGTTGACAGACAATATCTTTTGTTTAGTATTAAGATGGAAAGTGATCACAAAAGTA
The DNA here is from genome assembly GCA_039720395.1 of Liquidambar formosana. Lineage (NCBI taxonomy): Eukaryota > Viridiplantae > Streptophyta > Magnoliopsida > Saxifragales > Altingiaceae > Liquidambar > Liquidambar formosana. The sequence continues at coordinate 27,340,275 of CM077833.1, forward strand.
GTTTGTAGTTTTCCTAGAAGTCACTAAAAGTAACATTTTAGAAAAATTACATTTTAGTGATTGCTTCCTAACTTAATACGAAATAATGGAGATTAGTTGTCATTTTGCCCACATTGGTAATTAATTTGTAATAAGTTGACAGATAATATCCTTTTCTTGAAATTACGTTGAAAAGCATTACTAAAAGGTAATTTTACCAAAAAAGTTACCTCCCACTGCCACTGCCGACTGTTTCAGCATGTGAGAGGGAGGGAAAAAAAAATCCTATGTTGACATGTGGTAATAAAAAAATTACATTTTAGTAACTGCTTCCTAACTTAGTACGGAAACAATGGAAGTTAGTTGTCATTTTGGCACACGTGGGTAGTCAATTTGTAGTAAGTTGATAGATAATATTCTTTTCTTGGAATTAGGTTGGAAAAGCATTACTAAAAAGTAATTTTACCAAAAAATTTCTCCCACTGCTACTATTTCAGCATGTGAAAGGAAAAAAATAAAATAAAATAAAATAATCCTATGTTGACACGTGGCACAAAGAGTTCCCTTTTCCGTTTTAGATATATATAATAGATTTTCAGGATCTAGTCTTTCCCTAACACCAGTCAAAGCCTTGGGTTAAAATTTAGAAATCCTATCATACCAGTAACCGTAGTTCTGTAGTCTGTACCCTAACACAAACCTTTCTTAAAGAAGTACACAAATTGGTGCATATTGTCTAATAAACTAAAACGAAACAGAGATGGCAAGCATGCTACTTATAACTATGTCAATAATGCTGTGTCATTCCATAATTAACATTGTCCAGAGAAATGATAACCTTTACAACAACTTACAAAACTCTACATGAGATTACACAACAGCAGTAAAACCTCTCAGAGTCACCGCAACTTATAAATTCACCTCAATAGCTGGTTAATGTCCAGAAAATCTTGATCTCAATTCCATTTCATTGTCGTTTTATGTATATGGAGACGATCCATTGACTTCTACCTTGAGGTGTCACTGAAGTAGGCAGTAATTGCCTTGAACTTGCCATTTATGAAATTCTTCTCCACCTGAAAGCATGAAGCTTGGCCCTTAGCAATAAAAATATGAACCAGTTCCATAAAATGAAATCAATAAAATTCCTGATATAAGAATAATAATGAAGCAAACAACAAAGACTGAAAAGAGCCTTTCTATATGTGTACAGTCTGTCAGTTGACTTGTGAGAGGGTGAAAACAAAAGGACCTCTAATACATAGATAGAAAAACCAACAAATCCCACCAAGAATGAGCTGAAATATCATTCAAGGATGATCTGCTGTAGCATTGAAATTATTCACCATTTACGTCATAATTACTGCTTGGATTCAGTAATCATGCATGTTTCAAAATCACATGGAAATGGAATCTTTTCATCCTCCCAAAATATTGACCTTCCAGTCAAAAAATTGTCTGGATGGATGTTTTGAGACTCCAGTAGAAGGGGCCAGGAGCCAGTGATAAGGGTAGGGATCAGGTGGGGTGGAGTACTAACCATGACCAAAGAGGTAAAAAAATGTACAAAGGCATCTTACAACGGAATCATCACAAAATATGGATCCATCATAACAATGTTAGGGAAAAGCAGAAATGGCATCATGTCGCAAAATCCTATAAGTGATCCTATACTGTAACGCCCAGTGAAGGCTCTATGCTAGAGGTGAATTTAAACCATTGAAGGCTATATAAGGCACAAGGTGATGGGGACAGCAGACACATGGGTCAACAGAGTGGTCCAATACGGCCTATTAACTTGAAGACCAAGGCTTTAGCATATTTATTTTAAGAATAATAAAATAATTGCCTTTTAAATTCCTAGACTTTAGGGTTAAGTTTTACCTTATTTGATGTAATTGGGACCTATATATAGGCTCCAATAACTCTTTAATATGGGGAGCTTATAAATGAATTCAAATTGGATTTTTCTAACGTTTGGTGTCGACTCCAAACACCCCTAGGTGCCGACTCCTAGGTTTTGCTTCTTTCTTGCTTCTTCCAAGCTTCTTTTCTAGCTTTTTCAAGCTTCTTTTTCTCTTTCATTGTTCTCAAGAGGGTTGTCCTGCATCACAAGGGAATGACTCCATCTTCATGGGACGTCCAAACACACATTATCCAATGATATACCCCAAGATTCTTCATCATATATATTTGACACAGTGACACTCATCAGCAGATCATTGCACTACTACTTGCAGGCCTAAGGCTGGTTTTTTCTTTATATTCTAGTATTTGGGACAATACTTGCCTCCACAACAGTATGGACGAGCTCCTCCTGATCTCCATTAATTTTCAGCCTTGTGTCATAAATAATTGGAAAAATATGAATTAAAGACATGAACAAAAAAGAGGCATCACGTGGCCAACTAAATGTCGTGCAAAAAGGAGTAGGAATCAGTTAACCACCTCTTTTGAGTCATAAAGTTGCTCATTTTCTTTGGAGCTTTTGCTTTCAGATTTTTGGGATTCATTGGGTTATGCCTCAATCTCCGTTTTTACTGATTAAGAGCGGCGTGTTTAAAAGCTCTGTTTACTCAGCTGTTTTGGTTTGGAGGATTGTTCCTGATGGCATCTTTTGGTAAGTTTGGAAGGAAAAGAATAGGAGAACTTTTGAAGGGGAGGTGTGGACTTTGGGGAAGCTGAGGAGATGCTTTTTGGAGTTACTTTTTGAATGGGGGAGACCCACAAGGATTTTCCAATTGGGCTCCCCTGTAGTCTTTTGTTAATTCTTTACATTTGTAATTTTTGGTTCTTTCGTTTGCTTTTTGCATTGTATACCGCGTGTGTATTGGGGTTTCCCTTTTCTTCTCTTAATGATTTGTTACTTCATCCAAAAAAAAAAAAGACACGAACAAGCAGATACACGATCATGGACACGTGGACACACATGACACATCCATGTTCACATGGACATGTGGACATGCAAACATCAACTGGTGGAATATGAGTGGGGATAAGGAGGAGGAGGTTCCTCCACACTGGTATGGAGGTAAGTATTTTCCATTTGCTAAAACCCTGGTCCACGATGTACTTCTTTTCCCTTTATTAATACAATACGTTTTCTATAGGGTAAAAAACAAATTCTTTCTAAAACAAAACCTACTAGGTACCTACTGAGAGGAAAATACACTGGTTAAGGAAAATTTTGAAGAATACCTCTAGTGACCATGGAGGATTGGCAGATAGGGACAACTCTGCTAATTGGCCTAGATCAACATTTCTTGGGAGGAACATCACAATTCTGGAAGCAATTTCCTTTGCAGTGTTGAAAAGAAAATATCTGGCACAAGTCCATATAAGGGAAGCATGTAGTTAGAACCACCAACTGGGAGAAAAAAAAAAAAAAAAAAAAAAACATTAGTGTCATGGAAAATTGCAGAAATCGAACCCATCATGTGGCTTAAGCATGGTCTTGATGTCATATGTCTCTACTCTAGCATAATCAGGTCCTCCCCAAGGAGGTGACAAGAAGACAGTGTCTGCCTGCAGCACAAATACATCAATACTTAGGTTCTATAGTTTCACAATACTAAAAATAATGAAAATTACTGTAACAACATCCAGAACAACATGCATATAATGATAGCAATAATAATACTACTAAATAATGATAATAATAACAACAAGTGTTCTTTCAAAAAAAAAAAAAAAAAAAAAAAAAAAGCAGAAGTGAAAATTCATCTTCAGTCAGCAAATATAAAAGAAAAACTACTTATGATGGCTGCTTGTACTGCCGATTTGTGTTCCCTATTAAGCTAATGAGACCACCAGATGCAATAACACACTCATATGGGAAAAGTTAACATTAGAGTGAGAGTGTAAGACTCTCAAATAAGGAAGGCAATAATATTAATTATAAAATGGGTAGATAAGGTATCCATTGCAGAGTCATGAGAAATGCTATACAAGTGATGAAAATCACATTATCAAGAATGCTATTTAACAATCATATTGTCCCATTCCTTTGTTTGAATAATGGTCCATTCATGTACATAAGCACAAATATATTTACTCAATTAGGATTAAAATTAAGAGAGTATCCATACTTATCATGTCCTTCAGGGAAATCATATGTAAGGGAGCTGTTCTTTGAGTCATACTGGTAATCATTTCATTCCACAAGAAACTGAACAAAAGAAACATAGCACATTGCAAGATGGCAAATTTCACTCTTGATACAACAAATGCCAGAAACCTCTACTGCAAAAATTAAAACCACTTCTCCTTTCCCATGTTACCAATTTATCTGAGACTGAATCTGAGTATGAAGAATGTTATTCCCTAGTTCTTCTACTTTCCTTGAAAAGTTTTTTAACCAGCTTTAAGAAAAATGGAGAACATTTTGATACCTTCAACTTCGGTGCTAAAAGGAAAGAGTCACCCACTATGAAATCTATAAGGTCATCAACTTCATAGATGGCTGCATTATGTTTAGCATAATCAATCTTCTTTGGATCAATATCAATTGCAATAACATGTCTGCTCCTGAAATATAAAATTTCAAAAAATATAAAGCAAAAAATGAAATTGATACAGTAAACTATGCACATGCAAAGCAGAACACATTGGAAGAATATCTAGAATTTCCCCTATATTTAAATACCATTTGTAAGGTGTATAATTTAAAATTTCAGCATAAATCATTTTTCCTATATCAGTATAATGTAAAGTAGAGATTTAAAGAAAATTTTGTACTATACAAATCAATTAAGATAGGTGGATAAGCAAACAGTTATGTTTTCAACTAACCAAACAAAACCAAGTTCCAAATCGTTTGTAAGACAGGACTATTATAATCAAACTCAAAAAGTGATCACCAAACTTAGACCATAATAAAACATAATAAAAATAATATTACACACAATATGAAGTGATGATAGTGCTAACCTCTGTGCAAATTGAATGGCATTCCCACCAACTCCAGTAAAACAGTCAACTATGATGCCACTACCACAACGGGATGCCTGATGCCTAGCTATAGGCTCCGGGGTGACAGAATACCATCCTTCTTCATCCATTTTTATACCATCGTCAAATCTGGAGAACAGTAGGTACCTTTGCCACCAATATTTGCTAATATTGGCAGAAACTTCCTCCAAAATCCCTTGGAATTGAAACTCTGCCAAAAGAAAAATGGTTTATCGTAAGGGAAGAAAATTTAACCATTTTTCACAAGGTATTTGCAAATTTCAGTGGCAATGGACAGCACAAAACTACTATCAAAGGTATCATATCCCTCTTTTTGGTCAATAATTAAAAAACAACCCCATATATGAAATAATCTACATCTTTTCCTCCATAGTGGATAAGCTGGCAAGCTGCTATAAGAAAACAAGACAACTTGTTAAGATGCAGTACATCGATCAGATAAGACACTGACTCAAGCCCATTTTTGTAAAAGTTTTGACAGTTTCAAAAATATATGCATTTTAGAAGGAGAAATTCCCAAATTGCTGACCTCACAGTGACGGAACACGTGCAAATAACTGCTTACCCACAGACAAAATAATTTACAATTTTCCACCAACTTTCAGTTGGCTTTACTGTCTATTAGTCAGACCCCAATTTACAACATATTAGACAGTGAAGTAATGAAACTGTGCTAATGTAAACTGTTTACATAATGTCTTCATTAGTAGGTTTTCACATTGTATTCTTCAGATAAATTCAACAGATTAAACTAAACAGAACGTACCACAACATATCACCTAGTATAACATATTTAAATGATTTCATTTATTCAATTTCCTCAACAGTTAGCTAACTTGGCTAGAAATATTACACAGCTACAACATCTTCAATGCAATCAGTCCCCAATTAGATATAATCAAGAATGGGAAAAAGAAAACTGTGTGGAGCAAATACGCAAGTAAAATTAACAACAAACAAGTATGAACATGAAGAGAGAGAGAGGAAGCAACATATTCAGTAAAAATAAAGAATGAAAGAGAAAGCAACATCAACTCACGAACCTTCATGGTCATTAGATAATTTCCTCTGAGGTCGCATTCTTCTCACTTTCTTCTTCCGTTTTATAGAGACAATTTCATACTGGGAATCAAGCTTACTTGTTGCAGAAGCCATATATCCAGGATGCATAATGCTATTCGAGTTATCCTCAGAGACTGCTTTAGTGAGTGTAGTTGTTAAGCTGTAAACAAAACCCAACGTTAGGAGCCCAAGTGGACAAGATCGAGGAAGACCACCATGTAGAAAAGCTTATACTCATGCATTTAAGACCATGGCTCTAAAGTTCTACCTGGCAGCATCTGATAATTGGAAGGATGCATTATCATCATTGCACTTATTATGGGTTCCCTCCCAAGAGATAATCTTCTCGGATTTATCTATATGCTCAAAACTATATTGTTCATTATCTCTGTCCATAAATGTCAGCTGCAAATCACTGCTGCAAATCTCCTCAGAACCAAGTTGCTTGAGTTCATTTCCCCAACTGTGACCATATTTGGATGAAAATATTCAGGGTCGTGATATACTAAAGTAAAAAATTTAAATAAAAAGTATTAATACACGATAATGAAGATGTAGGGAGCTATAAAAAATAAATAAATAAATAAATAATGGAAGACAAAATACCTGCCGATATGATCGAGGATATCTGACAACAAACATGATGAAATTCCATCACTGCAACCTTTATCGATCTCATGAGGTTCATCTGTAGGCATACTCATACTAGAAATGGAGTTGTCAGCGACAAGCTCAATCCTGACTAAGGGTTTATCAGGTGACTGACCTGATAATTTCTCACCATTCATGGATTCCTCAGATGAGTTGGTTTTATTTTGCAAACACGAGCATGTTGACTTTGTGCAACAACCAGAAACTGCAGGGCTCACGAACATTTCAGTCACATCAGCAATCATTTCATTTGAAAAGTGTTCCATGCCTGGAGGTGGGTACCATGTTGACTCATGTGTTTTGATATTATAGAAGTAATTCCTCATATAAAAAGAGTCCCAATATGGCCTCCAATCTCCAAAATCACCATAGCATTTATCGCTGTCAATTTCATCATGGTCAGGCACTTCTGAAAACTGGGAATACGCAGCAACATCAGGAAGCCAAGGCTGCTCACTGCTGATATCATTGCAAAGTTCTTCACCTTCTGCATCACGGTCAGCCACTGAGGAACCTTCAAAACATTCAAGCTTCATTTCCCTATGCACTTCTTTCTTACCACCATCAATCCCAGCATCTGTTAAGTAGCTTCTTGGAGAAGTTCCAATGTCTAAATTGACTGGACTAACTACAATTTTAACGCCATCCTTTGGCACAACATTACTTTGTACAAAGTCACAATCAAGTCCATTATTAGACGGAACATCAGATATTCCATCACAAATTTGATCCTTGATAGCACCACAAGCAATCTTGGCAATCAAGCTTGCTGAGTCTTGTCTTCCACCAGGGAAGCATTGAGATTTATTGACATCCACTGAAACATCATAGCAAGGTGATGATTCACTTTGGTCCAGCATTGACATGCAACATAAAGAATTTCTTGTGTTTTCATGAAAAGTAGGGGGAGATACAATCTCTCCCTCACTCACTCTGGCTAATTCTGGCACTGCATCACCTGAATAGTTATGACCATCTGGATGCTTTGTGTGCGTATCTTTCCTTTTTCCTTTGAAAACTCCATTTCTCCTCTGCAACACAATGTCAATATCATTGATAGAGCGGAGAATTGGGGATGTTTGATCATAGTTTGAAATCAAAATATTCCACCATGTTTTACATAACATTTGAATTGAAATGACTCTTAATTGATTTTTCATATCATCTTAATAAGTTAACTAAAAGTATCATTCTTCTAGGTCTTGGTGAAACAGCATCATTTCAACTTTGTACTACAATTCAGGTGATGGGTCATTTTTTGTTTTGCAATTATCACAATTTTAGTGGATATTCATAAAGCATGACATACTTTAGTAGAGCATGGACCTTCATTGTTCTTACAGATGCAAACTTTTTTCTCTCTGTCTATCGGTTTTTCCTTTAAGCTCCTGAGTCCTGAGATCAACCTCTTTAACCCCTCTCTCTCTCTCTCTCTCTCTCTCTCTCTCTCTCTCTCTATCTATATATATATATATATATATATATGGTAGAGTTGTCTTTTCCAAATCATATCATAGTGTGGGCATTACTTCATGTCCAAGGGAAAATATAAATGACATGTTTGGTTGTCCAAAGTCTAAACGGATTCAATGTAATTTGTTGAATGTAGGATTCATCTTTTAAATGGGACCATTTAAAAAAATTAAAATCATCACCATAATTGATGTTATAGGATTCTTTTTTAGAAATTCATGAAATGCCTTTGTTTACAATTTTCACTCTCATTTGAGATGACAATTGCCATCCTCTTGAATGGTCCCATTCAATAAAACAGATTTGTACCTTCAATACAATATAAAATTACAATGGGACCTTTCAAACAACCAAATTGGCCATAACCAAATGGGAATGCATGAATTACAAATTTACAATGGACAAATACATAGCAAATTTCATAGCCAAATTGATGAAAATAAATATGAACTTACCTCCTTGTTTGTGTGGAAGGAAAGGGGAAGCCCCAATGCATTCATCTGTCTGCTCAGCTCCATATCCTCCATTAAAGAACTGCAATCTGAAATTTAAAATTAAAAATAAAAATAAAATTAAAAATAAAAATCTTTAAACGCTAACAGACAGTGACAATAAATAAGGTAAGACTCCGACACTATCTCTCAACAAAAAGATAAACTGCCCATATTGGCTAGTGACAATAATTAAGGGGTGTACTCAATGATAAATTGAAAATAGAGAGGAATACTTGCCGCTGGTAGTAGAAACGATGTTTGAGCTGCTACCCTCGTCATCATCATCATCGTCTTGAGATAATTTCTGGGTTTCAAACAGATAGATACAGGTAAGCGGATGCATTAACATATAAAAGATGAACTATGAAAACAAAAACTTACCATACGATCGGGAAGATACAACACTCCTCGTGTCTCCGTTGAAGATTCGTCCCTGTTGAATACCCAAATTCTAAGTCATGAATTCAACTATAATATACATACATATATATATATAGAGAGAGAGAGAGAGAGGTGAACCATAGAAAGACTTGGGTGAGTTTGAAGAGGGACCCTAGAGCTCTGATAGCAGGGGAATCGAGCTGTGGTTCGACGATTTCCATACTGAGATGGCCGACCAAACTGAGAGGGAAACTCTAGGTCTCTCTTTTTTCCTTTCCTTTTTCCTTTTCTTTTTCTTTTTTTTTGATCTGAAGAGGGAAACTCTCGGTCGATTTTTAGTCTGCGTTTGATTTAAAAGAATGTAATGGAATGAGAATGGAATGAGGATGGGAATCCGAATGGAAATGGGATTGGGATGGGAATGAACATTTCACACGATGTTTGGTAAGAAGTGAAAATGAAATTAAAAAACATAGATGGGATTAATTTTTAATTATTTTAACTCTTTGAAAGATAAGAATAATTATTTCTTTTGGTTTGAGAAGAAATAGTTACTCCCTTATTAGAGAGAATAGCCTTCTACAAGAGAATAGTTATTCCATTTTTTTGTTTAACCAAACAATTACCTTTTTTGGGAGAATGGAATGATAATTCCATTCCCTCCCTTATTCACTCGTAACAAGCATAGCTTTATACTAGAGTACCTTCAAAAACGACGCAGCTTTCACAATGTATCTGCCCGAAGAGAAATTAAAAAAAATAAAAATTTATACTAAAAGCGCTGTTTTTAACCGCGCTATATAGAAAGCGCTCATGATAATTGCGCTTTCCTTACAAAAGCTTTCGGGCAAATGAAAGAGGCCTTTCTACTGCCGGCATTATAAAGCGCTAGTAATAATGGCGCTTTCTTAACAACCCTTTAGGATAATAGAAAGCGCGTTTATTAATAGCCTTTCAGGCTGAGAAAACGTGTTTTTGAATAGCACCTCCTTTTTTTTAATAATAATTATGCGTATTGTTCCCCTATTTGGAGCGTATACTTTATTCGTGGTGCGTGGATCAGGTAAAGAAGCCGACCCTAATTGGGACGCCATACACAAAAAGCCAGCATCCATCTTCAGCTCAGGTATACAAACCCAGCTGGAAAGGGCCCCAACGCAAGGACAGTGGAGAATAATGGAAGTGGATGACGAGATCGAGGAGGGCATGGTGGTGGATGATGCACCATCACCACCGGAGCCGCCGCCTCCCAAGACGGAGAAATCGCCGTACCAAGTGCTGCAACAGAGCTGCTCTTCCGTGGAGGACATTGTCGCCGAGATGCTCTCCGTTAAGAAAGATTCCAAACCCAAATCTGAACTCCGAGAACTCCTCACTCAGATGTTCCTCAACTTCGTCCTTCTCCGCCAAGTCTCTCTCTCTCTCTCTCTCTCTCTCTCTATATATATATATATGTATATATACATCTCTAGGGCTTGATTCAACTGTTTTTTTTTTCTCACTCGACTAGGGTTTTGTTTTGTTCATATGGTTGAAAAATGTTCTGTTGCAGGCAAATCGTTCCATATTGCTGGAAGAAGACTCTGTGAAAGCGGAGACTGAACGCGCAAAGGCACCGGTGGACTTCACGACGCTGCAGCTTCACAATCTGATGTACGAGAAAAGTCACTACGTGAAAGCAATAAAGGCTTGCAAGGACTTCAAGTCCAAGTATCCTGATATCGAACTCGTGCCGGAGGAAGAATTCTTCAGTGATGCGCCTGAAGAGATTAAGGGCAAAGTGATGTCGGATGACAGTGCGCATAATCTGATGCTCAGGAGGCTTAATTACGAGTTGTTTCAGGTAACTAATTCTACATTGTATACAGTGAAGAAGCTAGGAAACATTTTGGGGCCTGTTTGGACGACTGACGGAATTGAGTGGCTTCATTGCTCTTTGCATTGCAATTGAAGCTGCAAATTCATCATCTAAATGGGCCATTTATCAATTTTAGGATCTCTTGAAATGGCACGTACTCAAAGTTTCACTATCATTTGTGAGGGTAGCGGCTGTTTTTTTGTTTTGATTCCATTATTGATGATCAATTTGCATGTAAAATTGTGCACAAAACACAGATGGGTGTTTGGTGGATTCCACTTATCTTATAAATTGGGTTGAGCACAAAATTGGTTGAAATTTGAAAATATCTTCTTCTTTTTTACCTATATATGAATGGAGTTTGATAGAGTTTATTATTAGTGTAATTATCATTATTTTATCTGGAGTAATACAGGAGTAGGATTTAGAAGTACTTATATATTCTATGTATCAGCGCAAAGAACTGTGCAAACTTCACGAGAAATTGGAACAACATAAGAAAAGTCTTTTGGAGACCATAGCAAACCGGAAGAAATTCTTGTCAAGTCTCCCTTCACACCTCAAGTCTTTGAAGAAAGCATCCTTGCCAGTGCAGAACCAATTAGGGGTTATGCATACGAAAAAACTAAAGCAACACCACTCAGCGGAGCTGCTTCCTCCTCCACTGTATGTGATTTACTCACAGTTCTTGGCCCAAAAGGACGCATTTGGAGAAAATATTGACCTGGAGATAGTAGGAAGTGTTAAGGATGCTCAAGCTTTTGCCCGCCAGCAGGCAAATAAAGACACTGGTAATTGTGTTTATTTTGTAGCTATTCTTTGAACAGTCACTTAATATTTTCTGAATATTCAAAAACCTTCATTAGTGATATGATTTGGCCAGACAAATGTTTCCTTGAAATTATACAAGAACGGATATATGTTTTTGGTGGGTTATGCCATTTCTTTTGTTATCATATAGAAAGTATGCATCTTTCACTAATCAACTTGGCTGATTTTTGAATAAATTCAATTAATTTTTTTTATGGACCTTCTACTACTATTTAAAACTGATGGATCTTTTACTATCATCTATGACAATTTAATCAAGTAGAGCTGGAAATCAGTTTGATCTGGGCTTGATACTGCTCAACCTGAAGTCCTGAACCAAGGTTCTCCCTTAAAGTCCTTTATGGATTTCGAGTCGGGAATAGAGCAGTGGCTTAGATCCCCCATTCATTTAGATATCAACTTGATAAGAGTGTTAAAATGTTTGAAGAATAAAACGGGTTGATATTGAATAATCGGTTCTAGGATCCCGAATGGAACCAAACCTGTTTTATTTTGACTGGATGGAAGTTCAAAAAAACAACTTGCAAAGTTGCAATCAATCGAGCCTTTTAATTCTGTCTGTTTGACTTGGCTTTCAACCTGCTTACGCATATGGGGTTGTTTCATATTGATCCCAAATTTGAACATTGACTAGGAAGTTTTTCTACTAACAAAGAAAAGGAAAAAAATGCTAATGTACTTTAATGGCCCAGGCATTTCTACCAACGTAGAGAGTTCTAGGTTGGAGGATGATGCACCTGATGAGGAAGATGATGGCCAGAGAAGGAGAAAGCGGCCAAAGAAGGTTCCAAGCAAGGATAGTATTGAGCAGGCAGGAGTATATCAAGTTCATCCACTTAAAATCATCCTCCATGTATATGATGATGAGGTTTCTGATCCGAAGTCTACAAAACTTATCTCTCTAAAGTTTGAATACTTGTTAAAGTTGAATGTTGTATGTGTCGGGATTGAAGGGTCCCATGAAGGACTTGAAAATAACATCTTGTGCAATTTATTCCCTGATGATACTGGTCTTGAGCTTCCTCTCCAGGTATGGATGTTTCATTTTCATGTCTTGTAGCAATTAGTATCCAAGCAATCCTCCTTGTAGCTTGTTGGCTTTGAATGTGAATTGCAAAGCCTAAGTCAAGGGTTCAAGGATTGGAAGAGAGAGAGCAAGAAAAAAAAAAAAAAGGAAGAAAAATCTATGTGTCTTGTAGTATTTATGCGCTCTCTTTCCTTTTCCGTTTTCTTTTTCCATAATAAGATGATGTTTTCTGAATGATGTTACAGTCAGCTAAGCTCTTTGTTGGTGATGCGTTCACATTTGATGAGAGGAGAACTTCACGACCATATAAGTGGGCCCAGCATTTGGGAGGAATTGATTTTTTGCCAGAGGTGTCACCATTGCTTACCGGCTGCGAAGTTCCAAGCAGTGAAACAGCTAAAAGTGCTGCAGTTATTTCCGGTCTTTCACTATATCGCCAGCAGAATCGGATACAGACAGTTGTGCAAAGAATTCGCTCTCGGAAAAAGGCTCAGCTGGCTCTTGTGTGAGTCACTGTTCTGTATGTTGGGAGTTTTCGATCTTTAACTATAGATTAGAAAGTCTAGATGAGATGAATATCACAATGTAGTCAAGTCTGAATATTGGCTCTTCTGATTTTGTACCACTTGGCTGAGACTGGTAGTGACAATGTGACATCTATTATGATATAAGTGGCTAACAATGCGGTTGTTTTGGGAACTTCAATTTTCTTTGCATTTAAATGAGTTATGCATGTTGTGTGCCTTTTCTTTCTGATTTTTTTCTTTAATTAAATTGTTGGGCTCTCTTAATGTCTTCTTGTTCACGAGGTATGCTTTATGTTGAAAATCTGGAATTCTTTGGTTGGCTTACAGGGAACAGCTTGAATCTCTTGTGAAGCTTAAATGGCCTGCTCTGACTTGTGAAAGTGTTCCATGGGCCTTGCATTCCCCTTTGTGCAATTTGCATGGCTGGTCACCTACAGGTCCTCCACCTAGTCAGGTTTCATCTTTGCCTGTAATTGATACAGAGCAAGTTCAGGATCCTTTAGACATTGATCTGGATGGAAGATCTGGTGCTTCAAAGGAAGAGGTAGAGAGTGCAAGAGAAGATGGGGAGCTTCCATCTTTGATTCCAGTTATGTCTGTTGTAAATGATGTTAAACTCACTCCCATGAAGGTGTCTGATCTTGAGCATTCCAGACAGCTGGCTTTGATTACAAAGAGCATTACACCTACAATCAACAAGGCAAAATCACAAAGTTATAGAAAACTTGATGAGGATTCAGATCTCTTGCTGGATACTGATAGTGATCTGGACGAGCCTGCAAAAATTGAGCCTGAGACAGAGACTGCAGCTAGTATAGGATGCCATGGGATGGCAGAAAATGCGTGGGTGAATTATGGGGTCAGGGAATTCTGTCTAGTTTTAATTCGGAAAAGCGATGCAAGTGAGAGGAACATAAAGTTGGAAGCCAAGGTAGCTAAAACAGGGTTGTTTTGTTTTACTTCTGTTCATTTATCAACTTTCTGACCCTTTGCTTCAATCTCTATTATGGCAGATCAAGATAAGTATGGAGTATCCACTTAGGCCCCCTCTTTTTTCTGTAAGTCTTGATACTACATCTCCTGAAGAAAATTATTCTGAGAGTGATGGTTCCGAATGGTACAACGAACTCCGTGCCATGGAAGCAGAGGTAACTGACTGAAAGATTTGATTGTCTAGGGAATAGCTACTGGCCATAAAATTATGCACCATGGCTTGTTGCATTAAATTTGTCAGAACTCATGAGACACGGGATGGCATTTTACTTTTTCTAAATTTGATTAAGGAAATTATCTTTCACTTAACGTGAAGAATCATAACACTACAAGTGTTATTTGAAGAGTGGCTTTTGGTAAACTCCTGTAGGTTATAATGGGGGTTTGTGGGATATATGTCTGTAAAAATAATGATCATTGACTTCCCAGCATTTAATCGATTTAAAATTCGTACCGGATAGTATCTGATAATTCTTACCTTATTTAAATCTTCTTGATTCAATGTTTTTAATCTTTCCTCTTGAACACGTGCTACATTTCACATTTTTGTTTTGCATCTTGTAGGTCAATCTTCACATATTAAAGATGCTACCTTCGGATCAAGACAAGTACATCTTATCTCATCAAGTGTGTTGTCTAGCAATGTTGTTTGACTTATATATGGATGAAGCATTCCCATCTTCTGAAAAGAGAAAGAGTACTTCTGTGGTTGATGTTGGTTTGTGTAAGCCTGTTAATGGTAGGCTGCTTGCTAGATCATTTAGAGGAAGGGATCGAAGGAAAATGATCTCCTGGAAGGACATGGAATTCGCTCCTGGATATCCTTACTAGTATTATAGTTTAGGGGTCAAAAGGTAATGCTGCTGCCGCCACCGCCACCTGTTAATTATGTTAGAAAAAATTACAGGAAGATAATTATTTAATTGGGATATTTAAAAGGACTGACTTGTTGCTTGCAGAAAGGGTTGTTAGGTTTCCTTTCCAGTTCTGAAGTAGTAGATTTGCGACTGAGCATGCATCATGTGATAATGTTCAGATGATAAATTAGGAATTTAGTTTATGTTTAGATGCTTGACTCAATATGAGAGGTAGAGGTTCTTTGTGGTATTGCCGTGAATCTTGAGGATGTCGTGAGTTTTCTCAGAATCTCATCGAGTAAGTTGTTTGGATGTAGTATTGTTGGTAAAATACTGTGGGGTTGTGCAAAATATTCAGCTGTAGTGTCCCATTCACTTCTTGCAGCTTAATTTGTACTTGTTTTACAGGATTGCGCTGTTGGGTTCTGGGCCTGTAAATGAACTCGAGCCAAACTTGTGGATGGCCAAGTAATAGCAATGGAAATTTTATAAGAGTAGAGTTAGGTAAATACTTAGAGGGAGCTTGTTTGAAGACATTGTCTCACGGATGTCAAGTGTTCGTGCTGAGTCAAGTTCAGATGTTTTTTTTTTTTTTCCCCTTTTAAATATTTCTCCGTTTCCAGAACTGATGTCAACTGTCGTGTTTTCCGTGGGTAACTGTCTTTTGATGTATTTGCTTCTTGAGGGATGAGATATGGAATTAATAAATATAAATTACATTTCAAAGCCCAATAAGGCAATAATATCAACTTGATCTTTTCTCTTAGAGCAAGTGTAAAAGTGGCTGCCCTATAAGCTTCTCCTTTATCCCTTGGATTTATGCGGATGTTATTACAGGCTAAGCAGCGGCCCTGCAGTACACGTGCCCCCCAAAGAGGTCATTAGAAAATTATGCTAGCTATAAGGAGTCGAGGTCATGTTTGTTTAGCTGGAATGGATATGATTTCATGCTTGAAATAGTTTGGAATGAGAAGAGATTTGAAATGACTATTCAAATATGTTGTTTGATTCATTCCTATTTAAATTACTTCACATAAACACATAGTTTAGAGTATGTTTTGAATGAATTGGAAGGTGATTCCATTCCATCCATACTGTTTCAGTTAAACAAACATGGTCTAAGTTTCTCAAAATTTGTTTTCATTTGTGCCCATCAAAAAATCTCTCCATAGAAAGCACTTCTAATGAACAATAAGTAAATTCCATTTGAGGGTAGCAGAATCTAATTTTCCCTATTTAATATGGGACTTGGGTTTCTTGTCTTTAAGAGCATCTCTAAGAAGGTTAGCTGTCCAACCTCCATTCGCTATTTTAACTGGCCAAATAACATATTTCCTTCTCCAAGGAGCTAACTATATGGCTAATCATTTAATTATTGTCATTTTGGCTAACTACATATAATTAGCAAATATTCCTTATTTAAACTATTTTTTATTTAAAAAGTGACTTTTTTTTTTCCCTCTATGCATCATTTCCTTTTTCTCTCCACCAAATGATTAAAAAATGAAAAATTATTAATAAAAATTTTGAAATAACTAAAAAATAACTAGCATCTTCAGAGTACTCACTTGGATAGCTAACCAACTTATTTTAAAAAAATGTCAGTACCCTCAGATTTGCTCTAACAAAGATGTGAGGAATGTCTGCATATGAGTTCTTTCTTGCCCACATACAAGATTCTATGACACATGGATACCATGTATTTCCGAAGATTGGAAGGTTCACCTTATGGGTCCTTTCATTACATCTTATTTTCAGTGGTTATGGCGCAGGATAAAGCGTCATAATTTGCATGTGTTCCTTTTGCTGAGAAGATTATATATTGGTGTGTACATGTATATAGAGATACATATAGTTTCTTTTTTTCTTGGCAATCGAAAGGTAAAACTGGGTAAGGCACTCGCCCTTGTAATTGCGTCGCTGTGCTTTTGCTGCTGCTGACCGCCGCTAAAACTCGAAACCATTATCATTGGTGCATAAAGAAAAAGTCAATTACACCACATGACAATTCCACACCCCTGTTTCCACAGTTGTCCACACTGCAAGCTAATGTAGTCCAATTATATATATATATATATATATATATATAGAGAGAGAGAGAGAGAGAGAGAGAGAGAGTTCCAATTCTTACCAGTTGGACTATTTCACATGTGTACCTGTTCAAGAACTCCATATATAAAAGGGATGGACAATAGACAATAGTTTCACACATTGTTAAGCCACTACATGATGCACAATGCTGCAAGACAGGAAAATTGCTCGACTAACAAGATGGTAGAAAACTGAACATGTTCTGAAATATATATGGTATGACTAATCACAGACCACAAATAATGCTTCCCTTCCCCTATCTACCCAGGATATCCGAAGAGCACCAAACAGATATTATAGAAATTGGAAGGCTCCATCTGCAGCCCACTAAAGCCTCATTTCTACAGCATAACGGCACATTTCCCTTAAATATGTACAGCCACCAACCATACATATAATTAAGGACTTAAGGATTCAACCACTATATCACGATCCCACCCTTTTTCACTTCACCATGGCCCAGTCTGTGTCCTTCTCAAGCATTGTTTCTTGACTCCTCGCTGCAGATTCATCATCTCCATGACCTGTTATAAAACCAAATGTACGGAAATTAAAAAATCTCATCGAGTTTTTTCCCATTCATAATCAATTTTCTTGAAGGTGCAATGAAATTCAAAAATCACAGGGTAGCTGTCACAAATTAATGATCCTAAGGATTCATTTTAACAATTCCTCCAGAATCCACAACTCAACAAAGCCTTTGTCTCAACAATTTGGGGTATCAGAACCCAGAACCACATGCTAGATTGGTAAGATGACACCTGCTGAAGTCAATATACAGAAATTTAGGTTTGTACTGACACTAAGAGGTATCATTCTTAACTTCAGTTCTAATATTATGCATTTGTAACAAATGAAATCTTGCTATCTAAGCTGCTCAGTTCTATCAAGGTTGTATCAAGTCGCTCTTCCATAGAGGTGACCTTACGGCTTTACTCATAAACCCACATAATAATTAACAACTATCAATTGACCTATTTTTAACCCAACAATGAATGAGTTGAATTGGTTATGCCCCCAGATACAACCAGCCTAATTAGCATTTTTAATATCATTTTCTAAAAATAATATGATTTCAGGCAGGTTTGGGTTAATCCCCAAAAAATGGGTTAGTCACAACCGTTTTAGCAAGATTCTGACTCAGTTATGTTTATGGGGCATAAAAATTGATGCCATCATGAAAGGGAGACAAAGCAGTGCTACTCTTCCCAACTCTCTCATATAGGTGCAGCTTACACTCCTCTCACATGGGGTGGAACCCACATGGTCACCCACCCCCCCCCCCCCCCCACCTGTGTTTGTGAGTCACACCCCATGCGGAGTTGGGAAAACTAGCATTTTCCAAAGGGCATATCAACAGTACCTGCAGCTTCTGCATTTCCATTATTTCGTCCTGCAGCAACCAGAAAGCATTCAATAAAGGTCTACCAAACAGCAATGTAGGTTTACCACAGCCATAACTTCATGTGTGTGTGTGTGTGTGTAACTTCCAAAATTACCTGTTTCTTCCGCAAATCATGGTTCTCCTCTTTCAGTTTTGCAACTTCTGCTTCCAATTCCGTAGTATAAGCCTGGCAGGAGTCCAAAAGAGGGTAAGTAAAAAAATATTAAGCACACATCCTAAAATAAGATTGTGAGATTATTATTGCATGGTTAAAATTAAAAAAGTTAAATTCTAAGCCATCTGTACCATGTTATATATTCAAAAAAGCGCTAGAGTCATTGGGACTGAGCTTATTGAATGTTTATATTTACTTTATGATGGTACAACTGCAACTTGATGTTATGTTCCTTAAAGCAGATGCTCCATTACCTTGTAATAAACTCGATCCTTACAACTTCTCATGACTTGTATCTTCTTAAAATCTTTCATCTCGTCATATCAGATCGCTATCACATTACCATTGTGCCGCATCATCTTTCATGAATTTTTAGGATGCAGCATGTCCATAAATAATAAAAGCAGAAGGTTAATGACTAGCAAAATTCATAAAGCGACAGCAAGACGAAACCCGTCATCATTTTCCTTCATATTCTTGGGTTTAGATTATCATGTTATTAGACCCTTCTTCGAAAGATGAAAAGTCATGAAGCAATCTTGAAATAGAACAATCTTTCATAATCAATGACTAGAGGAAAGAAACTGGAACTTAAAAGAGGTTTTCGGTATTGAAATTGAATTTATAAGCACAGGCACAAGTTTCTCAGCAGTCATGGAATTCAAATCACAAAATTATAGTGAATCTATTCATCAAACATAAAATTAACCCCATTAAAGATATCCTCCATTGCAGTGCAGAATACAATCACACTGCAGTTAAATGGTATACACATGCACTACCATTTCGCTAGAATGCCACTATAACATATACAGCAGCAATTGAAGCCATATATTAAATATTTGCTTACAGATGAAATCTTCTACCTACTTATGTGCCCTCATCTATTATTTATTCAGAAAAGATGTCCCTAAAGAATTTGGTGAGCGAATAGGTCATCTTAAAGGTTAAGTTTTTGAACCAGGAGACCTTCAAGGTTAATCCAGAGGGGTGATCCCAACTCAGCATTTGTGCCACATGGTATAGCACAGAGCAAGTTCCATAGCATTTCTTTTGGATGTGCATCACATGTCATCTTAGAGTTTAATCAATGCTAAATTGTAGGCAGGATTTACACTCGATTAAAATTTGTCAGTAGATGGATCCTAGAAATATCTTTCTCCAGTTAAAAAATTGTCAGTTGATGGATCCTACACATATGTTTCTCCAGTTCCCCATCAGTCTGTCAACCCCTAGTTCATAGAAACTTAAAATCTGTTTTTACATAATAGGGATAATGAGTTAAAACAAATATGCTAGTAGTCAGACCCATGATTCTCCAACATAAAGGATATGGTAGATAGACACTGCTTTACATTAAACCACACCATGGAAAAATCATAAATGTGCTCGAGAATTTAAATATGTATAATAAGTAGTAATAGTAATTGAACTAAAATGACTTAAAAATAATATTTTCTATTCAATCATGGCTTTTGAGGGCTACAATGACAGCAAGATTCACGTTGATAACACCAAATATTGGGGATAAGACTGTAATAATTAATATCCTTTAAAGGTATAGAAGCAAATTCACAAAGCACTGGATCTCACATCAAGCAATGCCTGCATAGCATGACTAATTGTAGAAACTAGTTACAAAAATCTACATAGTTGAGGGCTTCCTGTTCTTATTCATCCACAGAGTCCAATAATTGATATTAATCATGCAGGACCTATATGATCACCAATCAAGTCTCTTGAGGACAACGTGTAGAATTTGTTTTGGTCAACCATGGATAGACTCATAGATTAGCAAGACTCTGGTCTGGAGGGATTAAGATAATCCTGCCTGGATGGGTTGTTACCACACATATAGCAAGGTAAAATTCCTAGAGTTGGTCTGATGAATTCACTAATAATAGTTTCACACATTCATTTTTTATTGGAGGATGGGAAGTTTGTGCTGGACCATCTGAGTGTTCACTAGAATAATCAAGTGATTCAATACATGCACACAAAAACTGGAACAACAGGTCAGCAGCACACAATGATTTTCTGAAGTCTCAAGCAAGTATGCCTTAGAAAGGAGTGTATAAATAGTATCTCAAGTATGCATTAGAAGGCAGTATATAAAGATTATCTAGAAACATTCACCTGCTTACGAGCCCGTGACCTTGCAGCTGACTCTCTGTTCTTTATCATTCTCCTCTGCCTCCTCTCAACAACCTTCTCCACAGCCCCACTGCATTTCCTCGCTCGTATACCTCCATTAAACGCATAAGGAACAGGTGACACTGAAGACAAATCCCCATTGCTCTTCCCAATCCCATCAGACGAGAGCTGGTTTGCAGGCGATCCAGTCGCAACAGTCACACCCCCAGCTCCTAAACCAACCATGCCCATCCCACCACCCTGTAGTGCTCCACCCTGAACCAAATTAGTATTTATTCCCGGATCCACAATTCCAACAAGTCCACCCCTAATTCTCGGACTACCCAACTGAGCATTAATCGGTAAAGGCATTGGACTCGCATAAGTCACACCAGCTTGCTTGGGAAAGAGTTGCTGTTGCTGCTGCTGTAGCTGTTGCTGCTGCTGTAGCTGTTGCTGTTGCTGCTGCTGCTGCTGTAGCTGTTGCTGTTGCTGTAGCTGTTGCTGTTGCTGTTGTTGCAGCTGTAGCTGTTGCTGTTGCTGCTGCTGCTGCTGTGGCTGCGAGGAAGGCATCTGTTGTTGGGATGATCTAACCCCATTTACATTCAATGGTAAATTAGCCGGCTGAATCGAAATTTGATCATTACTCTCCAAAATCCGATTACCCATCAATCCCATAGTCCGACCTGTTGGCTGAAATTCAAATCCTAACCCATTATTATTATGCGACAAATCACCAAAAAACCCACCATTGTTAGGTTTTCCTGCCAATTGGGTGTCTTCCCTTACGACCCCTGCTCTCACCAAAAACTCCTCAAGAGTTATCTCTCCCAAAGTCTGCTGCCTTTGTTGCCTCTGCTGCAAATTCGGCCCCAAATTTCGACCCCCATCCTTCCCCTCACCCCCATACTCCTTGGATATATCTTTCCAAACCTCATCAACAGTCTTCTGACTCAGCGTCCGCGGCAACGTCAACGACCCCTGCCTCTGCAAATACCCTCCTGGCACACCACCCCCCTGTGCCACACCACTTGAAGAAGCCGCCGCCGCCATGGTTTGAGTCTCTTCAGCCGTCCAAATATTCTTCAACAACTCATCCATGTTCATGGACCCAAAGTCCTTCCCTACGCTACCCATCGTGTTCTGTAACTCGTCGAACGTCAGTGAATAGATCGAGGGTTGTCGGGCCAACGGATAATTCCCCGGCGGCCTACCGCTGCCGTCTGCCGGCGGTTCATTTCCGAAATTCCTGAAGTTCATATTTCTACTCCCCAACTTCGTAATGCTCGAATCAAACAGTGTCCAGTAGCTGATCCGAACTAACTTTCTCCTACTTTCACCGATACGAATCTGATCAACCGAAGCTTCTAAAAATGATTTTGTTTTCGAGTGATTTCTCCGACTTTGTTTTTGAAAATAGAAAAACCAGAATCAGATTGAGAAACTCAGAACTTTCCGAACTCCATGAAAAACTCTAGAACTTAAATACTCACCCAAATCACTCCCTTTCCAGAACACAAACACTGGATAATATATATATATATATATATAGAGAGAGAGAGAGAGAGAGAGAGAGAGACACGCAATCTGAAACCCTAACCCCGGCGCATTTCAACCACAGCCCAAGTTCACAAGAAAATAAAAAGAAAACAAGTTAAAACAATTTCAAAAGATAAAGTGAACACGAGAAAGCACTCGTAGCATAAATGAGGAAAATTCAAAACATGAGACTGTTTTTGAAAACAAGCAAAACGAAAAAAAAAAAAAAAAAAAAACAAGTTCGTGAAAAAATCAAAACGATTAAGAAATGAATGTTCGATAATTATGTCAAATTTTAAAAAAAAAATGATTTCAGAAATGCTGGAAAAAAATATTTACCTGTACTTTTGTTTTTGTTTTTTTGGGTTTTGGTTTCACTCTGTAGGGGGGAAGTTCTTTGGCTGCGTTCCTTCTCCTTCGCCGTTTAGGGCATGGTGGGGGCGCCAAGTGTCGCCCTTAAACGTTGAATTGTAGAATATATAACAAAAATAGACATAAATAAAGTAATAAAATAATCGGAGAGGGTCGGCTGGATTGGGCAACGTGGACCAATTATAACGAAGTTAGGACGACCTTGATGTGAGATCTGGCCAATCAAGTTTCGCTAGATGGGAGAATCTGAAGCGTCCACGTTTTATCCAAGGAGCGGTCTGGATGGCGCGTACTTTTTTGGTATATTTTAGTGAGTAGTGACAATGACTCGGCATAAAGTACGCCTGCAGTGTATTACGCACGCATCGCGTATTGTCCTAAGCGTGGACCATCTGACGGACCAAAGTGAGTTTTTATTTATTTATTTTTTTAGAAAAAAAAGAAAGTATGTTTACCCTCAAAAGTTGAGGGGGTTTTCGCCCAAATGCTATGAATCCGGTACTGTCTCCGACGCTGTTCTTACTCTTGCAGTGACGGCGAACAAATCCGGCATAGTTCTGGTCTGCCATTGGTAGATCTTATGGTTTCGGAGAGGTCACCATCAGGCGCATTTTGATCTTATTATGGACATTTGAAATCCATTTGGAAAAACCTATTTTTAACGTAGAAAATAACCCAATTTATTGATTATAATCATATTGAAACAATAAATTGGTTTAATAAAAAATTTCCTCCAATGTCATCAAATTATGTGGGTTGATTCAGGCATTCAGCTATGTATGTTTTTGCCAAATAAATTCCGGCAAGGTTTCGAGTTTAGCAAGGCCATCGAGAAGAGACCCATTAAACCGATTCGAAGAAAGATCTAAATACATTGGAGGTTTTCATGGATGATCTGGTGCGTATAAGACCATATAGAGAGAGTTGTGGGAGAGATCTAAGGAGAGAAGAGGAAGAACGTTGAAGAGGTGAGAAGGGAAGGGTCGGGAGAAGGTCGTCGGTGCTGTGTGCAGGTGACTGCAACCCAGTGGCACTGGGTTGATTCATAGTCAGACCAGGTGTGGAGAAGGTGACAGCATGTTTTGGGTTGGATGCCATTTAATCGTATGCTTGTGTTCTAGATTGCAAACAGGTTTGCACTTGAGGTTGCAGAAAGCAGGTGGACTTGAAGAAGATGACGACGTGAGGTTATTGAGATTTGAGAATACCTTAAACAACGTCGTTTTGAGGTCCACATATCAAACATAAATAAACATGAATCTCATCCGTTGGATTATTAAATTAGCCACGTGTCAAGCTATGGTTAATACTATGGCACGATGGTCTCTGCCATACCATGGCAGAGGATCCTGTCCCCTTTTATCTCACTGACCTTTTTCATGTGCGCGTGAGATTTACTGGTAGCTCGTTAGTGACAACATTTGTTTTGGATCTTAGCCAGGCCTGGAAGGACTTTGTCACCATAAATCAAAAAATTATCCAAGTAGTTAAGATTAATACAGGTTGATGTAGATACTAGCTAACAACCAGACCGACTGATTAGCCTCTCATAGTCCTATGGGGTCTAATAGCTTGATTTCAATTTATTCCTAATGCTCCCCCTTGTTGGTCTTTCACTTTTGTTGGGTAGCGTTATTGGGGAAAGCTTGCCCCGAAAAGACTTCAAAAAAGCACAAAGGAAAAAAAAAAAAGTAGAGAAATTTTTTTTGAAAAATACTTAATCAGACCTGAAGTAGGTATACTACCACTGACCTGATAGCCTAAGTGCGATCTTAATTGCAAAGTGAGAGGTCAAGGGCTTGACCCCACTTGCTATAGAATTGAAGAAAATCATACAAGGCGCTTCCCTAATCCCCCCACCCCCACTCGCCAGCAAAAAATAAAATAAACTTTCCCTTCAAAATACTATGAAATATGCAGTAGCTAGCCTAAAATACAACACTAGATAATACGCATGAAAATCATATTACAAATAAGAAGGAGCAAAATTGCTCTTGTTGACAACTGTGGTTTCTTAAAAAAGCCACTTCTAGCCTGTATATCTTCATATTTAATACAAAAGATTTGTTGGTAGTTGGAACATTACTCTCCACATTCCCAACCTTCCTAAATGATTACATACTTGCGTAAGCAAACTAATTCACATATTATTTAACAAATACAGTCAATTCAAAACTCTTGGGATCGAGATATGCATTGAACACGACCATTACCTAAAATGGAAGTCTAGCAAATCTTTTAATTTCTGTTTCTTAAATTTGAAATGGTTCAGTATTTATTACAAAGAATTCATATGCTAAACTTGTCATGCTAATGCTATGATTTGTTATGTTTCAATGCCAAAATACTATATACGTACTTAAAATGTTAAAATGAAAAAAACTACGCTTTTGACGGGTTTTTTCATTTGAGCATATATATTGCAGTTACTTTTTATGAATTTAATAGTATTTTTTTAATTTGGCATATCTATAAAATATCAAATCTTCTACGGAGTATCATACTTGGCACTGACTCTTGGCAATAAATAATACGGAGTACATTATATGGCACGCTATGTGAGTGTATTTATTTTATTTTCATTTTTTTCTAATTAGGGGGAATTGTAGATTGATCGGATCACAGGAAAACAATTACAATTGAGTGTTAATTTTTACTAAATTCTTAATATTATAACTTTTAACTTAATCAACAATGACTACTAATTGTAATTATTTTCCCTTAGGCGGAACCAATCTAAAATTCTCCCTAATTAGAGTATTAACATCTCATAGCACACCTAATGAAGGTACTCTAAGGAGCCATCCTATACCACCGAAGCCATGGTCTTAGGTTCACTTCTGAGTTCTGATTTTGAAGGGACAATCTCCTTGGCGTTGTGACATAGTCGCGCGTGCTTTTTACGCGCATAAAGAAGCATGTCTTTTGTGGATATTTGAGAGGGTGCACGAGGGATGAATGATGCAAGGGAGGGGTGTGGACTTTGACAAGCAACTTGGCCAATGGTACTAATCAGGCCGGTTCTAAGTTATTTGGGCCAAGGTGAACTCTTAAAAGGGAACGGCTATTGCAACCCCCCATTCTTATCACCCACCCCTTATCCTTTAAGTTTTTAAGGTTTGATGCAAAATATAAAAGGTTTTTATGAAAATCGGGCATACTGTCCACTTAGAAAACATCATTTTGAACAATTTTGTAAAAGAAAGTTTTTCCTAAATCTATCATTTAAATATACTTTTTAGCCATTTATAGTCTTTATTTCATTTTTTTTTTCCAAAAAGTCTACCTAAACGATAGATTTTGGAAAAACTGTCTTCTGCAAAGTTGTTCAAAATGATGTTTTCTATTGATCTCGTGGCCAGTTTTTGCAAAAAACCTTTATATTTTTCATGAAATCTAAAAAACCAAAAAGAAAGGGGTGGGCTTATAGGAATGGGGGGTTGCAATAGCCATTCCCCTCTTAAAATGGGACCTTCTTTCTATACGTATTTTAAAAAAAAAAAATCTATACTATCAAGTACCAACATAAAATTTGTTTGCATATAAAATTACTAAAATTTGCTTTTATAAATTAAAATGACTGGAAATGATTACAAAAACTTATGAAGATAAAATACATGCTTCTTATTTCATAATTGAGTAAAATCCTATTTTTATAACACCAAAAAAAAAAAACAAAAAAAAAAAAAAAAACAAATGCCAAATAAAATCTAAAGCTATAATATCAAAGGAAATGAATCAATTACAACAAAGTGTCATTTAAACATTACTCTTCTCACATTTTTTTTTTTTTTTTTGTTTTTCACTTTTTCTTTGGATTGGAATTAGGCTGACCTAATTGGTAAAATAGGATCCTTTAAAAAAAAAAAAAAATAGAGAAGCTTTTGGGTTAATTTTTACGCTATTATAACTAATAAAGGGGGAAGCAAATAGGGACCTTTTTTTTTTTAGCCCAAATTATAGGACCCAGGCGGCCGCCTTGCTCGCCTAGGTGAGAATTGACCCTGCGGTACTTATCTAGAAATAAAAAAAAAACCCTCTGGCCATTAGCCGATAAGGTACAACTCTTACCAACTTTCTACCCGTGAAGAGGATAAGGGCGCCCCAATTTTGGGTCAAATGACTCTAAAAACCAGTTTCTTACATAAAATTCATTGTGGATTTCCAATGATATGCATGCATATATACTATATATACAAATACAGACACACGAAGGGTCTTCCTTTTTATGGATGTACTTTTATGGAGGCTAGGAATATGCTTTGGTTTTGTCTCTTTCTTTTTTCTTTTCTTTTTTAAGAAAAAAAAGGGGGTTATATGGACGCTCAAAGTAGGAATAATTTGGGTTGGATTAAATTACTTGGAAATTTTGAAAAGAAATAATCAAAGTGTTTTTTTGACATTTCAATAATTTTCACATAAAGAGTATGGGTACTATATATATATAGTTTTGATCATATATGAGATATGATTAGATTAAATAGTCCAAAATTTCTTACACTTGACTAGCCACTATATCACCCACAAATAATTATAATCATATAAGATAATTCGAAATTTCCTTCCACCCTAAAATAGCATGAATTAGTTTCTTTTATAATCTCCATGATAATAAGTAGGGGCGGAGTGAGGGGATCGGGTAAAGGGAGCAATTGACCCCTAACCTTTTTTTTAAAAATTAAATTATAAATATTTAAAAATTTGACTTTATCAATTTTTATTTAACCCCTAAAAAAATTTACTTTAACCCTATGGTTGCCTTCGTTTCCCCTTTCGTTTTGAGCGTCTTTTGCTAGAAGAGGCAAACTTCGGTACGTGGGGGTGCGTGCGTGCGTGCTGCCTAGTGCGCATGTTTGGTCAATTGCCCTACAATTGCAATAATTGGTACGTTGGTGGCATGGTGCAATGGTGCATCCCCAATTCCCAAGGCATTCACGGGACGAGGGTACACATCTGCTGAATCAACAGCTCGTTGATCTATGGCATCTTGCCACGTATTGGTCTAAAACCAATTAATCTAGAAGATGTAAATAGGTAGGGGAGCCAATGGTCACATTCGAGTGACCGTGGGTGCATGGAATTGGAACACATACGTGTCACGCCACGTCCATCTCCCAACCAAATTGTACTTATGACGCCCTGGGACACCTGCTTCAAAAATAGTCTTTCCAGTTGTGGACATCGGCGGTCGTTATTTTCGTTTCTGAACGGATTGCCACGATTACCGCATAACACACTATCAAGAATGTTGGCACCACTTGTTTTTTTGGATAAGTGTGTTGGCACCACTTGTTCCCAACTTATCTCAATACGACATGACACGTGTACTTTATTTATTTTAACTCGTATTTATTCTTGTATGATTGTAGATTCCGCTAGGTTTGTGGATAAATAATATTCGGACAGAATTAATGTATATCTTAATCATATTACTTAATAAATGATTTCAATCCGTTTCGGGTACTTGATGCATTAATACTATTCAAATTTATATTAATGAAATTTGTACCCAAAAATATGTTAGTTTCCAATTGTCTAATCCGAATAATATTGCAAAGTGTAAAGTTTATAAGACTTTGATGCGAATTTAAAAAAGAGAACGAATTGTGGATTCCTACGATCACGGGAGAAAAATTTTATTTCATAGGGAAATTTCAACTTTAAAAAAAATTAATAATTTATATCCATCATAAATTTATAATAAACTAACATTGAATGAAATATATAGTTTAATATGTTATTTAATCTTCTACGGAGTAGATTATTGTTGAACCAGATTATGCAAAATCCAAATTATTGTTTTTAAATCATTAACAAATTAATAGATCACAATTTCTTTATCCTATTTGCATCATGAGATTTAAATCGGATTTAGATCAAAACCTGGTATATTGACAAATTTAGAATCCCCCATCCACACAATCTCTAAAAAAATCCATGTATCCTATTGATAGAGAAAAGACCAATCAGTCATCAGTCATCAGTCATCGGTCATGATTGAATAACACATATGGGTGACTTTGGTTTTGATTTTTGAAGGACCCTAACACAAGATGAAGCCTTTTGTCGGCACTAGGTAGCGTGCGGAGAATAACACGTGGGAAAGACTTTTGTTCCTAAAGAACCGGACAACCTAAAAATGAGGTGTTTACAAGGCCGGCCCGGCGGGGAAGGGTCCGCCCTAGTTCCTCTCACCCACAATTTTAAAAAGACGGTGGATGAATAAGACAGGACTGGGACAAAACAGTTTTTTGGACCGGAGCCGGTTCCTCTCCCATGTCTTCAAATGAGCAGCAATCCATTGAAAAGTCAACTCCATGTATAGGTTTTTAGCCCTTCAATCGTTACAAATCTTTGTAAAAACATTCGAAAATGCAATCTACTAGGCAGAAAATAATACAATTAAGCTGACTTTCTCAGAGTTTTTTTGGTTCATTATTGAATGGCTCTATTGCCATCAACATGGTGCTTAAGAATAAAAACATTCATTATTAAAACGGAATTGGATGGAAGTTAGAATTCTGGTTTTTCTTTTTTGGATATACTTTCGGGGAATGGCTATTGCAACCCCCCATTCTTATCACCTCACCCCCCATTCTTTAGGTTTTTAAGTTTTTATGCAAAATATGAAAGGTTTTTATGAAAACCGGCCGTGAAACCTACTAGAAAACATCATTTTGAACAACTTTGCAAAAAAAAGTTTTTCCTAAATCTATCGTTTAAATATACTTTTTAGCCATTTATAGCCTTTATTTCATTTTTTGCCAAAAAGTCTACCTAAATGATAGATTTTGGAAAAACTTTCTCCTACAAAGTTATTCAAAATGATGTTTTCTAGTGGACCAAGTGATTGGTTTTTGCAAAAACTTTTTATATTTTTCATGAAATCTTAAAAACCAAAAGGAAAGGGGTGGGGTTATAAGAATGGGGGGTTGCAATAGTCATTCCGATACTTTCGTCTTGTTTGGGTTTGGCCCATTGGAAAATCATTCCATGAATTTTTTGGGTAGGATTAATTTTATGTGGGATATTTTATATATTGATGCAATTATACCTATGCGGATCACAATGAAAAAAAATCAATTGTCATGGGGCAAACCAAACAAGCCGTAAATCCCAACTCTTGTTTAACAAATTTAGGTAGAAGTATCAATTTGAATGTTTCTTTCAGTTTTCATAGTTTCCTTCTCATATTATGAAATTAAAATTTGCAGAAACAAAAGAAGAGAAAATTATATATTGATAATGTAGTATGAATGAATGAATCACGGAAGAAACAGAGTCCCTAATCCATATATATTGCCTACTCGCAAAAGAAACTGACGCATACCTCTATGCATTTTGAAAAAATGGAATACATTTATTTATGTTTCAAAACTCAGTGAATTGACACATGGCATTTCTCTTACAACGATAGCAACAAAGATTATAGAAATTCCCCACGATACAATTTCAAAATTTTCCAATCTTAGCCTCTCTACAATATCACTTCAGCACAAATGAATGACTTAATCAACCAAAAAAAAAAAAAAAAAAGAAAAAAAAGAGGAGGAAAAAACTCTGAATACATTGACAAAAGGTCTGGCAGACAAGTTCAGAGTATTGCTTTCAATGGTTGTGCCTGCGTCTTCGGAAATGCCTCAAAATGAAACTGTCTGCATATAGAGGATAGTTCTTCCTGATCAGACCTTTGATGCATTTCCAATATGAAAAGTCAACTAACTCTCCATCCTTCCGGACTATGAACAAACATCGCGAGCTTTCAAATTCAGGATGATACCCTACCTGTCAACCAGAAACAAGAAAAAAATATCATTTGGGAATCCTTGAATTCAATTAATAAACTAATTTTACAGAGATTTATTTATTATTTATTATTTATTTTTAGGACAGAAATTAAAAATGTCCTCGGACAGAACACGTTAAGATGTAAAAGAAGAATGCGGATGGTTTCTTCTGAGATTCTTGGCAACATGAATGCTCTTACCATTTTGTAGAAATAGCAAAAACCACCTTTTTCCAAGGAAAAAAGGGGCCCTATTATTTAATATCATAGCTATTCACACATCATACATGATTGACCTAAAGTTTTGCCTAATGTCTTGGTAGACATCATAGACGCACCAGCTAAGAAACCAACATACATGTGAAATACATGCTCATAATATGAGAAGGAGCAAGAAATCATGAGAGAACTTTAAGTTTAATGAACATGAGAACATCCACTAGATAATAATACAGATGGGGATGAAAGGAGAGAATTCAAAGAAAAGCAGCAAGCCATTAGGATCCTGGAAGAATGAGTAAAAGGGAAAGGAAAATGCTTTTAAACTTTATTTATTTTTATTTTTTAAAAAAGGAAACCATTTTGAAGCATTTTATGTTCCTTATCATTCTTTCTAAGATCCGAATGAAGGCAAAGAAGAAACTGAAAGCAATAAAAACTTGTGGAGCTTAATTAACCAGACAATTAAAGTTATGCAAATACACTGCTGGTTGCAGGAGTGGGCACCATCCTCCTCCCCCTGCTCCTCTTCCATTTTGAACTATAGGTACATAGTAACTATACTTGATTTAAGGCAAGCAATTTTTAAAAGGAAGAAACTTGTAAAAAAATAATAATAATAAAATAAAATAGGACTGCCAAACAATTTGTAGTTGAATAACAGGGAATATATTGATGAGTCTTCAGATATTAATATCACTACCCAGTTATTAAGTTCTTCATTGTATAGGCACTTGACATTAAAAGAACTAAAGAAATATGTGAGTTTACCAGGAGAATACTCCTCCTGTATTAGCACTTTCTAACAGTAAGCCAAGGCTAAATGTGAAACCTGATCCATCATATGTATATTCCATAAGAATGAATACAAGCTAAGGTAATAATGCATAAGTACCATGCTGCATAGTCAAAGTACTCAAGATTTCAGCAAGTTTGATTAAAATTCTTAAGGTAAAACTTAGCCTTATCTGAGAGAGAGAGAGAGAGAGAGAGACCGTGATATAATCTATTCCACATCCGATCTTCCTTTCATACTCTGGATGATACCGAAGCAACCTCTCGATAATGGTTTTCTCGTGCTCAGGACTTAATCTATCTCCACTTTCATATCTGCAACAAGAACTCCCATTTGCATATAATGATACTTAGAAACAAATATAACAAACTCACATGGTTATACATTAATGCCCATATCAAAGTTAGCTACTAGATGTTTCCTTATTAGTTATTATGAGTGTAATGACTCATAGCTTTCAGGGTGATGATATGTTTAGTATGATATTGTTCTCACCAATAAGACCATGGAGAAGAATTTTATTGTGCCATATGTCCAGGTACCAAATCTATACCAATGTCAAAAATCAACTATGAAATTAAGTATGACATGCAAGGCAGCTAGTGCCTTATGCCTGAAAGAGTTTCAAGTTCCAAAAATGGAATTCGCTAACAGAGCAAATGTTGAGTTTAAGGTTAAACATGCACTAGTAAAGGACCCCAACATAATGTGATACTAATGCCCATTAAAAATACTGAGTCAACCGCTGCTCTTTAGGATTGGCTTTAAGTGAAGAAGGGTAGAGGAGACAGAGCACCTTAGACAGTTGTAGAGAAAAGGTATGCAGTAAAATCAGTGCAGACAGTTGTTTTCTCCCCATGTGGCCTCTTTGAGGCTTGGGCATAAGCACTCTAACTGTGCCACTAGCAGCTTCTCAGACTCTAACTTAACCACAGATACATATAATACAAACTCTAAAAAGTGGATGACATCAAAGTGTCTGGGAAAAGTAAATTTGGAAGTTGGAATAGAACAAGAGAAAAAGAGGGAAAAATTCATACAGCTTCTCCTTCTATGATACACAAGAAGCACATATGATAAAATGAACACAAATCAGAAATAAGAAATAAGAAATAAGAAGCAAACAATCACGGGATAACTGAGATACCAGAATTCCAAAATATTCTGGACCCCCAATAAAGAAGACCAAGAGATGTATAATACATATATCCTTGATTCCACCTGAATCCAAAATAAGACTAAAATGTGAAGAACATATGATAGGTTGCACAAATATTTTGTAGAAACTTGTGAATTAAGCCAACAGAAATGTCTGATCTAATGTCACATAGATTTTATAGAGTAGCCTGAACTAGTCAAAGTAGTGAAATTGCTCAAACGAGCATAAAGAGAATCATTAGTGAAATATAGGAGGTCCTTATTGCTCCATTGGAAGTAATATGTGGGCATTAATGCGGTCCATTTAATGAATCCAGTGTATAAATCAATATAAGTTTGAGGGATGTTAAGCTTAGCCACAGGCTGGAACCTATGTTTGTCAACAATCAAATTTATGAGATTTGTTTTTTATTTTATGTTTTTGGGGTACAATTGGAGGGGTTCAAACCCCTAACCTATCCTAATCCTACCCTTTACCCACCCTCCTTCACCAATAGGCTAGCCCTAGCCCTAGTGGCATCAAATGTATGAGATTTAACATGAATGTAACAATTCTTTGGTAATCATGAAAAATAAAAGCCCTAACGAATTGGGTCGTTGACTCAGGGCATGTTTGGACGTCCCATTGAAATTGAGTCATTATATTGTGTTTTACATGCTGCCACTTTGTTGCATTCACATAGGATCACTTTTAGCATGTCATGTAATGATGTCATTCAATTCGTTCACTCTAATTTGTCATCCTGGCAAGAATAACAAAATTGAATTATTCAATCAGCAGGATAATTCCAAACACGCCCTCAACCTCATATAAACAAGCAAACATGCCATCTCATTTCATGCTTAACTAAGCTCCATCTGGTTACTGAGAAAAGGCAGTCCTCCATTTTCTGAGCAACCAAACAGAGGATAAAGAAAAGAGACCTTACTTTGCAGAATGAAGCACCATCCTAACAAAGCCAACCAGCGGCACCGTGTCCTCCAAAATCCGGTCCTCCCAATCAACCCATCCTTCTTCGTCCCTTTGCTTATAGCTTCTGTTTCCCTCATTGTCCTCACCATAATCTGAAATCCCAGCCAAATCCTTCGCCGTCTCGTCTCCGGCGTCTACCGCCGGCGAGACCGTCGGTTTCCTGAGCAAATCCGAACCGTACGCATCTCGGCTCCTGAGTTTACCACCGCTGGAACCAGTTTTTAGGGCACAAAGACGTGGATGAAGCGACGTCGTTCGGTAGGAAGGGAATGATAGAAGTACAGGGCATGATTGGGGAGAGATAGGGTTAATGAGAAGGTGGACACGTGGTGGTGATTGAGTGATGGAAGCCATCGCCATGGCTGAGGTCTGCCGTAACTCTACTAGTGCTCTTCTTCGTCTTCACTTCTTACACCATAGTTCTCTCTCCTTTGAATGTTTGAAGAAGAATTGAAGAAGTTTAACGGTCTCTGTAGCATCAGTCCCTACTCGTCAGTATAACTGTGCCGTGGAAAATGAAAATCTTACAAATGATAGAATGTGAGCTGGGGCCGGCCTCTTTTGGTGGCTTTGTATAGAGCCTGGCCCAAAAGAGTAAAATACTCGATCATGGGCCAGATCAAGAATTGTCAAGAATTATGGCCCAACTGATTTCTTAGAAAACAAGCAAATACATCACAAAATGAAAAGTTAGACAAGTCAACAGAATTTGAGAATGATCATGAATTGAATGAAAGAGGGGGAAAAAAAAAATCATATAAACTATAACGCTATGTTTGGATAAGAAAATTTTAAGTGAAATTTGCTTTTGAGATAAAGTTTGTAAAATTTTTATAAAGATGAGATAAATAAAACCTTTATAAAAATTTTACAAATTTCATCTCAAAAACAAATTCTACCTAAATTTTTTTTATCCAAACATAACGTAACTTTTGAATTATTGTTAATTGCTACGGCCATTTTTTATTTATTTATTTATTTTTTCTGCTGAGGAGTATTACACAAAAGTCAGAGATGATTCAAATCATACGTTTGACTTGAGTAATTTCCGCATTTCCGTCGCTTGCAAGTTGCAGCCTTAGGATATGTGACTTTCATTAAAGGATTGAAAGGTTGACTCCCACAAAAAAAAATAAAAAAGATTTTCATGAGGAAAAGAGATTCAGAACTTTCATCCCATATATGATTCCTCAATAATAAAATATGACTAAAACACGTTTTGAAGAATCATCTGGCCCTATAATAGATTTCTTGATCAACTGATTCTTAGGAAAATGCTTGCCATACTGCCTCTTATTTCTTAAGCTGTCGGCCTGTCAATATATTTCAACTCCTCTCTCTAGCTCTATGAAGTGATCAAGCCTTCCTTTCTTCCAATCAAATGGATCAGTTTTCTCATTCAAAGAAGGAAAGTCTCTATCTGCAGAGCAAAATGCTTCGTGTCTTCTCTTTCTTTATGGTTTTGGTATTGTTAGTGGGATTAAAAGTTGGAGCCAATGAAAGAGGAGACAACTGTCACACGACCCACCAGCATCATGCAGGGATAGGTGGCGTGATTGATGAAAGCTCTCGTGTGGGCAAGGAGCAGAAGATAGCAATGTAGATAGCTGCGGAGGATTTCCATCGCTCAACCTGTTCTCAGCAGCTGGTTTTGCACATGAGACATTCATTTGGTAGAGCAGCTTCTACTGGTAAGTTTTCCTGCCCAAGTCTTTATTATTTTTTGTTAAAAGCTTTTTTAATTATACGATAAATTGAGAAAACAACCCTCACAATTTTCTTTTGGGTGTATCAATCATTTTAGGCTTATAAAAAGGGGGGAACAAAAAAAAAAATGTCAAGGTACATTCTTTTAAGTTCCTGGCCCAAAATATGTATCGATCAGTAATATTCAATCGTTTCGCCAAGTTCTGTGCATCACTAGGCTGGGGGTATATATCAAACTTCCTGCCTCCATCAGAGCTTTTCTTAGTTTCTGCCCTGGAATCAAGAAACAGTCCCAATAATTGATCGATCAGTATAACACAACCATTGATCTGCCTCATGAAATTTGCCTCCTCGATCCTGGTCTAACATATGCATCCATGATTTCATAGTTCATACTATACCGAAATAATGTAAAGCCCAAAAATCCTATCTAGTCTGCCCGATATATGGACACTGGCTAGCTTGTCCCGGCCCCGGTAGATACCCTATACCCAAGGGCTTTGATAACTATCAAAAAGAATTTGAGAATTGCTCCAAAAAGTCAAAGTTGAACGCAACATCTTGAGTTTACTTGTGACACCGTTGACCATCTAACTTATATTAGCTGCTCCATATAATATGATACCCAAATTGAAAGCACATGCATGTAAAGTTGCTGGCAAGCTTGAGGTCTAATTTTGTGACGACTTTACTCAGGGCACATTTGTTTGGTCAGAATCTAAGGGAATTTGAAATGAAATGGAATGAGAATTTTTTTCACTGTCCCCTTCCGATTCCGGCCAAACAAATGTATCATTAGAATAGTAAGGCACCTCAAACTTAAATGGTTTGATAAATTAACAAGTTCAAAACTAAAATTGGTCTTACCTAGTTGTTTAAAGTATTATCAAGCATACCGACCGAAGTAGCCAAATGATGCTTGGTTACGATTAATCCTTTTAAAGCCTAGTTATTGCTCTAACCAACATGCACTTTGCTGGTGGCAAATCTGGACAATTTCAACTGCAGCAATCGACCTCAAAGACAGCAAACAAGTGCAAGCCATAATCGGAACTCTGACATTCTCCGAAGCTGCTCTAGTCTCCGAGATTGATAAAACCACCAAGGATATCGCCATCATTTCCTTAACTTCCCCTGCGTTAATCCCACCACACACGCCAAGTCAATCCCCATATTTAATCCAGATGGGTGACGATATCACCCTCCACACCCAATGCATTGCAGCCATCGTAGGCCACTTCAGGTGGAGAAAAGTGACAGCAATTTACGAACACAGCAACGGCTTCTCCACCGATTCCGGGCTCATAACCCTCCTCACCGACTCACTCCGAGTCGTCAACTCAGAAATTGAACACCACTCGTCTTTCCCAACACTTTCTTCTCTCTCAGACCCCAAATGCCACCATTGAAGAAGAGCTGAAGAAATTGAAGAGAAAGAACAATAGGGTCTTCATAATTGCGCAGTCGTCGTTAGAGTTAGCCACCGTTCTTTTTGAGAGAGGCGAAGCAACTGGGTATGATGGAAAAAGGTTATGTGTGGATTGTCTCGGATGAGATTGCAAGCCTTCTTGACTCTGTCGAGGACTCTGTTATTTCCAACATGCAAGGCGTTATCGGTTTTAAAACGATCTTTGTTGATAGCAGCGAGTCTTTTAAACAGTTTAAGCTCAAATTTCGAAGAAAGTATGGATCGGAATATCCTGAAGAAGAAGAGAATTCGAAGCCGAGTGTCTTTGCGCTTCGAGCTTATGATACAACATGGGCTGTTGGTCAGGCCACGGCAAAATCACTAAAAAACCCAACTTCAAAAAAGTTATTGGAAGAATTTTTGTCAAGCGATTTTGAAGGACTAAGTGGCAGAATAAGCTTCAAGAACGGTAAATTATCAAATGTAGCGAAAATTAGGATCATCAATGTGGTTGGGAAAATGTACAATGAGATAGCATATTGGTCCCCTGAATTTGGTTTGTCAGAGAACAACAGACTCCTCGACAGTGGAGCGACAGAGAGAAGTGGCAATGGTAATGGTTCTGCGGGAGAATTAGGCCCGGTTTATTGGCCAGGGGGCCTGCAAACGGTTCCACCGGGGTGGACTCGCGGCAACGAAGAGAAACCATTGAAGATAGGGGTTCCTGCCAGAGGAGCTTTTAATCAGTTTGTGAGAGTGAGTCATGACCCGGAAATGAACCGAACAGGTGTGACTGGATTTTCAGTTGATGTTTTTGAAGCAGCTGTGAAGCGGCTACCGTATTACTTGCCCTATGTGTTAGTTCCTTTCTATGGTTCATATGATGATATGGTGGAGCAAGTCTATCAGAAGGTCAGATTTGTTTTCCTCCTGGGTTAACTCTTCCACTAATATAACTCGTTAAATTTTTCTCTTCCGTTTGACATGATTTTTTCCCCCTCCAGAAAATACTCAATTGACCTATACGGTGACCCATGCATTTTTTTTTTTGGCCCCCAAAAGGAGTAGAAGCATCAAAGAGAGCCTAGAATCCCAACTGAGTTGGTACTCTAGGCCTCCAAATCATGTGCTCACTACTCATTATTATTAATAGAAGAAAAAGAGTACAAGCAGGGGTGAAAGAAGAACACAGAGACAAGTCTGATCATGGGTCTTATGGGATGCCACTATCCAGCTCAAAATATAAAAAGATTAAGACTTAAACTTACAAGAAGGCATACCAAACATATCATGGCAAAGAAGACCATTAAGGGAGGAAGAAGCAACCCACCACCACTGAAAACTAGAATAGTTAAGATCCCAAATTCGCAACTTTATCTGTCACAGCATTTCCTTCTTCTTTTTTTCGCTGAAAAAAAAGTCATGCTTTTACTTCTAATGAGCCATGTTGAAAGAACCGGCTCATCATTTTCCTCTTCTCATTGACCCATATGGTAATTGCCCGTGCACTTAAAATTGGAATTGCAAATCATCCCCAGTGCCTCATACAATTCCGCCATTTTTTCATCGATGTTGCTAATTATACAGTAAACCTCCTTCATTATTGTGATGATCACTAATTCATTGATGTGAAATAGAGCTTGGATGCAGCGGTGGGGGATACAGAAATAATATCTGAGCGATATCGGTATGCAGAATTTTCACAGCCATACGTTGAATCGGGACTTGTCATGGTAGTCCCTCAGAAACCAGAAAAGTACAAAACACCATGGCTAGCCCTGGAGACCTTTAAGAAGGAAATGTGGCTGATAATGGCAGCAATGCACATGTTCATAGGGTTTGTAATCTGGTTTATTGAACGTGGAGACAACCCAGATTTTGAGGGGTTCGGGGCAATGCTTTGGTTTGCTGTCACTCTGATATTCTTTATACAGAGTAAGTCCCACCATAGATCAAAATCAAAGCAATATTGATTATGTAGATTTCGCATGCTTGAGAACAAGCAACATCATGTTAACTTTGACAATATGGGATAAATTTAGGGTCATTTTGGGTGTCTAAAAAGAAATTAAACATTTAGCCCAAAAAAAATTAATTAATTAAATAATTTTAGTATATTTTGTATAGTATTGAAAGCACAAATTTATGACTTTAAATTAGACTATTTTCTTTTTTTTAAAAAAAAAAAAAAACGAACAGTCTATTTTAGAAAGTTATAGTCATCACTACGATTAATGTTATAAGATCGATTTTTAGAAATTCTACGACTGCCACTGTTTTGAATTTTCTTTCTCCTAAAATTTTCCACTCATGGTATTGATGAATTTGTATCTTTAATATTGTGTTACTCTGTTTTTTTTTTTTTTAGACACCCAAACGAGCCCCCTAACAAGTTTTGTAATAGTTTTTGGAAAATAGATTTTGACCCTTATATACGATGTGTCGATGTGGTTGTTTTTAAACAAATTTTTGCTATGTGACACTTAAATACAATATGCCACTATAGTATGATGCCTATCACAAAATTAAGGCATTGTTTCATTTCACTAAACAATTTCAATTTGCAGGGGAACAAGTTAAAACCAATTTGGCTCGATTTGTGCTGGCACCATGGTTATTTGTGCTTTTGATCGTGACAACAAGTTTCACAGCAACCCTCACCTCCATGATGACTGTCTCCAGGCTTCAACCATCCGTAGTAGACATTGAATTGCTTAAGAGAACAAACGCAGCTGTTGGGTGCAATGGAAATTCCTTCATTGTAAGCTATTTGACCAATGTATTGCACTTCAAGCCAGAGAACATCAAGAAAATCGATTCAATTTCCGAATATCCGGATTCTTTTAAAAGGGGAAATATTAAAGCAGGTTTCTTCGTCGTCCCACATGCCAAAGTCTTCCTCTCAAAATATTGCAACGGCTACACCATGGCAGGACCAACCTACAAGCTTGGTGGTTTTGGCTTTGTAAGTTCCTATATATCCTCATTTTCCGTTTAGGGTGTGTTTTGACTAGGGATTTGGGGTTAAGATGGGTTCTTAAATTCTGTTTCTGCATAATGACTCATCCAAACACGAAAATTTGCAAATCTTGAGATTTTAAATCCTGTTATTTTGAAATTCCTTAGTAAATTTTAAATACCTCGTCCAAACGTGCACTTATAGTTCTACTTAAAAGTGTCCACTGTTTGGTAGTCCCATTTGCTTTTTTTTTATTATTTTTTTATTTGTGGGTTCTTGTTTCTTTGTCTAAGGTGTTTCC
The DNA here is from genome assembly GCA_039720395.1 of Liquidambar formosana. Classification (NCBI taxonomy): domain Eukaryota; kingdom Viridiplantae; phylum Streptophyta; class Magnoliopsida; order Saxifragales; family Altingiaceae; genus Liquidambar; species Liquidambar formosana. The sequence continues at coordinate 27,380,380 of CM077833.1, forward strand.
AAAGGGATCTCATTTGGCTGTTGACATTTCGGAGGCAATTCTAAAGGTAACAGAGAGCGGAGAAATGCAGCAATTAGAAAAAGATATGCTATCCTCCTTCAACTGCTCCTCCTCAACTAGCATAATCAACGACGGCCCACCTTTAGGGCCCGAGCCTTTCTCTGGTCTATTTTACATTTCAGGTGGCATATCCACGGTCGCATTCTTAATCACTGTTGGTCGTGTACTGGGGAGGCATTGGCACATCTCAAGCTGGATACAGGCAACATTAATAAATAGACAAATTTGGAGATTAGCAATTTTATTCTGGACTCAAAGCAGCACTGAATCCTGAATTGGAAAATGTTATTGATTTCTAATAGTTTTCACAATTTTTTTTTTCCTAATGACATGTCCGCTTGTGTTGCACGCCACATCATGTAGGAGGAGTTAAAATGGGGAAACTGTTAGGGATAAGTAACCAGACTTTTAAATTTATATTCACTTGTTAATAAGTATTCCATATGAATTTTTAAAAAATAATAATAACAATAATAATAATAATAAAAACATAAAAGGGTGTTGTTACTCACTATTACTTTTATTAACTCCCATCAATGTATTGCCTGATATGACAGTTGATGTGTTCAACATGACATTCTCACACTAGAGTGAGTCTTCTATGTAACTGTGATACGGCTAGGTAGTGTCACAAGCCAATTGGGGTCAAATAAAGTGAGATTGTGGGGTCAAAAAGTACATTGACAATATCACTTTATTTGGTTCTCATTGGCTTGTGACACCACCTAATCATATCACAGTTACATGGAAGTTTTTCTCCTCACACCAACATAACATTGAGATTTTCTATGGAAGATGCTAGTCTCACCATCATTTTTATTGTCATTCATTAATTGCCTAATGCAGTGGGAGATGCCATATTAGCATTTTACCTTTGTAAAATCTTTGGACAGAGCTAAAAATAGATGTAAATATAGGTTATTTCTAAGCATCTTTTCCCATTCAGAGATTTAATTTGAAACTTGAAATCATCTTTAGACATATGTCATTTGAATTTTTTTGTCCCTCTGGTTCTTTCCTTAGATTCCCAAGAACTTCGGAAATTTTAATTTCTGTCCTATTACGAATTTTCTAGTTGAGTGTCTTGGCTGTTGGTTAATGTGCGATTCTTCTCTTGGAGACTTCGACGAATCCAATGGCATCACCCATTTTGTTTCCAAATCCGTTTTGCCAACCATGCAGATCGAACATTGTAGCATTTGTATTTCATGCGTTTTGGCATATTCAATATACTAACTGTAAAATGACAGCAAGGAATAGAAGAAGTTTCAAATAATTTTTTGGGCGTCCATCACAAGTATAATACCGTTCCATTACATGATATTTCAACACTAGACCTATCACAAATTCCAACCCACCTCTTCACCAATTAAGCCAATGCCCGGGGCCTTAGCTTGAGCATTTTATTTATATATTTATTTTTTCGGGTCAAACTGAGCTTGAGCATTCAGGATTGAGATTTCTGAATTTTCCAATCTTACCAAGTCAGGTCCCCCCCACCCCAAAATAAAATAAAAATTTACCAACTCTGCATCCGCTGGTGGCAGCATTGGATGTGAACACGTATTTTTTTTATTTTTTATTTTTAAATGACTGGTGTTAGGTAAAAAGATAGGAACAGTGGCACACTTCTGGGGACCAGCTATATATATATATATATATATATATATATTGTCACAAACTCACAATGTTATTTTGCCACCATCATTCCTTAACTGAATTCTTCAACACCTTTTGTGGATTAATGGTTCTAAATTCAAGGGAAGAATGATTTGATAACATAATTGCTGCCAAGTGAAATAAGATTTGACTTGTTTGATGTGAAAATTACTAGTGTACCTTCCACAATCTCTTTTTGGAGAAGAACTCAGTGTGTAATAGTGATATGAATAAGATATAAGGCCAACTTTGATAGTGTATATCAAATATGTTATACCAATTCAATGATTTGCCGTGCTATATATAGTGCCAAAATATTGTATTTTTGGCATACCTCATCCAACAGCATTTAATGGTTTTTTTTTTTTTTTTTTTTTTTCATCATTTGGCATGAAATTGCATTCGTCTTTTTTTTTTCTTTTTTCATTTATTCATTTGGCATAGTTGCCAAATGCCAAATCCTATATATACTAATACTAATTAGCATAAATTTTAGCACTACAAAAATATAGGGCACTATATGACATACTGTGTTATTTTTGCCTTTTATGCCAGATCGTGCCATTGGACATATAGCGGACATGCATGGCACAACTAATACCATTTTACTATATTTTTATTAACTCATAATATGGATTACAAGGTACCACTTTTTTTATTTTATTTTAATTTTATTTTTATTTTTTTATATGCAGCAAAGTTTTTCCAATCTTCAGAGGGTCCATTGAAAGCCTGGTCCTCGCCAGTATCGGGACTGTGACGGTTCAGTAAGTGTGCGGCGGGGTGTAACAAGGGGTTCAATTATGTGACATGAATCACCACACGACCTAGATTAGAAATATAATTGTATAATTGGCGAGAGCAGATTTTGTCATGTCCGTTGAAAAGCCTGGTCCTCAATCACTGAACCCCGTCAAGAAGAGCCGTCCACTGCCCTTTTATTCAGCGATTGGCTATGGCTACCGACAGCCAGTTATCCACCGACACCTAACAAGTTTACCGCACATATGATGAAGTCAGTTGAGTGTAAATTTTATTTTTTATTTTTTATTTTTGACTAAATGTAGGTTTTGTGTTCGTGGCGTGGCGTGGCGTGGCGTGGTGTGGTGGGTTATACTGCCTTACTGGCTCCATTCTCTGCTTAAACGACCACAGTTGTCGTGCACGATGGGGATCTTCTTTATTGGAGCTTCCATCTATTTAGGTCGATTGCACCGAGGAAAATTTCTGTGGATTTTGAAGAGTTCTAGAAAAGTTTATTTATTTTTTTTTTTGTTTTTCTGACAGTAAACAGCTAATCCATGTACACAAACTCACGCGCTACTCCATAGGCAAGCCCCCTCACCCTAAATTGATTTTTATTTGTTTTTTGCAATTATAAAAAAAATTGTCCAATTTTTTTTGTTTAAAGTTGCTTGTTCGAATGAAGCAGCCCACTAGGAATAAATATTTTTTAAATAAGATTCTCATTGATTTGATCAACTCTCCTCTAGTCCTATCTTTTGAGTAACCTATTTGTGCAATTACTCCGAACTTTATTAAATATACGAACCATACTAACATATTAAAAAAATAACGTGCTTTTTTTTATTTTTTGGTTTTTGAGAACAAACCCGTACATTAAAAAACAAAATATTTTTTACATCTCGGGAAAACGACATCCTTATAATACTCAACAACTCCTATTGTTTGAAAAAAAAAATAAAAATCTCTACAATCAAATTCCAAAGATTCTTAAGAAACCTTTTCCACAAATATTTACATCATAATAGGAACAGTACAAGTTTTTACATAGTTACCAATTTTATTAACTTGGTTATGCGGTTTACTCATAGCCAATAAAAATAAATAAATAAAGAAGGGACTACGAATGTCGTGGTAATACCATTTCACCGAAGGGGTAAATTGTGAGGAGACTATTGGCTATTCGAAAGTCCTACGGCGTGACCTCATGCGCACGTGGATCAGTGGAGCCCTCCATGCGAGTGGTCCTTACCTAAAAAATTGTTGAGACATCAGATTCCAGGTCACTGTAAGAATGAGAGGATGCCAAATCCCCAGTCGTGAGTCGCGCGTGACTCGTGAACCTCACGCCTCAGTTTCTGTGCCGGTTGCGGACCTTCGCTTGACCATAGAAAACACATGTAAAAGGAGTTCAGAGAATTTGAGGTTAGTATGGTCATTTATGCTATGTTTGGTTGGAGGGATGGAAAGGGGGAAGGAAGGGAAAGGGGGAAGGAAAGGAAAACCTATCCTAGGGAGAGGAAACCTTCTTTCCTTCCTATTGTTTGGTAGAGAGGATGGAAAGGGGCTTTCCTTCCTTCCTTCTTTATTGGTGAGAAGGAAGATAAAGAGGAAGAAATAAAAGTTTAAAAATTAATTTACCATATTACCCCCATAAAGTTCCTTCTCTTTACCCAAAACCCATTTCTTCTGCAAATATCATCTACGCTCGATCGGTGGAGCTACGGTTGAAGCTCATGCCTCTGCGAACACCTCGCCGTCTTGGACCACTCCGCCTCCGCCTCCGCCTCCTCCTCTCGCAAAGCCCCCACCGCTACCACTTCCTCCACCGTTGCTGCTGCCCTTAAAGCCATCGTCAAAGGCTCTGGCTTCTTCCGTCGCCAGAGACTCCGCCTCCGCCTCCGCCTCTTCCTCCTCCTCCTCTCGCAAAGCCCCCACCGCTACCACTTCCTCCACCGTTGCTGCTGCCCTTAAAGCCATCGTCAAAGGCACTGGCTCTTCCGTCGCCGGAGACGCCGCTGACAAAAACACCGCTGACAACGGCCACACCATTTTTTCCGGCGATGAGGTAAAAAAAAAAAAGAAAATATTAAATCAACTGTTTGTTAAAAAAAAAAAAAAAAAAAGAAAAAAAGAAAAAGAAACTTTCCCCTTTCTACAATCGGTGAGTGAAAGATTCAACTTTTGTGAAAATATTATACCTACAATTTGCAACGGGTAGTTAGGGTTTGTGAATGATCTGGTAGGGATGGGTTTTTTTTTTTTTTTTTTTTTTTTTTTTTTTTTTTTTTTTTTTTTTTCCTCTTAGCAAATCGGTCTTTCAAGAGGCTGCGTTTGGAGCAAACCGTGTCGCCTTACCGGAGAAGCACACAGCGTCTTGTCTGAAGAGGGAGAAGAGAAGTGAGCGGCTGCACACACGTCTTCCATTACAAAACCCATTCAAGGGTATTTTGGTAACTTCCATGTCTTGTGTGTTTTTCCTTCCTCTTTTCCGCCCGTTTTTGGGCGGATTCAAAATGGTGGGCGAAAGGGAACGGCGTTCCTTCCTTTTTTCCTTCCCCTCCCCTTTTCCCTCCCAACCAAACAAAGGATTTTGAATCCTTCCCCCCCCCTTTTCCTCCCCCCCTTTCCTTCCCTCCCCTTTTCCACCTGAACCAAACACAGGGTTAAGCACCATAACCCTTCTTCCCCTCTCTCGTTTCTCCTAAATCAGGGGGATGAGAAAAATGTTGCTTTGAGGAATTCTACTTTCCCTTCTTATCAAATTAACATCTTAAGTCCTCTTTCCCTCTATTTTCCCCTCCTCCCTCTTTCATCCCCCATTTCAAACACATTCCTTATACTAAACAATCTATTCGAGTTCAATCAACATTTTCAAACTAATAATTATACAGTTGCATGAGATTTTGAGACTAATTTTTCTTATTCGAAATCCTCAACATATTCTTTCCTTCCATCTCATACCTTATACCGTCTAATCACAAAACCTTATACCGTCTAATCACAAAATAACAACATTTCAAATTCTTCTATAAGTTGTCATAGATTCATAATCAACTCATTTAATAGTTCTCTAAATTATGAGAGGTGAGCAAAATAGTTTTAAAACCTTTTACTAAGGAGCTTAGGTTCAATTCTTAATATTTTTTTTCAGGCCATCCTATAAATTTTGTTTTGTAATTATATGGTTCTTAAGGATATTTTAGTAAAATTAATCAATGGGTGAATAAGTATCTTCAAGCCGCCTAAAAAAAAAATCACGTGAGAGGCGTATGTTCCACGCTCATTATTTGATCAAAACCACGCCTTTCACCGCTCCGTATTTAAATCGTCCGCCGACACGACGAAGTCACTCAAAAGCCGTATATATCTCCATTTTCTCTCTCCTTTCTTTCTCTCACTAGGACTCGTAAATGAAAATAAATAAATAATCCATCCAAGGCTCCAGTTAAAGCGAGGAAAACGATGGCGTCGGTCGCAATCCATTCTCCCGATCCCATAAATAGAACCAAAAAGAAAGAGAGAAAGAAAAAAAAAAAAGAAGCAAAAAAAGCAATATCTACAGGTGGTAAATGGTAGTCAGTGAGACAGCCTTGAAGTTTGTAAGAGCTGTATGAGTGACAGTTCATCGACATCGAGCGCGCATCCATTCGTGTCTCTTTCAGTCAGTCATCATCGCAAACACCTCCTAGATCTCTCCTCGAGACGATGCAAATCCTCCACGCTTCCTCAGATTCCTTCAATTCTCATCATCAACATCAATTCTCCTCTGATCCTCGAGAACCTTCGTTGAGTCAATCTTCTTAGGATTTTCGAAATCCCTGAATTGATTGATCTGATTGGTTTGGGAGGGGAGGGGAGGGAGGTTTGGGAAGAGCTAGCGGAAATGGACGGCGGTGATGGGACGGTGAGGTTGGGGAGTTTGAAGAACTTGAAGGCCGATCGGGTTGCCGATTTGACTTCAGAGGTCTCTGTTTCGTCGCCGGTGACGAGGCAGAAAGCTGCTGCCGCGAAGCAGTTTATAGAGAATCATTACAAAAATTATTATCAAGGATTGCAGGACCGTATGGAGAGGTATGGATTTTGATTGGTTACATTTTTCTGAAACAGTTTCTATGCGATAAGAGGGATTGTATTTTGTCTGTTGTTGCATTTAATTTATGCATTCATGTTAGGTTGAGAGTTTGCCTCTGTGAAACTGTTCAGTGCATTGGTCCTGCTCTATGTACGTGTGCTGGGCTGCGTTTGTTTATTGGAATCAAAGAGAAATGACGCCAATTTTAAGCATTTTCTTCTCTCTTCTCTTGTTCTTTCCAAGAGCTGAATGGAGGCATTGATTAGTTACGTTTCTGAACTGTTTTCATGCTATAAAGGGAATTCAGTGTTATTGTTGCATTTAATCTATGTATTCTTGTTAGGTTGAGAGTTTGATTGTGATACTGTTCAGTGTATTGGTCCTACTGGATGTGCACACACACATATGAATGTGCTGTATTTGTTTTCAAAATGCTATCCCTTTTCTCTTTATGCCGCACTTGGTTCTCGGAATGAACGAGGTGAAAGAAAAGAAAACGATAAAAATGATTAAGAAGTGAATCCATTTTAAGCATTTTCTTTTCTTTTCAATAGAGCCTTATCGTTCCATCTTCTGTGTGTTAATCTGGATGTGTACTTGGGTTACGTAGCATTTAGACATCGTATTCGTGAACTTTGAAATGCAATGCCTATTTTGGTTGTGACTGGTTACTTGTCTTCTCATTCTTCATCTGCCCCAAAATATTGAAACTATTTGTTGTAGACCACTTCTTTGTGTGAAATTGTCTGTACTTACTTACCCTTGCAAGTTCTTGTTGCTTCTTGTTTTTCACCAAAATAACTTGAATCAAGACATATTTTTATGTAATCCTTATCTCTAAAATATGGTAACATGCTTTCATATCACTCTGTTTCAGACGTCGAGCACTTCAAAGGAGAGCAAAAGAAGCTCAGGTATCGAATGAGGAACAAGAGGAGATGCTGAGGAACTTGGAACGCAGTGAGACTGAGTACATGAGATTGCAAAGGCATAAAGTGGGAATCGATGACTTTGAACAGTTAGCTATTATTGGGAAAGGCGCATTTGGTGAGGTACATAAAATTCATGCTTGGCATTAGCTGTCATGTCCCTCATCTGATGAAGTAACAAAGTTGGATAAAAAATTTATATAGCTTAATAATTTTTATAATCTTGACATAATTGGATAAAATCGCATGCCAGATTACCATCGGATCCAGAAGTTAACTATGTTTATCAGACCAGTTTCAAGTTTTTCCCCAATCTGGTCCAAATCTAATCATGTATGGGCTAATTGATATGTTGACATGATAACAACACGTGCTTTAATAATGCTTCGCTCAAGTTCTATGCTTCTATTATGTTTCCTCGTGAGTAATGTTTTTGACAGTTAAATTTTCTGTTTATGTTTAAATCAAGATTATAAGTGTTGACTATTTCGAAAATGTTATTGGCCTGCTTGCTATTGTTTTATAGTCCCTCTAGCCCATAGGTAAATTTAACAAAATAAGTGAATGATAGGATGATACGTACATGTATGATTTGTTTTAAAATTGCAGGTTAGGTTGTGCCGTGCTAAAAGTACCGGTGAGATTTTTGCCATGAAGAAGTTGAAGAAATTAGAGATGCTTAGCCGTGGGCAGGTGAGGACCATCAAAATTAGAACATTATTAACCATCTTAACATTATTTCCCCTGTACTATTCATGAGATCTTTTGAATTTGGGGGACTTCTCTAACATCTCAATTTTCTTAAACAATTCCATTGATGGCTTAACTATTGGTCTTGGTTAGCATATTGAGCATCTCGAGAAATGGCATGCATTAGGTAGGGTTGGTAAAGTCTATGCACGTGTTGGTACTTGGTACCCGATTTTTCAATACACTTTTTAAAATAACTTTATGAAAACTAGTGAAAACTAGATGACATTTGATGTTTTATCCTTTTATTGGGGCTTCTAATGATGCATTGAATCCCAAAGAATTAAATGACAAAGGTAATATAGCCATATTACAACCTCCACACCCCACACCCCCCCCCCCCCCCCCCAAAGTTTACACACATGACACACCCACCCTCCCACACAAAATGGGGGCACATTGCGTCAAGTTAATGGGCTAATATTGCACTATTTAAAATTTTTTGCAACATGAATTTATTTTTATGAATATGTTACATGTATGGAAACCAAGTGGCTCTATGTTGCTGGATTGTATTCACTATGAAGTAAGAACCTTGCATCTAGGCAATTGCCACCTTAATGCCTCATGTGCACCTTGACCATTTATGACAGTTTGCATGTTTTCCTTTTAACCTGTCCTGTTCCAATGCCCAGTGGTAAACTAATTTCAAAATGATTCCTGGAATCCACTTCACTTGTCTGGATAAAATTTATCTAGCTTTAGGATATGCATTGTACATAAGTTCTTGATGATTTGTGGAAGAAAATATGCTGTGTATTTTTGGCACTAGTTTGACATTTTCTACCTGCCAACTATATTTATCAATAGTCAATTACTCAATTAGCATCAGAGCACATTTATAAGAAATACATAGTACATTCATTATTATGAAAAAGTTCCCCTGAGATCAGCTTGTGTGCTTCTCTATTTATCATGATGTATATTATTTGTTTTACCTCCTTTTTCTGAAATTATATTGTTTTCTTCTTTGTGCATCATGACATATAAATTGTTTTATTTCCTCTTCTTTGTCTCTATATTTTAGGTTGAGCATGTTCGGTCTGAGAGGAATTTGCTTGCTGAAGTTGATAGTCGTTGCATTGTAAAACTGTTTTATTCTTTCCAAGATTCTGATTTCTTATACCTTATCATGGAGTATTTACCTGGGGGTGACATTATGACTTTACTGATGAGAGAAGATCTTCTTTCTGAAGAGGTTGCACGCTTCTATATAGCAGAAAGCATCCTAGCCATTCACTCAATTCACCAACACAACTATGTTCATAGGTATTAAAATAACACCTATTTTAATGTGGTCTCATTCAAGTTTATATAATCGTCATAGCAATGCTTCGATTGTTGCGAAGGACCTATGAATTGAGATTAACATGTTAACAATGCTATGCACTGTGTTATATTCTAAGCCCTGTCAGTCCAGCCTACAGTACCTGGCAACTACCTCCATCTATGTGGAGAATGACATTTTTCGAAATTGATCTAGCAACAAATCTTTATTCATTAGACATTTTATGTTGAGAATGTCTGTGTAATTACAAGTTTTTACCATTCACTATTTGCTCATATTATTACCTTAATTTTGTGAACCCTTGACAGCTGGAAAAGTAGTAAAAAATATAATCCAATTTTCACACATATCTGTTGGAGTCTTGTTGAACATTTGGAACCTATTGAAGCAGGAACAAATATCAAACTTCTCCATACCATTTAAAAATTTTCCTTTGTCTTGTTGTTGTGAAATAGGAAAAAAATTGCAAAAAAATAGTAGTCATATTTTGAATTAGGATAAAAGTCTAAAAATCAATCATAAATTGATTCTTCTTGACCGAATTCCTTGCCCATATCCCTGTCTGTATTAGAGTTAGAGATCAAGCGACTGTAGAAAAAATTTCTTCTTCATTGGTGCATTAAAATCTATATATCTGATGCAGATTTTTATGTTCAAATGAAACATGAAAGATTGCTCTTATTCTGAGGTTATTTCGCTTGTAGGGACATTAAACCAGATAACCTGATACTGGACAAGAATGGGCATTTGAAACTTTCAGATTTTGGCTTGTGTAAACCCCTGGATAATAAATATTCAACAATGTTATTGGAAAATGAAGTTTTAACTTCCCAGGAGTCCACAAGTGAAATTGAAGGACATTCTGGCTGTGATGGAGCCCCCTGGTCAATGCCAAAAGAACAACTACTACAATGGAAACGTAATCGCCGTGCATTGGTATTGTCTTTATCCTCTTTGCTTGAAGTAATATTTTTTCTTAGTTGCAATGTGCAGTGTTACCATGCAATGAATTTCTGTTCCGTGAACCATTTTTTTTTTTTTTTTTTTCACTTCCTATTGCTTTTGTTTGTGGTACTTCTTTGAGCAGTGATTTATACTGGTAACAAGTTATAAGTGTACATTTATGCTCTGCAGGCTTTTTCTACAGTTGGAACTCTTGATTATATGGCACCTGAAGTGTTACTAAAAAAAGGATACGGAATGGAGTGTGACTGGTGGTCATTAGGGGCAATTATGTATGAGATGCTTATAGGCTATCCTCCCTTCTGTTCTGATGATCCTAGGATGACATGCCGCAAGGTGAATTATCCTTGTGGTTCTTGGTAATTTCATGAATATCCCTCATATTTGTGGAACTGACTGTTTCTGTTTGTATTAGATAATCAATTGGAAAACATGCTTGAAATTCCCCGAGGAACCAAAAATATCTGATGAGGCCAGGGATCTGATCTGTCATTTTCTATGCAATGTTGAAACAAGGCTGGGAACCAGAGGAGTGGAAGAAATTAAGGTAGAACCTTTCCAAGCAATACAGATCTTTTTCAATATGAGTATTAGATCAAACTTCAGAGAGTACTGTACTTGCTTTGTTTTTCCTGATTTGATACAAGATAATTTAGTGCTAACATTAGTAACAAAGTGGGATTTTCTAAAGGCCTAGTTTGAAAGTATACACTCCAGATCATATTTCCCTGTGAATTTACTAGTTCTCCAGTTGCCAAATGAATTATGCATCTGTAGCACATTTTATTAACACTTTACTCTTCTAGGTTTATGCTGGGCAGCATTCTCATTGAATTTATTAATGTTTATTTAGGCACATCCGTGGTTTCGATGCATTCAGTGGGACATGCTGTATGAAATGGAAGCTGCTTACAAACCCACAGTAACTGGAGACTTAGACACTCAGAATTTTGAGAAATTTTCCGAAGTGAGTACACTGATAATTGATGCATTTAGAATATATAGTTCTTAATCAGGAAAAAAAGTTTGTTGAAAACAATTACATATCCTTACAAGTTTGAACTGGTTCCATTTCACAAAGCCTTTGTTCATATTCTGGTTTTGCAACGCAAATCTTATTTCATTGTATTTTTGGCATCGCTTCATTCTATTTTGTGTTTTATTTAATTTATTTTATTTTGAGAAGTTTTAAAACTTTTGGGATAAGGCAATATGTTCTTTTTTGCCCTGTTGTCCTCTTATTCAATTCATAGGGCCAACATTAAAACCTCACTTGGTGTTGAGTATTTCTGAGCTGCTTCCATGGATGGTTAACTCATTATATAAAGTGGGAAAATGTACATTGGGAATTAAATCAGATAATAGCAATTATGCGAGTCTTTTTCGCCCTGTTGTCCCCTTCTCTTTTGCATTCTTTCTTCTCCTATGCCACTTGGTTTCAGTATCTCCTGTAATTAGTGTAGAGATACCTGTGCTGATCCTTTGCTCCTTGATAGGTAGAAGTTCCAACATCTGCAATACCAAGAGTAGGACCTTGGCGGAAGGTATTTACTTTGTGTTCCCTATAAATATATATATATATATATATACACATACGTATTATATTTATCTGAATCTGCTTGGAAAGCTTACTTAAAAAAACATATTACATTAATTGTTACATTTTCTAAGAGAAGAAGACAAGTGCTATATTGATGATGAATGGTTTTATTAAGTATATTTAATTAAGGTTTGGTTGCATTGTACTTTAAACGTAGTTCTGGTTTATGGTAACAAAAAGCTTCTAATTTAGTTACTAATTCAACTAGTTACTTTTACATATCATGGCTTCTTTATTTTTGATTCTGTGAACCGAGGAATCCTTTAAATTCATAATAGTATCCTTAATAACATTATGAGTGCAAGACAAAAAGTATATTTTCTCGTTCTTGAGCTATGCCACTGTTGTTATAGTTACAACATTAGTGAAGAAGTTCTCTAGACATGATTTCTCATCTGCATAAATTTTTTCCCTCATTTTATATTTTATCCTAGATAGTTATATAGATTATTGAGTTAAAACACATGATGCAATGCAAATATTTATTATATTTTCTGAATTTTATCAGCTGTTAGCTATGTAATTCCTGTTTGAGTACAGATTGGATTTCTTAAATTAACAATCTTTCCAAGTACGGATTGAATTGTATAAATTAACAATATTTCATATTATATTTTCCAAATTTTGTCAGCTTTTAGCTATGTAATTGCTGTTTTGGGTACAGATTGGATTGTTTAAATTAACTATCTTTCCAAGTGCAGATTGGATTGCATAAATTAACAATCTTTCATATTAAGGCTGATGTGTACTATATCTGTGTAGATGTTTTGGTGATTGGTGCACTCAAAGAGTGTTTGAGCAGTCAATAAATTATGCTTTGTTTTTGTACTGAAGCTACCTGTAGACTTTTTAAAAATTACCTTGCTTATATAAGCTTGATCTTTCTGTTATTTTGAGTTTTACTTTTGCATATTTGCTTTTGTATTCAATAAGAGGGAATTTTTTTAGAACATTTTTGGCATGTTGAGTGTTGCAGATGTTGACATCAAAAGATGCCAATTTCATGGGATATACTTTCAAGAAATCAGACGTCCTAAAATCCATTGGAGCTTCAGGTGTGCTGCTTTTGGAGTGTGATTGCTACTATTTTTAAATGCCTTTTGTAACATCTTATTTGCATATTTAATACTTCCATCATCCATGTTGGACCCTTTGGTCTATTATCCCAACTTTTACTCAACATATGAATAGTACAGATCCGGTTTAATGTGAAAACACTGTCATCTAGTATCCATGAAGTAGTTGAAAAAAGAAAAGCACTGGATTTGCAATAGTATATTGGGGAACCAACAGACATGTACACAGAAATAGCATTGCCAGGATGGGGAAAATCATAGACTGGCACACGTCACTTTTGACTACAACACCATGCTGAAGAATGCGTGCCATCTAAGTATATAGGGAGCAGCGTTGAAACAATAAGTGTATATAGCTAGTGGAAAGTGGTTTAATTGTAAAACTTAAGCAGTGGATGGTCTCTTTCGGTATGGATGAGGAATTGGACTTGTGTGGGCAACTTTAAGGAGTCTGGAGAAAGTTAATAATGACTATGTTTCACATATTAACTCTAAGATAGCCATAAATTTTTTATCATTGACATCAAATGAAAATTTGGCATCATATCTTTGTTCTTCCCTCAAGGGAAACCAACCTTCTACCATTATGGCCCAGAACCTACTAAAAGCTCATCTTGTTCTGTTATTAGCTAATGTCTCTGGAGGAACTCTGGGGAGATAGAAATGGTTCATACCTGCAATTTAAACATGAAAAAACAACAGACAGGCACTAAATAAATGTAGTTCTCTAGTTATGTAAATCTCATTTTGAGTGCTTATTTCTAGTCTTGATTTTGATTGACTAGCAGTTTATTACTTTTAAAAGAAATTTTCTGAGGATTAGTAGTTATAATATTCACTTAATTAAGTTCTGTTGTCTCGCATCAATGTAGATGAGTGTTCCATATTTTTTAAGTGATAAAATGCAATTGGAACTCTTATGAGTAACTGGCTACTTCTATGTTTATGAGTCTTTCTGCTTGTGACGTGTAATTTCTCTCACACTGGTCCTTCCTTTCCTGAAACAAACACAACTCTAGTCGAGAACTTCATGGTCTTAAGGCTTCTATAACCAAGGATCATGACATTAATTAACAAAAGTACAAGACCTAAAGCAGATGCAAAATATGCTGAAGTTAAGGCACACCAGATTAAATTTAATTCTCGGTGGCTGCCTGGCTTGGAACAGGTGATTTTTGTTGACATTAATATTTCTCTAAAGAATTTCACATCTGATGATTCTCCTGGAGGAAATTACTTAAGAACAGGTGACTGCAGTAAAAATTAATAAATTTCTGTCAGCGCACATATTTTCTTATTTTTCCCCTTCTATCAGCTTCATATGTCCATCTCAGCATTGTGGTGTCTGAACTGTGACTGACCCTCGATCATTTTTTTTTGCCACCTAAAGTTTGGTTTCGTTTTTCTTTTGGGTGTGGTTTCTTAATTAGTGATAGTCCTTGTCTACTGTAAATTTTGTTCAACTTACTCTTTATCTTATTTACTCTACGTTACATAGGCTTTAGCTTCACTGTTCTACTGTTTTGTTGAAAGGAAGGATTGTTTTTGGAGTAATAGACTAATAGCTGCATATACTCCACCTTTGTTTAGTGTCTTGTTAACCAAGCATGCTATGAATGAGAGAAACAAGGCTCATTAATTTAGGTCTGGATTGCAGGTATAGACTCAAGATCAAATGGATCTTCAAGAACCCCCTCTCTGGTTTCCTTGTTTGGTATGGCTAACTTTCTTCAGAGTAGTACTTATTCCATATTAATATCTTATGATACAAAAAATTAAACAGTAACATACCGACATTACAGTCATAGTAATTCATCCCTTGTCCAAAATAATGATGCAAAAGATTTAATCCCAATAGCTCCATCAAATTAAAATAACCTGAAACTTATCAGTGTTCCATACAATGTGTTATATATGTATTGCTCCCTAATTCATCAGTCACACAAGTGACACACAACCAACATAAGCCTCAGGCCTATTAGTTTGTATTTGGAGGAGGAATTTTAAAAAATGTGGGAATTTGAAATGCTGGAATGTCAAAGTTGAAATTTTCGTTACTGTCAGAATTGTAAAGTTTCTTGTTTGGATAAACTTTTTGACAGTAGGATTTTTTCGAAGGAAGTCGATGGTATGTGGTGGGGATGGGTGGTTGGTGATGGGCACTTGGGCAGTGGTGGGAGGTGTTGATGTTGGGTTGTGGTGTTGGTGATGGGCGGCAGAGGCTGTTGGTGGTGGTCCTAAGTTGTCTCAATTCCATGTGTATTAGAATTTGACAAATTCCACCTCAGCAGATGAAATTTTTAGGAGGAATTTGAACATTTCAAATTCCAAGTTGAAATTCCATCTTGAACTTTAGAAGTTCTTAGTCTAGCTACCCAAATGCAGAATTTCCTTCTTAGAGTTTGAGAAATTTTGTTTCAAAGAAACTTCATCTAGAAATTTCTCATCCAAATAAATTGTTGTTGATTTTACTGACAGAAGCTGTTAGTGGTGTGCTTGATATTTTACTGGTTTTTTCATGCTGATGTAGGCCAGATGGACCTGCAAGAAAGTGTGATAGCAGAGGATGATCAGAAGCAGGAAATTTGAGTTTCAGCCACTTTCTGCTTTCCTTCTTCCAGAGTAGATACGTCTATTTGCTTCATTCGTATAATCTGCAGAAGAAGCTTCTATAGAAGTCTGAACTTCGGAATGAGTGCCGCAAAAAGACATGAATAAAAAAGGGTCAGCTTAATAGTTGATATCGTCCTAAGCACTATTCTTTATTCCTCCCACACGTAATATGTGATGTATAAGTGCTAATGTACAGCCAAAATAAATTGATTTTAATTTGGATAGCATTTTTCAGCAACCTTCTTTTTCTCCATATAGGGAAATTTTCAGAACCAGAGGTTCACCTTGTATTAATTCTCTCGAAATATTTTATGTCAAGATAAGATCAGCACACACAGTTTTGTCGGTGAAATTGGGTATATGTTTGTACATCTAATTGCTTATATGGATGCCTTGAAATTTTGGATTCTGGGACTATGAATGCTTTTAAGTATGACTTGCTTGTCTCCCGCAGAATCATCTTATCTTGAGTGAACACCGAAACTAACCTAAAATGTTCTCACACATGATGTTAGGGGCATACTGCCTTTTGGGTTCTGTTTATTTCAAGTTCAGCAGTCTGGCTCATTGCCAGCCGCTACTGACACCACAATCCTTCCGCAAATGGGCCTCTCGCATGAACTGTAGAGGCTTCTTCTAACTGAAAAAAGGTTGAAATTTTCTTTGTCTTTTTTTTTTTAAAATTAATTTTTTTGGCTTCAGTGACTCTATAAATTGTGGGCAATAATCCAAAAAAATTTCAGTGTGTTTATAGAGCATTGTAGTATAAATCTCAACTATTTTATTTAAAACTTGGCCTAGTTAACTTATCCCTTACCAAGGTTTTCTTGGCTATGAAGTGGACAACTAGGGCTTGAATCTTACTTTAGATTGAAAAAACCAAAAAAAATCCTCAGTTAATTAATAATGTCTCATAAAAATTCACATACATTCCTATAAATGTCACATGTTATGCATAAAGGCTTTAAAAGATCTAAGCCTGAGTCAAGCCGATTATTAAACTTATTTAATTTAATTTGGGTAAATTGTAGAAAATCCCTCGAAGTATGTGAGTCAGCAGATAATTCTCCTTATATTTTAATTTTGTCAATGTGCCCCCTAGTTCAGTTGGAAGACAACTAATCGTCGATTATCACCCAATTGGCTATAATGCTAGCGAGGGTTTTTGTAATTTTGAGTAACATAGGTCCGTTAGCAGTATCATATGCATAGTCATATGATTAATTTCATCAAATTTCATAAACATCGAGTGATGGTAGGGCACACTGACAAAAATTAAAACATAAGAAAAACACATTGACAAAATTAAAATATAAAGAGAGTTATTTGCTGATGCCCATATTTTAGAGGAATTATTTGTAATTTATCCAATTAATTTATTAAACTAAAGAATATAAAAATAAGATTTGAATTCGACTAGTTATAATTTGAGCACCCCGAATAAGTTCTTATTGAGTCAATTTCTTATAATTTGGTTATTTAAAGTACGGAGTATTGAAGAACCTTTCAGGCTGAGTAATCACTTATTGAGTTTTGCCCATTAAATTAAGGAATTCAAAAATAAGAAATAAATTTAATTCATTTAATTTACAAACAAATCATCTGACATGGCAATGCGCCATTGCGAAGCTCGATGAGATGGTGCGGGGCCTTCCAGATCCAATGCACCAAAAATAGTGGGACCATTGGCACTCTCTGGATGGAAGAACGATTTGTCATTTTACAGGTGACTGGGACCTCAGGTGTCCACCGTCCAGTGCCGTAAGTCGCGCATTGGCCAAAGAGCAGCTAAAAGCGCGCGACCAACGGTAGCAGGTGGGCACAGTAATGACAGTTACTAAAGTGCAGAATCGCCACGTAATCCAATGGGAAGACGCAGATATTTTCCTCCTACACTCTTCCAATAAAAATATCTAAGCTTCCCAGCGGTGACGCCGGGCCCTACTTATCAACCCAAGCCGTGACATGGCGACGTAATCGTACAACGACACGTGGAAAAAGCGGTGACAGCAGGAGGTGTTCTTTTGTCCCCACCACCACTACCATCATCACTCTCTTGCCCGCCCCTTTCACTCTTCCATCAATCCGTTGAAAGAAACAGGGGGGATTCTCCTCTAAATTTAGGGACTAGAACTGAGTATTATCTTGAAGCCGTGGGGAAAAAGATATCCTCACCGTAGATATTATTGATGGAGGGTTACAGAACGAGGGATACTTCCGAGAGCTCTGGCCTTCCCGGTGACGATTCAAGCGATTTTGTTGAACAGAAGGGTACTTCCACCCCGGTAACTCTTTCTTTTTTCTCTTTTCTTCCAAAATTTATATTTAACTATATTCGTTGGAGGTATTTGGCTTAATCTTCATATAAGGATCTGGTATCAAGATCTGGGATTTGTGTTTTTGGAAAAATAATTTGAGGGTCAAAAATCATTCGAGTGTTGGAAACATGAGTGCCCCCATGCAGGATCGAACTACAGACCTTCAGTTTACAAGACTGACGCTCTACCACTGAGCTATAGGGGCGTTTCTTGTACTTGAATGTTGTAGTAAATGATTTAAAATTATATACGTGTTCTGATGGTGGGAATTGGTTTCTGTTTCTCTTCTTTGGAGGGAATTGAAGTGATTACAGAGGAAATGGAGTAATATAATTTTTCATCTATGTGTAATTTCACGAAAAGGGAGGATAAGGAAAAATATTGGTGGTGGGTTGGGAGCAGGAATTGTGAACTCAGCGTAAGAATTTATGATGTTGGTAAGCTGGTTGCAGTGGTGGCTTTGTCTAGAAGCAAAGATGACCAAAGTTTGCTCTACAAAGACTATAGAGTTATAAAAGGGTATCTGATACTTTTTGAATATTAGATAGATAGCGAACTCAATTCTGATCATTCAACTAGAAATCTAAGCTTTTCGTCGAGCCCGAATAGTATGCACTGCAAAATATTAACTTCAACCTAGAAAAAACATTTTTGGAGTCGGGATGCTAATCTGGGATTGACAATCTTTGGCCGCTTCATCTTGCATTTTAATCAATTGTCAGAGTGTTTCATGTTAAAATTCAAGACAAAACATAACATCTTGAAGGAGTACAGAAAATGTTGTGAAGGCATTGATGGCTCTTTTTTTTTTTTTTTCTTGCTCTCCACTTTTCATATCCTACAAGATTTCCTCTATAAAAAGATTCTTTTCTTTCCTATCCTTGTTTTCAGTTAAAAATCCCTTTGCTTTTTCCAACCTTATGGTCTCATATTGCTAATTACGTATGTCAGGACTCTATGGTGACAGACCCTATGCCGACAGAATGGACAGATGAGAAGCATAGTTTGTATCTTAAATCCATGGAAGCATCATTCGTTAACCAGTTATATAACTCTATGGATTTACTTGGTTTGCGCTCACAAAAAGAAAGCTCCTCGAATCCTAAACCATCCTGGCATATGCAGTTAACCCGTACCTCGTCTGGGCAGGTTTGAACTTAATCTTCTGTTTGCTGGGCTGCCCTCCTCATTATACATACTTTATGTTTTAATAAATGTTCTCTCCCTCTCTCTCTCTCTCTCTCTCTCTTTGCGTCTCTGACCCATCTTTTTTCCAGTTCAAGGTTCTTCAAGGTGGCTGCTGGCAGAAGATAAATTTTGAAAAAGCTGAACCTCAACCGAGTAAGGCAGATGGGTCTCGTGCCCTTTTAGTGAATCCGTGGATCCGGCACTTCAGATCTGCATCCAGACACCAATTTGTAGGATCTCCCACTATACAAGAAAATGTTGCATCCACAAATAAAGAAATTCATTTAAGAGGGAAGAAGGCGTCATCCTGTGAATTAGCTAAGCAGTTTCCCATTTGTCATTCTCATCTGTGCCGTCAAGATTCAATTAGGAACAATGCAGGTATCTCTCTGCTATATTTTGATGTGTTCCTAGAAGATTCTCCTTTTCTTTTTGTGTGCACATTGTCCTTTATTTACATGGTTCATGCTTCTTCATTTATCAACTCTGCACCCCAAGCTTGTGTTAAACATAGCTTTAGTTAATGTAACTACAACCACCTCGGATAATTGAAGAGTATGAATGATTCAGATACCCTGTGCAGATTGTTATTGAATAAAATTTGAAAATCTATAGATGATCAGCGAATGAATTTTTTATTTAATTTTATGCACCTAATCTTAAATTTGATTGTAAGTATGAATTCTCAATAAGGGCAACTTTCACTTCCCCTTCTCCCATTCCATTTTCTGAACTAATAGTATTCCGCAGACATTAGAAATTTTGTAGTTCATATTGGTTTTTCTTAAAAGGTTCGAAATTTTGGGAAGGTTTTGTTGAGATTGGAGACCTACATTGTGTTAGTGAACGAGGCTTGGAATAAAATAAGAAAGGCTGTGTTCCTTTAGCAGCCAGCCAAAGAATACGACCATCCAATTTGAATTTCTTTTCTTCAACCAGATAGTCTTTGGCATCTCACCATGTGTATCTGTACATTTTGACCTATTTTATTGTTGCAAATATGAAAGTTCTTTTGATTGGCACAAAGTTGTCATAACGTTTCTCGTAATAGTTGTAAAAATGCTTCAAGAGCTAACAAATTCAAAATGTTAGAGCAATATCTTTTACCTGCCCAAATGGTTTACACTATTTTTGGCTCTCACAGAGGTGTCAGACCAGAACTTTGTTGGTGATGATGTTGATGGAGAGAATGCAAGCAGTATGTACAGTGCAAAAAGGATGAAGACTTTGGTAGCTGATACTTCAAGCAATGATCAGGTAATGTGTAGAATTGATTTGTTGGCATCCTTTTATTATACCCAAGACCATATAATTTAACGTATATTGGGGTCTCAATTCCTGTCCATCTCTCAAATGTTCTTTCAGGTTGTTCCGTTTGGCAAGTCTCCTGTAATGGCAGATGTTACTGAGAAATGTGTGTCATCAGACATAAAGAACTTGTAACATTGACTGAGAGTCAGATATCATGGATGGCTTGTTTTATTAGAATTCTACCTTATATGTCTCTTTCTAAACAAGAAGGTGAATGAAGGAAACTGGCAGCATATTTATAGTTTGGACTTGTAATGTAAGTTTAAAATGCTTGATATGAGAGAGAGATAGAGACCTGATCAGGATCTTTATTGGCTTAAGATTGGGGCATTTATGCGTACGCTTACAGACAGACTAATTACCAAGAAAAAATAGATGCGACTTGAATGCTGCAAAGAGGAGTGCAGATGAGGTAGAAGAATGTGCTGACTGATATTTCTGGTATGTTGATGTGCTGACAAGATTTGGACAAACCCATTATCAGCCACGACTGAAGATGTTCTCCTTTTTTTTTTTTTTTTTTTTTCTTTTTTTTCGTAGTTGTTGGTAATATGTACTTTATTGAAGCTATGAGAGCTAACAAAGTGCAATTTAAGTAATCATGTTGATTGTGTGGGTGGATAACAAAGGCATTGAATTCAATAGTGTTGAATTAATGGTTGTATTTTTTGTTATGCTTGAATGAAGTTCATCCTTTGATCTTAGCTAAAAGGTATTAAAAAAAAGAAATGAAAGACTTTGCCAATGACCTGGTGGGTTTATTGGTGTGGGTTTGGTGGCTTATTGGTTGGGGAGTCTCGGGTATTGATAATATGGGTTGGGTTGGCACCCAATTAGTGCTTGGTGGTGAAAGGTGAAGTGGGGTTTAATGGTCGGTTTAGAATTTCACCAAGAACTTTGCTTTGGGCACTACAAACTGTACACTAGTTTGAAATTTTTAAAAAATTTTTCCTTCCAAGCTAACAACATGCGCGGAGACTGGTGAAAAGAGCATGATCCAAGCACCAAACTGCAAAAGGACAGTAAGTGCAAGTCTGGATTCAAGCCGAAACAAAGTGATTCTAAAATATTCCATCTTGGACAATGCTCCCTTAGGCATGGGTGGCAACTTCCCACTTTTCACCCAACTGTCCCAGAAGAAGTGGGTTCTGGAATTTAATGTTTAAAGTAGTATTTTATAATTAATTTAGACATTAAATTTGATAAAGTACAAATTCTTAGAAGAAATTATGTATTAAATTAGATGTGAAAAGTAGAGTGCCAATGTGTGACAAATTAACTTAGGGAGGTTCCATAAAGTTGGAGGTAACGTATGGGTCAGGTCAAGAGGGTTTCATAGACGAATGAAATTTGGACCTAAGTTAGACTCAAAGTTGAATAGAAGGATCTTATGTCAATTTTTCTTACGATAAAATCATTGTGGGAACCTAATAGGTCATTACATTATACTCCCACATGGTCCAATGCATTATTTTTCAATTTGGCATCAAAATTAACGGCACCTAAGACCACGTTTCCTATTTCTCTTTCTCTTTCTCTTTTCTTGACGGTACTTTCCTCACCCACTTTTTCAGTTACGCGTTTCACCAAATATTTGGGAAAGCGCTGAGAAAAATCTTCTGGAAACTCTGAGAATAAACGACCCGCGCATATCCTCCCATAACCCAGGTTAATCCAATCCCTGTTTCTCTCTCTCCTTCTCCCATTTCAAGATCAAATTCATTCGATTTTCTTCCCTAAATCAGGTTAACGATATTTCTGTTCCGTGAATTAGGGCTTGTCTGTATGAAATTAGGGTTTTCGACAATCAAATTTCTGTAAAGATCACAAGAATGCCGCCGTTTGTGTCGACGTCGAAGGCGGTTGGGTCATTTTTATCGCGTAAAAATGGCGTGCGGCATTTGGTGAGGTCCGCTGACAATTGGGGGCAGCTGCGGCAATTCGATAAAGTACGATGCTTGAGTCGCATTGCCGGTATCCAGGTCCCGACGGTCCATAAATCGATCGGAGCTAACAAGGAGCTTGATTTTTCGCTGGGTAGCATGTGTCATGGTAATGTTCAAACGAGGCATTTTCTTGGGTGTGGAGACGGCGAAGAGGGCGGTGTGCTGTCGCGAATTTACGAGGAGAGGCGCGTTTTAGGGTAATTTCGTTTCGAACGTCATTGCTTTAATCCTTTGTGTTGTTTGTAACATGTTTTTATGTTATAATTGTAGAAACTTGTTGCTGTCTTGCATAGATGAGGAGTTAATGATTATTACCCTCTGTTTGGTTGCCAAGAAAACTGCGGAAATTTAGAAAAATGAAAAACTCGACTCAACCACACCAAATTGTTGTATCAGGCTCGGTGAAGTGAAGGGATTATTTTATAATTTATTTTTTTTTTTGGGGGGGGGGGGGGGGGGGGGGGGGGGGTTGGTGTGAGGGGTGGGGATGTGTTACCTAATAATGAAACATCTAAGATTCAAATTTTGAATCTATCTAATTTTCTTATAAATTTTCAGCAAGCATTAGGAGCATTATTGAAAATAGCATTTGAATCCATGCACTCTGCTTTGTTGTTTATTTCCTTGATGGCACACCTCTTGGGATATCTTTTAAACAAATTAAAATTTGCTCTTCATAGGTTTTGTAGGGAACAATATTCCCTTTTTTTTTTTCTTTTTTTGTAGGGAGCAATATTTTTTTTACTGCAATATTCACTTGTAATTTCAATATCCTGCTATGAGATCACTCAATCAGGGCACTTTTGGGCAAACCATGGAAATGGAGTGTCTCCATTATGTTTCACATAGCATTATAAATTTCGATTCTGTAATCTAGGATGGTCAGAAAATCTTTTGTTCCCTATCACTTGGTCACTCGATAAATTAACCAACAATGCCACCTTAATCCCAAATTTTTGGGACCCCAACTGGTATCATGCTCAGTGATGTCTTCTCCTATTAAAACCATTTTTATGTTCAAAATTTGACCTTTTAAATTTCACCATACAATTTTATATATGTTGCTTTTGGCTGCCTTCTTCCCATTTTAACTTCCTCAACTGTTATGATTTCAAATCTTCTCACTACCACTGTTATTTTTTATTTTTTTGTTCTTTGATGAAGACCTACTGGTTAAGTTGATGCAACCACTGTTATTGTTCTTGTATGGAGATTTTAGAACTATCTAAACTGAGACTCCCTTATTTTATCAAATTTGAGTTAGTGGGGCTGCATTTATGTTTATTGTACCCTTTCCTAAACTTAAAGATCGGATAGTCTGGGGTAATGGCTATCAAGTAAGTCGTGTTACACAGAGAAGTTGACCCTTGTGAGCTGGTTTGTTGTCATCTGGACATTCCAGGCAAACAACTGGCTCATTTTTGGGAGGCAGGCTTCTCTCTTCAACAGCTTTACTTCACAAACCGTTGGTACAAATGACCCCAACTCTCCAAATTTATCATTGCTTATTCGTCCCAATCTATCTAAACTTTATGATTTCAGCTACACTCATCTTAGTGAACAAATGGTTTCTTAATTGGTTAACTCTCTGCTCTGTTGAGTATTGCTTTGATATTGGATTCCCCCCTCATACACCTCCCACCTGCCCCAGCAACTTTTAAAAAGTTATATATGTGTCTTTCATGCAGTCACATATTACATAACAACCATTAGTATTTGAAACTCTTGTGCTTTGTGGGCGATTCTTTGGCTTCCCAAACAATTCATTAGTATTTGTTTATTGTCTAAGTTAAAATTGTTCCATCTTGTCATCTCTCTCTTCCTAGGTTTCATAATTAAAATTTGTAATACTTTTCTTTATGCAAAGGAATATCTCTCGATTAGATTTTTGTTGTTAGGTATAGAGACTCATACGTCTTCTGTGTAAGCTTTCATGGTTTCATTTTTGGGCCTAGTGGCATATCCCGCCCCAATAAGGGCATGGAGAGAAAGGAACCTTCGAACTTTTGAAGATAAGGAAGCCTCTATCATTGAGCTTGAGTTTTCCTTTGTAGAGATACTTTTGTTGGTGGTTTTATAGTCACACTAATGGCCACAACCCCTCCTTTATTTGCTTTCTTGACATGCTAAAGATTTAGCTTGGGATTTTTTCTTTTCTTTTCTTTCTTGTGGTTAGCTCTTGTATATCTCTTATGTACTTGGGTTTTGCCCTTCTTTTTCTAATACAACACTTCATCAACAAAAAAAAAAAGGGCGTTGGGTTTACAAAGGTCTTGGCTTTGACTCCTCTGGATGTGGGTGTATACACCTATCATTTTTGTCATTTCCCTTGGGGATTTTAATGAGAGATATGAGCTGACATGGTTCTGATTTTCAGGTACTCTCCAGAGCAGTTATTTGATGTGGTTGCAGCTGTTGACTTGTATCATGGTTTTGTCCCCTGGTGTCAGAGGTCAGAGGTAATTCAACGCCATCCGGATGGATCATTTGATGCTGAGCTGGAAATTGGTTTCAAATTCTTTGTTGAAAGCTATGTTTCCCATGTAGAATTAAACAGACCAAAGTCTATAAAGGTAATTGACTTTCCCTCAATCTTTGAGTGGTTTATTTTGTAGAAGTCTTAGTGTGACTAATTTTATTTTTTATTTTTTATGAAAAGCATAATTAATTAATTTTATGTCTATCTTATTTTAATTTTGTTTGTGATTAGTATTTTTTTATGGTTGTAAGATTGTGAGTAATGATCTGAAACCTATAGACTATTTTACGATTTTGTTTGTGAGCTTAAGCATATGTGAGGCAACTTGATTGAGGGATATATTAGCTGGTTTTTTAGGAGTATATTAAAATAATTTTGTATTCAGATGGTGGTGTTGAGTGGGTTAATGGAGTTTTGTAGGTGCTGTAGGGGTTAGGTTTCAGATAGTTGCAGAAGGGGTGAAGGAGGTGAATGAAGGATGATGCTTTCACTCACTTTCTCCAGAATCACCGGTCGCCACTACTATTCATCAGATCTGACTCATCTGAGCATGGCAACAAATAGTGGGAGGTGTAAGGGCATTTTTGTCTTGTAAATGACATAAAGAAGATGGGGGAGCGCGTGAGGTTATGGTTGGAGCGCGAATAGTGTTGGCCAAAATCATTGGTTACAATTTATTTATTTTGAAGTTTTTAGAGTTAGCATACCGCAACTTCTGTGAGCCTCTAGGTGGTGGTCTATTGGAGTGTAAAATTTTCTGTGAGCTAGTTTCAATATTTTTATTTTCAAATGGGTTTTCTTTGTTATGAATATAGTTTTTTACATCATCGGTATTGATTTTCATATGGTTATTGCTGGTATTGATGTTTATGATCATATTTTTTATTCTGTTTTACTTCAGACAACTGTGTCAGAGAGTACCCTTTTTGACCATCTGATAAACATTTGGGAATTCAACCCGGGACCGATTCCAGGAACTTGCGAACTTTATTTCTTGGTGGATTTTAAGTTTCAGTCACCACTTTACCGTCAGGTAACAGTCCTTTTGTTAATTTTGCTGTATTATATATTTATATGTCTTTCTAGCTTCATGAACTTAGAATCATATCAACTCTGTGTTGCCCTTACTTAAGGTTTTTTTCCTCCTCTTTTCATATGAATGAACAATGTTATCAGGTAGCATAACTAGAAAACCACAAAAAAGATTCTTTGTAAAAAGGGATTTAAGATCAATGATCAATTTCTCAATCCCATTAAAAGTTATAAGGTTCCTCTCTCTCCAAATACTCCAAAAAATAGCAGGGGGAGCCATTCTCCAAACCACTTTGGCCTCTTTATTACCCCTTCTAATCCACCATCTGGAAAGAAGATCATGCGTAGATGAAGGGAAAACCCAACGAACCTTAAACAACTTAAAAGTGAGCATCCATAGACTTCTAGCCACATGACAATGTATGAAAAGATGATCCACCTTTTCTTCTTTAACCTTGCACAAAATACATCTATTAGGCATAGCAAAACCTCTCCCAATAAGATGATCCAAAGTTAACATTTATCAGTACCCACGAGCCAACAAAAGAAGGCCACTTTATTAGGGACCGAAGCAATCCATATGGTCTTTGCCGGAAGAAAAGGATCTCTTTGAGGCCTTAAAATGTTGTAGAAAGATTTTATGGAGAATAACCCTTGGAAGTCCTTATGCCACACCAATGAATCATTCTCACCCGCCAAAATCTTACTATCATAGAGAGTTTGATAAAAGGCTAAAACATCTTCCAATTCCCTAATTTTATAATGGTCTTTTTTTTGCTCAAGTGCTTGTTTATGTCTCATGTACTTGGGCTTAGCCTTTTTTTAATATAAACTTTACTTCATCCAAAAAAAATAAATAAATAAAAATTGTTCTCAGGTAGAGAAATCTAATTGCTTGAGGGGGTGGACAGGTTGAAAATGTTTAGTTTATGCAAGAAAATGAATTAGAGATAGCTGTTGATGGTGTTTATACTCTGCTGCATGTGATGCATGTAGGTGACTCACCTATCTATCTTGTGGATATTTCTGGAACTGAAGAAATTAATGTTTCAGGTTTAAATTTTTTTAGTGGGAGTGTGTTGAGATCTTCTTTCAATTCTACAAACTCTAAGTTGAGAAAAGTTATAGTTCAAGAAGGCATTTAGTTTTAATACTATATGATAAAGAGTATTATTATTTGTCAGTTTTTTTTTTTTCCTTTTTTTGGCTGTGGGTTTGGGGGAAGAGGCATTATACCTACAAATTTTAGTACAAGTTGTTCTTATAAAACAAGTAATAACCTGCTTTCTGGGTACAGAGAGATTCATGACATCATGATGGATATATATATCCTATCTGTCAATATGTATGGATTTCACCTAGATGGCTTGAAGATTCAAATCTTATATTTTGTTGACATACAGCTGGAGGAGCATTCTAATGTTGGTGATGGATTTCTGTTGGACAGGTGGCGTCAATGTTCTTCAAAGAGGTTGTCTCTCGACTGGTTGGTTCGTTCAATGACCGCTGTCGTCTGATATATGGACCAGGGGTCCCAGTACTTGAAAACACTTACGAACAAAGGGCATGAAAGTTTGTTTTTCCATTTTGACCGGACCCAGTGCCGTATGGGTTCCTGTGGAGTGCATTTCAAACACAGTTGAATCAAATCATTTGTCTCACCATGCAGACTGGGTGGTTCTTGTTTTGTATGCTTCCCAGTTCTCATTGCTCTTTTTGGTGATCGTAACTCAAAACTCGAAAGCTAAAGAATCTCACTTGGGCACACTGGGAATTCTTGTTAATTTTTTGTTCTTTCAATTAGTTCATTCATGTCTGATTTGATCATTCTCAGTCTTTTGTAGTTTAACATGTCTTTTGTAGTTTAACATATCATTAGATGAAGATTAGTATCTCCAGTTAGAAAATTCTCTTGCAGGTCTAATACAGATACACAAGTTGAATGTACTTTGCTTGCTTGGGGGATCTAACAGTCATTGTCAGAACAATGCATTAGACATCAAGACAGAGTGATGCTAGTTAACTCATCAATGCGATCAATGGGTGCCATTTTGCCTTATACCAATGATAATTTAGACTGTTTTAACCATCAGAAGACACAAGTTTTGCCCTCTTCATTTTCACTGCAGCTGAGTTTGTTTCTTCCCATTTTACTGCTCTCCAGGTATGGATAAATAAGTGGCTATATCTTCATAAACAACCTTCATACCCTGGCGTGCTTTATGTTTCCATCTAGCTATCCATTCTCAGTGATCATTGGGACATATTGGTTGATTGCAGAAAGGGAGTAAGGGAAAACCCCTGTGGAGTGCTTTATGTTTGTGATGACATTAAGGACTGTCAATAGGAAGGGGGAAGGTGGCTCTCCTTAACAGCGTGAAAGAAGTATAGAGCCCAAGTTGGAATCCGGATTTGATGATGGTGTGATCCAAGCCGTCCATAAAAGCAATGGATGGTTTAGGATCAAAAGTTTAAAAAGTTGTTGAGGTCAGCTTAAGTTAGCAATTTTTTTTTTTTTTTTTTTTTTTTTTTTTGGGGGGGGGGGTGTTTTTTATCAGAGCTGTTCATTGCTTTGATGGATGGTTCAGATCACACCATCAATAAATCCTTTCTCAAGAAGTCGATCGTTTCCTATGAAAATCAAGCACCTGATTTAACCGTTTAAACCTTTCACCATTTTTTTCCCCTTGGCAAAGGCTGATTGGGTAGTACATGGGATAGAAGCCTAGCATGTACTGTGGCCCGACTCGGAAAAACGTTTAGGGAAAAAAAAAATGCCATTACTTGCTGTTAGCCTCTTAGGTCCTGTTACGCAGGGTCTTCAGAAGGGTGAACGGATAGTCTTAATTCACTCTACACTAACCATAATTGATTAACAATAATGATTAGGAAACAATCTTGTTAGCACAAACTTTGATTAGGTACACCCAAATCAGTTGTAATGAGTGCACGAGTGAATTTTTTCATCGGCTCTTGTGGCCTAGCATTGGTATTTGGGTGGGTTGGGTTCGGCTAATCTTAGGTTTATGGATCGATTCCTTCTATTGTAACTAAAAAACATAAAAGGTTCGGGTAATATACCGGAATTTCACTCTTACCTGTTTATTTTTTATTGGGTTTTTTCAAAATTTTTGTAACAATGTTGTTTACCCATCACCAATGCCCATTAATTGATTTAAGTATAGTTTTCCAGTCTTTCTTTCTATTCATATGTTGGTTATACATGCCAAAAATAAAATTAATATAAGATTAAGAGCTGTTTCATTTGAAATGTCATAAATAAGCAAATTTTTTTTAAAAAAAATTAAGAAATGAACATACGTTTTGGATCGAATAACAATTAATCTCAGAATAACTTGATTTTGGCACAGAACGCTTACACGAAAAGGCTATATATATATATGTGTGTGTGTGAGAGAGTTGTTCAAGTGCGAGATATCTAAGATATCCCTTATATAATCAAAGCTATATATAAAAGGTAATAAATTTAGAGGGTCAAAAAGATTTTGAGACTAGTCAAATCTATGACTTATAAATATAAAAAAATATGAAAAAGAAATGTGGTCAAGCTAACCTCGGGTTTTATTGGCTCCGCCCTTGAGTGCATTTATTAGGATATAAGTTAAAAAAATTTGAGTAATTTAAGAAGGTTAAATGGTGTATTTTATATATAGGGATAGTTGCATCATTTTATGAGTTTTATTAACACTGTTGAGTCAACTATTTTTCTAAGGGGTGATAGTGTAATTTTGAAAATAAAAGGGGATGCATCCGTAATTGTGATAAATTAGAGAGGGTGCAAATGTAATTCACCCAAAAATATAAAAGGTTTGGGTAATATACTGAAATTTCACTCTCACCTGTTTATTTTTTATTGGGTTTTTTCAAAATATTTGTAACAAGGTTGTTTACCCATCACCAATGCTCATTAATCGATTAAGTATAGTTTTTCCAGTCTCTCTCTCTCTCTCTCTATTCTCCTCGTTTTAAGAATCTTTCTAATGACCAGATTTGTCCTTGTCCTGATGATGTCTAAGGATTAAACAAGTCGACTAATAAAAAGATTAAAGAGATGACTGCAGTAATGGATGACAGCCAAAAAAGAAAAAGAAAAAGGTTTTAAAAAAAAAAAGTGATAATGACAAGTGAGGACGGTGGCGAATTGGGCTCAAAGGGAATTCTAAAATTGAACACTCATTGTCACAAAATGTTGCCATCACCGGACGTTTTCATCGATAAAAGATGAAGTCAAATACAAATCGAAATCAAAGTATGTAAGCATATAATTGTGGGTTTTAGCCTTTAAAAAACAACAAAAAAGCAGAGGAAAAAGAAGCCAAACGTGAGAACGCAAGGATAAAAAATAAAAACCAAAGGAATAAAAATGGTGTACGGCAAAGGACGACTTGATGATGACTTAGTTCATTCCAACATCAAGACAACAAGGGGTGCATGTTATGTGTTATGCATGTGAAATTCTGGTGAAGCAAATTGTGATAATTTGGGGCTAGCAAATTCAGAAACAATGGAATGTTGATACAATCAATCCTTACAACTCCGAGGTAGGTGCTTGCGTGGAGAGTGAATACCAATCACGGCGACAATGGAAAAAGAAAGAACAGAAGAGTAAAAAAGCATATATATATATATATATATATTAGTTACAATGGCACATAAAAATTCTATTACACTCTGGATAAAAAGAGAGTACACGATTATAGGAGTTTTGGAAGCTACCCAACAACTAAATATACTTCTACAATAATTAGGATACAGATAGAACCAGAAGAAAAACATCAAAATATGCATGAGACTTGTATAGACGTTTTAGGCCTTTTTTCCCTAGTAGACCTTAGCGGTTAGGGTCGGTGCCCTAACCCTTGAATCCCCTGCATGGGCCTAACTGCTAACTAATACTCCATCAAACTCCACATTACATGATTATAGGACTCTAACTATGGCTACGACGAGGTGTTCCTATTGTCCTAACCCTAGCACAGAACAACTTTCATGCACAAAATGGAAGGAAAGTAGGGATAAAATGATCATGCATGAGCCCACTTTGACAGTGTACCAAGTATCTATTAATCCTGGTATAATTAAGTGGAGGCTCAAAGACCTGTCATGATCTAGGCCATCCCCAGTCATATGGTAGATTCCCAATTACCACAACACTAACCAATAATTCATGCACTTTCGGAGATCCTCTAGCTGGCATTGTGTGATGTGGCAGGTTGAAAGTTGGGGAGTGGATCCCCAAGTGTAACCTCATTGGTTAAATGGGTGGTGATTGGATATGAATATCAAGCGGGTCTTACCCTCAACCACACATTTTTTTTTTGTTTTTTGATACATATGAACATCAATAGAATATCTGTTGATATATGCTCCTCTTTCATTATCCAACGTATTTCACAAAGTTAAAAAGCATCCACTGAGCCTTCTTTTCTATTCTTGTCTTGTTTACTATTTTTCTTTTTTGGTTAACCAAGGTGGAAATCAAATACTAATCTATGCATGTGACAATTGCTTAAAATTATGCAAATCCCACTCGCCCCTCCTTTCTTTTTTTTTTTTTTTTTTCCTTTGAAAAATCTACCATTTGGAAAGTGCGATGTTGATCATTGTGGTATCGGCTATGTCATAAAAGAGCCGTGAATATCTAAAACAATTTAGAGTCGTCAGGTTAATAGACAGGGATTGAGATAAGTTAACATTTGAGCCTTGGAAAATCATCGCAAAAAGATGATCCATTGACGCGCATGCACAAAAAGAGAGAGAGAGAGAGGGTTGCCGACATCGGGCTTAGATAGAAGATGTGATAAGCATATTTGGAGCATAAAGGAGGAAAATAGCAAAAGTCAAAAAAGAAACTATGGGATATTATCCTTAATTCGTTTCCTTCTCTACTTTTATTTCTAGGACTCTTGACTTAAAATCTTTAGGCACCATATCTAATACAGAAAGCCAGCATAGGAGCAGTCGCAATGGCCCAGATTTATGGAGATAACACTTTGCAAATAAACCTAATTTTCTTGTCTTTTAAATTAACTATTACTTTAATGTTCCACCCCCCTCCCCCCCCCCCCCAAAAAGAAAAAATAAATAAATTTGAGGGGTACAATTCGCCTTATCTGTGTAACCATGCAAGCATGTAGCACCCTAACAAGTTGCTGGGTCGAAGTAGGACATTCTTCATGCATCCACCTGCATGCATGCCCGAAGACTTCGGGCGCCGAGATGATTGGCTCGGGCCATGAAGTCAACCCGTGGCCTGCTAATCTTATTAAAAAAAAATAAAAATAAAAATAAAAATGCAATGATCT
This sequence comes from Liquidambar formosana, assembly GCA_039720395.1. Lineage (NCBI taxonomy): Eukaryota > Viridiplantae > Streptophyta > Magnoliopsida > Saxifragales > Altingiaceae > Liquidambar > Liquidambar formosana. Next base: position 27,412,737 of record CM077833.1, read on the forward strand.
CTTTATTTTATTTATTTATTTTTTTTTTTTTTGAGGAGTTATTTTTTCACTTAGTCTTTTATGAAAATCTTTGAATTAACAATATCCACACAACTGAAGAATAACATAAAAAATTAATTGCATGTAAAAATTATGTCCTCTAATCCTACCCCTATATATACATGCTAATCATACCCCTGTATTTCTATGGGAAATGTTTTTGGAGGTGACTAAATTGCATGCCTAACCTTGTTGGATACGATTTGTGATTATCTGGCATGGGGCCTAGCTAATGTACTCATTTTTGGAGGTTTACATCATTATTTTGTGATTCTGTAAGCATAATCATACCTCAATCTTTCATCAACTTGGGAGTATCTCTTTTTAGCACTGTCACACTAGAAGGCTAGAAGCTAATGACCTATTGGCACGAGGTAAGGCTTGTAAAGAACTTCCCTTTAGAAAAGAATTGCAACTCAAATTGACCGCTCGCTTAAGCCTTAGCTGTATTTTGGTCTTTTAGCTACTCTATCTCGACACCGCATATCGAGAGTGTCATGCTAGGCTGCTAGCGACACCATATGAAACATGTCTCCTGGTTTCAAGGAAATGTGTTAATTTTTTAGGGAATTATAGACTGGTCTGACAGCTAGAGGCAAATAGTTATATATCAATACAAATGACTACTGACTTTGTAGTAAATGATTGATAACCGAACGTACCCCTTTTTTTTTAAGGAAATTAGGGCTAAACAGATGATGGGTCTTGATCCTCCTAATGAGTTACTAAGGTGCATGCTTAGGGAGCGGCTATTGCAACCCCCAAAGGTATAAGTTGCCCCTCCTGATTTCCTCAACCCCCCCCCCCTCCCCTCCCAAAATTTATATACCCACCCTTCTCAAAAACTAAAATACCCCTCCTTCTAAATAAACCCTAACCTTTCTCACCCACCCCACTCCCGGCGAGGAAGGGTGACGGCGAGCACGAGCGCCCCTTCTTCCTCTTCTTTCTTTCTTTCTTTTTTTTTTTTCCTCTGCTGGTCAGATCTACGCAAGGGAGGTTTTTTTTTTCAAAACCTCCATTTTTTCCAGCAAGGGAGGTTCTTTCTTCCTTTCTTTCTTTCTTTCGTTCTTCTCCTTTTTTTTTTCTTTTTTTTTTTTTTCCCCTCTGCTGCTGGTCAGATTTGTGTGTTTTCCGACGAGAGAGGTTTTTTTTTTGAAAACCTCCATTTTTTTTGGCGACGGGAGGGAAGAGAAAGAAAAGGAAAGAAAAAAAAAGAGCCTGCCGACGGGAGGGAAGAGGAGAAGAAAAGGAAAGAAGAAAAAAAAAAGAAGAAGAAGAGAAGAAGAGGGTTCCAACAGGAGGGAGGGCTACTGACAAGAGAGGGGTGTGGGAGCGGGGTTCTGGGAAGGAAAGAAAAAAAAAAAGAAAAAAAGAAGAGGGTTCTGATGGGAGGGAGGGGAGTGAGGGCTGCCGACGAGAGGGGTACAGGAGAGGGGTTCTGGGAAGGAAAGAAAAAAAAACGAAAAAAAAAAAAAAAAAGAAGAAGAAGAGAAGAAGAGGGAAGAGGAGGAAGGAAGAAGAGGGCTGCCGACGACGGGAGGGTGGGCTACCGTCACTGTTGCCTCGCCGTCGTTGGTGGGGTGGGGTGGGGTGCCGAAGAGAGTTGCCGGATTTGTGGGAGAGGGGATGGGTGAGGGGTACTTAAGCCTTTTTTAGTAATTTTGTGTAATAATTTTTTTAATTAAAAAATATTAGGAGTAACTTATCAGTTTGGGGGATTGCAATAGCCGTTCTCGCATGCTTATTTTCCGACTATGCATGGGAAAGTGAGTTGTGGCCCAAGAAGCTACAGTAACATGTATGCAAAAACATTCAACGAAAAAAAACTTTGTAATGGGTGTTTAATTAATGTCTTTCATGTAGCTAGTTTTGTCCCACATTTTTTTATTCCTTTTTTCATAAGACATGATCAAATACAATGGATGATCATTCTATAGTTAATGATTGGTAAAATGACGTCCCAACAAAAAATTCTACCAGCCAAGACAAATTAGGAGGCATCTTTAGCTAGCTCTGTCTGCTAAGAGACAACAAGAGCTGGCTAACAAGTGACTGGTTTTTAAATTTGAGTTGGTGTGGGTCAAGCCTAGTCAAACAGCCAAAACTGACCCCACTTATATACGATCAAGTTGAGATGGGTAGAACGGGTGACACAGAAGGTATGAGCAAAAAATAAAATTAAAGAGTCTTCGATGTTATTATTATTATTATTATTACCCTTTTTTTTTTTTTATCTTTTTAATTTCAATTTGATTTAGAAGTGATAGATTTCACTTTCACCTTTTATTTTTTTTCTCCAAGGTTTGGAAGATGCTCTTTTGATGCCATGCCATTTTTCTTACTCCATGAACGATTGGAGCAAGGTATTTTTTTTTTTTTTTTTTCACTCATTTAGAAACTCACACACCTACACACATCTAGTGAGTTGAACTTTTAACTTCCTCCAAACCTCCCACACTAATTAGATGAAAAATACCATTTGAGTTACATATACTCAAGCAAGGCACATTTGAATCATTGAGACTGGGATGTTGAAGTAAATATACATCATATATGATGACAATAAAGAAAAATAGCCAGTAAAATGCAGCTTTCTTAATTTAGAAAGAAAATGCGATTCTCCACCGCTCATCTCGTGAGTTCCATCTCATACGATGTGGTGAATGGTGAATTGGTGACAGAGAACCACCTGCGCTGCAATGGTACTACTCCCTCACATGTAGTGCATGTCACAGTTAGGATTTTCCCCCATAAAAGAAAAAAATAAAAACCTGAGGGTTCATGAAACATCAGATAGGGTCCATTCAACATCGTACGTTAGAGGTAGCTTGTAAGCAGCGGACATCTGCCCCATGCCCCCATATAAATTGCAAAAAGCTGATCGAGAATCCAATGGATCTTCTCACGTGGAGATTTTACAAAAATAATATCATTATCATGCACGTGTCAGACATTAAAAAGGGCAGGGGGTGGGGGGAGACGCAAGACCAGAGGGCGAGATACCAAAGGATGACACGTGTGAGCAGGACTACACTTTTTTTTTTTTTTTTTTTTTTCTATTATTTCTGGACTACACATAGAGTTCATGATATATTTGCGCGCATTCCTCCCATGCATGATGGTCCACGTTGAAGTGGGGAACTTCTTAAAAATAGAAAACCAAATGAGGATGAAGAACCGCTGACAAGTTTCTAGTTTGGAGCAAGCATATTTTATGTGCATTGTTAAGCATGTGAAGAGGTGGTGAGTGGGAAGGGAAAAGTGAAAACGTAAAACTTGAGACAAAAGACCAACAAACCCTATGTCATGTTAATTAGATTCTCATCTTGCATCATTGTATTACAATTGCGTTTGGGCTGGGGCTCTCAAATTTTCCTACTACATCTTCAAGTGGGTATATAGTAATGAAATTATTGAATACTTTTTTTTTTTTTTTTTTTTTCAAATCAAGAGATTTTTCAAGATGCATAGACTTCCGATTAATCCCATTGAATATATGTAATCTCCCATCTCATATACATTGAGCAATTATAGGACATAAGTTTATGAGGGTGACATTGACGAGAAATGATGATCAAATGCTTATTTTAACACAAAGATATTCTTAAATTAGGTGATAATATCTTATTGCCGTTGGAGTTGAGGAAAATTATTCTTCCAAGACACAAGAATTAGTGCAACGACATGACCCAAATGAGCAATATAGTTAATGAGCAGCCGGATTAGCTTGTCAGAGGCCTGGGTTTAATTGAACCCCGTCTTCATGCTGACTAGCTAATTATTTACGTCTAATGAGTTATATATATATATTTTTTCATTTTGCCTTTGGGTGTTCATGTCAGAATTTGTTTCTTCATAGTTCATGATTATGGCATGCGATGCCTCTTCAAAAATTTTTTGGAGATAAGAGGCCTTCACCGGCCTATACGCATGTCGGAGATACTGATCTTGTTTTTGTCATGGTACGTTATAGGATTTCCACATCTCCTACGTACCCTTTATCGTGCCACAAATTCATAGGTAGACGAAGAACCTTTGTCGAAACATGGTCATTGGTACGCCAAAGTTTGAGTGATATATTGCGTCAGTGTGATTCAGTAACACATCTACTGCCATGGGAACCCACCCATAATCGATTGAGATAGTATCGGCTCGATCACTCTTGCATTAGGAATTTCTTTGGGCTTCATGGACTATTGAGAAGTTTTGGCTAACACAGCCTAATGAACTTGCATGCCTATGTATGAAATCTATGTGTCCACTTTGAATGAATACCTATAATTGCCTCACACATAGGGGCAGAGGCATGTGGAGTCATAATTTTTTTAATATTAGGTGTACCTGATATCAGTTGCACTCCAAAACTTTAACCCGTAACTTGTATTATACAAAACCAATAGTAAAATTAAATATGATTCATAGTTTCGTATGTGCCAAGAAAAATATCAAAGATTAAGAGCTACTTCATCTATAAACAAACGATTATTTTTTTATTTAAAAATGTAAGTTTTGGATTAAATAACAATCAATTCGAATCAAATTAAATTTAGGCATGAATCACCTACAACAGAACGCTATCTAATATTACATATTGTATCCGAAGTATCAATGGCCTGGTTGCTCCATATAGCCCACCCATGGATGGAGTACAAGCTTCCAATGCATAATCTCACACAACTTTAAATGAAATTAAACTTATGAGAAAATTATTGAATATATAAACGAGAGATCTAATTTTATTATATACAAACCTCATCTTCGACGAAAATTATTGAAGATTATAACTAACGTACACATGATCTAAATAAAAAGTGAATAAGAGTACCTGGTGTAAGTAATGACCAAGCTGGCTCCTATAAAAAATAATAATAATATTAATAATGACCAAGGCTCCTATCAAACTAAAAAAATAAAAAATAATGACCAAGGCTGACTTTATAAAATAGTAATTGAGATGATTGTCTTAAGCGCCAACTCGAAATTTCCCTACTCATTTACTCTCTTTTAAAAATTCATATATAAAAAACCTCATCTAAAATTTTGATTTTAAATTCTATTAAAAAGAAAAACTTTATTTATAATTTTAACCTCAGACTACAATTTGTACAACATGACTGACGCAAATAACATAAGGGAATTACATATTGGCCCGAGTATAGATAAATAATTGAATATCAATATCAATAATTCCTAACTTCATAGTAAATGACTACTAACTTAACTAAAAAGAACTAGTACTTATAATAATTTGTTCAAAGACTGACCAATCTGTAATTCCCCCTAATATGCATGGGACGTTGTGTATGGGGGAACATTTGGGGCCTTCTCAAATGAGAAGTCTCTCGAATTGGACCACCAGTATGGTAACAAGTGTTAAAATTAATCCAGCTAGCGTTGGATGGTGATAGGCCACAAATGAGAGGCGGAGGGGTGCCTACTGCCTACAAAGATAGGGGTCCCATGCTCGGGAGAGTTCCACGTCCGCCCCTAACCCTTTTCCGTACACAAGCATGAGGGTCCATCAGAATCAGTAACCACTACAGGAGTGGCCTTAACCCGATCGGAGATCCTAAGAAATTCTCAAGGGCCCTCACCACCAATATGAGCTGGACGCCACTGCCTCACCCCCACACCCTGGGGTCCACTCCACCTAAGATTCTCCCCCCCGCCTCCTCTCTCCCTCTCCCACTCTTTCCTCTCGATAAAAGGGTTACAAGACAGTGAAATTACTTGCAGATATTTTAGTCTGTGTTCGAAAAGTTCGCAATAGCACAATGATAAAAAGCATGGTATATATGGATGGGTGGAAGTCACAGAATTCAATTACAAAACGTTTCCATGATGGGATTTGTTATTAAAAAAAGAAATAGTACAATTTTTTTAACTTTTAAGTTTCTTATCCAAATGATGTGTCGATGTTGTAGTCGTTAGTCCTGAACAGTTTTTTTTTTATTTTTTTATTTTAAATAATGAAATTTTTAATTGATTAGCTAAGTTACCATATTATTTGGATAGATAAGATTTAGATAAAAATTGGGTTATTAGTTATCATAGACTCATCATGATACAAGTCTTTAATTATTAGAGAGAGGCTCGCATTTTGTCTTATGAAATAATTTCGAGGTAAAAAATATGCTAGTGATAAAGTAATAATACGTAACTTATTATCAAAATTTTGTATTCTATCCCATTTAATTGTATTGAGAATTGTTATTGACATGATAATTGAATAGTATTTTTCTTGTTGAGTGAACAACTCAATATCAACCTTATGAAGCATTGATACCTATTTGTAAGTATTTGGAAGAACTAGGAGTTTGGGTAAACTTTATTGATTGTTCAAAAAAAAAAAAATGGAAAAAAAATTGTATTGGGAATTATGATTTAAGGTTTGAACATGCAATTGAATACACGTTGCAATTTCAAGTTTCCAATGTGTTTATTTATCTTATCTTATCTTATACAATTTGTTCAAATAATCAATGAGAATTAATTATGAGTATATATTCCTATGTTTACATAATTATTATTATGTCTTCAAGTGTATGCGTCTGGATATGCATATATTCATATGAATTTGATTTGTTTCCACTCGTTTGAATATATTCTCTCTGTTCCTAAACTATTGACCTCATTTCATTTTTGGGATGTTTCAAAATTATTGTCACATTCCTAAAGTCAATCATTCTTTTTATTTTATTTCTTAAAATACCCTTAAAAGGTTATTATTTATTTTTCCAAAGTTTTATACACTTGAAAGTAAAATTAGAATATCCAAACGTATAGGAATATATGATGTGAAAACTTTTAATAGGATTTCCTAAAATACCATGTATTTTCGAAGGGAATAATCAATTAGAAATAGAAGAAGTACAGATTTATATTTCTCCTATTTATATACGACGCAGAGGATTCCCTCCACACCCACCACCAATGTGAAAGCAAAGTATTGCCGCCCACATAAACGTCTCCTTTTGTGGCAGAAACAAATGTTTTTCCACAACAGCCCCAAACTTACGCGAAGGTAATAGAATGAGAACAGATAGGATCATTAAGGACAAAAAATATCCTTAACGGTGGGTGGTCAAAGTGCCACAAATAAAAAAATAAAAAAATAAAAAAAATAATTTCGTCGTTTGACTAATTTCCTCAGCAGTGAATGAAGGCGGTGCATGACATCTTTTGCTTAGCTGTCCTAACAACCAAATCAAGGTTGATTATCACATCATATAATTTTATAACCCTAAAAAATTCCGCCCTTCTCTTCAATCTGTGTCTTCAAACTGATTTGATTTGAATTAATATGAACATTTGAACTTGACTTTAGCAAAATCACCCACATGGATTTGGCTAACTCATTTGCTCCGTTTCTAGCAACATCAAGAAAAATTAATCAAGATTTTGTCAAAATTAACCAAGAGTAATCAAGGTTTTTTCAAAATTAAGCAAGAGTAAGTAGGTGACAACAAAATTTTGGTCATTTTTTTTCTACATTATTCGCGATATGCAAAAATCTCTGGTAAATTTCTTTGTATATGTAATAGTAAGATGAGAAAGAGGGTTTTTTTCAAAAAATAAAATAAAGGAATTAAAAAATAACCAAGTTTTGCAAAGCCTGTGTTGGGTTGACCACCTTGGCATGCCAAATTTAGAAAAGTCTTAGATCCTCTGTTCCCACTCATATATGGTCCAATGGGCCCTGATCGTGTCCGGAGAGAAGTGCCCAAATTAATGAAATATCCAGAATTGTTTCGCATTTGTCACCAAATAACAAAAATACCCTCATCACCATTAGTAGAATTCTAATCAATTAACTGAAAAAAGAAAAATAAAAATGAAAGAAAGAAAGAAAGAAAGAAATAAAAGAAAAAGAAAGTGGACACCGTGGATAGACCTATCAATGAGTCAGATTCAGACCAAATCATGGTATATTCAAATCCGATAAGAAATAACTTTGACCCGATTCGATTGATAATCCGATGGAATTATAAAATACAAATTCATATCCGAATTTTTTATTTTTAGATGTCTGATCTAACTCGATAATCTTACAAAATTTATAGCTAACAAAAATTGGCATGATTTTTAGAGAAAAAAAAAATTAGAACTTTTAAAATATTTTATAATCATATGAAATATATTGTAAATTTAAGGAAAAATTTCCAAATTTTTACTATATAATGTTCATAAAAACCATAGATTTGTGGCAAACTCACAATTAATAAAATATATAATCTAATATATTATTTAAATTATCGGATCGGATTAGGCAATATCCATATTTGATTTGTTAACTAACAGATTATCGGATTCGGATTTTTAATGGATTAACGGATCACAATTCTCTTATCATATCCTAATAATCAAGTCGGATTCAGATCGAAATCCAGTCCATTGACAGGTCTACCCGTAGATATGCATAAATGGAGCAAAACCAGAAAGTTAATCGGCATGAGTCATCAATTTAGAATTAATTGAGGACTCGCTTGGGGGACGGAATCAAAATCCATAGTGGAAAGAAAGAATGGATAGGTCTGAATAAGGGAATTTACAGCACAGATGGTGAAAATTGGGGTGCCTAATCATATTAGACATAAATTCTGGTTATAAATATGTTACCATTTTAATTACAAGTTAGGATAATATCCAAGGAGCTAGTGACATTTGTGCCTGTCTAGTTGTACCCTTGTTCAATACCATCCCTCTCCCTCCCTCTCACTCTCACCCCTATATGGCTATATATACGACCTCCTCCTCCCTCATTCAATGTCTCAATTTTTCCAGAGTCATATATCCCCTGCATTTTACTACAACAACGACACATTAGTAGTTGTTCGCCTGGTTGAGAAAGAAAGAGGGAGAGAGCACTTATCCAAAAAAAAAAAAAAAAAGAGGGAGAGAGAGAGAGGGATGGAATTGGGGGGAATCCTTGTTGTATATGTTCTCATCTTTCTCCTCACTCTTCTCACTTATGTCTTCTCAAGAAGAGACAAGAGGGAGCCCCTTAAGAGTGCTAAGCTTCCTCCAGGTTCAATGGGGTGGCCTTACATAGGAGAGACCCTTCAACTCTTCTCTCAAGACCCAAGTGTTTTCTTTGCTACCAAACAGAAAAAGTATGCCATTCTTCAATTAATATATATTCTATGCTTAGTCAATTCTCTTTACCTTTTTCTTCCCATTTTTTTAGTAAGTTCATCAATCTGAATGTGGTGGAAATGGTGTTATTTTAGGTATGGAGAAATTTTCAAGACCCATATTCTTGGTTGCCCTTGTGCCATGCTGGCTAGCCCCGAGGCGGCTCGTTTCGTGTTGGTGACTCAAGCTCACTTGTTCAAGCCCACCTATCCAAAAAGCAAGGAGCGTCTGATCGGCCCGTCGGCGCTGTTTTTCCACCAAGGAGACTACCATATGCGTCTGAGGAAACTGGTTCAAGGCTCCTTGTCCCTCGACGCAATCCGAAACTTAGTGGCCGATATTGAAGCCATAACGGCCACTGCCTTGGACACATGGGCTGGTGGGCGTGTCATTAACACCTTCCATGAAATGAAAAAGGTTGGTTTGGCTCAATGTTGTCGGTTTTTATTACGAATGATTGAAAGGATTCTTTATAATTTCTACTTTGAAATACCTATCACATGGGGCCTCTTCTAGTTGCTTTCTCAAAGTATAGTTGTTTTACCAAATGGACTCTCTAGAAATCTTGTTTTTTTTTTTTTTTCCTGATGCATGCCTACCTCTGATAGACCCATCAATGGATCCTTGGATCACATTTGTTTTGGTCATGGTTTTCTGATTTATCTTTTTTTTCCTTGACACAATTTCAGATCTCTTTCGAAGTCGGTATACTATCCATTTTTGGCCATTTGGAGGCCCGCTATACAGATGAGCTCAAGAAAAACTATTCCATACTAGATAAAGGTTACAACTCCTTTCCCACAAACATTCCGGGCACTGCATACAAAAAGGCACTATTGGTGAGCAAAATATCAAACATTCGATGTATTGACTTTTATTTTATTTACATATTTTACAATGGGCTTTTTGGATTGACTGCTTTTATTTGCTGATTCTCTGAAGGCAAGGAAGAGGCTAAGTACGATACTAGGTGCAATCATTTGTGAGAGGAAGGAGAAGAGGTTACTCCAAAAGGATCTGCTGGGTAGCCTATTGAACTCCAAAGATGAAAAGGGAGAAATTTTAACGGACGAACAAATCGCCGATAACATCATCGGAGTGCTTTTCGCTGCTCAAGACACAACAGCAAGTGTCATGACATGGATTCTCAAGTACATCCATGATGACCCAAAACTTCTAGAGGCTGTAAAGGTAAGATCTAGAAGTTATCATATAATCCAAAGCACTATATATGTAGATCCACACAAACATCTAGAAGAAGCAAGCTCACTCTAATCCTTGTATTGAATTTTGAATTTTATAATTAGGAAATTAACTGTGATTATGGCAATTAACTTATTAATAATGAAACTCTATTTACAGGCTGAGCAGAATGCGATTCGTGAATCCAACGATGGAGGTAGCCAGCCACTAACTTGGAATCAAACTAGAAATATGCCAATTACTTGTAAGGTATTTTAATCTCACACCCAAGTCATGCGATGCTGCTTCATGGTAAAATTAAAGCATTTTATGCTATAGTAAAATCTGAGTTTATTATTGTAATGTAATTTTCCAAGTGGGCTCAATTTTGTTGCATGAGTGGCTGACAATTTGGAACTGTGGACTTCACAGGTTGTATTGGAGAGCTTGAGAATGGCAAGCATCATATCTTTCACCTATAGAGAAGCAGTGGCTGATGTGGAATACAAGGGTAAGATGGATAATCGGAACTTAAATAAAATGTTTACTAAAGAATGGATTTTTTCAGAAAGGAGGAAATGCCTCAAAACTGGGAGGGCATTGGGCCAAAAAGTGCACTGCAGGACTAAATAAATATAATATAATATAAAAATTAAGCAAAAAAAAACTAAAAGCCTAGCAAAACCTTCAGTGAAAAAGAAAATGATTATCTTTTCAAGTTCTTAACACCTCTAAGATTAATAGGATGCTAATTGGATCGATCGGATAATTTAGGATAACCATTTCTCCTCAAAAATGAGATTTAAGTGACTGACTGACTAACACTGGACTTTATGACAGGATATCTTATTCCAAAAGGTTGGAAAGTGTTGCCCCTATTCAGGAACATTCATCACAGTCCAGAATTCTTTGTAGATCCACAAAAATTTGATCCCACAAGATATGAGGTATGAATTTACATGCATGTTCTCATTATGCTGTACGAATATTATGCACCATAAAGTCTGGGCAAATACTAGATTGCCAGTCTCATTACCTTACTACCTCCATACAAGGGTGGGATTCACATAAATCTCACGCCGTGCCAGAGGCAATAAAAAAAGGCGGCCAGACAAGTATTTTCCATAACCATTTTTTCAATTTTCCCTTACTTTTTATGGTTTATATAGGTTGCACCAAAACCCTATACATTAATGCCATTTGGTAGTGGAGTGCACGCGTGTCCTGGAAATGAGCTTGCCAAGCTGGAAATGCTTATCATGACCCACCATCTGGTCACCAAGTTCAGGTATTTACTTATTCCTTTTTTTTATTTTTTGGGTAACATTATAAATACATGACATCACATAACTTTTTTGAAATTTTGAATTTGGAATTTTTTTTTCCACATAAAAGAAGACGTATCATTGGACCACAAAGTCATAAGACGTGTTATTGGACCCCTCTTATGAGATCTACCTTCCAAACTTCATGGAATTAGGAGAAAATTAATTATTAAAAAAACAAATTATTGGAAAAGGATTGATTTAGAGCATTTAAAAAATAATAATAAGATAAAGCAAAAGAAGCAGTAGATAAAGAGGAAGAAGTATTGTCATGGGTGAAGTGAAAGAGGATCTTGGTGATTTCTGTGCTATTTATTATGTTAGTATTCACAATGGCATTTTGTTGGTTTTTTGCAGGTGGGAAGTTGTGGGATCCCAAAGCGGGATTCAGTATGGCCCTTTCCCAGTTCCTGTGAATGGTCTCCCAGCCAGATTTTGGATAGAATCTTCCAGCTAAAGGCAGCATGGGTGCTCATGAAAGGAGATGCCATCCCACATCCCCAGACTTACTTTTCATTTTTACTCATTAATTGTTTTTTTTTTCTTTTTTTTTTTTTGTTTTGGGGGCGGGGGGTGGGGGCACATTTTTCAGTTTTAGCGGAGGGAAAAAAAAGAAAAAAAAAAAGAAAAAGATATATATATATATATATATATATATATTGATAGGGTTTCTAAATAGTAATGGATTGTAAAAGAGCAGTACAATCTGTTGAAGCGTTTGAATTCTCGCATTTGGATTGGAAATTGGGATTGCATTTTCACCCCACCTCTTTAAATCAAGTGACATCATGTATTTGAGCTATTTTCCACGTGTCTTTGTCTGAGTGGTGAACCACGCGTGCAGTATAAATAGAACTATGTACCAGAGGTTACAAGAGAGCCACGTATCGGGGGTATGATTGGCCAGACGAAAAAAAAAAATGGTGCCCTAGAGCTGGAGGCCACTCTCTAAAGAACGGAAACTTTGTTGACTAGAATTGATGTAATCTTCCTCATGGACCCTACAAAAAAAAAATGTGATTACCAGAGCTTGGTAGCCTTACAATTGTCCTGTACTTTCTTCCATGGCTCTGTTTGATATTAGTCAGTGGACCAACTGCCCTACAAATGAGGGACCTTGTTGTGATATGGTCCCTAAGAGGGCAACCACTTGCGGCATGGCTTCTCACCTAATTCAAAACAACCTATTCACCATCACTTCATTCTCCAGTGGTACTAGCCTCATTCGGAGTTAAAAAATAAAAAAATGGGGCAAACGCTTCAAAAGCATTTATATTCACTTTACCCATCCCTCGAATTTTATTGGTACCAGCCTCATTCACTTCTCCCTTTGTATGGATGATCAGTCCAAGACAAGAAAAATAATCCCCTGACCATCAATGTTCACTTTCCCCTCATTTCTACTCCAGGTTTACAATCTATTGTATATACTCCCAAGGTGGATCCAAAATTTTTTTTCAGTGATTGCATATAAGAATCACTAGCAGTAATGACTGATCAACGAAACTTTAATCAGTTTGACACCAAATCTCCCTTTCTTTCCACCCGAATGAGTCTTCCATGCAACTATGACAGGGCCACGTAATATTACGAACCAATAAAAATCAAACAAAATAAGATTGTGAGGCCAAAAAACACTCTCACAATCTCACTTTACTTAGTTTTCATTGACCCGTGAGACCACATCAGCTGTGTCACAATTACATACAAATTTTTCTTTTCCACAATGACTATTGACTATTATGAATAAGTGAATCCATGTGTAAGAGAGAGAGTGTTTTTTTTTTTTTTTTTTTTTGGGATTTATTGTACAGTTTTATTACTTTGGAAAGGAACCAAAGTACCATTTATACCAAACAAATCTAATAGAACCACAAAACCTCAAGTGGTGCAAGGCTGGAAAGTAATATGAAAAAAAAAAAAAAAAAATCCAGTGGTTGCACGTGCACACAAGTGCACCTGTGCATCCGCTCCTGTCTACTCCACATGCTTTGTCTGAAATTTTTATTCATCTCAAGAACTTCTGATTGGAAAACGTTGTAAATGAACATGTAGCCTGAAACCCTTCCAGAATATGCCTAAATAATTTATCTGTAAGCAAAAGACTATAGAGGCTCAATACTAACTATTAGTATATCCTAATTTGAGTTGAAACTCCTCAAATTGTTCCAACACTAGTTACAACCCCACTATACATAATATATATGTCCCAATCGCATCAATATAATCTGTTTGATTATATTTTCCAAGCAAATTGAAAGAAAGTTTTTTCAACAATTTTGAATGCCCTAAAAGAAGCACATCAACAACCATATTTGCTTCTATATCTAACCAACATTCTCGATTTCTCGCTGTCACCTTGCCAGAGTCATGGAAGAAACTAACTTCATCTTTTCCAAGAAACAGTCCGAAATTTACCATAATGTGAGTTACATAACAAGAGTGTTGGAGCGACTTCAACTCCATGGTATCTCCAGAGCACCTTAATGAACATGAGTTGAGAGGTGAAGACTTTACACATCCAACTGAAACAAGATGTTTCCCAGAGAATATTATGAACATTGATATTATATTACAAATATCATATTTTCAAGGCACTTAATCATCTATGCCTCCAGTCTAATTAGTACTCCATTATTATTGTACATAAGCAACATTTGGAAACTTAAACCAGATTATCTTAAACAGCTTGAGAAGCAGGAGATGCATGTTTAAGAATGGCTGCAATAATCCTCTCCTTGTCTCTGGTAGGGAATGCTTCCAACAAGACCCCATCTTTATAAAAGTGGAAGAGGGGCACAGTCTGCATCAGTTCAGGTTCATTTTACTTAAAGCTGAGCATGAAGTAGGGAAAAATAAAAATAACAAATTGTTTACAAGGTCATTCAACTAAGTATGAACAAGAAATTGAAAAATGTATTTGGATTTAGATGCATTCAGAACTATGCCAATATAAATCATGGAATAGCATGGACCAAGAAGAAAAGAAATAAAGATATAAGAGGTTGGGAGTAGCCACTCATTAAATACAGGAGGAGGTTATTGAGATTTTATCCTTTCTTTCAACATTATTTTCTCTTCTTTTCAACTTTTACCTACAGAAACATGAAAAAATCTGATTAATGGGACCTCTAGAATCTGGAAATATAACTACATTCTCAACAAAATCTTCTCTCATTGAACATCTTTATTCAGTTGTTATAAAGCACAAACTGAGGGAGGTAAACAACAGGACTGATTGGCTTGCTAAGGATGGCAGTTGGCAGATTGGTTCCTTTTGTAGTTTGGCTGTAACCTGGCTGGCAAGGGAGGTTTCTGGATGATGTTGCTGTGCTTGGCTCGTCGATATTCTTTTGTAGATATTCTTTTGTCTCATCTTGGGCTGTGATTGTTTTGCTTTATTGTCTTCTCATTATCTGTTGGAGTTGGGGTTGGGGTCGTTTTTCTCCCCTGCTTTTTTGTATCTACCTATTCTCTTAATAATAATCTCAGGTTTGCTCATAAAAAAAAAACATGCAAAAATCTCCAAGCCACTATACTATACAAGGGTTCAAAACCTGAAAGCAATCCTTTTCTACAGCTAAATTTGAAGTTCAATTAAATTTATTTCAACCTCACTACATATGATTGGACATTTAATATATCCGAAATTGAATCAAAAGCCAAATGTGCTGAACCCACTTGAAGCTCATGTTATAATCAAAATATTCAGTTGAACTCAATGCATGGACATCTCCGAAGCAACACAAATAAGTCAAGAAAAACTTAACATCTTTGATCTTCAGTCCTAAAAAGTGGTATCTACTATCTAGTATTTACAATACCTACTGTTAAAAGCTATTACCAAAGAAATAAATCTACAATTATACTGAAAGCTATTACCATAGAAATTTACCTTGATCCTAAGCCGTTCAGCAACCTCAGATTGTTCATCATACTCATCAATAACCTGCAGTAGTTATCATAAATTAGAACCTCATGTTTAGTAGATCAAAGAAAGTTTCTATGAAATCCAATTCCTGTCAACTGTTTGCAAGAGAACCTCAAGCTAAATTTGATAACCAAGTAATAGAACAGGCAAAGCTCCCTGTCTTGGAGCAATGAATCAACCCGTTCGCTCATAATTCCCTAATGTGAAAGGTCTTTCTTGAATGTTTTGCCAAACTCATCTTAGTAATATGAATGCATCAATTCAAGTTGATATCAGCCCTTCTCTTTTCTTTTGATATTTTTGCTTTTTCTGTTTTGAGGGAGGGGCGTAGAAGATCATTTACTTCCTAGTTCCCATATTCACATCCTATCACGGATATCTCTTGCTGCTAAAACAACATTCTTGAATTTTCAAGGAAGACATAAGGAAACAAATTCAATGAAAACATTACTCACATTATGCTTTAGAAAAATAACTGCATCTTCTTGATCTCCAGATCCCTTGCATAACTTTGAAAACCCCTGCGCTATATACTTGCAGCTTCCACAAGAAGTACGATAAAAATCAACTACAACTAAAGAATCAGTTTCCTTGGCCTTTTCAAGAATTTTAAAGAATTCCTCATCAGTCCGGAATTCTCTAACACAATCGACAGGACACAGCTCATCATCTTCGTCAGATAATTCTCCTTGAATTTCATCAGCCACACCTTTGATTTCTACAGGACGGGATGTGTGGCTAGTTTTAATAAAGTCCAAGCCTGCAATTTTTGTGATGGATGGAACTTTCGCCCTCAGAAAACATAATCTAACATGACTTCTATTGCGAATGAAGCCTGGGAACTATGCAGATGGTTCCACAATCAATTTGCTTATCTGGGTTCTTTCCAAAAGTGAAGGAGGCCTCATGATGAAGAATACTCTGTCCTTGCATAATAACAAACAGCAAATCTCCACAACAGATATCTACTTAGGACAAAGAACTCTCAGGATAAACCTCTACTATATGTCAACCAATACTTTGAAGAATATCACTATTGATCTTCAAAATACTCCTTGGACAATTGGCATTCCGCTAGCTGTCAGCTGAGTGGTACACAAAAAGATAGCCCCCACTATAAGGAATGAAAAATAGAACCATCAGAGCTTTTTCACGGTGGGAAAAAGAATATAATTTCAGTAAACAAAGACAAACAATTCAAACAAGCCCAAAGGATTCAATCTAAATGGAAAATCTGCACCAATGAAATAAAAAGCAAAGACAAACACTTTTTTTTTTTTTGGGATAACGAGGAAATAAGAAAAACACAGTTGCAATTGATTTGTGTGTAAATAGATACTGGGATATTTCTAGGACATGAAAATGGCTATTGACACCTGTGTTGTTCTCTTACAGCCACCAAAAGTGGAATGATGTCCCTCACAAATATTCCACTTTATATGAAGAATCTAGGTACTGACAAATAACTGCAATTTGTTCCTCTCATCGTAATGTAATACCGAACACTTCAAGAAGAAGCTACTGCATCAAACGCCCCCTCCCCCAACTAAAGGAAAATAAAAATAAATAAATATCTACACATGCAGAGGAAAAGAGAAGGAATTTTAACCTCTGCCACATAACAACTAGTCGCTACCGTTGGAGAGACCTCCCACCTAGCGAAAATATAAAGTATCTGTGGAAATTTCACATACTTTGGGAATAGAATATATGCTTCATCCGCTTCAGAAAACAAAAGAAACCACTTATTATTTTATCCCCAGAGAAAAGAATCCGACCCCAATGAAGTGGTTTTTTGTTGCACAATGCCTATCTAATTCCAACAAGGTCATCCCAATGTCAATCAAACGCTTAATTCTCTTCTAATAACACTATGTCAGCATGGTTCAACCCCAAGAAGTAGTCTTAAATTATAAAATTTCTATAGTAGAATCCCAAAACCCAAACCAATACATCTCAAGGTCTACAAAAATTAAGCTAGAATAAAACAGGATTTTGGATTTAATTCCACTTTCCCATACAATTCAATGTGGCATATATTTCTGAACTTACGTATCCTGACATAATGAGTAGTCCCAAATACATACAATATATATATATATAGCATAGTGACACTTATGGAGTAAATATTAATATAACATGCTCAACGTTAATAAGTTCTCCATCTCTCTCTCTCTCTTTCCAAAATTCACAAATTCGGCCAGATGAAATTCTACTAGAATGGTCCGAAGCAAGGTTTGCAAAGAAGAGAAAATGGTTGGATGGAAAGAGAAAAGGAAGAAATTGAGAAATAGGGTTTCTGTTGGGCTTAGAGTAGCTTTGGCGTCTGCAATATGTGAATTTGGATAAGCGAATTAGTGCTTACCAATGTGGGGAGTGCCTGCGGGAGATATCCGGTGAAGTTTCGAGCGGCGGGCAGGGAAAAGGACACGATGCACCATATCCACGCTTTGACACTTCCCTGTCCATACATTTTATTTACAGATAATGTTTTGGGATTCCGTTGTTCTCGTTAAATGCCTCCTCGACTCAAATGTTACTGCTCTGCTCCCAAAACCAAATCTACCACCACTAAAATCACTTTATTTCATTGTGTTTTACATAAACCACGGCCGGTGCTAATATTTAGGGATTTTTTTTTTTTTTTTTTATTTTTTGCGGGGTGGGAGGGGGAAAGATAAGGCAGCCTACACACCCTAACAAAATTGAAATTAAAATCTCTCGCAAATCACATGATTTTGTCGATATAAGACATACCACTAGACCTAAGCGTTACTGATATATAATTTACCTAACAAATTTTCAAACAATGTTAGTATTAAGATATGAACACCCCATCGTCGGTGGCTAAATAGTAAATACCGTCACTCAACATGCATAATGCATTTTACTGTTTAGACTTTAGACTCCATACATATCATAACTGGTTGAGAGAAGGGTCAATGGACAACACAGACCCGGCCATTTAAGGTTCAAAAAACCCAATCTGTCTCCTCTGAAGCAACGCCGGGTTGATGACATACATTCCTGCTTCTCCTGTCAATTATAAATATTTTAGTATTCCAACTAGAGAAAGCTATTCTCAGAGAGCAATGGTTTTTATCTTAAATTGTTCACTCATCTTATTCATTCACGTGCGAGTAAGTAGTCCCATAGTGTTTTTTCTTCTTTTTCTTTCTTTCTTTCTTTCTTTTCTCAACATTCTTTTTTAAGAAAAAT
The DNA here is from genome assembly GCA_039720395.1 of Liquidambar formosana. Lineage (NCBI taxonomy): Eukaryota > Viridiplantae > Streptophyta > Magnoliopsida > Saxifragales > Altingiaceae > Liquidambar > Liquidambar formosana. Next base: position 27,431,571 of record CM077833.1, read on the forward strand.
TAATTAATTAAATTCAAATCGACTTGTGCCACAACATATAAGATTTTATTTTGAATGAATACCATGGGTCGAAAAGCATTTTTCATATCCGTAAGCATTTTCATGAACTCCCTTTTGTTTTATGTAACAAAAGAAACCCTAGGCCCTTTCAAAGAAATTATCACATGGATTTTAGTATAGGCATGCCTTGTCATTTGATAAAAGACCTTAGCAAAGCTATATGGGAAAAAAATCTAGATAGTTGGCAGAGTGCTTCAAGGAAGGTGGTTTGACGGTCTGGAGTGTCACAACACGGTCGTAGGAGAAAATTGTAGAAGTTGAGGTAGCACTTGGGCTCTCAAATGAATAGTAGCTCTAGGTGGCTCAATGAATAGTGGCGCTAGGTGCTCTGATAAACTGTGGTGCTAGGTGCTCTAATAAATAGTAGTGCTAGGTGCTCTGATGAACAGTGGCCTAAAAAGTACAAAGACGCATTAGGGGAGGCCGGGGTTTGCCTGGCCGAAGACCCTCCGATGGTTAAGTTAGTTCTCAACGTCTAGAGAAAGAAAAAAGATATAGAGAAAGCTAGGGTTTTTCGAGAACGGCGCACTTACCTCGTTTGGAGCGAATAGTGTTCCTTTTATAGAAAAGAACTAGGTCTTGGACTGGACTATCATTCTAACTTGACCATAGTTAACTTAGGGTTTTGACTCAACTACAGTTAACTTGGGGTTTCAGGCTTGATGGTCGACAACTGTTCAACCTTGACTTAGTTGTTAGGAGCGTGCTCTGATCATAGCCGAACTTCCTTTGTTAGATCTAAATAACGGGCAACTACGAAGCACATGTCAAACAAGTGACCAAAACTAAGGACCGAACAAAGGGTAGACCATAAGCCGAACAAAACTGTAGTCCAATGACGTTACTGGTGCCGAGAATAGTTGAGGACTAAAAGGTTTATTAATTGAGAATGGATCGACCGAAGACAAGAGTCCACTCTGCCCGAATCCCTCCTTGGTCCTCTGATCATTGCATCAAGGAGATGGTTCTTTGGCCCAAGCATGTATGAACTTAGGAGATGATTCTTTGGCTCAAACATGTGTGGACTGAAGAGATGGTTTGGTGATTGGATGCTTTTATAACCAAGTGCTTGGGTCGAATAAGCCTAGCCCGAATAGTCATTGACCAGACAAACTTGGACCAAACAAATTCGAACCAAGGATAAGGTGTGGTAGTGGCCGAGAATTGTGGGATGGAACGCTTATCGCGCTTAGATAATTAAGGTAATTTACCCAAGCAATCTTTTTTGAGCTTGTTGGTTTGATTTTCTTCATTGAAATAAAGAGAAGCTTGGTTGAACACTTTGTCACGTGTCTTTTGATCAGTGGTGGTTCAGAATTTTCCCACACAGGAGCCATTTATACAAAATTTTATCATAAAAGATCACATAATTCTTTTGCATATGCTTATCCAAATTTAAGCGTTATTTAAATTAGTAGTATGTCTTCAAAATTTTTACCAAGTATGATCAATACATGTAGACCCATTTTAATATAATTTTAGTTAAATATATACCATTATGATCAATATAATAACATGATATATCTTTCGAGGTGTGAAAAATAATTAAAAATTAGAGGAATTCATAGGAAGACGAATGAGGGTGTACATAGACTGACCAATTAAGGCTTTCCACCACTTTTATACCATAACTAGGCACCTCTTAAACAAAATTTTGCTGCTTAATATACACAAACACAAGAAACCCACACACATCTTACAGTTTAAAAGAGAATTTAAGAGTCATAAAGTTAACTAACACTCAACCTCTTAAATCATAAGTTAGTGACTTGATTATTTTTACTTATTGAATGAATAATCTTATATTCAAGTTTATGAAAAAACATTAATATTTAACGGGATTTACGGATATGGGTAAAATTAATAAATTTATGGATTGTCCCAAAAAAAAAAAAAAAAAAAAAAAAAGAAAAAAAGAAAAAAAGAAAAAAAACTCTCTTCGACCGTATAATAGTCACATAATTTGTACACGAGAAAGTAGTTCAATTTCAACGACGTCACACTGATCAACTTCCTAAAAATATTATTTACTTGTAACAGAAAATGTTGAGATGCGTGTTGAATCCTCATCTGCCCTCGTCTGCCGACTGCAGTTAATTCGTCTGTACGTCACCCACCCCTATCCCTCGGATCTCACTCTCTCTCTACCTCTACCCCCATAAAATGCTGCGAGACTCATGGGGCTTATGGCATACGTCCCTGCGCATTCTAGCGAACACCGATGGCCAGCTCCACTCAGCTCAAGTCCGACGCCTTGCTGGAGCAGATGAAGCTCCACCTCGCCACCGACGCCGGCAAAGAACTCACCAAGAAGATCGGCCTCGTCTATCAGATCAATATCGCCCCCAAGGTCCCCCCCCCAAACACACTCTCTTTCTCTCTCTACGTATATGTGTATGTATGTATTCGCCGAATATGATTGAAACCCTACCCTAACCCTAATTTTTTATATTTCAATGGTAGAATCTTGGATTCAATGAGGAGATATACGTCGTTGATCTCAAGAAAGGGGAGGTGACCAAAGGTTAGGGTTTTTATTTGTGTTGTGATTTGTTTTTTCTCGTTGCATCGTCGAATCGATTGAGGGAATTTCGGGTTGTGGTCTTTGATTTTGTACTTGATCTAACGATTTACGTGGAATACATGTTCAATTAAGCAGTGCGGAACCTTGTTCAGTTTGGTCTGATAATTCACATATGGCACAATTTGAAAACTTAGGCTGTGTTTGGATGAGGAATTCTAGGCCGAATTTCTCGAATTCTAAGAAGCAAATTGTACTTTTGGCTAATTTTTAAAATTCTAAGTTGAAATTTTAACTCGGAATTTGGAGGGTTCAAAATGATGTCTGAAAATTTCCATCTAAAGAGGTGGAAACTGTCAAATTCTAATGAAGGGAATTGGGGTAACTTAGACCACCATTACAACTAGCACCACCGCTGCGGATACCCACCACCAAACATTACCACTTCCACCACCACCGGCCATTACCATCACCACTACCCAATATCACCACCTCCCATCACTATTATTACCCATCACTGCCACCATTCACCACCCACTTCTATTGAAACATTCCTATTTTGAAGAAGTTCATCCAAACAAGGAACTTTATAATTCTAACTGTTACTCGTATATATTATAAACCATGATATTCATTATTTTCAAAATTCTGCTGTTTTTATTTTTTATTTTTCCCCTTCTTCAAATTTCTCATCCAACCACAACCTTAGAGATTATATTTGTTTAGCATGTTTTATGTCTTTTTTGTTTGTTCCTGTTTGACATGGTTTAGACAAACAAATGACAAATTGCATGATTGCGTCGAATTATATGATTCATTTTAAGTTTACGAGTTTACCTGTTCATGAATTAATCAAGGAAGTACATTGAATTGTGCATATGCATAAAGGTTCTTGTTGATTGTATCAATCATGCCCTGTTCATTTGGAGTTTAGGGGCATATGAAGGGGGCAAACCTGATGCCACCTTTTCGTTCAAGGATGAAGATTTCGTTAAGGTTGCTACTGGAAAGATGAATCCGCAGATTGCTTTCATGAGGTGCGACCTTTGAATGTGTTCCAAATCTTCTTATTCTCTCTTCCAACACCCCTCCAACCACCAAACACATGCCGGGAAGAAGTTGTTTTTATTCATTTTGTTTGTTTTTGTGTTGTGATGTTTTGATGGATGCAGGGGTGCAATGAGGGTCAAAGGCAGTCTGAGTGCAGCACAGAAATTCACTCCTGATATTTTTCCAAAGCCTTCGAAGATGTGATCGGAGATGTTAGAGAATATGCTAGGGTTGTTTCAATTGTTTCTGAACCATAAAATTTAGACTGGAATTTCACACTTGTATTAGGAAACCAGATATGATCCGACAGTATCTTTACTTCTCTTATGTTATGTATTGCACCTAATATAAAGCTCATGCTCTGATATAAATTTGGGGAATCCTCCTATATTGATTTAAATTGAATGGTTTTTTTTTTCCCCCTCTTCTTCGGGTTATAAGCTTGTGTGTTGTACATATGAAGCAGATTAGATCTTTCGAGCCAAAAAAGAAAAAGAAAAAGAAAAAGAAAAAACATGTTTACTGATCCATCCATGTTTACCCTTGGCCTAAAAAAAGAAGAAAAAAAGGGTATATGGAGGAGGTGAAATTAGTAGGAAGAAAACAAATTTGAGTGCTAAAGACCACCAGGGGGAGCATCCAGGATCTTAACTCGCTTCTTCAAAGAAAAGCCCGAAGCTCTCGTGAAGAAAATCAGCGCTCTGAGTTGCCCTCATGGAGGCTGTGAGACATGTGACAGGTTCCACGGCTTCAGAGGAAGGATCCCATTACCCCATTAGGGATTTAATGAAAGTGACGACTGCCTATGAGTCCGTCAATTTTTGTTTGAGTAGAGGTAGTAGTAGAAAATCGTGTACGAACTTAGGTTTGGACGCTGGTGTGACCCCATAATGTAAAAATCGAAAAAAAAAATAATGGCATGTTTGGTTGTCTAATTCGAAATTAAATAATTTAAGAAATTTTACATAGGGGGTTGAAAGCATAAATCTATCACATTGAATTAAAATATTTTAAAAAATTATAATTATCACTATGGTTGATATTATAAAATCAATTTTAAGGAATTCATGAAATATCATTATTTTGAATTATCACTTTTATTTGTGATGATAACTATTATTTTATTGAATTTATTAATTCAAGATGATGAAATATGCCTTCAATCCTATATAAAAAAATTTAAATTGTTTAATTTCATAAATTTCTAAAATTCTTTTTATTTGTTTATTTTTAAAAATTGAAACGATAATGACACATCCATGCACACATTCAAATGAAATCGAAACCAAAACTTTCTCTAATCTCACACCTTTATTATGAGCCATAGGTATGATAACAGGACAAGATGGGTTTGGGATGAGAAAAACTTCTAAGGAATTATGATATGACGAGGTGGTGTTACAAGCCAATGATAACCAAGCAAAATAAAATTATTAGTATATTTTTTGATCTCATAATCTCATTTTACTTGATTCCTATTAACTTGTGACACCTATAACTGTGTCACAGTTACACAGAAAACTCATTTGTTCGGGACGGGCTGTCCTTCTTCCAACCCCCTTTGCAAATTAAATGACTTATCCATTCCCGTCCCCTTGGCACTTGGGGGTAGACTATAACCGGTAGATGAGGCAGACGGTAACCGGTAATAGTCGGTAACTCCACTTCTCAGAAACCCTAAAAGGTACATTAACACTCAAAAACCGCGACGATCAAATTTCAAAATTTCAAATTCGCGCTCTCCTCGTCCTCAGATCCACGAAACCCTTCACCTAATCACCTTCGCTTGCACTCTCTCTTCTTTCTCCGTAGTAAGCAACAAAATGGGTGGCTCTCACAGTCGCGAAGATCTAGAGATTTCCGACTCCGATGACGAAGAAGAAACCCAAGACAAGGAAGAAGAAGAAGAAGAAGAAGAAGAAGAAGAGGAAGAAAACTTCGAAGACGTCAAAGACGAAGCAGAAGAAGAGGAAAAACAGAGATCTTCAGGACGCAGAGGCAAGGCGACTCCGTCATCCCTCGATGAAGTCGACGCCAAGCTCAGGGCCCTCAAGCTCAAATACCCATCTCAAAACCCGAATCTGAAGAACGCCGTCAAGCTCTATCTTCACATTGGTGGAAACACCCCCAATGCCAAATGGGTCACTTCCGAAAAACTCACTACTTTTTCCTTTATCACCACTTCTCGAATCGACGGAGGCGATGATGATGCTGAAGAAGAAGAAGAAGAAGATGGAGGAGGCGAAGTTTGGTGGGTCTTGAAGGTTGGTTCCAAGGTTCGAGTCAGAGTCGATGCGGAGATGCAATTGAAGACTTTTGGGGACCAGCGTCGCGCTGATTTTGTCGCACGCGGAGTGTGGGCGATGAAGTTCTTTACGGAGGAAGATTATAAGGGTTTTGTCGGTAAATTTCGGGATTGCTTGTTTGAGAACACCTATGGGATCGAGTCGAATGATGCGAATAAGATGAAGGTTTACGGGAAGGATTTCATTGGATGGGTGAAGCCCGAAGCAGCTGATGATTCGATGTGGGAAGATGCGGAAGATAGTTTCTTGAAAAGCCCTCAATCAGCAACGCCCGTGAGAGAAAGTCAGGATTTGAGGGAGGAGTTTGAAGAGGCAGCGGGTGGTGGAGGGATACAGAGCTTGGCATTGGGTGCACTGGACAACAGTTTCTTGGTGAGTGATTCAGGTATTCAGGTTGTTAAGAATTACAGTCATGGAATTCAGGGGAAAGGAGTTTATGTGGATTTTGATCATGGAAAATATAGAGGCAGGTCGAACATGTTACAATCGGTGCAGAAAAAGGCACTTCTTATGAGGGCTGAAACAAATATGCTCCTTATGAGTCCGATGAATGAGGGGAAGCCTCATGGAATGGGGCTTCATCAGCTTGATATTGAAACGGGGAAGGTTGTTACGGAATGGAAGTTTGAGAAAGATGGAACGGATATTTCAATGAGGGATATTACAAATGATAGTAAAGGTGCTCAATTAGATCCTTCAGGATCAACGTTTTTGGGATTGGATGATAACAGGCTGTGTCGCTGGGATATGCGTGATCGCAAAGGGATGGTTCAAGATCTTGCGACTGCAAGTACCCCAGTATTGCATTGGACTCAAGGGCATCAGTTCTCTAGAGGGACCAATTTTCAGTGCTTTGCAACCACTGGCGATGGATCGATCGTTGTTGGGTCTCTTGATGGGAAGATTCGTTTGTATTCGAACAACTCTATGAGACAAGCAAAGACTGCTTTCCCTGGTCTTGGATCACCCATTACTCATGTGGATGTTACCTTTGATGGAAAGTGGATATTGGGCACAACTGATACCTATTTGATCCTTATCTGCACCATGTTTGTCGACAAGGATGGAAAGTCAAAGACGGGGTTTGGTGGTAGGATGGGGAATAGGATCGCAGCTCCAAGATTGTTGAAGCTAACTCCTCTTGATTCACATTTGGCTGGAATGAATAATAAGTTTCGTGGTGCTCAGTTCTCGTGGGTATGTATACATAATCTCTTACTTATACTTTGCTGTCTATCACTCATACTTTTCTTATCTTGCTAGCCTGCAGCTTATTGTATTTAGTGTATTCACTACCTCATCCTGACCATTTAATTTGGAAGTAGGACTCAAGTTGACATTTTTGGACTGAAGTTATCATTGGGTCACTTAGTGCCATTGAATCGTTTCTTGTTCTTCTCTATTATGCATTCTAATTGCTCAAGTATTATGTGCGGTTTCTTTCATCTCATCTTCAGTACATTTGTCTCTTCCTTTCCATGTCTTCGTAGGCATTCTTTAACAAGATATTCTTAACTCAGATGAAATTATGAAACAAATGGGATTTATGTGTGTGACTGTTGACTACATGATTCATAGGTACATTTGTCAGATTCTAGGCTGTGAACTATGTAGATGATAAGGTTTGGTGGTTTGCTTGGTTATGGATGTCTTGTTTGAGACATTTGTAATGAGCTTTAGAACAAAGTTATTAAATGAGAACCCAGTGTTTAGTTTTTGCTGTATATGGTATGATTTTGTCCACAGATTATAGGACCAATGTTCATATGTTGAAGCAAAGTACTCATGTGGCGTGTCATTGAAGAATATTGCCATCCACTGGAAATCAAGGAGACTTGAATGTTCATTGATAAGGTGGTCAACTATTGACTGTTTTATGAATATATCTGAAGTAATTGTATTTGGTTAGCTAAGAAGTTACTAATCCCTGATCAGATTGGCTTTCTTTATTTCCTTGCACTAATGCACCTTGCCTTGATTGCAATGTATCCATTCAGAACAGAATTGCTGATTTGTGTTGCCTGCAGACAATCAGTGTGCTTATTTGTGAAGTCTTAACTGCTTGATCAATTTTCAAATATGAAATGCAAGAAATTTATTACTTTTTTGGAAGAACCCTCTTATCATTGTGTTCAATTTGCAAGTAAAGGATGCCCTATTCATCAATCAAGTATTCTGTTGACTAGCTAGTGTTTTTTTGCCTAAGAGGGACTTGCTGAAGTGCGTTTCTTACTGCTAACTACTTTGGCTTTTCGAAATCTGGTTGATAGGCTTTCCAAATTCTACAGATTTATCCACATTTCTAAAGTCTTTTTTCAAAAAATATATATATATATATTGGGAAGGTTCAAATTATCTCCTACAGAAACTGCTCAGTCCTTTGAATTCTTCGAATTTACCTCATTGGGAGAAAATGTATGTTATTCATCAAATTTTATCTGTTTTCTATGTTGTCTCTTCTCAGTTTTCTTGTCATTATGTTTAAAAACTAATTCCAAAACTCTTGAATTAAAAGAAGGGGTGGCAGTGGGGGGGGGGGGGGGGGGGGGAAGCAGCCATAGCATATACCTAAATCTTCCCCTAGACTGTAATTGTTCCTAATACAAGGAGAAAGACCTCTATGGTTTCACTCCAATAAACATCAAGAGTATTCATATTAGTAAGTTGTCTCAATTTTTATGGCTCTTTTGTAAATGGTGTTCATTCATTCCATCTCTCCTGTTATCTCGAAGTTATTAAGAAATATTATCTTAGTTGGAAGTTTATAGAGTACAAAACAATCAATCTCAGTATTTTTCTGTTTACATTTATTTAAATCAGAGAGGTTTCCTGTCCAACCCATTGAATTGCTTCTGTTTTTTGACTTCTAAAGTTACATTAGTTCCAATTGTTTTACATATTGCTTAGGTCACGGAGAATGGGAAGCAGGAGCGCCATCTGGTAGCAACAGTGGGCAAGTTTAGCGTGATATGGAACTTCCAACAGGTGAAGAATGGTTCTCATGAGTGCTACCGCAATCAGGAGGGCCTGAAGAGCTGCTACTGCTACAACATAGTTCTCAAAGATGAGTCTATAATTGATAGTCGCTTCATGCACGACAAATTTGCAGTCAGCGATTCTCCTGAGGCTCCATTGGTGGTTGCAACCCCGATGAAAGTTCGCTCCTTCAGCATATCCAGCAAGCGATGACAGCTGAAATGCTTTTGTTTGCTTATTCAAATTTTCTTAGATATATTGATGATGTTGTTTCAAATGTTTCTTGTAGTAAGTACTTCAAGTGTATCTTAGATTGTTGTTTGAGTCAGGTACCCTTGGAAGCAATTTCAGGAACGTATGACTTCTAATTGTACTCTTATTTTATAGGGGTTTGTAGATCATGCTGCAATGATCCCCCCCACAATTTATTGTTGTAGTAATTTTTGAAAGGTGCATAGATCGCATGATTCTTAATAGGAGCTAAAAGGAAATTTCTGTGGATCTGTAGGCTGAAAAAGACGTATTATGTGTTATTGTGATATCTTCTTATTTTCTTATATTCAACGTGGTTGAAACCAAGGTACACTAGTAGTCTCCTTTATAAAAATCCCTATATGTTCTGTTTGTTTGCTTAGAAAACATAGGAATGGAATAGAAAACTAGAAATCTTGCGACTGCCACTTAAATTCTGACCTCTTGTAATATTCAGAAGTTTCATTACTCACTGCAACATTTGGTGTGGGCCACCTTAGAGCCGTTGGATTGGAGCTGAATCATGGGTGTACAGATTATCTGTACATATGTAATTTGATGGCCGAAATGGAAAGTGGGATAAGTGGGCCCTTGCTATCATGTTTCTCAGGGATAGATGGTAGCAATTGGATTCTTGGATGTTGTGGAACTTGTGGTGTATATTGTATATGCCTCCAGTTAGGAGCAGTTGATAGAGAGAAGAAAAATGGCCGCTACTGTGGGAAGAGTCTTCCTTGTTCTGCCACATACTTCTTCTAGTTCTTCTTCGTCTTTCCTTGGAAAGAATGTATACAAACCCTCATTGGGTACAAGCTACACGTCGTGGCCTGCTCGACGCTGTGCACGAACCGTGGTTCAAGCACAGGAACGCCCCACGTGGCTTCCTGGGCTCGACCCTCCACCTTATCTCGATGGAACGTGAGTCCCTCTCATTATCCTTTCAATGGGCAAACTATACACACACATATGAATACAGTGTTTGTTTTAATCTTGCTGAAATAGTTTTCTTTTTATCTTTTGTTTTTTATTTTTTATTTTTAAAGTTTGGCTGGAGATTATGGGTTTGACCCACTTGGACTTGGAGAAGACCCAGAAAACTTGAGGTGGTATGTGCAAGCAGAGCTGGTTCATGCTCGCTTTGCTATGGCTGGAGTTGCAGGGATTCTTTTTACAGATGTGAGTGATATGGAACTGTCTAGTTGGCAAACATTTTTTCTGTTTCTTTTTTTCTTTGAAAGTAAAGTTTAGGTCCCCATATTGCTCTACGAATTTGTCTATGCAGTCATTGTGTAAAACAAGATGGACTGATCTCTGATCTAATTCTTCATTTGAAGCTCCAAAATCCCCTTATAATGTGGTCATAATGTTTGTCACATTGTTGATGTCAGTCCTTTTTAAGGTTTTGTGCAGGATATTGGGATAATTCATTGCAAGAATATAAACATAAACTCCTAAAGTCCCTAGAATGCATCTATTTGTTCCTCAATGTTGAATTTCTTTGTATGCATCTCTTTGTAAATGAATGAGTAGCCACTTCTTTCTGATTTAGGAGGATATCGGATTCACTTGATAAACCAGCTCCCTTTATCTTCTTATTAACCTTTGCTCTTCAATCCTCTTTATTTTTCTGAAATTGTTCTATATACTTGGTGATCTTGGAGTACTTTGTCGCAGTTACTCCGTGTGACAGGAATCAGCAATTTACCAGTTTGGTACGAAGCGGGTGCTGTGAAATATGGGTTCGCCAGCACAAAAACTCTGTTCATAGTTCAAATGCTTTTGATGGGGTAGTATTTTTACCTATTAAAGACCCTTAAATTTACCTTGCCAAACTTTTTTGCTTCATCCTTGTAAAACCCAATTTAAAGCACAATTGGTGAAGAAAAATGAGCTAGGCACTCCATATTTGTCACATTATATTTATTGTGGATTCAAAGAACAGTTCCGTTTCCTTGCATTAGTCCTAATTTGTTCTTCTGGCCCCCACTAAATTTTGCAGGTTCGTTGAAACTAAAAGGTACATGGATTTCACTAACCCTGGTTCTCAAGCAAAAGAAGGATCCTTCTTTGGATTGGAAGCCTCACTAGAAGGCTTGGAACCTGGGTAATTTTCTAGTCTTTAGGCCAAGTTGCAGAAGTTATGGCTTATCTCTGAATTACTTTCTAATAAATCGAAATCTCCCTCTATTGGATTATTAAAAATATATAGTTTGATATGGGATTTTGCATGGGATATTGTTCCTGTTACCAACCCCAAATGTATAGCAGGTATTTGCATGGTAGTTGAAGTTGGAAGATGGCCTTTTTTCAAGAAAAATGATTTCAGTCTTGAATTTAACCATTTTTCCTATAATTGACAGATATCCTGGTGGTCCTCTGCTAAATCCACTTGGTCTGGCTAAAGACATAAAAAGTGCTGATGACTGGAAACTAAAAGAGATTAAGAATGGTATGTTTGCTTGATCCTTCTTTGTCTGATGTTGCCTTTCCCTATCACTTCTAATTTTAATTGGTGTTTGAACTGAGTTTTCATTGCAGGACGGCTCGCAATGGTAGCCATGCTTGGTATCTTTGTGCAAGCTTCTGTGACTCATGTAGGCCCCATTGACAACCTTGTGGAGCACCTCTCTAATCCATGGCACAAAACTATAATTCAGACCCTTGCTGGTTCTGGTTCGTAAATGTAAACTGAGGTGGGTCTCTGTCATCAGCCATAACATGGAAAATTGTAAATGACATTACAAACATCATAGCCGCCTCCTTCAATTTTTCAGTCAAGGTTTATGATTAGCAGTTAAGCTGCCAGAAGTTTGGGATCCAAACACTGACTTGTAACAATACCACTCGACGGATCTCGATAGGATGTGCATCTGTTACTTGTCCCATATTGTCCATGAGTATCATAATAACCTTTGGTGGGCAATAAACTTCATAAGAGTGCATGAGATATGAAGGAAGCTGATGCCAGATTCTAATAGAAAACTGATTGTAATTATTTTTTCAAAGCTTCATTTCAGGGTAATTGCTTCAAGTAACCAGTCTGAGCTTACATAACTAAACACAAAGTTGGTGGGTTTGTGTTCATTGTAACCATGTTTAGATCAAAATTGGGTCAATCCTTTAATTTGTCCATGGGAATATGATAATACCCTACAACACCTAACTTACCTCTTTTTTTTTTTTTTTTTTAAGAACCTACAATACCTAACTTAATTTCTATCTATGGTGGGCCAAAGCCGCCATATGAATTGGCTAGAGGACTTCACTCTAGGCGTGGCGAAGTTTGACACGATCTGCAAACACAGCTTGAACTAAACACAAAGTTAGCGGGTTTGTGTTCATTGTAATCATGTTCGGATCGAAACTAGGGTCAATCCTTTAAGGCCAATCCTTTAATTTGTCCATGGGAATATGATAATACCCTACAAGCACCTAACTTAATTTCTATCTATAGTGGGCCAAAGCCACCATATGAATTGGCTAGAGGACTTCACTCTAGGGGTGGCAAAGTTTGACACGATCTGCAAACACAGCTTGAACTAAATACAAAGTTAGCGGGTTTGTGTTCATTGTAATCATGTTCGAATCAAAATCAGGTCAATCCTTTAATTTGTTCATGGAAATATGATAATACCTTATAACACCTAACTAATTTCTATCTATGGTGAGCCAAAGCTGCCATATGAATTGGCTAGAGGACTTCACTCTAGGGGTGGCAAAGTTTGACACGATCTGCGATCACAGCTTGAATTAAACACAAAGTTAGCAGGTTTGTGTTCATTGTAATCATGTCCGGATCAAAATTAGGTCAATCCTTTAATTTGCCCATGGGAATATGATAATACCTTACAACACCTAACTTAATTTCTATCTATGGTGGGCCAAAGCCGTCATCTAAATTTGCTAGAGGATTTCACTCTAGGGGTGGCAAAGTTTGACACAATCTGCGAACACAGCTTGAACTAAACACAAAGTTAGTGGGTTTGTGTTCATTGTAATCATGTTCGGATCAAAATTAGGTCAATCCTTTAAGGTCAATCCTTTAATTTGTCCATGGGAATATGATAATACCTTACAACACCAAACTAAATTTCTATCTATGGTGGGCCAAAGCCGCATGAAGAACCTTCCCCCCTAACAATCTCGCCCGTGACACCCACCGTAGTTTGTCACTATCTTTGCACTTTTAGTACAGAAAAGTCCTAATCTAGCCCGTGGGTCACCTTATTCTGTCAGTCTTTTACTTTCCTTCCCTTTTTTTCCCTTGGCAGAGTCCAGAACCAAACATAGCCTTAAAAGGATACTAACAGTATGATAATATCATTCTCCACACATATTGAGTGAATGGTTTTTGGTTTAAATTAATGGAAAAAAATTGATACCTGTCTGTTATTATTAAGAGGATTAAGGCTATTTTTGGTATACCGGATATGTCGGATTGGATAAACATATCATTTTCATGTGTTTTGTGCTATTTTCAAATAAGAGATATAACTATCCATATTATCCATAAGATAGTTATATCCTCTATATATGGGATATAATAAACCCATCAAGAGAGGTGGTATATTTTTATCCTATGATACTATCTCATTTAAAAATAACAATGAGATAGAAAATTGTTCAAGAGACCGTCTTTCCCACTTCAAACAAGGCTACTAAAGACTTTTTCTTCATTCAATAATCATGTCTTATCCAACCTTTTTATCCAGCATACCAAACATAGCATAAGGGTTTGGGTAGATTCCATCCATTGTAAAAAATAAAAATAAAAATGAAAATGAAAATGAAAAAAAGACAGCCATGAAGATCAATAGTATCCTAAAAGAGAAAGGAAAAAATAAAGGAGGTAACAAGATTAAAAAGTCCGGCTTGCCGGATTCGAACCAGCGACCTAAGGATGACAGCAAACAAACTACAGTCCTCCGCTCTACCAACTGAGCTAAAGCCGGTTACTGCTTACAAATCTTGGATCAGTTTATTACCTAAGTATATTATAATTAAAATTGTATACCCACTTTCCACTACCGGCATGTACCTTCGCATCCAAGTCCCGTATGACAAATTTGGGATTTGAAGATTATTAGGTATAAGAGTAGTTTTTAGTTCACAAGTTATTCAAGAAAAAAGTTGGAAATTATTTTAAGGATATGGCGGCGTTTCATAATTATTTGAAATAATTTAGAAATTCCAAAAATAACTCAAAAGTAATTTAAAAACTATCGAAATATGTGGGATGATTTAGGTTTCATTTGTTTGATGAAAAATCCAAAATAAACTTGAGAAATTTGGGAATAATTCAAAAATTTTGTTACCATACTCATATGGTGCACATATGGATCAGGAGGGATGGAAAATCACTTTACATTAGCATTTGCAGCATCGTAGTGCTAACCTGGCTTGGTGAAGCAAGGGTTAGGGGTCTAGATCTTGACATTGACAAATTAGAATTAAAAAATAAAATAAAAAAAAGATCTTCCTTTCTTTTATATGGCAGTTGTATTTTTCCAAATTCAACATTTTACAATATTACACTTCTCTATCTTCGGCCATGGTGGTATTCAAAGAGCATTTCTTTGCCTCCACACCATCGTATGTATGGACTTTTAGGTGGACTTTGCACAGCATAGGACTAATCTAGATCCAAACCTCAATGGGATTACACTTGGATTACCAAGGCTTAGCACCAAAAAATATAAGCGCATTAAAACTTTCATATTCAAGATAAGCTAATATCAATATCAAAATTTTCTTCCATCCACAGATACGATGCCCTTCATTCAAAGCGAGGAAATTATTACATCAATTATTAACAAAAATTTCCAAGCAAGACAAAGTTTTTCATTTAGAAACCCAATTTCCTCCATTTAACCAAACTCTTGAATACATACACAAAAGGAGTTGAAATTCTGAGCTGCAAGCCTATACATTACAGAACCTCTTATTTTCTTTCCCCAACCAAGCACCAATGACAAGCTTATTGCTCTTCCCACCACCCACCAAACGGTTCTCTTTGTGAGCAAAAATACAATCCAATCAACTTATCATACATAAAGTAATCATCAACATGTACAACAAACTTCTTTCATGTTTAAATCCACTGTTTCTGGTCATTGTGAGAAAAACTGCTGAATAAAGAAAAAGAGGTAGAATCACAACGGCAAAGACAACATATACCTGCGGTGGTGGCATCAATTGACAGTATTCGACTTGGCGGCATTTGATTTTCTTTTGGCCAAGAACATAAGAAATCGTGGGAACAGTGACTTTCTCCTTTTCTTCACACCCTTTGGGTCTGGGGATGATTCGGATTCAGTGTTACTCCCATCTACATATACATCCACGCTTGACACATAATCGACAGGAACAGTGGCATCTGGTACCAAGTTCTTTGACTCGCTTCTGTCCTCGAAGCTTAGCCTGGGCTTTTAATGGCGTTTACCACAAATTGACCAGATTCAGAAGCTTTTCGTCGTTGCTCGTGTTCAGACCTCCACTTTCTCAACTCCTGTTCAACACCCAACTTCCCTTCCTTGGCCTTCTCAGCTTTCTCCCTTGCAATTTCCAATGATTCTTTTCTTGCAGCCATTTCCCGATTAACTTCTTCCAATTTTTCCAAGCTTCTCCACTCAGATTCCTTCGCTACCTCAATTTGGGAGAAAGCAGCGGCTACCCTCATGTTGGCTTGCTCTTCCGCTTCATGGGCCCGCTTGCTTAGCTCATTGTACTCTTCTAAAGAAAGAGTAACTCCTTTGGGTGAATCCTCATCACGGGTGGTTCGAGCTGTTTCACTCTCTTGCAGCGCTTTGATGGCTGCTAGTGCCAACTGCTCTGAAGCCTTAGCAGCATCTATCTCCTTCTGAGCTGCGAGTAATCTACTCTCCATGGTACTTGCTCCAGCCTTTACTTGCTCCGCTTCTTCCTTTGCCCTTCGCAGCTCTTCACGAGCCATCTGAGCAAGTGACTTGGCCCGATCTGCATCTTGAGCAGCTTGCTGTAATTGCTTGGGCAACTCCACCATATTCTCCCTTGTTTCTTTCTCCCTCATCTGAATAAGAGCTATTTCTGACTTCGTCCTGTTTAGCTCAGCTTCCAGAGATGCAACTGCAATTGATGCCATGCCTTCTCTCTGTGTAATGGTGGCAAGTGCCAATTTTTCTTTTTCGAGCTCAGATTTTAATGATGTGGCAGCCACCTTCAAGTAATTTACTTCAACTATTGCTTTCTCAATGTTGAGCTTCACATCTTCAAGTTCCTTCTTCGCAGAAGCAATTGCTGTTTGTATATCAGTGTGAGTTTTCTTCTCTGGTTCCTCTAGCTCACTTTTTGAGCGTGCTTCTCCATCAGTTTCCTGCTTCAATTTTGATTCCATATAAGCTGCTAATTCAGCTTTCAAATCAACTAGCAAGGCTGAAGCAGTGTCTAGTTTTGATTTGAGATCCTTTGCTGACAGAATTTTCTGGTTAAGTCTCTCTAGCTCCTCTTCAGCCTGCTTCAATTCCTTCTCCCAATTGAGAGAATCTTGCTCTCTGGCCATGGCTGCTCCAATTCTTTGTTCCTCTGCTTCCAGATGGGCAGCGTGTGCAGACTCTAAGGATTCCTTCATGGCAATCAGCTCAATCGTCAGTTCTTCCACACTCTTCTCAACTGCCTTGGATGCAGAAACGGCCTCTTCAGCTTTCTTCACAGCCATGTCTTTCTCAGCTACCAAGGAAACATAATCCTTGCGCAGTGTTTCCAATTCCTCTTTTACAGACTTCATTTCTGAAACCGCAGCCGCATGCCTTGCTTTAGCAACCTCAAGCTGTGCCTTAGCTGCAACACTAGACTCAACAGCAATTCCTTGCTCCATCTCTTCTACCCTAAGCTTGGCAAGTTCAGAGTCCTGTTTTGCCTGATGCTCTTCTGTTTGTGCTCTCTCCAGGTTTAGCTTTAGTTCTTCTATGAGTCTCTTAGTGCTATCCAGCTCTTTTAGCACTTGCATTTTTGCATCTTCAGCAGCCTCTGACTTTCTCCTGTACTCAGGAATCTCCTCCTGTGCTTTCTCAAGTTCCCGTTCCACAAGTTTGCGTCTCTGCACAGTCGGATAAAAAATTTATAGTTATTTTCGGTGAACAATCTCTACTTTCAGGCACAATGCCACATTAAATGGAATGTTTGGAAGCCTGGCAGGAAAATAACATATTATTAGTCATTTATGCATATCAATAAATGTTCATTCAGTTTGACATCAAAAATGGGTTTAAAAAAAATAAATAAGGGCCTGCCTATGGGTTCCTAGTCATTCTTGGTTAAGTTAGTAGTCATCTACTTGTAGTTACTAGTCAATTGTATTGATTTGTAGTTATTGCCCATAGCCGGACGTACTAATAAACAGAAAACTAGAACCATTAAACAAAAGTCAAATATCTATCTTATTTCCTTATTTTAAAAATAAAAAATAAACAATTTGACAATGAAACATGCAATGATGCAAATGGCTTAATCTTGTCAGAATCCAATCCAACTCAGTGAATATTAAGGCACAATCTGTTAGTATCTCAAAAATAACTTCTTCTTCTTTTTTTAAAAATTATTATTATTACATTTTTTCTTGGGAGGCAAAAAAGCAGAAGGATAAAAATATTCATGTTTAGTAATGGACTTTAAAACCCTTTTGTTTTTTTTTTTTTTTTTTTCAAGCAATAATACGCTTTTGAGTTGTAGAGGTATGTTATTGCCTTCAAAAACAAACATTGTGCTTTTTCCTTAGAACAATAAGATCACCATCACCAACAGACCAACACTGTAACATCCAACACCACCACTGCTGCTACTGATGGCACCCTGCTGCTCCCACAACTAAAGATGCTACAACACCACCATAATTGAAAGTACACAAGCATACAAGCCTATATTATAAATGAACTATTTTCCTAATAATTGCTATATCTTGGTGATATTAAAGACAAATTACTCTCCTATGGAAGCCCTTTCCACATCTTGAACTAAACTAAAGTCTGAGGGCAAACCATAAGTCACTTATAAGTGGAATCGCCAAGTAGGCATTCAATCATTTCCTTTTTGTCACAAGAGGGATTCTATCCATTCTCTGGGAGGATTCAGTTGGTAGGTATTGTCTTAGGAGGTGTTGATATTTTCTCTTGACCACTCCCCTCCCCTCTCCCAGCATGGGGGTGGGGACCAAAAAAGGACAAAGAAAAAGGTGCTTTCAACAAGTTCAAGCCAAAAGGTGCCTAAAGAGTGTCAGGATCCACAACCATCAGGAATATAGTAAAAAAAACAGCAGAATAGTGATGATAATAAAAACATGGAGGAAAGGATATACCTCCACAGTCTGGGCTCTATGGGCTTTCCAATCAACAATTCCTCCAAACTTGGAAACAGCTTCTTTAACAGATTCAAAAGGTGCTGCTGTATCAATAAGGCCTCTGTTTGCATCAATGTGTTTGACTTGTTTAGAGGGATCGACGGGTTCTGGTGTTTTAATGGCAACACTGGCAACCTTTGCTTCAAGAAGAGCAACCTCATTGGATGGAAGTACATGGTGTTCACTTTTAGAAATGCTTACCTCAGGTGGGGAAGCAGAAGGTATAATCATTTCATCAACATGAACATGGGCACTGTGAACAGAATCACCATCTTGAGATTGCTGACCGTCTAAGGAATCTTGAATTGCTCCGGTTTTAGAATCCTCTATCACTGGCCCCAGATGTTCTGTCTCTGTTTCATTAACCAGTGAGGTTGAAGCCGGAATGTCTGTTGGAAGAAGTTGATCCTGTCCCAGAGTTGGGCCGTCAGAAGCCTCTTGTACAGCTGCTAATTTAGAATCATCCCTCATTTTTGCCTCACAATGAGGTTCTACTTTTCCATTAGTTACTGCGTCTGTTGGAACTCCATTATGAGAATGATCATTATCTTGGGAGAACATAGAGGATTCTGGAGGAGACCTTTCTTCAGCAACTTTCACATCCTCCATCCCACGAAAGTGCTCAGGAGTGCCAAGGAGGGTATCTGAAATCCAAATAAACACAACCACATTAGAAATAAAACATGAGCCAGAAATCACCAGAGAATCATGTCTAATTCATGTCATTCTAAGAAAAACATGGGTAATTCACAAATTTATTATTGTTTGTTCAAGTAAAAAAGGGAGAGAAGTAGTTGAAGCACCTCAAGCAGCAAGAATTGGAACAACTTCAATAAAATCTTCAAGAATTATAATTTAAAACAGATGGGTTGCTGCCAAATGATTTAAGTCGCATTGTTAAATATATGTTATCTCCATCTGTCATTCATCATAATAATGGGACATGGCCATGTTAAAACAATAACTATAATACTAATTAATAATAACAATAATAATAATAATAATTGAGTGCTGTAAATGGAACCACAATTTCTTCATATTAACTCAGAATGTCACAAAGACATCAAGGACTATCTTGCCAACTGTCCAAGTTTTGAAATGGCAAAATCACACATTTTCTTAAGAGTACTGGGAAAAGTGCGGCCTGTCACCTTAAGTTATCGAGTGTGAATCCCCTCTTAAGGTTCATTAATTATAAAGTACTATGAAGCCTCTGATTTCAAACAGGCAGTAATCATATTTAGAGGATAAAATTCTTAAGAAGTCTAATACAGTATATGACTGTATTTCAAAATCATGCATGTACCACAAAAAAAGTTTGAGCTTGCATACTTTCAGAGAGAGAGAGAGAGAGAAAGAGAGAGAGAAAGATTTCAAGGGATCTGCTGGATAATTTTTAAGATTTACTACTTTCTCCTACAACAAGTTGCGAATTATAATGAACATACATGACCTATAAGATAGCAAGGCAAACACAAATCAGCTCAACTCAACCAAGCCTTAATCCGAACTATATGAGCTAGCTAGTAAACACAAATCAAACATTTATGATAATTCAAATAACATGTTTTCAGTTACATAGGTAAAATATACTACTTTTTAATATTGAAGTTGCATATATGCTAAGAAAAGCTACAACATTAAAAAATGCTGAATGTTAAGTTCACATTGGTAAAAATAGGGTTTAACAACCATACCCATTTATGATTACTCAATACACAAATTTACCTAGTATTGTTGATAAGATCATGACTCTAAAAATTTCATAAATTTCCACAAATTATTTTCACTATTAAAAAAGTACCCATATTGGATATAACGATTATAAACCTAATCAAACTTCGTGAAGTTCCATGACATAATTCTATCTTCATAACATCTTCAAATTTTAGCAGAAGTCAAAGTTAACATAAGACCTGCAGGCCACCAATGCTTTCTCCACCCAAACATTAAAATTAAAATTCAGAACATAACAACAATATTGATTTATTTAAATCAACGATAAGCAAGCCCAAACACTTATTATGATTGATTTATGTCATATTTTCTTTCCCAGTAATTGCCATTTAATAGAAGCACTGATCTTTCTTTTTCGCTAGCCGGTTAAGCCATTTCTGTAATCCAAAACATTGATTTCTTGAGGCTAGAAATCAATATTCAACCTCAGACTTTTGTCCCCACAGACAGGTTGATGTCTCACCTACTCACGGACTCATCGTATCCAAATTAAATATATTCAAGCAAAAATTTTCCCTATTAAATTAACTACGCAACCCGCCCTTCTTCCGGCAAGAACTGGCCATCAAAACTTCGCTAATTCTCGGTTTGGCCACCGAGAAAAATAAAAGGAAAACTCAGAATCCAACCGCGGCCACCACAACCCCAACCCCAAATCCAAACCCAAACCATTTACTAAGATTCCAAAACTCTCCTTCATTTTCCTCCAATTTCCCGGCAAATAAACGGGAAAAAAAAAATCACAAAAATTAGGTTCGTTAATTAAAACAGCATAACTCGGCGCACTGGATCCGTTTCCAGGAATTTCTATATAAAACTCGTCCCAACAATAGAAATAAGCAAATTAAATTTAAAAAATTACCAACTCTGCGAATTAACAAAGAGAATTCAGAGAAGTAATCAGGAACAAAATTACACAGATTATTCAAAAAAAAAAAAAATAGCATATACAGAAAAGTATGTGAACAGATAGAAGAGGGGAGAGAGAGAGAGAGAGAGAGAGAGAGAAACGTACCAGGATCCAGCAGCAAAAGGAAGAGACGAGAGACAAAACAGAATCGGTATCAATGTTGTCTGAAAATTCTGACCCCAAGGGAAGAAGAAAAAAACGATTGGAATATAAAAAAAAAAATAAAATGATTTTATAAAACAGGGTGGAAAAAATGAGTTGAGCTAAAAAAAGGAGAAAAGAAAGGAAAAAACGGAAAGGGTACACGTGAGTGGAGCCTACCTCTTCTTACAAACCCGATCCATCTGTACGCTCTCTGCGTTTCTCTCTGCCTTTCTGGGGATTAGATTGTTTCCGCAACAAAAATTATATATGTGGTTTTGTTTCGTTTTTATGGATAAAGTGGAAGTGGGTGTATGATTTTGTTTTCTAACCGGAATCTGCATAATGAGTGTTTTGAGTTTTGACTACAACATGAGAGAGCCGGAGCGTCTCGTGGGCAGCTCAGCTCAGCTCAGCTTTACCTCGGCTATTTTTTTATTTACAAACAAAAATTTAAAAAAAAAAAAGAAAAAACCACCGCCAGGGAAATGAAGCCTTACCGCCCAATGCTCCCAATCCTATGACCATGGGTCATCATTTTTAATTTATCCTTTTATTTTATGGATAATTAATTAATTTTTTCTATTTGCAGTGTATCTTGACCTTTTGCCTCACTCCTTAATTATATTTTTATAATGACAAGTTATTGCCATTATAAAAATTATTTCCCATTTATTTTAATTTTTTAATGATTTCATAAAAAAATAAAAATCACAAAGAATCATTACGTTGTCCCCTTAAAAAACATTATAAAATGGGGTGGCTTTTTAAAGAATGCATTTATTAATGGTTTATGTTATTAGACAGTTTAGTAGCACACTAGCACGTGTGACGTGTGGATGTGTTTATAAAGGAAGGGCACAGACATCTGGAGTGGCGTGAAATGACGAAAGGGCCCTTGTTTGTAGTGCCGTTGGAGGGTTCGGGCCCCATTGTCTATTGTCAGACAACGGAGCAGCTGGGCAAAATGTGAAGCGCGTTAAGATGAGGCGTGTAGCACTCGGGTTTCACGTTTGGAACTTGGAAAGAGTCTGTTCCTGCGTGACTCTGGGTTTTGAAGTCGTTTGATCCCTAGGTGTCGGAGAAGCCACTAGAAGGGTACGGAATGAGAGGAGTCTTACATGCAGCCATCAATCAGCTATCTTATCTTCGACAAAGCAATAGGACTTTCTTTAAATAAAAAAAAATTATAAAATTCTTTTTTAAAGAAACTGAAAGTCTTAAATTTGATTTTTCACTTTCTTTTAAGCGTTAGATATTAATCAGATCTTGTAGCATTTAAAAAATAATAATTATACTACTAATCAAGCTCATTCTAAACAATAATGGATGCGAGGTGGGTTATAACTAGGGGTGTTCGTGCTTCGGTTTGGTTCGGTTTTGGGGTACTTTTCAAACCAAACCATTATACTTCAGTTTTGCTCTTCCCAAACCAAAACCAAACCATACTATAAAAAAACCAAACCAAACCAAACCATAAAAATTCGGTTTAGTTCGGTTCGGTTTCGGTTTTAACCAATCAAGTAGCAACAAATAATTGAAAATGAAAAAAATGACATGCCAAACTCCAAATTAAAACATTTTTAATAAAAGTATTACATTAGCAACTAAAAAAAAACATCAAACATTGTATCAAAATAGAAACAAATTGACATATGTCAATTCAAGTTTAAATCTCCAAGTTAATACATGTCATTATCTCACACAACATTAATAACTAGTTTAATACATGCCAAGCTAAAATAGGAAAAACAATAAGAAACTTAAAATCAACAAATTACAAATTCAAATTTGATATACAATATATAAAATAAAATAATATATATATATATATATATTATATTTTTTGGTTTTTTCGGTTTTTCGGTTTGGTTTGGTTTTTTAAACATGAAAACCAAAACCAAACCAATTCAATTCGGTTTTCTAAAATTGGAACCAAAACCAAACCTAATGACAAAAAAACCAAACCAAATCGACCGGTTTGGTTTGGTTCGGTTTGGTTTTCGGTTTTAACCTAAACCATGAACACCCCTAGTTATAACTTTATCAGGGGAGTCGAAGATTTGAATATTTATTTTGTCATTAGTTATTAATCAAGTTTATCCTAAATGTTCATTGACACAAAACAAGTGATGGTCTCTTTTTTGTTTTAGAAGATAAAACCAAGCTTGGGGTTCAAGCATAGACGGAACTATAGCCAGACCTGGGTGGCCATGGCCCCTCATTTCCATAAAATTGTCAGTACTTCAGATGATTAGATTCCAAGCTAGTACCAAAAAAAGATATTACCTATTAACTTGTTTGATTATCCACATATTACGAAATAATTACTAATTATTTTGTTTTTGGTATTACATTAGCAAGTGGTCACCAAAACGTAATTTACTAGTTTCGTTTTTTTTACACAGCAAGACACAATGAACCAATGGTCCCTCCCCGATCAACACAATGGTTCCTTACATAATCCCTTAAAAGTCAAATAAGCAACTTATACCCAAGTATAAAAAGTTAGAATTAATATATACAAAAGGTAAAAGTCTAAAGTAATTAGCCAAAAACAATCACTTTCCCTTATTGTTTTAACTTCTTCGTTTTTTACGTTGGATTTACTTTAAATCTCTTTCAAACAAAATCTTTGAACACACTAGAGAGTAACGGCCAACAAAGAGCATTTTGCCGAAGAAGATTATTGCTCTATGTATATTAAGGTACATTTTTTGGTTTTTATCTTTTATGTTTTTATTTTTAATTTTTTTTTTTTAAAACCTTCTTTAAATTTATTGCTGCTGTCAACCCCTCTTCTTCTTCTTCGTTTTTTTTTTTCGGTCATGGTTTTAGAGAAGTATAAGTGAGCTCCAATCGTTTACTTCTCATTCAATGTATTAATTTACTCTTGAATCTTAGTATGATTTTCATGCTTAAATGATAAAAAAAAAATTTATTCATACTTGGGCCACCTCTAAAATAAAATACTAATTCTAGTCCTATACTAGGGTTCGAATACTCCTACTAGCAAAAACCTATTCGATCAAACCCCTTCTCAAGTCAGGTATTTTTTTTTTTCTCGTAGTTTGATTAATCAAAACATGGATAAAGAATTTATTGATTCGGAGCCAACAGCAACCAAATTGTCGCAACCCAAGCTAGCCTAAAAGGCGAGTTTTGAATTACATTGCAAGTAACGAGCGTCCCTGAAAAGAAAAAAAAAAAAAAACCCACTGATAATTTTGTCGCAATTCGTTGAAGATTGAAGCAGGACCACCAGACATCCAACAGCAAAGGAGGTCCACAAAATTTGTAGGCACATTGATCGGGATGGCTATTTGGTGGTCCATTAATTTGTTAAACATGCCCTTAATGATAACCCCTGTCTTGGGCATCATGATTCGCCTTGGACCAGAATGTATACCTTGGTCCATTGAACAAGACAAGAATGAAGAATTAGTAGTTTCTTCTACCCATTCAAGTATAGGTAATGAGCATCCGATGATGCAAAACCTCCTCCTAGAATTAATGAACCAATTCTCCGGCCTTGCGGCTCATTGGCGAGCCAAGTAATTCTCAGATGGACCTTTAGGTTCTTTTTTGTATAAAAAAAAAAAAAAAAAAAGAGGCTTGCACGATGTTATTGTTTAAGGAAAATGCTACATGACTCGCTCCCTAATAGGAGGTGGGCCCAATGAAAAATACTTGACATCCAATTATATTATACCAATTACTACAAATTATGTTAACTTGTGTTCCTTATGTTTGTTTAGCTTTTCATTATTTGTTGGCATTGACATGGTGATGAAAATCCTCTATTTCTGGTAGGGTTGGAGTGACCATCAACATTATAAAAATTTTAAGAGGATGGTTGCGGAGTGGTCCGTTTTTATAAAAAAAAATTTATATTTTTCATAAAATCTTGAAAAATGAAAAAAAAAAAGAGGTTTATAAATAAAGCTGAAGGGTTTGCAATAGTCGCCCTTAAATTTTAAATCCTTTAGCCCATTTCATTTACAATCCCAAATTCATTGCACCCTGTTAATCATTGTAAAGAGGAGCCCAATTATGGCCCAAACCTATATACCAAGAGGCCCTTTAATCGAATGTAAGCTGAATTCAAGTGCACTGCATGTTCATTGAACTTCAGGTCTACTATCCACTCGATAACGTTTCTATCTCAAAAGGGAACGGCTACTGCAACCCCCCATTCTTATTACCCCATCCCATCCTTTAGGTTTTTAAGATTTTATGCAAAATATAAAAAGTTTTTATGAGAATTGACCGTGTTGTCCACTAGAAAACATCATTTTGAACAATTTTGTAGAAGAAAGTTTTTCCTAAATCTATCGTTTAAATATATTTTTAGTCATTTATAGCATTTATTTCATTTTTTGCCAAAAAGTCTACCTAAACGATAGATTTTGGAAAAACTTTCTCTTGCAAAGTTGTTCAAAATGATGTTTTTTAGTGGACCAAGTGATCGGTTTTTGCAAAAACCTTTTATATTTTTAATAAAATCTCAAAAATCAAAAGGAAAAGGGTGGGCTTATAAGAATGGGGGGTTGCAATAGCCCGTCCCATCTCAAAATTCACAAGCAGGCCCAATCGCTCAAGTAGTGTGTGGGCTATTACTTATTCCGAGTACAGAACCAAACAGGCTCCTGGAGGAAAGAATTTCAACCTGGAGGAGGGCTATTGAAACCCTTCAACTTTATTTGTAAACCCTATTTTTTTTTACTTTTTAAGATTTTATGAAAAATATAAAAAGGTTTTATAAAAAGTGGCTGCATTGTTAACTATAAAACATTATTTTGAACAACTTTATAGAAGAATTATTTTTCAAAATCTATCGTTTAAGACCACTTTTTGACTATTTACAATTTCTATTTCAAATTTACAGAAAGGAAATTATAAGTGGCTAAAAGGTCAACTTAAACGACAAATTTTGGAAATGTTTTATTCTACAAAATTGTTCAAAATGATGTTTTATAAGAGACCACATGATCAGTTTTAATAAAAACCTTATATAATTTTCATAAAACCTTAAAAAGTAAAAATAAATGGGGTTTATAAATAAAGTTTAGGGGTTGCAATAACTCCCGTCTTTCAACCTGTTTCCAGGGTTGCGGAGAAGCCCTTGAAATTTCATCAAGAAAGCCCATTTTCAAAGAGTATCTGCTCATGACTGAAAACACCCGAGAAACATGATGTTTATTTATGTAACATGAATGGAATTCTTAGAGAATAAATATCACAATTTTTATTTTTTATAGGCACTAAAGTTCTCATAACATTCAGGTAAAATTACTTCACGTTTACGTTCTTCACAATTCCTATTGCGCTGTGTTCGGGTGGAGAAACTCGGAAAAGAATTTGGGATTTTAAAAAAAATAGGATTTTCAAAGTTCATATATTATGTGCGGGATATCCCGTTCAATCACAATCATCCGTGAGCGACATGCGCACGTGTTTTATCCACGAATGGCCGTGATAGAATAAGTTATTTTAGGATATCCTACACATAATCAGTCCTATATATATATACTACCTATAAAGGAGTAAATGTCAACAAAATTTTTGATTGACCTTTATACCCTCATTTTAAAACTTAATTACTTTTTTAACCTTATCCATAATAAAATCCATAAAGACAAAAGTCCTATTATTTAGCTATTTTCTTATTAAATTCTAATTAGGTTTTTAAACTTTTATGGTCCTTTATATTTTTCTTCTAATCAAACTCTCTTCCTTTTTTCATTCCTATATATTTCTTCCCTATTTTTACATTCCAAGTTTTGATTAGCTTTTTAATATATATTGTTTATAAACTCTAATGATCATGAACTACTTGTTAAAATTATAACATATCATTAATATTTAAATAAACCACTACGAAAAAAGAAACAAATAATATTTTATAAAAAAATCACGTACCATAATCTTATATTCCTTATAAGTTTATATTTGTTACAATTACACAAGATACGTAAATAGTTGTTGATATTATTTTTAAACTATTCTCCTTTAATTTTACAAAGTGTTCATCTGTCATAGTAAGTCATAGTTACTACGAGACATGACTGAGGAGAAGATAAATGAGACATGATAGTAGGTGGAGTTCAGATTTTGAATAGTAAAAGAAAAAGTGAGAAGGGGGGAAGATAAATGAGAGAGATAGAGAGTATAAAAGAAAGTAATATCATGTGGAGAAAAACAATAGAAAATAGAAAACAATATAAAAAAATAAGTATTAATTTAAAAATACTACTTTTCATTGCACATTTAATATAACTTTTTATTTTAATTAATATTAATCTCTATCAATTTCTAATTGTTGCAGTGTTTTCCAAAATTTTACTTGTTTACAGATTATTTATTTTTCTCTCTCTCTTTTTATTTATTTATTCATTTATTTTGTGTGTGTTTTTTTCTAGAGAAATTGTATTTTCTTAAATTATTTTACATTTATAAAGTGAGCTACAAAAATTATTATCATTTATGAAAACAACTACAAATCAAGATGGTTCACGTGCAACGCATGTATACACCAATTAGTATATATAAAGGTCATGTTGAAACCCTAAAAGGCTAAAACACCTAGCTTTGAACGAGTGTTAAGGAAAATTGAAACATAACCATAAACTGAATCAATGTCCACATCACTTGAACCGAGTAATACTTTAGGTAATGGTTAACCAATATGAGAGAGATGGAGGTCTACTAATGGTACATGATTTGTCAAATTTCTTCCTACTCCCGGAGTAAAACAATATCTGTGATACCGCTTTTAGGTTGATAAATCAGGATTTTCTCCACCTAATGGGTACCTTTATTCCTAATTTCTCCACCTACTGGTACGTTTTTATTTTTTTTTTCCTAATCTTATATGGACCGTCCTAAAACAAACAATATGTTTGATATTATTTTCTTCTGTTTGTGGAATTCCATAAAAAAATATAATTAGAGCTTTAGTTGGTGCACCTAAACTGGTTTGCTCAACCGACCCTTTCATTTCCCATTTCTTTCATTATCATCCCTAAATTCTTGCCTTTTCACCCAATCATTTTCTTAAGCTTCCCCCTCCTGGCCTTAAGCCCAATGTTGCTCTCCACACCCTCCACCATGACACAAACCTTAATCACATAATTAGCCAGGTGAAGTTCCTTTCTGAAGGAACAGCATTAGTGGTTCTGCACAAAACGATAAATTTCTGGTTAGTGTAAAAGCATATTGGTTGATATATATATGTGTGTGTGTGTAATTTTGATCTGACGGGATTTCTCATATCATTACAACCGTTCGAATGGATGGCCTGTGATGAACTACCGCGTCCACACCAGATTATTAATTTCTCTCTCTCTCTATATATATATTTTTTTATAAAATTCTCTTGGGTATGTTTAGGCCATATTTATCCATACCAAATGACCTTATTTTAAATTGAGGACCCTGTCAAAATTAGATGTGGGCAACTTTATTAAACTAGAGCCCAATCTAACAACCACGTTCTTTGTGGTCACTATTTTGACAAACAAGAGACTTCCTTAAGAGTTAGTACAGGCTAGCGAGACCACTATTCAATGTCGAATAGAGATCCTTTGCCTCTTCATTACGCCTCCTTAATTATATGCCCAATCTTTTTATATAATTGGGCCTCTCATCATTAATCAATTAATACATGAAATCCTACGAAGAGTGTCCCACTAAATGTATACTATTCTCTTAAAGCCAACTAGCTTTAAATATTTTTATGCATTCGATTTCAATTAAAATAAACTGAATGGCGATTATGCTTTTGGATTTTTTTTTCCTTTTTGTTTAAATTTATTATTATTTATTTTTTTTTTTGGAGTAAGTTTCAATGAGAAAGTTGATAACATTCAAATGATTGATCTTTTGAGGTCTCAGGAAAAAATGGAAAAAAAAGAAAAAAAGGGAAGGATTGATCTTTTAAGGATGGAAAACGGAATATATGCACATAATGAAGACAACAATATAGTTGTTCTCCAATCATTTTCTATGATATTGATGTGACTCATTCAAAGAATCTCTTTTCATCTATTATATATATCTACTAGCTTCAATTGCACGGATTAATTTATAAAAAATAATATTATTAACAAATTAGAATTTTAACACAATACTTATTCTCTAAAATAATAAAATGTATTTGTTAATATAATATGTCAATTAAATTTAAAAGATATTGACAAAAGTAAATTAAATAGTTCAATCAAAATAATCTTTGATGTCATGTTAGCGTAATGTATTACACAAAATTTAATTATACTTCCAAAAAAGATAAATTATTTTGAAAAATAATTAATTTAATGGTGGAAACTTGTAAAAAAATGAAGTAACTGACACATTATGATATTTGGTGAAAAAATATTAAGACTCTCTAGAGTCTAACCCATCCCACAATCATGGTCTTAACATGTTAGTATATACCAAAGCAAATATAACTATTGAAAGTGTCTCGAAATCCGACCATGCATATTGTAAAATGCATGACAATGATGAATCTTGACATTCCATAAGATTTTAAGTGGGTTTCACAAAGAGTGAAAAAGCATAGGGAAAAAGCATGGGGAAAAATATCAAAAATTTATTTGAGATTAGAGAATAAAAAGATGAGAGAAAAGTCTAGACTAAGAAAGAGAATAGGAGAAAAAAATTAGAAGGAAAAGAAACTAAGAGAAAGTATAAATATTTTCAACTTTATGTAATTAACCATATTGAAGAATTTTGATTAAAATAGATTTTTTTTTTTTTTTTTTCGTGTCGAAAGCAAATCTGGAGAATTTGAAGATTCCTGCGGATCGTGTTTTCTTTTTTAAACCTCATTTCCTTTATTTGTCTTTCTTTTTAATTATGACTATTTATAGTTTTATACATTCAATTTTTAAGAGGGGAAATTAATAGGCATAAAAAAAATTGAGAAATATAGTATAGTTTATTAAGTTTGGGTTGAACATTGTATAGTGTGGATTTTTTAATTCTCCAAAATAAAACAAAAAGATATGCAGTGAACACCAAGTGTCAACTTCCCAACTTGATACCAAATAAAAGAAGTTAGTAGTCCTTTTAAAGCACTTATCAAGTCAATTTGTAGTAAGTTGACAAACAATATTCTTTATTTGGTATTAAAGTTGGAAAGTGATTACTAAAGATAATTTTCCAATAAGTCACTAAAAGTAACTTTTTGGAAAAATTACATTTTAGTAACTACTTCCCAACTTAATACGAAGCAATAGAAATTAGTTGTTATTTTGGCACATATTTGTAATCAATTTGTAGCAAGTTAACAAAAAATATCTTTTTTTGGTATTAGGTTGGAAAACCGTTACTAAAACGTAATTTTTCCAAAAAAAAAACTTTTTGGATGTCACCGTTTCAGCATGTGAAAGGTTAAAAAATAAATAAATAAATAAACAACAAAACAACAACAACTTATGTTGACACGTAGCACACAATAAGGCACCTTTCCTCCGTTTTATAAATATAATAATAAATAACGGAAGGTCGGCCTCTTGTAGCAGTGCGCGTCGCTTCTTTCTTCCCCTTATTTATTTATTTATTTAAATCACATGCATGCTCGACTGTAAAATAAAGCAAACATTTTTCAAAGTAGTGCCACGTGTTGCTTCACATGCATGCTCAACAATAAAATAAAGCAAACCTTTTTTAAAACCTTACTTTTTGGTGATCATAATCCAACTTAATACCAACAAAGAATATAAGTTGTCAACTTACTACTAATTAACTATATACATGTGTGACATGACTACTAATTTCTTTTGTTTCATATTACATTGAAAATTAATCACTAAAATGTAATTTTTTTAAAAAGTTACTTTAAGTAACTTTTGAGGACATTGTTTTTTTGTGACCACTTTCAATCTTAATATCAAACAAAAGTTATTCTTTGTCAACTTGTTACAAATTAATTATATATGTGTTTCAAAATGACTATTAAGTTTTTCTTTTTTTTTGGTATTAAGTTAGGAAGTGGTTATCAAAAAGTAATTTCTCCAACCTTTTTTTTTTTGTATTCTTTTTCTGTTTTTTTATACTTATTTATCTCATTTCTCAAAAATTGAACGTATAAAACTATAAATAATCATAATAAGAGAGACAGATAGAGGAAAAAATGATTTTAAAAAATAAAAACGACTCGTCGGAATCTTCTCCCGATCTGTTTTCAACAAAAAAAATATTATTTTAATCAAAATTCTTCAGATAGTTTATTACCTAAAATTGAAAAAATCTATGCGTTCTTTTATCTTCTTCTCATTCCCTCTTTGCTCCTCCCATTCTCTAAACTTTTCTCTCTCTAAACTTTTCTTTAATCTTTTTATGCTCTCATATCAAACAAATTTTCAGTACTTTTTCCCTTGATTTTTTACTCTCTATGAAACCCACTAAAAACCCTTATAAAAGGTCAATATTCATCATTGTCATGCAGTCTACAATTTACATTATTAAATTTCGAGACACTTTCAATAGCTATACTTGCTTTGATACATACCAAAATGTCAAAACTATGAACGTGAGATGGGTTAGGTTCTAGAGAATCTTAATCTTTTTCTACCAAATACCATAATGCATTAGCCCTTTTTTTTTTTTACAAGCTTCTATTATTAAATTAATTGTTTTTCAAAATAATTTATCATTTTTGGAAGTATGATTACATTTTGTGTGATACATTACGTTAACAACACACTAAATACTATTTTGATTTAACTATTTAATTTATTTTTATTTTTATTTTCTAAATTTAATTGACATATTATATTAACAAATACATTTTACTATTTTAGAGAATAAATATTTTATTAAAATTATAATTTTCTAATAATATTATTTTTATAAATAAATCCGTGCAACGCACGGGTTTTGAATCTAGCTATTAATCTATAATAGTTTCAATTTGGATAGTTTCCAAAGAAGAAAAAAATTTCTTCACTTTCGATTGAAAAAACTAAACAGTGCACAACGAGAGGTCAGCTACTTCTGCAACAAATCCGCCGTGGAACTTATGGGAAAATCCTTAGCTGAACAATATCCTCTAATCCCCGATTATAATTAAAGTACAATTAGCATAACGGTCCATCTTTGTAAAAGGAAATGGAGGTCCAAAAAGTTGGTGATTCCCCTTTAGGGATGTTAGCCCCGAGTCCCGACAATCTGACATTCTCAAAAAAAAAACAAAACATCACGAAATCATTTTCATTACATTTAGTGCCTGTTTGGGATAGCTTCAGAGTAGAATCAGAAGTTGAATCAAAAGCTGAATCAGAAGCTGAATCAGAATCAGGGGGAAGACAGCTTAAGTAAATTGGCCTCAAAATCTCTTTTGGGCTTACAATCACTTTTCTCACCTTTTATCCAAACACTCTTAAAAGTGATTATGGGCCATCAGAAGAGATTTTGAGCCTCCCAGAATCTCATCCAAACAGGCACTTAGGCATTTAGCCCTGCCCCTCTAGCCACATTGCCGCATAACCAAACCAAAAATGCATATTGGCCGGTCTCATTATTTTTGAGAACTTCAAAAATTAAATTAGATTAGATTTAATTTATAATTGTTATTTGATTTTTAAATAAACTAACTCATAGTTAATTTGAAAAAAAAAAAAATTTGTGTTTATATCTTGTTTTCAAAACAAAATTGAACTGTTTAGTAAAAAAAAAGAGATTTATCAAACAGTATGAAAACAAAATTGACCAAACTTATCTTTAATTGGCTACGTTTTCAGGTTTGCCAAACAATCCCTAATTGTACAAAATTGCATAGCCACAGGCATACATCATTTTTCTTGATAACATAAATAAGAAATTCATTAGATCAACATAAATCTAAATTAAAATTTGAACTTAAAACTTTCCCACACACACAAGAAGGGGAAATGTAATTAGGTGCACGAAACCATTTGCGGGCATACATATATCATTAAACTCGAACAATTTAAAATCCCTTGCAACTCCCAATCACTGCATGCGCATCATTTCACGGCTAGTATGGTTTTGTGATAAATAAAAATCTATTCACTCATAAATTATATTATAAAGCCTATATCTCATAAATCGTTCTATGCAACCCAAAAAAAAGAAGGTACATTTAAAAGGGAAAAAAAAAATTGCAATTCTGATCAAAGGAGCCGTCTAGGATCCGTAATGTTGATCCTCCAATATTCGCCACTCAACCCCATCTTCCTGGACTGCATCCTATCCCACTCCAACTCAATCTTCCTCTGCGGCGTCAACCCACAACACTTCTGTAATCCCTCATCCATGGTGTCATAAAACTTCCACCACCTCCGGTGCGCCACGTCACTCGCATACACACGTTGCTTCCCTATGTCCCAGTTACAATCATAGTCCCTATAACAAAGCCACGGCTTCAGTCCTAAGTAATGTATGGAATACACTTTCGGAGGGTCCGACCCGAACAGCTGGTTCTTCAACCCGATCTCCACCGTACTGTTTGACCAAAAATTCTTCAAGAAGTTGACTCTCCTCGGCAACCGGTGCCACCACACGAAAACCTCGTTGAGGAACCCTTGGTCACCGCCGTTGTACGACACGATGTCTTTCCGATGCTCCATAAAGAGCTTGAAAGTGCAATTGGAAGGTTCTAGAACCATGATGCCGGAGTTGAAGATGGAGCCGTCGTTGCCGGTGGCCGTCATTTGCGGGAAGTGGAAGAGGAGGTCGAGGTTACGGAGTACCATGATGTCGGCGTCGATGAAGATGACCTTGTCGTAGTCTGTCATCTGCCACAGTCGGAATTTGCTGTAGTTGTATTCGTTGTAGGTGCCTTTCTCAGCCCTCGGGTTCCGGATCCTTTTGATGAATCGGATCGTCCACCCGGCTTTGGTGAGGGCGTCGCGTTTGGGGAAGGAGATGGACCTGTCCATGAGGAGGATGAGGTCGCGTTTGGTACCGCTTTTGAGGAGGCTCTGGGCGAGAGTGATTGCGCCACAAACGTAGGCTTCGGAGGAGTGGATGACTGTGACGTAGGCTTCGCGTTTGGCTGTCCTTGTGGGAGTTTGGATCTTGGAGAGATCGTAGGTTTCGTCGATTCCTGCAATCAATTCGTTGTCAGTTGTCGCGCAAGGATTTGGTAATAGTGTAAAAAACTCCATAATTGTGCTGGTGTGATCCAAGTTTGAAGCTCAGCAATAAATCCACTACTCCAATTATATTACAGATATGTTGGTCCAAATTAGAAAACAAGTTTAATATTAAGAATTCTAATCGCCACATGATGCGTTGAATAAGGTGAAATATATAAAGTCTAATTATGAGACTATAAAAAAATATGAGACATTATAAAATAATGTCTAATTCTCAGAAAGTATAAAAAATTAATCTAATGCATGTGGTGACTTCATGTTGGGATGCTAGCTAGCTCCCTCATAAGATTACCAATCGTGAATTATAGAAGCCAGTCAAGGAGATTTAAGAATTTCTGGAGTGTAGGAACTTTTCTAAAACCGTGACTTTGTGCAGTTTAATATAAATTTCACAGTCGGGAAGACTTGTTCCTTTATCAATTGGTTCCTTCCTACAAAATACAAACTATTATATTAACAAATTTCAGAACTTTGAACTGTTTTTTTTTTCCATATTTTATAATGTGGTCCTGAATTGATTTCTCTAAATAATTACTCCGTAAAAGAGTTTTTTAATTCATATACATCTTGCCACTTGGGAGAAAATAGAAGAAAAGAAAAGGAAAACGCAGCGAGTTTTGGGTTGTAGTGCTTTCCAAAGTCCAAACAGGTCACTAAGTCTTAGGGAAGACCATTTCTCCAACCGAAAGAGACGGACGAAAACTAGTTGGCAATAATTACAAATCATATCATGTGGTCTAACGGTTGAGGCGCCTGTAGCTCAGTGGATAGAGCGTCTGTTTCCTAAGCAGAAAGTCGTAGGTTCGACCCCTACCTGGCGCGATTCTAACCCAATTTTTTGGTTCCCACCCACTTTTGGAAAAATGTGGTAAAAAATATCGGTCGAGAAACATTTTCAATTTCCCTGTTAAGTTCCATAGAAAGTTTTTCTATCAAAACAAACACAAACCCACAATTATTTCTCATAACCTAGTTTCTGGATAGAAAATTTTTTTAAAAGAAAAAAATTATTTCCCTCTAATTTTTATAGCTAACACCTACGGTCACATAAATGCAGCCATAAAGAAAAACAGCAAAAGCTCCTAAAACTGAAACTATTAGAAGTGTAAAGCCATAGATACCTTCTCCCCACAAAGGCATAGCCAATTTACAAGACCCAACCGGCAACGAAACCTTCTGCTCCAACCTCGCAATCGCCGGCTCATAAAACCACCAATCACCTTCCCGTCTCACCAACTCCTTACACGGGAACAACTCCAACATAGGCCTACACTCACTCAACAACACCAACTTCGTCCTCCAATTCCAATCTCTCTTCCCTTTCTTCACTGCCAAATTCGCTGCAATAAGATTAACTTGCAGCCTAAACACGTCTCTCCCCCACCCTTCTTCCGGGTACTTGCATGGCAATTTCACCACTATCATGTCCACGCTTCCATACCTTCTAAAATCCGGCATGGGAATTTCTGGGCACGATGGGCCGTCGATCTCTTCCTCCTCGTCGATCCATTCTGGAAACAAATCTTCCCATTTGAAATACTCCGAAACTCGATCGAAATAAATGGGTATCATCTCTCCATGTATTTTCCATTCACTTGTATCCTCGTCTTCCATATTCACCATTCCAATCTTCATACCTCTCCCCATTTCATTCATGAAGCTCGGTTTATCCCTCTTGATCATTTTTCCCTTTGGCTTGGAGTGATCGGCTTGTGGCTCTTCCAGGACCGCCTTCATCTTGACCCCTTTGTCCACCTACAATTAAAGCATCAAAAATGGTTACCACAAAAATAAAAAATGATGACTACATATAAAAATGTCAAACACTTGTTGAATCTTTTCTAATGCAATAATGATGATTATATAAAGCCGGCCGGCTCACCTTACCTTGTGATGGCACTCGCGCAAGGAGCACCTAACGAGGGAGGCGGCATTCTCGTGGTAGGCGGACAAAGATGGCCGGAGAAGGAGAGCAGCATAGACAAGGAGGAAGAAAGCAAGGAAAACCAGGTTGATTCTGATGACCAAAGATTTTGAAGGAGTGGCCTTCATCATCTTTTGAAGAAACAAATCCTTCATCTACCCTCTAAAGGCAAAGGTGCTGTTTCATAAAAAAGGGGACTTGTATTTATCTACCAACCTTCGGTTGCTACAATATATATATATATATATATATAAATGTAGGATTAGTTTAATCATAATGATGATTAATCAAGAAATATTAGGAGGGATTGGGCTGTAGTGGTTAGGGTGAATTAGATAGAAGGCGAAATCGGAGTAAGATTAAAAACAAGTGAAGCCATCCACAGAGGTCCGCGTGTCGTTTCCGTGTTTTGGATTTCCTTTGCTTTGGGACAAAAGGGTCTGGAGCAAATGAGGCTTTCTATTTCACTCCCCATGCTGTTGGTGTTAATATTTCTAGAGACTTTATTTGAATTCCCCAATATACCCCTCCTTGTCTCTAATTTATAAAATTATCAATTATCAATGTGTTTAGTCTTTTTTTTTTTTTTTTTTTTTTTTTTTTTTTGTTGAGAAGCGAAAGAAATTCTTTACCAAAAGAAAAAGAAAAAGAAAGAACTTAAATCTCACCTCACCTTTTTTAAAATATTGTGGACCTGTATCAAATTTTTTTTTTTTTTTTTTTTCAATATAAAATACTCCAGCAAACCTTGAAAGTTAAGTTCCATCCCCAAAGCCATGGATTGGCAGGATGGGCACAAAGCTGTGGATTTTCCAAATTACATATGATTCCCTCCTCATTTTTTTTTTTTTTTTTATAAATTTTTTTTAATAAAAGAATTGTAGAATATCTGATGACGGCTGGCCAAAGTTTGTTGGATAGGGGCTAATTACCATTAAATAGTTTTTTAATAGCCAGGGCAGGGGTAGAATGGTAACAATGAGAATTATCTTGGGATACCTAAGGGGCTACGCTAGGAATATTGAAAGGAACGTTTAGGCAGGCCCGCCAACCACTCTTCGGTTGCCAAGTCAATTTCCTACATGCAGCGAAATGTCGCTTTTATTCGTTATGAAATCCTAAGGCTCCACCATAATTAAATGAATAGATATATGTTCCTATTACTATTATTGTTTTCTCCATTTTTTTTTAATGTCTTATTTATTTTTTTTAATCTTTATTTAAAGATATATGAAAAAGGGGCTTTAGGTTGGGCATCACACCTCAAACATATATTGATTAGAAGCCATGTTTTTGCACGACCAATGTGGGTAGTTTGGTACACCGTCAACAATTTCACTCTTTATGTCAACCGCTCGATGATTAGGCCATCAGGGAGTGAGGGCCCATCAAATTAGGCATATGATTATGTAGGTTATAGGGCCTTATCCTAATTGCATGGGCTACCCCGAACAACAGAGGTCCGTTATCGACCCAACCGAAGCAGTCCTTTAAACAGGATGGGTTTAGCTGGCCTTGACTATGTGTTCAAAATTTCCTCCCTTCCCTTCTTTCCTTTTTTTCCTTCTTTTTTTTTTTTTTTTTTTTTTTTTTGGGATGGGGTGGGGTGGTAAAAAGGTTCATGTTTTCTTAGCTCCGATGAAAACACTACTCTTTCCAATCATTTTCCCAATCTTTTTTTTTTTTTTTTAATTGACATGACAATGTCACGTTGGCACGCTAAATGCTATGTCATTATGGAAACTTTGCACAAGGATGGTTTCAGACTCTCTGGATGTAATCGGAAAGAAGATTGTTTTAATAGTAGTAGGAGTGTTAATGTGCTATGGTAAGTAGTAATACCCAAAAAATTAAACAAAATTAAAGATTAAAAAATCAAGAGAGTGCTCCGGCAAGCATGAGATTTTCTCGAACCAATCACAGTAATTTTGTACTGCAACGGTTAGAAATCATCAGACCAATTAAAAATACCCTCTGACATCATGGATGATGCGATTGCCAAACCAAATTTGCCACTTGGTTTTTGGCAGGAGTCAAGAGGGCTGTTACAAAAACAGCATATGAGACTTCAAAGTCAACAATTTTTTGGTGAACAAATCTACTCTATAACGCTAGGCGAAAAAGTTACAGATAAACATGTTGATCTCATGGATCACAGCAAGTTGGGCAAACCATAGAATCGCTACATTAAGACAATCCTAAGTTTTAACAAATAATCATTCATCGGTTTGAAATGGTTTTATCATAGAAATGATGGGTGGCTTAGAAAGGGGCATGTCATATCAGTTGCCATATACATTCATGCGAGAGTACAGCTGATATGAAATAATCCACAATAAAGCATCAAAGGCTCATTAACAATGCAATCCCCTCAACAAGGTCTTGTCCTACAAAGGGCCATGGTGTGGCACTAGTGTTTATTCGAAGGCTATTGCTATTTAATGTGATCATTATCAATTAATACAATCTCTAGAAAACAAATTGTAGCAAAATGATTAAACTGTACAGATACAGCATAGCCAGTCCCCATAAATAAAGTGTCCAATGTTGGCATTTTACTGACCTTTACCGAATTGCATGTTACTTGTCCCATTCTTTTATTTCTTAAAACTGATAATGTAGCCCTTCTTTGTATCTTTGAGCCGCTCCACACAATTATCTGAATATCAAGAAATTCATTTTCTTAGCACAGAGAGAGAGAGAGAGAGAGAAAGAGAGAGAGAGGTTTCCTGTTTAATCATAATGTCTGACCTGATTTATTATGAGCCTGGATACATGCAATATGCTTGCCTGCTTCTAAACTTTTCATATGGTCAGTAGAAATTACACATCCGGTGTATCATGCCTTCGCCACTTCTTGAATGTGTTGAGAATGGCTCTTACCAGGTGGAATGAATATCAGATCTTCCCAACCTGAGTTCTTCTCACTCATCTGCAGTGAACAAGAGAGAAATTACTCACATATTCCGCACTTAGTGAAAAGAATAACGCATACAATTAATCCAGTGATCAGAATGTCACCTCCATTTTTTTCAGAACATCTTCCAAACTTCCCACCTGTTTAAACATATGGTAACTAATATTGAGTAAGCATGAAGCCAAGAATTACAGAATCCATCCCCACACTTTCTTGAGAACAATTTTAGAGGAAGCACAGATTTATAACCCCCAAAATTACATAAAATGAAGGTAATCATGGTTTAAGTGGGATAAAGTGAGAATTTTTTATCCTGATGGATCTGAGAACTCCTAATTCCCATAAGTTCACTGAATTTTGGAAGATAAAGAATTTATATATATTTTTTTAAACCAAATTTTTCTGAACCTTCCTAACAGAATATTTGTACAGATCACTGTTTTTCTTTTTGCCTTCAACAGATTTTAATTAATGTTCATTTTTTAATATTCAGATGAACTGTTCTTTTAACGGTGGCTTGAAAATAAAAAATGAAACCAAATAAATTCGCAACATTTATTAGATCACTCCTTAATTACAAATTTCATTCGGGTTATGATTCTCAAATGAATTTGGACCATAAAAAAAAAAAATTAAAAATTAAAAAATAAAAAGCTCCAAATTTGAAAACAATAACCATTATGTATAGTAGAGCATTTATTAGTTGTTTTTTTTTTTTTTTAGGTTGAAATATCACAAGTATGTGCCTCTTCTGAGTATCAATTGCAATATCTTGTATCTACTAAATTTCTCATTTTTTTATTTGTTCACCAATAATGCTAAAAATCTGTAAAAGAGAAAGAGAGGAAAAAGCACAGCAGGTCGTGTTACCATAATGTGTTGAGAAACACCTGGTCCTCTTGATGCCCTCGAAACCTTTGACAGTTCTTTTTCTATATCTTCCTGTACTAGTTACAAGCAAAAAATAACCAACAAATTATACTCATAACTGCAATACGAAGTGTTTTTAACAGCATAACACTGTCCATAAGGAAACTCAATGGCACAAACCTTTCGGAAGTATATTGGGCAGTAGCGTTTGTTTTTCCTCTTCACGACCAGAAGATCTGACTGCAGATAAAAGAAATGTACTAGACTATGTGACCAACAATATTACAACAAAACTAATTCAGCACTACAGTAAACCCAATTCACACGTAAACACAAATACACGACACAACTGCAGTCACAGATGGAGCCAAGTACTTGTATGAGAGAAAAAATGGTGCTAATATGCTGGAAAGTAAATAAGCATACCTGAAAAACAGGAACTCCATCAAACCCGCTCTTGATATCAGAAGCTTTCAGCTGGTAAACATGGAATTCAAATGTGAGTCAAGGTTTTAGTTGATGCAATCAGATAGATATGAAATTCTTCATTTTTAGATGCAGTAGGTATGATAGTGTCAATAGCTGTTGCCGAACCATTTTCCATGTGGTACCAGGGGTATCTATCTTGGCAAAGCCTCCACTTCTAAGCATCCATATTCCATACTAAAATTTGACTCCTAGTAGCCTCATTGCCCTAGTTCATGTTTAATAAAAAAAAAAGCACCCCACTATCTAAAATTTTAATTTTAAAATTTTTTTGAGAATTCAAAGGATGTCATTTGCATGGAATAAGTCCAATATGATAACTGTCGATGTGACAGAAAACCCAGTGCAGGACACTACACTTGGCACATCCAATCAGGACACCTTTCCCTTTACAAAAAAAGAAACGTAAAGGATCCAAATACTAGCCATATATACAAAGTACAAGCATATACATATGTGCTGTAAATAACTATAAAACATGTTCTTTTGCGAATTCCACATTTGGAAGCATGATTATGCAAAATGTTCAAAAGATACTTTCTGCAAAATTTGGATGTTCCAAAAGCTAGAAGAGGCCAAACAAACAAATTTTGCAAAAAAGTAAACCTTCAATTTAGTGCTAAAGAAGCACCGAATTTTATTCCTAACAAGAGAAAAGATTTTCCATTTTGCATTGCTTTTAAAAAATTTCCATTTTCAGGAGTATGCATGTATTCTTTACAATGTCAAATTCATCATTGAGCAACATCTAGTCAAGGAAATATAAGGTGAGATATCAATAAATAAAGTGGAAGGGTCTTTTTGAGAGATGAAACACACATAAGGCTACTTAAGTGGGGATTATTCAAGACTATAACAAAATGAAAGGGATAGCTACAATTTCAGTAAACCTATAAAGTACATAAAAATAACAGCCCTCTCTTGTTTCCTTCAAGGCTTAAAGTCATCAATGGAGAGTTTATCAGTATTAAATCAGAGTTTCACAACAAGAAGAAGCCACAACAGAGTGGCATTCACAGTGGTGATGACATCCTCTGACCAATAACCTCTCTCTTTTTGGCTCGGAGAGCCCAGTGACGATGTGACATGTCAATGTACTTACAATTTAGGACAGCTTTGTCATCTCACTAAAAATGTGAAAAGAAATGGATTACAATATTGCCATTGTTTTAACTGGAATCATTAAAAAGTGCTGGTAGTATGAAGTGCCATAAACATCTCAGATTGAGTCAACTCTATCAAACTAAAGACATAAGATGTCACCCCCTCATACAGAGAACAAACCTCGAGCGCATTCTTTATTTGAACAGGATCAGGCAAAAACCGGAATGCAATTCCTTCAACCTTCAACATATAAACCTATAAATTGGAAAAGGGAGGTGCAGATAAGAAAAGCCAAATAATATTAATGAAAACCTCATAATATAAATTGATACTTAAGGAAATAAATTATACGAATTTAACTGGATAGCATTACTATACACTTTACGCTAAAAAGAGGATGCATGACTTATGGCCTTCTTTACATTGTCACATTCCAAGGTAATCTAATTGTTGATAATTAATTCCTTTCCTTCCTTAAATTATAATTAACGTTGAATAGCAGCATTCATCTATTTATAACCTCTTATTACATTATTCTTACAACCACAGTAGAAACTAATAACTTTCCAACATCGGCAATTTCTATAGCATTATGAAGTCTTAGAATATATCCCACCTATTACTTCAAATATTGGTTAGTTCATTCTCTAACTGCAGATGATAGTTTTCTATAACCTTCCCGAAACATCGGACAGTCAGCAATAATATATAAACATTTAGCCAACCATCGCAACCATAAACTCCTGATTTACCCCAGTTCAAGTTGTTGCCCATTTTGATCTCTTGGGTGTGTTCATCCCACTGCAACTGATATTGATCTAACACCTGAATCCTGTATCATAACTGAGATTATTGAGGTTTTGAGATTGATTAGTTTACAAGAGACCACATTAATCATAGGCAACTGCCACATTGTGACATTGTGGCCCAATTTAAGTGTGAAAAATATGCTAGACGTTCTCAACGGGGGGATAAATTGCCGGGGAAATAAATTAATATATTGAAGAATCCGTGTTGTTCTAAAATGAACTCTAAAAATCTATATATAGAAGAGGATAAAGAAAAAAATCCCAATCAAAACGAACACTCAACTCATATTGACCAAAATGAAATATAGTGCATCTCAATCTCATGTAAACCAATTTAAAAAGCAGCAATCCTAAACCACAATACATATTCATGTTCGAAACTTCCAACCCTACCCAGAACAATATAACATATTCATCTTCCTATACTCCCTCTCAAACCAACAAGGGTAAAAACATTCAACAGTCTGCAACAAATTATGCATATGAAGAAGCAGCATCGACACATTGATGCCACCTCTGTAAATGTAGCATATTTCCACTTCGGGACTTAGCACCCACCGCAAATTTTTAACTAAATGCCTGCCAAATGTACAACTACATCCACCTCCTTAACACGGGGTTCGAATTTCAAGCCATACAGGTAAGCATTCACATTACTTTCGAACTTAAGATTCAATATCCATACATTGTAATGGGGACACAGACTGAAAAACGTTTCCAATGTAATCTGTAATTAGACATCTTCCCTCTGTTTGGTTCGCGGGGAAGAATGAAGGAAAGGAAAATTAGAGTTTAAGCATCTTCCAATCCTTTTTTTTTTTTCCTCTTACATTCTTTACGCATTTTCGAGCCAAACAGAGCCTCAAGTACCAAAAAAGTTACCTGATCAAGAGTAATGGGGACAACCCTAGCCTCACTCCGCAGTTCCCTTTTCCTCAACCGCACCTGCGAAATTAGAACAAACGATACCGCATCAAATCCCAAAAAAAAAAAAAAAAAAAAAATGCATATGCAGAGAGAGAGGGAAGAAACCCTAACTTGAGCGAGAAATGCTTCAGCATCC
The DNA here is from genome assembly GCA_039720395.1 of Liquidambar formosana. Taxonomy (NCBI): domain Eukaryota; kingdom Viridiplantae; phylum Streptophyta; class Magnoliopsida; order Saxifragales; family Altingiaceae; genus Liquidambar; species Liquidambar formosana. Next base: position 27,475,197 of record CM077833.1, read on the forward strand.
TCCTGGCGAAAGCAAAGCAAGCCAATCGATTTAAGGGCATTAGGATCGGAGATGAGGACGAACTCGTTGTTGGAGTTGCTCACTGTATAAACCGCCGTTCCGGCAAGGGTCTTGGCGACGTGGTCGGAGCTTAAAGCAACGTCGAAGGCGTGCTTGGGCTGACGAACCTCCTGACTCATTGAAGCGAAACGAAAATTAGAAGAAGGTGCCGGACGGGGAAGCCTCTGCGCACCCGCCGTCGCGGACGGCAAGTTCGAGGTGAGGCTGAAGGCGAGTCGCTTGGTGTCCTCGAGTCGACTGGCGAGTTGGGCACCGAGTCGGAGGCAGTGTTGGTGGATAGAAGTTGAGAGTGATAGCAGAGGGTTGGAGGGCCCAAAAGGTTTTGGGGATTCCATGATCGACTGAAAGTGAAAACAACGGAACACCGTCACACACTTGCCACTTATGCTTTGATATACGCGCCTGCGTCTGTGATAAAACAGGGGAAAAAAAAAAAAACAAATGGAAAAATAGTCTGTGAGAGAAGTTCCATGTAAGTGATAGCCCCACCCTCTATTAAATGAATTTTAGTTAGGGGTGCAACTTGGTTCGGGTAAGTTTGAGAATCCGATATTTTAACGTAGGTTTGGTCCGGTTTGGTTCGGATCAAATACTAATCTGTCCGATTTTTGGACTATAATTTCAATAACCGATAAATTTGGTCCAGTTTATGGTTTAGGAGGTTTCAGAACTGGTTCGGACAAAATTTCCAAATTATAAAAAAAAAAAATTTATATATATATAAAATTATATGTTCATATTAATATACTATACTCCATATATAAGTATTATTAAATAAATAATAATATTTATTCAATAAAGTTATTACTTTTTATAAAAAAAACAAAAACGAAAACAAGAAAAGAGAAACAAAACAAAAACCGAGAAGCAGACCGTTTTTGTCAATCCGATCCAATACAATTTCTGATTCGGTTCCAGTCTAATTTTTTAGGTCCTGAATTAATTTGGTTCAAGCCAAGGTTGCACCCCTAATTTTAACATCCTAAATTACTTATTAATTAATAATTTTAAAAATATGAAAGCTCACGAGTCACACCAAGAGAAATGAAGCATCTCCCTTTTTTTTTTTTTTTTTTGCTAATCTACACCCTTCTATTGAATAAAAAGCCTTAGAAAACAAATTTTAAAATACCAAAAAAATCAATCAATTATAACTTTTTATAATTTTTTTCTTACTTTTAAATGACAAGATGAAAGAATGATTTTTGAACTAACTGTGTGGGAAAATTCTAACCCACCGGTGATCAAAAGACACATTGTAAAGTATTCAACCAAGCTTCTATTTATTTCAATGGAGAATTATCAAACCAGAAAGCTCAAAGAAGATTATTTGCGTAAATTATCTCAGTTACCTAAGCACAATAAGAGTTCCATTCCGCAGTTCTCGGCCACTACCAAACCTTATCCTTGGTTCGAATTTGTTCGGTTGAAGTTTGTTTGGTCAGTGACTATTCGGGCTAGGCTTGTTCAGCCCAAGCACTTGGTTATAAAAGCATCCGATCACCAAACCATCTCCTCGATTCACATATGCTCAGGGCAAAGAACCATCTCCTTGGTCTATATATACCCAAGCCAAACAACCATCTCCTCGGTGCAATGATCTGAAGACCAAAGAAGGATCTGGGCAAGGTGGACTCTTGTCCTCGATCGATCTATTCTCGGTGGATAAACCTTTCGGTCCTCAACTATCCTCAGCACCAGTGACGTCATCGGACTGCAGTCTTGTTTGACCTTCGGTCTACCCTTTATTCGGTCTTCAGTTTTGGTCACTTGTTCGGCACGTGCTTCAGAGTTGCCCACTATCTAGATCCGACAAAATAAATTTGGCTGCGATCAGAGCACGCTTCTGACAACTAAGTCAAGGTTGAACAGTTATCGACAACCAGGCCTGAAACCCTAAGTTAATCGCGGTCCGATCAAAACCTTAAGTTAACCATGGTCAAGTTAGAATGACAGTCCAACCCAAGACCTAGTTCTTTTCTATAAAAGGAATATTATTCGCACAAAACGAGGTAGGTACGCCACTCTCGCAAAACCCTAAGCTTTCTCTCTTTTTTTTCTTTCTCTAGACACTGTGAACTAACTTGACCGTCGAAGGGTCTTCGGCCGGGCAAACCCTGGCCTCCCCTGACACGTCTTTATGCTTTTCAAGCCACTGTTCATTGGAGTACCAAACACTACTATTCATAAGAGTACCTAACGCCACTATTCATCGGAGTACCTAGTGCCACTATTCATTAGAGCACCTAGCACCACTATTTATTGAGCCACCTAACACTACTATTCATTTGAGAGCCCAAGTGTTATCTCAGCCTCTACAATTTTCTCCTATCACCATGCCATGACACTTCAGACTGTCCGAATTTTTTCCCGTACACTAACAATTAATATGTATATGTGTATTTCTAAATAATTAGAAGAGAAATGCATAGAGAAATGAGTTTATCATGGATCCCTAATATAACTTTTGTGCGTTTAACCATTCATTTTCATCTAAATGCTTAGAATTAACTCATTAATCATTTAAAATTTTTAATTATTGGATGAAAATTGACTATCACTATATAAATCCATACTTAATTGTATATCAGAAGTCCCTGATAAGATCATTTTTACAAATTAAAAAAAAATGATTATAATGGAACAAAGACCAAAGGTTCTTAAAGAAACCCAAAAATAAAAAAAATAAAAAAAAAGAAAGAAAGAAAAGAAAAGAAAGGACTCATCTCAGTTATAAAAGAAGTCCCTCTGGTTGAAGTAAAAACCCAAAAAGCAATCAAGGGGATTAGAAACAAAATTGAGGGTCAAACTGTAATTAAGAGAAAAAAAACACAATGTAAAATTCATAAATAAAGGAAAAGCAAAAAAAAAAAAAAAAAAAAAAAAAAAGGGCGAATCGACTGGCCCCTCAGCCCCATGTGGCTTCGCCCATGGGACATGGTGAGGCTCTATCGTTCTAGAGACAGGAGTCTTGCACGTAGTTTTTTGCATTTTTGGATAGGACTAAGGGAATGGCTATTGCAACCCACCTTTCTTATCACCTCACCCTCCATCTTTTAGGTTTTTAAGGTTTTATGCAAAATATAAAAGGTTTTTATGATAAACGACCGTAATGTCCATTAGAAAATATCATTTTGAACAACTTTGTAGGAAAAACTTTTTTTTAAATCTATCGTTTAAATATACTTTTTAGTCATTTATAGCCTTTATTTCATTTTTTGCCAAAAAAGTTTACCTAAACGATAGATTTTGAAAAAACTTTCTCCTGCAAATTTGTTCAAAATGATGTTTTCTAGTTGACCAATGATCGGTTTTTGCAAAAACCTTTTATATTTTCTATAAAATCTTAAAAACTAAAAAGAGGGGTAGAGTTATAAGAATGGGGGTTGCAATAGCCGTTCCCTAGGACTAATAGTACGAATGGGGATACGGGAGGCTGGTGGACCGACTTAGTTGAGACGTTGAGCCCACCAATTGAACATTTATTAGGCCCTAGCCAGTCTGAGCCCAAATTTGGCCACGTCATTTAGGTGTAACCCAATTGCCACAAATTTCTGGAGAACGGCTATTGCCCTTTTTTTTTTTATTTTTTATCAAACACACTGTTTAGTTAAGGTTTTTAAGAATTTTTTGCAAATATGAAAGGTTTTTACGAAAACCAACCACCTTATTCCCTGAAAAACATCATTTTAAATAATTTTGTAAAATAAAATTTTTTTAAAATTTATTGCTTAAGTAGACTTTTTGGTAAAAATAAAATAAATATTATAAATGGCTAAAAAATATATTTAAGCGATAGATTTTGAAAAAGCTTTTTTCTACAAAATTATTAAAAATGATATTTTCTAGTGAAATATGTGACCGATTCTTGTAAAAACCCTTTATATTTTGCATAAAACCTTAAAAACCTAAGACATGAGAGGATGTGATAAAAATGGGGGGCAATAGCCGTTCCCAAATTTCTGATCATTTAGAACCAGGGCGTGGGCCCAAAGCCCCAAAGTTACAATTAGTAGTTTAGTACTCGGTATTTTCTTTTTCTTTTTACTTCTATTTTGGGTTTTTAATTTTATATTATTTTTATGCGGAGTGTGTGGGGTTGGGGTTGGGGTTGGGGTTGGTTACTGGCTTACTGCCCAATGACTACTGAATTCAATGGTTGCTCAGGTGGTTGGACTCAGAAAGTCTAAGCATCCAGCAAACAGCTATTGCAGCTATTGCATTCAGTCTCGCACTCTTGCACCATAAGAAAAGCAAAAAAAACAGGGAAAAAAAAAAAGAAGGCAATATTAGTATCAAATTCAATGGCGGTTGGCTCAAGCGTTTTCTTAAACGCTACCCTCTTTTAGAAATCTCATCCATTTATTATAATGTTGATGTAAAGGTTTAAAAACAGTGGTGCAGAATACTTTTTCATATATTTGAACCTATCATAAATCATGGTCAAAGATTCATTTAAAAGTATGGGGAACCATTCTAATTAAGGATATTGCTACACTGAATTGGTTACAACCAGGCTAGGGCAAGGATTTTGAGTCCAAATGACCAACTTGTTTAGACTCCCTTTTTTTTGGGGGCCTGATTTGGTTGTTTATAGGGAAGTATAATGAATAAAGCCATTCCAAGGTGCTGATTTTTTTTTTTTTTTTTTTTAATACTTTTTTTCAATAGATGCACCGAAAGATGGATAGATATGGGTCAAGGGCAATTGCCAAGAAATAAAATGTAAGATCTCACCAAAAATATTATTTAGTGGGGCCGGTTCGCATTGTTGCCATTAAAAGCATTAAGAATAAAAATAAAAATGTCGGCTCCAAACGTTAAGGAGTCAAGAATTCGGATTCGGCAATGGCATCAACTTTGAACCAGCCATGATTTAAGAAAAAGTCTCGGATGCATGATATTTTTTAATTACCTCTTTTGAAAATTTGAACCTGTGTGAGATTTGGAAGGTAAATATATATGTTATATGGATAAACTCATTTTGACTACCACTAAAAAATAAAATAAAAACGCAATATGAAATTATTTCAAAAACAATGTAAACTATTTAGCATTAGTGAGTTGATATTTTTAAAAACAAAATGACATTTAGGAGAGTGGATTAATAATATTCGAATACGGCATAAGTGGATTAATATTTTAAAATTTTCTAGTGTGCAGGCTTGAATTTTCCTAGGGTTTAATGAATAACAGCTTGATGCATATAAATCTTGATTTCACCCAACATTTCAGGTAAATTGAACAAAGAAACCTTCTGCATTAACATATCACCAACAGGCGGAAAGGGGCCTGAGCCCACAAAGAGAGAAAGAGAGAACCCAAAAAGAGCACAGCTGTTATCTCTCGATCACCACTTTTGCAGTGTATAAATAACTTGGTTCCTTGTTGCTCGTATTCATTCGAGCTCACTTCCCCGGCACAGGCACACACAAGTAGTGCCAAGATGCCAATGTGGAGTCATGCGACTTTTTCTCTATCCGATGAGTACTTAAAGGGTCTTCTCAAGAAATACGACACCGACGGGGATGGCCGGCTGAGCGTGAAAGAGCTTGAGGAAGCCTTCCGCAGCGTGGGCTTGCATTTCTGTGGCTGGAGAGCTTCGCGCGCGCTTCGCCACGCTGATGCCAATGGAGACGGATTCATTGGCCTAGAGGAAATGAAGGAGCTCGTCAAATATGCCATGAAATTTGGACGAAATTAATGAGTAATTATCGTCACTTTTTTTTTATGATTTGAAAGGAAGGGTATCTTCCTTTTTTTTTTTCTTTTTTTTTTTGTTTCGGTTGCTTAGTTGCTACTACTAAAAGGAAGGGTCTTATCAACTCGTGTGTTTTACAACCTTCATACAATGGAGAAACACATGTGAATAATCTCTTCCACCCCCACCCCTCTGTTTTATTTATTTATTTATTTTTTTTAGGGGGTTGGTAATGAACATGTGGAGGAAAAAACTTTGTGATTAAAAAAAAAAAAAATAACAATATAATGATGAGGTAATAGTCTTGTTATTGAAACTTTAGTAAGGCTTAGTCAAATTTTAAAATTGTAAAAGGTAATATGCTAGCTGCATTGTCATGTTTTACCTTCTTTTTTTATTTTCTTTTTTTGGATAAACGGTGTTGGTCCTGACTAATTCTTTGAACACGTGCAATATTTCTATTATCCTATACGCATCAAGCAGTTATTAGGCTCTTGGGCCCTAAGCATAATCTCAAAGATGATCAATATTTTTGTGAGATTTCAAATACTCAACCTGTACTTCTTTATGCGTCTATCAAAGCTTAGCTTGCGAGTTGCGACTAGACTAACCCCTGGAGGTTCATTGTCATGTTTACTTGACTATTCTTAGCTCGGCTTTCCCAAAATTCTAATAATAAACTTGTTATGCATTAGTGATCTACTATAATTTTGTATGAGAGAGTTGTCTCCTTCAAGGCTTCAACCTTAGAAAAAAAAAACACACACACACACACACACAAGAGAGTTGTCTCCTCTAAATTTTGGAAGTTGTTTCAAGTCGATTCATGTGTAACCCACAAGGGGAAAATTGTTAAAAGGAAGAAAAAAAGAGCAAGTTGTTAAAATATGTTCTTCATTTTACAAACACTACCTAAAACCACAAGTGGGAAATTTTTCTTAATTACCTAATTTTAACCGTTTGGTTTGTTTTTGTTTTTGTTTTTTGTATATTTTTTATTTTCTTTTGGTACTAGATTAAGAACCATTTTGGTTAGAAGAGAAATATATTGGGTAAATATCTAAAAACTCCCTTAAAAATAGAATCATATCCAAAAAATCCATTAAATATTTTATCTATCAATTTAATCCAATAAATTTAAAATCATATGTAATAACCCCAGCCATTAGTTTTCCATCCATTTCCATTACATAAATATAAGGCTTAGACTAAAATACTCCCTTTCATGTTGATATGCTTAACGACAAATGATTCCGAGTTGTAGCCTTGCCTGTATGAGTGATTGGATTGACAAAATGGTCAAATGATATTTGATTGTGAAGAAGCATCGATACAATAGTGGTGGTGGTGGTGGTCCACATAATGGTGGCACAAGCTCTTCAATAAAGCCAACCAAGGAGAAATAAGAGGAATGAGGAAACTCAAAAAATGATCTCAAGATAGCAACCTTGCTTTGGATATTTAACCAACACAAAAAAAAAAAGATTGAATGGAACCAAAGTGCGCACGAGCAAATGATATAGCATGGCAATTTTGTTCTTCTACATTAGGCTTTATGGGTTGGGTGATCCTTTCGTATTTTGGTCATTTAGCACTATAATTGGAGAGAATGGTATTTTAGTCCGAAAGTGACATTTTAAGATGGTTCTTGACAAAGATTAACTAGTAGGGGTGATTGGATATGATTTTTAATTTCCTGGACTATATTGGTAGACAAAATATTTAATGGATTTTTTGATACGGTCTTATTTTTTAGGGAGTTTTTGAATATTTATTCAAATATATTTTTTGTGCCACAGCCAATAGTGTGTAAGAAAATCAGCAAGCTGGGCCAGGCCCATTGGTACGGGACCAATTATTGCAACCAATAAAAATTTACTAGGCTTGAGCCCAGCACAATCTAAGGCGGGGAACGGCTATTGCAACCCTCCATTTTTATCACCCCACCCCTTATCTTTTAGGTTTTTAAGGTTTTATACAAAATATAAAAGGTTTTTATGAAAACAGGCAGTGGTGTCCACTAGAAAACATCTTTTTGAACAACTTTATAGAAAAAGGTTTTTCTAAAATCTATCGTTTAAATATACTTTTTAGCCATTTATAGCCTTTATTTCATTTTTTGCCAAAAAGTCTACTTAAATGATAGATTTTGAAAAAACTTTCTTCCTGCAAAGTTGTTCAAAATGATGTTTTCTAGTGGACCAAATGAACGAATTTTGTAAAAACCTTTTATATTTTTCATGAAATCTTAAAAACCAAAAGAAAAAAGGTGGGTGATAAGAATGGAGGATTGCAACAGCTGTTCCTTTTAAGGCGCCAAGCTTGAGTCAACCGTGGAACAGTGGAAACACTTTCGGTCCCTCACCCTGTTGGCCTTTATGGGCCCAACCACATGCTTGAACGGCATCCGTATACGTATCTCACTATATATTTGACAAATTCTAGCCGAGGATATGGATGCTCTCCCCTAATAATGGAAAAAGAGAAAAGGATATAAAGTCGGATGATCATGAATCATAAATTCTTCCCAAACATCACATCCCAAGTCCCATCCTAATCCTTTTTTTTTTTTTTTTTCTTTTTAAATCATAATCTTGCTTATGGTTACTTTTGTTAGGCGCAAACAGATTTGATTCTGTCCTGCGCCGTTCTGGCCTCCTTCGGTCCCTCCCCTTCAATTCAATACCTTCTTCGATCTTCCTTTTTACTTTGAACTTCAAAAAAAAAAAAAAAAAAAAAAAAAAAAAACTTTCAGAGGACTACACAGGAAGAAAGCAATGCTCTTTCAGCACCTATTAAGAACATTCTTTCCCTAGTTGTTGAGGGGGCAGACAATTTTAATGCTTTGGTTCATGTAATGACACATGGAATAAAAAATCAACACCCAAAAGTAAAAAGAGGAAAAAGACAAAAGTATGTCAACAATAAGGTTTATCATTTGTCATCCTTAATCGCATGAAAATGCTTTCCCAAGTCGGTAGCCATGGCATGATTCTTACTTTTATCTTGAAGGAGACTCAAACTTTGATATGGATTGTCCAAAAATAGGGAAAAAATAACTAGCATGAAAATGCTTTCCCAAGTCGGTAGGCCATGGCATGATTCTTACTTTTATCTTGAAGAGACTCAAACTTTGATATAGAGGGCCCAAAAATAGGGGAAAGTAACTAGCCCTTCAACTATAATTTTTTGAACTTTTTTTTTTTATGACATTTTTCTTTCGGTTCTCTCGTATAAGGCACTTCAAATAGTCTTATAGGTTTAGTGACAATTTTCTCCCTAATTTGGTAGAAGATGATCATATGTTAATGTAATGAAATTCTAGTTCATGTTATAAAAAACTCTAAGCAAAAAGTGCTCTGTTTTTTTCTTCTACTATCAACAATAGACTAGTGGTGGCATACTCGCATCTCTCCCATCTCCCCCTCTTGTAAGAAATTTTGAGATATGAATCTCAACAGTGTCTTTTTGGGTAAGCCCTTGGAGACAAAGGATTAATCTTATCTCTTAGATAGTCCTTTTCTCGCTACTCTCTTCAGCAAATAAGACTGAATTTCAACTTGCACAACCCCACCAGGCACCAGCCCAGCCAATGAGCCAAAAGAACAAAAAAGAAAAGAAAAGAAAAGAAAAGAAAGGATAACTCTTATCTTTTCCTAGTCATTTTACATGCTACTATCTAACTTTTTCACTAGCTATAAAAGAGACTCTTGGTTAATTTCTACTAACCATAAACACATCCCCAACAGAGACACAAACAAGTAGCCGCAACAGGATGGCAATATGGACTCCTAGAAGTGCAAATTTTCCCTTGTCGGAAGAGCAACTAAAGGGTCTTCTCAAGAGATACGACACCAACGGAGACGGTCGGCTGAGCAAGAAAGAGCTCAAGGTAGCCTTCCGCAGCCTGGGCTTGCGTTTCAGCGGTTGGAGAGCAGGGCGAGCTCTCCGCCATGCTGACGCCAATGGAGACGGTTTTATCAGCGAAGACGAGATGAATGAGCTTATTAAATATGCTATGAAATGGGGTTTTTGTATTAATTAAGAAAACAGTTTTTTTTTTTTTTTTTTCTTTTTTCTTTCTTCTTCTGGTACAAGTAGCTACTTATAGTTAGGTTGTCAAACTACAACTTTCTTCTATAATGAAAGGAAAAAAAAAAAAATTGTAATTATTCTCTCTCTCTCTCTCTCTCTCTTTCTTTCTTTCTTTCCCCCCCCCACCGCCCTTTTTTTTTTTTTTTTTTTTTTTGGCCCTTTTTGTGTGTGTGTGTGTGAAAAGGGAAACTTTATTTTAACTAAAAACAATGTACTTAACCTTTATGTTTCTTTTTCTAGGCTCGTTGGAGAAAGGAGTTTCCAGGATGGCATCATATATACCTTGGCCTCATATATGCAATATCTCTGCGTGTCAAATCCCATATTTAGGGAAATGATTTTGGACCTGTCATAACAGCTAGTCCCCCAAAATCACCTGTTGTTATGGTTCCGATAACTGCCTTTTGAAATTGAAAACAAATTGGTGTGTTTGCATGGAATTAACAAAAGAGGTGGTCACATCAAGGGGTGGTCGCATTTGTATGTTGTTTCGAAGGTACACACATTTGTACCTAGGCGGCCAGGACGTCTCTGATTATTTTTTCAGAGCATTTCAAAAACTACTCCATTCATTAATTACTATGAAGCCCACTCCAGAACAAGATTAGTTACTGTAAAGTTTTGTGAGTTGGCAAGCCCTTGGAGCCAAACTCTATCTCAACCAACCATATATTTCGTCACTCCCTTTTGGCAGAGACGGAACCATAGCCAGGCCTGGGGTGGTCATGGCCTCCCTCACTTTCACAAAATTGTCTTGGGAAAGTACTTTTTGGTGATTAGATTCCACACCAAAACAAGGTATTACCTGTTAATGTATTACAAATTGATTATCAACCTGCTATGAAATGACTACTAATGATTTTGTTTTTGGTATTACATTTCTAAGTGATCATCTAAACGTAATTTACTAGTTTCATTTTTTTAAGCATAATGGACCAATGGTTCCTCCCAATTAGCATAATGGTCCTCACATGATCCCTTAAAAGTCAAATAGGCAACTTATACCCAATGATAAAAGGCTAAAATTAATATATACAAAAGGTAAAATGTCCAAAATAATTAACCAAAAACAAACCCTTTCTACTGTTTTAGCTGCTGCTTTTTGTTTTTTTTTTTTTTTTTTTTTTTTTTTTTTACGTTGGATTTACCCTAAATTTCTTTCAAACAAAATCCTTGAGCATATTAGAGAGTGACGGCCGACGGAAAGCATCTTGCCAAAAAAGATCACCGCTTAATGTTTATATATTAACATACACTTTTTGGTTTTTTATCTTTTATATTTTTATTTAAATTTTTTTTTAAACATTCTTCAAATTTATTGCTGCTGTCAACCCCTTTTCTTCTTCTTCTTTCTTTCTTTCTTTTATTTTTTTCTTTTATTTATTTTTTTGTCATGGTTTTAAAGAAGTATAAGGTCTAGTCGTTTACCTTCCATTCAATGTATTCATATATTTAATCTTGAATCTTAGTATGATTCTCATACTTAAATAGTAAAATTTTTATTATTCATACTTTGACTGCTCTTGAGATAAAATCCTGGTTTCGTCCCTGCCTTTTGGAAATCGAAAAATTGATTTGATTAGGTTGAGGGCGTATGGGTGTCTCACTCGAATGTCCTGCATCATCACAATCGTTGGTGGATGACACACTCCAAAGGTTTGGGACATTTTGGACTTGATCAGTATTGATGGATTAATAATCTATACATACAACCCTGCATCAACCAACCCTTACGGGGGTATCTGATTTTAGTCCAAGACCAAGTATTATTTATGGCCCACAAGAAAGAAAGCCCATGAAATGGGCCATCCTCACCTTGGCAAGTAAATTAAGGCGTTGTTTGGAAATTTAAAAAGTAGGCTGCTGGAAGATGAATTTGATTGATTTTGATTTTACAATTATTTGGTAAGTCTCTTTTTTAGTAAATTTGTTTAATCTTGTACATAAAATAAGGCATAAACACAAAATTTTTCAAATCAACAAGGAGTAAAGTTCTCTAAAAATCAGATATTAGGAGGATTGACCAAACAAATCTAATTCTAAAATTTCCAAACAGGCCCAAGGAAACGTAGTGACGAGTAACTGACTAACTGGCCTTTCCTGCTAAGTTCGGTATGTTCTGGCCCATACTCCATTAGACCATCTCCAACCCAAAAGAGTTATTTTGGTGAGCTAACAATTATTTTTAGCTCAATAAGTGTAAAAATAGTTCTCTACAGTAAAAATAATTCTCTGCAGTAAAGTAGTTGCTCCAATGCAGCAAAAGCTATTTTTTAGTTCACCTAGTTTTCCCTCTTTCCAACTACCATTCCCCACATGGCCAAATAACTTTGAGCTAAACTGAGAACCAAATTTGGCTTTCAGTTTAGTTTTCAGCTATTTTAACTCACTATTTATCTCTCCCATTGGAGAAAGCCCTTTAGAGTTAAAAGCTAACACTATAGCTCTCTCATTGGAGATGCACTTAGTCCATTATTGTCCATTATTCACCAGGTAAGGGAGCCTGAACATTAATATGAGTTCCTTTCAGGTTAATGGGCCTGAAATGGGCTTAAAGACCTCCCCTATTGTTGGGTTGTCTGTACATGACGGGGCTCGAATTTAGACAGGGTGTCTGATAAGCCCATGGCCGAATGGATTTGGTTTTGAACTGCCCCAATATGTGGAGTTGAGCAGACGCTTCCCGCTGATTAACAAAGCTGAACGGAGGCTGAGCCCAATAAATTAGGAATGGGCTTGAAGGTGGACAAATCTTAGGGCAAACCTGTGATGATATTCCCACCAAGGAGTGTTGTGTATGAATTTCGAGAAAAATGTTATTTCCCCGATTATTTTTTCCAACTCTCTCACATAAGGTACAATCTCATGAATCTCACTTGAGTATGGGTCCCATTCTATCTGAGAGAGTTTGAGTAGAAGTTGTGAAAAGGAATTTGGGTGAATACAATTAAAGTCTGTTCGGTGTCCAAATGAAAAATGAAACAATTTTAGTATATTTTATATAGTGAAGGCACAAATTCATTACCTTGAATGAAAAAAATTTAGAGAGAATGATGACCATCATAAAAATAAGAGTAAATTTAAAATAGTAGCATTTCATAACATTTCGAAAAATAGTGGACATTGTTGATTCTATAACGTAAACAATAATGATAACTCCAACTGATTTTTAATAGCCTCATTCACGGTGATGTATCTGTAACTTCAATACTATGCAAAATACATTAAAATTGCTTAATTCCATTTGAAGTTTTGGACGAGCAAGCAAGTTGTAATTCAATTTCAAGTCTTAGATTGGCCCTTAGTACAATCCCCTCCTAAAAATGAAGTGCAAAACAAACTATTTTTTTTCCAGATGTTTATATAATTATTCTTAGAATCAAAATGAAGACCACACATGATCAATTTTTTTAATTCGTAAGCAATCATATAAATGTTAATTCTCTCAAGAATTGTCTGACTACGTACACAAGACATAGGCAAAAGCATTATTGAAATTACAATCACATAAGGATCAAGATGAAAGTTAATAGCCAATGGCCCTATGGCCTAATGGCACTTCCCCATATGTGGGAAGAAATTGGATTCGAGTCTTTGAAAAGCTACATGGTATTCTTGCTCCGTAATCGGAATCTCCCCTGGCCAACCCCCCAAACCCCCCCCCCCCCCCCAATCAAAAAAAGAAGAAGTTGAAAGTCATTAATATTCTTGCACTAGTTGGTTACTCCCAAACTTTAGTATGGATCTTTTGACCAAGATTTTTCTTAGCATATACTCTGTAAAAGATTTAGATTTTCCCCACTTATTCGCTTAAAAAGTGAGATTAAAAGATTGAATGGTCACCACTCACCATAGGTATATGATTCGATCCGAGTTAGGAAAGAGATTTTAGGTTAAATTATTTAAGTGATTGAAAAAATTGAATTTAGGAGATAGATTTTATGTAGCGTGGTCTTCCAGCTAATTATAATATTTTCTTTCGAATCTATAAGTCCTTTTTCTTCTTATTGGGCCACTCATTTCGAATCTGTTAATCATGTAATCTGTTCTATTGTACTGGCCTTTTCATTTCAAGATTATATATCCTAGTCTCTTCAATTCAGAGATGTGCCACCACACTACACTAGTCCACTTGGCTATGTATGTCCGAGAAGCGGGCCTCTTGCATCAACCTTTAGACCAAAAGGGCAAAAGGAATGAAGCCCATCTCACCTCCATCTCTAAGATCAGTACAGGACCACTCTTACCAACACAGCCTTCCACATCAGACAATTAGCACAATTTCTTTATTGTGTATTTAAGTATTTTACATAGTAGTGAATGCATAAAAACATCAGGCCAAAACACATTAGCACTAGTGTTTGCAGGAACTCACCTCCTGATGGAATCCACTTTGAAAATAATTTGTCCAAATAAATTATGATTGATCAAATCTCACCCACTTTATTCCTAATCCTCCCCCCCCCCCCCCCCCCCCCCCGCAAAAAAAAATTCGATATTTGATTTATAAGGTTTTGCTACTTTAAAGATAAGAGTTAGTGAACTGATTTAGATGGCCCAAACCCTTATTAATCATACAGAGTAATAATATAAATAAATAAAAAAACATTGATATCCCAGACGTAGTGCTGGTAAGTTAGAACCCAAAGTAGTCCCAGCGCCATGCATAAGTCCATACACAAGCTCATGCAACAAATAATGAAATATTTTACCATGAGGGATGCATAGTCATGACTCACATTTAGGGGGAATTACAGATTGGTCCATTTATAGGCAAATAATTACAGTTAGTAGTCATTCTTAGTTAAGTTAGTAGTCATTTATTATGAAGTTAGTACTCATTTACTACGAGCTGCAGATGTCTCTGTGTAAGAATACTCGTAGACTGTAGGAAGCTGTAGATTTGTTGGGTGTGTAGTTCAATCTCAATATATATGATCGCAAAATGTCTATCCTTTTCTTTTGTCTGGTTTCATAATCATATCTCTCTCTCTAGTCGATTAGTAGAACGTTATTTTTTTAGAGTTGGTCAAGTTGCCACATCAATTGGGTAAATCGATCAGTTGCTCTATGTGGAAAATGTCAAGGAGCTCGACTTCTTGTACAAATTTATTTGTTTAACTAATGTTGATAGTTACAAGCCACATCAGATCACTATAAATATATCATTATTTTTTTTATACAATTTTTAGGAGGACTTATAGGTAGGTCCGACTATGGGCAAACAATTACAACTCAATTACAGTTAGTAGTTATTCTCAGTTAAGTCAGTAGGCACTTACTAGTTAGTTAGTAATTATTTGTATTGAATTGTAATTGTTTGCCCATAGCTAAACCTATCTGTAATTCTCCTAAATTTTTCTCAAATTGCTTGTCAAATTTGCCCTATCTTTATGGGATGGATAGAGTAATGTCTAAACTACTTTTATGAAGACCGAAACTGAAGACATGCTCCTTGAGAGGGGGAAAGGTGATGTTTAGGTCTACAACATATTTAGGCATTAATAGCATTTTCTTAAAATTATGTTCACAAAATTCCTATAAATATAAAAATTCATTTTGCACCAAATTTTTTTTATAAATTTTTTTTAAAAAGAAATATCATCACCACCTAGGCATCCAAACTCACCGGTATATATACATCCCTCACTTCTATCGCCTCCCCTATAATTGGAAACTGTAGAACGAGTCCAATCTCATACAAGAGAAAGGAAAGGTACTGAAAAAAGTGGCACCCCCATGGTTGGTATTTTTGTGGACCGACATGCTTGTGTACCCACAATCACAACATGCATGATGGGTCCACATGCAGACTTTGAAACAGTGCAGTAAGATAAGCAGGAATCAGATAAACATGTAGAGCTGAGGCTGGGAAGAAGTACGTGAAGCTCTATATAAACCCCTTGTTTCCAACCTTACTCATCACAGTTCATAGAGCAGCCAGCCGGCCGGAGACTCATAGTTATAGCTGTACGTAGTTCCTCTCCAAATCTGTAGCAAAAATCAAACATGGTGAGGACGGTGCCAAAATCAATCCCGGCCGTGCCTTTAACGGAAGAGGAGTTGAAGGAAGTGTTTAAGCGCCATGACATCAACGGCGATGGGCGCCTCGACGAGGACGAGCTCAAGAACGCCTTCAAAAGCTTTGGTTCTCGTTACCCTGCCTGGAGAGTTTCGCGAGGGCTCCACCATGCCGACAACAATGGAGATGGATGCATCAACATCACCGACGCCGAGATGGACGATCTTGTAAATTACACTTCCAAATTGGGATACACTCTTGTTTCTCGCGAAGGACAGTAGATTTAATTAGGTCCCCTAGTTGCATCTACTTAATTGTGGGGAAGCTAGGGTCCATGTCCATTTGTCCAATTGTACCCTAGTCTGTGTTCTTTGCGGCTTTCTTATGTGTAGGAAGCCGCACAAGTTGGGTATGCAGTTCAATCTAGCTAGCTCAAATATGATGTACGTACTACTAGCTCAAAATAAAAGTTTACCCTTTCCTTTAGTGCCATTTGACTCGTATTATCTGGGAAGTGGGTGTGAAGTGTCATTTGACTCATATTATATATTGATTTAAAATAAAATCATATATGACTTGGTTATATCCTTAAAACTTAAAAACTCATTTTATTTTAGAAAGTTTGTTTCTTGCAGCATCTAGCATTGCGCCACATCATATGGAATTTTATTATGAGTCAAAATATATGGATCAAATAGCATTTTCCTTATTAAACAAGCCTTACTAATGATATATTGTTAAAAAGAAAGGGTGTAATATGGACAGTACTAGAGTAGCAACTTTTATTTAAGTTCGTAAATTTTCAATATTGTTACAGAATGAAGAAACGCATGAACGTAATCCTTTTAGGTCTGTTTGAGAATTTCAAAAATTGGATAAAATTGGGTCTGGGTCATAATTGTTATGTGAGAAGATTTTGGATTCGAGTCTTTGGAAAGCTACATGGTGTTCTTGCTCCGTAATCGGAATCTCCCCGGCCAACACCCCCCCCCCTCCCACCAAAAAAAAGAAGTTGAAAGTCATTAATATTCTTGCACTGGTTGGTTACTCCCAAACTTTAGTATAAATCTTTTGACAATGCTTTATCTTAGCATATACTCCATAAAAGATTTACCACTGATTTTCCCCACATATTCGCTTAAAAAGTGAGATTAAAAGATTGAATGGTCACCACTCACCATAGATATATGATTCGATTCGAGTTAGGAAAGAGATTTTAGGTTAAATTATTTAAGCGATTGAAAAAATTGAATTTAGGAGACAGATTTTATGTTGAGTGGTCTTCCAGCTAAATTTCAATACCATAATTAATTTAATCATAATCTTTTCTTTCGAATCTATAAGTCCTTTTTCTTCTTATTGATTTGGCCACTCATTTCGGATCTGTCAATCATGCAATCTGTTATCCTATTATACTGGCCTTTTCATTTCAAGATTATCCTAGTCAAGAGTCATCCTGTCCACTTCAGAGATGTGCCACCACACTACACTAGTCCACTTGGCTATATCCGAGAAGCGAGCCTCTTGCATCAACCTTTAGACCGAAAGGAATGAAGCCTATCTCACCTCCATCTCTAAGATCAATCTAGGACCACTATTACTAACGGAGCCTTCCACATCTAGTTACATATAGGAATTGATGACTGGGGCATATATGGAGAATTGAACTTTGAGGCTCGGTTGAAGATAACTTTATCATGGGGCTGCAGAGTCTTGCATGCATATATAGTGTCTTTCCCTTAATAAAATCAGTTATCTTGCTTGCCAAACAGGCAATTAGCACAATTTATTTACTGTGTATTTTATTTAGTAGTGAAGGTACAAAAACATTAGGCCAAAGCACATTAATTAGCACAAAGTGTTTTCAGGAATCACCTCCAAATGGAATCCACTCTGAAAATAAATTATGATTGACCAAATCTCACTCATTAATTTATTCATAATTCTCCCCCAATTCAATATTTGGTTATAAGGTTTCGCCACTTTAAAGATAAGAGTTCAGTGAATTGACTTAGATGTCCCAAACCCTTATAAATAATAATAATAAAAAAAAAAAAAAGACATTAGTATCCCATACGTACATATTGCTGTTAGCTAGGTTAGAACCCAAAGTAGTCCCATGCCATGCATAGTCTATGCAACAAATAATGAAATATTTTACCATGAGGGATGCATAGTCTTAACTCGCATTGTCACAAGGGAATTACAGATTGGTCCGGTTATAGGCAAATAATTACCTTTAGTAGTCATTTACTATGAAGTTAGCAGTAATTTGTATTAAAATATAATTATTTGTCCGTAGCCGGAGGAATCTGTAATTCCTTATGTCACTTCCGTGTCCAGATGCTTGTGTGCCCACATTTTGGATCACAAAGGCTCAAACAGTGATATTAAGATAAGTTGGAATAAGGATAAAGGTGCGCATGAAGAAGTGCACGAGGCTGGCTCTCTCTCTATATATAAACCCTTTTTTCTACATTCTCATCGTCATACAGGCATACAGCAGGCAGGCTCTCTGATCAGCCCAATCCCCTTTCTAACACCAACAGACTCACTCCAAATTCTTGGCGAATTAACATGCCACATTTCTTTAGGGCAAAAGTGTCTAAGCACCCCCCTGTGGCTTTGACAAAAAATGATCTGAAGGAACTGTTTAGGCGTCACGACACCAACGGCGATGGCCTCCTGGACAAGGAAGAGCTCAAGAAGGCCTTCAAAAGCCTGGGTTCACGTCTCCCCCCTTTTCGAGCTTCCCGTGGCCTTCACCATGCAGACAGCAATGGAGATGGATACGTGAGCGAAAACGAGATGGACGATCTTGTAAACTACGCTTCCGAATTGGGATATACCCTAAAATAATCCTACTTAGTTGTACACTCTATATCTATATATATAGTCTGTTTACGTACTTGCAAACTGCAGCTGTCTCTATATATGTGTAAGAACACTCATAGCATGTAGGAAGCCGCGGATCTGTGGCCGGGTGTGTAATTCAATCTCAATATATATATAATGGATAATTATCATGTTTGAGTTGCTCGATCACAAAATGTCTATCCTTTTCTTTTGTCTGGTTTAATTTCAAAATCTCTCTCTCCTTGGTCAAGCTGCCACATCATTTGGGAATGAGTTGCTCCATGTGGAAAATGTCAAAGAGCTTGATCTATTGTCCAAATTTATTTGCTCAATTAATAATGATAGTTACAAGCCACATTGGATCAATATGAATGTATCATTATTTCTTAATAAAATTTTTAGGGGGACTTATAGATAGGTCCAGTTATGGGCAAACAATTACATCTCAATTATAGTTACTAGTCATTCTTAGTTAAGTTTGTAGTCATTAACTAGTAAATTAGTAATCATTTGTATTGAACTGTAATTGTTTGCCTGTAACCGAACTTATCTATAATTTCCCAAAATTTTTGTTGGTTAACCTAGCTGCTGTATCACTTGGCTGGACAAGTAAACATGGGCAAATGAGTTAGGTTATATACCATTGCTCCACTAATATAACTGTAACTATGCTGCGTTTTATTTTCTTTTAGATGACTATGCCAAGTTACTGGGTTTGCCCTAAGAAAGAAAAAAAAAATCCTCATCGTTAATGCAGTTTTGCTATGGTGCATGTGGAAGCAATGGGACAAATAAAAGTCACTTTCCTACAATATGGCATATATTATCAATCGTTAATTTAAAAACTATGGTGTCCATTCCATTATTTCTTTCCCCAAAACTTCTTTGAAAGCTCTCATGCCTTTCAAACAAATTGAACTTCTTTGACTAGTTTATTGGTGTACGGGGTAAAATCTGCTCCCCGAACTACGTGTTGATGATGGAGCTTGCTCCCTCGCCTGGACCTGCAATCACAAGCTTGGAAAACGGGTCAGAGGGTAGGCCAAGGTGGGTTTTGGCCGTGCCCTCTCCAATGCTTAAGTCAGAAAGCTGTACTGGGGAGAATGAGGCAAGGAAGAAGATGAATCTCAGAGAATTAGGGTACTGTAGCTTACCAAATTAGGCTGTATCGTATTCTTTTTATACCCACCTGTACGGACTGACCATGTGAGGTCAGATAACTGCTTGGGTTAGGTCAGATCTGACCATGGTTTACCCATAACCGTCTGACCATAGTTTATTGACCATGGTTGGCCAGGGAACTGTGGTTTCTTGTAACCGCTGTGTCAGGAATTACAGCTGCTAAGACAGTTTTGGACTGTAGTAGGATTCGGATTGTAGCGTGAGTCATAAGACAGGTGTCCCGAGGTGAAGGTCAGGTCCCGAGTTGGAAGATCACGTGCTTTGCAGCGGGTCCTAGCGTGAGGGCCTTCCACGTGTCAAGTGAAGTGATTTAACCCCTTGCCCCGAGCTGGATCTTAGGAGGTGAATCACGTGCGTTGTGGTGGGCCTGGTTGAGCAATCTTCGCCGCGTGTCAGCGTTTCAGGCCTGAACCTTCCATCCCGAGCTGAAACCTCGGTTCAGAGATATTTCCACACAATTTGCCCCAAATTATGACATTCCCGAGTTGGGACTTGTCATAATTTTGTTTTGCTAAGTGTTTTTCCCTGTGCCCCTATGCCGCTTGGCATTCTAGGGCTTACCTGGCAAAGAGGCGGTTAAGCCTTTCCGTATTCCAAGGCGCTGACGTCATGTGCCTTGGGACCGTACGATCTGCATTTAATGCGCCAGAAGCATTATGTCTTTGGAGGGAAACAGATTACTGCTCATTTTATCTTCTGCACTCTCTCTCTACTCTTTGCCTTTTCTCTCTGCATCCTGTTCTCCGTTTTCTCTTTCTACTTTCTCTGCTTTTTCTTTCTGTCTTCTCCAAGAAAACACCGTATTTTCCACCGGAATCCACTGTCTACGCCGTTCGCTTGTGGGAGAAGATCCGTTCTGCTCTCCTTCATTGCCTTTGCAAACCGTTTCTTCGGTGTTATTTTCTGCTGGTGCTCTTCTTGCTCGCTTCACCCTTCCAAGAACAACTTTTGGAGGTTTCAGCGCCGTGCCGCACAGTTTTTCCGGCGATACAGCTTTTTTGACCACCGATTGATCTTTGTGAAGGTATAACTGGTTTTTGTTTTTTATTCTTCAATTTGTTCGGTGTATTTTTCTATTTGCGGTTGTTGGAGATGTTCTTGGGGTTTGCTTCGTAATCCTAGGGTTTTCCTCTGGTTTTTGGGGTAAATCACTAAGATACTGATTTTCCCGCCTTTTAGGGTTTGAAAAACTCCATCTCGGGATAAACTTGAGAAAAAAGTTTTTGGTGTCCTTTTTAGTCTTTTCCCAACACTGAGTTGAGTGTTCCCCGAGCTGACACTTAGAAAAATTTTAGGGTCTGTCAAGGCAGGGGTAACATACCTGTTAGAACTTGATCATGGAGTTTTAGGTCGGGACATGTTGGCATGGGTTGAGTTATCCCTGCATTTAACCTTCCCCTTTCATCTTGGCAGATGTCTTCTTTTTATGACATTAGGGGGAACCCTGCAAAGGTAGCAGAGTTTAAGGCCTTATACGGCTTTGAAGACGGGAAGTTTAGCTTCCGCTTTGCTGAGCCCGGGGAGGACGTCTTTAGGTCAGATGCCAAGGATGGCCTCCCCGTTCCCATTGCTGCTTTCATGGAGGGTGGAGTTCGTGTCCCCTTCCCTGACCTCCTCAATGACTTCCTCCTCTACTGTGGAATAGTCCCAACCCAGCTAGGGCTGAACTCCTTTAGGATCATCATGGGGGTTCATGTCCTTAACCAGCTTCTAGGGACTTCTGTCGGGGTGCGGGAGATCCTCCACCATTACAAAATCTGCGCCCTTAAAAATAAACCCGATGTTTACCTCTCCCTCAAGCGCAGGAAGAAACCCTTTGTCACTCACATCCCAGACTCCAACCCGGGAGCTCATGACATTGTGGTCTTCGTGTACGGGCCCGTAGATGGGACTCTTCCCCCTGATCCTCCCATCATTCCCCGAGAGAGAGGCTCTAGCTGTAAGAAATCAGCGATGTCATTTTGCTTTTTCCTGTTTTATATGACCTCGAGTTGAATCTTGGACTTAATATTGATACTCATGTCATGTTTCTTTCTAGCAGCTCCTCACGCCAACGAGCCCGCTGACAAGCTGAACGAGGAGGATATCGAGAGACTGCTCGGATATCAAGTCAGCCAGCGTTGCCGTGCGGCAGAGACCTTGCTCAACTACCACGCGCGGTACCAGACTTGGGAGAAGGCGAGTTACCCCCATTGGGAGCAGCCTGACGACGAGCTGACCCGCGTGGTGGAGAGAGAGGTTGAGGAAGGAGAGCAAGAGGGAGAGGAGGAAGAGGGGATCCGCCTCCGACCTGAAGGGGAAGGAGCTGAGGAGATTAGGCCTTCTGACAAGACGGCTCGCCGCGCCCCTTTTGTCATTGAGAGCTCCAGCTCCGAGGAGACCGTCTCCCAAGCCATGGAGAGGAGAGGCTCCCGTCCCCCCCCCCGCCAAGAGACAGAGAACAGACTCCGGCAGCCAGAGGACCCAGAAAGACTCTGGGATGAATTTGAGGGCTCTGGTTGCTGAGAGAAGGGCGGCGGAGAAAGAGGCCCAGGAAAAGAAGGCTGCTGAGCAGAATCAGCAGCAGCAGAATCAGCAGCCGCAGCAACAGCGGCAGAATCAGCAGCAGCAGAGAGCTGGCAAGACTGCTGCTGTTGCTGTTCCTGGGTCTGGTCGGGATGGCGGCAAGAAATCCACTGACCCCAACAGTGGCAAACTTTTGTCGGGTGCCATGAAGGGGCAGGACGTGGGCAGGCCCCAGGCGCCCGAGGTTACTGGGAAGGGGAAGGCTCCACTGGTTCCTGCCACGAAGCCCCGGAAACCCTCTGCGGTCCCCGAGCAGCAACCCGCTGTGCAAGGGCCTGAGCAAGGGGGTGCCAACGCCCCGGCGGCCGGAGGTGGGAGCGCCTCTTCCCGTGCTGGTGTGTTAGCAAAATTCCCCGAGGTAAATCTTCACTTCTTTCGAGTTTATAACTGTCTTAAATCCGGAAGTCTATTGCGAATTCTGATTAACTTTATGTTTTCTTTCGTGTGCGCAGTTCCCCGTACCCGCAGATAAGGATGTTACCAGCTCCTTCTCTGCGGAGTACAACTTCAAGCAGCTGGGGAACCCCATGAGGTTGCCGGCGGACATGGAGCACTTCAGGAAGAGGTCCGCCCTCGACAACCTCCGCTTCGGGTTTACCAGTCTTTACCGAGTAAGTTCTGTCCTTTTGTGATTTCCATTACTTGCTGTTCAACCCTATTTTTGACTTGCTGATGTCTGTATAGGGCTGCCAACAAATCTTGCTGGCGGGCGATCGCTTCGAGGAAGAAGACAACAAGTTGCAGCTCGAGCTCGCCAAAGTCCGGAGTGAGTACGATCAGAAGCTAGGTGAGGCTGAGGCCAACTGCTGTGCTGCTATGTCTCAACTTCAGAAGGTAAAGTCTGAATGCGAGACTCTCAAGTCTACAGCCGAGAGTGCCATCAGCAAACTGGAACTCACGAGGAAGGACTATGCAGATTTAGAGGCCGAGCTGAGGAAGGCGAAGGATGCCCAGGACGGGCTGGCCCGGGAGAAGCGCGAGCTGGCGAGTAAGGTCCGGGCTCTTGAGGCTGAGGTAGAGAAGGAGAAGGCCTCCGTGAAGAAGGCCGTGGCTGAGGAGAGGGAAAGCGTGAAGGCTTCCCTCGTTGGGCAGTTGACCACCGAGCTCGAGGTCACCTACAAATTTGCGTGGGAGACCTTGGTCGAGTTGGCATCTGCCCAATTTCCTGGCATTGCCGATATTCCTTTTGAAAGGAGGGATATTCCCCCGGATTACGATCCCGAGGGAGGTGATGTCGGGGAAGCTGAGATGGAGGTTGCTGGCGGCGATGAGGCCGGGGAGAACAATCCCGAGGTCACGTCCCAGCCTAATGCCACCATTGAAGCCGAGAGGACCGTTGACGTCCCCGATGACACTTCAGTCGCTACCAACGGGGACCAACCCGTAAATGCAACGGAGAGCACCACGGAGGCTATCCCTGATCTTCCTCAGACTCCCGTGGTCCCGCCTGTCTCTACAGATCCCGTCGCGGCTCCCGAGGTCATTGCTCCGGCTGCCGGGAACTCGGGGGAGAATGTAGCTACTTAGGTTTTTTCTTTTTTCATTTCTTCTGGCTGAATGCCCCAATCTGTACAGACCATTGTAATACTTTTTCTATTGGAATGAAATACAGAATTTTTCTTTCTCGCGTGTATGCGTCCTTTATTTTTATGGTGACTGTCTGTTTGAACGTGCTCTCGGGATAAAGTCCCTTGTTGATGTGTGTGAACTGTTGGTATGCTGTTGCGTTGAGCCTGTTCTTAGATGAGACTTTGTTGCGAACCCATTCTTAGGTTCAGTGTGCTCAAGCCATTTATTAGGTGAGACTTATGCCCATTCTTAGGCAGCATTGCTTGGACCCGTTCTTGGGCAAGACTTTGTTTTTAACCCATTCTTAGGTTTAGCGTGCTCAAGCCATTTATTAGGTGAGACTTGTGCCCATTCTTAGGCAATTTTGCTTGGACCCACTCTTGGGCAAGACTTTGTTTTTAACCCATTCTTAGGTTCAGCGTGCTCAAGCCATTTATTAGGTGAGACTTGTGCCCATTCTTGGGCAATTTCTGACTTCGACTCGTTGCTGGGGAAAATGCCTTTAGCTCGAATGATAAACAAGCGATGACGTTCCTGAATAACCTCTGAACTTGTATTGAACAATCATTGAATGTAATTACAACTTTAGCTATCGGTAAAACAATCTTAGGTTAGCTATATTAACTGATCTCGGGAGCTCTTGTCCGGTCTCCAAGCTTTTTAGTTTGTAAGAACCTGTACCCCCGACGTGGATGACCTCGTAAGGACCTTCCCATGTCGCCCCGAGCTTCCCGTCTGCAGGATTTCTGGTTCCAGCGTTGACTTGTCTGAGTACCAACTCTCCGACATTGAACTCCCTTGACTTTATTCTTCGATTGTAATATTTTTTCAGTTCTTGTTGGTAAGATGCCATTTTAATTCGAGCCCTTTCCCTTCTTTCTTCTGCTAAGTCCAGATCTTGAGACAGAACCTGTTCATTTGTTGCCGCGTCATAAGATTCGGTTCTGAGACCTGGTAGACCCAACTCTGTTGGTATAACTGCTTCCATCCCATAGGTCATGGAAAATGGAGTTTCTCCTATGGACCTCCTCGGAGTAGTTCGATATGCCCATAGTATGGAATGTAGCTCATCAGGCCAAGCCCCTTTGACATTGTCTAGCCTTCTCTTTATCCCTGCGACTATAATCTTGTTGGTGGTCTCTGCCTGACCATTGCACTGCGGGTAACTCGGATTAGAGTACCACCATTGAATTCCCTGTTCTGCACTGAATTCCCGAGTTCGTTTACTGTCGAACTGAGTCCCGTTATCTGATACGAAAGCTCTCGGGATCCCGAAGCGTGTGATGATATTCTCCCAAAGGAACTTGATAATATCAGAATCTTTAATTGAAGCAAGCGCGATAGCCTCTACCCATTTGGTAAAATAATCAGTTGCAATGAACAAGTACTTCCTGTTCCCCGAGGCTGTGGGCAATGAACCCACGAGATCTAACCCCCACTGTGCGAAAGGCCACGGACTAGATATAGGATGTAACTCCTGAGCAGGCTGGTGTATTTTGTCAGCAAACATCTGGCACTTCGGGCACTTCCTCACATACCTGATAGCATCCTTCTGCATGTATGGCCACCAGTAGCCCTGAGTGTTTGCCCTATGGGCTAGTGATCTTCCTCCTGCATGACCTCCGCATGATCCCTCGTGGAGTTCAGCCAGCAGGTCCAGCACTTGGTCTGGATGTACGCACTTCAGGTATAGTCCCGTGTAGGATCTTTTGTAGAGAGAGCCCGAGGGAGATAGCCAAAAACGAGCTGATTTAGCGCGAATTCGGTGACCCTGATTGCGATCCTCGGGTAGTTCATCCCTCTGTAGATATGCAATTATCTCGTCCATCCAGCTCGGTGTCGAAGACTGAATGTCCGAAATGAGATCTTCTGTCCCGATGCTGGGCTCTTGCAACACTTCGACATTTATGGTTCGAGGGGTATCTGTTTCCAACGCTGCGGCCAGGGCAGCCAACCCATCTGCATGTCTATTCTGATCCCTCACAAAGCGTTTGAACTCCACACTGATGAACTTCGCAGCCAATTCCCATACCTTGTGCATGTACGCAGCCATTCTTTCATCTTTGGCTTCATATTCTTTGTTTAACTGGTTAACCACGAGCCTGGAGTCACTGTACACTGTCAGCTCTTTTACCCCCATTGCTTGGGCCATCCCTAGTCCTGCCACAACTGCCTCATACTCTGCTTCATTGTTTGAGGCTGGGAACATAAGTCTCACTGCTTGCTCGATGATTTCTCCTTCGGGATCTGTCAGTACAATTCCCAGACCTGCACCTTTCGCATTAGATGCACCATCCACTTTGAGCTCCCATCTCTTCCTCTTCTCTGTGTTTATATTGTCTTTCCCCCCCAGTTCGGGCAGAGAGGATTTGAATGCTGTCTGTCCCGAACTGTAAGTAGGATCCGCGAATTCAGCCAAAAAATCAGCCAATATTTGCCCCTTTATGGCAGGTCGGGGCTGGAAGTGAATGTCGTAAGCATTGAGTTCTACCCCCCACTTCGAGACGCGTCCTGACAAATCAGCTCTGCGGAGCACATCTTTCAGTGGGTAGTTTGTGAGGACGATGATAGGATGACACTGGAAGTAGTGTTGGAGTTTTCTGGAGGCTGTGACAAGGGCTAGGAGCAGTTTTTCAGCGTCTAATAGTGTCTTGCTAATATAATAGATTGGTGCTTGAGTAAGGTGGCGCTGGGCTAAAAGAACGCCACTGAGTGCATGAGCTGATACAGCAAGATAGAGGTAAAGAGGTTCCCCGTGGTAAGGGTGGGTCAGGGTGGGCAGTTTTTCTAAATGAGCCACTAACTTTTGATAAGCCTCTTGGCATTCCGTGTTCCATCCCGAGTTAGTGCTCTTCTTCAGTATTTGAAAGAATGGGTGGCATTTGTCTGATGACCTCGAGATGAATCTACTGAGTGCTGCCACCATCCCGTTCAACTGTTGAACGTCCCTGACCGTTGTTGGAGTACGTAAGGTTCTTATCGCCTCAATCTTACTTGGATTTGCTTCGATCCCCCTTCTTGATACTAAGTGACCCAGGAATTTTCCCCAGCCTATTCCAAATGAGCTTTTCTTCGCATTTAACTTCATCCCATACTCCCTGAGTCGGGCAAAAGCCTCAGTTAGGTCTGCTAGGTGATCTTTCTCTGAGCTGCTCTTAACAATAGTGTCATCAACGTACGCCTCAAGGTTTTTGCCAATCAGTCCTTCAAACATCCTGCTAACAAGACGTTGGTAGGTGGCCCCTGCATTCTTCAACCCGAACGGCATCACCTTGTAGCAGTACGTTCCTCTAGGAGTAATGAACCCCGTCTTGTCTTGGTCGTGTTCTGCCATGGGAATCTGATGGTAGTCCGAGTAGGCATCAAATATACTCAGTCTCTCATACCCCGAGATAGAGTCTATAAGTTGGTCAATCTTAGGCAAGGGGAAACTGTCCTTTGGGCACGCTTTATTGAGGTCCGTGAAATTGATACAGACTCGCCAGTCCCCTGTCTTCTTTCTCACACATACAGGATTGGCCAGCCAACTCGGGTACTTTACTTCTCTGATGAACCCTGCTTTCAAAAGCTTATCAACCTCGGCAGAAACTGTTTCGGCTCTATCATCTGACAATCTTCGTTGCTTCTGAACTACTGGCTTGTAATTCGGGTTAACTTGCAACTCATGAGTAATAATTCTGGGATCTATTCCTGGCATTTCATGGGGTGACCAAGCAAATACATCGATGTTATTCTTCAAAAATTCGAACAGTTCTGCTGCGTCGGTTTCACTTAATGACTTTCCTATCCAGAAAAACCTCTCTGGATCATCAGGACTGATTATCTTCTTCACTAACTCCTCCCCTGTTCTGTCTGCGGGTTCCAGAGCTGTTTCTTCTACTCCGGGCCGTTCTCCCTTTCGTTGCTACAAGGGGACCTCATCAATCTTAGCTTTTTTCTTCTGCTCAGGCTCTTGCCTCGGGGCTTTGATTTTGCCAGTTCCCGAACTGGGAAGGCGTGGGACCTTGGACTTCAGTTTGTCCTCGGAAGGTGCTGAGTGGCCTGCATACTCTGCCAGAAAACACTCCCTGGCCGCCGCCTGGTTTCCCTTTATCTCCATGATTCCTTCTGGGCTCGGGAACCTGATGGATTGGTGGTAGGAGGATGGGACAGCCTTTATGGCATGAATCCAGGGTCGCCCGAGTATCACATTGTAAGCTGACCTTTCCTGGATCACCAAAAACGTTTCCATGGATTGCACTGGCCCCGCCCGAACTGGGAGCGTTATCTGTCCCAATGGGAAAGTCATGTTGCCATTAAAAGCTTTCAAGCTGACGTGGCAGGGCTTCAGGTCGGAGTCCTTAAGCCCGAGTTGACTGAACAACTTCTGAAACATGACGTTCACAGATGCCCCGTTATCCACATAGACTTTGCCCACGTCGTAGTTCCCTATGAGCATGCGGACAACTAGAGCATCATTGTGCGGGCAGCGCACCGTCCCATCAGTCTCGGCATCCCCGAAGAAAAGCAGTTTCTCTCCATTCTCTCCCTCACTCTGAGGTAGTAGTACTGGCTCATCCCCAATATCACTGACTTCAGCATTTTGACAAGCCATCCTATATTGCGCCCTAAGCTGGCTGGTTGACAGGGCGGTTTCCTCATATCCTCCGGTGATCATATCAATCCTCCCGAGGATCTTTGGTTGAGTGGATTGAGGAGCCCTGTTCTCGGGTTTTTTCTGTTCGGATGGCTGTCCTTTGTCCTTTCGGGCTATAAATTCATCGAGCTTCCCTTCCTTGGCCCAGGCCTCGAGGTTGTACTTCAGAACCTTACAGTCCTCTGTCCTGTGGCCATGATCCTTGTGGTAACTGCAAAACAACTTCTTATTTCTCTTCTCGGGCTCCGCGAACATAGGTCGAGGTTTCTGGAAGAAGTCCCTATTCTCCAGTGCCTTCATTAACTTGTAGATGGGGAGAGTAAATACAGTGAAGATGGCCTGGTTTGGATTGGTGGGTGGCCTAGATTTCTCTCCTCGGGGATTGTCTCTTTGTGGCCTGGAGTCCTTCCTCTTGTCATCTTTTTCGCTAGCTTTGGCAGACTATGGGGTGTAAAAATCATCCAACTTGGAATAATTGGCTACAGTGGAGAGTAGCTTGGCTAGGTTTCTAGGGGGATTGACAGTGAGCTCCTTAAACAGAGGTGATGGCTTCCTCAACCCGAGACGAAACAGATCCATTGCATTCTTCTCAATGGGCTCGTCAATCTCATTGTAGACCTCCCAGAACCTCTGAGAGTATTCCCGAAGTCCTTCCCCATCTTTCTGTTTCAGCTCATATAGGTTCTGCATGGTCCTCGGGAATTTGCAGCTAGTGATGAACATTTTCTTGAACAGCTTGCTCAGTTCGTGCCAGCTGTCAATAGATTCATCTGGGATCTTGGCCCACCACTTTAAAGCCACTTCCCCCAAACTCATAGGAAATATTTTGCAGAGAAAACCCTCATTTCCAGCATATAACGACATACGTTGCAAGTAATAATTCAAATGATGATCGGGGTCTATTGAAAGAGAGTAAAGAGTAAAAGTTATCTCGGAATACCCTCGTGGGATTGGGACCCGTTGAATCCACCGTGTGAATGGGCTCCGAGCCACAGCAAGGCTTTCAGGTCTCTCTCCTCCTCTACTCCGGTTACCCCGGTGTCTCTTGGAGGCTTCTTCCTCGTTTCTTTCACGCCTGGGTGACCGAGAGTGCTTTCTGCTTGTCCCCCCAGTACTTCTCTCCCCCCTTCTTTCAAGAGACCGAGACCGGTGATAGCATCTCTCCTCTCTGTGAACTTCGTGCCCAGAACGCACCTGAGAGCGAGGTCTTGGGTGGTCCTCATTCCACCTTCGCGCATGGTCTGAATGCCTTGAACTGCGTTCTGGGGACCTCTGAATCAGCGCATGATGTTGTTCATCTCCCCCTCCCAAAGGTCTCTGTTCTGGATCAGTTAATCGTGGCTGATCGTCATGTCTGCTGCGGTGGTGGTAGTGCGAGGCCCCGGGCCTGGGTGAGCTCTCTTGATGCCTAGTGCGACGGAGTGGACTGGTTTGGCTAGCCTCCTCAGCGACGACATTGACTCCGCGAGGGGCAAAAGTCCGCTGGAGGTAGCGGTGATAATTTTGCTCTGCATTCAGCTTTGCGAGCTGCGCCGATTGAATCTCCGATTGCATGGTTGCAATCAGTTCCACTACCGCCGCTGGGTTGGGGTTGTTTGTCACAGCCTTATCGAAGGCGGCTTTCAAAACAGGCTGGTCATCGAGAGAATGCAGAACAGCGGACATTTCAGGGGAGATCTGATGTTGCTGAATCGGAGGAAGCTGACTGGTTCCTGCCGCAAGCAATGGCGGGTTGGTCTGTGAAGGCTGGGTTTCTGCTCGCTTCCCAGCATCGCCTGTAATGGCTTGGTCTACGCGAGTAAAGTTCGCTCCAGATCTGGTTCGCCCAAAGGTGGGCGGAGGTGGTGTAGCCATCTTATCGCGATGGTTCCCACAGACGGCGCCAAATTGTACGGGGTAAAATCTGCTCCCCGAACTACGTGTTGATGATGGAGCTTGCTCCCTCGCCTGGACCTGCAATCACAAGCTTGGAAAACGGGTCAGAGGGTAGGCCAAGGTGGGTTTTGGCCGTGCCCTCTCCAATGCTTAAGTCAGAAAGCTGTACTGGGGAGAATGAGGCAAGGAAGAAGATGAATCTCAGAGAATTAGGGTATTGTAGCTTACCAAATTAGGCTGTATCGTATTCTTTTTATACCCACCTGTACGAACTGACCATGTGAGGTCAGATAACTGCTTGGGTTAGGTCAGATCTGACCATGGTTTACCCATAACCGTCTGACCATAGTTTATTGACCATGGTTGGCCAGGGAACCGTGGTTTCTTGTAACCGCTGTGTCAGGAATTACAGCTGCTAAGACAGTTTTGGACTGTAGTAGGATTCGGATTGTAGCGTGAGTCATAAGACAGGTGTCCCGAGGTGAAGGTCAGGTCCCGAGTTGGAAGATCACGTGCTTTGCAGCAGGTCCTAGCGTGAGGGCCTTCCATGTGTCAAGTGAAGTGATTTAACCCCTTGCCCCGAGCTGGATCTTAGAAGGTGAATCACGTGCGTTGTGGTGGGCCTGGTTGAGCAATTTTCGCCGCGTGTCAGCGTTTCAGGCCTGAACCTTCCATCCCGAGCTGAAACCTCAGTTCAGAGATATTTCCACACAATTAGGCTAGAAATTATTCAATCATTTTAATTTTGCACGGGTGCTGTCTTTGATAAATCTCATCCCATCACGAGTGACAATTTCTGTTTCATTTTTGCATAAATAGATACTGTAAATGGTTAAAAAAATTCACTTAAACGATAATTTTTGAAAAATGTTTTTCTTTCAAAATTGTTTAAAATAATTTTTTTTTTAAAATAGTATTTCCAATTTTCATGAAAACCTCTTATATACATAAACTCTTGAGAAGTTTTAAAGAAATGGAGGTACAAAAAAAAGATGAGGTGCCACTCCCTTTAAGAAACTGGAAAAGGTGCAGCCGGTTTTTCTATTTAAGCCCAGTAGGCCAGTATCCGCCGAGTAATGGAGACGAACTTAAATAAAAGTCCTTTTCAGGTTAATGGACCTATAATGGGCTCACAAACCTCGGGAAGAAGTCAAGTTAGGGAACGGCTGTTGCGACTCACTTTTTTATCAAACCTCCTTTTGTTTTGGTTGTTAAGATTTTATACAAAATATAAAATGCATTTACAAAAATCAACTGCATTATCCACTAGAAAACATCATTTGGAACAACTTTATAGAAGAAAGTTTTTCCAAACTTTATCGTTTTAGTAGACTTTTTGGCAAAAAAAGAAATAAAGGCAATAAATGGCTAAAAAATCTACTTAAACGATAAATTTTAAAAAACTTTCTGTTACAAAGTTATTCAAAATAATGTTTTATAGTAGACTATGAGACCGGTTTTTGTAAAAACTTGTTATATTTTGCATAAAACCCTAAAAAGCTAAAAAATAAGGAGGTGTGATAAAAAAGTGGGATTGCAATAGCTATTCCTTTTGGTCTCAAGCTATATAAGGCTCAAGAAATGGTGTTGAAGCAAATTTTCCATATTTACCACATCATCATTCAGAAGAAATGATGGTTGGAGGTGGAGGGAACAGTGGGTGTGGTAAAAAAAAAAGCTCACATGCATTAGAACAATTACTTTTTTTATATAATGTATGTTTATTGTAACAATGCATTTTACCTTATAACGATGCAAAAAATGAGTTTGCATTATTCTTTTTCATGGTCTTTCTGGCTTTCTACTAACGATGAAACAAATGTTATATTCTTTTCTTTCGAACCTTTTCCACAAATTATGTGATTTTAGGTTATCCACATATAGCACTGGAACATTTCTCATGTTATCCATCCACTTTTCCTCATAAGGGGTCCTACAAATACGTGCTTATCTCTTGGACCATCCCACTAGAAGGGAACGAATATATCATTTAAGAACATTTTCTTCCTACAAGTATGAAGGCTTCAAAAAAAGCAAACGTTGTACTCCTATCAGGCATCTTGAGCAACAATCTACTGAGAATTTTCTAAAATTTATTTTTCACTAAAAAACAATGTGGAGGCCAGCTTTTTTCTTTTGGGGTGGGGTGGTGGGAGGGGGGAAGGTGTGGGTAGCCCTAGAGTTTATATCAATGACCCTAACAATATAAAGTATTGTTACTTATCGCAATCATCGAACCATGTAACAATATAGAGTAATTAATGTTAATTAATTATCCTAATTTCTTCCTGTCAATTCTCTCATATTGGGTACAGTAAAATTTGGATGGGTTTGTCATAGATGTTCTTTACTCTCTCATATTAGATGAGAATTGGGAAACCATGGATTCTAGATAGATTCATGGGCTTGGCAATTGGTACATTGGGTTGAGCTTGAGAAGTCAGGCAATCCGAACTCAACCTATATAATAAATAAATAAATAAATATATATATATTAATGTTTTAAATTCATAAGTGTTGTTTAATTATTTTATGCTTTTATCTTTTCTTTTTTTTTACTTTAATTTTTTAAAATAATCTTTCTATGAAAATTTGTAGTTTTAATTAGTATAAATTTCAAGTTAATCAATAAAATTTGAATAATTACAATTTGTGAGTATATGCAATAATGCATTTTTATTTGTTGATACATGTTATCTAAAAATTAATAAGAAAGAAAACAATGGCCAATCGGAACATTTCTGATGTTACCCGTCCACCTCTCCTCAGATAAGGGTCCTACAAACACCACGTGGTCATCTCTTTGACCATCCCATGCAGCCATGTTGTTGAGAAGCACCTTTTGACTGAGAAATTAATTTTTACGAGAAAAGATGCTGTGAGGCTCTCCTTTCATTCATTCTTTTACTTATTTATTTTGGTAAGAATGAAGAAAATTGATTAATATCTAAGCTACTTTTACGAGGACGGGAAACGAAGACATACTCCTTTAGAGGGGGAAATTTGATGTTTAAGGCTACAACATATTCAATAGCATTTTTTAAAAATTATGTTAACAAAATCCTGTAAATCAATTTTCTTTTTTTTTATAAAAAAAAATATACATCACCATCTAGGTATCTAAAAGCACCGATATACATCCCTCATTTTTATCACCTCCTTTACAATTAAAAATTATAGAAAGAGTCCAATCTCATATTCCCTTTGTCCGACAAAGGTAGGTTATATTTGTTATTTTTTTTATCCTAAAATATTTGTCTATTTTGAAAAGTCAAATTATAAAAATTGGAGAAAATAATTTTGAAAAAATAGGATTTAATAAAAGACAAGTTAATGAAATGATTTTTTTTTTTTAAATTACGTGTTTTGTTCAACATGACTTATTTTTATGGGATGAAAGAAATACAAGAGAGAGGGAAAGAAAAGGTAAAAAAAGTGGCAACCCATGGTCGGTATTTTTGTGGACCGACATGCTTGTGTAGCCACAATCACGTGCATTATGGGTCCACAAACTTTGAAACAGAGCACTAAGGTAAGCAGGAATCAGAAAAACGAGTAGAGTTTAGGAAGAAGTGAAGCTCTATATAGCACTGCGACACATTATTTGAAATTTTATGATGAGTCAAAATATATGGGTCAAACAGCATTTTTTTTTTATTAATGGGGCTTCACTAATTATATATTGTTGAAAATTAAAGAAAGGGTGTAATATGGACAGTAGTACTAGAGTAGCGATTTTTATTTAAGTTTGTAAATTTGCAATACTGTTATAGAACTAGATTCAAACTCATGCAATGTACGGATTTATTTATAAAAATAATATTATTAGAAAATTAAAATTTTAATACAATATTTATTCTCTAAAATAGTAAAATGCATTCGTTAATATAATATCTTGATTAAATTTAGAAGATATAAAAAAAATAAAATTAAGTAGTTAAGTCAAAATAATATTTGGTGCGTTGTTAGCGTAATGTATCACACAAAATGTAATCAAATTTCTAAAAAGGACAAATTATTTTGAAAAACAATTAATTTAATAGTAGAAGCTTGTAAAAAAAGAAAGAAGCTAACACATTATGATATTTTGTAGAAAAAGTGTAGACACCCCATTTTGTACTGCCCAATCAGATGTGAGATCGCCTGAGTTGGAATCCCGATGATGAGGTTTATTGTGTGTCCCGAGAAATTGACAAAGCAATTCCCGACGAGACGCTTAGATTGCAGCTTGAGAACTTGTCTGTATACCTCATACATACGCATATGGATTTAATGCGTACGCATGGTGCGTACGCAACAGTAACATATGCGTACGCATCATCTGTCACTTCCCCATTTTCCAGCACCGATGTTTTCACCCAAGTCTGATCAGCATGGGGTAGAGGGAAAAGATTTCGGCGACCACTTGAATTTGAAATGTATGGGGAACAAGACAAGGGAACCAGCCGGTTGCTGATTTCCTGGGTCGCACAGGTATGATTTTGGTTTTTAGTATGGAGAACCGATTTACCGCAGTCTATAAATAAAGATTCTTCTGAATAGAGAAGGGGGTTCAGAAAAATCAGTTGAGTGAATAACATTGAAAGGTTGAGAAATCAGTGAGAAAAACCGGTCAGAAACCTATGGAAAAAAAGAAACGAAATCATACATTCAAACAAATGCCCAAACACTAGAAAACCAGAAAGAAACCAAGGGAATTTACAACTGCAATATAAGGCGATAAGGTGGGAATTGCTGCATCGATATCGAAAGCACTCAAACCTGAGGGTAAGTTATTCTCATTCTAATATTTATTATTCTTGCTTTTAACACTAAAGAATATATCAAGGATTAACCATGATGTATTCAGTAGATAGATATCATTAATTATTTTTCTACTTTGTACGGACCAGATGGTCGCCGGGTTGTAAACCCCAGACTTTGAACTCAAACATGACCATGATTCTGTAAATATCTGTGTAAATGAGTTATGTGTGCTTGTAGTATACTATGGGAATTGCAATCCGGGTTTTGAATCATTGAATATGGTTAAGAAATGATTGAGATAAGTTAGAAAGAAGTTGGTCCCTAACAAAATGAAAATTGATGCGTGCAATTTTTGCCCGCGCCAAGGTTAGAGGAGAGAACACAGTTAACTTACATGCGGACGTATTAGTGTCTTGTGCGTACGCATAGTTATGCGTGCGCATTTGTAAGTATGGCGTACGCATTTATGCGTACTCATTAATTCCTATTGCGTACGCACCTTTTACTACTCTTTCACTAACTTCAGTTATTATCATGTCTCTTTCTAATATTAAATATTTATGATGATTTACCCTGGTTTTGGCTAGTTCATTAAATGTTAACCTGTATATCTCATTTCCTGTATATCCTATTTTGCTATATATTATAGCCTCTTTCTCATTTTACTCACATTACTTTTCATATGATTGACATGACATTTCATAAATTGTGTGCTTATGGATGAAATTCAATGAAATATTCCGGATTAAATATAGCCAACAATCGTTTACGGAGGCCGGTTTTTTATCGGGCATTGTTGGGTGCTTAACACCTTCCCAACATTGTACCTTAGCTTCGAATTCTGGATCTCTGGCCCGAATATGTCGAATTTGAGATTGAATTCTCCAGAATGATATGATTAGTTCCCAAGGCTAAATTGGGTGGCGACTCCCGACACGCTAGCGCTTCGCAATAGCGTACACGTCCAAAGGCCCGCACGAGCCCGCGGTGCTTACAAAAAGATTAAGACTCTCTAGAGCCTAACCCATCTCACGATCATAATTTTGACATTTTGGTATGTACCAAAGCAAGTATAGCCGTCGAAAGTGTTTCGAAATCTAATGGTGTGGATTGTAGAATACATGACAACGATGAATATTGACCTTCCATAAGGGTTTTTAGTGGGTTTCATAGAGAGTGAAAAATCAAGGGAAAAAAAACCTGAAAATTTGTTTGATATTAGAGCATAAAAAGATGAGAGAAAATTTTAGAGAGAAAAGTTTAGAAAATGGGAGGAGCAAAAAAGAAAGGAGAAGAAGATAAGAGAACGTATAGATCTTTTCAATTTTAGGTAATAAACCATCTGAAGAATTTTGATTAAAATAATATTTTTTTGTTAAAAATAGATCAGGAGAATTTGAAGATTCCGACATATCGCTTTTTTTAAATAATTTTTTCCTCTATCTGTTTCTTTTATTATGACTATTTATAGTTTTGCACGTTCAATTTTTGGGAAAGGAGATAAATAGACATAAAAAAAAAAAATAAATATGATAGTTTACAAAGTTTGGGTTGAACATTGTATAGTGTAGGTTTTTTTGATTCTCCAATAAGAAAACAAAGAGATATGTAATGAATACCAAGTGACAATTTATTTGCATGAAAAGGAGTAGTGAACAAAAAAAAATAAAAAAAAAATTTGAGGAAATTACTTTTTAGTGACCACTTCCTAACTTAATACCAAACAAAAAAAAACTTAATAGTCATTTTGAAGCACATATATAATTAATTTGTAGCAAGTTGACATAGAATAACTTTGTATGGTATTAAGATTGAAGGTGGTCAAAGCAATGTCCTCAAAAGTCATTAAAAGTAACTTTCTAGAAAAATTACATTTTAGTGATTAATGTTCAATGTAATACGAAAAAAAGAGAAATTGGTATTCATTTCATGCATATATATAGTTAATTAGTAGCATGTTGACAGCATTTATCCTTTATTGGTATTAAGTTGGAATATGATCATCAAAAGGTAATTTTTTCAAAAAATTTCCTGCAATTGTTGAGCATGTGATTTAAAAAAAAAAAAAGGAAAAAAGAAAAGAAGAAGAAGAGAAAGTGACGCGTGGCACAACTACAGGAACCAATATCCTCTGTTATAGATATATATAATAGATGAAGAAGCGCGTGCAAGTAATCCTTTTGAGTTTCTTTTTCTGGGCTTAATTGGTATAGAAATGAAGTTCCAAAATGGTATCATGCCTCGCCTCCATCTGCCTCATGGCTCATGCAATATTTTTTGTCATTCAAACTAGAGGTGTTCGTGATTCGGTTTGGTTCGGTTTTGGGGTACTTTTCAAACCAAACCATTATACTTCGGTTTTGCTCTTCCCAAACCAAAACCAAACCATATTATAAAAAAACCAAACCAAACCAAACCATAAAAATTCGGTTTGGTTCGGTTCGGTTTTGGTTTTAACCAATCAAGTAGCAACAAATAATTGAAAATGAAAAAAATGACATGCCAAACTCCAAATTAAAACATTTTTAATAAAAGCATTACATTAGCAACTAAAAAAAAACATTAAACATTGTATCAAAATGGAAACAAATTGACATATGTCAATCCAAGTTTAAATCTCCAAGTTAATACATGCCATTATCTCACACAACATTAATAACTAGTTTAATACATGCCAAGCTAAAATAGGAAAAACAATAAGAAACTTAAAATCAACAAATTACAAATTAAAATTTGATATATAATATATAAAATAAAATTATATATATATATATATATATATATATATATATATATATTATTTTTCAGGTTTTTTCGGTTTGGTTTGGTTTTTTAAACATGAAAACCAAAACCAAACCAATTCAATTCGGTTTTCTAAAATTAGAACCAAAATCAAACCTAATGACAAAAAAACCAAATCAAACCGACCGGTTTGATTTGGTTCGATTTGGTTTTAACCTAAACTATGAACACCGACCGGTTTGATTTGGTTCGATTTGGTTTTAACCTAAACCATGAACACCCCTAATTCAAACCCGATAGGATCTGCAGTCGAAGGGCATGCGGACATGCAGACAAATATTTATTTTTATTTTTATTTTTTGTTAATCCGGTCCGGACCGAATCACTAGAATGAAGCCATTACAGAGCAACGTCGAAGTCACCGTGGAGGTTTGTGGGCCTTTTGGTCTGGCCCAACTCTGATGGGATAATCCGGACCAGATTTCGGTGCAAGACCGAGAAGTGATTACTGTTTACGGTGCACAAAAAGGTGGAGAAGCCAATAATTGGGCTATGTTTACAGGAAATGTGTAAGCCTCGGTTGCCTTTCTGATCGACAGATCGTTGCATCCTTTTGCCTATGGACATGACAGATGCTTTTTTTGGCATTTTTTTTGGCCACGTGTTTGTGACACGTTCAAAATAAAAATATTCTTTTGCAATAGACATGTGTTGTGTCTATAGGAAAAAGGGACTAAACCTCTACTTTGCTTTTTACCCCCCCAAAAAAAAACCCTTACTTTGTTTACCAAATTAATTAAAAAGGATAGTTATTATAACCCGTTATTTGCTCATCTCATTTATTTTAATTTTTCAATATTTATATAAGGCTTGTAATTAAGCCGGAGCCCAAGTACCAGCTCTTTTCAGCTTAATGGGCCTATGGTAGGATGGATTTGGTCTCGAGCTATATAAGGCTCAAGAACAATCACTCTTTTCATATAATGTATTTTTACTATAACAATACATTTTTACTCTGTAACAGTGCAAAAAATGAGTTTGCATTATTCTTTTACGTGGTCTTTCTGTTATTGATGAACTAGATGTTGTACTTTTTCTTTCGAATCTTTTCCATAAATTATGTAATTTTAGGTTATCCACATATAGTACTGGAACATTTCTCATGTTATCCATCCACTTTTCCTCGTAAGGGTCCTACAAATACCACGTGCCTATCTTTTGGACCATCCCACTAGAAGGGAACGAATATATTATCCAAGAACATTTTGTTCCTACAAGTCTCTGAAGGCTTCAAACAAAGTAGACGTTGTACTCTTATCAGGCATCTTAAGTAATAATTTACGGAGAATTTTCTAATATTTTCATTTAGCTATAAAACAATGTGGAGGGGTTTTTTTTTTTTTTTTGGTGGGGGGGGCGCTGGGAAGGTGTGGGTAAGTAGCCCAAGAGTTTATATCAATGACCCTAACAATATAAAGTATTGTTACG
Source organism: Liquidambar formosana (assembly GCA_039720395.1). Classification (NCBI taxonomy): domain Eukaryota; kingdom Viridiplantae; phylum Streptophyta; class Magnoliopsida; order Saxifragales; family Altingiaceae; genus Liquidambar; species Liquidambar formosana. The sequence goes on from CM077833.1 coordinate 27,514,734, forward strand.
TACTTATCGCAATCATCGAACCATGTAACAATATAGAGTAATTGATGTTAATTAATTATCCTAATTCTTTTTGTCAACTCTCTCATATTGGGTACAGTAAAATTTTGAAAGGTTTGTCATATATGTTCTTTAGCTATTCTCTCATATTAGATGGGAATCGGGAAACCATGGATTCTAGATAGATTCATGGGCTTGGGCAATTGGTACATTGGGTTGAGCTTTGAGAAGTCGGGGAATCCAAACTCGACCTATATATATATATATATATATATATATATATATTAATGCATGTTTTAAATTCATAAGTGCTGTTTAATTATTTTATGCTTTTATCTTCTTTTTTATTTAAATTTTTTTATTTAAATAATCTTTCTGTGAAAGTTTGTAGTTTTAATTAATATGAATTTCAAGTTAATCAATAGAATTTGAATAATTACGATTTGTGGGTATATGCAATAATGCATTTTTATTCATTAAAGCATGTTATCTAAAAATTAATAAGAAAGAAAACAATGGCCAATTGGCTTAACTCAACATCAATCTATGTAACCCGAGCCCAACCCAAACACACCCAATCCCGAGCACAAGCTAGCTAGGGAAGCTCAACCGAAAGTTTGATCGAGTTAGGCTTGATTTGAAGGTTATATACTTAGGGCTGAACATGGATTGATCTCTCAACCTGCCAAGTAACAACCCTAGACTCCTCATAGTGGACAAGCGGGTTGGTTTCAACTTCTTCTATTTGCCATCGGAACCATGGATGTTAGAGTGGAGACCCATGAGTTGATGAATGACATTTATTTTGGGACCCCCACATGTAGGGGTGCAACATGGTTCAGGTAGACCCGAGGACCAGATCGGATCGGTCCGGTCCAAACAGCAACCTGTTCGATTTCAGTTTAAAATTTATAAGAATCGTTCAATTCGGTTCGGTCCACAGTTTAGGGGGTTTAAGAATCGGACTAAATAGAATTCTCGGATTCCAAATATATATATATATATATAATTATATGTTAATATTAATATATTATACTCCATATATAAGTATTATTCATTGAATAATAATACTTGTTTAATAATCTTACCTTTTCCCCAAAAAAAAAATACAAGAACCGGATCCTTTTTTTCGATCCGGTCCAATGCCTATTTTGGTCTGATTCTAGTTCAAATTTTGAAGTCCCAAATTAATTTGATCGGACTCAAATATACCTTTGACCCGGACCGAGTTACACTCCCACCCATATTTACCAGGCCGGTAATTTGGATAAATGCATTGGTTTTATTATGGCCATCATTTTCTAAATTCGTGCAATCCTAAAACCATTAATAATTTAACCACATCCAAGACTCCTACATGAGGTGGTGAAAAGATGGGGGGACAATTAATTATTGGAACATTTCCACCGAAAGGGAAGGAATCTATTTTTCCATAACATGGGAAAAATGGTCTTATTGGGGAAAGATCGATGTTGCATGGGTCCACCACCTACCTCATGCTTATTGGTCCACCTCCTACTTCATTCCTCCTTATCTTTGGTGCTCGATATTTAGATGCTGAACATTTGATCTGAAAATGATATGATACCAAACGATCAAACACCCTTGATGAGGTGCTAAATTTGGGCATAAATTCTTCTCTCCCCACCATGCCCCACCTTCTTTCCTTTCTAATTTTTACTTTACGTTTGATACTTGTGATTCCAATATTTTGGAGGAATAGGATCCACTAATGACGGCACGATGGTGACGTCATTAATGTCTTTAAATGGCGTTAGGAATAGATGTAATTTTTCGTAGGAATTTTTTACTTTCACTTTATATCTTTATATCTTAAGGTAAATTATTACAGAAAATTTTCTTAAAATGTTGGCACCGTTTGATTGCACTTTTTAAAAGAATTTTTTAAGTAGTAAAAGTTATTTTTTATTTTCTTACTTTTTGTTTTTAAGTAAAAACAACAAAAGCAAAAGCGCGTTCGTTAAAATTGATTTCGCCAGTGATCTTTTAATTAAATGTAATAGGAAATTTTAGCGAATCATCGTTGCTCAAAAGAAAGTTTAAAATAGACACAACCTCTCTCAATTGCAAATTTTTCAAGTTAAGGTCATGTTGAAAATATACCACATCCCATATCGCCCAAATATTAGGTTTGATATAGTTTCATATACTTGTTTGGGCCCTCCACTTAGAAGCTTAGGTTTTTAAGTTGGAAACTTAACATGGTATCAAAGCATGTCGTTTTTAGGCCTATTGAGCCCGTATTTGTTGTCCACGTGACAGGCCTATGTTAAATTTGTACGTGAGGAGGAGTGTTAAAAATATACCACATCCCACATTACCCAGATATTGGGTTTGACATAACTTCATATGCTTGTTCGGGCCCTCTACTTATAAGCTTAAGTTTTTAAGTTGGAAACTTAAAAGGTCAAACTCGTCCAAAAAATAAAAATGACTTCTACAAGCAAATCTTCATTACTTTTGCTTAAAATCAAATATTTTGCTATTTGCTTTCTAGAAGTCTCTCTTCATTTTTTTTTTTTTTTTTTCTACCCAAACATTACTTTTTGCTTTTACAACTTTTTATTTGCACGCCCAAATGCTTTCATATATGTGGAGTGTACCTACATGCATTATGGGTGTGCAGATTGCTCAAACAGTGCATGCATTCAGGATAAGATGGAATCAAGAAAAAGTTTGCGCACATGAGGTGAGGTAGCCTCTATATAAACCCCTCAGTTTATACGTACCTCAGTTATCACAGGCACTATCTGTTCATTCCCCTAAATTAATCCCTAGCAAACCATGGTGTGGTCCACGACCACCGACTATAAGTGTCCGCAGGTGCCCGTGCCGGCGCCGACGCCGGTGCCTATGACTGAAGAGGAGTTGAAGGAGTTTTTCAAGAGTCAAGACACCAACGGCGATAGCCGCCTTGACAACGAAGAGCTTAGGAGGGCCTTCAAAAGACTGGGTTCATGGTTCCCTCCGTGGCCAGCTTACCGAGGGCTAGGCCATGCTGACCAAAATAGAGATGGATTCATCAGCGGCGACGCCGAGATGGACGATCTTGTAAAGTACGCTCGGAAACATGGGTATACTGTTTTTTCCGGAAAATAACACTACTGGGTGTTGTTAAGGCGACCTACTTTGTTGTACTTATGGAAACTTATTGGAAAGGACTGCAAAAATGGTATATCTAACTATCTATATATATATATATATATATATATATATTTTGTGCGTGTCAAAGACGAGAAAATAGTTTGTTCTGTGCTCACCGTACGGCTACGTGTTTGTGTAGTTGCCAAACTGCAGCCGTCCAATGCGTGTAGAGCCGCAAAGCTTGCCTATGTAGTATGTATAATTAGCTCTCAATAAAAGTCCCTCTTTCCTTTAGTTTCAAGATCTTGAATTCCCCTCTGTTACATTTTTATGTTATTTATTTATTTAGTGTAGATATTTTCATCTTTTTGCGTTGAGACTAGCTATTTCCACAAACCAATTTTTTGTTTTCAAATCTCTCACATGAGGTAAGGTCCCATAACTTCCATGTACGTCAATATGACCCTCACCTTATGGGAAAGAGTAGGGGTAAAAGGTTGGGAAAAGGAGTTTGAGTGAATAGAATTTGGGCTCCTTTGGGTGTCTAAATGAAAATTAAACAATTTTATATAGTGAAGGCACATATTTAGCATCTTAAATGAAAAAATTCAAGAAAATGACGACCATCTTCATAAATAAAAATGAATATTCAAAATAGTGGCATTTCATAGATTTTTAATACTTTATCCTATAACATCAATCATAATGACGATTCTAACCTTTGTTAACAGTCTTGTTCCAAGTGATGGATTTGTGTTTAAGTAGACATTTTAGTCATTTGTAACCTTTACTTCATTTTTTTTTTGTGCCAAAAAGTCTACTTAAGCAATGGATTTTGAAAAAACTTTCTTATGCAAAGTTGTTAAAAATAATGTTTTCTAATAGATATAGTGGATGGTTTTTGTAAAAATCTTTTATATTTTATATAAAATCTTAAAAACCAAAATAAAAAGGGGGTTGATAAAAAAAGTAGGGTTGCGATAGCCGTTCCCCAAGGAAACTCTATGTTTTCCATGTTAGGTTTCGAATTGTCACAGGCTTGTGATAAGCTCAGGGAACGGCTATTGCAACCCCCCATTTTTATCACCCCACCCCTTTCCTTCTAGTTTTTAAGATTTCATGAAAATTATAAAAGGTGTTTATGAAAACCGGTCGCTTGATCTACTAAAAAAACATCATTTTGAACAACTTTGTAGAAGAAAGTTTTTCCAAAATCTATCGTTTAGGTAGACTTTTTGGCAAAAAATGAAATAAAGGCTATAAATGGCTAAAAAGTATATTTAAACGATAGATTTAGGAAAAACTTTCTTCTACAAAGTTGTTCAAAATAATGTTTTCTAGTAGACAGCATAGCCGGTTTTCATAAAAACCTTTTATATTTTGCATAAAACCTTAAAAACCTAAAGGAAGGGGGGTGGGTGGGATAATAAGAATGGGGGGTTGCAATAGCCGTTCCCTAAGCTCACGGCAAGATGGATTCAGTCTTGAACTGGCCCAATATCTTGACTGAATTAACGAGATGAACGAAGGCTGAGCCCACTAAATGAGAATGGGCTTAAGCGGTTGACAAATCTTAAGGGACAAACACAAACCACTCATGATGATATTCCCACCAAAGAGTGATGTGTTTGAATTTCAATGGAAAATACTATTCATCTCAACAATTTTTTCTTTTTCAAATTTCTTACATGAGGTAGGATGTCATAAGTCACACATCAATATGGTCTACGCCCAATGGGAAAGAGTAGGTAAGAAGTTGGGAAACGGAGTTCTAAGTGAAAAGAATTTTGGCCCGTTTAGGGCGTCCAAATGAAAATTAAACAATTTTACATAGTGTTAAAAGCATAGATTTAATACATTAAACGGAAAAAAAGAAATAAAAAATCAAGAGAATGGCAATCATCATCACAAATCATAGCGAAAATTTAAAATAATAGTATTTCATAGATTTCATAATGATTACTCCACCCTTTGTTAATAGTCTCATTTCAAGTGATGGATTTGTGTTTTTAATACCGTGTAAAATACACTATAATTGTGTGATTTTTTATTAAATGACCAAATGGGTTCTTACTCAACTGCAATCGATTATAAATTTTTTACTAAACGACCAAAGTTGGAATCAAAATAAATTTTTAGAAGTGAGGTGAGGTAGCCTCTATATAAGCTCCTCAGTTTCTACGTAGCTTGTCATCATAGGCACTATCCGTTCATTGCCCAAAATTAATCACTTGGTTATTTAATTTTATCTCATATATGATGTATAATTAGCCCTCATTAAAAATCCCCCTTTCCTTAATTTAGTTCCAAAATCCCCCTTTGTGTTCTTTATTTATTTATTTAGCGTGGATATCCTCATGACCTCATCCTTTTGGGCCGAGGCAAGCTAATTTCACAAATTCATTGTAGTTCTTTTGTCCCACACGTGTCTGGTCAGATTACCTACTAGACCTTAAAATAATCCCAAGAAAATCATTGTGCAAGAGAATTAATTTGATTCCCATAAATAACGAGAAAGAATATTGATCAGTCTAGTAACAAGATAAAGAATTTTTAGTTTTATTTTTAAGATAATTACAAGATAATAAATTCAATATGGTATAGATGTAATCGTTGCCTTTTTTATATTTTTGATAAAACACTTGACATGTTTGCCATCACGTACCCAGTGAAAAGATGAAAATTAAGATGACTTTTAAGCACGTTTTTTGTTTTGTTTAGTTTAGGTTTTTTATTCTTTAATTATTTTTTAAAAAAAACAATTCTTTTGTATTTAAAATACAATTCTTTTTGCGGATTCTGGGAACGTCACCCACAAAATCTAGGTGATCCACCACGGCTACTATTCTTTCACCATGCCCGGTGATCCACCACGGCTTCAAAATTCCAAATTGAGATTTTTTTTTTTAAAAAAAAAAATTTTATTTTACAATCGATAAAATCTACTTTTATTCTTCACATTCCATATTAATAAATAGTTATCCAAGTTTTTTTCATAAGTTTGAATCCAATATTAACAAATGCCACTAAATTGCTATCCCGTTGATATATTCCAATTGAAATTATTGAGAATATAGAAGGGAAAAGAAATTGTTTGAGTGGAAAACATGTTTCTTAGCAAGAATAGGAAAATTACTCTTTTACTGGGAAGATGCTGAATGGGTCCACCTCATGTTTTTCATAATTACGCTAGTTGTATAATTACCACTCGACGATGGACATAATGATTGCAAAATATTATTTCCTTTCTTTTCCTTTATTTTTTTAGCTACCAGTCTACCACATCTGATTCCCCATTTGTGGGAGGAGGAATATATCCCATTGATGACGGCACAATGGTGATGTCATTAAGGCTATTTATGGATTGAGATAAATGAAAAGAATAGAAGAGAAGAGAAAATGATTCTCCTCATTTCCTTCATTCGGTTTGTTAAGTTGGGAAGAAGAAAAAGTAAATAGGAAGAAATGGAGAGAAAATTAAGCCCTTTACCTTTCTCCCAAATTTGGAGATATTTGGAGAGAAATGAAGAAAAAGAATAAATGAGTAATGAAATGACAAATATATTCTTATACAACTTTTGTTCAATATGTAAAAAATGGAAATAATGTAATTTCACTACTTTAATTTCTCTTCTCTTTTCTTCTCTCCTTTAATGAGGTCTAACTAATCAAACAGAGTGAAGAAAAAATTACTTTCTCTTCTCTTCTTTTATTTTCTTTTCTCTTCTCTTCCCTTTTCTCTATTTCTCTCTATCCATACATAACCTAAATGTCTTTCCATGAGGTCAGGCAAACAACATGACCTACTTTAGGCCTAATTCTGCATAGCCATGTCCATTGCCATCCCAAACATTATAAGCTCATGCTAATATTCTAAGTCCAAAAAAGTGGCATTATATTTCATGCAGGATTGATCCCCCTTAGGCCTAGTTTGTTTGCTCGGAATTAAGGTTGGAATGGAATCACATTTCTAGTTTTATTCCAAATCTTGTATTTGAACAAGTTAAATAGGTGAAATGGATTCAAATTGCCTCTTGGTTTTTTCTCATTTCATTCAAGGCTACTTTAACAATTGAATTTGATTCCATTTAACATGCCCTTAAGTACATGCGCGTATCTCTCTCTCTCTCTCTCTCTTTTTTTTTTTTTTTTACTAACACACATAACGAACACACATAACACATAGATGAGGAAACCAGGTAAAAAACATAGCCCAAAAGAGGCCCCAAGAGATTACATGGGCTTATTTACTACTTGTATTTATTTATTGGTCTTTTCCTATAGTATAGCTCTTCACACACATATTTTGAAACATACAGCAAAAAAAAAAAAGGGAAATATCCAAAACCTCCCTTAAAAATAAAATCATATGTAAAAACTCTATTAAATTTTTTTCATATCCATCTAATCTAAATAAAAAACAATCATATCCATTAACTCCAACCAGTAAACTTTTTGTTTACTAATGTTAAAAAAAAAGGGGTGATCTGACTAAAATACCCTTCTTTCACATTAAATTAATATGTTTAATAACAAAACTGCATATTTAATAAAATTTTCCCTTTCACCCCTTATTTTCCCAAATCTCTAACTCTCTCTCTTTCTTCCCCCCTCCCACGTGTACATTGGAAAAGAATTAATTAATGATAGTTAATTTTATTATAATTACACTAAATAAATAAAGTAGAAATTTAGTTAAATAGGCATTTTTTTCATTAAACATTTTAATATTAAATAAGGGTATTTTAGTCGGATTACTCTTTTTTTTATAAAAAAATCAGTAAACAAAAAGTTAACTGATTGGAGTTAATAGATATAATTGTATTTTATTTGGATTAGATGGATATGAAAAATATTTAATGGGGTTTTTAGATATGGTTTTTTTTTTTTTTTTTTTTTAAAGGGAGTTTTTGGATATTTCCCAAAAAAAAAAAACCTTAATTCCATTTCTAAGGTAAATCGTGACAGCCCACCACGATTTACACAAAATCGTGGCAGCCCATCACGACTTTGGGTTTGGTATACCATTTTTATACGGGCTTGGTTGGCCATATATCAAATGATATACCAATACCAAAATCTTGTTGGCCAACCATGATTTTGGTGTTGGTATACCATTTGATTCGAGTCTTTGAGTCTTTGGAAAGCTACATGGTGTTTTTGCTCCCTAACCGGAATCTCCCCGGCCAACCACTCCCCCCCCCCCCCCCCCCCCCCCAAAAAAAAGGAAAAAAAAAAGGAAGAAGAAGTCATTAATATTCTTGGACTGGTCAGTTACTCCCAAACTTCAGTATGGATCTTTTGACCATGCTTTTTCTTAGCATATACGCCGTAAAAGATTTACCACTGATTTTCCCCACGTATTCGATTAAAAAGTGAGATTAAAAGATTGAATGGTCACCATTCACCATAGATATATGATTGGATCTGAGTTAGGAAAGAGATTTTAGGTTAAATTATTTAAGCGATTGAAAAAATTGAATTTAGGAGATAGATTTTAGGTTGCGTGGTCTTCCAGCTAAATTTCAATACCATAATTTAATCATAATCTTTTCTTTTGAATCTATAAGTGCCTGTTTGGATTAGATTTTGGGAGGCCCAAAATCTCTTTTGGAGCCCATAAGCCATTTTAGGCCTGTTTGGGTATTTTACTCACAATCAATTTTGGATATAAGAATAAATTTTAGAGCCTATTTTGAAGAAGTTGGGGTACCCCTAGCTTCTCAGATTCAATGACCGGGAATCAGTTTGAGGGTTTAATGAAACTTTCTCTATTGCCAAATGTACCCTTCACATTTCGACACCTAACAAAATAATACCATTCATACCCTCAAGCCCACAACATAACATCCCACCTCACAAATCTGAAGCTGCTCCTCCCAACTCTTGCCTCTTTTCTCTCTCTCTCTCTCTCTCCCCCTTTGCGAGCACCAACTGCGGCCATCTTCTTCTTCAACAAAAATTCCAAGTAAAACCAATCTCTTTCTCTCTCTCTCTTCAACACCTTATTTTCCTCATTTTCTTAAAATTTTCTCATTAAAACCCTTTTTTTTTTTTTTCCTGTTTTCATATTTTTTGGATAATGGATAATGATATGATGATTTGTAAAATCACTTTAGTGGATGCCAAACCAACAAAAATACTACTTCTAAGGGTAATATTGTCATCTCAGTGTTAAAATCACTTCAACGGCTACTCTTGCCAAACATAAACAAAAATCACTTTTGGCAGCAAAATCAATTTTGAAATTAATTTCCAAACACAAAGAAGATTCTCTTATACTATTAGCAACTTCTGATTCTCTTCTAATTCTTCTTAATAGCATAAGTTGCAGCTATCCCAAACAGGCACTAAGTCCTTTTCTTCTTATTAATTTGGCCACTCATTTCGGATCTGCCAACCATGTAATCTGTTATCCTATTATACTGGCCTTTTCATTTCAAGATTATCCAAGTCAAGAGTCTAGCTTCCTGTCCACGTACTTCAGAGATGTGCCACCACACTACCCTAGTCCACCGGCTATATCCGAGAAGCGAGCCTCTTGCATCAACCTTTAGACCGAAGGAATGAAGCCCATCTCACCTCCATCTCTAAGATCAATCTAGGGCCACTATTACCAACGCAGCCTTCCACATCAAGTTACATATATAGGAATTGATGACTGGGGCATAAATGGAGAATTGAACTTTGAAGCTCGGTTGAAGATTACTTTATCATGGGGCTGCAGAGCCTTGCATGCATAGTGTCTTTCTCTTAATGAAATCAGTTATCTTGTTTGCCAAGCGGGCAATTAGCACAATTTATTTACTGTGTGTTTTATATAGTAGCGAAGGTACAAAAACATCAGGCCAAAGCACATTAATTAGCACAAAGTGTTTCAAGAATCACCTCCAAATAGAATCCACTCTGAAAATTATTTGTCCAAATAAATTATTTGTCACTCATTAATTTATTCATAATTCTCCCCCAATTCAATATTTGATTATAAGGTTTCCCCACTATAAAGATAAGAGTTCAGTGAACTGACTTAGATGGCCCAAACCCTTATAAATAATAATTTTTTTTTTAAAAAAAAACGTTAGTATCCCATATATACATATTGCTATTAGGTTAGAGCCCAAAGTAGTCCCATGCCATGCATAGTCTATGCAACAAATAATGAAATATTTTACCATAAGGGATGCATAGGCTTGACTCACATTGTCACAGGGGAATTACAGATTAGTCCGGTTATAGGCAAATAATTACACTTTGAAGTCATTTGCTATGAAGTTAGTAGTAATTTCTATTAAAATATAATTATTTGTCAGTAGCCGGACGAATCTGTAATTCCTTATGTCACCTCCGTGTCCAGATGCTTGTGCGCCCACATTTTGGATCACAAAGGCTCAAACAGTGATATTAAGATAAGTTGGAATAAGGATAAAGGTGCGCATGAAGAAGTGCACGAGGCTGGCTCTCTCTCTATATATAAACCCTTTTTTCTACCTTCTCATCGTCATACAGGCATACAGCAGGCAGGCTCTCTGATCAGCCCAACCCCCTTTCTAACACCAACAGAATCACTCCAAATTCTTGGCGAATTAACATGCCACATTTCCGTGGGGCAAACGTGTCTAAGCACCACCCTGTGGCTTTGACAAAAAATGATCTGAAGGAACTGTTTAGGCGTCATGACACCAACAGCGATGGCCGCCTGGACAAGGAAGAGCTCAAGAAGGCCTTCAAAAGCCTGGGTTCACGTCTCCCCCCTTTTCGAGCTTTCCGTGGCCTTCACCATGCAGACAGCAATGGAGATGGATACGTGAGCGAAAACGAGATGGACGATCTTGTAAACTACGCTTCCGAATTGGGATATACCCTAAAGTAATCCTACTTAGTTGTACACTCTATATCAATATATATAGTCTGTTTACGCACTTGAAAACTGCAGCTGTCTCTGTGTAAGAACACTCATAGCATGTAGGAAGCCGCGGATCTGTTGGCCGGGTGTGTAATTCAATTTCAATATATATGATGGATAATTATCGTGTTTGAGTTGCTCGATCACAAAATGTCTATCCTTTTCTTTTGTCTGCTTTAATTTCAAAATCTCTCTCTCCTTGGTCAAGCTGCCACATCATTTGGGCAAATGAGTTGCTCCATGTGGAAAATGTCAAAGAGCTCAATTTATTGTCTAAATTTATTTGCTCAACTAATGTTGATAGTTACAAGCCACATCGGATCAATATGAATGTATCATTATTTCTTAATAAATTTTTTGGGGGAATTACAGATAGGTCCAACTATAGGCAAACAATTACATCTCAATTATAGTTACTAGTCATTCTTAGTTAAGTTAGTAGTAATTTACTAGTAAATTATTAATCATTTGTATTGAACTGTAATTGTTTGCCTGTAACCGGACCTATCAATAATTCCCCAAAATTTTTATTGGTTAACCTAGTTGCTGTATCACTTGGCCGGACAAGTAAACATGGGCAAATGAGTTAGGTTATAAACCATTGCTCCACTAATATAACTGTAACTATGCTGCGTTTTATTTTCTTTTAGATGACTATGTAACTATGCTGCGTTTTATTTTCTTTTAGATGACTATGCCAAGTTACTGGGTTTGCCCTAAGAAAGAAAAAAAAAATCCTCATCGTTATACAGTTTAGCTATGGTGCAAGTGGAAGCAATGGGACAAATAAAAGTCACTTTCCTACAATATGGCATACATTATCAATCGTTAATTTAAAAACTATGGTGTCCATTCCATTATTTCTTTCCCCAAAACTTCTTTGAAAGCTCTCATGCCTTTCAAACAAATTGAACTTATTTGATTAGTTTAATGGCTACAAATTATTCAATCATTTTAATTTTGCACGGGTGCTGTCTTTGATAAGTCTCATCCTATCATGAGTGACAATTCTTTGATTAAACGCTGCCATGTGGTGTGGTTAAAAACGGTCCAATTATATATGGCTGAATGATTTTTGATTCATTTTTGTATAAATAAATACTGTAAATGGTTAAAAAAAATTCACTTAAGTGACAATTTTTGAAAAATGTTTTTCTTTCAAAATTGTTTAAAATAATTTTTTCAAAAAAAAAGTATTACCAATTTTCATAAAAACCTCTTATATATATATTACATAAACTCTTGAGAAGTTTTAAAGAAATGGAGGTACAAAAAAAGTTGAGGTGCCACTCCCTTTAAGAAACTGGAAAAGGTACAGCCGGTTTTTCTATTTAAGCCCAGTAGGCCAGTATCCGCTGAGTAATGGAGACGAACTTAAATACAAGTCCTTTTCAGGTTAATGGACCTATAATGGGCTCATAAACCTTGGGAAGAAGTCAAGTTAGGGAACGGCTATTGCAACTCACTTTTTTATCATACCCCTTTTTGTTTTGGTTTTTAAGATTTTATACAAAATATAAAATACGTTTACAAAAACCGGCCACATTATCCGCTAGAAAACATCATTTGGAACAATTTTGCAGAAGAAAGTTTTTCCAAAATCTATCATTTTAGTAGACTTTTTGGCAAAAAATGAAATAAAGGCTATAAATGACTAAAAAATCTAGTTAAACTATAGATTTTGGTAAACTTTCTTCTACAAAATTGTTCAAAATAATGTTTTCTAGTGGACTACAAGACCGGTTTTCGTAAAAACATTTTATATTTTGCATAAAACCTTAAAAACCTAAAAAATAGGGAGGTGTGATAAAAAAAGTTGGATTGCAATAGCTGTTCCCTTTGGTCTCGAGCTATATAAGGCTCAAGAAATGGTGTTGAAGCAAATTTTCCATATTCACCACATCATCATTCAGAAGAAATGATGGTCAGAGGTGGAGAGAACAGTGGGTGTCGTAAAAAAAAGCTTACATGCATTAGAACAAGTACTTTTTTTATATAATGTATTTTTACAGTAACAATGCATTTTTACCTTATAACGATGCAAAAAATGAGTTTGCATTATTCTTTTGCGTAGTCTTTCTGCTAACGATGAAATAGATGTTATATTCTTTTCTTTCGAACCTTTTCCACAAATTATGTAATTTTAGGTTATCCACATAGAGCACTGGAACATTTCTCATGTTATGCATCCACTTTTCCTCATAAGGGGTCCTACAAATATGTGCTTATCTCTTGGACCATCCCACTAGAAGGGAACGAATATATCATCTACGAACGTTTTCTTCCTACAAGTATGAAGGTTTCAAAAAAAGCAAACGTTTTACTCTTATCAGGCATCTTGAGCAACAATCTACGTAGAATTTTCTAAAATTTATTTTTCACTAAAAAACAATGTGGAAGCTTTTTCTTTTGGGGTGGGGTGGGGTTGGGGGGGGTGGGGGGATGTTGGTAGGGGGGAAGGTGTGGGTAGCCCTAGAGTTTATATCAATGACCCTAACAATATAAAGTATTGTTACTTATCACAATCATCGAACCATGTAACAATATAGAGTAATTAATGTTAATTAATTATCCTAATTCTTTCTGTCAACTCTCTCATATTGGGTACAGTAAAATTTGGATGGGTTTGTCATAGATGTTCTCTGCTCTCTCATATTAGATGGGAATCAGGAAACCATGGATTCTAGATAGATTCATGGGTTTGGGCAATTGGTACATTGGGTTGAGCTTGAGAAGTCGGACAATCTGAACTCGACCTATATAATAAATAAACAAATAAACAAACAAACAAATATATATCTATATATATATATATATATATATATATATATATATATATATTAATGTTCTAAATTCATAAGTGTTGTTTAATTATTTTATGCTTTTATCTTCTTTTTTATTTAATTTTTTAAAATAATATTTCTGTGAAAATTTGTAGTTTTAATTAATATAAATTTCAAGTTAATCAATAGAATTTGAATAATTACGATTTGTGAGTATATGCAACAATGCATTTTTATTTATTAAAACATGTTATCTAAAAATTAATAAGAAAGAAAACAATGGCCAATCGGAACATTTCTGATGTAACCCATCCATTTCTCCTCAGATAAGGGTCCTACAAACAACACTGTGCTCATCTCTTGGACCATCCCAGCCACGTTGTTGAGAAGCACCTTTTGACTGAGAAATTAATTTTTAGGAGAAAAGATGCTGTGAGGCTCTCCTTTCATTTATTCATTTATTTTGGTAAGAATGAAGAAAATTGATTAATATCTAAGCTATTTTTACGAGGACGCGAAATGAAGACATACTTCTTTAGAGGGGGAAATGTGATGTTTAAGGCTACAACATATTCAATAGCATTTAAAAAATAAAAATAAAAATAATATACATCACCACCTAGGCATCCAAAAGCACCCGTATACATCCCTTACTTTTATCACCTCCCTTACAATTAAAAATTATAAAAAGAGTCCAATCTCATATTCCCTTCGTCTGACAAAGGTAGGGCATATTTGTTATTTTTTTTGTCCTAAAATATTGTCTATTTTGAGAAGTCAAATTATAAAAGTTGGAGAAAATAATTTTGAAAAATAGGGTTTAATAAAAGACAAGTTAATAAAATGATTTTTTTTTCTAAATTACGTGTTTTGTTAAACATGACTTATTTTTATGGGATGAAAGAAATACAAGAGAGAAAAAGAAAAGGTGAAAAAAGTGGCATCCCCATGGTCGGTATTTTTGTGGACCGTCAGGACCGAGATGCTTGTGTAGGCACAATCGTGTGCATTATGGGTCCACAGACTCTGAAACAGTGCACTAAGATAAGTAGGAATCAAAAAAACTGAGTAGAGGCTAGGAAGAAGTGAAGCTCTATATAGCATTGCAATACATCATTTGAAATTTTATCATGAGTCAAAATATATGGGTCAAACAGCATTTTTCTTATTAATGAGGCCTTACTAATTATATATTGTTGAAAATTAAAGAAAGGGTGTAATATGGACAGTAGTACTAGAGTAGCGATTTTTTTTTGAGTTTGTTTGTAAATCTGCAATATTGTTATAGAAAAAAGAAACGCATGCAAGTAATCCTTTTGAGTTTCTTTTTCTGGGCTTAATCGGTATAGAAATGAAGTTCCAAAATGGTATCATGCCTCCATCTGCCTCATGGCTCATGCAGTATTTTTTGTCATTCAAACCCAATAGGACCTGCAGTCGAAGGGCATGCGGACATGCAGACAAATATTTATTTTTATTTTTATTTTTTGTTAATTCGGTCCGGACCGAATCACTAGAATGAAGCCATTACAGAACAACGTCGAAGTCATCGTGGAGGTTTATGGGCCTTTTGGTGTGGCCCAACTCTGGTGGGATAATCCGGACCATATTTCGGTTCAAGGCTGAGAAGTGATTACTGGTTACGGTACACAAAAAAGTGTTGAGAAGCCAATAATTGGGCTATGTTTACAAGAAATGTGCTAGCCTCAGTTGCTTTTCTGATCGACGGATCGTTGCACCCTTTCACCTATGGACATGACAGTGCTTTTTTTTTTGGCCACGTGTTTGTGACACGTTCAAAATAAAAATATTGTTTTGCAATAGACGTGTTGTGTTTATAGGAAAAAGAGGGCTAAACCTCTACTTTGCTTTTTACCCAATAAAAAAAATAAAATAAAATAAAAAAACCTACTTTACTTTGCTATTTACCCAATAATTAAAAAAAAAAAAACCCTACTTTGTTTACCAAATTAATTAAAAAGGATAGTTATTGTAACCCCTCAGTGTTATTTGCTCACCTCACTTATTTTAATTTTTCAATGTTTATCTAAGGTCCGTAATTAAGCCTGAGCCTAAGAACTAGTTCTTTTAAGCTCAATGGGCCTATGGTAAGATGGATTTGTTCTCGAGCTATATAAGGCTCAAGAAATGGTTTTGAAGCAAATTTGCTATATTTACCACATCATCATTTGGAAGAAATGATGGTTAGAGGTGGAGAGAATAGTTGGTGTGGGAAAAAATAACTCAAATGCATTAGAACAATTATTTTTTTTCATATAATGTATTTTTACTGTAACAATACATTTTTACTCTGTAATGATGCAAAAAATGAGTTTGCAATATTCTGTTGCGTGGTCTTTCCACTATCGATGAACCAGATGTTATACTCTTTTCTTTCGAATATTTTCCATAAAGTATGTAATTTTAGGTTATCCACATATAGCACTAGAATATTTCTCATGTTTTCCATCCACTTTTCCTCATAAGGGGTCCTACAAATTCCATGTGCTTATCTCTTGGACCATCCCACTAGAAGGGAATGAATATGTTTTCTAAGAACATTTTGTTCCTACAAGTCTTTAAAGGCTTCAAACAAAGCAAATGTGGTACTCCCATACGGCATCTTGAGTAACAATTTACGAAGAATTTTATAATATTTTCTTTTTGACTATAAAACAATGTGGAGGTTTTTCTTTTTTCTTTTTTTTTCCTGCCCGGAGGGGGGGAAAGGTGTGGATACGTAGCCCAAGAGTTTATATGTAACAATATAGAGTAATTGATGTTAATTAATTATCCTAATTCTTTCTGTCAACTCTCTCATATTGGGTACAATAAAATTTTGATGGGTTTGTCATATATGTTCTGTAGCTATTCTCTCAAATTTTGACCAAATTTCTTTTAAAAAATATTTTTTAAAGAAATATCATCACCACCTAGGCATCCAAAATCACCGGTACATATACATTCCTAACTTTTATCACCTCCCCTATAATTGGAAACTGTAGAACGAGTCCAATCTCATGTAAGAGAAAGGAAAGGTACTGAAAAACAGTGGCACCCCATGGTCGGTATTTTTGTGGACCGACATGCTTGTGTACCCACAATCACAACATGCATCATGGGTCCACATGCAGACTCAGAAACAGTGCAGTAAGATAAGCAGGAATCAGATAAACGTGTAGAGCTGAGGCTGGGAAAAGTACGTGAAGCTCTATATAAACCCCTTGTTTCCAACCTTACTCATCACAGTTCATAGAGCAGCCTGCCGACCAGAGCCTCAATTAGTTATAGCTGTCCGTCGTTCCTCTCCAAATCTGTAGCAAAAATCAAACATGGTGAGGGTGCCAAAATCAATCCCGGCCGTGCCTTTAACGGAAAAGGAGTTGAAGGAAGTCTTTAAGCGCCATGACATCAACGGCGATGGCCGCCTCGACGAGGAAGAGCTCAAGAACGCCTTCAAAAGCTTTGGTTCTCGTTACCCTGCCTGGCGAGTTTCGCGAGGGCTCCACCATGCCGACAACAATGGAGATGGATGCATCAACATCACCGACGCCGAGATGGACGATCTTGTAAATTACACTTTCAAATTGGGATACACTCTTGTTTCTCGCGAAGGACAGTAGATTTAATTAGGTCCCCTAGTTGCATCTACTTAATTATGGGGAAGCTAGGGTCCATGTCCATTTGTCCAATTGTCCCCTAGTCTGTGTTCTTGAAGACTACGGCTTTCTTATGTGTAGGAAGCCGCACAAGTTAGGTATGTAGTTCAATCTAGGTCAAATATGATGTACGTACTATTAGCTCAAAATAAAAGTTTACCCTTTCCTTTAGTGCCATTTGACCCATATTATCTGGGAAGTGGGTGTGTTAGTGCCATTTGACCATACTCTTGATCCAAAACAAAATCATGCATGACTTGGTTATATCCTTAAAACTTAAAAACACATTTTATTTTAGAATGTTAATTTCTTGGAGCATATAGTATTCTGCCACATCATAGGGAATTTTATTTTGAGTCAAAATATATTGGTCAAACAATATTTTTCTTATTACGCAGGCCTTACTAATGATATATTGTTGAAAAGAAAGGGTGTAATATGGACAATACTAGAGTCGCAACTTTTATTTAAGTTTGTAAATCTGCAATATTGTTTTAGAATGAAGAAACGCATGCAAGTAATCCTTTTGAGTTTCTTTTTGTGGGCTTGGTATATACGGAGTGAATGAAGTTCCAAAATGGTATCATGCCTCCATCTACCTCATAGCTCATGCAGTATTTTTGTCATTCTAACCCAATAGGACATGCTGTCGAAAGGCATGCGGACATGCAGACAATTTGTTTATTTATTTATTAATTCGGTCCGGTTCGAATCACCGGAATAAAGCCATTACAGAACAACGTCGAAGTCACCGTGGAGGTATATGACTTGGCAGGCCTTTTGGCTCTGATGGGATAATCCGCACCAGATTTCGGTCTGGAGAAGTAAGAACTGTTTACGGTACACAAAAAGGGACAGAAGCCAATGAATTGGGCCATGCTTACTAGAAATTAATGTGTTAGCCTGCGTTGCTTTTCTGATCGTTGCACCTTTTTACCTATTGACATGACAGTGCATTTTTTATTTTTATTTTTTTTCTAGTTTTGGGTTTCGCTACGTGTTTTGTGGTACATACAAAATAAAAATATTCCTTTGTAATTGACATGCGTCCAGTCTATCGGAAGAAGGTCTGCCCATCTATTTTGATTCTCTTTTAGGGGCTAAACCTTTACTTTCCTTTTTACCCAAAAAAAAATATAAAATAACCCTACTCTGTTTACCAAATTAATTAAAAGGGATAGTTATTGTAACCCCTTAATGTTATTTGCTCACCCCATTTATTTTAATTTTTCAATGTTTTATGAGAAATAAAAAAAGTTTTTATAAAAACTAGCCGCTTAATTTACTAAAAAACATCATTTTAAAAAAACTTTGGGAAAAAAAGTTTTTTTCAAAATGTGTCGTTTAAGTAAACTTTTTGGATAAAAATGAAACAAAAACTAAAATGACTAAAAAATCTACTTAAATGAAATATTTTAGAAAAACTTTATTCTACAACGTTGTTCAAATTGATGTTTTCTAGTGAATTATGCATTCAGTTTTTATGAAAATATTTTGTATTTTATATAAAATTTTAAAAATTAAAATAAGTGGGGTGTGCAAATAATTTTTTTTTTTTTGTCAAACAACGAGATGTCCGAATTGTTAAAACCCGATTAATTAAAAGTTATGTATGACCGTCTTTTCTAACTAAACCCATTATGGGCGGGCCACATCTCCATTAAAGAAAATATGGCCCATAATTAAGCTTGAGCCTAAGTACCAGTTCTTTTCAGCTTAATGGGCCTGTGGTAGGATGGATTTGGTGTCAAGCTATACAAGGCTCAAGAAACGGTGTTGCAGCAAATTTTCCAAATTTACCTATCATCATTTGGAAGAAATGATGGTTGGAGGTGGAGAGAACAGCGGGTGTGGTAAAACAAAGGCTTACATGCATTAAAAAAAATAACTTTTTTTATATGATATATTTTTATAATAACAATACATTTTTACTTTGTAACAATGCAAAAAATAAATTTGCATAATTCTTTTGCGGGGTCTCTCTGCTAACGATGATTGAATCTTTTCCACAAATTATGTAATTTTAGGTTATCCACATATAGCACTGGAACATTTCTCATGTTATCCATCTACTTTTCCTCATAAGGGGTCCTACAAATACCACGTGCTTATCTCTTGGACCATCCCACTAGAAGGGAACAAATATGTCATCTAAGAACATTTTCTTCCTACAAGTCTGAAGGCTTCAAAAAAAGTAAACCACGTGTCTGAACCTCATTCGTATACGTATCTCACTATAAGGTCATGTTTGCTTAGTTGGAATGGAATGGGTGGGAATGAAATATGATTTCATCCTTAAAATAGTCTGAAATGGAATAAGACTGGAATAAACATTGCAGAATGAATACCATTATAATTCATTACTACTGTTTGATTCCATTCTCATTTAATTACCTGATCTAAACATGTTATTTGGAATGAATTAGAATGGGATTTCACTCCAACCGGATGAATATAGCCTAAATTTGACAAATTCTATAGCCGAGGGTATGGATGCTCTCCCCTAATAATGGAAAAAGAAAAAAAGGATATAAAATCGGATGATCATGAATCATAAAATTCTTCCCAATCATCACATCCCAAGTCCCATCCTAATCCTTTTTTTTATTTTTTATTTTTTAATCCTAATCTTGCTCATGGATACTTTTGTTAGGACAAATAGATTTGATTCTGTCCTGCGCGGTTCTTGTCTTCCTCCCTTCAATACCTTCTCCTTCTTGTTCTCTAAAAAAAAATTAAAAAAAAAATAAAAAGTAATTCTTTCAGAGGACTACACAGGAAAAAAGTTATGCTCTTTCAGCACCTATTAAGAACATTCTTTCCCTAGTTGTCGAGGGGGCAGACAATTTTAATGCTTCTAGGTTCTTATAATGACACATGGAATAAAAAATCAACACCCAAAATGTAAAAAGAGGAAAAAGAAAAATGGATGTCAACATTTACCAAAAAAATAAAAATAAAAATGGACGTCAACAATAAGGTTTATCATTTGTCATCCTTAATTGCATGAAAATGCTTTCCCAGTCGGTAGCCAGCTTGATTCTTACTTTTCTTAGAAGAGACTCAAACTTTGATATGGACTTAGCCTCCGACTATAATTTTAAAATAGTGGAAAATAGGGGAAAATAACCCAAAAATAGGAGAAAATGACGACCATCATCACAAATAAGAGTAAATTTAAAATAGTAGTATTTCATAAATTTCAAAAAATAGTGGCATTGTTGATCCTATAACATAAACAATGGAAACTCCAACGGTTTTTAATATCCTCATTCACGGTGATGCATCTATAACTTCAATATTATATATGCAAAGTATATTAAAATTGCTTAATTCCATTTGAAGTTTTGGACGACTGAGTAGGTTGTAATTCAATTTCAAGTCTCAGATTGGCCCTTGGTACAATCCCATCCTAAAAAGGAAGTGCAAAAAAAACTAATTTTTTTTCAGATGTTTATATAATTATTCTCTTAATCAAAATGAAGACCACGCATGATCAATTTTTTTAATTCATAAGCAATCATATATATGTTAATTCTCTCAAGAATTGTCCGACTACATACACAAGACATAGGCAAAAGCATTATTGAAATTACAATCACATAAGGATCAGGAGAAAGTTAATAGCCAATGACCCGGGCCTAATGGCATTTTCCCATATGTGAGAAGATTTTGGATTCAAGTCTTTGGAAAGCTACATGGTGTTCTTGCTCCGTAATTAGAATCTCCCCCGGCCAACCCCCCCCCCCCCCCCCCCCCCCCCCAAAAAAAAAAAAAAAAAAAAAAAAAAAAGGTTGAAAGTCATTAATATTCTTGCACTGGTCGGTTACTCCCAAACTTTAGTATGGATCTTTTGACCATGCTTTTTCTTAGCATATACTCCCTAAAAGATTTACCACTGATTTTCCCCTCATATTCGCTTAAAAAGTGAGATTAAAAGATTGAATGGTCACCACTCACCATAGACATATGATTCGATCCGAGTTAGGAAAGTGATTTTAGGTTAAATTATTTAAGCGATTGAAAAAATTGAATTTAGGAGATAGATTTTATGTTGTTTGGTCTTCTAGCAAAATTTCAATACCATAATTTAATCATATTGGCACCGTTTGGTTTCACTTTTTAAAAAATCTTTTTTTAATTAGGAAAAATCATTTTTTTACTCTCTTGCTAGCTTTTCGCTTTTAAGTAGATGCAATAGAAGTAAAAGTACGTTTGATAAAATTGATTTCGCTGGTACTCTTTTGGATGTAATGAGAAACTTTACTAAATCATCGTTGTTCAAATGGAAGCTTATGACAGGCACAACCTTTCTTGATTGCAAATTTTTTGAGTTAAGGTCAAACTCATCCAAAAGATAAAAATGACTTTTAAGGGCAAATCTTCATTGCGTTTGCTTAAAATCAAATATTTTGCTTTTTAATTTCTAGAAGTTCTTTTTATTTCCTTTAATTAAACAGTTCTTTCTGCTTTTACAACTTTTTACTTTCAAAAACAAAAAGAAATTTTAAAATAAGTGCAACCAAACAGTGGCACAATGCCAATATTTTCTTTCGAATCTATAAGTCCTTTTTCGTCTAATCAATTTGGTCACTCATTTCGAATCTGTCAACCATGTAATCTGTTATCCTATTATACTGGCCTTTTCATTTCAAGATTATCCTAGTCAAGAGTCTAGCTTCCTGTCCACTTCAGAGACAAGCCACCACACTACACTAGTCCACTTGGCTATATCCGAGAAGCGAGCCTCTTGCATCAACCTTTAGACCGAAAGATTTTGTATGTAAATTAATTTTTAAAGAAAGTTTTGTGGTAGAAGAAAATGATAAAATCGATGCCAAAAATGGCATTATTTGTCAACTTGCTACAAATTGATTATCAATTTTCTTTCTTTGGTATTAATTTAAGAAGTGTTCAACAAAAGGTAATTTTCTCAATTACAAATTTACAATTCAGGAATAATTAGGATTAGCAAAGCAAAATTTTGTAGTTTACCCTTATTTTTATTTGGATAAATTGTAGACAACCCCTTATGTTTTAATTTTACCAATGTGACCTTGAGCTCATTTGAGAGTTTTTTGAGCTTAACGGTAAAAGTAAATATGATGCAATGCGATAGGGGTTTGGGTTGGAAGAGAAAGAGAGGATATTTTTTATAATTACCTGTGTCACGTGAGTAACACGTGACTATTTTCCGTCAATTTTCATCAATAACGAGTAACAATGAGACACAATGATAAAAATTAAAATATAAAAAAACACATTAATAAAATTAAAATATAAGAGATTATCTGCTGAACCTTACTTCAGTGATTATCTGCAATTTACATTTTTTATTTCTGTGTTTGTTGGTGCTAAAAGAACAAGTGTCTCACCTAATATCTTAACATCTTGACTAGTCAGTCAAGGATATGGACGAATTTTACAACAGTAGCCCCACCAACGCAAAACGACAACAAATCATCACACATGCTGCAACCAAAAGCAAGAGCCTTCCGCTTCCCGTCCAATTTTTGAGTTCTCAAATTAATTCGGTCTACACCCCTAATTTTTAGTATGAAGTTAGGTAGTAATTTGTATTAAAATATAATTATTTGTCTGTAACCAGACCAATCTGTAATTCCTTAGGTCACCTCTGCTTGTGTGCCCACATTTTGGATCACAAAGGCTCAAACAGTGAGATTAAGATAAGTTGGAATTAGGATAAAGGTGAACATGAAGAAGTGCACGAGGCTGGCTCTCTCTCTATTTATAAACCCTTATTTTTACATTCTCATCATCATACAGGCATACAGCAGGCAGGCTCTCTGATCAGCACAGCCCCCTTTCTAACACCAACAGAATCACTCCAAATTCTTGGCGAATTAACATGCCTGTTTTCTCTAGGTCAAATGTGCCCAAGTGCCACTATGTGGCTTTGACAAAATGTGATCTGAAGGAACTGTTTAGGCGTCATGACACCAACGGCGATGGCCGCCTGGACAAGGAAGAGCTCAAGAAGGCCTTCAAAAGCCTGGGTTCACGTCTCCCCCCTTTTCGAGCTTCCCGTGGCCTTCACCATGCAGACAGCAATGGAGATGGATACGTGAGCGAAAACGAGATGGACGATCTTGTAAACTACGCTTCCGAATTGGGATATACCCTAAAATAATCCTACTTAGTTGTACACTCTATATATATAGTTTGTGTACGTACTTGCAAACTGCAGCTGTCTCTGTGTAAGAACACTCATAGGATGTAGGAAGCCGCAGATCTGTTGGCCGGGTGTGTAATTCAATCTCAATATATATGATGGATAATTATCATGTTTGAGTTGCTCGATCGCAAAATGTCTATCCTTTTCTTTTGTTTGGTTTAATTTCAAAATCTCTCTCTCCTTGGTCAAGCTGTCACATCATTTGGGCAAATGAGTTGCTCCATGTGGAAAATGTCAAAGAGCTCGATATATTGTCCAAATTTATTTGTTCAACTAATGCTGGCAGTTATAAGCCACATGGGATCGATATGAATATATCATTATTTCTTAATAAAATTTTTTGGAGGAATTACAGATAGGTCCAGCTATGGGCAAACAATTACATCTCAATTGTACTGACCTGTAATTGTTTGCCTGTTACCGGACCTATCTATAATTCCCCAAAATTTTTATTGGTTAACCTAGCTGCCGTATCACTTGGCCAGACAAGTATGGGCAAATGAGTTAGGTTATATATCATTGCTCCACTAATATAACTGTAACTATGCTGCATTTAATTTTCTTTTAGATGACTATGCCAAGTTATTGGGTTTGCCCTAAGAAAGAAAAAAAAATCTCATCGTTATACAGTTTTGCTCTGGTGCATGTGGAAGCAATGGGACAAATAAAAGTCACTTTCCTACCATATGGCATACATTATCAATCGTTAATTTAAAAACTATGATGTCCATTCCATTATTTCTTTCCCCAACTTCTTTGAAAGGTCTCATGCCTTTCATCAAATTGAATTTCTTTGATTAGTTTAATGGCTAGAAAATATTCCGTCGTTTTAATTTTGCACGGGTGCTGTCTTTGATAGGTCTCATCCCATCTTGTGTGACAATTCTTTGATTAAACACTGCCACGTGGTGTGATTAAAAATGGTCCAATTATATGTGACTGAACGATTTCTGTTTTATTTTTGTATAAATAGATACTGTAAATGACTAAAAAATTTTACTTAAACAATAATATTTGAAAAAAAAATTTTCCTTCAAAATTATTTAATATGATTTTTTCTAAAAAACAATATCAATAATTTTCATAAAAACTTTTTATATATTACATAAACTCTTGAGAAGTTTTAAATAAATGAGGGTACAAAAAAAATGGTTGAAAAGGTATAGCAGGTTTTTCTATTTAAGCCCAGTAGGCCAGTATCCGCCGAGTAATGGAGACGAACTTAAATGCAAGTTCTTTTCAGCTTAATGGACCTATAATGGGCTCACAAACCTCGGGTAGAAGGTCAAGCTAGGGAACGGCCATTGCAACTCCACCTTTTTATCATACTCTCTTTCGTTTTGGTTTTTAAAATTTTATACAAAATATAAAAGGTTTTTACAAAAATCGGTTGTTTTGTCCACTAGAAAGCATTATTTTGAATAATTTTGTAGAAAAAGGTTTTTCCAAAATCTATCGTTTAAGTATACTTTTTGGCAAAAAATGAAATAAAGACTATAAATAGCTAAAAAGTCTACTTAAATGATAGATTTTGAAAAAACCTTTTTCTACAAAGTTGTTCAAAATGATGTTTTCTAGTAGTCCTCACGGTTGGTTTTCGTAAAAACCTTTTATATTTTGCATAAAACCTTAAAAACCTAAAGGATAGGGGGTGTGATTAAAAAGTGGGGTTGCCATAGCCGTTTCTAGTCAAGCTATATAAGGGTCCAGATATTGCAACCCCTTCAAGTTATCCCCTCACCCCACAAATTTTAATTTTTTAAAGTTTTGGAAAAATATAAAAGGCTTTTATGAAAAGTGGCTGTGTACTCTATTAGAAAGCATCATTTTGAATAACTTTGCAAAAGAAAGTTTTTCCAAAATCTATAGTTTTATTGGTGGCCAAAAATGAAATAAAGACTATAAATGGCCAAAAGTCTATTTAAATGATAGATTTTGGAAAAACTTTCTTCTGCAAAGTTGTTTAAAATGATGTTTTCTAGTGTACTACCTAGCCACTTTTCATAAAAATCTTTTATATTTTTCTTAAACTTATAAAAATTAAAATTAATGAGGTGGAAAGATCACTTGAGAAGGGGTTACAATATCCAAATCCGGCTATATAAATAAACTGCCATTTTTCTCATGTTTAGTCTTGAATTTTCCACATGATTTTATAAGTCCACGTTTAGATGGATTGGGTCTTGATCGAGTTGGCCCAACATTTGGACTAAATTGAGAGAGCAAAGACCCTTTCGTTTTATTAACAAACATATATGTATGTTCCTTGGGAAACAACCTCATAGTTAATACTCAAACATGACCCATGCCAAAGCATTATTAAGATCTAGTACATAGTTACTAAAGTTGCAATTCAGATAGCACGTCTCTCCCTTAAGGGAAGGGTTTAAGAGAGAATTTAGTTTCAAAATTTTTTTTTTTTTTTTGCATACATGTGTAATAGAAGGGGTTATAGGAAAAGGGATGAATTACCCTTGTACGTTATGTAGTCCAATGAATAATTAGATTCTCTTATTTATTTATAATATAGAAAAATAAATAAATAAAAATTACAATCGCATAAGAATAAACAATCTCAGTCAGATCAACACGTGTTGATATAAGTTATATTAATACCATGCATTAGGGGTCATACCTGGTGCATTAACCGAATATATCATGTAATTCAAGAATTCATTAAGTTTCCCCCAATGCGAGTAAAGATATAAGTTATATTATCGCGTTCTTAACCATAGTCCTAAAGATAAAGTGGAAGGGCAAGTCTGATAAATTTTTTTCTTATTTATTCATTTTTTTTTTTTTTTACAAATCCGTTTTGTTCTTGTTTCTTTTCAAATCTGTCAATTTAATGTAATTATCTTGGAACATTTCTCGAGTAAACTATAGGTTATCCAGACATAGCAACCGAACATTTTTTATGTCACCCGTCCACTTCTCCTCAGATAAGGGTCCTACAAACACCATGTGCTCATCTCTTGGACCATCCCAGTAAAAGGGATGGAATATGTTTTCCACATTGCTGAGAAGCCCCTTAATTTTGAGAGCATCTCCAGCCATGTGAGCTAAATTAGGTGTACTATATATTGCTATTTTAGCACATGCTAAAGTGCCAAATGTTATAATTTAGCACAATATGCTCCAATGATGCAAATAAATGTAGTGTGCTATGTTTTGCCACAACTTCAACTCTTTTCACAGATTTAAGGTCTCGTAAGATAATGAATGAAGTATATCGTAGATCAAATGCAATGTTACTTGAGTGGGATGAATGAGTTAAAAAAAAAAAAAAAAGGGAATGTTTTCTGATTTTTTTTTTATTTTTTTTTTTATATATAAGATTTCAATTTTATTTTTGAAAATATTGTATTTATTTATGGGTTGTTTGGTTATTGAGAAAATTTTGAACGAAAAATAGAGAAAAAGAAGTTACTGGTGTGTTTGATTGTTAAGAAATGAAAGAAAAACTAACATGACAAATATAGCAAAAGCGACCAACGAAAGTTGGCTTGAGTGGAAGGGGCTCTAGTCGCTGAAGTAAGAGGTTTCGGGTTCGAGCCCTTGTGAATGCAGAAAACTTTCTTGGGAGAGGTCCCCGCTTCGGCGCCCGACCATACCTCGGAGGATTAGTGCTAGGCGAAGCCTAGGGACACCTTGGGAAACAAAAAAAAATAGCAAAAGCGGACATGGCAAATATGGCAGATTGGATTATATTTTTTATTTTTGTTAATTCGGTCCGGACCGAATCACTAGAATGAAGCCATTACAGAACAACGTCGAAGTCACCGGGAAGGTTTATGGGCCTTTTGGTGGCTCAACTCTGATGGGATAATCCGGACCAGATTTCGGTTCAAGACTGAGAAGTGATTACTGTTTACGGTACATGAAAAGTTGGAGAAGCCAATAGTTGGGCTATGTTTAGAAGAAACGTGCTAGCCTCAGTTGCTTTTCTGATCGACGGAGCGTTGCACCTTTTTACCTACGCACATGACAGTGCTTTTTTATTTTTGTTTTAGCCACGTGTTTGTGACACGTTCAAATTTTTTTTTTTGTTTTGGTAATAGACATGTGTTGTGTTTATAGGAAGAAGGGGCTAAACGTCTACTTCACTTCAAAAAAAAAAAAAAAAAAAAAAAAACCTACTTTCTTTACCAAATTAATTAAAAAAGATACTCCCTCCGTCCCTAAAAGATAGGCAAAATTTTCAACTTTTTGTGTCCCAAAATGATAGGCCATTTTGAAAAATCAAACCATAAAATTATTTGACTTTCCTATTATACCCTTTGTTTTGTTAAAAATTTCAGGGGTAAAGCCAGTTATCCCCTTTTAATTTCATTTCCTTCCTTCTCTCCACTCTCCCCTCCCGCCATTCCTCTCTCTCTCTCTCTCGCCTTCCTCGTCCCAGATCTGGCTTTCGTGCACACCGGCAGTTCCCCCACCACCGGTGCAGGCGCAGAGGTGCCAGATCAACCGTCGCTGCCGCTGCTGCTCCGCCCTAGCTTCCACCGAAAGCCCCTGCTAACTGGAAAGCAAGCTAGTTGTGCAGTTCCCCCATTTCCCCCCAAAACCCAGAACTACAGCGTGTCCCCAATTCCCCTGCCGCTACCGCTGCCCCTGCCGCTGCTCCCCTTTGACCTCCCGTCGGAGACCCCTTTCCCCTGCCGCTGCTCCATCTCTCTCTCGGGTTTCCCCTGCTGCTGCCACTGCTCAAGGTTACCCTGTCGCTGTTCCATCCCTTTCTCTCGGGTTCCCCTGCCGCTGCTCCATCTCTCTCTCGGGTTCCCCGACGTTGGCATCACCCTCAAACCATCTCCCCCAAATCCAAACCCCCATCCAAATCCCGAGTCCCCATTGATCTCGAATGACCCTCCCCAATGATTTATTGAATACATGAACGAGACAGACAAAGAGAGGGAGAAAGCTAGATTGAAGAAGGAGATTAACCCAGCTTGAAAAATTATAAGATTGTTGATTTGAGATGGAAAAAATTGAAGATTGGAAGTCGAGAAAATTGAGGAAAGAAGACAAGAAAATAAAACATGCTATTCACATTGCAACAAACATATTTTCCATATTTACATTAGTACAACCAGATTTTCCTTTATACAAAAAACCAAAAAACAAAAGCACTTCATTGTTGCAGGTGGAGCAATACATTTTGCAAAAGACCTTGATCACATTGAACTTGATGAGGGAGATTGCCTTCTCGTTCCAACCTTTGCTTACTAATATGTGGCAACTTATAATTATTCCCACCATGAACTTTCATGATCTCAATCATACACAATTGCAATGTTAAAAATACATGCTCTAGGCTTTTGGATGACAACTCATTATAAGACTTCTCAACAGCATTGACGAGCTCATCGATCGTTGTGGGTGCTTCTTGATGTTGTAGAGATTGAATTGCCCTAAAAAACCCAAGATCCAAAACATTCAAATCTGGACTATTTGGAGGTTGAAAGCATAAACGGATGTCAAATCCATCTCTTGATGCAGCTTCAAGGAATTCCATATCACCAGGGTCAATATGAGGTTTTGCATTATCTTGTTGAATGAATATTGTACTTGGAGTAGTTGAATTGCTACAAGGCCACTTGGCTCGAATTGCTGGTAAAACCTTCTCAATCAAACATGATCGGATGACATCTTTAGTAATTGACATAATCGGCTTTGTTTCTAAAGTTCCCGCAACACGATTCTTACTATTGCGTTTTGCATGCTCTTTGTATGTAAAAGGAAAAATTCCAATTTTCCCAGAAAATTCTTCATTGCGAGACATATCAAATCTCGGACGAGCTACGGCAACTAAAAACATGATTTTTGCTATGAATCTTTTACTTTTGCAAGTCCTCAGAGGCTCATCCTCATTTGGAAGAAGGTAATACTTCTCTGCCGTTTTGGACATGTAAAACCACTTTTCATCTATGTGAACAAAGTTAGACATATCAATGAACATTGGGTTAGTATTGATGGTACCTGGATCAAGCATCGACAAGCAAAATTGCAACCTTGCTTTCTTATTTCCATCTGTTAGATAAGGCTTCATTGCGTTGGAATGAGGCCTTATAAAACCTTCTTTGATTCGTCTATGCAATATTGACTTGGCCACGTTCAAAGCTTTAGCGAATGATCGGATATTCGTGCGGCGCCGTAAAGGAATTGCTGAAACTTGGTTTAAATCAAGCTGAACTCGTTTGCGCCCAACTCTACCCAAAAGTCTAGGAGACACATCAACAATTGATCCATTCAGAAGATGAAATTTTGCTTGTTGCCAAATCCGACGAACAGATCGTTCAGAAACTGAGAATAAGGCAGCAACAGATGCAATAACACCATTTTTGAATCGTTGCCCATTCTCGCTATGCTTCAATAACGCCTCAAAGATAGCCTGGCGTTGATCCTTTGTTAAATTCTTCTTCTTGTTTTTGGACATAGTGGGATCTATTTCTCGCAAGATAACCATGTGTAATTACCGTACTTGTTAGAAGGAGAGTAGTTTGAACAAGAGCAGGAATTTTTTTTTTTTTTTCTCTCTTGAACAGGGGAGAACAGGGGAGTGGTGGGAAGGAGTAGCAGGACTTTTTTTTTTTTTTTTTCCTCTTTTGAATAGGGGAGAACAGTGGAGTCGTGGGTGGGAAGGAGTAGGAGGACTTGATTTTTTTTCTCTTTTGAACAGGGGAGTCGTGGGTGGGAAGGAGTAGGACTTGATTTTTTTTCTCTTTGGAACAGGGGAGAACAGGGGAGTTGTTGGTGGGAAGGAGTACGACTTGTTTTCTTTTTCTCTTTTGAACAGGGGAGAACAAAAGGAGTAGCAGGACTTGTTTTCTTTTTCTCTTTTGAACAGGGGAGAACAGGGGAGTAGGAGTACTACGTTGAATGAAAAATGAATAAATCCCCTGAAAAGATAAATTTGAGGAGGTCAAATCCCTCTTTTTAAGGGAAATATCCGGGTGTTTTAAA
Organism: Liquidambar formosana; assembly: GCA_039720395.1. Classification (NCBI taxonomy): domain Eukaryota; kingdom Viridiplantae; phylum Streptophyta; class Magnoliopsida; order Saxifragales; family Altingiaceae; genus Liquidambar; species Liquidambar formosana. The sequence goes on from CM077833.1 coordinate 27,545,337, forward strand.
ATTGTTTGAAAATTTTGGCAAAATTGGTTGGAGCCTTTTTTTTAGGAGTATCAGCAAAAACTAGGATGGTTTGAATAAATCCCTACTTTTTTGGCGCTAAATCTTGGGGGGTGGCCGGGAGGGTGACCCACTTACAACTTGTTTTTTGTCTTGTTTGGAATAGTAAAGGAAGGGTATTTATGGAAAATAAAATTTAGTCAATGCATTTTTTATGTTTTCTTAATTTGCGTGTTTTGTCAAACCTGGCCTATCTTTTAGGGACGGAGGGAGTAGTTATTATAACCCTTCAATGTTATTTGCTCACCTCTCTTATTTTAATTTTTCAATGTTTATATAAGACCTGTAATTAAGCCTGAGCCTAAGTACTAGTTCTTTTCAACTTAATGGGCCTATGGTAGGAAGGATATGGTTTGGAGCTATATAAGGCTCAAGAAATGGTTTTGAAGCAAATTTGCTATATTTACCACATCATCATTCAAAATAAATGATGGTTGGAGGTGGAGAGAATAGTTGGTATGGTAGAAAATAACTCATATGCATTATAACAATTACTTTTTTCATATAATGTATTTTATTGTAACAATACATTTTTACTCTGTAACGATGCAAAAAATGAGTTTGCATTATTCTTTTGCATGGTCTTTCCACTATCAACGAACCAGATGTTATACTCTTTTCTTTCAATTCTTTTCCATAAATTATGTAATTCTAGGTTATCCACATATAGCACTGGAACATTTCTCATGTTATCCATCCACTTTTCCTCATAAGGGGTCTTACAAATTCCAAGTGCTTATCTCTTGGACCATCCCACTAGAAGGGAATGAATATGTTATCTAAGAACATTTTGTTCCTACAAGTCTTTAAAGGCTTCAAACAATACAAACGTTGTACTCCTATCCGGCATCTTGAGTAACAATTTACGGAGAATTTTCTAATATCCTAATTCTTTTTGCCAACTCTCTCATATTGGGTACAGTAAAATTTTGATGGGTTTGTCATATATGTTCTCTCTAGCTATTCTCTCATATTAGATGGGAATCGGGAAACCATAGATTCTAGATAGATTCATGGGCTTGGGCAATTGGTACATTGGGTTGAGCTTGAAAAGTCGGGCAATCCGAACTCGACCTATATATATATTAATGTTTTAAATTCCTAAAGTGTTGTTTAATTATTTTATGCTTTTATCTTCTTTTTTATTTAATTTTTTAAAAAAAAATAATCTTTTGGTGAAAATTTGTAGTTTTAATTAATATGAATTTCAGGTTAATCAATAGAATTTGAATAATTACGATTTGTGGGTATATGTAATAATGCATTTTTATTCATTAAAGCATGTTATCTAAAAATTAATAAGAAAGAAAACAATGGCCAATTGGCTTAACTCAACATCAACCTATGTAACCTGAGCCCAACCCAAACACACCCAATCCCGAGCACAAGCTAGCTAGGGAGGCTCAACCGAAACTTGAATTGAGTTAGGCTTGATTTGAAGGTTATATACTTAGGGATGAACATGGATTGATCTCTCAACCTGCCAAGTAACAGCCCAAGGACTCCTCATAGTGGACAAGCTAGTTGGTTTCAACTTCTTCCATTTGCCATTGGAACCATGGATGTTAGAGTGGGGACCTATGAGTTGATGAATGACATTTATTTTGGGACCCCCACATGTAGGGGTGTAACATGGTTTAGGTAGACTCAAGGACCGGACCAGTCCAAATAGTAATCGATCCGGTTTCAGTTTTAAATTTATAAGAATCGTTCAATTCGGTTCGGTCCACAGTTTAGGGGGTTTAAGAATCGGACTAGATAGAATTCTTGGATTCCAAAAAAGAAAAAAAAATGTATATAATATATTATACTCCATATATAAGTATTATTCATTGAATAATAATACTTGTTCAATAATCTTACCTTTTACCAAAAAAAAAAAAGAATCGGACCGTTTTTTCCGATCCGATCCAATGCCTATTTTGGTCTGGTTCTAGTTCAAATTTTGAAGTCCCAAATTAGTTTGGTCGGATTCAAATATACCTTTGACCCGGACCAAGTTGCACTCCTACCCACATGTACTAGGACAGGAATTTGGGTAAATGTGTTGGTTTTATTATCGCCATCATTTTCTAAATTCATGCAATCCTAAAACCATTAATAGTTTAACCACATCCAAGACTCCCTCGCCGTGAGAATGTGAGTTCTAAACTTTTACTTCTTTGGAATTGAATCTTTTACTTGTTATTGATCATGCTCATTTTCCTAAGTGCCTACGAAGTTTGCCCAAAAATACATCAATCTCAGTGAGGGATTAAGATGGGATCTTGGCAAAATGAGTTTGGAAAACTCTGTGTTAGAAGTAAGTTTGAATCCCTTGATAAGATATTTCCTTGTTTATTCCATCATAAGATTAAAACCCCTATCCTTTTTATTAATAAATTTCCTTTGCAATAGGCTCTCTCATTGCGCCCACTACAACCAATGCAGCCCCAAAAGATTCCTCACTCCGGAGCGAACCAGGTAGAAAAAGAAGAACTACATGAGGTGGTGAAAAGATAGGGGGACAATTAATTATTGGAACATTTCCACCGAAAGGGAAGGAATCTATTTTTCCATAACATGGGAAAAATGATCTTATTGGGGAAAGATCGATGTTGCATGGGTCCACCGCCTACTTCATGATTATTGGTCCACCTCCTACTTCATTCCTCCTTATCTTTGGTGCTTGATATTCAGATGCTGAACATTTGATCTGAAAATGATGATACCAAACGATCAAACGCCCCTTGATGAGGTGCTAAATTTAGGCATAAATTCTTCTCTCCCCACCCTGCCCCACCTTCTTTCCTTTCTAATTTTTACTTTACGTTTAATACTTGTGACGTCATTAATGTCTTTAAATGGCGTTAGGAATAGATGTAATTTGCATAGGAATTTTTTATTTTCACTTTAAATCCTAAGGTAAATTATTATTGAAAATTCTCTTAAAATTTTGGCACGGTTTGATTGCACTTTTTAAAAGATATTTTTTTTAAGTAATAAAAGTCATTTTTTACTTTCTTACTTTTTGTTTTTAAGTAAAAGCAATAAAAGCAAAAACACGTGTGTTAAAATTGATTTTACCAGTATTTGTTAAATGTAATGGGAAATTCTACCGAATCATCGTTGCACAAATAAACATTTAGAACAAACACAACCTCTCTCAATCACAAATATTTCGAGTTAGAGTCAAACTCGTCTAAAAAATAAAAATGACTTTTACAATCAAATTTTCGTCGTTTTTGCTTAAAATCAAATATTTTGCCCTTTTGCTTTCTAAAAGTCTTTTTTATTTTCTCTAACCAAATAGTGTTTTTTGCTTTTTCAACTTTTTATTTGCACGTCCAAATGCTTTCATGTATGTGTAGCGTACCTACATGCATAATGGGTCCACAGAGTGCTCAAACAGTGCATGCAATCTAGATAAGTTGGAATCGAGAAGAAAGTTGCACATATGAGGTGAGGTAGCCTCTATATAAACCCCTCAGTTTATACGTACCTTAGTCATCACAGGCACTATCTGTTCATTCCCCTAAATTAATCCCTAGCAAACCATGATGTGGTCCACGACCACCGACTATAAGTGTCCGCAGGTGCCAGTGCCGGCGCCGACGCCGGTGCCAATGACTGAAGAGGAGTTGAAGGAGTTTTTCAAGAGTCAAGACACCAACGGCGATGGCCGCCTTGACAACGAAGAGCTTAGGAGGGCCTTCAAAAGACTGGGTTCATGGTTCCCTCCGTGGCCAGCTTACCGAGGGCTAGGCCATGCTGACCAAAATAGAGATGGATTCATCAGCGGCGACGCCGAGATGAACGATCTTGTAAAGTACGCTCGGAAACATGGGTATACTGTTTTTTCGGGAAAAAAACCCGGGCCTTTTCCCCCAACAAAACACGATGGGTGTTATTAAGGAGACTTTCTTATTTTTTTTTGGGTAAGTTTTCAAGAGACCTACTTTGTTCTACTTATGGAAAGGACTGCAAAAATGATATATATATATATATATATAGTTTGTTCTGTGCTCACCGTACGGCTACGTGTTTGTGTAGTTGCCAAACCGCAGCCGTCCAATGCGCGTAGGGCCGCGGAACTTGGCTATGTAGTATGTATAATTAGCTCTCAATAAAAGTCCCTCTTTCCTTATAGTTTCAAGATCTTGAATTCCCCTCTGTTACAATGTTGTGTTATTTATTTATTTAGTGTAGATATATTCATCTTTTTGGGTTGAGACTAGCTATTTCCACAAATCATTTTTTTCTTCAAATCTTTCACATGAGGTAAGATCCCATAAATCCCATGGGAAAGAGTAAGGGTAAAAACTTGGGAAAAGGAGTTTGAGTGAATAGAATTTGGGCTCCTTTGGGTGTCTAAATGAAAATTAAACAATTTTATAAAGTATTAAAGGCACATAACCTTCTTCCCAACTCAAGTTGAGGCTATTGCTATGCAGTTGGTTGTGGGATTTGCTCGAGATTTGGGTTTGAGATGTGTGATCATGGAAGGTAATAATTTAGAAGTGATTCAATCCATTAATTTACATGAAGAGGCCCGATTGATAATTGATTTGATCATTGAAGATGCTCGATTGGAGGCGAGGAGGTCGTTTGATTTTGTAGATTTTAAGCATGTAGGTAGGTTAGGCGATTCAATGGTTAATAACCTTACCAGATATGCATCTGTTTTAGATAATCTTCTTGTATGGATGGAAGAGGTCCCACCATGTGTGAGGGACTATTTCCAGGCTGACCTTCATTCTAGTTCTCTTTAAAACTCTATTGATTTCTATAAATTAAAAAAAAAAAAAAAAAAAAAAAAAAAAAAGAAGGCACATATTTAGCATCTTAAATGAAAAAATTCAAGAGAATGACAACCATCCTCATAAATAAAAATGATAATTCAAAATAGTGGCATTTTATAGATTTTTAATACTTTATCCTATAACATCAACAATAATAACGATTCTAACCTTTGTTAATAGTCTCGTTCCAAGTGATGGATTTGTGTGTGTGTGTGTGTGTGTGTGTTTTTTTTGGGTACATTGGGAGGGGTTTGAATCCTCCTAAAGTATGGGGGTCAACCGATTACCCTCCTAATATATGTTCAAAATCATGCAATGTGCACCCAAAATTTTTAAATTCTTTCAATTAATCACATCGTTGACTTTTTTAAAATTAGATAGCATTAGGGGAGTTGATCAATCTAATCTAATCTAATTTCTCAAATTTCCAAACAGGCCTTAAGGCAACGTAACTTTTAACCATTTATAGCCTTCATTTCCTTTTCTTTTTCTTTTTTTCTTTTTTTTTTTGTGAAAAAGTTTACTTAAACGATAGATTTTGGAAAAACCTTTTTCTGTAAAGTTGTTCAAAATGATGTTTTCTAATGGATATTGTGACTGGTTTTTGTAAAAACCTTTTATATTTGGCATAAAATCTTAAAAACCAAAACAAAAGGGGGGTTGATAAAAAAGTGGGGTTGCGTTAGCCGTTCCCTAACCCTCTATTTGGTTCATGGATTCTACTGGGAAAAAAAATGAGGAGGAAAAAAAAATGAAAAGAAAAGATAAAATCATATCAAACTAAAATTATTTCAATTCTTATTATTCTTCCAATTTTCCATTGCAACCAAATAAAGAAAAGTATAATTTCTTATATTTTATTTTTTTTCTTGATAAAATCCACAAACCAAATAGAGCCTAGTTGTCACAGGCCTGTGATAAGTCCACAGCAAGATGGATTTAGTCTTGAACTGGCCCAATATCTGGACTGAATTAACAAGATGAACGAAGGCTGAGCCAACTAAATAAGAATGGGCTTGAGCGGTGGACAAATCTTAAGGGACAAACACAAACCACTCTTGATGATATCCCCACCAAAGAGTGATGTGTTTGAATTTCAATGGAAAATACTATTCATCTCAACAATTTTTTATTTTCTAAACCTCTCACATGAGGTAGGATGTCATAAGTCACACATCAATGTGGCCTTCGCCCAATGGGAAAGAGTGGATAAGAAGTTGGGAAACGGAGTTCAAGTGAAAAGAATTTTGACCCGTTTAGGTGTCCAAATGAAAATTAAAAAAATTTACATAGTACTAAAAGCACTAATCTAGTACATTAAACGGAAAAAAAAATTCAAGAGAATGGCAATCATCATCACAAATGATAGCAAAAATTTAAAATAGTAGCATTTCATAGATTTCATAATGATGACTTCAGCCTTTCTTAATAGTGTCATTTCAAGTGATGGATTTGTGTTTTTAACACCATGTAAAATACGCTATAATTGTGTAATTTTTTTATTAAACGACCGAACGGGTTCTTACTCAGCTTCAATCGAATATAAATTTTTTACTAAACAACCAAAGTTGGAATCAAGATAAATTTTTACAAGTGAGGCGAGTTAGCCTCTATATGAGCCCCTCAGTTTCTACGTACCTTGTCATCATAGGCACTATCCGTTCAATGCCCAAAATTAATCACTTGGTTATTTAATTTTATCTCATATATGATGTATAATTAGCCCTCAATAAAAATCCCCCTTTCACCTCACTAAACCATTTTTTTGATAAAGCACTTGACATGTTTGCCATCACGTACCTAATGAAAAGATGAAAATTAAGATGACTTTTAAGCACGTTTTTTGTTTAGTTTAGTTTGGGTTTTTTATTCTTTATTTTTTTTATAAAAAAATAAAAAAAATTCTTTTGCATTAATTTTTTTTGAAATATTCAAAACTGACTTCTAAATTTAAGTGTGTGTGTGTGTTTTTATTTCTTTTTTTTTTTGGTTAAAAAATTTAAGTGTTACGTTTTGATTTATATACCGAAATGGGCCGGATTCTGAGAACATCACCCACAAAATCCAGATGATCCACCACGGCTACTATTCCTTCACCGTGCCCGGTGATCCACCACGGCTTCAAAATACCAAATTGAGATTTTTTATTTTTATTTTTATTTTTACAATAGATAGAATCTATTTTTATTCTTCACATTCCATATTAATAAATGGTTATCAATGTTTTTTCATAAATTTGAATCCAATATCGTTTACATACTAGATAAGACAAATGCCACTAAATTGCTAGCCAGTTACATATTCCAATTGAAATTTTTGAGAATAAAGAAGGGAGAAGAAATTGTTTGAATGGAAAACATGTTTCTTACCCATAATAGGAAAATTACTCTTTACCCGGTGAAGATGCTGAGTGGGTCCACCTCATGTTTTTCATAATTACGCTAGTTTTATAATTACCACTCGATGATGGACATAATGATTGCAAACTGTTATTTCCTTTCTTCTATTTTTGAAGCTACCAGTCTACCACATCTGATTCCCCATTTGTTGGAGGAGGAATATATCCCATTGATGACGGCACAATGGTGACGGCATTAAGGCTATCTATGGATTGAGATAAATAGAAAGAAGAGAAGAAAAGAGAAGAGAAAATGATTCCCTTCATTTTTCTCGTTTGGATTGTTAAGTTGTGAAGGAAGAGAAAGTAAATAGAAAGAAATGGAGAGAAAATTGAGCCCTTTACCTTTTTCCCCAAATTGGAGAGATTTGGAGAGAAATGGAGAGAGAGAATAAATGAGTGATGAAATGGCAAATATATTCTTATACAACTTTTGTTTAATATGTAAAAAATTGTAATAATGTAATTTCTCTTCTCTTTTCTTCTCTCCTTTAATGAGATCTAACTAATCAAACAGGGTGAAGAAAAAATTACTTTCTTTTCTCTTCTCTTCTCTTTTCTCTATTTTTCTCAATCTACATAACCTAAATATCTTTCCATGAGGTCAGGCAAACAAACATTACCTACTTTAGGCCTAATTCTGCTTAGCCATGTCCATTGCCATCCCAAACATTATAGCTCATGCTAATATTCCAAGTCCAAAAAAGTGGCATTATATTTCAAGCAGGATTGATTCCCCTTAGGCCTAGTTTGTTTGTTCAGAATTAAGGTTGGAATGGAATTACATTTCTAGTTTTATTCCAAATCTTGTATTTGAACAAGTTAAATAGGTGAAATGGATTCAAATTGCCTCCTGGTTTTTTCTCATTTCATTCAAGGCTACTTCAACAAACGAATTTGATTCCATTTAACATGCCCTTAATTACATGTGCATATCTCTCTCTCTCTCTCTCTCTCTCTCTCTCTCTTTTATTTTTATTTTTGGCTAACACACATAATGAACGAAGGCCTCTATTGACACCCAAAGACTTGCTTTTCATCCTCCACTTATTTTACACTTTAAGATTTTATAAAAAATACGTAAAGTTCTCAGAAAAACTGACCGTGATGCCTATTAGAAAACATCATTTTGAATAACTTTTTGAAAAAAAGTTTTTCCAAAATCTATCGTTTAAGAGGACTGTTTAGTCATATATGATGCAAAGACTATAAATGACAAAAAAGTCTACTTAAATGATAAATTTTGGAAAAACTTTCTTCTAAAAAATTATTCAAAATAATGTTTTCTAATAGAGTACGCTATCAGTTTTTATGAAAACCTTTTATATTTTTCATAAAACCTTAAAATGTAAAATAAATGGGGAATAAAAAACAAGTCTTAGGGTGCCAATAGAGACCCCCATAATGAACACACATAACACATAGATGAGGAAACCAGGTAACAAACGTAACCCAAAAGAGGCCCCAAGAGCTTACATGGGCTTATTTACTACTAGTATTTATTTATGGGCCTTTTCCTATAATATAGCTGTTCACACACTTATTTCCAAACATACAGCTGAAAAAAAAACCTTAATTCCATTTCTATAGTAAATTGTAACAGCCCACCACGATTTACACAAAATTATAGCAGCCCATCACGACTTTAGGTTTGGTATACCATTTTTATACGGGCTTGGTTGGCCGTATATCAAATGATATACCAACAACAAAATCGTGTTGGCCAACCACGATTTTGTTGTTGGTATACCATTTGATTCGAGTCTTTGAGTCTTTGGAAAGCTACATGGTGTTTTTGCTCCCTAATTGGAATCTCCCCGGCCAACCCCCCCCCCCCCCCCCCCCACCAAAAAAAAAAAAAAAAAAAAAAAGAGAAGTCATTAATATTCTTGGACTGGTCCCAAACTTTAGTATGGATCTTTTGACCATGCTTTTTCTTAGCATATATACTCCGTAAAAGATTTACCACTGATTTTCCCCATGTATTCGCTTAAAAAGTGAGATTGAAAGATCGAATGGTCACCACTCACAATAGATATATGATTCGATCCGAGTTAGGAAAGGGATTTTAGGTTAAATTATTTAAGCGATTGAAAAAATTGAATTTAGGAGATAGATTTTATGTTGCACGGTCTTCCAACTAAATTTCAATACCATAATTTAATCATAATCTTTTCTTTCGAATCTATAAGTCCTTTTTCTTCTTATTAATTTGGCCACTCATTTCGGATCTGTCAACCATGTAATCTGTTATCCTATTATACTGGCCTTTTCATTTCAAGATTATCCTAGTCAAGAGTCTAGCTTCCTGTCCACGTACTTCAGAGATGTGCCACCACACTACACTAGTCCCACTTGGCTATATCCGCGCGAGAAGCGAGCCTCTTGCATCAACCTTTAGACCGAAAGGAATGAAGCCCATCTCACCTCCATCTCTAAGATCAATCTAGGACCACTATTACCAACGCAACCTTCCACATCGGCTTACATATATAGGAATTGATGACTGGGGCATAAATGGAGAATTGAACTTTGAAGCTCGGTTGAAGATTACTTTATCATGGGGCTGCAGAGTCTTGCATGCATAGTGTCTTTCTCTTAATAAAATCAGTTATCTTGTTTGCCAAGCTGCAATTAGCACAATTTATTTACTGTGTATTTTATATAGTAGTGAAGGTACAAAAACATCAGGCCAAAGCACATTAATTAGCACAAAGTGTTTTCAGGAATCACCTCCAAATAGAATCCACTCTGAAAATTATTTGTCCAAATATATTATGATTGACCAAATCTCACTCATTAATTTATTCATAATCCTCCCCGGCCAATTCAATATTTGATTATAAGGTCTCGCCACTTTAAAGATAAGAGTTCAACGAACTAACTTAGATGGCCCAAACCCTTATAAATAATAATTAAAAAAAAAAAAAAAAACGTTAGTATCCCATACGTACATATTGCTGTTAGGTTAGAACCCAAAGTTGTCCCACGCCATGCATAGTCTATGCAACAAATAATGAAATATTTTACCATGAGGCATGCATAGTCTTGACTCACATTGTCACAGGAGAATTACAGATTGGTCTGGTTATAGGCAAATAATTACACTTAGTAGTCATTTACTATGAAGTCAGTAGTAATTTGTATTAAAATATAATTATTTGTCCGTAACCAGATGAATCTGTAATTCCTTATGTCACCTCCGTGTCCAGATGCTTGTGTGCCCACATTTTGGATCACAAAGGCTCAAACAGTGATATTAAGATAAGTTGGAATTAGGATAAAGGTGCGCATGAAGAAGTGCACGAGGCTGGCTTTCTCTCTATATATAAACCCTTTTTTCTACATTCTCACCATCATACAGGCATACAGCAGGTAGGCTCTCTGATCAGCCCAACCCCCTTTCTAACACCAACAGAATCACTCCAAATTCTTGGCGAATTAACATGCCTGTTTTCAACGTGCCTAAGTGGCACTATGTGGCTCCGACAAAAAGTGATCTGAAGGAACTGTTTAGGCGTCATGACACCAACGGCGATGGCCGCCTTGACAAGGAAGAGCTCAGGAAGGCCTTCAAAAGCCTGGCTTCACGTCTCCCCCCTTTTCGAGCTTCCCGTGGCCTCCACCATGCAGACAGCAATGGAGATGGATACGTGAGCGAAAACGAGATGGACGATCTTGTAAACTACGCTTCCGAATTGGGATATACCCTAAAGTAATCCTACTTATTTGTACACTCTATATCTATATATATAGTCTGTTTACGTACTTGCAAGCTGGAGCTGTCTTTATGTGTAAGAACACTTGTAGCATGTAGGAAGCCGCGGATCTGTTGGCCGGGTGTGTAATTCAATCTCAATATATTTGATGGATAATTATCATGTTTGAGTACCTCCATCGCAAAATTTCTATCATTTTCTTTTGTCTGGTTTAATTTCAAAATCTCTCTCCCGTTGGTCAAATTGCCACATCATTTGGGCAAATGAGTTGCTCCATGTGGAAAAAGTCAGAGAGCTCAATTTATTGTCCAAATTTATTTGTTCAACTAATGTTGGTAGTTACAAGCTACATCGGATCAATATGAATATATCATTATTTCTTAATAAAATTTTTAGGGGGAATTACAGATAGGTCCCGCTATGGGCAAACAATTACATTTCAATTATAATTACTAGTCATTCTTAGTTAAGTTAGTAGTCATTTACTAGTAAATTATTAATCATTTGTATTGAACTGTAATTACTTGCCCATTACCGGACCTATCTATAATTCCCCAAAATTTTTATTGGTTGACCTAGCTGCTGTATCACTTGGCCGGACAAGTAAACATGGGCAAATGAGTTAGGTTATATACCATTGCTCCACTAATATAACTGTAACTATGCTGCGGTTTATTTTCTTTTAGATGACTATGCCAGGTTATTGGGTTTGCCCTAAGAAAGAAAAAAAATTCTCATCGTTATACAGTTTTGCTCTGGTGCTTGTGGAAGCAATGGGACAAATAAAAGTCACTTTCCTATCATATGGCATACATTATTAATCGTTAATTTAAAAACTATGATGTCCATTCCATTATTTCTTTCCCCAAAACTTCTTTGAAAGGTCTCATGCCTTTCATCAAATTGAACTTCTTTGATTAGTTTAATGGCTAGAAAATATTCAATCGTTTTAAGTTTGCACGGGTGCTGTCTTTATAAGTCTCGTCCCATCTTGAGTGACAATTCTTCGATTAAACACCGCCACGTGATGTGATTAAAAATGGTCCAATTATATATGGCTGAATGATTTCTGTTTTATTTTTGCATAAATAAAGACCGTAAATGATTAAAAATTTTCACTTAAATAATAATTTTTGAAAATATTTTTTCCTTCAAAATCATTTAAAATAATTTTTTCTAAAAAACAGTACAAAAAAATTTTCATAATTTTTTTTTATATATTACATAAACTCTTGAGAAGTTTTAAATAAATGAAGGCTACAAAAAAGGTTGAGGTGCCACCCACTTTAAAAAACTGGAAAAGGTACAGCGGGTTTTTCGATTTAAGCCCAATAGGCCAGTCTCCGCCGAGTAATGGAGACGAACTTAAATACATGTTCTTTTCAGGTTAATAATGGGCTCACAAACCTCGGGTAGAAGGTCAAGCTAGGGAACGGCTATTGCAACTCCACTTTTTTATTAAACTTTCCTTTTTGTTTTGGTTTTTAAGATTTTATGTAAAAGATAAAAGATTTTTACAAAAATAGACTATTTTTTCACTAGAAAACATCATTTTGAACAACTTTGCAAAAGGTTTTTTTCCGAAATCTATCATTTAAGTATACTTTTTGGCAAAAAATGAAATAATCTATACTACCTATAAAAATATGAATATAAGAAAAACTTTTGATTGACTAATATACCCTTATTTTAATTTTTAAATATACAATTACCCATTCTTCTGCATATATAGGAAATATAGCAATATGAAAATTATAATTCTAAAACACATACCTTAATATATAAAATACAAATAGTAATTCAAAGGAAACGGAAACTATAATTCCTATATAATAAATAGAAATATATGGGAATATGAAAACTATAATTCTAAAATAACAGCCGGAACATATACCTTAATATATTCTAAAACACATACCTTAATATATAAAATACAAATAGGAATTCAAAGGAAATAGAAATTATAATTCCTATATAATAAATAAACAGTCAGATTGTAAATTCTACTTTCTCCATCAAGAGTAGTTCAAACCTTCTCTTCACCTTTTCCATTAACGGCGACTTTTTCCTTCTTTGGTAAGTTTTGCTCTACAAATTTATACTACCTATAAAATGTTGAATCTCAGAAAAACTTTTGAACGACCAATATACCCTTATTTTTTTAAAAAAAAATACATATCTACCCTTCCTTTAATTGAAACACATGAGAAACATTCTTATCATTTGGTAACAAATGAAAGTTAAATTTTAATTCAAACTCTTAACAAATTAAAGTTAGATTTTTACTCAAATTCTTTTTTTAAAGCAACTATCAAGTTGTATGATAATATATATGAATATAAACTCTTTAAATATTCCATTTTATGAAAAAAAAAATTCTGAATATATATCTAAAGAGTTTTTAGTCTTTCGTTGTACTTTTGAATTTTAAACTTTATCTTTTATGAAAAAATATAAAATCTTTATGTATTTATTATTTTGTATAACTAATATTATTTAAAAATATTCATGTGCAACGCACATGTGCTATATCTAGTGGCTATAAATGGCTAAAACATACTTAAACGATAGACTTTGGAAAAACTTTCTTCTACAAAATTGTTCAAAATGATGTTTTCTAATGGACATCGTGGTCGGTTTTCGTAAAAACCTTTTATATTTTGCATAAAACCATAAAAACCTAAAGGATGCAGGGTGTGATAAAAAAGTGGGGTTGCAGTAGCTGTTTCTGGTCAAGTTATATAAGGGTCCAGATATTGCAACCCTTCAAGTGATCTCCTCACCCTACTAATTTTAATTTTTTTTAAGTTTTAGAAAAAGATAAAAGGTTTTTTATGAAAAGTAGCCGTTTACTCCACTAGAAAACATTATTTTGAACAACTTTGCAGAAAAAGTTTTTCCCAAATCTACAGTTTAAGTGGACATTTTGGCCATAAATGAAATAAAGGCTATAAATGGCCAAAAAGTCTACTTAAATGACAGATTTTGGAAAAACTTTCTTCTGCAAAGTTGTTCAAAATAATGTTTTTAGTGGACTACCTACCCTATTTTCATAAATATCTTTTATATTTTTCTTAAACTTTAAAAAAATTAAAATTAATGGGGATAAAAAGATCACTTGAGGGGGTTGCAATAACTGGATCTGGCTATATAAATAAACTGTCATTTTTCTCATGTTCAGCCTTGAATTTTCCACACGATTTGATAAGCCCACGTTTAGATGGATTGGGTCTTGAGTGGGCCCAGCATTTGGACTAGATTGAGAGAGCAAAGACCCTTTCGATTTATTAACAAACATATATGTATGTTCCTTGGGAAACAACCTTACTACTCAAACATGACCCATGCCAAAGCATTATTAAGATCTAGTACATAGTTACTAAAGTTGCAATTCAGATAGCACGTCTCTCCTTTAAGGGAAGGGTTTAAGAGAGAATGTAGTTTCAATTTTTTTTGCATACATGTGTAATCGAAGGGGTTAGGAAAAGGGATGAATTACTCTTGTACGATATGTAGTCCAATGAATAATTAGATTCTCTTTCTTTCTTTTTTTTTAAAATTAAATAAATAAACATTACAATTACATAAAGATAAACAATCTCGGTCAGATGAGTACATGTTAATATAAGTTAATTAATATCATACATTAGGGATTATACCTGATGTATCGACTCAATATATCATGTAATTCATCAATTCATAAAGTTTCCTCAATGCGAGTATTGATATTCTTAACGATCACCCTTAGTTTAAAGTGGAAAGGCAAGTCTGGTAAATTTTTTCTTATATTTTCATTTTTTTTTAACAAATCCATTTTGTTCTTGTTTCTTTTCAAATCTGTCAATTTAATGTAATTATCTTGGAACATTTCTCGAGTAAACTATATGTTATCCAGATATAGAAACCGAACATTTCTGATGTTGCCCGTCCACTTCTCCTCAGATAAGGGTCGTACAAACACCACATGCTCATCTCTTGGACCATCCCGGCCAGTAAAAGCGATGGAAGGGTCCATCGCCTTCAAAAAAAACTTGGGTTCTCGTTGCCCTCCCTGGCGAGTTTCGCGAGGGCTCCACCATGCGGACAACAATGGAGATGAATGCATCAGCATCAACGACGACGAGATGGACCATCTTGTAAGGTACGCTTCCGAATTGGGATACACTCTTGTTCTAAAGGATAGTAGATTTAATTAGGTCCCCTAGTTGCATCTACTTATATTCTGGGAAGGGTCCATGTCCATTTGTCCCCTAGTACGTGTTTTTGAAGACTGCGGCTGTCTTAATTATGTGTAGGAATATGTAGGAAGCCGCAGAAGTTGGGTTTTGAGTTCAATATAGCTCGTACATGATGTGCATACTAGTAGCTCAAAATAATAAAAGTATACTCTTTCCTTTAGTGCCATTTGACCCATATAATCATTTAAAAAAAGTTAATCTCTTGCAGTATATAACATTGCATCACATCATATAAAATTTTATTGTCTATACTACCTATAAAAAGGTGAATATGAGAAAAACTTTTGATTGACTAATATATCCTTATTTTAAATTTTAAATACACAACTATTCTTTTGCATCCTTTTAATTTTATTGTAGTTGAATAGATGATAACTATTATTGTAGTAAAGTTTATATAGGAGACATCTATACTCTTGTAGTTAACTTATATAAGAAATATTTCTTTTTGTATTTTATTAGAATTGTATGCAGGGTTATTCTTTAACTTTTTCATTGTGAATAGATGTTTTTCCACCAAAACTTTAAAGGAAATAGCAAGATTTATTGGTTTTCAATCGTTAGAGGTTAAAATTTGGTAAGTTTGAATTCATTGTTTTTCTTCATAACATGTATGATGATCATTTCATGATTATGATATACTTACGAAATTCATTAATGTTACTTTGATTTGTGAAAATAGTTTACTTATTTTATTTTATTTTACTCGAACTCATCAATTACCAAAATATAATACGTTTAACTTATTAAGCAACGATATTTTTGTAAATTAGTGACAACACATATCTTCAATAATGATTAATTTTTTTTAATTTAAATTTTCATTTCAAATTGTTGAAGTTTTGTGGTTAATCAATATAATATTGTGTTACTATATATTATTGAGAATTATTATATTCTAAATTTATTTGTGACTAACTTAAAATTTGTCAACTTAGTTATACTACTCACTAGAAGTTTCATTAGAAATAAAAATCTAACCTAACCGATCTTAATATCTAATTCTTTAAAAATTATTCTTTCATTTATATTTCATATTATTAAAAAATAACCACGTGCAATGCACGTGTGCCTACATCTAGTGAGTCAAAATATATGGGTCAATTAAACAGCATTTCCTTATTAATGGGGCCTTACAAATGATATATGGTTGAAAAGAAAGTTGTAATATATATATGGACAGTACTAGAGTAGCAACTTTTATTTTTGTAAATCTGCAATATTGTTTTAGAACGCATTCAAGTAATCCTTTTGAGGTTTTTTTTGTAGGCTTGGTATAGAAATGAAGTTCCAAAATGGTATCATACCTCCATCTGCCTCATAGCTCATGAAGCATTTTTGTCATTCAAACCCAATAGGACATGCTGTCGAAGGGCATGCGGACAATTTTTTTATTTATTTATTTTTTAATTCGGTCCGGATCGAATCACTAGAATAAAAACATTATCAGAACAACGTCGAAGTCACCGTGGAGGTTTATGACTTGGCAGGCCTTTTGGCTCTGATTCGGATTATCCGCACCAGATTTCGGTCTGGAGAAGTGAGAACTGTTTACGGCACACAAAAAGGGAGAGAAGCCAATGAATTGGGCCATGTTTACTAGAAATATGCTAGCCTCAGTTGCATTTCTGATCGTTGCACCCTTTTACCTATGGACATGACAGAGTGCTTTTTCTTTTTCTGTTTTTTTCAATTGTTGGCTCTGGCTACGTGTTTGTGGCACATGCAGAATAAAAAAAATATTTTTTTACAATAGAGATGTGTCGTATCTATAGGAAGAATACCTGCCCATCTATTTTAGTTCTCTTTTAAGGACTAAACCTCTACTTTGCCTTTTAACTCACCCCCCCCCCCCCAAAAAAAAAAAAAAAAAAAAAAAACACCCTACTTTTCCTTTTTTTTTTTTTTAATACCAAATTAATTAAAAGGGATAGTTATTGTAATCCCCTCAATGTTATTTGCTCACCCCCACTTATTTTAATTTTTCAATGTTTTATGAGAAATAAAAAAAAGTTTTTATAAAAACTAGTTGCTTAATTTACTAAAAAACATCATTTTGAGCAACTTTGGAAATATATTATTTTTGTTTTCAAAATGTGTCGTTTGAGTGGATTTTTTACCTAGAAATAAAACAAAAACTAAAATGACTAAAAAATCCACTTAAATGACATATTTTAAAAACAATTTATTTTACAAGGTTGTTCGAATTGATGTTTTCTAGTGGATTATGCAATCAGTTTTTATAAAAATATTTTGTATTTTTTATAAAATTTAAAAAATTAAAATAAGTGGAGTGTGCAAATAATATTGAGAGGTTGCAATAGCCGCTTTCTTAATTAAAGTTTACTTACGAGTTACGACCGTCTTTTCTACCTAAGCCCATTATGGGCGGGCCACATCTCCATTACAGTGTATAAGGCCCATAATTAAGCTAGAGCCTAAGTTACCAGCTATTTTCAGCTTAATAGGCCTGTGGTAGGATGGATTTGGTCTCGGGGAGCGGCTATTGCAACTCCACTTTTTTTTAGGGCCAGGCTATTGCCACCACATAAAATACTCTAAGCCTCCTATTTAATTTACATTTTTAAGGTTTTATGAAAAATATAAAAAAAATTTATGAAAACTAATCATATAGTCTACTAAAAAACATCATTCTTGACAACTTTGTAGAAGAGAGTTTTTCCAAAATCTATCATTTAAGTAGACTTTTTGGTAATTTTTCATGGAAAATGAAATAGAGATCGTAAATGACCAAAAAGTCTGCTTAAATGATAGATTTTGGAAAAAAAATTTTCTACAAAGTTGTTCAAAATGATGTTTTCTAGTGAACAATGCTATTAGTTTTGGTAAAAACCTTTTATATTTTTCATAAAACCTCAAAAAGTATAAACTAATAGGGGGGCTTTGAGTACTTTATGTGGTGGCAATAGCCTCACTCTTTTTTTTTATCAAATCCTCATTTTTGTTTTGGTTTTTAAGATTTTATGCAAAATATAAAAAGTGTTTACAAAAATCGACCACGTTATCCACTAGAAAACATCATTTTGAACAACTTTGCAGAGTAAAGTTTTTCCAAAATCTATCGTTTTAGTAGACTTTTTGGCAAAAAATGAAATAATGGCTAAAAAATCTACTTAAACAGTAGATTTTGGAAAAAACTTTCTTCTACAAAGTTGTTCAAAATGATGTTTTCTATTGGATTACGAGATCGGTTTTCGTAAAAACCTTTTATATTTTGCATAAAATCTTAAAAACATAAAAAATAGGGGGGTGTGATAAAAAAGTGGGATTGCAATAGCCGTTCCCTTTGGTCTCGAGCTATATAAGGCTCAAGAAATGGTGTTGAAGCAAATTTTCCATATTTACCACATCATCATTCTAAAGAAATGATGGTTGGAAGGTGGAGAGAACAGTGGGTGTGGTAAAAAAAGCTCACATGCATTAGAACAATTACTTTTTTTTATATATTGGACTTTTACTTGTAACAATACATTTTTACTCAATGCAAAAAATGAGTTTGCATTATTCTTTTGTGTGGTCTTTTGCCAACGATGAACCAAATGTTATATTTTTTTCTTTCGAATCTTTTTCACAAATTATGTAATTTTTGGTTATCCAAATATAGCACTAGAATATTTCTCATGTTATCCATCTACTTTTCCTCATAAGGGGTCTTACAAATCCCACGTGCTTATCTCTTGGACCATCCCACTAGAAGGGAACAAATATGTCATCTAAGAACCTTTTTTTTCCTTCAAGTATGAAGGTTTCAAAAAAAGCAGACGTTATACTCCTATCAGGCATCTTGAGTAACAATCTAGGGAGAATTTTCTAAAATTTCTTTTTGACTAAAAAACAATGTGGAGGCCTTTTTCTTTTGGGGGGTGGGAGGGGGGAAGGTGTGGGTAGCCCTAGAATTTATATGCAATGACCCTAACAATACAAAGTATTGCTACTTATCGCAATCATCAAACCATGTAACAATATAGAGTACGTAATTTGTATTAATTAATTACCCTAATTAATTTTGTTCGACTCTCTTATATTGGGTACAATAAAATTTTGATGGGTTTGTCATATATGTTCTTTAGTCTCTCATATTAGATGGGAATTGAGGAACCATAGATTCTAGATAGATTCATGGGCTTGGGCAATTGGTACATTGGGTTGAGCTTGAGAAGTCGGGCAATCCAAACTTGACCTATATATATATATATATATAAATTGTTTTTAACATGATTGCTCATGTACTCAATTATATATATATATTAATGTTTTAAATTCATAAGTGTTGTTTAATTATTTTATGATTTTATCTTCTTTTTTATTTAATTTTTTTTAAAATAATCCTTTTGTGAAAATTTATAGTTTTAATTAATATAAATTTCAGGTTAATCAATTGAATTTGAATAATTATGATTTGTAAGTATATGCAACAGGGGCATAATGCATTTTATTCATTAAAACATTTTATCTAAAAATTAATAAGAAAGAAAACAATGGCCCATCGGAACATATCTGATGTTACCGGCCCACTTCTCCTCAGATAAGGGTCCTACAAAGTACAAACAGCACGTGCTCATCTCTTGGACCATCCCAGCCACGTTGTTGAGCAGCACCTTTTGACTGAGAAATTAATTTTTACGAGAAAAGATGCTGTGAGACTCTCCTTTCATTTATTCTTTTATTTATCTATTATATATATACTAAAACGGAGGAAAGGAAACTTCCTTGTGCCACGTGTCCTTTTGTGAACAGTTAGGGAAAAAGGTAAAATTACCTTTTAGTGATCATTGTTCAATCTAATGCTAAAAAAGGATAATAACTATCAACTGGCTACAAATTACCTGTATACTTACGTCAAAATAACCATCAACTTTCTTTTTATCGTATTAAGTTTGGAAAGAATCACTAAAAAGTAATTTTCCCAAAAAGATATGACTTTTGGAGAAATTACTTTTTAGTGATCAGTTTCCAACTTAATGCCAAACAAAGAATATTCTCTGCCAACTTGCTACACATCGACTATATACATACTTCAAAATGACTACTAATGTTTCATATTTGGTATTAAGTTGGGAAGTGATCACCAAAAGATAAATTGTCTAACTTTTCTATTTTTTGGTTTTCACTGCTCTTTTTCACGCGGTATAAGTAGGTTGACGCTTGGTGTACACTACATATCTTTTTGTTTTTATATGGGAAAATCGAAAAACCTATATTATACAATATTCAATCCAAATTTAGTAGACTATATCATATTTTTTCATTTTTTTTATGTCTATTCATCTCATTTCCCAAAAGTTAAACGTATAAAATTATAAATATTTATAATTAGAAAAGGAGACAAATAAAGGCAATAATGATTAAAAAAGAAAACGCGACACACCGGAATATGTATTAAAAAATTATAAAAATGCTTAAAAAACTATAAAAATGCTTAAAAAATTGTGCAAATACACTTTTGCCAAACGAGGAGTATCTCAAACTGTTAGATCCAAACTAATTTCCATGATGCACAAACCATCCTCAAGTCCATACATTCGATAGTAGAGGAGCGAAGACACGAACTCAAGATTTATGATTTTGGAGCCATAGTTCTTTACCATCTGAACTACTATGACGGCTGTGGTTCTATCTCATATTATCTATCTTTTTCCCTTATATATATATATATATATATATATATATATATATATATATATATATATATAATTAATTTATATTGTTCACAATATTTATATTTATAAACCTCACCCGTGCAACGCACGGGTTATAAACTAGTTTAATTTGCTAAGACTGAAGAAAATTGATCAATACCTAAGCTACTTTTATGAGGACCGGAATTCCGGAAACGAAGACATACTTCTCTAGGGGGGGAAATGTGATGTTTAGGGCTACAACATATTCAATAGCATTTTCTTAATAAAATCCTGTAAACCATTTTTAAAAAAAAAAAAAAAAAAAATATACATCACCAGCTAGGCATCCAAAAGCACTCGTATACATCCCTTACTTTTATCACCTCCCTTACAATTGAAAATTTTAGAAACAATTCAATCTCATATTCCCTCCGTCCGACAAAGTAGGTCATATTTGTTATTTTTTTTGGTCCAAAAATAGTTGTCTATTTTGAAAAGTTAAATCATAAAAGTTGGAGAAAATAATTTTGAAAAAATAGAATTTAATAAAAGACAAGTAAATGAAATGATATATTTTTTTTAAATTTACGTGTTTGTCGAACATGACCTATTTTTATAAGATATAAGGCCCATAATTAAGCCTGAGCCTAGGGAACGGCTATTGCAACCCCCCATTCCAATAAGCCCACCCCCCATCTTTTAGGTTTTTAAGGTTTTATACAAAATATAAAAAGTTTTTATGAAAACCGGCTGTGATGTCCACTAGAAAACATCATTTTGAACAACTTTGCAGAAGAAAGTTTTTCCAAAATCTATCGTTTAAATATACTTTTTAACCATTTATAACATTTATTTCATTTTTTGCCAAAAAGTCTACCTAAACGATAAATTTTGGAAAAACTTTCTTCTACAAAGTTGTTCAAAATAATGTTTTCTAGTGGATATGACGGCCGGTTTTCATAAAAACTTTTTATATTTTGCATAAAACCTTAAAAACCTAAAGGATGAGGGGTGGGCTTATGGGAATGGGGGGTTGCAATAGCGGTTCCCCTGAGCCTAAGCACCAGTTCTTTTCAGCTTAA
This sequence comes from Liquidambar formosana, assembly GCA_039720395.1. Classification (NCBI taxonomy): domain Eukaryota; kingdom Viridiplantae; phylum Streptophyta; class Magnoliopsida; order Saxifragales; family Altingiaceae; genus Liquidambar; species Liquidambar formosana. The sequence continues at coordinate 27,567,254 of CM077833.1, forward strand.
TGGGCCTATGGTAGGATGGATTTGGTCTTGAGCTACATAAGCCTCAAGAAATGGTTTTGAAGCAAATTTGCTATGTTTACCACATCATCATTCAGAAGAAATGATGGTTGGAGGTGGAGAGAATAGTTGGTGTGGTAAAAAATAATTCATATGCATTAGAACAATTACTTTTTCCATATAATGTATTTTTATTGTAACAATACATTTTTACTCTGTACCGATGCAAAAAATGAGTTTGCATTATTCTTTTGTGTGGTCTTTCCGCTATCGATGAACCAGATGTTATACTCTTTTCTTTAGAATCTTTTCCATCAATTATGTAATTTTAGGTTATCCACATATAGCACTGGAACATTTCTCAGGTGATCCATCCACTTTTCCTCATAAGGGGTTCGACAAATACCACGTGCTTATCTCTTGGACCATCACACTAGAAGGGAACAAATATGTTATCTAAGAACATTTTGTTCCTACAAGTCTTTAAAGGCTTCAAACAAAGCAAACGTTGTACTCCTATCAGGCATCTTGGGTAACAATTTACGGAGAATTTTATAATATTTTCTTTTTGACTATAAAACAATGTGGAGGTTTTTTTTTTTTTTTTTCCCCGTGGGGGGGGGAAGGTGTGGGTACGTAGCCCAAGAGTTTATATCAATGACCCTAACAATATAAAGTATTGCTACTTATCGCAATCATCGAACCATGTAACAATATAGAGTGATTGATGTTAATTAATTATCCTAATTCTTTCTGTCAGGTTCTCATATTGGGTATAGTAAAATTTTGATGGGTTTGTCTTATGTGTTCTCAACTCTCTCATATTAGATGCTAATCGGGAAACCATGGATTCTAGATAGATTCATGGGCTTGGGCAATTGGTACATTGGTTGAGCTTGAAAAGTCAGGCAATCCAAACTTGATCTATATATATATATATATATATATATATATATATATTAATGTTTTAAATTCCTAAGTGTTGTTTATTTATTTTATGCTTTTATCTTCTTTTTTATTTATTTATTTATTTTTAAAAAGTAATCTTTCTGTGAAACTTTGTAGTTTTAATTAATATGAATTTCAGGTTAATCAATAGAATTTGAATAATTACGATTTGTGGGTATATGCAATAATGCATTTTTATTTATTAAAGCATGTTATCTAAATATCAATAAGAAAGAAAACAATGGCCAATCTGCTTAACTTGACATCAATCTATGTAACCCGAGCCCAACCCAAACACACCTAATCCCGAGCACAAGCTAGCTAGGGAAGCTCAACCGAAACTCAAATTGAGTTAGGCTTTATTTGATGGTTATATACTTAGGGCTGAACATGGATTGATCTCTCAACCCTGCCAAGTAACAGCCCTAGACTCCTCATAGTGGACAAGCTAGTTGGTTTCAACTTCTTCCATTTGGCATCGGAACCATGGATGTTAGAGTGGGGACCCATGAGTTGATGAATGGCATTTATTTTGGGACCCCCAACATATAGGGGTGCAACATGGTTTAAGGTAAACCCAAGGACCGGATCGGTCCAAACAGCAACCAGTCCGATTTCAATTTAAAATTTATAAGAATCGTTCAATTCGGTTCAATCCACGGTTTAGGGGGTTTAATTAAGAACCAAACTAAACAGAATTCTCAGATTCCAAAAAAATATTTATAAAATATATATATATATATATATAGATGTTAATATTAATATATTATACTCCATGTATAAGTACTATTCATTGAATAATAATACTTGTTCAATAATCTTACCTTTTACAAAAAAAAAAAAAAAAAAAAACATGAACCAGACCATTTTTTCTGATCCTGGTCCAATGCCTATTCTGGTCTGGTTCTAATTTAAATTTTGAAGTTCCGAATTAGTTCGATTGAATCCAAATATACCTTTGACCCGGACCGAGTTGTGCCCCTACCCACATATACCAGGACGGGAACTTGGGTAAATGTGTTGGTTTTATTATGGCCATCATATTCTAAATTCATGCAATCCTAAAACCATTAATAGTTTAACCACATCCAAGACTCCTACATGAGGTGGTGAAAAGATGGGGGGACAATTAATTATTGGAACATTTCCACCGAAAGGGAAGGAATCTATTTTTCCATAACATGGGAAAAATGATCTTACTGGGGAAAGATCGATGTTGCATGGGTCCACCACCTACTTCATGATTATTGGTCCACCCCCTACTTCAGTCCTCCTTATCTTTGGTGCTTGATATTCAGATGCTGAACATTTGATCTGAAAATGATGATACCAAACGATCAAACACCCCTTGATGAGGTGCTAAATTTGGGCATAAATTCTTTTCTCCCCACCCTGCCCCACTTTCTTTCCTTTCTAATTTCTACTTTACGTTTAGTACTTGTGATTCCAATTTGTTGGAGGAATAGGATCCACTAATGACGGCACAATGGTGACGTCATTAATGTCTTTAAATGGCGTTAGGAATAGATGTGATTTTGCATAGGAATTTTTTTACTTTCACTTTAAATCCTAAGGTAAATTATTACAAAAAATTCTCTTAAAATTTAGGCACCGTTTGGTTTGCATTTTTTAAAATATCATTTTTTAAGTAGTAAAAGTCATTTTTTACTTTTTTACTTTTGGTTTTTAAGTAGAAACAATAAAAGCAAAAGTGCGTTTGGTAAAATTGATTTCACCGATGATTTTTTAGATGTAATGAGAAATTCTACCGAATCATCGTTGTCCAAACGGAAGCCTAAAACAAGCACAACTTCTCTCGATTGCAAATTTTTCGGGTTATGATCAAGCTCGTCCAAAAAATAAAAATGACTTTTAGAAGCAAATCTTCATTGCTCTTGCTTAAAATCAAATATTTTTCTTTTTGCTTTCTAAAAGTCCTTTTTTATTTACTCTAACCAAACAGTGCTTTTTGCTTTTACAACGTTTTTGCTTTCAAAAGTAAAAAAGATTTTAAAATAAGTGCAACCAAACGGTGCCTAATTTTACAAGAAAAGATGTTGCCTGGCCTCCCCTCCTTTCATTTTTGCTTAGCTTGTACCATTTGAGCTTTCATACAACATGAGATGCTACAAATTGCTCAAAAGGTTGTGATCGTAACCCTTCATTACATGGGTGTTGGGTTTTACATACGGTTTTGTCCCACATTGAAAAGAATAGAAAAAAGAAAGTCTCTTAATATACGAGTAATGGGCTTACCACCAATATGACTAGACTTTTTGTATGAGTTGAGTTTTAAACTTGTATATTAGGCCTATATTGCCTGTGTATAGTTTTTGAGCTGTAAATATATATTATTATTATTTATGTTTTTTACAAATAAAAATAATTTTTAGATGTTAAAATTTTAAGATCAAATCCACGAATTTCACTTTGCAAAACTTCTATGAGGGTAAAGATAATTAACAGTAGTAACCTGTTATGGAGTATATTTTATTAAAACAACTGGTCGCATGACATTGATCGAAAATTGATCCAAGCTATTAAATTTTATTAAATTAATTTGTATTCAATTTAATTTAATTTAATTTAATTTTTTTTTTTTTTATATAATTCTAAGCTCACTTGTTGCTTGGGGATTGCATTGAAGAGCTTCCCTTGTTTAACTACCGGTGAAAGTGTGAAACTATCGTGGTCGCTTACTTGCTCAATTAATTGTAACAAACAAAAATTATAGCATGATTCTCATGTTATAGGATTAGTATTTTTGTGGACCCAAATGCTTGCAGCATATATGTGTAATGTACCCACATGCATTATGGGTCCACAGAGTGCTCAAACAGTGCATGCATTCCAGATAAGCTGGAATCAAGAAAAAAGTTGCACATATGAGGTGAGGTAGCCTCTATATAAACCCCTCAGTTTATACGTACCTTAGTCATCACAGGCACTATCTGTTCATTCCCCTAAATTAATCCCTAGCAAAACATGATGTGGTCGACGACCACCGACTATAAGTGTCTGCGGTGGCTGGCCGCGGTGCCGGCGCCTACGACTGAAGAGGAGTTGAAGGAGTTTTTCAAGAGTCAAGACACCAACGGCGATGGCCGCCTCGACAAGGAAGAGCTTAGGAGGGCCTTCAAAGGACTGGGTGCATGGTTCCCTCCGTGGCCAGCTCACCGAGGGCTAGGCCATGCTGACCAAAATGGAGATGGATTAATCAGCGGCGACGCCGAGATGGACGTTCTTGTAAAGTACGCTCGGAAACATGGGTATACTGTTTTTTCCGGAGCAAAACACTATGGGTGTTATTAAGAAGACCTTTTTATTTATTTATTTTTTTCTTTTTGGGGTAAGTTATTAAGGAGACCTACTTTGTTCTACTTGTGCAAAGGACTATATATATATATATAGTTTGTGCGTGTCAAAGGTGAAAAAATAGTTTGTTCTGCACTCACCGTACGGCTACGTGCTTGTGTAGTTGCCAAACTGCAGCCGTCCAATGCGCGTAGAGCCGCGGAACTTGGCTATGTAGCACGTATAATTAGCTCTCAATAAAAATCCCTCTTTCCATATAGTTTCAAGATCTTGAATTCCCCTCTGTTAAATTTTTGTGTTATTTATTTATTTAGTGTAGATATCTCCATCTTTTTGGGTTGAGACTAGCTATTTTCACAAACTATTTTTTTTCTTCAAATCTCCCACGAGGTAAGATCTCATAAATCCCATATACGTCAATATGGCCCTCACCCTATGAGAAAGAGTAAGGGTAAAAAGTTGGCAAAAGGAGTTTGAGTGAATAGAATTTGAGTGAACAGAATTTGGGCTCTTTTGGGTGTCTAAATGAAAATTAAACAATCTTATATAGTATTAAAGGCACATATTTAGCATCTTAATTGAAAAAATTCAAGAGAATGACAACCATCCTCATAAATAAAAATGAAAATTCAAAATAGTGGCATTTCATAGATTTTTAATACTTTATCCTATAACATCGACAATGATGACGATTTTAACCTTTGTTAATAGTCTCGTTCCAGGTGATGGATTTGTATTTTTTTTTCTTTTTTGGTACATTGGGAGGGGTTCGAATCCTCCTAAAGTATGGGGGGTCAACCGATTACCCTTCTAATATATGTTCAAAATCATGCAATGTGCCCTTAAAATTTTTAAATTCTTTCAATTAATCACATCGTTGATTTTTTTAAAATTAGATAGCATTAGGGGAGTTGATCAATCTAATCTAATTTCTGAAATTTCCAAACAGGCCTTAAGGCAACGTAACTGGCCTTTCCAAATAAGCTCGAAATGTGCTGGGCAAGTAGATTTTTTAGCCATTTATAGCCTTTATTTCTTTTTTCTTTTTTCTTTTTTTCTGCGAAAAAGTCTACTTTAACAATAGATTTTAGAAAAATTTTCTTCTACAAAGTTGTTCAAAATGATGTTTTCTAGTAGATGTTGTGGCTGGTTTTTGTAAAAACCTTTTATATTTTGCATAAAATCTTAAAAACCAAAACAAAAGGGGGGTTGATAAAAAAGTGGGGTTGCAATAGCCGTTCCCCCCTAACCCTCTATTTGGTTCATGGATTCTACTAGGGGAAAAAAATGAGGATGAAAAAAAACAAAAGGAAAAGATAAAATCATATCAAGCTAAAATTATTCCAATTCTTATTATTCTTCTAATTTTTTATTGCAACCAAATAAAGAAAAATATAATTCTTTATATTTTTATTTTTTTTCTTGATAAAATCTGCAAACCAAATAGAGTCTAAAAAAAACTCTATGTTTTCCATGTTACGGCTCGAATTGTCACAGGCCTGTGATAAGCTCATGGCAAGATGGATTCGGTCTTGAACTGGCCCAATATCTGGACTGAGTTAACAAGATGAACGAAGGCTGAGCCCACTAAATAAGAATGGGCTTGAGCGGTGAACAAATTTTAAGGGACAAACACAATCCACTCATGATGATATTTCCACCAAAGAATGATGTGTATGAATTTCAATGGAAAATACAGCTATCTAGCTTAGAGAGAAACTACAAAATAATTTATAATTTCATTTGAAATTATATTAATTTCATCTCCAAAAAATGCATATCTCATGCTTAAACATTGTGGTACATAATTGATAATTTCACATAATATCTCATACCTGAATCGATGTTGTATCTTACAACCTGTAAAACATAATTCAAAATAATACACATAATCCTCATGCGAAATGTGTTCTACGAATAATACACATAGGCCTCATGCCAAAAGTGTTATATCATTCAGCCACAACACATATGCCTCCTTGCAATATGTGTATACAGATCATATCCTGCTTGCTCAATGAGTCTGTATATTAATGCACTTACTGCAGGATATGCTCAATCTTAGCTGTCTCCCTTCATCATCATCATTATAATTTATCTCAATCAACAGATATAAATTTAATCATATAAATGTGCCACAATGATGCATCATGAAATCTCATGTCATACATAAATATCTCAAACTCATTCATATATTCATCCTTGCATTAAAATAAACTCATTTGGAGTTATCTCAACCAAATTCAATAGTGTTTATAATGATAAACAATTTTAAACCTCAACAACAATGTTTTAAGCGTCTATTTTTAAATAACCCTAGAAAGACAAGTCATAGCTCACGGTGTTAAAAAATGGTCTCTACAATTTCCACAACTTATTTGTAAAATTTTTACATTCCCATTGAAAATCAGGTTCAAACGGAATCAAAATCAAATGTCAGTAGGGTTCGTTTCAAAACTAGGGGTAAAACAGTCTTTTGACCCAAACAGGGGAAAAATTTTGATCTTAAAGAAATTTCATAAAATTTTTTCCAGAAAATAGCACTCTTTAACAGGAGAACAATGGCTCAAGTTTCATCAAAATTCGATTTAAAATAAAAGTTTTATAAGCTTTCAAAGTTAGTTATGGGATTTAGAGCTCAAAAATGGCCCATCTTTAAAAAAATACTTTCTCAACTTCCAAGCAGAGAAATGACCCCTTAAGAATTTTTATTATTTTCTTCTCTATGATTTTTTTTTAAAAAATTTGGCATCCAAAGAGTCTCATTTACACCCTTAAATCAATGCTGGTGCATCGAGGGTGTATGCACCTTGCTGCAACAGGATCATCTTCCCCTTCTTCTTACTCCTATTCTCACGGTTTTGTGTTGCTTTTGCAAAATTTTCCCCTTCTTCAATAAAAATTTTGGAAACTTTAGAAAATCATATAAAATCTGAATTTTAACTAAATTCAACAAATCATATATCCATAGAAAACTTTAGTTTATAATTAACTAATGTAAGATGTGATATTTTTCCAACAGAAAAAAAGGGAAAGAAATTGTTTTCCATAATATGGAAATATTGTTTCATACTAAGAGTGGGAACATTATTTTACCCTTGTATGACGAACACTAGATGATTAAGAATTTGATATCACATCATCTAGTTCATGTGAATCATATAATTCTGCGTAATCAACACAACAGTGATCAATAATCAATAGATACTCCAATTTTTATTTTTATTTTTTTGGGCTGAGAATAGACGTTCCATTTTATTTGACAGCCTGTTGGTCCTTACGGGAGTCGTTAAAGGCAATATAATTTCTGTTTAGCCACTTATTTAAGGGAGTGGGGGAAGACTTATATTCTTATGTTGCTTGGTCTTCCAGCTAACTTTTTACCGGATCCAAGTATTTTATTTTCTTTAATTTCTTTCGATTATGCAGTCCTTTAACCTTTTTAGTTTGCCACTCATTAATTACTGGTCTTCATTTCAAGATTGTCCTAGTCAAAAGATCCTACCAGTCTACTTCAGAGATGTGCCATAGGCTAGTCCACTTGGTGTATCTGAAAAGCGAGCCTTTTGCATCAACCTCTAGAGCAAAAGCAATCAGCCCCTCTCTCCATCGATCTCTAAGATCAACAATCGAAGACCAATATTACCAAAACTACCATCCATATCAGGTAGCATACATAGGAATTAATGACTGGGGCATGGAGAAATTTGAAGCTCGGTTGAAGATAGCGTTATCACGAGGCTGCGCGCAGAGTCTTGCATGCATGCATGGTTTCTTTCTCAAAAGTCTCTCAAAAGTCATAATAAAAACGGCTATCCTGCTTGCCAAACAGGCAATTAGCACAATTAAGACCTCCCATGTTTAAGCCAAAGCACATTGGCCTTACTCATTTTCAGTCAAATATAGATAAGGCCTTGGGCTTAGCCTTAGCTAGTTAATGAAACTCAAGCCTAAGGTTGAGGCCCCTGGACGCTCCCTTAAGATTCTTGCACTGGTCAGTCCCTCTCAAACTTTACTATAGATGGATCTTTTGACCGTGCTTCTTTTCTCCACATATTCCCTTAAAAAGTAGAAGTAGGATTTATTTATTTATTTTTTTTTCATTAACCATATCATGCTTAAAAGCCTTCGGATATTTTTTTTTTAATGCTTACAGTAATTTTTCTAAAACTCCTCTATTTAAATCATGAGGAATTAATGTGGTGAATTGGATGCTTAAATTAAAATTCAGAGTCCTCTTGTATTAGTAGTATGGAGCTAGAAAATCTTCATCTAAAGAGAGAGAGGGAGAGAGAGAAGGCATTATTATCCTGCGTGGACTTCCCACTAAAGTTGTACCAGATTTTATTCTTGGTCTTTTCTTTCGAATCTGTGGATTATGTAATTTTGGGTTATCCATTGCATTGGAACATTTCAAAATTTACCATCCATGCCACTTTTCTTCAGAATGGGGTCCTGGTCAGGGACCATCCCACTAGAAGGGAAAGAATATGCTTTCCATGTTTTTTTGAAAGGAAAAGCATTTATCATTAAGTTGAGAAACTAATTGTACGAGAAAAGATGCTGCCTGGCCGGCCTCCCCTCCTTTCATTTTTGTTTAGCCTGTACAGCTTGAGCTTTCATACATCATGAGATGCTTCAAATTGCCCAAAGAGTTATGATCGTAACCCTTGCTTAATTAATTGTAACAAACAAAAATTATAGCATGATTCTCATTTTGCCCAATCCTGGCCTGTTGCTTAAAGTTACTGCGTGCCCTTTTAACTGCAACTGATGCCAAGATGCCCTTTTGCCAATATAAAATTAATGTTGTGATGAAGTGGGTTGGAAATCAATGCTAAATTAAAGGAGGGAGCTAAGAAAAACCCGCAAGAGTAACTTAGATGGCAAAGAATTGTGGCTTAGGAATCACCGGTCCTGAATTTGAATCTCTACTCCCTTACTATCATATGTACAGATCTGCGGATAATAATGCTCAATTGAAAATAATGATCAATTTTATTTCGAGCTTATAATGAGTCAAATAAAAGTGTTCAATTGAAAATAATGATCACACACTCGAGCGGAAGCAGAACTTTGTTGAGGAGAGGTGGAAAAAGCAGCACGATGGAGGATTAGTATTTTTGTGCACCCAAATGCTTTTATATATGTGTAGTGTCCCCACATGCATTATGGGTCCGGAGAATGCTCAAACAGTGCATGCATTCAAGATAAGTTGGAATCAAGAAAAAGGTTGCACATATGAGATGAGATAGCCTCTATATAAACCCCTCGGTTTCTACGTACCTTAGTCATCACAGGCATTATCTGTTCATTCCCCTAAATTAATCCCTAGCAAACCATGCCGCGGAGGACGACCGAGCACAAGTGTCCGCCGGCGTCGACGCTGACGCGGGTGCCTATGACTGAAGAGGAGTTGAAGCAGTTTTTCAAGAGTCAAGACACCAACGGCGATGGCCGCCTTGACAACGAAGAGCTTAAGAGGGCCTTCAAAAAACTGGGTTCATGGCTCCCTCCGTGGCCAGCTTCCCGAGGGCTAGTCCATGCTGACCAAAATGGAGATGGATTCATTAGCGGCGAAGCCGAGATGGACGATCTTGTGAAGTACGCTAGGAAACATGGGTATACTATTTTATCCCCAAAAAAACCCGGTCCTTTTCCCCCAAAAAAACACGATGGGTGTTATTAAGGAGACCCTTTTTTTTTTTTGGGGGGGGGGGGGGGGGGGGGGGGTGGGGGGGGTAAGTTACCAAGGAGGCCTCCTTTGTTCTACTTATGGAAAGGACTGCAAAAATTATATATATATAGTTTGTGTGTGTCAGAGGCGAAAAAATAGTTTGTTCTGTGGTCATCGTACGGCTACGTGTTTGTGTGGTTGCCAAACAAACTATTGATGTAGTATGTATAATTAGCTCTCAATAAAAGTCCCTCTTTCCTTTAGTTTCAAGATCTTGAATTCCCCTCTGTTACATTTTTGTGTTATTTATTTATTTGGTAAAGTTATTTTCATCTTTTTGGGAAGAGACAAGCTATTTTCACAAATTATTTTTTTTCAAATCTCTTACATGAGATAAGATCCATAAATCCCACATACGTCAATATGGTCCTCACATACCCTATGGGAAAGAGTAAGGGTAAAAAGTTGGGAAAAGGAATTCGAGTGAATAGAATTTGGGCTCTTTTGGGTGTTCAAATGAAAATTAAACAATTTTAGATATTTTATATAGTAGTTAAGGCATATATTCAACATCTTAAATGAAGAAATTCAAAAGAATGACAACTATCATCATACATAAAAATGAAAATTCAAAATAGTGGCATTTCTTGGATTTTTTATACTTTATCTTATAATATCAACAATAATGACGATTCTAGCCATTGGGAGGGGTTCGAATCCTCCTAAAGTTTGGGGGGTCAATTGATTACCCTCCTAATATTCAAAATGATACAATGTGCCCTCAAAATTTTTATATTCTTTCAATTAATCTCACCATTGATTTTTGGAGAAATTAGATAGTACTAGGGGAGTTGATCTAATTTCTGAAATTTCCAAACAGGCCCTAATGCAACGTAATTGGCCTTTCCATATAAGCTCGTTATGTGCTGGGCCACACTCCATTAATCAGGGCGGCAACGGAGGCCCAACATCAAACGAAACTCTATGTTTTCCATGTTAGGGCTCGAATTGTCACAGGCCTGTGATAAGCTCACGGCGAGATGGATTCAGTCTTGAACTGGCCCACATCTGGACTGATTTGACAAGATGAACGAAGGCTGAGCCCACTAAATAAGAATGGGCTTGAGCGGTGGACAAATCTTAAGGAACAAACACAAACCACTCATGATGGTATTCCTACCAACGAGTGATGAGTGTGAATTTCAATGGAAAATACTATTCATCCCAACAATTTTTTCTTTTTCAAATCTCTCACATGAGGTAGGGGGTAAGAAGTTGGGAAACGGAGTTCAAGTGAATAGAATTTTGGCCCATTTGGGTGTTCAAATGAAAATTAAACAATTTTACAAATTACTAATGGCACAAATCTAGTACATTAAGGTTGTGTGTGGATTGAGAGCAATAAAGAGAAGAGAAAAGAAGAGAAGAGAAGAGAAGAGAAAGGAAGAGAAGGGAAGAGAAGTAAGAGAAGAGAAAATACTTTCTCTCCACCTTGTTTAGTTAATAGATCTCATTAATGAAGAGAAAATGAGAGAAAGTAATCATAATTACATAATTACCCCTTTTTATATATTAAACAAAAGTTGTGTGGGACTATAATTATCATTTCACCACTTAATAATTCATTTTCTTTCCATTTCTCTCTAAATCTCTCCAATTTGGAGAGAAAGGTAAAAGACCTCATTTTCTCTCAATTTCTCCCTATTTCTTTTCTCTTCTCTCCTAACTTAACAGTTCAAATGAGGGAAATGAGGAGAAAGTCATTTTCTCTTCTCTTCTCTTCTCTTCTCTTCATTTCTTTCAATCCATACATAGCCTGAATGAAAAAAAATCTAGTCACGTCACTAAACCACTTTTTTTTATATTTTTGACAAAGCACTTGACATGTTTGCCATCACGTACTCAATGAAAAGATGAAAATTAAGATGACTTTTAAGCACGTTTTTTGTTTAGTTTAGTTTAGGTTTTTTATTCTTTGTTTAAAAAAAAAAAAAAAAAAGCAATTCTTTTGTATTAAATTTTTTTTGAAATATTCAAAACTGATTTCTAAATTTAAGTGTGTGTGTGTGCTTTTTTTTTTTTTTTTTTGGTTAAAAAATTTAAGTGTTAGCTTTTGATTTATATACCGAAATGTGCCGGATTCTGGGAACTTCCTCGCTCATATCATATTTTGGTGAAGGGGGAGGCCGGAAAACATCACCCACAAAATCCATATGATTATTTTTGAATTTAAATTCCTGATTCTGAACTCAATGGAAGGCATTATTTTCTTGAAGCATCAAACATTAAATTTCCTATATCCTGTATTTGCCAAAGATTATGGACGCCACCATTGCCCAACTCGGCCCTAATGCTATTAGTAGGGATGGCCGTTGAGCTCTCAAGTGATCCTATACCCAAAAGGCCAAAATCCATTGCACCTCACCCGTCTACGCCCAGATGACCAGACATATTTTTTAATTTTGATCAACCCTACTCCATATTTTATTACTGCTTATAATCGATGAATAATTGGGTCAAAAAAATTTACCAATTGAGACGAGCTAGACTTGGTGGGGATACATCCAATGATGAAAAAAAAAAAAAAAAAAAAAAAGAAAGAAAGAAAGAAAGAAAGAAAGAAGAGAAAAAGGATTCTGGGCCCACCACTTGGTGGATTGAAATTATTAGGGATAGCTACTATTCCTTCACCATGCCCGTGATCCACCACGGCTTCAAAATTCCAGTTTGAGATTATTTTTATTTGTTTATATAATATAAAATCGATAGAATTTGCTTTTATTCTTCACATTCAATATTAATAAATAGTTATCAATGTTTTTGTATAAGTTTAAATCCGATATCGCTTACTTACTAAATAAGACAAATACCACTAAATTGCTATGCCGTTGATAAATTCCAAGTGAAATAATTGAGAATAAAGAAGGGAAAAGAAATTGTTTGAATGGAAAACATGTTTCTTACCAAGAATAGGAAAATTACTCTTATACTGGTGAAGATGCTTAATGGGTCCACCTCATGTTTTTTCATAGGTATGCTAGTTGTATAATTACCACTCCATTGATGGACATAATGATTGCAAAATGTTGTTTCCTTTCTTTTATTTTTTTAGCTACCAGTCTACCACATCTGATTCCCCATCTGTAGGAGGAGGAATATATCCCATTGATGACGACACAATGGTGACGGCTTTGTAAGGATTGAGATAACTGGAAAGAAGACAAGAGAAGAGAAGAGAAGAAAGAAAAGCGAAGTGAAAATGATTCTCTCCATTTTCCTTGTTTGGATTATTGAGTTGGGAAGGAAGAGAAAGTAAATGAGGAGAAATAGAGAGAAAATTGAACTCTTTACCTTTCTCTTCAAATTAGAGAGAAATGGAGAGAAAGAGAATAAATGGGTGACGAAATGATAAATTATCCCTATACAACTTTTGTTTAATATGTAAAAAAAGGTAATAATGTAATTGTAATTATTTTAATTTCTCTTCTCTTCTCTTCTCTTCTCTCCTTTTATGAGGTTTAACTAACCAAACAAGGTGAAGAAAAAAATTACTTTCTCTTCTCTTCTCTTCTCTTCTCTCTATTTCTCTCAATTCATACATAGCCTACATGTCTTTCCATGAGGTCAGGCAAACAGCATTACCTACTTTAGGCCTAATTCTGCTTAGCCATGTCCATTGCCATCCCAAACATTATAAGCTCATGCTAATATTCCAAGTCCAAAAAAGTGGCATTATATTTCATGTAGGATTAATCCCCCTTAGGCCCAGTTTGTTTGATTGGAATTAAGGCTGAAATGGAATCACATTTCTGGTTTCATTCCAAATCCCGTATTTGAATAAGTTAAATAGGCGATACGGATTCAAATTGCCTCTTGGTTTTTTCTCATTTCATTCAAGGCTACTTCAACAATTAAATTTGATTCCATTTAACATGCCCTTAATTACTTGGCGCGTATCTTTGTTTTTTTTTTTTCCTTTTTTTTTTTTTTTTTGTTTTTTGGCCAACACACATAATGAACACACATAACACACAAAAGAGGAAACCCACGTAACTAAAGTAGGCCAAAAGCAGCCCCAATAGATTACATGGGCCTATTTAAGATACTACTCGTATTTATTTGTAGAGGGCGGCCATTGCAAGCCCTCAAAGAGTGGGACTACTTGGTTTCAACCTGGGCAAGAAATCTTGTGCTGATAGACATGACTGATGTAAGTTTGCGCCTCTAACGTTTGAAATCTCTGGCTTCAACTAAAGCACCACCATCGGCCTTAGTTGGATGGCCCAATCCAAACCCTCCGATATCTCGTTTGGTTGAGTGTAAACACTTCCAAAAAAAAAATTCCCATCGATCATCCTTTCTTGAAGCGAACATCATCCCACTTCCAACTACAATTCCTAACTAAAGATCAACGGTTAGCTTCTTCAGTGCGACTTCCACAATATGGTGCACGTGTAGTTTTCAAGCTCATTTGTAACCACAAACTTTAGTAGTGCTTGTCTTTCACCAATATCCAGAAACCATCTTGCTTAGCTTGCCATTACCAGCTTATAGATGCTATAAATAGGCCGTTAAGCAGCACCAAAATGCAAGACTAAACTGAAACATAACCTTTCTCCCACCTTGTTCTCACTCTTTAACTCACAAGCCTTTCTTTCTTGGTGCAAGTAATTATCCACCACGTTACATTTTATTTGATTCCTAATATATGGAGAAAACAATAGTATCCCATCTTCACATCCACCCCAAAACTGAAAAAAACCTCATCACCATTCTTAGCATTGATGGAGGTGGTATAAGAGGGATCATCCCCGGTACTATCCTCGCATACCTTGAATCCCAGCTTCAGGTACATTTTCTATATGTCTGGTAAAGTCGGGTATTATTGAGCACGGATTTAGTGCTGTTGGATGAGGCCGGGTTTGGACGACTTGGATTAAAAGTTGAAAAAATTTCTCATTGAGGTCATTTTGGTAATTGGAATAGCAATGTTTTCAACTTTTAATTCGAGCCATCCAAACCGTCATCCAACAGTGCTGAGTGAGCTCAGTTCGGCTATCCGTGCTGGGTATCAATTATTATAGTTATATGAGCAGCTAGGTGTGATAGAGAGAGAGACCTAGAGAGACTATGGTACCTTGGTCTGTCATAACTTTTTATGGTACAAAATATTACTGGCCGGTATCACACTACCATGATTTTTGACGGTACAATATATTATCACACCATCAAACTAGAGTTAATTGTTTTTATGATGTAATATGTAATAGACTGCACAAATCAAATAAAACAAGAAGAAGTCAATCTCTCACTGGTACAAAAAAATGGTTAATGTTAATCTTAGTTTTTTTAATACAGCTTGAGTCACTTAACCTATTGTCTTGGAGTTACATATTATGGTACTAATTAACCACGTACATGCATATATGCATGCAAACCTGGAGTAGAAGCTGGATGGTGCGGACGCAAGACTTGCGGATTACTTTGATGTGATTGCGGGAACAAGCACTGGTGGTCTCGTAACGGCCATGTTAACTGCTCCCAATGAATATAAGCGTCCTCTATTTGCTGCCAAAGACATCGTGCCCTTTTATCTAGAGCACTGCCCCAGAATTTTCCCACAGAAGAGGTTAAAGCTTGATTGCTCTTGCCTTCTTCTATAATTGCAGTGATTTTTTTGATTCCATTATTAAGTGCATGCAGGCATGAAGTAAACCTCTATAGCAACCCCCACCCCCCCCCCAAAAAAAAAAAAAAAAAAAGGGGAAAAGAAAAAAAAAGAAAAAGAATTCATATATGAATTAAGGCAGAGGATTAGAATTTGTTGACATTAATTAATTTCATTATTGAACTGATGATCGTATTTTGGTGCATATATGTGGATGGCAGTGGCTTGTGTGGATGGATTGAAAATCTTTTCAAATCATTAGCAGGACCCAAGTACGATGGAAAATACCTTCACTGGCTTTTAAAGGAGAAACTAGGAGAGACTCGGTTGCATAACACCTTGACCAATGTTATCATTCCAACTTTTGATATCAGGAACCTACAGCCGATCATTTTCTCCTCTTTTGAGGTCTCTCCATCTAGATCTCTCTCACTTATATATTCTTCAGTGTATATATAATATATAGAGGTATGTCCTTAGGAGACATGTTAAATTGTAATTAATAACTCAATCATTATATTGAAATTGATGAAAATGCATTGCAAATGATGAAATTTGCTTGGAAAAATGTGAAATTGCTTGAACTGTCAAAACACATTTTTTTCTTCATGAAAATGCATTATAAATGGTAAAATTTACTTGGAAAAATGTAAAAATGCTTGGAAATTTGTGAAAACACATTTTTTTCATACAATAATTGGGTCATTAACTGTAGCTTAACATGTGCCCTAAGGGTACATGTTATAAAAACCATATATATGGGAGGGATCCATTTACACCTGGTGTAAAACTTTTTATTTTTATACCTCTCAATATTTTTTTGTAGGATCAATATCTTTCTAAACCAATCGTTGGATTAAATACTTTTCTCATGGAGATGATGCACACCAAATTTCATAATGATCGGATACTCTTAAGCATCTCGTCTATAAATTCACTTTTCTTTTTGTAAATAAAACTATAATTTAAGTTGCTTTAATCTCTAATCAAAGTGAAATTTGGTGTGTATGATCTTAATGAAAACAATATCCAATCTAATAGTTGGTTTTGAAAAATATCGATTTTACAAAAAATTATTGTAAGGGTGTAAGAGTAAAAAGCTTTACACCAGATGTAAACGGATCCCTCCCCTATATATATATATATATATATATGTTACTTTTATGCATAAAAAAAAGGAAACGATATTGCCACATCAAAAAACATTGCTGCCAGTTACAAATCCAAAGTAATGAAGGGATCAAATTGCCGACAAAACACTGCCCAAACCAAACCATCTGCACGATGATGTTTGACGACAACCTCAGATAACGCCGGATCTGAAGCTTGACAATGGTGATAGCAAAGCTCTTCGGCTTGATGGTGCTACGGTTAGAGGGTTGTAGCAGAGAAAAAAAAAAAAAAAAAAAAAAAAAATGCAACAACAACAACAATTAAGGTGTTCGTGTGTTGAGGAAGGAGAGGAAGAAGGTGGATGGTGGGACCACTTAGGTTTTATTCATTTTGACTTTAAAGGGCAATTTCGTCACTTCATGCATTATATTTGTTTTTGTTGTGGCAAAAAAGATTTTTAATGCGGCAATATCTCTACCTTTAAATAATAATAAAATAAAATAAAAAAGAAATGCTACATACGGCAACTAATTGCAGCAATTGATGTAACATGCTAAGATGGTATATCTTATATCATAGGATATACCAAGGGGTGCTTGGCTACTAGACAATGTCACATCAGTTACTGTATTTTGTTGTTTTATTTAGCCTATATTTTGTTGTTTTCGCTCATTTGGTTCCAACTTCTAACCTCTTGCAGGTGAAAAAAAAGCCGCACTTGAATGCATGTCTGTCTGACATAACCATTGGCACCTCTGCTGCTCCAACATACCTTCCCGCCCATTACTTCAAGAACCTATATCATGAAAGAAAAGTTCAAGAGTTCAATCTTGTTGACGGTGGTGTTGCTGCAAATAATCCGGTGATAATTATCACAGAAAATTTAAGTGATTATATCCAATAAAAATTTTAATTTGATATATTATTAATATTGATTTGGCACCATGCGTGATGCAGGCTTTAGTTGCCATAACCGAAGCTGCCAATAATGATTTAGATTTCTCTCCAGATAAGGTTGTGGACTACGAGCGACTTCTAGTAATCTCCGTGGGCACCGGCTCGCCAAAGGTGGAACAGAAATACACTGCCAAATCGGCTGCCAGATGGGGCGTATTTGGCTGGTTACGTGATGGTGATTCCACTCCATTAGTGGATGTTTTCACTCAAGCAAGTGCTGATATGGTTGATTTTCACATTTCTCTCGTCTTTCAAACACTTCATTCACAAGAAAACTACCTCCGAATTCAAGTAAGTTTACTTTGTATTTACTTCATCCGTTCTGCCCTATTTAATTTATATATTGTTCTCCTTTTCTTTTCTTTCTTTGTTTTCTTTTTTTTAATTAATTGATTTCCTCAAATTCCATTTTTCATGAGTATTTATCTTTTGAGGGTAAAATTAAAATGTTAAAGCCCCTGTATTGATGTGAGAACACTTAAAAGGGGTTCCTAAAAAAGGAATAGACAATTAGGAACAAATGGAGTATATAAATGCTAATGGTATATATTTTGAAAATTTTATGAGCATTATTGACAAATATAAATTACTAATTATGATGCTCTTTAATGGAAAAACCAGGAAGATACATTAACAGGGCAATGCGCTTCGGTGGATGTGGCTACAAAGGCGAACTTGGAAAAACTAGTGCAAATTGGACAAGGCTTATTGGATAAACCGGTTTCAAGGGTGAATTTGGAGACGGGGCGGTTTGAACCGGTGAAACATGGTGGTACTAATGCGCAGGCTTTGAAAAAGTATGGAAAGAAAATGCAATTATACACCATCATATATGCATATATAGCTTAAAATTGGAGCACTTCTCCCAATAAAATAAAAAATAAAAAAATTTGAGGCACTTCTAATGAGATCATTAGGTCTTGTGTGATCCACTTACTTAAGAATTATTTAAAAAAATTAATTACAAAACTTGTATCCTTTAACTCTAATCCATATATATAAATAATTATCAAATAGTACACGATACTGCATTACTAATTATACACGGCGTGCTCCATGCAGGTTCGCAAAACTACTTTCCGACGAGAGGAGACTTCGAAAGGCAAAATCACTACAGACCAACAAAAGCGCGTAGTGCGATTATTTGTTGCCTCCACGTCATGCCACTGCTTGAGATATTGGAATCTCGGGCCTTCATGTTCATTAGCCTTTGCATAGGTTGTTTAATAATAATTGCCCTTTGAAACATTGTACTCTGCTAAAGTGCTAATAAGCCATTGCAAAGGTTTTAAGTTTCTCTATCTTGCTTTCCACGTTTTGTCCTTTATGATCATTAGCCTTTGCATAGTTTGTTCAATAATAATTGCCCTTTGAAACATTGTACTCTGCGAATAAGCCACTGCAAAGGTTTTAATTTCTCTATCTTGCTTTCCACGTTTTGTCCTTTATGATCATTAGCCTTTGCATAGTTTGTTCAATAATAATTGCCCTTTGAAACATTGTACTCTGCTAATAAGCCACTGCAAAGGTTTTAATTTCTCTCTCTTGCTTTTTGCTGTCTGTACTTTATGGTCATCGACTACTTTCTGAAACAATTCTCATATTATCTACTAAGAAATTCAATAACTTTGTCATTACTGGCCAAATATTCTTTGCCCAATAAATATTATCAGAACAAAGACCTTGCAATTATTATACACGAAAGCTCTCTTAAATTAATCAATTTTTTAAGTTTAATGATAATTTTTCTCCTTTTTTTTAATTAATTTAATAAAGTGAGACACTAACTATTGTGAACTTATGATAAATAATGAAAGTCAAACACCCATATCACGTGTGAAATCATTCCATTCTTATGTCGTTGTCTGACAATTCTTTAATGACTATGTTACGTTATGTTAACATATTGTGTGGAGATAATGATGTCGTATTAGTCACAATAAATATTGTGTTGACATCATGTCACACAAGACAATAAAAGAATCTTTGTAAAAATGACTATAACAGTAGTCGTTATAATATAAAAAAAAATAAACAATAGTCGTGATAAATATTGTGCTGACATCATATCACATAAGACAGTAAAAGAATCCTTGTAAAAATGACTATAAGATTAGCATTTTCCGTCATCCATATTTCCTCCCATTAAGGAACCTATTAAGAGGACAACCATACAATATTGGACCATTCCACCGAAAGGGAGAGAATCTCTCTCCCACTTTACTAATGATGCTCAACTTGAACCTCATACGTATTTCTGTTCCTCCTCAGCTTTGGCTCAACAACGAAATGCTGAAATTATGATCCCAAGTCCCAACCCTTCAATACAAGGATTCACTTTCTACTCACATCATTTCCCTTGATGATCGAGATGCTTTAAAAAATCCCTACAAAAAAGACTAAAAAAAAGGATAAGATGGTAAATTTGTGCTTGTTTTTCTCCTTTTACTTTCCCAATACCCATAAGATCTCACATGTCATGAGATTTACATGTGTTCGTAATTTGTCCACATGTCCCTCAATGGCTCAATATCCGTTTAGGAAAACTTTAAGTTATCCGCATCAACTCACTATGAATAATTATTTTTCTAATAAATTTTTTGGTTGGTTAGACCAATTACCACCTCATTCCAGAGGATTTGGGTAAATTATTTTGGGTCCACAGAGGCTCAAAAAATGCCTATTGAGATAAGTAGGCATCGGATACCACATCGTGTTTCTAGTTTCTACCTATGTAAATGTCTTCCACTCCTCCGAGATTTCTAGAGGCCAGAGGGTAAGAGAGCTATTTTTTGCCTCATACAAGCCAACCCCTTTGTGAATTCCTTCAACAGCATGCCCATTGTTGTGCCCGCCGCCCCCCCCAACTCCATGCAAACATTTGCATACGTGACCCTAAATGAAGACCAGTTAAAGGGATTTTTCAAAAAACATGACACCAACGGTGACGGTCTCCTCAGCAAGCAAGAGCTGACGAAAGCCTTCGAAGAACTCGGGGCCATTTTCCCCTGCTGGAGAGCTTGGCGTGGTTTCCACCATGCCGATGCTAATGGAGATGGACACATCAGCGAGGAGGAGATGAATGATCTTGTCAAGTACGCGCTCAAATTTGGATATAGCGTTAATTAAGGAGATCTATTTTTCTTAGTTAATTATGCGCTTATTTTATATATATCTATATCTATACTACCTATAAAAAGATGAATGTGAAAAAAACTTTTGATTGACTAATATACCCTTATTTTAATTTTTAAATACACAACTACCCTTCTACATATATAGGAAATATAGTAATATAAAACACACACTTTAATAAGAATTCTAAAGAAATTGTAATTCGTATAATAATTAAATAAAACCAAACCAAAATAGAAATTCTAAGGAAACCCTAACAATGTAAACATATAAACAATTAAAACCCTATCACCTGTTATTCAACGAGATGTTTAAGCCACAATATACAATATATATATATATTTCATGGACGGAATCATAAGCAAGCTCCGCAATTTTGACGCCTATCTGAAGATCAACGAGGATTTCTACAGCCGTACGCTTTCCAGTGGCTTAATCACCATCGCCTCCTCCTTTATCATGCTTCTGCTCTTCATCTCCGAGCTCAGTGTGTCCCCTTCTCTCTCTGTCTCTCCTATATATATATATATACACGTCATCCTTATCGTATCGTGTATTATCGTATTGTGTATTTATATTTGTCTGCATTTTTTTTAAGGTTAGATGATTAATGTTCTTGTTGTTTTATTATATCGTGGTGTTAACCACTTGGATCTGAATTTTGTTCAATTTTGATCCATGTCTGTCTTGGATAATATGGGAATTATCACATACTGTAAATCGTGCCTACTTGATTTGTTTTAAGTCGATAATTGCTGGAAATATGTCTTCTTTGGTTGTCTACACAGTCAACAGTTGCTTCTCCACCTTATATTTTGCACATTTTGCACCGTATGACTTCAGTCAGTTTATAATTTATGGTTTGGTAATTGTATGTATGGTTTATTGAAGACTAAAATCTCATACTTAAACCAGCATGCTTTGCTTAAAAGTTTTGCATTTTCTCAGTATTTTTTGGTATTTCGATGTGGTGTTGGGGTCTAGAGGTCACGTTTGATTTCTATTGAATAAATAATTAAAACCCTAACAATGTTAACATATAAATACAAATAGAAATACATTATAAAAATCATAAAATCTTAACACAAGAAAGAATAACTACTGCTTCCTTCTTCTGTGTCTTTTATGTGCCTTCATTGTGTCTCCTTTCTTCTTTTGGTACTTTCTCTGGTATGTAGTTTTCAATGAACTTTACTCATATATACAAATTATGTTTAAACATTGCATTGCATGATTGGACTTTTAAATCTCTATTTGAATTCCAAAATTAGCAAGAAAAAGAAGAGAATCAAAGACGAGTCAATTGAATGAAAATAAAAAAACGCATGCTTGAACAAAAACAAATGAAAACCCAGATTAAGAGGCCAACAAAAAAAAAAAACACTTGAATTGCATAAGTAAAGTTTTGAATAGCATATATAATCTTTGATTATTTTCTGAGGATTCGCATATCAAAAAAAACTTGAATTGCATTATTGAACTTTTAAATTGTTGCTGTTACATAATTTTTCATATTTTGTTGAGAATTCATATATAATCTCTTATTTTTGAAAATAATCAAGTCAAATTACCAAGAAAAAAAAGAGAATCAAAGACAATTCAATTGAAGGAAAATTAAAAAAGAAGCAGGCTTGAACAAAAACAAAACAAAACCCCAAAAAAAAAAAAAAAAAAAAAAAAACCATTAACGAATGCACAAGAAAAAAAGAAAATAAAAAGGGAAAGTCTAATAAACCACCAAAAAAAGTCCTTATCAAATCGTAAGGTTCATAAAACTTTACAATATCTACCTGCAAACCCAAAATACCAAACTAAACAAAACAAAATCAAAAAGAAAAGAAAATCACTTAGATCACAACCTCCCCCCCCCCCCCCCCCCCCCCCCCCCAAAAAAAAAAAGAAGTTCAAAATCTTTTTTTTTTTTTTTAAATGTACAAGCCCAAAAAAGTAAAATCACAAGCAGGGATCCACCACGCATCGATGAAGAATATATATATATAGATCGAAAATATATAGATATATAGATCGAAAATGTACAGGACATACCTTAGATAAAAACTTATAGATTGATGACATCTATTGGTGCAACATTGATCGGTGGCGATCAAGACCCATAGATCTTGCAATTGTCAACCCAAAGACCATCAAGGAAACTAACCGACAAGGATCCAAACCATATAGGCAGACCATTAAGGAAACCAATCGACAATCATCGAAAGTATAGACCCAAACATGCGATTCACAGCTGGATGATGGTGACAGAGAAAGAGAGAATAAAAATGGGTGAGAGACTGATAAAGAAATAGAGATGAGAGAAAGTTAGAGAGAACGGATTGCAAATTTGCAATCAAAACAAATACATAGAAAATGAGGTAAAAGAAAAAAAGGAAAGAGAGACAGAGAATGAGTGAGAAACTAGCTAGAGAAAGAAACACACCGCAACATAAGGGTGTGTGCGAGAGAGACAGAGATAATGGGTTTACCCAAATGGATTGTTGTAGCAAATGGAGATGACATAGAGAGAGAGAGAGGGGGGGTAAGTGATAATAGAGCTAGGATCACCTGATCTAATCTAGATCTGTGATAACGTGGGGAAGAGAGAGAGAGAGAGAGAGAGAGAGATAAAAAAATGGTTCTGAACTTCTGATGTGAGAAAAAGTTGTTGAGAAAAAACAGATGATGGGACATGAAGGGCAGGGAAGAAAAGAGAACCAGCTAAATGACGTTTTAGTTATCACTTTCAAATGTAATACTAAACAAAAGATATTAGTAGTCAATTTGTACTATGTTGACAGTTAATATTTAATAAGTTGACAAACAAACTTTATTTGGCATTATATTTGGAGGCGATTTCCAAAAAGTCATCTTCTCATCACAGCCATCCAGATTCAACTAGGTTAGCAACTGTCAGAAAAATTTAACATCATGGAGTAAAGTCATGATGCCAAATTGCCAAGGCAATTCATAAAAACGAGTACTCCCTCCGTCCCAATAAGGTACGCCAAATTTTTAACCTTTTTTTTGTCCCAAAATATTTGGCTGCTTTAAAAAATCAAATAATATATTTTTTTTAAGTTTCTTATACCCTTCGTTATTTCAATATTTACTTTCAACACAAAACCCAATACAAAAAAGATAAGGGTATTTTTAGAAAGATGGAACTTAATCAATAACGAGTCAATATAATGATTACATTTTCTTAAACTCCATGTTTTGTCAAACGTAGCCTATCTTTACGGGACGGAGGGAGTATTATTTTTTAATGAAAAATCAATGGTCATTAAGTTTATTAATCTATCACTTTAAAGTTTGCAGAAGTCTTTGGTTTCAGACCTTACGTAAGCTATGTGTGATCTCCTATCGTTTCCCGAATAAAAAAATCATCAAAAACTGATTTACTCATAAATAAAATGAGAACATCCTGATCCCATAAATACCAGATTTTTAAAAGAAAAAAAAATCCTAAACATATACATATTAGGAATATTATTATTTTAATCAAAGACCAATAGAAGTTCTGGATTTGCGTAAGTTTTGGTTTCGATCCTGCGTAGAGTATTTGTTTTTTCCTATGTTTTTCCAATACATATATATCAAAGATTACTTTACTCATAAATAAAATGAGAACCTCCCAATCCCATAAATACTAGATTTTTTAAAAGTGGTAGTGTAGGCCTTATTAGGAACTTGAGTTAACTTCTGTGGCATGAATCTACGGGAGGGGTACAGTGTAGATTGTAGTACATCATAAAAAAAAAAGGATGGCATGTCCGTAGGGTTTGCAAAGCCGTGCAAGTCTTGGTTTTGATTTTTGTAAGACTAATGTACTAATAATTTGCTATTAAATCTTTCAATTATGGCGTAAATATGTTTTGATTGGAGAAAGAGACAAAGAATGAAAGAGAGAACCTTTTGTTTCAGCATTGAAAGTTTCACAAAACCTTCAAAAAACCTATATATAATTAAGTTTCAAAGATAATTTTAAGCATTATGATTTAGGAAAGATAATGAAAAAAAAATAGTAATCATATCAAAAGAAGTAAATGATTGAGTGATCAAAGTGCTTTCATCTTATGCAAAGGCACAATAAAATTATTAAATTTAAAAAAGGGAAATATCCAACACCTCCCTCAAATATAAAATCATATCTAAAAACCCCATTAAATATTTTTCCTATACATCTAATCCAAATAAAAAAGAATCATATCCATTAACTCCAATCAGTTAAATTTTTGTTTACTGTAGTTAAAAAAAAAGAGTGATCCGACTAAAATGCCCTTCTTTCACAATAATACGTTTAATGACAAAAATGCATATTCAAGTGAATTTTCCCTTTTGCCCCCAAATTTCCCAAACTTGCATACCTACTTTCCCACTCCCTCTTTTTCTTCTCCCTTTCCCCCATGTGTACATTAGAGAATAATTAATTAACGATAGTTAATTTTTTTCTAATTACACTAAAAATGATAAAAGTAGAAATTATGTTAAATATGCAATTTTTTCATTAAACATATTAATGTGAAAGAAAGGTATTTTAGTCGAATCACTTCTTTTCTTTTAACTGCAGTAAACAAAAATTTAACTGATTGGAGTTAATGGATATGATTTTTTTTTTTTTCGATTAAATGGATAGGAAAAATATTTAATGGAGTTTTTGGATATGAATTTATTTTTGAGGGATTTTTTTTGGATATTTCCCCTTTAAAAAATTATTATCATTATTGAAAAAAATAATTTAACTCAAAAAAATTCACGTGCAACGCATGTGTGCACCAACTACTATATATATATATATATATATATAGCTGTACGTAGCTTTCCAAGCTAATGAAGAAACAAGCTAAGGTAAGTGATCCTTGGACAGGGTGTGTTTCGGTTTACCATATAGAAGGAAAGCAGAACTTGTGTGTGACTCTGTGAGAGTTTGAAACCCTATGTAATAACAATAACTTCCTCTATGTGGAGCGTGTCTTGTCTTAGCTGTACGTAGCTTTCCTAGCTATGAAGAAACAAGCTAAGGTAAGTGATCCTTGGGCAGGGTGTGTTTCGGTTTACCATATAAAAGGAAAGCAGAACTTGTGTGTGACTCTGTGAGAGTTTGAAACTCTATGTAATAACAATAGCTTCCTCTATATGGAGCGCATCTTGTCTTCCCAGCATGATCAAATTTTCATTTTGTGTTTTCCTTGGCCTGTAGGCCTTGTTCCTCTCTCTAATTAACTCTTAAGAAAACGCAAGGGGCCCATCAAAATCAATGGTGATCTCATTCATTTATCACCAATATGGTATATCCATGTAATGATCTATAGCCTTCAGTAGGTGAGGAAGTCAATCTATTCCCATGCAGGAGATTAGACCACTCACGGGAGAATATTAAAACCTTTTGACATACATTGTTCTCACCAGGGGCGTAGCTAAAAGTTATTTTCAATGGGTACCTGTGTTATGATTCTGTGAAATGGGAATTAAAAGTTTTTTTTGGAAAAAAATTACTTTTTGATAATCATTTCTGAGTGTAATACTAAAAAATGATATTTTTTTATCAACTTATTACAAATTGACTATATATATGCTTCAAAATGACTACCGTCTTCCTATTTTTGGTATTATGTCAGGAAATGATTATCAAATGGTAATTTCTCCCCTAAGAAAAAATAAATTTATTTGAGCAAGTGGGGGCACGTGCCCCCAATTCAAAGGCCCTTTGACTCTGCCATTGGTTCTCACTCGTTCTAACAATTTAGAATTTTAAATAAGTTGGAACAAAATTAAACCATTTTATGAAGAAAATTCAAAATTTAACTCAATTAATATTGAGTAATTAATTTGAACATGGCTTGATGTGACCAACTTGCTAGTATTTCACCAGGCCCAGTCAACCTAGCTACCAACGATCTCAAGTTCTAGTCGAGATATAACAAGAAATAATACCTTAGTATTTTTAATTTTCCTTTCATATATCTATTTTTTCTTCTTCATCCTTCTTTTGTGGCCAAATAATACTTTTTAATTTAAAGATTTTCATATATTACATAGGGGTGAGAATTCAAGTAAATGTGTTCGAGACTTCAAGCTGAGGTGGCCATAACAATCAAGCCATCTTAAAACCCTTGTTCGCCCACCCTTCCCAACCCAAGATCCTCCACCAGGTGGTGAAAAGACAGCGATAAGTAGTAGGGTAAGATAGATCTCATGTTATCCGTTTATAGAAAATACGTACTAAAGTTATCGGGTTATTGGTTTCAATTCTTATGCTTAATTTGTGGATTAATTTATTAATAATATGATTGAAATTATTTGAAAAATTAAACCCTTTTTCTTTGAAAAATTGACTGCCAGATTAGTAAATGGGGTTTTTTTTTTTTTTTTTTTTTTTTTTATATTTATAAATTTTAAAAATGTGCCCTTGATCCTATCCTGCTAATCGTTCGTGGGATTGGTGTAAACCCCATATACTTGTAACCTCCAACAAGTCACATGCATCAATTAAAGATCAGGATTGACTTCAAAACCAATACCTCGAAATATTACACCCCAAAAGCTTGCCAACTGAACTACTCTAGCGAGTTGGTATTCTACAAATTGGACCATCTCACGAAAGGGATCAACTCGGCTTTCCATGTTTCTGGGCATTTGTCATTCCAAAAAGTTGAGAATTATTTGACGAGAAAAGATGCTCGGTTGGTCCAGATTATGCTTTCATTCCTCCTCATCTTAGGGTTCAAAAAAAATAAAAGAATAGAAAAAAAATAAAAAAAAATAGAAAAAAAAAATTGTTACGATCCCAATCCTACAATACATGGACTCGCCTTCTATCCACTTATCCACGTTTCTTTAAGGATGGCTGTCCGCATCAATGATGGATCTTCATCCAAACCAAATGTATTAATATGCTTTGATTAGATGCTAGAAATGTGCATATTTTTCTTTCTACTTTTGACCAATATTTCTGGTCCCAATTTGTGGTAAAAGTAGGACCAATCAGCGAAGACATGACCTGGGTGGTGCAATGGTGCCAATGTGCCAACATCAATACCTTTAAGGGATCCATCTTCTTATCGATTCACATGGTGGTCCGTATACTAATGAGGTGTCAACTACTATGCTTGTCCGGGTCGGCCCAGGCCTAATTCTGCAGATTGGGCTTGGCCCCTTTGGCACGTTAGTGGGGTTACCTCAAATCTGGATGTTGCCCTCTCACATATGTGATACGACACATCCATCAAAAATTAGATTTGACTTTTGGAATAACATAAAGGTGTTAAGTACAGGAAGAGGAGCTCTATATAAATATTCTACATCTCTCTAACTGATCGAAGGCAAGAGAGTCCGTGAGTTATTTTTGCCCTTATACCGGCCAATTCCAAGTTCCTCTAAAAAAAGAAACAAAAATATGCCTCATTTTTCGCCCAATTCCAGGGTCTTCGTGCATATTTTCCCAGCTGGAGAGCTAGCCGTGGCCTCTAGCCGGGAAAGAAAGAAAAACAAGGAGTTGAATGATCTTGTGAAATATGCGGTCCAATTTGGATATTGTATTAAGTAATTAAACCTTCTTATGCACTTACTTATATTTATATATATAATCTTTAAGGATGCATGCATTTATACAGTATTATGTATGTGTCATGTACTAGAAAGATGCAGCTTTCCGATCTAATGGAGAAACAAGAGTAACTGATACTTGTCTTATGTACCATACACATGACAGCAGAACTTGTGTTTGTGAATTGAAACTTGAAACCCTATATTACAAAAACTTTTAGGGAAAATTAGGCAGAAGTCCAAATCTCACGTTTGGTAAAGTGTTAAGTCTCTTCACTTTTGTTCCTTAGCCACAACTCCACTTTTTTTTTTAAACGTTGACATTTAAGCAAACCTTTTGTTTTATAAAACCAAACAATACCAGCACTGCCCTTTACTTTTGGTGGAGGAATTTTCGGCAAGATACCCAAATCCTCTTGATACCCACCCATCATTCAACGGAGGGATATTCAGCTTTCACCAACGGCTTTCCCACAAATTCGTGCTTTACCTCTTCCTCCCTAAAGGTGAACTATAACCAACCGGAAAAAGCTGCCAGAGAGACGTTGTGGTCACTGTTGATGGAAGACAATCTACACCCAAGAAAATGGCTCAAAAACGTGAGTTTTCACTTGGTTTCTTCTTCCTTTTTTCCCTCTAAATCCCATAACTTTTAACGTTAAAATTGTAATTTTCATCAATTTTATCATTTTTTGAGGATTTTAGTGTAACTATTTTAGGGTTTTAAAAGTTGATGCTTTTTTTTCAAGGGTTTGGGTGTAACTGTTTCTAGGGTTTGGGTGTATATCTTAAATAGTTGCATATTCATATTTTCGGTTGTGGATGGATTAATTCCATTCGATTGTGTTGTTAACAACAAAAACCCACAAAACAGTTACTTTACCTGGCTATGTAACTGTTACAAACATAGAAGCCATAACCTAGCTATAGTAAGGAACACAAGAAATTGAGATTTCCTGCCGACAATAACAAACCCTAAAAAATAGTTACACCAAGTGAATTGGGTGCATAAACTGATAAAGATGAAAAATAGTTACACCAAATGAATTAGTTACATCACACTCACATTTTTTTGCCATTTCTACTGGTGAAGAATCCGTTCCTCTCCAAACCATTAAAGTTCATCACGCTTTTGATGTCCACCGACGGTGAAAACAACGGCACACCTTTTGCTCTGCAATTGAACCTGAAACTTCTTTGCCAAAAATTCCCTTTCTTGGTGCAATTGCTTCACACAATTATCGCAATCATGTTTTTTCCATTTCTCTTGCGTCGGAACTCTCTGGATTTTGTGGGAAGTAAATGACAACTTGTTTAACGGTGAACTGATTTCATTTGTAAGTGTAGGGACATTTCGATCTTCCCACCTTTAGTAGGACTTGAGGCTTTATAACTTTTTTGAGTGATGCCTCACCCGTAAAAGTTTGCTAAAATAGACTTGGGGCCAAAGTCCCCAAACTTTTATATATCTTGTTTATTGAGCATGGCCAAATTTTTATTTTTGTGTTTTCCTTACTCTTGCACTTCTTTCCAATGAGTCCAAACAAATTCTTCTTTAGAATAAGTACTAATTTTCTTCCAAATTTTCATAAATTCCTCCAATTTTGGATAGTTATGTACGGAGTATGTGTATAAGGGTATCCAAAGTTAAAAATAAATAAATAAATAAATAAAATAAAAAATAAAAAAAATCCCACCCTCATGATGAGTAGGCCCAATGTGATGGGATTAGGCCTGTTTTGTAAAGAACAAAAATAAACTCACAAACAAAACATTTCAATAATACTCTGATATGTTGTTAAGTTTTCAACCTAAAAGTCTAAAGTAGTATAAACTATTAGATGAATGGTTCAAACAGCTTACCCTATAAAATATAAAAATTTTGAGTGTATCGGACAAGTGCACCAGTTGTGTTTAATGAGATGATGTGTCAATGATATTATTGTAAATAATGCAAAAACTGAACCATTTTTTTTTCCAAAAAGTTAAAGCTACTTAGGCTATGTTTGTTATGGGTGAATAAGGGAGGGAATGGAAAGGTGATTCCATTCATAAAAAAAAAAAAAAAAGAGTGTATTTGGTTGCACAAGGGAATGGAATGGAGCCATTCCTTCCCAAATCAAAAGGAATGGTTATTCCCACTTTTTAATGAGCAAAAATCATTAAAAATGGGTCCCACATATGCTTTTTCATTCCATTCCCACCCCTAATCAAACATTAGGATGGGCCTAGTAACCGATGGACTAAAGAGAAGCCTAGTAGTGCACTTCTAGGTGTTCAGTTGTTGACATCCAACTTGTTTTCAGGTTGGACTTGCACTTGGGATGCCTCCCACTCCCATGATCTAATCCAAAAGGTATTTGCATACTTGGATTCGGATTTCGTGCAGTTGGCTACTTTTACTGCATGGTGCAGTAAACATAGGATCAATGACATCTGACAAGGAGGATAAATGGAGGGCTATTAGGCATTGGGCGTCAACTCTCCATTTCTCGTCCTTGCCACGAGTCATCGATCCTACCTACGTTTACTACACCATGCAATAATTGCACCAAATCAAAATCCTTGCATACTCTCTTTTAAAAATAAATAAATAAAAAATTTAATGTTGGTAAGACTATTTTTGTACATTATTTTTCTGGTTTCTAACATGAATTCACTAGTTTTCTCATGCAAATCACATGCTATGCTCCCAGATTGAAGAAAATTGTTGGATCAATTAGCCATCAAAAATCCATTTTATATGTTATGTTAACATATTGTGTGGAGATAATGATGCCGTATCAATCACAATAAATATTGTGTTGACATCATGTCACATAAGACAGTAAAAGAATCAAGCTCAAGCCTTAATCTTAAGCTCATTTAATAAACAAGCCAAGCTTGAGCATACCAAAGCTCGGCTCGTTTAGGCTCGCGAACAAACTTGTTTAGGGCCCGATGAGAAGCTCGGTTAGGAGTTCGATAAGAAGCTTGTTTAAGGGGTCATGAGTGGGGACATAATTGTCCCATTATACTTTTTTTTTTGGGAATTATTAATACAAATGACTAATAACTTCAGATCAAATGACTACAAACTTAACTAAGAATGGCTAGTTATTTTTCTTAGTATAATACAACGTTGTTTTTACCTCTTTGTAGTTTATATATATAGATTTCTTCGCCTGAACCCTAATCCCCTCTTTTCATTCAATCAGCAACCCCAGCCGCCGCTCCTAACCCTCAACTCTCTCTGTCACTCGTTCTCTGGTGCAAATCGACGGTGACTTTGCTTCACCGGTGGAGATCGTTGACGACATGGCTTCTCCAGCGCTTTGTCCCTTCCGGTGAACTACATCTTCAGGTTTTCTCTCTCTCAAACTCTCTTTTATCTCTCTCTCTCTCTCTCTCTCTCTCTCTATATATATATATATATATATATATACATCCTAATCCCCTCTTTCTCCTTTGATCACAGACCAGATCCGTTGCCTCCTATTCTCTTCTCTCTGTTCTCTTACTCTCCGGTGGACATACTCGTCGTCGAGCTTGCTATATATTGAGATTACACTCCTCAATACACCTACCATGGGTGATGGCCTGATGGGATTGAGGGTTTTAGTGGGGAGAAGGGGGGAAAAAAAATGTAAACGAGCCTAACGAACCGAGCTCGAGCTTTAATATTTTCTCACGAGCCGAGCTCGAACTCAAAATTAAGGCTCGTTAAAAAGCTCGGCTTGTTTACTAATGAACAAGCTTCTAACGAGCCCTAGCTAAGTACTCCAAAGCTCGACTCGGCTCGGTTCGTTTGCACCCCTACTTTTACCTATGGACATGACAGAGTGCTTTTTCTTTTTCTGTTTTTTTTAATTGTTGGCTCTGGCTACGTGTTTGCGGCACATACAAAATAAAAAAAATTATTTTTTTTACAATAGAGATGTGTTGTATCTATAGGAAGAATACCTGCCCATCTATTTTAGTTCTCTTTTAAGGACTAAACTTCTACTTTGCTTTTTAGCCCCACCCCTCTCCCCCCCCCCCCCCCCCCCCAAAAAAAAAAAAAAAAAAAAAAAAAAAAACACCCTTACTTTTCCTTTTTTTTTTACCAAATTAATTAAAAGTAATAGTTATTGTAACCCCCTCAATGTTATTTGCTCACCCCACTTATTTTAATTTTTCAATGTTTTATGAGAAATAAAAAAAAAGTTTTTATAAAAACTAGCCACTTAATTTACTAAAAAACATCATTTTGAACAACTGTGGAAATTTTTTTTTTTTTTTTTTTTCCAAAATGGGTCGTTTAAGTTGAATTTTTTGCTTAGAAATGAAACAAAAACTAAAATGACTAAAAAATCCACTTAAACGACATATTTTAGAAAAACTTTATTTTACAAGGTTGTTCGAATTAATGTTTTCTAGTGGATTATGCAATCAGTTTTTATGAAAATATTCTGTATTTTTTATAAAATTTAAAAAATTAAAATAAGTGGAGTGTGCAAATAACATTGAGAGGTTGCAATAACCGCTTTCTTAATTAAAGTTTACTTACGACCGTCTTTTCTACCTAAGCCCATTATGGGCAGGCCACATCTCCGTTACAGTATAGAAGGCCTATAATTATGCTAGAGCCCAAGTACCAGTTCTTTTCTGCTTTCTAGGCCTGTGGTAGGATGGATTTGGTCTCGGGGAACGGCTATTGCAACCCCACTTTTTTTATTATCAAATCCTCATTTTTGTTTTGGTTTTTAAGATTTTATGCAAAATATAAAAGGTTTTTACAAAAACCGGCCACGCTTATCCACTAGAAAACATCATTTTGAACAACTTTGCAGAGTAAAGTTTTTCCAAAATCCATCGTTTTAGTAGACTTTTTGGCAAAAAATGAAATAATAGGCTAAAAAATCTACTTAAACGATAGATTTTAGAAAAACTTTCTTCTATAAAGTTGTTCAAAATGATGTTTTCTACTGGATTACGAGATCGGTTTTCGTAAAAACTTTTTATATTTTGCATAAAATCTTAAAAACCTAAAAAATAGGGGGGTGTGATAAAAAAGTGGGATTGCAATAGCCAATCCCTTTGGTCTCGAGCTATATAAGGCTCAAGAAATGGTGTTGAAGCAAATTTTCCATATTTACCACATCATCATTCTAAAGAAATGATGGTTGGAGGTGGAAAGAGCAGTGGGTGTGGTAAAAAAAAGCTCACATGCATTAGAACAATTACTTTTTTT
Organism: Liquidambar formosana; assembly: GCA_039720395.1. NCBI lineage: Eukaryota > Viridiplantae > Streptophyta > Magnoliopsida > Saxifragales > Altingiaceae > Liquidambar > Liquidambar formosana. The sequence continues at coordinate 27,600,818 of CM077833.1, forward strand.
ATATATTGTACTTTTACTGTAACAATACATTTTTACTCAATGCAAAAAATAAGTTTGCACTTTGCATTATTCTTTTGTGTGGTCTTTCTGCTAACGATGAACCAAATGTTATATTCTTTTCTTTCAAATCTTTTTCACAAATTATGTAATTTTAGGTTATTCACATATAGCACTGGAATATTTCTCATGTTATCCATCTACTTTTCCTCATAAGGGGTCCGACAAATCCCACGTGCTTATCTCTTTGACCATCCCACTAGAAGGGAACAAATATGTCATCTAAGAACCTTTTTTTCCTTCAAGTAAGAAGGTTTCAAAAAAAGCAGACGTTGTACTCCTATCAGGCATCTTGAGTAACAATTTAGGGAGAATTTTATAAAATTTCTTTTTGACTAAAAAACAATGTGGAGGCCTTTTTCTTTTGGGGGGTGGGAGGGGGGAGATGTGGGTAGCCCTAGAATTTATATGCAATGACCCTAACAATACAAAGTATTGCTACTTATCGCAATCATCAAACCATGTAACAATATAGAGTACGTAATTTATATTAATTAATTATCCCAATTCTTTCTGTCAACTGTCTTATATTGGGTACAGTAAAATTTTGATGGTTTTGTCATATATGTTCTTTAGTCTCTCATATTAGATGGGAATTGGGGAACCATAGACTCTAGATAGATTCATGGGCTTGGGCAATTGATACATTGGGTTGAGCTTGAGAAGTCGGGCAATCCAAACTCGACCTAAATAAAAAAAGAAAAAAAAAATATATATATATATATATATATATATATATATATATATATATAATTGTTTTTGACATGATTGCTCATGTACTCAATATTATATATATATATATATATATATATATATATATATATATATATATATATATATATATATTAATGTTTTAAATTCATAAGTGTTGTTTAATTATTTTATGATTTTATCTTCTTTTTTATTTAATTTTTTTTAAAATAATCTTTTTGTGAAAATTTATAGTTTTAATTAATATAAATTTCAGGTTAATCAATTAAATTTGAATAATTACGATTTATGAGTATATGCAACAAGGGCATAATGCATTTTATTCATTAAAGCATTTTATCTAAAAATTAATAAGAAAGAAAACAATGGCCAATCGGAACATATCTGATGTTACCCGCCCACTTCTCCTCAGATAAGGGTCCTACAAAGTACAAACAGCACGTGCTCATCTCTTGGACCATCCCAGCCACGTTGTTGAGAAGCACCTTTTGACTGAGAAATTAATTTTTACGAGAAAAGATGCTGTGAGACTCTCCTTTCGTTTCTTCTTTTATTTATTTAATAATTTGCTAAGAATGAAGAAAATTGATCAATATCTAAGCTACTTTTATGAGGACGGGAATTCCGGAAACGAAGACATACTTCTTTAGAGGGGGAAATGTGATGTTTAGGGCTACAACATATTCAATAGCATTTTCTTAATAAAATCCTGTAAACCTTTTTTTTTTTTAATTTAAAATATACATCACCAGCTAGCCATCCAAAAGCACCCATATACATCCCTTACTTTTATCACCTCCTTTACAATTGAAAATTTTAGAAAGAGTTCAATCTCATATTCCCTTTGTCTAACAAAGTAGGTCATATTTTTTATTTTTTTTGGTCCAAAAATAGTTGTCTATTTTGAAAAGTTAAATCATAAAAGTTGGAGAAAATAATTTTCAAAAAATAGAATTTAATAAAAGACAAGTAAATGAAATGATATTTTTTTTTAAACTACGTGTTTTGTCGAACATAACCTATTTTTATAGGGGGGCCTCTATTGACATCCCAAGACTTTCTTTTTATTCCCTATTTATTTTACATTTTAAGGCTTTATGAAAAATATAAACGTTTTCATAAAAACTAATAGCATACTCTATAAGAAAACATTATTTTGAACAACTTTTTAGAAGAAAGTTTTTCCAAAATCTATCGTTTAAGTAGACTTTTTTGCCATTTATAGTTTTTGCATCATAAATGACTAAAAAGTCCACTTAAATGATAGATTTTGGAAAAACTTTCTTTCAAAAAGTTATTCAAAATGATGTTTTCTAATAGATATCGCGGTCAATTTTTCTGAAAACCTTACGTATTTTTCATAAAATCTTAAAGTGTAAAATAAGTGAGGGATGAAAAGCAAGTCTTTGAGTGCCAATAGAGGCCTTCTTTTATAGGGTATAAGGCCCATAATTAAGCCTGAGCCTAAGTACTAGTTCTTTTCAGCTTAATGGGCCTATGGTGGGATGGATTTGGTCTTGAGCTACATAACGCTCAAGAAATGGTTTTGAAGCAAATTTGCTATATTTACCACATCATCATTCGGAAGAAATGATGGTTGGAGGTGAAGAGAATAGTTGGTGTGGTAAAAAATAACTCATATGCATTAGAACAATTACTTTTTCCATATAATGTATTTTTATTGTAACAATACATTTTTACTCTGTACCGATGCAAAAAATGAGTTTGCATTATTCTTTTGCGTGGTCTTTCCACTATTGATGAACCAGATGTTATACTCTTTTCTTTCGAATCTTTTCCATCAATTATGTAATTTTAGGTTATCCACATATAGCACTGGAACATTTCTCATGTTATCCATCCACTTTTCCTCATAAGGGGTCCTACAAATACCACATGCTTATCTCTTGGACCATCCCACTAGAAGGAACGAATATGTTATCTAAGAACATTTTGTTCCTACAAGTCTTTAAAGGCTTCAAACAAAGCAAACGTTGTACTCCAATCAGGCATCTTGAGTAATAATTTATGGAGAATTTTCTAATATTTTCTTTTTTACTATAAAACAATGTGGAGTTTTTTTTTTTTTTTTTTTTTGCTCACGGGGGGGGGGGGGAAGGGGAAGGTGTGGGTACGTAGCCCAAGAGTTTATATCAATGACCCTAACAATATAAAGTATTGCTACTTATCGCAATCATCGAACCATGTAACAATATAGAGTGATTGATGTTAATTAATTATCCTAATTCTTTCTGTCAAGTCTCTCATATTGGGTATAGTAAAATTTTGATGGGTTTGTCATATGTGTTCTCTACTCTCTCATATTAGATGGGAATCTGGAGACCATGGATTCTAGATAGATTCACGGGCTTGGGCAATTGGTACATTGGTTGAGCTTGAAAAGTCGGGCAATCCGAACTTGACCTATATATATATATATAGAGGTGATCCCATCAGCACGTGCTGATGTAAGTTATATCAGCACTATGCATTGGGGGTTGTACCCCTTGCATTGATTCAATGCACTTCACATCTCACTAATGCACAAGGTACAACTCCCAATGCAGGTTTTGATATAAGTTATATCAGCACGTGCTTACTTGATCATCATCCTATATATATATATATAATATATAGATATATATTAATGTTTTAAATTCCTAAGTGTTATTTATTTATTTTATGCTTTTATCTTCTTTTTATTTATTTATTTTTTAAAAAGTAATCTTTCTGTGAAAATTTGTAGTTTTAATTAATATGAATTTCAGCTTAATCAATAGAATTTGAATAATTACAATTTGTGGGTATAAGCAATAATGCATTTTTATTCATTAAAGCATGTTATCTAAAAATTAATAAGAAAGAAAACAATGGCCAATCGGCTTAACTTGACATCAATCTATGTAACCCAAGCCCAACCCAAACACACCCAATCGCGAGCACAAGCTAGCTAGGGAAGCTCAACCGAAACTCAGATTGAGTTAGGCTTTATTTGATGGTTATATACTTGGGGCTGAACATGCATTGATCTCTCAACCTGCCTAAGTAACAGCCCTAGACTCCTCATAGTGGACAAGCTAGTTGGTTTCAACTTCTTCCATTTGGCATCGGAACCATGGATGTTAGAGTGGGGACCCATGAGTTGATGAATGGCATTTATTTTGGGACCCCCACACGTAGGGGTGCAACATGGTTTAGGTAAACCCAAGGACCAGATCGGTCCAAACAACAACCGGTCCGGTTTCAATTTAAAATTTATAAGAATCGTTCAATTCAGTTCAATCCATGGTTTAGGGGGTTTAATTAAGAACCAAACTAGACAGAATTCTCAGATTCCAATATATATATATATATATCTATACTACCTATAAAAAAATGAATGTGAGAAAAACTTTTGATTGACTAATATACCTTTATTTTAATTTTTAAATACACAATTACCCTTCTGTATATATAGGAAATATAGTGATATAAAAAACATACCTTAATAAGAATTCTAAGGAAACTATAATTCGTATAATAATTAAATAAAACCAAACTCAAATAGGAATTCTAAGGAAACAGAAATTATAATTCGTAAAACCCGAACAATGTTAACATATAAATACAAATAGAAACACATTATAAAAATCATAAAACCCTAACACAAGAAAGAACAACTATTGCTTCCTTCTTCTGCGTCTTCTATGTGCCTTCATTGCATTTCCTTTCTTCTGATACTTTGTCTGGTATGTAGTTTTCAATAAACTTGACCTTATATATACAAATTATATTTAAACATTTAAATCTTTGCCTGCATAAACATTTAAATCTCTGCCTGCATTGCATGATTGAACTTTTAAATCTCTATTTGAATTGCAAAATTAGAAAGAAAAAGAAAAGAATTAAAGACGAATCAGTTGAATGAAAATAAAAAGACGCATGTTTGAACAAAAACAAATGAAAACCCAGATTAAGATGCCAAAAAGAAAAAAAAAAACTTGAATTGCATAAGTAAAGTTTTGAATAGCATATATAATCTTTGATTATTTTCTAAGGATTCGCATATCAGAAAAAACTTAAATTGCATTATTGAACTTTTAAATTGCTGTTATTACATAATTTTCATATTTTGTTGAAAATTCATATATAACCTCTGATTTTTTAAAATAATCAAGTCAAATTACCAAGAAAAAGAAGAGAATCAAAGACGATTCAATTGAACGAAAATTAAAAAAGAAGCAGGCTTGAACAAAAACAAAACAAAACGCCAAAAAAAAAAGAAAGAAAAAAACCATTAACGAATGCACAAGAAAAAATGAAAATAAAAAGGGAAGGTCTAATAAATCACAAAAAAAAAAAAAGTCACTATCAAATCGTGAGGTTCATGAAACTTTGTAATATCTACCATGCAAACCCAAAATACCAAACAAAACAAAACAAAACCAAAAATAACAAAAAAAGGAAAATAAATTAGATCACAACCCAACAAAAAAAAAAATCAAAATCATTTAAAAAAAAAATGTACAGGCCCAAAAAAGTAAAATCACAAGCACTGATCCACCATGCATCGACGAAGAAATATATATATATATATATATATCGAAATCAAATCATATAAAAGAATTTATGTATAATGAAGTTTCATAGATAATTTTAATCACTATTGAAAGATAATGAAAAAAATAAAAATAATAATCATATCAAAAGAAGAAGTAAATGATTGAGTGATCAAAGTGCTTTCATCTTATGCAATGGCACGATAAAATTATTAAATTTAAAAAATTATTATCATTATTGAAAAAAATAATTTAACTCAAAAAAATTAATGTGCAATGCATGTGTGCACCAACTAGTATATTTATATATGTTAATATTAATATATTATACTCCATATATAAGTATTATTCATTGAATAATAATACTTGTTCAATAATCTTACCTTTTACACCAAAAAAAAAAACAAAGAAAAAAAAACAAGAACTAGACCATTTTTTCTGATCCGGTCCAATGCCTATTCTGGTCTGGTTCTAGTTCAAATTTTGAAATCCCGAATTAGTTCAATTGAATCCAAATATACCTTTGACCCGGACCGAGTTGTGCCCCTACCCACATGTATCAGGACGGGAATTTGGATAAATGTGTTGGTTTTATTATGGCCATCATATTCTAAATTCATGCAATCCTAAAACCATTAATAGTTTAACCACATCCAAGACTCCTACATGAGGTGGTGAAAAGATGGGGGGACAATTAATTATTGGAACATTTCCACCGAAAGGGAAGGAATCTATTTTTCCATAACATGGGAAAAATGATCTTACTGGGGAAAGATCGATGCTGCATGGGTCCACCACCTACTTAATGATTATTGGTCCACCCCCTACTTCATTCCCTCCTTATCTTTGGTGCTTGATATTCAGATGCTGAACACTTGATCTGAAAATGATGATACCAAACGATCAAACACACCTTGATGAGGTGCTAAATTTGGGCATAAATTCTTTTCTCCCCACCCTGCCCCACTTTCTTTCCTTTCTAATTTCTACTTTACGTTTAGTACTAGGTGATTCCAATTTGTTGGAGGAATCGGATCCACTAATGACGGCACAATGGTGACGTCATTAATGTCTTTAAATGGCGTTAGGAATAGATGTGATTTTGCATAGGAATTTTTTTACTTTCACTTTAAATCCTAAGGTAAATTATTACAAAAAATTCTCCTAAAATTTAGGCACCGTTTGCTTTGCACTTCTTAAAATATCTTTTTTTAAGTAGTAAAAGTCATTTTTTACTTTTTTACTTTTGGTTTTTAAGTAGAAACAATAAAAGCAAAAGTGCGTTTGGTAAAATTGATTTCACTGGTGATCTTTTAGATGTAATGGGAAATTCTACCGAATCATCGTTGCCCAAACGGAAGCCTAAAACAAGCACAACTTCTCTCGATTGCAAATTTTTTGGGTTATGATCAAGCTCGTCCAAAAAATAAAAATGACTTTTAGAAACAAATCTTCATTGCTCTTGCTTAAAATCAAATATTTTTCTTTTTGCTTTCTAAAAGTCCTTATTTATTTTCTCTAACCAAACAGTGCTTTTTGCTTTTACAACGTTTTTGCTTTCAAAAGCAAAAAAGATTTTAAAATAAGTGCAACCAAATGGTGCCTAATTTTACAAGAAAAGATGTTGCCTGGCCTCCCCTCCTTTCATTTTTGCTTAGCCTGTACCATTTGAGCTTTCATACAACATGAGATGCTACAAATTGCTCAAAAGGTTATGATCGTAACCCTTCATTACATGGGTGTTGGGGTTTACATACTGGTTTTGTCCCACATCGAAAAGAATAGAAAAAAGAAAGTCTCTTAATATACGAGTAATGGGCTTACCACCAATATGACTAGACTTTTTGTATGAGTTGAGTTCTAAACTTGTATATTAGGCCTATATTGCTTGTGTATAGTTTTTATGCTGTAAATATATATTATTATTATTTATGTTTTTTACAAATAAAAATAATTTTTAGATGTTAAAATTTTAAGATCAAATCCACGAATTTCACTTTGCAAAACTTCTATGAGGGTTAAGATAATTAACAGTAGTAACCTGTTATGGAGTATATTTTATTAAAACAACTGGTCGCATGACATTGATCGAAAATTGATCCAACCTATTAAATTTTATTAAATTAATTTGTATTCAATTTAATTTAATTTATTTATTTATTTATTTTTATATATAATTCTAAGCTCACTTGTTGCTTGGGGACGGCATTGAAGAGCTTCCCTTGTTTAACTACCGGTGAAAGTGTGAAACTATCGTGGTCGCTTACTTGCTCAATTAATTGTAACAAACAAAAATTATAGCATGATTCTCATGTTATAGGATTAGTATTTTTGTGCACCCAAATGCTTGCAGCATATATGTGTAGTGTACCCACATGCATTATGGGTCCACAGAGTGCTCAAACAGTGCATGCATTTAAGATAAGTTTAGAATCAAGAAAAAAGTAGCACATATGAGGTGAGGTAGCCTCTATATAAACCCCTCAGTTTATACGTACCTTAGTCATCACAGGCACTATCTGTTCATTCCCCTAAATTAATCCCTAGCAAACCATGGTGTGGTCCACGACCACCGACCATAAGTGTCCGCAGGTGCCGGCGCCGACGCCGGTGCCTATGACTGAAGAGGAGTTGAAGGAGTTTTTCAAGAGTCAAGACACCAACGGCGATGGCCGCCTTGACAACGAAGAGCTTAGGAGGGCATTCAAAAGACAGGGTTCATGGTTCCCTCCGTGGCCAGCTTCCCGAGGGCTAGGCCATGCTGACCAAAATAGAGATGGATTCATCAGCGGCGACGCCGAGATGGACGATCTTGTAAAGTACGCTCGGAAACATGGGTATACCGTTTTTTCCCCATAAAAACACTATGGGTGTAATTAAGGAGACCTTTTTATTTTTATTTTTTTCTTTTTGGGGTAAGTTATTAAGGAGACCTACTTTGTTCTACTTGTGCAAAGGACTGCAAAAATGGTGTGTATATGGTGTGTGTGTATATATATATATACACTAGTTGATGCCCACGTGCGTTGCACGTGAAAGTGTTTAATTGATAGATGTGTTTTCCTTTCAAAGAAAAATATAAGCTGATTTAACAAATTTAAATGTTAGATGCGCACCAAATGTTTTATTTTAGGAAAATACTACTTCACTCATGTTTTATCCAATCAATTCATGCATTAAAATCATAAGAATATGATAAATGCATTGGATAAAAGTCTATCTAGACTATACAGTTTTGGTAGGTAGACTATCCATAACTTATGAGATATTTTTTTTTTTTTTTCAAAATAAAACACAAAAATAAATAGGTATAGTTCTATTGAAGTAGAAAATTAAAAAATCTTTCCTGCTATCTTATTTTTCTTGCAAAATCATATAATTAAGGGTCTGTTTGGACGTCTAATTAGAATTTAAACAATTGAAAAAAAAAATTATAGTATTTTAGACACAAATCTATCATCATTAAATTAAAAAATAAAAAAAAAATTAGAGCCATCACTACATTTGATGTTATAGGATCAATTCTTGGAAATTCGTGAATTGCCACTATTTTGAATTTCTACTCTTATATGTAATGATAACCATTACTAAAATATTATCTAAAATTTCTTCAATTGTCTAATATCGAATTTGATGCCTATATAGAACCTAATAAAAAATTCAAACTGCACAACCTATTGCTAAAATGTTATCAAAACGAACCTATAATCATAAAAATAATACGAAGTAATATTAATTAAAATCTCACCGAGCACGCTCACGGTTAAGACTCTCATTGAACCAAATTGGAACGTGTTTGTATGCACCTTCACTTTGCCTTGTTGTCTTCGATGGAAGAGTGTGGAAAATGAACCACGAACCAATAGAGTTAAAAGGGAGAAAAAAAGAAAAAAGAAGAAGAAATAAACGAATATAGTTCATATCATGCATGATTTAAAACGCAAAATTAGTAATAATAAGAAACCCTATTAAAGGGAAATTTAATTGGAAGGAGACTTCCACCAATGATAAAACTAAAGAGACTGTGTGTCTATGTATGCACTTGTTAAGAGTAGAAGATAAAAGAAAAACCATGCAGTTTACACACCATCTTGAAGACCAAAATAAAAAAAATAAAATAAAAAATAAATTATAATTTATAATACATATGAAAATTACATACTAAATAGTATAAGATGCCAAGTCTAAATATTTTACAAATGCCATAATTCCATACTTCGTATAGACCAATCCAATGATTTCATGATAGCTTAAACAATTTGTATCTTTGAGGCTACACATGCGGCTGCCATTAGTCCTAGGATGTAGCAAGTTCAAAATTATATGGTTTTTATAAGGGTTACGTGTTAATTAAAGAATCAATATTATAGAGAAAGACTTCCTATAAGAATTATAGTTTCCTTAAAATTCTTATTAAGGTATGTGTTTTATATTGCTATATTTTCTATATATGCAGAAAGGTAGTTGTGTATTTAAAAATTAAAATAAGGGTATATTAGTCAATCAAAAGTTTTTCTCACATTCATCTTTTTATAAGTAGTATAGATATAAACTTTCATGTAACTATGATATGGTCAAGTGTTGTCATAAGTCAATGAAAATCAAATAAAGTGAGATTGTAAGTGTATTTTTTAGCCTCACAATCTCATTTTACTTGACCTTTATTAGCTTCTGACACCATCTGACCATACTACAGTTACATAAAATACTCACTCATATATATATATATATATATATATATATAATGTGCGTGTCAAAGGTGAAAAAATAGTTTGTTCTGCACTCACCGTGCGGCTACGTGTTTGTGTAGTTGCCAAACTGCAGCCGTCCAATGCGCGCAGAGCCGCGGAACTTGGCTATGTAGTATGTATAATTAGCTCTCAATAAAAGTCCCTCTTTCCTTATAGTTTCAAGATCTTGAATTCCCCTCTGTTAAATTTTTGTGTTATTTATTTATTTAGTGTAGATATCTCCATCTTTTTGGGTTGAGACTAGCTATTTTCACAAACTATTTTTTTTCTTCAAATCTCCCACATGAGGTAAGATCCCATAAATCCCATGTACGTCAATATGGCCCTCACCCTATGAGAAAGAGTAAGGGTAAAAAGTTGGGAAAAGCAGTTTGAGTGAATAGAATTTGGGCTCTTTTGGGTGTCTAAATGAAAATTAAACAATCTTATATAGTAGGCACATATTTAGCATCTTAATTGAAAAAATTCAAAAGAATGGCAACCATCCTCATAAATAAAAATGAAAATTCAAAATAGTGGCATTTCATAGATTTTTAATACTTTATCCTATAACATCAACAATGATGACGATTTTAACCTTTGTTAACAGTCTCATTCCAAGTGATGGATTTGTGTTTTTTTTTTTTTTTTTTTTTGGGTACACTGGGAGGGGTTCGAATCCTCCTAAAGTATGGGGGGTCAACCGATTACCCTCCTAATATATGTTCAAAATCATGCAATGTGCCCCTAAAATTTTTAAATTCTTTCAATTAATCACATCGTTGATTTTTTTAAAATTAGATAGCATTAGGGGAGTTGATCAATCTAATCTAATTTCTGAAATTTCCAAACAGGCCTTAAGGCAACGTAACTGGCCTTTCCAAATAAGCTCGAAATGTGCTGGGCAAGTAGATTTTTTAGCCATTTATAGCCTTTTTTTTTTTTTTTAGCTGAAACTTAAACGATAGATTTTGGAAAAATTTTCTTCTACAAAGTTGTTCAAAATGATGTTTTCTAGTAGATATTGTGGCTGGTTTTTGTAAAAACCTTTTATATTTTGCATAAAATCTTAAAAACCAAAACAAAAGGGGAGTTGATAAAAAAGTGGGGTTGCAATAGCTGTTCCCTAACCCTCTATTTGGTTCATGGATTCTACTAGGGGAAAAAAATGAGGAGGAAAGAAAACAAAAGGAAAAGATAAAATTATATCAAGGTAAAATTATTCCAATTCTTATTATTTTTCTAATTTGTCATTGCAACCAAATAAAGAAAAGTATAATTCCTTATATTTTTATTTTTTTCCTTGATAAAATCTGCAAACCAAATAAAGTCTAAAAGAAACTCTATGTTTTCCATGTTACGGCTCGAATTGTCACAGGCCTGTGATAAGCTCATGGCAAGATGGATTCGGTCTTGAACTGGCCCAATATCTGGACTGAGTTAACAAGATGAACGAAGGCTGAGCCCACTAAATAAGAATGGGCTTGAGCGGTGAACAAATTTTAAGGGACAAACACAAACCACTCTTGATGATATTTCCACCAAAGAATGATGTGTATGAATTTCAATGGAAAATACAGCTATCTAGCTTAGAGAGAAACTACAAGATAATTTATAATTTAATTTGAAATTATATTAATTTCATCTCCAAAAAATGCATGTCTCATGCTTAAACATTGTGGCACATAATTGATAATTTCACATAATATCTCATACCTAATCGATGTTGTATCTCACAACCTGTAAAACATAATTCAAAATAATACACATAAGCCTCATGCCTAATGTGTTCTACGAATAATACACGTAGGCCTCATGCCAAAAGTGTTATATCATTCAGCCACAGCACATATGTCTCATTGCAATATGTGTATACAGATTCATAGCTTGCTTGCTCAATGAGTCTGTATATTAATGCACTAACTGCAGGATATGCTCAATCTTAACTGTCTCCTTTCATCATCATCATCATCATTATAATTTATCTCAGTCAACAGATATAAATTTAATCATATAAATGTGCCACAATGATGCATCATAAAATCTCATGTCATACATAAATATCTCAAACTCATTCATATATTCATCCTTGCATTAAAATAAACTCATTTGGAGTTATCTCAACTAAATTCAACAGTATTTATAATGATAAACAATTTTAAATCTCAACAACAACGTTTTAAGCGTCTATTTTTAAATAACCCTAGAAAGACAGGTCATAGCTCACGGTGTTAAAAAATGATCTCTACAACTTCCACAACTTATTTGTAAAATTTTTACATTCCCATTGAAAATCAGGTTCAAACGGAATCAAAATCAGATGTCAGTAGGGTCCGTTTCAAGACTAGGGGTAAAACAGTCTTTTGACCCAAACAGGGGAAAAATTTTGATCTTAAAGAAATTTCATAAAATTTTTCCAAAAAATAGCACTCTTTAACAGAAGAACAATGGCTCAAGTTTCATCAAAATTCCATTTAAAATAAAAGTTTTATAAGCTTTCAAAGTTAGTTATGGGATTAAGAGCTCAAAAATGGCCATCTTTAAAAAAATACTTTCTCAACTTCCAAACAGAAAAATGACCCCTTAAGAATTTTTATTATTTTCTTCTCTATGATTTTTTTAAAAAAATTTGGCATCCAAAGAGTCTCATTTACACCCTCAAATCAATGCTGGTGCATCGAGAGTGTATGCACCTTGCTGCACCGGATCATCTTCCCCTTCTTCTTACTACTATTCTCACGGTTTTGTGTTGCTTTTGCAAAATTTTCCCCTTCTTCAATAAAAAATTTTGGAAACTTTAGAAAATCATATAAAATCTGAATTTTAACTAAATTCAACAAATCATATGTCCACGGAAAACTTTAATTTATAATTAACTAATGTAAGATATGATATTTTTCCAACAGAAAAAAAGGGAAAAAAATTGTTTTCCATAATATGGAAATATGGTTTCATACTGAGAGTGGGAACATTATTTTACCCTTGTATGATGAACACTGGATGATTAAGAATTTGATCTCACATCATCCAGTTCACGTGAATCATATAATTCTGCGTAATCAACACAACAGTGATCAATAATCAATAGATACTCCAATTTTTATTTTTATTTTTATTTTTTTGGGCTGAAAATAGACGTTCCATTTTATTTGACAGCCTGTTGGTCCTTATGGGAGTCGTTAAAGGCATTATAATTTCTGTTTAGCCACTTATTTAAGGGAGTGGGGGAAGACTTATATTCTTATGTTGCTTGGTCTTCCAGCTAACTTTTTACCGGATCCAAGTATCTTATTTTCTTTAATTTCTTTCGATTATGCAGTCCTTTAACCTTTTTAGTTTGCCACTCATTAATTACTGGTCTTCATTTCAAGATTGTCCTAGTCAAAAGAGCCTACCAGTCTACTTCAGAGATGTGCCATAGGCTAGTCCACTTGGTGTATCTGAAAAGCGAGCCTTTTGCATCAACCTTTAGAGCAAAAGCAATCAGCCCCTATCTCCATCGATCTCTAAGATCAACAATCGAAGACCAATATTACCAACACTACCATCCATATCAGGTAGCATTCATAGGAATTAATGACTCGGGCACGGAGAAATTTGAAGCTCGGTTGAAGATAGCATTATCATGAGGCTGCGCCCACAGTCTTGGATGCATGGATGGCTTCTTTCTCATAAGTCATAATAAAACCGGCTATCCTGTTTGCCAAACAGGCAATTAGCACAATTAAGACCTCCCATGTTTAAGCCAAAGCACATTAGCCTTACTCATTTTCAGTCAAATATAGATAAGGCCTTGGGCTTAGCCTTAGCTAGTTAATGAAACTCAAACCTAAGGTTGAGGCCCCTGGACACTCCCTTAAGATTCTTGCACTGGTCAGTCCCTCTCAAACTTTACTATATATGGATCTTTTGACCGTGCTTCTTTTCTCCACATATTCCCTTAAAAAGTAGAAGTAAGATTTATTTTATTTTATTTTATTTTTTTCATTTACCATATCATGCTTAAAAGCCTTCGGATATTTTTAGTTATGCTTAAAGTAATTTTTCTAAAACTTCTCTATTTAAATCATGAGGAATTAATGTGGCGAATTGAATGCTTAAATTAAAATTCAGAGTCCTCTTGTATTAGTAGTATGGAGCTAGAAAATCTTCATCTAGAGAGAGAGAGGGAGAGAGAGAAGGCATTATTATCCTGCGTGGTCCTCCCACTAAAGTTGTACCAGATTTTATTCTTGGTCTTTTCTTTCGAATCTGTGGATTATGTAATTTTAGGGTTATCCATTGCATTGGAACATTTCAAAATTTACCATCCATGCCACTTTTCTTCAGAATGGGGTCCTAGTCAGGTACCATCCCACTAGAAGGGAAAGAATATGTTTTCCATGATTTTTTGAAAGGAAAAGCATTTATCATTAAGTTGAGAAACTAATTGTACGAGAAAAGATGCTGCCTGGCCGGCCTCCCCTCCTTTCATTTTTGTTTAGCCTGTACAGCTTGAGCTTTCATACATCATGAGATGCTTCAAATTGCTCAAAAAGTTATGATCGTAACCCTTGCTTAATTAATTGTAACAAACAAAAATTATATCATGATTCTCATTTTGCCCAATCCTAGCGGTTGCTTAAAGTTACTGCGTGCCCTTTTAACTGCAACTGATGCCAAGATGCCCTTTTGCCAATATAAAATTAATGTTGTGATGAAGTGGGTTGGACATCAATGCTAAATTAAAGGAGGGAGCTAGGAAAAACCCGCAAGAGTAGCTTAGATGGCAAAGAATTGTGGCTTAGGAACCATCGGTCCTGAATTTGAATTTCTACTCTTTTACTATCATATGTACGGATCTGCAGATAATAATGCTCAATTGAAAATAATGATCAATTTTATTTCGAGCTTATAATGAGTCAAATAAAAGTGTTCAATTGAAAATAATGATCACACACTCGAGCGGAAGCAGAACTTTGTTGAGGAGAGGTGGAAAAAGCAGCACGATGGAAGATTAGTATTTTTGTGCACCCAAATGCTTGCATATATGTGTAGTGTCCCCACATGCATTATGGGTCCGGAGAATGATCAAACAGTGCATGCATTCAAGATAAGTTGGAATCAGGAAAAAGGTTGCACATATGAGGTGAGATAGCCTCTATATAAACCCCACGGTTTCTACGTACCTTAGTCATCACAGGCATTATCTGTTCATTCCCCTAAATTAATCCCTAGCAAACCATGCCGCGGTGGACGACCGAGTACAAGTGTCCGCCGGCGTCGACGCTGACGCGGGTGCCTATGACTGAAGAGGAGTTGAAGCAGTTTTTCAAGAGTCAAGACACCAACGGCGATGGCCGCCTTGACAACGAAGAGCTTAAGAGGGCCTTCAAAAAACTGGGTTCATGGCTCCCTCCGTGGCCAGCTTCCCGAGGGCTAGTCCATGCTGACCAAAATGGAGATGGATTCATTAGCGGCGAAGCCGAGATGGACGATCTTGTGAAGTACGCTAGGAAACATGGGTATACTATTTTATCCCCAAAAAAACCCGGTCCTTTTCCCCCAAAAAAACACGATGGGTGTTATTAAGGAGACCCTTTTTTTTTTGTGGGGGGAGGGGTAGGTTACCAAGGAGGCCTACTTTGTTCTACTTTTGGAAAGGACTGCAAAAATTATATATATATAAATACATATATAGTTTGTGTGTGTCAAAGGCGAAAAAATAGTTTGTTCTGTGGTCATCGTACGGCTACGTGTTTGTGTGGTTGTCAAACAAACTATTGATGTAGTATGTATAATTAGCTCTCAATAAAAGTCCCTCTTTCCTTTAGTTTCAAGATCTTGAATTCCCCTCTTTTACATTTTTGTGTTATTTATTTATTTGGTAAAGTTATTTTCATCTTTTTGGGAAGAGACAAGCTATTTTCACAAATTATTTTTTTTCAAATCTCTTACATGAGATAAGATCCATAAATCCCACATACGTCAATATGGTCCTCACATACCCTATGGGAAAGAGTAAGGGTAAAAAGTTGGGAAAAGGAATTCGAGTAAATAGAATTTGGGCTCTTTTGGGCGTAGGGCTACAAACGAGCCGAGCCGAGCCGAGCCGAGCTTTGGAGTGCTCGGCTTGGTTCGTTAAAAAGCTTGTTCATTAGTAAACGAGCCGAGTTTTTTAACGAGCCTAAATTTCAAGCTTGAGCTTAGGGATGGCAATGGGTCGGGTCGGATGCGGGTCGGCACTACCCCATACCCGACCCGACCTTTAATTTCTTATACCCATGCCCGACCCGATACCCGATGGGTATGAACAATTAACCCCCATCCCCGATCCACTGTTTTATTAGACTACCCATGCCCGACCCGCCCATACCCGACCGTCCTGTTGTGAGGATTTTTTTCCCCCAAATTCCATTTTTTTTGTTACTTACATCTATTACATGTTATTCATATAATCATATACCAAGCTTATAAATGTTTTTAGCACCTGATTAGTATGATCTTGTTCAAATAAAATCATACCTAATATGATCACACAAATATTATACACAAACATAAAGATTAAAAAACAATAAAAATACATAATAAGCCTTCGAATGGACTCCATAAGCCTATATCAAGATAGGTTTAAGTAGGTATTTATATTTTATTGTAAAAAATATATATATTTTGTAAATATAGCGGGTCGGGTCGGGTCTTCGGGTTTTTTCTTGTTGGGATCCATACCCGACCCGTACCCGAAATTTTTTAAAAATTTATACCCATACCCGACCCGATACCCGAAAAAAAATAAAAAATACCCGTCCATTCGGGTATGGATCGAGTCGGGACCCTATGGATCGGGGCGAAATTGCCATCCCTACTTGAGCTCGGCTCGTTAGAAAATATTCGAGCTCGAGCCGAGCTCGAGCTTTGGTTCATTTAAGATTTTTTTAAATTTTTTTATAATTATTATTATTATTTTTTTTTTATAAGTGGTTTAGAATCACCATCCCAAGCATAAACCAAGAAATCAACAATAAGAAACATCATCCAGCATGAACCATAAAGAACCCAAAATCAAAACTCCATAAGGCCATAATTGTTTTCAGTACTATTAAATAAAAAGTTGCAATAAACTTAAAAAACCTAAAGTTATTGGTTGGAGGCTTTGGGGCTTGGAGCACATTATAATAATCATATATGCTTTAAAACTAGTTACCATGCCATCATATTTCCATTAGATTCCACAAAAGAAGTATCTCTTTCATGCTAAAACTTTACTAAGATAAGTAAAAGCATCTACTACTAGCTTACTAGGGAATGAGTATCTCTTTCACATCAAAAATGTACAGTGGGACAATTATGCCATCACTCATGAACCCTTAAATGAGCCCACCAATAAGCTTCTTGTCGAGCCCCTAAACAAGCTTCTCATCGAGCCTTAAACGAGCTTGTTCGCGAGCCTAATCGAGCCGAGCTTTGGTATGCTCAAGCTCGGCTTGTTTACTAAACGAGCCTAAGATTAGGGCTTGAGCTTGGTTCGTTTATTAAATGATCGAGCTCGAGTCGAGCCTTTAACGAGCTTTCTCACGAGCCCTTAATGAGCGGCTCAGCTCATTTGCAGCCCTATTTGGGTGTTCAAATGAAAATTAAACAATTTTAGATATTTTATATAGTAGTTAAGGCATATATTCAACATCTTAAATGAAGAAATTCAAAAGAATGACAACCATCATCATACATAAAAATGAAAATTCAAAATAGTGGCATTTCTTGGATTTTTTATACTTTATCTTATAATATCAACAATAATGACGATTCTAGCCATTGGGAGGGGTTCGAATCCTCCTAAAGTTTGGGGGGTCAATTGATTACCCTCCTAATATTCAAAATGATGCAATGTGCCCTCAAAATTTTTATATTCTTTCAATTAATCTCACCATTGATTTTTGGAGAAATTAGATAGTACTAGGGGAGTTGATCTAATTTCTGAAATTTCCAAACAGGCCCTAATGCAACGTAATTGGCCTTTCCATATAAGCTCGTTATGTGCTGGGCCACACTCCATTAATCAGGGCGGCAACGGAGGCCCAACATCGAAACGAAACTCTATGTTTTCCATGTTAGGGCTCGAATTGTCACAGGCCTGTGATAAGCTCACGGCGAGATGGATTCAGTCTTGAACTGGCCCACATCTGGACTGATTTGACAAGATGAACGAAGGCTGAGCCCACTAAATAAGAATGGGCTTGAGCGGTGGACAAATCTTAAGGAACAAGCACAAACCACTCATGATGGTATTCCAACCAAAGAGTGATGTGTGTGAATTTCAATGGAAAATACTATTCATCCCAACAATTTTTTCTTTTTCAAATCTCTCACATGAGGTAGGGGGTAAGAAGTTGGGAAACGGAGTTCAAGTGAATAGAATTTTGGCTCATTTGGGTGTTCAAATGAAAATTAAACAATTTTACATATTACTAAAGGCACAAATCTAGTACATTAAGGCTGTGTGTGGATTGAGAGCAATAAAGAGAAGAGAAAAGAAGAGAAGAGAAAGGAAGAGAAGGGAAAATACTTTCTCTCCACCATGTTTAGTTAGTAGATCTCATTAATGAAGAGAAAATGAGAGAAAGTAATCATAATTACATAATTACCCCTTTTTATGTATTAAACAAAAGTTGTGTGGGGCTATAATTATCATTTCACCACTCAATAATTCATTTTCTTTCCATTTCTCTCTAAATCTCTCCAATTTGGAGAGAAAGGTAAAAGACCTCATTTTCTCTCAATTTCTCCCCATTTCTTTTCTCTTTTCTCCTGACTTAATAGTTCAAATGAGGGAAATGAGAAGAAAGTCATTTTCTCTTCTCTTCTCTTCTCTTCATTTCCTTCAATCCATACATAGCCTAAATGAAAAAAAATCTAGTCACGTCACTAAACCACTTTTTTATATTTTTGACAAAGCACTTGACATGTTTGCCATCACGTACTCAATGAAAAGATGAAAATTAAGATGACTTTTAAGCACGTTTTTTGTTTAGTTTAGTTTAGGTTTTTTATTCTTTATTTTTTTCCAAAAGAAAATCAATTCTTTTGTATTAAATTTTTTTTGAAATATTCAAAACTGATTTCTAAATTTAAGTGTGTGTGTGTGTGTGTTTTTTTTTTTTTTTTGGTTAAAAAATTTAAGTAATAGCTTTTGATTTATATACCGAAATGTGCCGGATTCTGGGAACTTCCTCGCTTATATCATTTTTTGGTGAAGGGGGAGGCCGGAAAACATCACCCACAAAATCCATATGATTATTTTTGAATTTAAATTCCTGATTCTGAACTCAATGGAAGGCATTATTTTCTTGAGGCATCAAACATTAAATTTCCTATATCCTGTATTTGCCAAAGATTATGGAGGCCGCTATTGCCCAACTCGGCCCTAATGCTATTAGTAGGGATAGCTGTCGAGCTCTCAAGTGATCCTATACCCAAAAGGCCAAAATCCATTGCACCTCACCCGTCTACCCCCAGATGACCAGACATATTTTTTAATTTGATCAACCCTACTCCATATTTTATTACTGCTTATAATCCATGAATAATTGGGTCAATAAAATTTACCAACTGAGACGAGCTAGACTTGGTGGGGATACATCCAATGACGGGAAAAAAAAAAAAAAAGAAAGAAAGAAAGATAAAGAAAGAAGAGAAAAAGGGTTCTGGGCCCACCACTTGGTGGATTGAATCATTAGGGATAGCTACTATTCCTTCACCATGCCCGTGATCCACCACGGCTTCAAAATTCCAGTTTGAGATTGTTTTTATTTGTTTATATATTTTACATTCGGTAGAATTTGCTTTTATTCTTCACATTTAATATTAATAAATAGTTATTAATGTTTTTGTATAAGTTTAAATCCGATATCGCTTACTTACTAAGACAAATACCACTAAATTGCTATGCCATTGATAAATTCCAATTGAAATAATTGAGAATAAAGAAGGGAAAAGAAATTGTTTGAATGGAAAACATGTTTCTTACCAAGAGTAGGAAAATTACTCTTATACTGGTGAAGATGCTTAATGGGTCCACCTCATATTTTTTCATAGTTATGCTAGTTGTATAATTACCACTCCATGATGACATAATGATTGCAAAATGTTATTTCCTTTCTTTTATTTTTGGGTAAATTACATTAAGACCCCCTCTAAAATTTGACAATTACAAATAGACCCCCTCACGTTTCTGAAATTACATTAAGACCCCCTCCCTCTAACTTCCGTCCATTAATCCGTTAAATCACTTTCAATTTTTTTTCAAAATACCCTAATTACCCTTATTGGATGACAACTTCCATGTTAAATGCATATAACTCATTACTCCAACACATTCATCTAATACATTTGATAGATTTATTTATTTATTGATAAACAACTAAAAGATTATATATATAAAAGAAAAATGCCAAAAAGTTTAAATTTTTGTCCAACTGATGTGGTAGCCACATCATATTTGCTCATTAGAAACAATTATCTATTTAATTGATGTGTAAAAAAAATAAAAAAATTTGATTTTCCAAGTTGCCACCTCATTTGCCACTTCTATACGTGCATCTCCATTGTAATAATTCTTTTTTTTTTTTATTTCTACATATGAGTAATGCTACATAGCCCTTTTTTTTTTTACTCAAATCTACTTACTCAAATGAGGTGGCAACTTAGCAAATCAATTTTTTTATTTTTTATTTTGCAAATCAATTAAAAATTTAATTAAATAAATAATTGTTTCTAAGGAGAAAATTTGACAGCTGCCATATTAGTTGGACAGAAAATTTAAATTTTTTTTTAACATTTTTCTTATATATATATATATATTATCTTTTAGTTCTTATCAATAATAATTAAAAAATTCAAAAGTATTAGATGAACTATTGGACTGGTGAGTTATATGCATTTAACATGGAAGTTATCATCCACTAAGGGTAGTTAGGGTATTTTGAAAAAATTTGAATATGATTTAACGGATTAATGGACGGAAGTTAGAAGGAGGGGTCTCTTTGTAGTTTATTTTGTAAAGTAAGGGGTGTCAATGTAATTTTAAAAACATGAGGGGGTGTATCTATAATAGTCAGATTTTAGAGGGGATCTTATTGTAATTTACCCTTTATTTTTTTAGCTACCAGTCTACCACATCTGATTCCCCATTTGTTGGGGGAGGAATATATCCCATTGATGACGACACAATGGTGACAGCTATGTAAGGATTGAGATAAATGGAAAGAAGAGAAGAGAAGCGAAGCGAAAATGATTCTCTCCATTTTCCTTGTTTGGATTATTAAGTTGGGAAGGAAGAGAAAGTAAATAGGGAGAAATTGAGAGAAAATTGAGCTCTTTACCTTTCTCTTTAAATTAGAGAGAAATGGAGAGAAAGAGAATAAATGGGTGACGAAATGACAAATATATCCCTATACAACTTTTGTTTAATATGTAAAAAAAGGTAATAATGTAATTGTGATTATTTTAATTTCTCTTCTCTTCTCTTCTCTTCTCTCCTTTTATGAGGTTTAACTAACCAAACAAGGTGAAGAAAAAAAATTACTTTCTCTTCTCTTCTCTCTATTTCTCTCAATTCATACATAGCCTAAATGTCTTTCCATGAGGTCAAGCAAACAGCATTACCTACTTTAGGCCTAATTCTGCTTAGCCATGTCCATTGCCATCCCAAACATTATAAGCTCATGCTAATATTCCAAGTCCAAAAAAGTGGCATTATATTTCATGTAGGATTGATCCCCCTTAGGCCCAGTTTGTTTGATTGGAATTAAGGCTGAAATGGAATCACATTTCTGGTTTCATTCCAAATCCCGTATTTGAATAAGTTAAATAGGTGATATGGATTCAAATTGCCTCCTAGTTTTTTCTCATTTTATTCAAGGCTACTTCAACAATCAAATTTGATTCCATTTAACATGCCCTTAATTACTTGCGCGTATCTTTGTTTTTTTTTTTTCCTTTTTTTTTTTTTTGTTTTTTTTTGGCTAACACACATAACACACAAAAAAGAAAGCCCACGTAAATAAAGTAGCCCAAAAGTGGCCCCAAGAGATTACATGGGCCTATTTAAGATACTACTCGTATTTATTTATTTGTAGAGGGCGGCTATTGCAAGCCCTCAAAGAGTGGGACTACTTGGTTTCAACCTGGGCAAGAAATCTTGTGCTGACAGACATGACTGATGTAAGTTTGCACCTCTAACGGTTGAAATCTCTGGCTTCAACTAAAGCACCACCATCGGCCTTAGTTGGATGGCCCAATCCAAACCCTCCGATATCTTGTTTGGTTGAGTGTAAACACTTTCAAAAAAATATATATTTTTTAAAAAATTCCCATCATCATCCTTTCTTGAAGCGAACATCATCCCACTTCCAACTACAATTCCTAACTAAAGATCAACGGTTAGCTTCTTCATTGCGACTTCCACAATATGGTGCACGTGTAGTTTTCAAGCTCATCTGTAACCACAAACTTTAGTAGTGTCTGCCTTTCACCAATATCCAGAAACCATCTTGCTTAGCTTGCCATTACCAGCTTATAGATGCTATAAATAGGCCATTAAGCAGCACCGAAATGCAAGACTAAACTGAAACATAACCTTTCTCCCACCTTGTTCTCACTCTTTAACTCACAAGCCTTTCTTTCTTGGTGCAAGTAATTATCCACCACGTTACATTTTATTTGATTCCTAATATATGGAGAAAACAATACTATCCCATCTTCCCATCCACCCCAAAACTGAAAAAAACCTCATCACCATTCTTAGCATTGATGGAGGTGGTATAAGAGGGATCATCCCCGGTACTATCCTCGCATACCTTGAATCCCAGCTTCAGGTACATTTTCTATATATGTCTGGTAAAGTCGGGTATTATTGAGCACGGATTTAGTGCTGTTGGATGAGGGTTTGGACGACTCGGATTAAAAGTTGAAAAAATTTCTCATTGAGGTCATTTTGGTAATTGGAATAGCAATGTTTTCAATTTTTAATCCGAGCCATCCAAACCGTCATCCAACAGTGCTGAGTGAGCTCAGTTCGGCTATCCGTGCTGGGTATCAATTATTATAGTTATACGAGCAGCTAGGTGTGATAGAGAGAGAGACCTAGAGAGACTATGGTACCTTGGTCTGTCATAACTTTTTATGGTACTAATTAACCACGTACATGCATATATGCATGCAAACCTGGAGTAGAAGCTGGATGGTGCGGACGCAAGACTTGCGGATTACTTTGATGTGATTGCGGGAACAAGCACTGGTGGTCTCGTAACGGCCATGTTAACTGCTCCCAATGAATATAAGCGTCCTCTCTTTGCTGCCAAAGACATCGTGCCCTTTTATCTAGAGCACTGCCCCAGAATTTTCCCACAGAAGAGGTTAAAGTTTGATTGCTCTTGCCTTCTTCTATAATTGCAGTGATTTTTTTGATTCCATTATTAAGTGCATGCACGCATGAAGTAAACCTCTATAGCAACCCCCCCCCCCAAAAAAAAAAAAATCAGGGAAAAGAAAAAAAAAAAGAAAAAAGAATTCATATATGAATTAAAGCAGAGGATTAGAATTTGTTGACATTAATTAATTTCATTATTGAACTGATGATCGTATTTTGGTGCATATATGTGGATGGCAGTGGCTTGTGTGGATGGATTGAAAATCTTTTCAAATCATTAGCAGGACCCAAGTACGATGGAAAATACCTTCACTGGCTTTTAAAGGAGAAACTAGGAGAGACTCGGTTGCATAACACCTTGACCAATGTTATCATTCCAACTTTTGATATCAGGAACCTACAGCCGATCATTTTCTCCTCTTTTGAGGTCTCTCCATCTAGATCTTGCTCTCTTATATATTCTTTAGTGTGTGTGTGTGTATATATATATATAGGTATGCCCTTAGGACATATGTTAAATTGTAATTAATGATCCAATCATTATATTGAAATTGATGAAAATGCATTGTAAATGATGAAATTTGCTTGGAAAAATGTGAAATTGCTTGGAAAATTGTAAAAACACATTTTTTTTCTTCATGAAAATGCATTATAAATGGTGAAATTTGCTTGGAAAAATGTAAAAATGCTTGGAAATTTGTGAAAACACATTTTTTTCATACAATAATTGGATCATTAATTGCAGCTTAACATGTGCCCTAAGGGTACATGTTATAAAAACCATATATATGGGAGGGATCCGTTTACACCTGATGTAAAACTTTTTATTCTTATACCCCTCAATATTTTTTTATAGGATCAATATCTTTCTAAACCAATCATTGGATTAAATACTCCTCTCATGGAAATGATGCACACCAAAGTTCATAATGATCGGATACTCTTAAGCATCTCATCTATAAATTTACTTTTCTTTTTGTAAATAAAACTATAATTTAGGTTACTTTAATCTCCAATCAAAATGAAATTTGATATGTATGATCTTAATGAAAGCCATATCCAATCTAACAGTTGGTTTTGAAAAATATCGATCTTACAAAAAGTTATTGTAAGAATATAAGAGTAAAAAGCTTTACACTAGATGTAAACGGATCCCTTGCCTATATATATATATATATATATATATATATATATATATGTTACTTTTATGCATAAAAAAAGGATAACAATATTGCCACATCAAAAAACATTGCTGCCAGTTACAAATCCAAAGTAATGAAGGGACCAAATTGCCGACAAAATACTGCCCCAAACCAAACCATCTGCGTGACAACGTTTGACGACAACCACAGATAACGCCGGATCTGAAGCTTGACGGTGGTGATAGCAAAGCTCTTTGGCTTGATGATGCTACGGTTAGAGGGTTGTAGCAGAGGAAGGAAAAAAAAAAAAAAATGCAACAACCACAACAATTAAGGTGTTCGTGTGTTGAGGAAGAAGAGGAAGAAGGTGGATGGTGGGACCACTTAGGTTTTATTCATTTTGACTTTAAAGTGACAATTTCATCACTTCATGCATTATATTTGTTTTTGCTGTGGCAAAAAAGATTTTTGATGTGGCAATATCTCTACCCTAAAATAAAAAAATAAAAAAAAATATATTACATACTGTAACTAATTACAGCAACTGATGTGACATGTTAAATTAGTATATCCTATGATAACCAGGGGATGTTTGGACTGTCTATTAGAGAATGCCACGTCAATTACTGTGTTTTGTTGTTGTAATTAGTTTATAATTTTGGAGGCCGGCCAGAGCCCCTTGCCATCCCCCTCTAATTCTGTCATTTTTGTTTTTCGCTCATTTGGTTCCAACTTCTAACCTCTTGCAGGTGAAAAAATCGCCGCACTTGAATGCATGTCTGTCTGACATAACCATTGGCACCTCTGCTGCTCCAACATACCTTCCCGCCCATTACTTCAAGAACCAATATCATGAAAGAAAAGTTCAAGAGTTCAATCTTGTTGACGGTGGTGTTGCTGCAAATAATCCGGTAATAATTATCACAGAAAATTTAAGTGATAATATCCAATAAAAATTTTAATTTGATATATTATTAATATTGATTTGGCACCATATGTGATGCAGGCTTTAGTTGCCATAACCGAAGCTGCCAATAATGATTTAGATTTCTCTCCAGATAAGGTTGTGGACTACGAGCGACTTCTAGTAATCTCCGTGGGCACCGGCTCACCAAAGGTGGAACAGAAATACACTGCCAAATCGGCTGCCAGATGGGGCGTATTTGGTTGGTTACGTGATGGTGATTCCACTCCATTAGTGGATGTTTTCACTCAAGCAAGTGCTGATATGGTTGATTTTCACATTTCTTTCGTCTTTCAAACACTTCATTCACAAGATAGCTACCTCCGAATTCAAGTAAGTTTACTATGTATTTACTTCATCCGTTCTGCCCTATTTAATTTATATATTGTTCTCCTTTCTTTTTTCTTTTTTTTAATTGATTTCCTCAAATTCCATTTTTCATGAGTATTTTATCTTTTAAGGGTAAAATTAAAATGTTAGAGCCTCTGTATTTATACGAGAACACTTAAAAGGGGTTCCTAAAAAAATCTTGTTTTCTAAAAGGAACAGACAATTAGAAACGAATGGAGTATATAAATGCTAATGGTATATATTTTGAAAATTCTATGAGCATTATTGACAAATATAAATGACTAATTATGATGCTCTTTAATGGAAAAACCAGGAAGATACATTAACAGGGACATGCGCTTCGGTGGATGTGGCTACAAAGGCGAACTTGGAAAAACTAGTGCAACTCGGACAAGGCTTATTGGATAAACCGGTTTCGAGGGTGAATATGGAGACGGGGCGGTTTGAACCGGTGAAAGATGGTGGTACTAATGCGCAGGCTTTGAAAAAGTATGGAAATAAAATGCAATTATACACCATCATACATATATAGCTTAAAATTGGAGCACTTCTCCCAATCAAAAATAAAAAATAAAAAATAAAAAATTTTGAGGCACTTCTTTTCTAATCATATATATTTACATCCTAGAAAAAAATAAATAAATAAATTACAACAGTTTTACACAATTTTCAATTAATTTTTATAATATTTATTGCTCCCTTCGTTCCTTATTAACTGTCTTTTTTGAAAAAACACGTTTTTTCTTCTTTAGAAAATCTCATGAAATACTTTCACATCAATATAATATGTTTTAACATTCCAATTTTTTCCTTAAGTGTACAACACAATGGAAAAAGAGATAACACATTTTTAAGGGTATTTTATGAAATGAAATTAGAAGATTTATTAACTTTTTGAATGAGACAATAATTTTAAAATATCCTAAAAATGAAAGTAGGTAAAAAATATAGGAACGGAGGAGGCATTTTTCTCAAAATCTATCATTAGATTATATGTTCTTCTCATATATGTCATGCTTGCCAAATATTAAAATAAAATAATGCTAAGAGTTGCTTCACCCATATACATGGCAGTTTATTGATAAAAAAAATATGAGTTGACAGATCAAATGATAATTGATACTTGATCAATAATTATTTGGCATGCATGATATCCATGGAAAGAATATCTAATTTAACATTGAGTTTTACATTCAATGAGATTATTAGGTCTTGTGTGATCCAATGACTTAATAATTATTTTAAAAAATTAATTACAAAAATTGTATCCTTTAATTCTAATCCATATATATAAATAATTATCAAATCGTACATGATACCGCGTTACTAGTTATACCCGGCGTGCTCCGTGCAGGTTCGCAAAACTACTTTCCGACGAGAGGAGACTTCGAAAGGCAAAATCACTGCAGACCAACAGAAGCGCGTAGTGCGATTATTTGTTGTCTCCACGTCATGCCACTGTTTGGGATATTGGAATCTCGGGCCTTTATGATCATTAGCCTTTGCATAGGTTGTTTAAAAATAATTGTTCTTTGAAACAATGTACTCTGCTAATAAGCACTGGACTGCAAAGGTTTTAATTTCTCACTCTTGCTTTTCACGTTTTGTCCTTTATGGTCATTAGCCGTTGCAAAGGTTGTTTAATAATAATTGCCCTTTGAAACATTGTACTCTGCTAATAAGCCACTGCAAAGGTTTTAATTTCTCTCTCTTGCTTTTTACTGTTTGTACTAGGGGTGCTCACTCACCCGTTAGACCCGTAAAAACCGCCCAATTCGACCCAACCCAAAGGCATTGGACAGTTTCAACCGATAAGGTAGGCGGATAGCGGTTTAGAATTTTTTTTTTTGCGGTTTCGTGGGTGGTTGCGGTTTTGAAATATAAAAACCGACTAAAACCCACCCACCTGCATATTTTTATACTTTATTAGATTATATACATGGTAGTGTCTCATTGGTTCTTCATATTACATTGGACACATGGCAAATGGAGGATGACTTTATCTCTTACCAATATTGAATCAGTTTTTTGCATTGTGAAGTCTTTTATCTTTTTGTTTTTATATTTATGCTTGTTTAATTTTATTTTTTTTCTAAGTTAATTGTTATTTTGTAATTTGTATGGCTTGTTTTGACCAAAACAATATTTATAATAATTGAAATGCAATATGATAGCCCTCAAAAATTCAAAATAGAATGGATGGATTTTTAAAATGTAAAGCAAGGTCTAGCTAAACTTAAATCCGCCAATCCGCCCGCAACCCACCCACCAATCCGCATGATTTATGCGTTAAAACCGCCTAATCATATGGGCGGATGTGGGTGGGAATTTAGTTCACCCGATGAGTTGTAGGTGGGTTGCGGATGAACCCCAAACCCGACCCAAACCGACCCGTGAGCACCCCTAGTTTGTACTTTATGGTCATCCACTACTTTCTGAAACAATTCTCATATTATCTACTAAGAAATTCAATAACTTTGTTATTAGTGGCCAAATATTCTATGCCCAATAAATATTATGAGAACAAAGACCTTGCAATTATTATACACAGAAGCTCTCTTAAATTAATCAATTTTTCTAAGTTTAAAGGTAATTTTTCTCCCTTTTTTTAATTAATTTAATAAAGTGAGACACTAACTATTTTGAACTTATGATAAAAAATGAAAGTCAAACACCCATATAACGCGTGCAAGTATTCCATTCTTACGTCGTTGTCTGACAATTCTTTAATGACTATGTTTATTCTCAATTGATTAATATGTATAATCAAATTCTGCATTGAGTTTATCTTTTAAAATTACAGAGTGGATCATGCAAATCTCATGCCATGTGGGAAAGATATGGAATTACGAAATCCTGTTTTTTTTTTTTTTTTTTTGGCCTTTTAGTAATTTCCAATGTATTTTAATTTTAATTTGTGGGGAGTGCAACGACCCACTAGCTATCACACAGTGGTGGGGCAAACAAATCATAGCATTGACATCACAGTGACAAGACCCGTTCATCTTCATCCATTTCCATCTGGGCCCAGTGACCAGTGGACTAAAGAGAAGCCTAGCAGTGCACTTCTTGGTGTTCAGTTGTTGCTTGTTTTCAGGCCCGAAACGGCTATTGCAACCCCCCATTCCTATAAGCCCACTCCTTATTCTTTAGGTTTTTAAGATTTTATGCAAAATATAAAATGTTTTTATGAAAATCAGCCATGATGTCCATTAGAAAACATCATTTTGAACAACTTTGTAGAAGAAAGTTTTTCCAAAATTTATCGTTTAGGTAGACTTTTTGGCAAAAAATGAAATAAAGGCTATAAATGGTTAAAAAGTATATTTAAACGATAGATTTTGGAAAAACTTTCTTCTATAAAGTTGTTCAAAATGATGTTTTCTAGTAGACATCATGGCCGGTTTTCATAAAAACTTTTTATATTTTGCATAAAACCTTAAAAACGTAAAAGAACGGGGGGTGGGCTTATAGGAATGGGGGGTTGCAATAGCCGTTCCCTTTCAGGCCCGAAGTTTCAGGTTGGACTTGCAGTTGGGATGCCTCTCACTCCCATGATCCAATCCAAAAGGCATTTGCGTACTCGGATTCGGATTTGGTGCAGGTGCCCTTTTTTTATTGTATGGTGCAATAAACGTAGGATTGATAACACGTGGGCAAGGAGGAGAAATTGAGGGCTGTTAAGCATTGGGCATCAAATGCATCTCTCAAATTTCAATATTCCATTTCTCCTCCTTGCCACGTGTCATCGATCCTACATTTACTACACCATGTAGTAACTGCACTAAATCCAAATCCTTGCATACTCTCTTTTTTTCAAAAAAAAAAAAAAAGAATAAAAAAAATTTAATGTTGGTAAGACTATTTTCATACATTATTTTTTTGGTTTCTAACATGAATTCACTGGTTTTCTCATGCAAATCACATGCTATGCTCCCAAATTGAAGAAAATTGTTGGATCAATTAGCCATCAAAAATCCATTTTATATGTTATGTAATATATTGTGTCAAGATAATGATGCCATATCAGTCACAATAAATATTGTGTTGACATCATGTCACATAAGACAATAAAAGAATATTTGTAAAAGTGGCTATAATAGTAGTAGAGATTAAAACAAAAAAATCAATAGTCATGATAATTATTGTGCTGATATCATGTCACATAAGACGGTAAAAGAATCCTTGTAAAAATTACTATAAGATTAGCATTTTCCGTCATCCATATTCCCCCATTGTGGAACCTACTAACAGGACAACCACACAATATGGGACCATTCCACCGAAAGGGAGAGAATCTATTTCTCACCTTACTAATGATGCTCAACTTGAACCTTATACGTATTTCCGCTCCTCCTCAGCTTTGGCTCAACAACGAAATGCTGAAATTATGATCCCAAGTCCCAACCCTTCAATACAAGGATTCACTTTCTACTTGCATCATTTCCCTTGATGATCAAGATGTTTTAAAAAATCCCTGCAAAAAAGACTAAAAAAAAGGATAAGATGCTAAATTTGCGCTTGTTTTTCCCCTTTTACTTTCTTAATATCCATAAGATTTCACATGCCATGAGATTTATATGAGTTCGTAATTTGTCCACATGTCCCTCAATGACTCAATATTTGTTTAGGAAAACTTTAAGTTGTCCGTAGTCGTCGCATCAATTCATTACAAATAATTATTTTTCTAAAAATTTTTTTGATTGGTTAGACCAATTACCACCTCATTCCAGAGGATTTGGGTAAACTATTTTGGGTCCACAGGGGCTCAAAAACATGCCTATTGAGATAAGTGGGCATCTGATAAAGGTATGCAAGAAGAAGTGAGCCCAAATATAAACCTAGTCTCTAGTTTCTACCTATATAAATGTCTTCCACTCCTCCGAGATTTTTAAAGGCGAGAGGGTAAGAGAGCTATTTTTTGCCTCATACAAGCCAACCCCTTTGTGAATTCCTTCAACAGCACGCCCATTGTTGTGCCCGCCGCCCCCCCCCCCCCCCCCCCCCCCCCCCCCCCCCCCCCCCCCCCAAAAAAAAACTCCGTGCAAACATTTGCATACGTGATAATGGGATTTTTCAAAAAACAAGACACCACCGGTGACGGTCTCCTCAGCAAGCAAGAGCTGAAGAAAGCCTTCAAAGAACGCGGGGCCATTATCCCCGGCTGGAGAGCTGGCCGTAGTCTCGACTATGCCGATGCTAATGGAGATGGTTACATCATCGAGGAGGAGATGAATGGTCTTGTGCAGTACGCGCTGCAAGTTGGATATAAATGGCGTTAATTAAAGAAACTAGATCTATTTTCTTAATTAATTATGCACTTATAGCTGTAGCTTTTAGGGGTGTTTGTGGCTCGGTTTGGTTCGGTTTTAGGTAGATTTTAAACCAAACCATTATACTTCGTTTTTGTTTTCTTAAACCAAAACCAAACCATACTATTAAAAAAACCAAACCAAACCAAACCATAAAATTTCGGTTTGGTTCGGTTCGGTTTCGGTTTTATCCTATCAAATAGCAACAAATAATTAAAAATAGAAAAATGACAAGTCAAACTCTAAATAAAAACATTTTTAATAAAATCATTACATTAACAACTAAAAAAAATATTAAACATTGTATCAAAATGGAAAAGTATTGACTTATGTCAATCCAAGTTCAAATCTCCAATTTAAAACGTGCCAATATCTCACACAACAATAATAGTTAGTTTAATACATACCAACTTAATAAAAAAAAACCATTAAGAAAATTTATAATCTATTACCTATTATGCCCTTATTAGAATAGAAAATTTATAAACTAAGTTTAATATATAATATATAAAATTATATATATTTATATTATATTTTTTTGGTTTTTTGGTTTTTTCGGTTTGGTTTAGTTTTTTAAACATAAAAACCAAAACCAAACCAATTTAATTCGGTTTTCTAAAATTAGAACCAAAACCAAACCTAAGGACAAAAAAACCAAACCAAACCGACTGGTTTGGTTTGGTTCGGTTTGATTTTCGGTTTTCACCTAAACCATGAACACCCCTAGTACTAGCTTTCCTAGCTAATAAAGAAACAAGCTAAGGTGAGTGATCCTCATGCAGGGTGTGTTTCGGTTTACTATATAGCAGGAAAGCAGAACTTGTGTACGTGCGACTGTGTGAGAGTCGAAACTCTATGTAATAACAATAACTTCTTCTATATATATGGAGCGTATCTTATTTTCTGAGCATGCATGACCAAATTTCCATTTTATGTTTGGATAATACTTGGCTCTTCACACAGTGAAGGAGCAATTGCTACTCCCTCTCATTCATATTATGCCATGTGTATAATAAACAAATGAGAATTGATTATATACATGTATCTCTATGTTATGTTATTATAGACATGCACCTATGTATATATATATATATATATATATATGTTTATGCATTCAAATAAAATAATTATGTATCTATATATTTGTATTCACGTTTATGCATTCAAATAAAATAATTATGTATCTATATATTTGTATTCACGTGTCCACGTATTTGTATCCACATATACATATTTTTTTAAATTATCTATTACACGTGGCGTAATATGAGTGGGAAGGAAAAGGAGTTGCTCCTCCATTGTGAGAAGCCAAGTATTATCCGTTGTGTTTTCCCTTGTTCCTCTCTCTAATTAACTCTCAAAGAAAAATCTCCTTAAAAATTTCATTAATTTTCTTCCATAGCTCCTACTATATATGACTCTGTACCTACCCCATCAAAATTGATGGTGTACCCGTGTGACCGTGTCAAAGGGCTTTAATATTCCATGGTAAATGGTCTCATCTCGTGCATGGGATTGACTTCCTCCAATATATGGTTCTCACTCGCGCGCTCTAACAGCTTGGGATTTTTAATAAGCCTTGGTAAGTTAACAAATTCAAACCATTTACTAACAAACTTTAAAATTTCACTAAATATTTGAGTAATTAATTTGAGCATGGCTTAATGTGACAATCCTGCTTGTATTTCACCAGCCATCTCAAGTTCTAGTTGATATTTAACACGAAATAATGCCTCTATATTTTTTATTTTCCTTCCATATCTCCTATTTTTCCTTCTACATCCTTCTCCTGTGGCCGATATATGGATGAGGATTCAAGTAAATGTGTTGGAGCTAAGGTGGCCATTGTGCTATAAATTTGGTAACAATCAAGCCATCTTTAAACCTCTAATTGTTTGCCCTAACTTTCTCAGCCTAAGATCCTACATCAGGCGGTGAAAAGACAGCAATAAGTAGTGAGGCAAGATATGTTTCATGTTGTCTATTTATAGAAAATACTAAAGTTATCACCTTATCAGTTTCATTGTACGCTCTATTTATGGATTAATTTCTTAACAATATGATTGTACGTAATTAAGGCTATTTTTTTTGTCATCCATATTCCCCCCCATTAAGGAATCCTACTAACAACACAAATGTTTGTCCACTTGGGGGCCAAATCACATAACATTATCTAGTTTTCTCATGCAAATAACATGCTATATATACGTCATACTTGTCAAATATTAAATTGATTGGATGTTAAGATTTGCTGCACCCATAAATGTGGCTGTTTACTGATCAGAAATGTGAGTTTACGGATCAAATAACAACTGACACTTGATCAATACTCCCTCCGTCCCACAAAGAGAGACCATTTTTACTTTTTTTTGACTAAAAATGTTTCTTCACTTTGAAAAGTCAAATCATAAATTTTTTGAATTTTTCTATACTACTTTTTGTTATTTCAATAATTATTTTCAACACATAACAAAATCCTAATTAGAAACGAGAAATGTATTTTTTGAAAGAAATAGATTAGTGAGTAACAAGTCAATGCATTAATGACTTTTATTGATTTACGTGTTTTATCAAACTTGACTTATCTTTGTTTTGTAGGACTAAAGGAGTATAATAGGTATACATGAAAAGGAATAAAAGATATCTAATACTCTATATTCTAACTTAACAATGGGCTTTACAGATAATGAGATCGTTAGATCTTGTTAGATCTAATAACTTAAGAATTATATTTAAAAAAAATCATGAAATAGTACATGTTAGTCTATGAAATTACGGATATGAAATTACGGAATTTTTTTTTTCTTTTAGTAATTTCTTATTTTAATTTTTATCTGTACCCACCTACTTATATTACACAATGGTCACGCAAACGAATAATGGCATTGACTCACAGTGACAGGATTCGTTCATCTTCATCCATTTCCATCTGGGCCACCCATATTGGAATATGGGCCCAGTGGCCGGTGACTGCTGAGAAGCCTAGTAGTAACACTTCTGGATGGGTCTCACTCCCATGATCCCATCCATAGGGTATTTGCATTTCTTTCCTCTTCCTTTTTTTTTTTTTCCCCCAAAAATCGATAGAACCATCAAAAATCCATTTCATACGCTATGTTACTGACATAACATTTTTTTTTTTTTTTGGTAAACTATTACTGGCATAACATTATCGGATCATTACGTCACATAAGATAATAAAAGAATCGTTGCAAAAGTGACGGTAAAATTAGCATTTTTTATCATCCATATTCCCCCATTAAGAAGCCCAAACAGCACAACCACATAATATTAATTGGACCGTTCAACCGAAAGTAGGGAGAATCTTTTTCCCACTTCAACATGAACCATATTTGTACGTCAGTTCTTCAGCTTTGGCTCAATAATGAAATGCTGAAAATAAGATCTCAAGCCATGTTTGTTTAGTTGGAATGGAATGGATGAGAATGGAATCTGATTCCATACTTAAAATAGTTTTGAAAGAAAAGGGATTTAAAATGGTTGTTTAAATACACTATTTGATTTCATTCCCATTTAAATTTCCTCATCCAAACATGTTCTTTTGGAATGAATTGGAATGAGATTCCATTCCATCCATTTCATTCTAGCTAAACAAATATGGCGTCAGAGTGAAGAAATCCATTGATTAGATGCTAAAAAAAATCCCCACGAAAGATTTTTAAAAAAAAGATGAGATGCTAAATTAATTTGGGCATTTTTTTTCCTCCTTCCTCTTACCTTTTTTGACTAATGATTCCAATTTATGATAGTGAGTAGGACCCTTAAGATTCCGCATGGCATGTGATTTTCATAAGTCGGTAATAATAATTTGTCCAAATGCCCCTCAATATCCTATTAAGAAAATTCGATCTAAGTTGTCCAATTGACGTGATAGCAATTGGCACCGTTTGGTTGCACTTATTTTAAGATCTTTTTTGCTTTTGAAAGCAAAAAGTTATAAAAGCAAAAAGCATTGTTTGGTTAGAGGAACTAAAAAGGACTTTTAGAAAGTAAAAAGCAAAATATTTGATTTTAAGCAAAAGCAATAAAGATTAGCTTTTAAAAGTCATTTTTATCTTTTGGATGAATTTGACTTTAACTCGAAAGATTCGCAATTGAGAGAAGTTGAGCTTATCTCAAACTTCCGTTTGGGCAACGATGATTCGGTAGAGTTTTCCATTACATCCAAAAAATCACTGGCAAAATCAATTTCATCAAACGTGCTTTTGCTTTTGCTGCTTTTAGTTAAAAGCAAAAAGTAAGAAGAAAGTAAAAAATGACTTTTGCTACTTAAAAAAAGATATTTTAAAAAGTACAACCAAACGGTGCCTATGTTAATTCACTATGAATAGTGATAATTAGTTTCTTAATAAAATTTTTGATTGGTATGTTACACCAACAGCCATCTCATTTGGGTAAGAGAATTTGGATAAATTATTTGGGCATTATGGCTACTATATCAACATGTTCATCAAAAAGCTTGTGTTTGTGAACCCCCATTTTGGGTCCACATGCAGTGGCTCAAAAAATGCCTAATTGAGATAAGTTGGAATCGGATAAAGGTGTGCAGGATGAAGCGAGGCTCAATGTAAACCCATTGTTTCTACCTATATAAAGGTGTGCAGGCTAGGAGAGAGTGACTGAGTGAGGGAGCTATTTTTTTTTGCCTCAAACCTGCCAACTCATTGTTAATTCCTTTAACAACATGGTCAGGAATTGGAATAATTCTGTGCCCAAGTCCGTGCCAAATCCTCCATCCAAGACCCTAACCAGAGAGCAGTTACGGGCAATTTTCAAAAAATTTGACACCAACGGCGACGGTCTCCTCAGCAAGGAAGAGCTGAAGAAAGCCTTCCACCATCTTGGCGCATTGATCCCCAGTTGGAGAGCTGCCCGTGGCCTCCACCATGGCGATGCTAATGGAGATGGATCCATCAGCGGAGAGGAGATGGATGGTTTTCTGGACTACGTGATAGATTTGCATTATCGATCAAGTGATATTCGAGGAGAACCACTTTCTTAATTATGCACCTATATCTTCTCAAGGGTGTGTTATTATGTCCTAATACATATTTATGTGTCACGTACGTACAAGAAAGCTGTAGCTATGTAGCTTTCCTGTCTAATGAAGAAACAATTAGGTGACTGATCCTTGTGTTGGGTTTGTGGTTTTACCATACAAAGGAAAGCCCCACTCGTATATCCCTGTTGAAACTCTATATATATATATATATAATAACATGCAGTGACTTCTTTCTATATATCTTGTTTTCTGAGCATGACCAAATTTTTGGTTTTGTATTTTCCTTAGCCTGCTGGCCGGCCTTGTTCCTCTCTAAGAAAACTCTTACTTTAAAATTTCATCAATTTTTCATAGCTCCAACAAAACTCACATTTGGGTCAGGGCTCCATCAAAATCAATGACGCTCAATCATTTATATCCGAAATGGTATATCTATGCAACAATTTAAATCTTTCAAAAGGTTAAGGGCCGGTATAAGTGATAATAACTAATAAAAAAGTTTGAGTAAAAAAAATTCAAACTAGTCATTTTGTTTTGTGTGGGAAAAACAGGAGAAGGGAAATTAACATGACATCTTCGTATCAATATGTATGTTGGACCATCTCGCAAAAGAGAAAGAATCGGCTTTCCATGCTTCTAGGCATTTCTTGTACCAAAAAAGTTAGAGAATTATTTGACGAGAAAAGATGCTTTGTTGGTTCACCTTATACTTTCACTCCTCCTCAAGTCCTTATCTTAATGCTTTAAAAAAAAAAAAAAAAAAACACACACACACACACACACAAATGTAATCTAATCTATCATTGGATCATATGTTCTCAGACATATCATGCTTGTCAAATATTAAATTAATCAGATGTTTAGAGTCTAGTTAGTATTTTTCGTACTTTACCCATATAATACATTTAAAAAACTCTCGTTTACCATATAAAGTTCAAATATAATGAAAAATACTTGTTTTTTTAATTAAAAAAAAAAAAAAAGAAAGCAAAAGCGAACATATATAGTGGTAAAAATCTCTGCTTCAGCCTCCTCCATCAAAATCATCCACCGCTTTCTAAAACAATTCTCACATTAGTTGCTAAGGAATCCAATAAATTTGTTATTATTGGCAAAATATTCTAAGTTCAATAATTATTTTGAGAAAAGAGACCTTGCAATATACACGGATTCGCTCTTAAAATAATCAGTTTTTCATGTTCTATGGTAATTTTCCCACATTTTTAAAATTACTTTAATAAAGTGAGGCACTAAAACCATGTTTGTTTAGCTAGAATGGAAAATATGGGAATGAATTGAAATCTGATTTTATGTTTGAAGTAATTTGGAATAGAAATAGACTTGAAATTACTGTCCAAATATACTATTTAATTCCATTTTTATTTAAATTATTTAAT
This sequence comes from Liquidambar formosana, assembly GCA_039720395.1. Lineage (NCBI taxonomy): Eukaryota > Viridiplantae > Streptophyta > Magnoliopsida > Saxifragales > Altingiaceae > Liquidambar > Liquidambar formosana. Next base: position 27,638,448 of record CM077833.1, read on the forward strand.
GCAAACACATTATTTAGAATAAATTGAAATGTAATTTCATTCTATTCATTCTATTCTAGCTATACAAACATGGTCTAATTATGATTTCACGATTTAAAATAAATAAATAAATAGAGGGAATCTAACACCCACCTTACCTATGCAATCATTCCATTCTCACATCATTGTGCAACAACCATGTAATGACTTTGCTTATTCTCAATCGGTCAACCATAGTAATCAACTTATCCGAAAAAAAAAAAAAAAATTAGTAATCAAATTCAATGTTGAGTTTAGCTTTTAAAATTACGGCCTCGTGTAAATCTCATGGGAAAGACATGAAATTACTGAATTTTTTTTTCCTTTTAGTAATTTCCTATGTATTTTACTCCGTAATTTTATTTGTGCGGGAGGACGACCCACTAGCTATCACACAATGGTGAGCATTGACATCAGAATGACAGGATCCGTTGCTTATCCAAGAAAAAAAAAACAAGAAAATGACGGGATCTGTTCATCTCTATCCATTTCCAACTGGGCCACCTATATTAGAATCTGGACCCAGAGGCCAGTGACTGCAGAGAAGCGTGGTAGTACACTTCTGCTGGGTTTTGACATCCAACTTTAGAAGGGAGCGGTTATTGCAACCTCCTAAAGGTTAAGCCACCCCCACCTGATATCCTCATCCCCCAAAAGTATATACCTATCCCTTTAAAAGTCTAAAATACCCTTCACCCACCCCTCTCACCCATCCCACACGAGATCTGGAAGAACACTCCGACACCCCCACAGCAGACCGGTGAGTAACGTCGACGGCGATGGCGACGGCAACCGCCCTTCTTCCTCTTCTCTCTTCTTCTCCTCTTCTTTCTTTTTTTTCCTCTTCCTTTTTTTTCTTTTTTTTATTTTTTTTAATTTTTTATAGCTCTTGTCAGATCCGTGTGTGAGGCAACGGAGGTTTTTTTTCAAAACCTCCATTTTTTCCGGCGAGTGACCACTCTCTGTCCTTCTTCCTCTTCTCCTCTTCTTTCTTTCTTTCTTTCCTCTTTCTTTTTTATCTTTTTTTTGCTCTAGGTCAGATCCGTTTGTGAGGCAAGGGAGGTTTTTTTCAAAACCTCCATTTTTTCCGGTGATGGTGACAGTCAGATCTGGCCACATCTGCTGCCTACAGGAGGGAAGAGGAGAAGAAAAGGAAAGAAAAAAAGAAAAGAAGAAGAGAAGAAGAGGGAAGAGGAGGAAGGCCGACGGGAGGGAGGGGAGGGAGGGAGCTTTGCCAACGAGAGAGGGGTGCGGGAGAGGGTTTCTGGGAAGGAAAGAACAAAAAAAATGAAGAAGAGAAGAAGAGGGAAGAGGAGGAAGGAAGAAGAGGGTGCGGGAGAGGGTTGCCGGTGGGGTGGATGCCGGAGAGAGTCGCCGGAGAGAGGAACAGGAGGGGTGGGTTCAGCATTTTGGTTAAAGAAATAAAGCCATTTTTGGTCATTTTGCAGCATCATTCTTTTCATTAAAAAATTGGGGGAGGGGGGGGGGGGGGGACGGCAACTTAACCTTTTGTGGGGTTGCAATAACCGTTCCCTACACTTTAGAATCCAATTGCTGGGTCTGACCCAAACTTGTTTTCAGGCCCGAATTTGCAGGTCGCACTTTCACTTGGGGTGGGTTGCAGTCCCATGATCCAATCCATAATTAAGGTATTTGCTTACCTCTATAAATAAATAAAAATTAATGTTGGTAAGACTATTTTCACACATTTTCTCGGTTTCTAACATGAATTCATTAGTTTTCTCATGCAAATCACATGCTAAGCGCCCAGATTGAAGAAAAAAATTGGATCAATTAGCCATCAATGATCCATTTCATATGTTACCTTAGCATATTGTGTCGTGATGAGAATTTCATATTAGTCCCACTAAATATTATGCTGACATAATTTATGTGTCAGATAAAACAGTAAAAGAATCTTTGTAAAAGTGATGTTAAGATTAGCATTTTCTGTCATTCATATCCCCCCATAAAGGAGCCCTACACGCAGCACAAGCACATGATATTGGACCATTCCACTAAAAGGGGGAGAATCTGTTTCCCACTTCACTAGAAATGATGCTCAACATGACACTCATAGGTACTTCCTTCCTCCTTAGCTTTTGGCTCTACAATGAAATGCTGAAAATATGGTCTTGAAGTGATGATCGCAACCCGCCTATAGATGGATTCACTTTCTACTTCGCATCATTTCCCTCGATGAGATGCTAAAAAAATCCTCGCAAAAGATTAAAAAAAAGACAAGATGCTAAAATTGGGCATATCCCTCCCCCCCTTTTTCCCCTTCTTTAATTTTTTTTTTTTTTTTTTTTTTTTTGCCTAATGATTCCAATTTATGATGATAAGATTCCACATGGCATGAGATTTATATGAGTCCGTAAATTGTCCACAAGTCCCTCAAGATTAAGAAAATTCTAACTTGTCCAAAGTTTTTTTGCCTAATTGACAGGGTAGCCGCCGCATTAATTCTCTATGAATAATTATTTTTCTAATATGGAGTAAAATTTTTGATTGGTTAGACCAACTACTTACTCATTCAAGCCAGAAGATTTGGGTAAACTATTTGGGGAATATGGCTCTACTCTTGTGACCAACAATAAATATATCATCACAACATGTTCATCAAAATGCTCATCTTTGTGCACTTGCATTTTGGGTCCACAGAGGCCCAAAAAATGCCGATTGAGATACGTTGGAATCGGATAAAGGTGTGCAGGAAGGAGTGAGCCCAAATGTAAACCTCTTGTCTATTCCTATATATATAAATCTCTTACACTCTCAGATTTTAAAGGCGAGAGAGTGAGGAAGGGATCGGAGCTATTTTTTGCCTTACACCTGCCATTCCCTTTTTAATACCTTTAGCAACATGCCCATTTTTGCACCCTTGTGCCAGCAGCAGGCCAAGTCTGCATCCGTGCCCCTAAATGAAGAGCAGTTAAAGGGAATTTTCAAAAAACATGATACCAACGGTGACCGTCTCCTCAGCAAGCAAGAGCTGAAGAAAGCCTTCAAAGAACTCGGGGCCATTATCCCCGGCTGGAGAGCTGGGCGTGGTCTCCACCATGCCGATGCTAATGGAGATGGACACATCAGCGAGGAGGAGTTGAATGATCTTGTCAAGTATGCGCTCAAATTTGGATATAGACTTGATTAAGGAGATCTATTTTCTTAGTTAATTATGTGCTTATATATATATATATATAGCTGTATGTAGCTTTCCTAGCTAATGAAGAAACAAGCTAAGGTAAGTGATCCTTGGGCAGGGTGTGTTTCGGTTTACCATATAAAAGGAAAGCAGAACTTGTGTGTGACTGTGTGAGAGTTTGAAACTCTATGTAATAACAATAACTTCTTCTATATGGAGCATATCTTGTCTTCCCAGCATGACCAAATTTTCATTTTGTGTTTTCCTTGGCCTGCAGGCCTTGTTCCTCTCTCTAATTAACTCTCAAGAAAACGCAGGGCCCCATCAAAATCGATGGTGATTTCAATCATTTATCACCAATATGGTATATCTATGTAACGATCTGAAGCTTTCAGTAGGTGAGAGAGTCAATCTATTCCCATGCAGGGGATTAGACCACTCACGGGGGAATATTAAAACCTTTTGACATACATTGTTCTCACCAAGGGCGGAATCAAGAGTTATTTCCAATGGGAGCACCGTACTCTAATTATGTGAAATAGGAATTGAAAGCTTTGCAGTGTCTTTCTTTTCTTTTAAAAAAATTACTTTTTGATAATCATTTCGAAATGTAATACCAAAAAAAGGATTTTTTTTTTTTATCAACTTATTACAAATTAACTATATTTATGCTTCAAAATAACTACCATCTTCTTATTTTTGCTATTATGTCAGGAAATGATTATCAAATGGTAATTTCCCCCCAAAAAAATTAATTTATTTGAGCAAGTGGGGGCATGTGCCCCCAATTCAAAGGTCCCCTAGCCTTGCTCCGCCAATATTGGTTCTCACTCGTTCTAACAGTCTAGAATTTTAAATGAGTTGGAACAAAATTAAACCATTTTATGGAGAAAATTCAAAATTAGACTAAATTAATATTGAGTAACTAATTTGAACATGGCTTGATGTGACCAACCTGCTAGTATTTCACCAGGCCCAGTTAACCTAGCTACCAGCGATCTCAAGTTCAAGTTGAGATTTAACAAGAGATAATACCTTAGTATTTTTAATTTTCCTTCCATATATCTATTTTTTCTTCTTCATCCTTCTTCGGTGGCCAAATAATACTTTTTAATTTAAAGATTTTCATTACATATATCACATATGGGTGAGAATTCAAGTAAATGTGTTCGAGACTTCAAGCTAAGGTACGGTGGCCATTATGCTATAAATTTTGTAACAATCAAGCCAACTTAAAACCCTCGTTTGCCGCCCACCCTTCCCAACCCAAGATCCTCCACCAGGTGGTGAAAAGACAGCAATAAGTAGTAGGGTAAGGCATGTCTCATGTTATCCATTTATAGAAAATACGTACTAAAGTTATCGCGTTATTGGTTTCAATTCGTATGCTTTATTTGTGGATTAATTTATTAATAATATGATTGTAATTATTTGAAAAATTGACTGCCAGATTTGAATTTTAAATAATATCCCATTATCCTTTGACTCTTTTCCATTGCCCATACATTATGATCAAAACTGAGTTTTAGAATACGTATTTTAATTCTTATTTGTTGTATGATGTACATTATAATATCTTGTGAAGTTAGGCGATGAAGATATTATTCAAGCTATTGGCAATTTAGCAAAGACAATGTTTGACAAAATGCTTGAATGGGCTTAATGTTGAAATACTTCCTTTGAAATTTTACTTTATCAAGGCTTTTGTATAAATCAAGTTAGGACTCTATTTTGAAATAAAAATTAAAAAAAAATAAATTTTGTTTAGGAGTCCTAGCCTAATTTAAAAAGAAAAAATAAAATTCAAATAATGTTCAACTTATAAAGTCACTCATATAAACATGTTGTCCATGAAATTTTTTTAAAATTTTCATGCTTATTCTACTTAGTTTCAAACTTGGAGCTTTCCTGGGATTCCTGACATTGTAGTTTGCGCTTAGAAAATGATATTACTTGGACACAGTTTGGTTTTGTTGCATATGGAGTTAACAAGAACTAAATAGAAGCAGCAACTATTTCTATTATAGTAACTTCAGCATTACACGCAAAGGCTGAAAAGTTTTTGTGCTATCATTTCTGCTAAGTAGTATCAATTTATAACACTTCACTTGTTATCTGGTAGTATGAGTATTGTACTATATTTGACAGGGAAGCAATTTACCAACATTGATTGGTTTTAAATCTCTAATAATGGTGTTACAATGTCTATGAGTTCAAGTACAATTTTTATAGTTTTGCAGAATGATTGGGAGGATCCATGAGTTCAGAATTTTTTTGAATTATGTCGTATCAGTTCTTATATTTTTAAAAAACCCTTGGGTGATTGTAGTTACCAGTTGGATTAGAAAAGGTAATTCAAATTGTTTATCTTATTATAGTGAAGAAATTTTATGGGTAGTTGTACCATCTACACAATCTGGCAGTGTTAGTTATTGGAGATTTTTCGAACACATAGGTTTGAAATATTGATGTTCATCTTATTGGAATTACAGGAATTTTTTCATGTTAGCAACCCAACGAAAATGCATTTATTCAAAAAAAATCTCAAAACCCTTTTATAGTTATGATACTCTTACCTAATAATGAAAGTGTCCATGAAAAATCAAACGGGCTATCCTCGGGCAAGTTGTGTTTCGGTTTACCATATAAAAGGAAAGCAGAACTTGTGTGTGATTGTGTGAGAGTTTGAAACTCTATGTAATAACAATAACTTCTTCTATATGGAGCGTATCTTGCCTTCCCAGCATGACCAAATTTTCATTTTGTGTTTTCCTTGGCTTGCAGGCCTTGTTCCTCTCTCTAATTAACTCTCAAGAAAACGCAAGGCCCCATCAAAATCGATGGTAATCTCAGTCATATATCACCAATATGGTATATCCATGCAACGATCTAATGCTTTCAGTAGGTGAGCGATAAGCACAAAATATTCATTGAAATTACTCCCTAATTTATATTTGTTAGTTATTTTATTATATTTAATTTGGTGTGTTTAAAGTGTTTTTGATTTATTGCAGGGCTGTTGAGTTTGCACCAAAAAAGATGACAATCGGGACTACTTAAACTAATAAATGCAACTTGAAATGGGTTTCTCACTTGCCTAAAATTTCATGGAGCTAGAGTTGGGTCAACAATTTTGAAGATTTGAGCAGCTGAAATTTAAAGTTAAGCAAAAAAATTCATGATCCCAAATTCAGCAGCAAATCTGGACAGATTGATTAAGTTTTGGTAATCAGGCCATAACTTGTGATTCCCATGTCCGATTGGGGTGAAATTGGTGGCTCTGGAAAGAGGACTTAAAGGACTACAATTGTTTAGTTTATGGCATTTTTTGATTCAAACATTTTCCAAGTCAAAAATGAGCTGGAAGTGGACTTATTTGAAAAAATCTGAATCTGACAAAATTTGTCAAAGTGAGAACATGGGCAGCCAAGAATTCAAAGAAAAGGGGCATTGCTTTTGACTTGTGGGATCAGCTGGATCCTTTCCCCATTTCCTATAAATACCAAGGGAATTCACATAACAAAAGGAGAAAAGGAGGTACAAAGATGGCTAAGGGGAGAAACTAGTTTTTGGTTATCTACATGGCCAACTAATCTTTGTCTTAGAGTGGAGATAAAGCCCTAATCAAGTATTGTGTAATTTATTGTATTGTATTGTAAATTTGATTATTTGTGTATGAGGATTGAATAACTAGGAGGATTATATTATTGATACAATTGGTTTTAGTGTTTTTATCTCAAATTGTGTTTAATTTTTGTGATTTTAAATACAATGGTTATGCAATGGTTTTCACTGTATATATATTTGGAGATTAAAATGATTCATGCTTAGACAAGATGAGTTGTGCTCACAAATTAGTTTAGAGTAAAGTAGGTGAGATGGTTCATGCTATACCTTTGATGAGTTATGCCTAATTTACAAATATATGAACCTTTCTTGATAATGTCATTGGGCTTGTAGCTACAATGAGTCTTGCTTATACCAAATAATAACTTTTTGAAACACGTTACAATAAGAGCATTTTTATACAAGATTAGTGGTGGATTCGAGACCCTAAGTATTTCTTTTCTTGAAGAAAATATAAATTTATTTTGCTTGCATTACATAGAGTTCAAAATTACAAAAATCATCTTTTTGAATTATTTTAGTATTCAGTTTTCAAAATTAAAATAATCCTAGTATAGTCCCTGTGATACGACATCCTGTACTACTACCGTATACAAATTTTTGCATCCTATGGATAATTGATTTTGACACGATCAGTGAGAGAGTCAATTTATTCCCATGCAGGGGATTAGACCACTCATGGGGGATTATTAAAACCTTTTGACATACATTGCTCTCACCAGGGCGGAGCCAAGAGTCATTTCCAATGGGAGCATCATATTGTAATTATGTGAAATGGGAACTAGAAGTTTTGGAACCTCTTTCTTTTCTTTGATAAAAATTACTTTTTGATAATCATTTCTAAATGTAATACCAAAACAGGATATTTTTTTATCGACTTATTACAAATTGACTATATATATGCTTCAAAATGACTGCCGTCTTTTTATTTTTGGCATTATGTTGGGAAGTGATTATTAAATGGTAATTTCTCCCTAAGAAAAAAAAAATTATTTGAGCCAGTGGAGGCACGTGCCCCCAATTCAAAGGCCCCCTAGCCTTGCTCTGCCATTGGTTCTCACTCGTTCTAACAGTCTGGAATTTTAAATGAGTTGAAACAAAATTAAACCATTTTATGGAGAAAATTCAAAATTTAACTAAATTAATATTGAGTAATTAATTTGAACATGGCTTGATGTGACTAACCTGTTAGTATTTCACCAAGCCCAGTCAACTTAGATACCAGCGATCTCAAGTTCTAGTTGAGATATAACAAGAAACAATACTTTAGTATTTTTAATTTTCCTTCCATATATCTATTTTTTTCTTCTTCATCCTTCTTCATGTGGCCAAATAATACTTATTAATTTAAAGATTTTCATATAATACATATATTACATATGGGTGAGAATTCAAGTAAATGTGTTCGAGACTTCAAGCTAAGGTGGCCATTATGCTATAAATTTGGTAACAATCAAGCCATCTTAAAACCCTTGTTCGCCCACCTTTCCCAACCCAAGATCCTCCACCAGGTGGTGAAAAGACAGCGATAAGTAGTAGGGTAAGACATGTCTCATGTTATCCATTTATAGAAAATACGCACTAAAGTTATCGCGTTATAGGTTTCAATTCGTATGCTTTATTTGTAGATTAATTTATTAATAATATGATTGTAATTATTTGAAAAATTAAACCCTTTTTCTTTGAAAATTTGACTGCTAGATTAGTAAATTCGTTTTTTTTTTTCTTTTTTTTTTCTTTTGATGTGGAACCCTTGATCTTATCCTACTAATCGTTCGTGGGATTGATGTAAACCCCATCTATTTGTAACCTCAAACAAGTCACATGTATCAATTAAAGATCGGGATTAACTCAAAACCAGGACCTCGAAGTATTACACCCCAAAAGCTTGCCAACTGAACTACTTTGGCGAGTTGGTATTCTACAAATTGGACCATCTCATGAAAGAGAACGACTCGGCTTTCCATGATTTTGGGCATTTGTCGTTCTAAAAAGTTGAGAATTATTTGGAGAGAAGAGATGCTCGGCTGGTCCAAATTATGCTTTCATTCCTCCTCATCTTAGGCCTCAAAAAAAATAAAGAAATAGGAAATATATATATATATATATAGGGTGATGATCAGGTAAGCACGTGCTGATATTACTTATATCAAAACCTGCATTGGGAGTTGTACCTTGTGCATTAGTGAAATGTGAGGTGCATTGAATCAATGCAAGGGGTACAACCCCCAATGCATAGTGCTGATATAACTTACATCAACATGTGCTGATGGGATCACCTCTGTATATATATATATAAACAAAAAAAAATAGAAAAAAAAATATCGTTACGATCCCAATCCAACAATATATGGACTCACCTTCTATCCACTTATCCACGTTTCAACAAGGACGACTGTCCACATCAATGATTGGATATTCATCCAAACCAAATGTATTAATATGCTTTGATTAGATGCGAGAAATGTGCATATTTTTCTTTCTACTTTTGACCAATATTTCTGGGACCAATTTGTGATAAAAGTAGGACCAATCAGTGAATAATGAAGACATGACCTGGGTGGTGCAATGGTGCCAATGTGCCAACGTCAATACCTTTAAGGGATCCATCTTCTTATCGATTCACATGGTGGTCCGAATACTAATGAGGTGTCAACTACAGATTGGGCTTGGCCCCTTTGGCACGAGTAGAACTTTCATGTAACTGTGATATGGTCAGGTAGGTATCACCAGTCAATCACATTCAAGTAGAATGAGAAAATCAGTGTACTTATAGGTCTATTTTTCTCATTTTACTTGCATGTAATTGGTTGATGATACCATCCGACTATATCACAATTACATGAAAGTTTTTGCCCTTTGGCACGTTTGCCGAGTTACCTCAAATCTGGATGTTGCCCTCTCACATATGTGATATGACATCCATCAAAAATCAGATTTGACTTTTGGAGTAGCATAAAGGTGTCAAGTACGGGAAGAGGAGCTCTATATAAATATTCTACACCTCTCAACTGACTTAGGGCAAGAGGGTCCGTGAGTTATTTTTGGCCTTGTACCGGCCAATTCCTAGTTCCTCTTAAAAAAGAAACAAAAATATGCCTCATTTTTCGCCTAATTCCAGAGTCTTCGTGCATATTTTCCCGGCTGGAGAGCTAGCCGTCGCCTCCAGCCGAGAAAGAAAAAAAAAACAAGGAGTTGAATGATCTTGTGAAATGCGCAGTCCAATTTGGATATTGTATTAAGTAATTAAACCTTCTTATGCACTTACTTATATTTATATATATAATCTTTAAGGATGCATGCATTTACACAGTATATATGTATGTGTCATGTACTAGAAAGATGCAGCTTTCCGATCTATTGGAGAAACAAGAGTAACTGATACTGGTGTTATGTACCATACACAGGACAGCAGAACTTGTGTTTGTGAATTGAAACTTAAAACCCTATATTACAAAAACTTTTATATATCTTGTTTACTGAGCTCGGCCAAATTTTTATTTTTGTGTTTTCCTTACTCTTGCACTTCTTTCCAATGAGTCCAAACAAATTCTTCTTTAGAATTAGTACTAATTTTCTTCCAAATTTTCATAAATTCCTCCAATTTTGGATAGTTATGTACAGAGTATGTGTATAAGGGGATCCAAAAAAAAAAAAAAAAAAACCCACCCACATGATGAGTAGGCCTAATGTAATGGGATTAGGATTTAGGCCTGTTGTGCAAAGAACAAAAATAAACTCACAAACAAAACATTTCAATAATACTATGATATGCTGTTAAGTTTTCAACCTAAAAGTTTAAAGTAGTATAAACTATTAGATGAATGATTCAAACAGCTTACCCTATAAAATATAAAAATTTTGAGTGTATCGGACAAGTGCACCAGTTGTGTTTAATGAGATGTTGTGTCTATGATATTATTGTAAATAATGCAAAAACTAAACCATTTTCTTTTCCAAAAAGTTAAAGCTACTTAGGCTATGTTTGTTATGGGTGAATAAGAGAGGAAATGGAAAGATGATTGCATTCACCAAAAAAAAAAAAGAGAGTATTTGGTTGCATAAGGGAATGGAATGATTATTCCCTCCAATCAAGGAATAGCCATTCCTTCCCAACACAAAAGGAATGGCTATTCCTACTTTTCAAGGAGTTAAAATCATTAAAAATAGGTCCCACATATGCTTTTTCATTCCATTCCTACCTCTTACCAAACATTAAGATAGGCCTAGTGATTGATGGACTAAAGTGAAGCCTAGTAGTGCACTTCTAGGTGTTCAATTGTTGACATCCAACTTATTTTCAAGCCCGAATTTTCAGGTTGGACTTGCACTTGGGATGCCTCCCACTCCCATGATCTAATCCAAAAGGTATTTGCATATTTGGATTCGGATTTGGTGCAATTGGCTACTTTTATTGCATGGTGCAATAAACGTAGGATCAATGACATATGACAAGGAGGAGAAATGGTGGGTTATTAAGTGTTGGGTGTCAACTCTCCATTTCTCCTCCTTACCACGTGTAATCGATCCTACCTACGTTTACTACACCATATAGTAACTGCACCAAATCAAAATCCTTGCATACTCTCTTTTAAAAATAAAAAAAATAAAAAATTTAATGTTGGTAAGACTATTTTCATACATTATTTTTCTGGTTTCTAACATGAATTCACTAGTTTTCTCATGCAAATCACATGCTATGCTCCCAAATTGAAGAAAATTGTTGGATCAATTAGCCATCAAAAATCCATTTTATATGTTATGTTAACATATTGTGTGGAGATAATGATGCCGTGTCAGTCACAATAAATATTGTGTTAACATCATGTCACATAAGACAGTAAAAGAATCTTTGTAAAAGTGACTACAACAGTAGTCGTGATAAATATTGTGCTGACATCATATCACATAAGACAATAAAAGAATCCTTGTAAAAATGACTATAAGAATAGCATTTTCCATCATCCCTATTCCCCCCATTAAGGAACCTACTAACAGGACAACCACACAATATTGGACCATTCCACCGGAAGGGAGAGAATCTATTTGCCACTTTACTAATGGTGCTCAACTTAAACCCTATACGTATTTCTGTTCCTCCTCAGCTTTGGCTCAACAACGAAATGTTGAAATTATGATCCCAAGTCCCAACCCTTCAATACAAGGATTCACTTTCTACTCGCATCATTTCCCTTGATGATCGAGATGCTTTAAAAATCCCTGCAAAAAAGACTAAAAAAAAAGATAAGATGCTAAATTTGCGCTCATTTTTCCCCTTTTACTTTCGTAGTACCCATAAGATTTCACATGCCATGAGATTTACATGAGTTCGTAATTTGTCCACATTTCCCTCAATGGCTCAAATATTTGTTTAAGAAAACTTTAAGTTGTCCGTAGTCATCGCATCAATTCGTTAGGAATAATTATTTTTTAAAATAAATTTTTTGATTGGTTAGACCAATTAACCCCTCATTCCAGAAGATTTGGGTAAACTATTTTGGGTCCACAGGGGCTCAAAAAATGCCCACTGAGATAAGTGGGCATCTGATAAAGGTATGCAAGAAGAAGTAAGCCTAAATATAAACCTTGTGTTTCTAGTTTCTAGTTTCTAGTTTCTACCTATATAAATGTCTTCCACTCCTCCGAGATTTTTAAAGGAGAGAGGGTAAGAGAGCTATTTTTTGCCTCATACAAGCCAACCCCTTTGTGAATTCCTTCAACAACATGCCCATTATTGTGCCCTCCACCATGTACAAACCCGCACGTGCGACCCTAAATGGTGAGCAGTTGAAGGGAATTTTCAAAAAACATGACACCAACGGTGACGGTCTCCTCAGCAAGCAAGAGCTGAAGAAAGCCTTCGAAGAACTCGGGGCCATTATCCCTGGCTGGAGAGCTGGGCGTGGTCTCCACCATGCCGATGCTAATGGAGATGGACACATCAGCGAGGAGGAGATGAATGATCTTGTCAAGTACGCGCTCAAATTTGGATATAGCATTAATTAAAGGAGCTAAATCTATTTTCTTAATTAATTATGCACTTATAGCTGTAGCTTTCCTAGCTAATAAAGAAACAAGCTTAGGTGAGTGATCCTCGTGCAAGGTGTGTTTCGCTTTACTATATAAAAGGAAAGCAGAACTTGTGTACGTGTGACTGTGTGAGAGTCGAAACTCTATGTAATAACAATAACTTCTTTTATATATATGGAGCGTATCTTGTTTTCTGAGCATGCGTGGCCAAATTTCCATTTTGTGTTTTCCCTTGTTCCTCTCTCTAATTAACGACTCTGTACCTACCCCATCAAAATTGATGGTATATCCGTGTGACCGTGTCAAAGGGCTTTAATATTCCACGGTAAATGGTCTCATCTCCTGCATGGGATTGACGTCCTCCAATTTATGGTTCTCACTCGCGCGCTCTAACAGCTTGGGATTTTGAATAAGCCTTGGTAAGTTAATAAATTCAAACCATTTTACTAACAAACTTTAAAATTTCACTAAATATTTGAGTAATTAATTTGAGCATGGCTTAATGTGACAATCCTGCCAGTATTTCACCAGCTGACCAGCCATCTCAAGTTCTAGTTGATATTTAACACGAAATAATAACTTTATATTTTTTATTTTCCTTCCATATCTCCTATTTTTCCTCCTACATCCTTCTCCTGTGGCCGATATATGGATGAGAATTCAAGTAAATGTGTTGGAGCTAAGGTGGCCATTATGCTATAAATTTGGTAACAATCAAGCCATCTTTAAACCTCTAATTGTTTGCCTTAACTTTCTCAGCCTAAGATCCTACATCAGGCGGTGAAAAGACAGCAATAAGTAGTGAGGCAAGATATGTTTCATGTTATCTATTTATAGAAAATACTAGAGTTATCGCCTTATCAGTTTCATTCTACGCTCTATTTATGGATTACTTTCCTAACAATATGATTGTACGTAATTAAGGCTATTTTTTTTGTCATCCATATTCCCCCCCCCATTAAGAAATCCTACTAACAACACAAATGTTTGTCCACTTGGCGGGCCAAATCACATAATGTTATCTAGTTTTCTCATGCAAATCACATGCTATATATACGTCATACTTGCCAAATATTAAATTGATCGGATGTTAAGATTTGCTTCACCCATAAATGTGATTGTTTATTGATTAGAAATGTGAGTTTACGAATCAAATAACAACTAATACTTGATCAATACTCCCTCCATCCCACAAAGAAAGACCATTTTTACTTCTTTTTTGACTAAAAATGTTTGTTCATTTTGAAAAGTTAAATCATAATTTTTTTGAATTTTTCTATACTACTCTTTGTTATTTCAATAATTATTTTCAACACATAACAAAATCCTAATTAGAAACGAGAAATGTATTTTTGAAAAGAAATAGCTTAATGAGTAACAAATCAATACATTAATGACTTTTATTGATTTGCGTGTTTTATTAAACTCGACCTATCTTCGTTTTGTGGGACAAAGAGAGTATAATAGATATACATGAAAAGGAAAAAAAAGATGTCTAATACTCTGTATTCTAATTTAACAATGGGCTTTACAGATAATGAGATTGTTAGAGCTTGTTAGATCTAATAAATTAAAAATTATATTTTAAAAAAAATCATGAAATAGTACATGTTAGTATATGAAATTACGGATATGAAATTACGGAATTTTTTTTTGCTTTTAGTAATTTCTTATTTTAATTTTTATCTGTACCCACCAACTATTACACAATGGTGACGCAAACGAATAATGGCATTGATCACAGTGACAAGATTCGTTCATCTTCATCGATTTCCATCTGGGCCACCCATATTAGAATCTGGGCCCAGTGGCCGGTGATTGCTGAGAAGCCTAGTAGTAACACTTCTGGATGGGTTTCACTCCCACGATCCAATCCATAGGGTATTTGCATTCCTTTTCCCCCTTTATTTATTTATTTATTTTTTTCAAAAATCGATAGAACCATCAAAAATCCATTTCATAAGCTATGTTACTGTGTTACTGACATAATTTTTTTTTTTGGTAAACCATTACTAGCATAACATTACCGGATCATTACATCACATAAGATGATAAAAGAATCATTGCAAAAGTGACGGTAAAATTAGCATTTTTTATCATCCATATTCCCCCGTTAAGAAGCCCTAACAGCACAACCACATAATATTAATTGGGCCGTTAAACCGAAAGTAGGGAGAATCTTTTTCCCACTTCACTAGAAATGATGCTCAACATGAACCATATTCATACATCAGTTCTTCGGCTTTGGCTTAAAAATGAGATGCTGAAAATATGATCTCAGGCCATGTTTGTTTAGTTGGAATGGAATGGATGAGAATAGAATTTGATTCTATGCTTGAAATAGTTTTGAAATAAAAGGGATTTAGAATGGTTCTTTAAACACACTATTTGATTTTATTCCCATTTAAATTACCTCATCTAAACATGTTCTTTTGGAATGAATTGGAATGAGATTCCATTCCATCCATTTCATTCTAGCTAAACAAATATGGCGTCAAAGGGAAGAAATCCCTTGATTAGATGCTAAAAAAAATCCCCACGAAAGATTTTTTTAAAAAAGATAAGATGCTAAATTAATTTGGGCATTTTTTTCCCCCTTCCTCTTACCTTTTTGACGAATGATTCCAATTTATGATAGTGAGTAGGACCCTTAAGATTCCACATGGCATGTGATTTTCATAAGTCGGTAATAATAATTTGTCCAAATGCCCCTCAATATCCTATTAAGAAAATTCGATCTAAGTTGTCCAATTGACGTGGTAGCAATTGGCACCGTTTGGTTGCACTTATTTTAAGATCTTTTTGGCTTTTGAAAGCAAAAAGTTGTAAAAGCAAAAAGCATTGTTTGGTTAGAGGAACTAAAAAGGACTTTTAGAAAGTAAAAAGCAAAATATTTGATTTTAAGCAAAAGCAATAAAGATTAGCTTTTAAAAGTCATTTTTATATTTTGGATGAATTTGACTTTAACTCGAAAAATTCGCAATTGAGAGAGGTTGAGCTTATCTCAGACTTCCGTTTGAGCAACGATGATTCGGTAGAGTTTTCCATTATATCCAAAAAATCACCGGCAAAATCAATTTCATCAAACGTGTTTTTGCTTTTGTTGCTTTTACTTAAAAGCAAAAGGCAAGAAGAAAGTAAAAAATGACTTTTGCTACTTAAAAAAAAATATTTTAAAAAATACAACCAAACGGTGCCTATGTTAATTCACTATGAATAGTGATAATTAGTTTCTTAATAAAATTTTTGATTGGTATGTTAGACCAACAGCCATCTCATTTGGGTTAGAGAATTTGGATAAATTATTTGGGCATTATGGCTTCTATATGTACTCTATCCAACTATATCAACATGTTCATCAAAAAGCTTGTGTTTGTGAACCCCCATTTTGGGTCCACATGCAGTGGCTCAAAAAATGCCTAATCGAGATAAGTTGGAATCGGATAAAGGTGTGCAGGATGAGGCGAGGCTCAATGTAAACCCATTGTTTCTACCTATATAAAGGTGTGCAGGCTAGGAGAGAGTGACTGAGTGAAGGAGCTATTTTTTTTGCCTCAAACCTGCCTACTCATTGTTAATTCCTTTAACAACATGGTCAGGAGTTGGAATAATTCTGTGCCCAAGTCCGTGCCAAATCCTCCATCCAAGACCCTAACCAGAGAGCAGTTACGGGCAGTTTTCAAAAAATTTGACACCAACGGCGACGGTCTCCTCAGCAAGGAAGAGCTGAAGAAAGCCTTCCACCATCTGGGCGCATTGATCCCCAGTTGGAGAGCTGCCCGTGGCCTCCACCATGGCGATGCTAATGGAGATGGATCCATCAGCGGAGAGGAGATGGATGGTTTTCTGGACTACGTGATAGATTTGCATTATCGATCAAGTGATATTCGAGGAGAACCACTCTCTTAATTATGCACCTATATCTTCTTAAGGGTGTATTATCATGTCCTAATACATATTTATGTGTCACGTACGTACAAGAAAGCTGTAGCTATGTAGCTTTCCTATCTAATGAAGAAACAATTAGGTGACTGATCCTTGTGTTGGGTTTGTGGTTTTACCATCCAAAGGAAAGCCCAACTCGTATGTCCCTGTTGAAACTCTATATATATAATAACATGCGGTGACTTCTTTCTATATATCTTGTTTTCTGAGCATGACCAAATTTTTGGTTTTGTATTTTCCTTAGCCTGCTGGCCGGCCTTGTTCCTCTCTAAGAAAACTCTTACTTTAAAATTTAATCAATTTTTCATAGCTCCAACAAAACTCACATTTGGGGCAGGGCTCCATCAAAATCAATGACGCTCAGTCATTTATATGCAAAATGGTATATCTATGCAACAATTTAAATCTTTCAAAAGGTTAAGGGCCGGTATAAGTGATAATAACTAATGAAAAAGTTTTGAATAAAAAAAATTCAAACTAGTCATTTTGTTTTGTGTGGGAAAAACAGGAGAAGGGAAATTAACATGACATCTTCGTACCAATATGTATGTTGGACCATCTTGCGAAAGGGAAAGAATCGGCTTTCCATGCTTCTAGGCATTTCTTGTACCAAAAAAGTTAAGAGAATTATTTGACGAGAAAAGATGCTTTGTCGGTTCACCTTATAGTTTCACTCCTCCTCAAGTCCTTATCTTAATGCTTTAAAAAAATAAAAAATAAAAAAAATCATACACACACACACACAAATCTAATCTAATCTATCATTGGATTATATGTTCTCAGACATATCATGCTTGTCAAATATTAAATTAATCAGATGTTTAGAGTCTAGTTAGTATTTTTCGTACTATACCCATATAATACATTTAAAAAACTCTCGTTTACCGTATAAAGTTCAAATATAATGAAAAATAATTGTTTTTTTAATTTTAAAAAAAAAAGAAATAAGAAAAAAGAAAGCAAAAGCAAAAGCGAACATATAATGATAAAAATCTCTGCTTCAGCCTCCTCCATCAAAATCATCCACCACTTTCTAAAACAATTGTCACATTAGTTGCTAAGGAATCCAATAAATTTGTTATTATTGGCAAAATATTCTAAGTTCAATAAATATTTTGAGAACAAAGACCTTGCAATATACACGGATTCGCTCTTAAAATAATCAGTTTTTCATGTTCTATGGTAATTTTCCCACATTTTTAAAATTACTTTAATAAAGTGAGGCACTAAAACCATGTTTGTTTAACTGGAATGGAAAATATGGGAATGAATTGAAATCTGATTTCATGTTTAAAGTAATTTGGAATAGAAATAGACTTGAAATTATTGTCCAAATACACTGTTTGATTCTATTTTTATTTAAATTATTTAATGCGAACACATTATTTAAAATAAATTGAAATGTAATTTCATTCTATCCATTTTATTCTAGCTATATGAACATGGTCTAATTATGATCTCACGATTTAAAATAAATAGATAAATAGAGGGAATCTAACACCCACCTTACCTATGCAATCATTCCATTCTCACATCATTGTGCAACAACCATGTAATGACTTTGTTTATTCTCAATTGGTCAACAATAGTAATCAACTTATCCGAACCAAAAAAAAAAAAAAAAAAAAAAAAAACAATCAGTAATCAAATTCAATGTTGAGTTTAGCTTTTAAAATTACGGCCTCATGTAAATCTCATGGGAAAGATATGAAATTACTGAATTTTTTTTTTTCTTTTAGTAATTTCCTATGTATTTTACTCCGTAATTTTTATTTGTGCGGGAGGACGACCCACTAGCTATTGCACAATGGTGAGAATTGACATCACAATGACAGGATCCGTTGCTTATCCAAGAGAAAAAAAAAACAAGAAAATGACAGGATCTGTTCATCTCTATCCATTTCCAACTGGGCCACCCATATTAGAATCTGGACCCAGTGGCCAGTGACTGCAGAGAAGCGTGGCAGTACATTTCTGCTGGGTGTTGACATCCAACTTTAGAATCCAATTGCTGGGTCTGACCCAAACTTGTTTTCAGGCCCGAATTTGCGGGTCGCACTTTCACTTGGGGTGGGTTGCAGTCCCATGGTCCAATCCATAATAAAGGTATTTGCTTACTTCTATAAATTAGGGGTGCAACTTGGTTCGGGGAATTCCGAGGACCAGACCGTTCCGAGCAATTTGGTCCGGGATGGGACGGGACAAATAGTGTTTGGGACGGGACTCGGGACAAATTTTAAAAACCGAATTTTTTCGGGACGGGACTTGGTTTAGGGGTGTTCAGTACCGTCCCGTACCGAATTCCCGAACCGAATTCCTGGACCGAGTACCGATTAAATATAATATTATATATATTTTTATATATATAATATATAATATATAATTATATATTACTAATATTTCAGAATATTTTCGCCTTTCAGCCCTTTCCGACACCATTTCATTGTAACTTAACAAAACAAAAAATCAATAAAACCCATTTTGACATTTTGAATTTTTTACTTTTGCCTAAAAACAAAAAAACCGGTATGAATGAATGAATGAATTATAATTAATGATTATGTATTTATGATTTTATGTAGCCTATTTTGTGGAAGAGCAGGTATATGTAGCTCATTTTGTGACTAATCAAGTTGACAATTTTTAATTGGAAGTATTTATTTTTAATTTTTAATTCAAGGAAAACAAATTGATAAATACCGAGAACCGGACCGTTCCATCCCGGTATTTTTCGGGACGGGACGGGACGAGACAATATTAAATTCGGTTCGGTTCCGGTATTGATTTTCAAGTCCCGAATTACTTCGGGACGGGACGGATATACCCCTATCCCGGACCGTCCCAGACCGAGTTGCACCCCTACTATAAATAAATAAAAATTAATGTTGGTAAGACTATTTTCACACATTTTCTCAGTTTCTAACATGAATTCACTAGTTTTCTCATGCAAATCACATGCTAAGCGCCCAAATTGAAGAAAAAAATTGGATCAATTAGCCATCAATGATCCATTTCATATGTTACCTTAGCATATTGTGTCGTGATGAGAATTTCATATCGGTCCCACTAAATATTATGCTGACATAATTTATGTATCAGATAAAACAGTAAAAGAATCTTTGTAAAAGTGATGTTAAGATTAGTGTTAAAAAATATGGGTCATTGGGTTGTGACCCAAACCCATGGTCCGCCCACGTGTGGGTGCTGGACCCAGTGGTTAAGTCCCCTATTCCATGAGGTTTCCTAATTGCACTTGGAAACCAACTCTTGCTAGGGTTTGGACTGTGGAATAGGGGCACATATATATTGAATGTCTCTCTTAGTGATTGACACACACCACAACACAGAACACAGCAGCCTCTATTGTTCTCTCTCTAGTATTCTCTCTCTAGGATCACCATTGGCCTAGTGGACTTGGAAGCGTGGATTACGTGGGAGGACTCTAGTAGCGATCCCTACGGCTATCACGACATTGAGGAGCATACACGGAGGTCAGACTCGCCGTGGAGGAGCAGCCATTCGTGCAGCGACGACGTGGAGCTTGTAACAACAACCGACAAACATCCTCGGGTCTCTTCCGCTTAAGGTATGTCCTTGGACCCGTTATTGAGTGCTATATGCAGTAGATATAGCGAATTTACATTGGTATCAGAGCTATTTGGTTGTTGATTCGCCCTATTGTCGCGTGGTTTGCATTCTCTCTCTAAAATACAATTTTTGGGTCGTTTAAAAACGTTTTTCAAAAGTGGGTTTTAACCCAAAATATTTATATGAATGTGTTCTCCTATGTGTGAGGAACATGCCTGCAAAATTTCGTGAGAAACGGACGTGTATTTTGAGAGAAAACGCAAACCCTAGTTTTGGAATTTGTGTTTTTTCCGAAACTTTGGGCTTATTTTTGATGCACTTAGACCTGTTTTCAATGCGGGAAATTGGTATGTTGTTAAACTACGTCGCGAGGGCTTTCCGTAGGCATAAAATTTGCGCAAAACCGATATCGTATGTGAAAGATATAGCCCCGCGAAGATGGCCCCGTGAACAATCGAATCTGGTTCGAATTTGTTCAAAGGAAGAAGATGAAGTGCAGGAAAAACGCATGCCCACTCTCACCCGAGGAGAGTGAGGGCGCGTGTAGACACATGGCGGGTCCCTATGAGAGGTAGACCCCACAGACAGAACCACAAGACTGAGACGAGTCTGATGACGCCGGCGGTGTCACCGTCGGAGGTCCTCTCGCCGGCGCGTGGCCTGCACGCTCCTCCCTCGGCGCGTGAAAGAGGGATCTGTAATTAAAAAAAAAAAAAGATGACGCAGCAGCACGCGCCCACACGCGGGTGATGGCGCGTGTGGCGCGTGGAGGGGCTTCCCTAGGCCATTTTTGGCCAAATTTTTTCCAGAATTTTTTATTTTTTATTTCTGAATTTTTGGTAATTTTTATTTTATTTTTTAATTAACATAAATTATTTATTTAATTAAAAATTGATAAAAATACAACAAAACCACACCACTCGCGCGCGTGGAGGCGCGTGAGGGTGTGTTTGGCATTCTGGAAAATTTTGAAATTTTTTTTGGGGCTCATTTGTCTCTGAAGTGTGCTGCACCTCCCACCATAGCTTCTGGATTTTTTATTTTACTATATTTTTAGTGTTTTTCTTTACCGAAAAATTAAATAATATTATTATATGCAAAATTAAAATTTCCAGAGGCTGTATTTTTATTATTTGAGCATGTGGGAGTATTTTGGTGTCACGGGGAGAGTCACGCGACGTGGATTAACAGTGCATCTATTAATTACATGCGGTAATTAATTAATTAATTTGTGTAATTAATTATTCTTATTACGTTGCGCAATTAGATTGCCGCCAACGTTTTACCCGCCTTATGAGACCCATTGGCACGCTCCTTATGTGTTTGAGCATGGCCCTACCATCCATTTAATAGACCAATTGCTTAATATGTGTTAGCATGTTAGTTATAGGATTAAATGGATGGATTTTTGGTAAAATATAATAGAGCTTATGTTTGTTTGCCTTCTGTGTATAAGATATTCCTTGAGGCATAATGTGTGGCGCGGCATCCCCATTTATTTATTCATTGCAGTAGATCCATTGTATTAGGATTTTTGGGAATGTAATGTATTGAATTATGTACCATTTTTTTTTTGAGGAATTATGTAAGGGGATGTGTTTTCGCGACACGCATTATGCTATGGAATTTTCTTATCATAGGCTCTAATATTTACCAAATGATTCCATATGGGAATCCGTGTGTTTATGTGGAGCATGTTATCGTTATTATTATTATAATACTGTGGGTAATATGCGTATTTGTTCGAAAAACGATTGGAAAATATTCTCCTAACCTACATAATTGGGAGATGATTATGAGCAATAGCAATATTTTTCGATTTCGATTTGTAGAGAGGGATAATGTTTTTCCAATCGGGTTTTCTGAATAAATAATGGATGTGTGTATAATAATGTCAACCCTTGCGCAATTCTTGAATGTAGTGATGGCAACCAAGAACCTAGCTGTTGAACTAAGTCAGGCTGACAAACTAGTTGGGACCAATTATGACATATGGCATAGGAAGATCACCTACCTCCTGAATGAAATAGATCTGATTGATACCTTGACCACCTCCATGGATGCCCCACAACTTCAGGATGGGGCACCAGTGGGAGAATTCCACCGTAGGCAAGAAACCTACCAGGCTTGGTTTAAGAAAGATCGTCGTGCGCGGTATACTATGTTGAACTGCATGCATGATGATCTCATTGGGGAGTATGAGAACTACCCAACTGCCAAGGAAATATGGGAACAGCTGAAAATTGCTTTTGGTGGTACATCTACTACTAGACTTAGGAGTCTGGTTCTGAAGTTCGAGATGTACAGAAAGGATCCCAAGCACTCGATGACTGAACATCTGAGGACGATGTCTAGTATGATTCGAGACCTTAAGGCTGCTGGGAATGATCTCACTGATGAGCAACAGGTGCAAGCTGTTATCCGTTCCCTGCCTGATTCATGGGTGCACATGAAACAAATCATGACGCATAATGAGAACATTAAGAACTTCCAGGATATCTCGCGTCATTGTGAGCTTGAAGCGGAGCGCCTAGAGGCGACCCGAGCTGCTACCCTTATCGCCCAGAGTGGCAAGCGCCAAGGAAATGTGCCTAGGCGCAATGGACAAGGGAAACAGTACAAGCAGGGTGGGGCAGGCAGAAATGCGCCTAAAGGGGCTGGCAATAATGCGCCTAAAGGGGCTGGCAACAAGAAATTCAAGCGCCGTGGCAAGCGTGGTGGGAAAAGAGATATGTCCAAAGTGAGGTGCTACAATTGTAACAAGATGGGTCACTTCGCCAGTGATTGCACTGAGCAGAAGCAGGTATCCTCTACACCTAAAACTCTCTCCATTTTTGTATGTTCTCATGTTCTAGTTGCTCATTCTCTCCCTGATTGGATTGAAGACACAGGAGCAACCAAGCATGTAGCGAGAGATCGAGTAGGGTGTGTAGATTATCACCGCGTTCCGTCTGGCACACATAGAATTTACATGGGAAACGGCACTAGTGAAGAAGCTCTTGGAGTTGGTTCTTATCAGCTTCATTTGCGCACGAGGCGCACTTTACTTCTACACGATGTGTTATATGTGCCTGGGATCCAGTATAATCTACTTTCTGTTTTAGCACTATTAGAGGATGGATATTCTTTTAATTTCAGTGGTCATGGTTTGGATATTCTTTTAGGAGGAATTGTTTTTGGACATGGTTTATTATCAAATAATTTTTATAAAGTTGATTTGAATGATTCTGTTTACTCTTTATCCTATACTGCTGATGCTAATAAGAATATAGATTCTGTAACTTGGCATGCTAGACTTGGACATATAGGATGCGATAGGATGACCAGATTAGCTCGAGCGGGCTTCTTAGGCCCACTCGCTAAAGTTGACCTGCCTGTATGTGAGCCTTGTTTGGCTGGAAAAGCATGTAGGAAGCCTTTTGGTAAGGCTAGAAGAGCTACTCAACCATTAGAATTAATTCACTCAGACATTTGCGGACCTATGAATGTTAAGGCACGTCATGGCGCCTCTTATTTCCTCACTTTTATTGATGATTACACGCGATATGGTTATGTCCATCTGATCGCTCATCGATATGAAGCTTTGGATTGTTTCAAACGCTTTGTAGCAGAGGTTGAGAATCAGACAGATAGGAGCTTGAAAGCTCTAAGGACAGATCGAGGACGCGAGTATCTTTCCAATCAATTTAAGGAATTATGCGAGGAAAAGGGGATACGCAGACAACTTACTATTCCTGATACCCCGCAGCAAAATGGCGTGGCGGAGAGAAGGAATAGAACACTTCTAGATATGGCTAGATCGATGATGGCGCAAGCTAATCTCCCTATATCCTTTTGGGGGGATGCGCTTATGACTGCTGCCTACATCTTAAATAGAGTGCCTTCTCAGTCAGTTTCCTCAACCCCTTATGAGCTGTGGCATGGCGAAAAGCCTAATTTGGAGCATTTGCGCCCTTGGGGTTCAGCTGGTTTTGTTCACAGTACCTCCCATAAGTATGGGAAATTAGGCCCTAGAGCTAGGAAACATATTTTTATCCGATATTCCAATAGCTCAAAAGGTTATGTAATGTATGGTGAACACCCTAATGGAGGAATGACTGAAATAGAGTCGCGCGATGTTGATTTCATAGAGAATGATTTTCCTAGCATAGGCGACACTAAAAGGGATATTGACCTTTATGAAATAGAGGAAAGTGAAGACATCTTACCATCTTCGAGCGAGGGTGGGGAATTAGTTCCTTATCCTGTAGTCGCTGAAGATAGTGGGAGTGGTCTTCAACCCAGTGGGAGTATCCCACAGGGTGTTTTGCAGGAAATTGTCCCGCAAAACCAAGAATCCCAAGTGCGCAGGAGTAAACGAGGAAATATTCCTCGTCGTCATTTTGAGATTGAGGGGGATATCTTCCTATGTGGTCCTAGAGAAGATGATGAGCCGGCTTCTTATATAGAAGCGCTTTCTTCTCATGCTAGAGATGAGTGGATAATTGCTATGCAGGATGAGATGAGCTCTATGGACAAGAATAAGGTCTGGGAGTTGGTTGATCTTCTGCCTGGGCGTAAGACCATTAGAAACAAGTGGGTCTTGAAAATTAAACGCAAGGCAGATGGTTCAATCGACAAGTATAAGGCACGCCTTGTTGCGAAAGGCTATACCCAACGTGAGGGTATTGATTATGAGGATACATTCTCCCCAGTGGTGAGGTTTGCATCTATTCGCCTTATCCTAGCTATTGTCGCACAGTTGGATTTGGAACTTTTCCAAATGGATGTTAAGACCGCATTTCTCAATGGAGAACTAGACGAAGAGATCTATATGGATCAACCCGTGGGTTTTGAGGTCAAGGGACTAGAGCGCAAAGTGTGCCGTCTCAAACGTTCCATTTATGGCCTCAAGCAATCGTCTAGGCAGTGGTATTTTAGGTTTCATGATTCTATTACCTCTGTGGGTTTTGAGATGATTGAACAAGACCATTGCGTATATCTGAAACGGTCAAATGGAAAAATCCTTATTCTTTCTTTGTATGTTGACGACATCCTTCTTGCTGGGAATGATATGGAGTCTATAGTCGCCACTAAGAAGTGGCTGTCCTCTACTTTTGAGATGAAGGACATGGGTGAAGCAAATTATGTGCTGGGAGTTAAGATTGTTAGAGATCGTTCTAAGAAGCTTCTCGGTTTGTCTCAAGAGACTTACATTAGGAAGATTCTTGAACGTTTTCGCATGCATAACTCCAAACCCATTGACACTCCAATGGAAAAGAACTGTGCCTTATCTTTAGACCATTGTCCTAAAACTGAAGAGGAAAAGAATCAGATGTCCACTACGCCATATGCATCTGCAATAGGAAGTCTGATGTACGCGATGATGTGCACGCGTCCAGATATCAGTCATGCAGTTGGTATTGTCAGCCGATTTCAAAGTGACCCTGGACGCGCTCATTGGGAAGCAGTGAAAAGAATCTTTCGATACCTACGTGGAACAGCCGACCTCGTCCTTTGTTACCAGGGTGGAGACTTGAGACTGAGGGGTTATAGTGATGCAGATTGGGCTGGTGAGAAGTTAGGGCGCAAGTCCACCTCGGGTTATGTTTTTATCCTTGGAGGTGGAGCTATTTCTTGGTGTAGCAAGAAACAAACTTGCGTAGCCCTTTCCACAATGGAGTCGGAGTACATAGCATGTTCAGCAGCTGTTCAGGAAGCAGTTTGGTTGAGGAGGTTCCTACAGAGTTTAGGCATTACAGCTCATGCAGAGGAAGCTGTGGTCGTATATTCAGATAGTACGTCAGCTCTAGCCTATGTGAAGGATCCCAAGTATCATGGTAGATCCAAACACATTGACATTAGATTTCACTTCATTCGAGATATGGTTGCGCGTCGGGAGGTTGTCCTGAGGCATATCTCCACTGGTAGCATGGTGGCTGATCCTTTGACTAAGCCTATCGCCAGAGATGTTTTCCTTTCTCACATCAGGAGTATGGGATTATGTAGGATTTGATATGTTTAGACAATTCAGTTGTAATTGACATTATTATTATTGAGATATGATATTTATTCCTTTCGTTTTAGTACATGGGTTGTTTATATCATTTGTACACACATCCTTGTAATGTCACCGGGCTTGAATCGACCCACTCACACGGGTGATTCACCTTGGCGCTGAGTTAGCGAGCAAGATGAGACATTTATATCTTTGGCGCCTAGTTGGCGAGCAAGATATACAGTTGCTATATATTATATGTCGCCTTAGATTTTGAGCTAAGATGAGATCTCTATTAGATCGATCATAGAGTTTTTCCACAAACTCTATGTAGCCCGCTTAATAGCCGAATGTGAGATTTCAGACAGGCGCTGAAAGAGCGACTGGGCTGGAAAACTCAGGTCAGGCGCTTGAGTAGCGACTGGACTAAGATTCGTATGGCGTTCTTTTGCTTTTACTTATAGTGACATGCTCATGTTTATGAGTTAAACGCCATAGCATACATTTCATACTGTATGTGCTTTATGTCGACCGATGGTAGGAGTGATGAATGGATCCCTGTTTCATCACTGTGTGAGCCACATGGATCGCTATGATCCAACTCTATACCCTTTTTGACCTGAGACTATGTCATGAAGAGGATGCTTGATGACGCTACTTTAGCGTGTTTTCCAAAGGCCAGGAAACAATTCGGTCTTATGGGGGCATGTCTAGGAAAGCGGTTGAGTTGAATTGAATTGGCAGGAGGGCTTAGGGAAGACGATTTGATACTACACCATGTTTTGTGACTCATTAGCTGCGCAGCGTCTATGTCGTATTTTGTTACGATATGAGACATGGGTACATTACATATGTGGGATACAGCACTGCTTTTATGTTTATACGAGGGATTAGAGAGTGCTTATTCGGTGTTTTATGAATTGTCTAGGGCATATGCGAGATACTTTCGAGTGATGCGTTCTTGTTAGTTTGGTGATACTTAACATTTACGCTCCTGTAGTTGTATGTTCTTCTCGTGAGGTCGCACGCTCCATTTCCTGTATGAGGAGATGAATATTGAGAGATAGAGAAATTATGGAGATAACTCACCCTACGTGGGCGAGTGGGAGATGTTAAAAAATATGGGTCATTGGGTTGTGACCCAAACCCATGGTCCGCCCACGTGTGGGTGCTGGACCCAGTGGTTAAGTCCCCTATTCCATGAGGTTTCCTAATTGCACTTGGAAACCAACTCTTGCTAGGGTTTGGACTGTGGAATAGGGGCACATATATATTGAATGTCTCTCTTAGTGATTGACACACACCACAACACAGAACACAGCAGCCTCCATTGTTCTCTCTCTAGTATTCTCTCTCTAGGATCACCATTGGCCTAGTGGACTTGGAAGCGTGGATTACGTGGGAGGACTCTAGTAGCGATCCCTACGGCTATCACGACATTGAGGAGCATACACGGAGGTCAGACTCGCCGTGGAGGAGCAGCCATTCGTGCAGCGACGACGTGGAGCTTGTAACAACAACCGACAAACATCCTCGGGTCTCTTCCGCTTAAGGTATGTCCTTGGACCCGTTATTGAGTGCTATATGCAGTAGATATAGCGAATTTACAATTAGCATTTTCTGTCATTCATATCCCCCCATAAAGGAGCCCTACACGCAGCACAACCACATGATATTGGACCATTCAACTAAACGGGAGAGAATCTGTTTCCCACTTCACTAGAAATGATGCTCAACATGACACTCATAGGTACTTCCTTCCTCCTTAGCTTTTGGCTCTACAATGAAATGCTGAAAATATGGTCTTGAAGTGACGATCGCAACCCTCCGATAGATGGATTCACTTTCTACTCGCATCATTTCCCTTGATGAGATGCTAAAAAAATCCCCGCGAAAGATTAAAAAAAGATGAGATGCTAAAATTGGGCATATTCCCTCCCCCCCTTTTTCCCCTTCTTTAATTTTTTTTTGGCTAATGATTCCAATTTATGATGATAAGATTCCACATGGCATGAGATTTATATGAGTCCGTAAATTGTTCACAAGTCCCTCAAGATTAAGAAAATTCTAACTTGTCCAAAGTTTTTTTGCCTAATTGACAGGGTAGCCGCCGCATTAATTCTCTATGAATAATTATTTTTCTAATACGGAGTAAAATTTTTGATTGGTTAGACCAACTACTAACTCATTCAAGCCAGAGGATTTGGGTAAACTATTTGGGGAATATGGCTCTACTCTTGTGACCAACAATAAATATATCATCACAATATGTTCATCAAAATGCTCATCTTTGTGCACTTGCATTTTGGGTCCACAGAGGCCCAAAAAATGCCAATTGAGATAAGTTGGAATCGGATAAAGGTGTGCAGGAAAGAGTGAGCCCAAATGTAAACCTCTTGTCTATTCCTATATATATAAATCTCTTACACTCTCAGATTTTAAAGGCGAGAGAGTAAGGAAGGGATCGGAGCTATTTTTTGCCTTACACCTGCCATTCCCCTTTTAATACCTTTAGCAGCATGCCCATTTTTGCACCCTTGTGCCAGCAGTGGGAGCCCAAGTCTGTATCCGTGCCCCTAAATGAAGATCAGGTAAAGGGAATTTTCAAAAAACATGATACCAACGGTGACCGTCTCCTCAGCAAGCAAGAGCTGAAGGAAGCCTTCAAAGAACTCGGGTCCATTATCCCCGGCTGGAGAGCTGGGCGTGGTCTCCACCATGCCGATGCTAATGGAGATGGACACATCAGCGAGAAGGAGTTGGATGTTCTTGTCAAGTACGCGCTCAATCATGGATATGGCGTTAATTAAGGAGATCTATTTTCTTAGTTAATTATGCTCTTATATATATATATAGCTGTACGTAGCTTTCCTAGCTAATCAAGAAACAAGCCAAGGTAAGTGATCCTTGGGCAGGGTGTGTTTCGGTTTACCATATAAAAGGGAAGTAGAACTTGTGTGGGACTGTGTGAGAGTTTGAAACTCCATGTAATAACAATAACTTTTTCTATATGGAGCGTATCTTGTCTTCCTAGCATGACCAAATTTTCATTTTGTGTTTTCCTTGGCCTGCAGGCCTTGTTCCTCTCTCTAATTAACTCTCAACAAAACGCAGGGCCCCATCAAAATCGATGGTGATCTCAATCATTTATCACCAATATGGTATATCCATGTAACAATCTAAAGCTTTCAGTAGGTGAGAGAGTCAATCTATTCCCATGCAGGGGATTAGACCACTCACGGGGGAATATTAAAACCTTTTGACATACATTGTTCTCACCAGGGGCGGAATCAAGAGTTATTTCCAATGAGAGCACCGTACTGTAATTATGTGAAATAGGAAATGAAAGCTTTGGAGCCTCTTTCTTTTTTTTAAAAAAAATTACTTTTTGATAATCATTTCTAAATGTAATACCAAAAAAAGGATTTTTCTTTTTTTATCGACTTATTATAAATTAACTATATATATGCTTCAAAATAACTACCATCTTCTTATTTTTGGTATTATGTCGGAAAATGATTATCAAATGATAATTTCCCCCAAAAAAAATTAATTTATTTGAGCCAGTGGGGGCACGTGCCCCCAATTCAAAGGCCCCCTAGCCTTGCTCCTCCAATATTGGTTCTCACTCGTTCTAACAGTCTGGAATTTAAAATGAGTTGGAACAAAATTAAACCATTTTATGGAGAAAATTCAAAATTAGACTAAATTAATATCGAGTAATTAATTTGAACATGGCTTGATGTGACCAACCTGCTAGTATTTCACCAGGCCCAGTTAACCTAGCTACCAGCGATCTCAAGTTCTAGTTGACATTTAACAAGGGATAATACCTTAGTATTTTTAATTTTCCTTCCATATATCTATTTTTTCTTCTTCATCCTTCTTCGGTGGCCAAATAATACTTTTTAATTTAAAGATTTTCATTACATATATCACATATGGGTGAGAATTCAAGTAAATGTGTTCGAGACTTCAAGCTAAGGTACGGTGGCCATTATGCTATAAATTTTGTAACCATCAAGCCAACTTAAAAACCCTTGTTTGCCGCCCACCTTTCCCAACCCAAGATCCTCCACCAGGTGGTCAAAAGACAGCGATAAGTAGTAGGGTAAGGCATGTCTCATGTTATCCATTTATAGAAAATACGTAATAAAGTTATCGCGTTATTGGTTTCAATTCGTATGCTTTATTTGTGGATTAATTTATTAATAATATGATTGTAATTATTTGAAAAATTGACTGCCAGTTTAGAATTTTTTTATTTTTATTTTTATTTTTGATGTGGAACCCTTGATCCTATCAAGCAAATCGTTTGTGGGATTAGTGTAAACCCCGTATACTTGTAACCTTCAACAAGTCACATGTATCAATTAAAGATCGAGATTGACTCGAAACCAAGACCCCGAAGTATTACACCCCAAAAGCTTGCCAACTGAACTACTTTAGCAAGTTGGTATTCTACCAAGTAACAAACTACAAACGCATCTTCATATCAATGTACAAATTGGACCATCTCACGAAAGGGATCGACTTGGCTTTCCATGATCCGGGGCATTTGTCATTCCAAAAAGTTGAGAATTATTTGACGAGAAAAGATGCTCGGTTGGTCCAAATTATGCTTTCATTCCTCCTCATCTTAGGGCTCCAAAAAATATATATATATATATATATATATATATATATATATATATATATATATATATATATATATATATAAACAAACAAACAAAATAGAAAAAAAAAAAATTTGTTACGATCCCAATCCTACAATACATGGACTCACCTTCTATCTACTTATCCACGTTTCATTAAGGATGACTGTCCACATCAATGATGGATCTTCATCCAAACCAAATGTATTAATATGCTTTGATTAGATGCTAGAAATGTGCATATTTTTCTTTCTACTTTTGACCAATATTTCTGGTCCCAATTTGTGGTAAAAGTAGGACCAATCAGTGAAGAGTGAAGACACGACCTGGGTGGTGCAATGGTGCCAAGTGCCAACATCAATATCTTTAAGGGATCCATCTTCTTATCGATTCACATGGTGGTCCGTATACTAATGAGGTGTCAACTACTACACTTGTCAGGGTCGGCCCAGGCCTAATTCTGCAGATTGGGCTTGGCCCCTTTGGCACGCTAGTTGGGTTTCCTCAAATCTGGATGTTGCCCTCTCACATATGAAACATCCATCAAAAATTAGATTTGACTTTTGGAATAACACAAAGGTGTTAAGTACAGGAAGAGGAGAGCTCTATATAAATATTCTACACCTCTCAACTGATTTAAGGCAAGAGAGTCAGTGAGTTATTTTTGGCCTTATACCGACCAATTCCAAGTTCCTCTAAAAAAAGATACAAAAACATGCCTCATTTTTCGCCCAATTCCAACGTCTTTGCGCATATTTTCCCAGCTGGAGAGCTAGCCGTGGCCTCCAGCCGGGAAAGAAACAAAAACGAGGAGGAGTTGAATGATCTTGTGAAATACGCGGTCCAATTTGGATATTTTATTAAGTAATTAAACCTTCTTATGCACTTATATTTCTATAGATAATCTTTAAGGATGCATGCATTTATACAATACTAGATATAGCACACGTGCGTTGCACGTGAATATTCTTAAATAAAAAATAATAAATACATAAATACTTTATATTTTTTCATAAAAGATAAAGTTTAAAATTCAAAAGTACATTTTTTTTTTTTTTGATAATCAAAATTGTCAACGAAAGATTAAAAACTCTTTAAATATACATTCATAATTTTTTTTTCTTCATAAAATGGAATATTTGAAGAGTTTATATTTATATGTATTATCATGCAACTTATTAATAGTTGCTTTAGGAAAAAGAATTTGAATAAGAATCTAACTTTAATTTGTTAAGAGTTTGAGTTAAAATCTAACTTTCATTTGTTACCAAATGATAATAATGCTTATTATGTGTTTCAATTAAAGGAAGGGTAGATATGTATTTTTTTTAAAAAAATAAGGGTCTATTGGTCATTCAAAAGTTTTTCTGAGATTCAGTCTTTTATAGGTAATATAAATATATATATATATATAGGGACAGGATTCAGGGACACAAAGAAAAACACAAATTTTGACACAAAACTAGAGTCCTTGGATTTAAAAAGATCCAAAGGTGGAGATTTGTGCTGAAATGGGTGTCACTTAAGTGTGTGATGAGGTGGAGCTGACATGGCACAATTAAAAATAAAAATAAAAATAATAAAAAGAAATTATGCCCTCTCCACAAAAGGCAAAACCTAATCTCTTTAACTCTCGTTCATATTCCCAAGGTATATTGAACAACAAAGGCAGACAGCGACGACATCGACGCTGACAACGATGACAAAGGCTAGACGACGGCAAAGGAGTCGTTGATGACGGCGACGCAACTGTTTCTCCTTGCCTTCCTCTCACCAAACCCTAGCTTTAGATTCAAATATATGTAGGAGGTGAGACGACGACGACAACGGCGTACCTCTATCTCTTCTTCTAGTTCAAATTTATGAAGTGGAACGTCACAAAGATGAGGATGATGGCAAGACAACGGATACTCTTAGAGTAGAAGAACCAATCTTTGATGGAACTGTTTCAGGTGTATTGCGTATTGTTATGAAAATAATTTTTTTTTAGAATTTGATCTATTTTTTCTCTTGTATTTCCTCACATTTATTCACTATAACCATATCAAAAAATTAATTGTTCGCAGTAATATGGATTCTTTCCTCGTCTTTTGGTGTTTTTTCATTTTTTTCTCTTTAAAATGTTAATTGAGTGGTTCATCTCCATCGTTGTATTTTTTTCCCTGTTTCTTAGTTGCTTTCCTTCTCCTTAGTGGTAGAGATTGTAGAAACTTTGCATTTTGATAATTTAAAAAGAAAAAAAAAATCAATTTTAAGTCTTTGAACTAATGATTACTTTTACAAATTATTTGAAAATTTTAATTTTTTTTAGTTGATATGAAAAAAAAAAAAAAAAAAACCATATGGAAGAGAATACGTGATTTCAGCTTGAAATTTGATTTTAGCTTTGGCTTTTTTTGTTTTTAAATAAATAAATAAATATTGTGCCATGTCAGCTCCACCTCATCAATCACTTAAGTGACACCCATGTCAGCACAAATCTCCACCCTTGGATCTCTTTAAATCCAAGGGCTTAAGTTTTGTGTCAAAATTTGTGTTTTGCTTTGTGTCCTGGATCCTATCCCATATATATATAACTATAGCACACGTGCGTTCAATTTGCTTGAAGAAAAGTTTTTTAGAAAAATCAACATAAAAATAATTTATTTGTAAAATGTCTTTAGCATAAAATTTTGTTATATTTTGGTCTTTGAATCATTAATATCAATGCATGAAGAATAAATAAAAATACAAAAATATGTATCATGACCACCTAGCAAATCAAATATAAAAAATTTGTGTATATATGTGCAAGTGCGGTGCAAGAAAAAAAAACAAAAATATATATATGTTGGCCTAAATGGCTTAATCCCCGAGGTTTTGATGATAACAATACATAAGAAGATGTTTAAAGGACTAATGAGCATTTAAGTGATGAATCTAGACAGGTATCAAAGCCGCTAAATGGTTCAAAGCAGCAAGGATCAAAATGCACAAAGCAAAGCAAAGCAAAGATGTTAAGAAAGCAATGGATCCATCAATTGTTCAAAAGCAATCAAGTTTTATCAAGTCAATTTGTGACAACGCTAGGAAAATCTTGTAAGATTGCTTTCAATCCTTGCTCACCAGTTGGAAGGGCTTAAAAAAATTACAAATTCAATGACCTTAAAGACTTAAAAATGACGAACTGTTCAAAAGGAAAGAAAGTTGTATTTTGTCTGAAATCAGGGATTTTCAGACGGCTGAAACAATGTTTCAGCCGGCTGAAAATGAGGTTTCAGCAGGCTGAACCTCTTTCAGCAGGCTGAAAAAGTGAACTCCTAAAGAACACCCTCTCTGTATTTTTCAGACGGCTCTTTGAGCCGGCTGAAATTCAGTTTGAGCCGGCTGAAAGTTTGATCAGACGGCTGAAGGAGCAGGCTTGCTCACATGCCAAATGTTAACCTCTCTGAAATTTTCAGCAGCCTTAATCAGACGGCTGAAATGACACTTCAGACGGCTGAAAGTCAGGTTTAAGACGACTGAGAAATATGAACTTGTGTTCCTCTTTTACACCCTCTCTGGAATATTCAGTAGCCTCACTCAGACGGCTGAAAAGGATGTTTCAGACGGCTGAAAGATTTTTCAGCCGGCTGAAAACCTCGGGAAAATTATAACGGCTAGTTTTTTAACGGATATTTGAAGCATTTATTGCCCACCAAACTTCTTTTCCCGGCATTTATTGTTCCAGAACGGCTAGTATGGACCCCTTGAGTATAAATACAAGGCTTGAGCTCATTTATGAGCATTCATTGAGCAAAAACAAGAAAATCAATTACAAGCCCTAATTCCTCTTGTGAGCATTCATTGAAATCAATCAATAGCTGAAGTGTGCTTTCATTTTGCTGTGTATTTACTCTTTGAGAGAGTCTTCTTTGTACACAAAATCATCTCCAAATACTTTGTATCAAAAGGGTTGTGAATACCCTCACTTGTAAGCACTTGAGAAGAGTGCATTTGGCTAAGTGTTGGTGAAGAACACTCAAGTTGTAAAGGTTTGCTGCTCCACCTTGAAGGAGAGTGATAGTGGATTGGTGAATCCTCAAGCGCACTCTTGAGGCGAGGACGTAGGCGGGAGGCCGAACCTCGTTATATCGTTTGCATTCTTCTTCCCTTAATCTCTTTATTATTGCATTGTCTTACATTTAATTTTGCTTGCAATAATCTGAGTTTAGTTTGCTATAATATTTTTTAATTGGCCTATAACCCTATTCACCCCCCCTCTAGGGTTATTCACTTGGGACTACAATTGGTATCAGAGCCCAACCTCTAGCATTTGACATATTTGTCTTGCAAGGAACGATATGACCAACTATAGTGGTAACGGATTCTCCGAAGGACAATCGTCCAATAGACCACCACTTTTCAATGGAGATGCATCTCTCTACAATTTTTGGAAAATTAGAATGCAAATCTTTATTCAATCCACTAGCTATGAGCTGTGGAACATTACTTCTAAGGGTCCTTTAATCCCTACTAAAGTGGTAGATGGAGTTACACTTCCTAAAGTACCACAAGAATACACCACAGCTGATCACAAGTCCCTAGAACTTAATTCCAAAGCCATTGGGCTGTTATATTGTGCTCTAACTAATGATGAGTTTAGCAAAATCTCTAGGTGCACTAGTGCCAAAGAGATATGGGATACATTGGAGGTTACCTATGAAGGAACATCTCAAGTAAAAGAAGCTAAAATTAACATGCTTGTTTGTGAATATGAAATGTTCAAAATGAAAAAAGATGAATCTATTAGAGATATGTTTGCTAGATTTAATGCTATTATCAATCCCTTGAGTTCTCTTGGAAAAACTTACACTAACTCCGAATTGGTGAGAAAAATTCTTAGGAGCTTGCCTAAGCAATGGGATGTCCTCACCACAACTCTACTTCAATCAAAGGAGCTATCATCAATGACCTTGAGTGATCTTGATGGCAACTTAGTCACACAAGAACTCGCATTCAAAGCTCGTGAAATTGATGAAGGAAAGACTTCCAAGAGTATGGCTCTCAAAGCCTCACAAGATGAAGAAGAAACACCAAGTGAAGAATGTGAAAATGAGGAAGATGAAGACATTGCTTTCATTTCTCACAAGCTCAAAAGGTTCTTTTCTAGAAGAAATCAAGGAAGGAGATTCAACAAGGGAGACTCCTCCAAAAGAATTCCAAATAGAGGAGAGACTTCAAATAGAGAACCTCAAGTGTGTTTTGAATGTAAGAAGCCCGGGCATATCAAGATAAATTGCCCCCAACTCAACAACAACTACAACAAGACGAGCCACAACAACAACAACTTCAAGGACAATAGAAAATTCAAGAAGAAGGCTTTCACCGTCACTTGGGACGATGAAGCAAATAGTGATGAAGAAGATGAGGAGGCTTCATGCGATCAAGAAGTTGCAAACTTTTGTCTCATGGCAAACGAAGATGAGGTAATCGAACCTAACTCTATTGATTATCCTATAGAAGAACCTCCTACTTATGAAGAACTACAAGATGCTCTTGAAGATACTTTTCTTGAATTAAAAAGATTTTCTCACAAAAATAATGACTTGAAAAAGAATATCTCATCTCTTCAAGAAGAATTAATTACTTTGAAAAAATGAGAACTTAGAGTTAAAAAGAAAGATAGACTCACCCCCTACCATCTCTCAATCTAATCTTGAAAGTGAAAACACTTCATTGAAAGAAAAGATTGAAGACTTGACTAATACCTTGGCCAAGTTTACCAATGGAAGGGATAACTTGGATAAGATATTAACTAGTCAAAGATGGTGCTTTAACAAGGCCGGAATTGGTTATCAAGAAAATGTTAAACAAAAATCCTACATTAACTTCTTCCCTAAACCCAAGGTTCCTAGCACACCTAAAATCTCATGTACTTATTGTAATAAGGAAGGACACAATGCTTATACTTGTAACATAAGAAGAAGACCAAAAAGATTCACCAAGAAGGTGTGGGTGATTAAGGGAACCTCACCTCCTATGGCTAACCCCTATGGACCCAAGAAAGTATGGGTACCAAAGAAAGCTACTTGAACTTGTGTAGGTATGCTTGAAGTCCTCAAGCAATGAGAAATGGTTTCTTGATAGCGGTTGCTCAAGGCATATGACGGGTGATAGATCAAAGTTCGTCTCTTTGAAGCCCAAGGATGGCGGCTTCGTGACATTTGGAGACAATGCCAAGGGTAAGATAATTGGCATTGGAAAGGTTGGTAAGAATTCCTCACTTTGTGTTGAAAATGTTTTGTTAGTTGATGGCTTAAAGCATAATCTCCTTAGCATTAGTCAACTATGTGATAAAGGCTATAGAGTTACTTTTAAATCAAATAAATGCATAATTGAGGATGATGGTAAGACCCTATTCGTTGCATATAGGATTGGTAACATCTATGCTATAGAGTTTGAAGAAATCGCATTACAAAATGTACATTGCTTCTCCGCTTTAAATGAAAATCATTGGTTATGGCATAGAAGGCTTGGACATGCTAGCATGGATTTGATTTCAAAACTTTCTAGGCATGAACTAGTTAGAGGATTACCAAAAGCAAAGTTTTCAAAAGATGGTGTTTGTAGTGCATGCCAATTTGGAAAACAAACCAAGTCTTCTTTTAAAACAAAATCTCATATTTCAACTACTAGACCTTTGCAACTCATTCATATGGACTTATTTGGACCCATTGCTATTGCAAGTCTTGGAGGGAAGCATTATGCATTTGTGATTATTGATGACTACTCTAGATATACATGGGTGTTCTTCCTTGCACATAAAGATGAGACTCATGCTACATTTATTGCATATTGTAGAAGAGTCCAAAATGAGAAAGGCTATACCATTACACATGTTAGGAGTGATAGGGGGAGCGAATTTGTCAATAAAGATATTGAACAATATTGTAACGAAAATGGTTTTGATCATAATTTCTCCGCTCCTAGAACTCCTCAACAAAATGGTGTGGTTGAAAGAAAGAATAGAACTCTTGAAGAAATGTCTAGAACCATGCTTAATGAACATTCCTTGCCTCAATACTTTTGGGCCGAAGCCGTTAACACCGCATGCTATGTTATGAATCGAGTACTATTAAGATCTAAACTTGGTAAAACTCCCTATGAATTATGGAATGATAAGAAGCCTAATATATGTTACTTTAGAGTTTTTGGTTGTAAATGCTTTATATTAAATGATAGAGATAAACTTTCTAAATTTGACTCTAAATCCGATGAAGGTGTGTTTCTTGGTTATTCTATGAAGAGCAAAGCATATAGGGTGTTTAATAAGAGAACTTTAACCGTTCAAGAATCAATGCATGTTGTATTTGATGAAACTAACCCACTTGCTCCCAAGAGAAATATGGATGATGATGATGATATAGGTACAAGCTTGCAAGAACAAGTTGAGAACTTGAATCTTAATGACAAGCAAGACCCACAAGGCAAAGACAAAGAGAAGGAAGAAGATGAAGTCATTGAAATCAAGAAACCGGAAGAAGAAGTAGAAATTGAAGACACTCCACTTCATCCGGATGTCACCAAGACTTGGAAATTTGTGAGGAATCATCCTAAGGATCAAATCCTAGGTGAACCCTCACGTGGGGTAAGAACTCGTTCTTCCATGAGAAACATATGTGATCATCTTGCATTTTTATCTCAAATTGAACCTAAGAACATAAATGAAGCTGAAAGTGATGAATCTTGGATACTAGCTATGCAAGAAGAGCTTAACCAATTTGAAAGGAACAAGGTTTGGACCTTAGTTCCTAGACCACATGACCATGGTGTAATAGGCACCAAGTGGGTATATAGAAACAAGAAGGATGAATCGGGCACCATTGTAAGAAACAAGGCACGTCTAGTTGCCCAAGGTTTCAATCAACAAGAAGGCATTGATTATGATGAAACATATGCACCGGTTGCTAGACTTGAAGCCATTAGGATGTTACTTGCATTTGCATGTCATAAAGATTTCAAATTATTTCAAATGGATGTCAAGAGTGCTTTTTTAAATGGTTTTATTGAAGAGGAAGTTTATGTTGAACAACCTCCCGGTTTTGAAAGTCATGAATTTCCAAACCACGTATTTAAATTATCAAAAGCTTTGTATGGGTTGAAACAAGCTCCTAGAGCTTGGTATGAGAGACTTAGTGGTTTCCTAATCAAAAACGGTTTCAAAAGAGGAAAACTTGACACCACACTTTTTATCAAAACCATTGATAAGGACATGCTTATTATTCAAATATATGTTGATGACATTATTTTTGGTTCTACTAATGTAAGTTTATGTGAGGATTTTGCTAAAGTCATGCAAGAAGAATTTGAAATGAGCATGATGGGCGAACTCAATTTCTTCCTTGGATTACAAATCAAGCAAACAAAGGAAGGAACCTTCTTAAATCAATCCAAATATGTCAAAGATTTAATCAAGAAGTATGGATTGGAAGATGGAAGGAATTTCGCCACACCAATGAGCACCTCCATCAAACTCGAGAAAGATGAGAAAGGTAAATGCGTGGATCAAAAGAAATACCGAGGTATGATTGGTAGTTTACTTTATCTCACCGCTAGTAGACCGGATATTATGTATAGTGTATGTTTGTGTGCTAGATATCAATCATATGCTAAAGAATCTCACATGTTTGCCGTTAAACGCATATTTAAATATCTTAGTGGCACTATTAATCTTGGCATATGGTATCCTAAATTCACATCATTTGACATGCTTAGTTACTCCGATGCGGACTTTGCCGGATGCAAAGATGGTCGCAAAAGCACAAGTGGGACTTGTCATTTTCTTGGACATTCCCTAGTTTCTTGGTTTAGCAAGAAACAAACTTCGGTTGCTCTTTCCACAGCCGAGGCCGAGTATTTGGCGGCCGGAAGTTGTTGTGCACAAGTATTGTACATGAAACAACAACTTGAGGACTTTGGACTTCATTATGATCATATTCCCATAAAATGTGATAATACAAGTGCAATTAATCTTACTAAGAATCCTATTCAGCACTCACGAACCAAACATATTGAAATAAGACATCACTTTATAAGAGATCATGTTCAAAAAGGGGATGTTGAAATTGAATTTGTCGGTACCGAACATCAATTGGCGGATATTTTTACAAAACCACTTCAAGAGGATAGGTTTAATTTCATTAAACGTGAACTTGGGATGTGTTTAAGTGATGAAACTTGATAACATGTTCATTATAATGATTTTCTGCACCCTAAATTTTTTTTTGTCTGATATTTTCAGACGGCTGAAGGAACTTTCAGCCGGCTGAAAATTCTTTCAGACGGCTGACTCATTCAGTCAGACGGCTGAACATCCTGGATCTGAAACATTTTTCTTGGTGCTCTTTGACTTTTTCAGACGGCTTGCTTCAGCCGGCTGAAAAAAGGTAGAAGACGACTGAAAGAAACCTTTCAGACGGCTGACTGGCTTCGTCAGACGGCTGAAAGAGGGTCCCTTGGATTTCCAAAATTTAGGGTTATCTGGTTTTCTCGGACGGCTGTTTCAGCCGGCTTAAATATATCCAAGCCGACCGAAATTGGTATTTCAGACGGCTGATCAAATTTTCAGCCGGCTGAAATTGTCGGGGTATATATATTTTTTTAAACCCTAAACAGTGGTTTTTCAAATTCCTTCGCGGCTTTTACTGTTCCTCTCTCTCTCTCCTCCTCTCTCCAAACCCTAATCCAAAACCCTAAAATGGTGAACCTTAAGAAGGCTAACCCCTCTCATATCGAAGCCGGAGAATCATCCCAACCACCCAAGAAGAAGCTCCGAAAGAGCTCCGCCGCCGGCACGCAACGCCATCGTTCCCAGCACTCGTCGAAGCCACCTAGAGTCGCAGAACCTCCAGTTCCTCGACGCTCTCGCCATCAACAGCCACCTCCAACACAACAGTTGCCTCCTCCTCCTCCTCCGCCGGTACATCCACCACCACAGCCACGGCCTCGCCCCGGAGACCCAGACTACGACTCCGGCCATGAACCCTCAGATGGGGAACCCTCCATTCCGCCTATTGAGCCACCCCAGTACCTCACTCCGGAGCACGGCATCCTATTTGCCCAGAAGTTCTACAGTAAAAAGGTCATTTATCCCAAAATTGTCGACCCCGGATTTCTGAATCAACACCACTTTCGCGTTTGTGCTCTATTGGAAGCAGTGGGATTGCTCGAATTCTGCACGCTCTCTCGCCCTTGCTACAGTACCACTGTTCGAGTCTTCTACACTCACTTTGCTATGCCTACTATCGGCCGCGCCACATCCTATCTCAAGGGCACGCATATGGTTCTCACTGACAAGCTCCTGAATGACCTCTACCACTCCCCTTCTGATGGTGCTATCATAGCCGAGACTCACACGTGGCCTCGCATTGAAGGTTTCCATCATGTCGACGCACTCAAACTCATCCTTGGTCGTGACGACATCACAGAACCTTTCAAACCCCAGCTGAAAGATTTTAGCCTTGAGTGCAATCTACTTCACAAGATTTTATTTTACAACATCTTGCCTCGAGGTGGTGGGAAGGATCACGTGACTTATACGGACATTGGCCTCTTATGGTGCATTCTTACTGGGCGGTCAATCAATCTCGGGCACCTCATGCTATATCATATGAAATTATGCGTGGACAAGACCAAGCATGAGTCCAAAGGGTCGAAGGCCGCAAAGGACACCGAAGGACGGAGCATTCTACCATATGGAGCAGCTCTCTCCGTTCTCTTTGAGCATTTTGGGATTCCTCCTACCACCGGCGATGTTTTCCACCCGACCTTTCGCAACAAGATCAACGCCTCCTTTTTGGGTTGGATGAACTACACCCTTGTGGATGGAGTTTGGCTTAAGAAGGGTGCCATTCCTGCTGACGTCGACGCCGAGGATGATACCGAGCTGCAGGATCTCCATGCTGGACAGGACCTCCCCATTCCTCCTCCCCCACCCACCACTACAGTACCCTCATCCTCCACTATCCCTCCTCCTCCCCATACTCCACCTACTCCCATTCCTCCTACCCATTCTACTCCTCCGTCCTCTGTTCGTGACATGTTTCTCGCCCTATCCCAGCAGATGACGGATTTGACGCGCTACGTCTCCACCAAAATGGAGGCTATGCATGATCGGATGGACGAGATGGCGTGTGAGATCAAGGACGTCAAGGACTGCCAAGCTCAGCTCACCCAGCAGCTTCGTGCCTCCCTTCCCGCCTTTCCCTTGTGATTTTTTTTTGATCGATGACAAAGGGGGAGAATTATTTTGATAGATGTTTTTGTTTATAGATATATGGATGTATGAAAATCTTGATAGATGGAAATTCTGTGTACTTTTTGGAAATCCTTGATGTATTACAACATGATTATGAAATGAATTTTTGAATGAATTTTTGAATCTTGATTATAAATTTCTTTTACATGTGCGCTTACACTTGGATAAAATACATCTTAAATATTTCTAATGTTATATCTATATGATGCATAATGATAGGGGGAGAATTTTTGTTCTTAAAGTTGTGCATTTTACCCCATTAAAACATCTATGGATTGTCATCATCAAAAAGGGGGAGATTGTTGGCCTAAATGGCTTAATCCCCGAGGTTTTGATGATAACAATACATAAGAAGATGTTTAAAGGACTAATGAGCATTTAAGTGATGAATCTAGACAGGTATCAAAGCCGCTAAATGGTTCAAAGCAGCAAGGATCAAAATGCACAAAGCAAAGCAAAGCAAAGATGTTAAGAAAGCAATGGATCCATCAATTGTTCAAAAGCAATCAAGTTTTATCAAGTCAATTTGTGACAACGCTAGGAAAATCTTGTAAGATTGCTTTCAATCCTTGCTCACCAGTTGGAAGGGCTTAAAAAAATTACAAATTCAATGACCTTAAAGACTTAAAAATGACGAACTGTTCAAAAGGAAAGAAAGTTGTATTTTGTCTGAAATCAGGGATTTTCAGACGGCTGAAACAATGTTTCAGCCGGCTGAAAATGAGGTTTCAGCAGGCTGAACCTCTTTCAGCAGGCTGAAAAAGTGAACTCCTAAAGAACACCCTCTCTGTATTTTTCAGACGGCTCTTTGAGCCGGCTGAAATTCAGTTTGAGCCGGCTGAAAGTTTGATCAGACGGCTGAAGGAGCAGGCTTGCTCACATGCCAAATGTTAACCTCTCTGAAATTTTCAGCAGCCTTAATCAGACGGCTGAAATGACACTTCAGACGGCTGAAAGTCAGGTTTAAGACGGCTGAGAAATATGAACTTGTGTTCCTCTTTTACACCCTCTCTGGAATATTCAGTAGCCTCACTCAGACGGCTGAAAAGGATGTTTCAGACGGCTGAAAGATTTTTCAGCCGGCTGAAAACCTCGGGAAAATTATAACGGCTAGTTTTTTAACGGATATTTGAAACATTTATTGCCCACCAAACTTCTTTTCCCGGCATTTATTGTTCCAGAACGGCTAGTATGGACCCCTTGAGTATAAATACAAGGCTTGAGCTCATTTATGAGCATTCATTGAGCAAAAACAAGAAAATCAATTACAAGCCCTAATTCCTCTTGTGAGCATTCATTGAAATCAATCAATAGCTGAAGTGTGCTTTCATTTTGCTGTGTATTTACTCTTTGAGAGAGTCTTCTTTGTACACAAAATCATCTCCAAATACTTTGTATCAAAAGGGTTGTGAATACCCTCACTTGTAAGCACTTGAGAAGAGTGCATTTGGCTAAGTGTTGGTGAAGAACACTCAAGTTGTAAAGGTTTGCTGCTCCACCTTGAAGGAGAGTGATAGTGGATTGGTAAATCCTTAAGCGCGCTCTTGAGGCGAGGACGTAGGCGGGAGGCCGAACCTCGTTATATCGTTTGCATTCTTCTTCCCTTAATCTCTTTATTATTGCATTGTCTTACATTTAATTTTGCTTGCAATAATCTGAGTTTAGTTTGCTATAATTTTTTTTAATTGGCCTATAACCCTATTCACCCCCCCTCTAGGGTTATTCACTTGGGACTACAATATATATATATATATATATATCTATTATTATTATTATTATTATTATTTTCTTTGGAGGGGTTACATTGGAGGGGATTTAAACCTTAGGCAATCTTTATAGCTTTTTTCTTTGGCTAATTGAAATCTTCAAACATGGTTTTAAATTGACCTTTATTTCTTTATTTCTTTTTTCTTTTTTCTTTTTTTTTTTCCGTTGAAATCTTCAGGAAAGAAATATTTTAGTAAAGTGAAGAGAAATTACACCTTAAGAATAAGGAGTACCTGAT
This sequence comes from Liquidambar formosana, assembly GCA_039720395.1. NCBI lineage: Eukaryota > Viridiplantae > Streptophyta > Magnoliopsida > Saxifragales > Altingiaceae > Liquidambar > Liquidambar formosana. The sequence continues at coordinate 27,682,716 of CM077833.1, forward strand.
GCACTTTATACCAAAAAACGTTAATTACACGTTAAGCAACCTCAACTGAAGGAAATTATTATTATTTTTAAAAAATAAAAATAAAAAGATTACGTATTGGTTCCATGCCATACCTCTATAATATATGATCCAACTACATGTTGCTTAATTTAGACACTTTTGAGGCGGAATTTGGTCAACTTGCCTTGCTCATCTTCAAGAACTTGGTAGCCAAAAATCCTACAATATATCTTCACTTGGCAATTAAGTCACACACAATGTAGGCATGTTAGAGTTTTAAGCTGAGTGTCTGTTTTTATTTGGTTTAAGATTTTAATGTGTTTTTATTTTTTTATATTTTTTATATTTGTTTTAGGATTCTATTATTTAGTTAAAAATAAATATTAGACACGTGTGGATCATCTTTATATCAAACCCACATGTAGGCCACTTTATCTCATACCAATAGTAAGAATATATATATATATATAATTTTAAATAAAAGCATAATCTTTTAGAGTTAGTTATTGTGTTATTATTACGGTGTTAATTATTATTATTATTATTTTTTTTACAACAATAGGGTGAAATAATTTATTAGAGCATAAATCAGTAACCTTTACTTTATAGTCTTTACTCTTTACCCATTTTATACTTAATTCATGCTCATAATTTGAACCATTTTTTTTTTTTAATGGTGTATGTGGCATGCATCTGCAACTTTTTTATTAAATTTCAGAAAAAAAAAATGTAATAACAATAATAATAATAACAAAGGATGCATACTTGATGATGTAGCGGTAAGATGAGGGTTAAGGTTAGGGAAGCACAAGATCTAAAAAACACAAAAAATAAAAATATATAAGGAAAATAACGCAACCATCGTAGGATAGATATTCTGGCCATGAGATTATCTTGAGATTAAGTGACAATGAATTTCAAAACTTAAACTCCTATTAGAAATTTTTTCTCATGTGCTCCAAACTTACACGGGCAAAACCATTTAATATGGACTTGATTATATACTTGTTTCCCCCACTATGTGATGTCCTCCTTACCACTTACCATTGAATGTGTTTGAGGGGCCGCAAGCCCGCGAGATGTGGTTTTCAATTTTTCAAGAATTTCTTATAACTATTTATCGTGGCTATGTTTTTTATTTCTTATATCAATATCATGGTCTTGGCCGCAAAATAGGAAACCCTATGCGGGGTTTACAATGGAGATCGAAAAGCGCAAACCTTAAACCCTAGATTTTGAGAGAGAAAAGTGGGTGGGGACTATTAACAGAGATGATGGACATTGGTGTCGGTTTAGGGTTTGTTGAGAGAGTGAAAATATTAATGTTTTAAAGGTTTTCCAATACAACATTAGTGAATATATATATATATATATATATATATATATATATATATATAAGGAGGTTTTATTATACAACAAAAAGGTATTATTGTCTTTAAGATTTCTAATGAGGGTAATTAAGTGAATCAAAAGTTTTTCTTTTTAAGAGACTTTGATAGGTAGTATAGATATACGAATTATAATTTCCGTTTCCTTAGAATTCCTATTTGGGTTTGGTTTTATTTAATTATTATACGAATTATAGTTTCCTTATAATTCTTGTTAAGGTATGTGTTTTATATTGTTATATACCTATATATCAAGAAAGGTAGTTATGCATTTAAAAATTAAAATAAGGGTATATTAGTCAATCAAAAGTTTTTCTCACATTCATTTTTTTATAGGTAGTATTGATATAGATATATGTATGTGTCATGTACTAGAAAGATGCAGCTTTCCGATCTAATGGAGAAACAAGAGTAACTGATACTTTTGTGTTATGTACCATACACAGGGACAGCAGAACTTGTGTTTGTGAGTTGAAACTTGAAACCATATGACAAGAACTTTTATATGTCTTGTTTACTGAGCATGGCCAAATTTTTATTTTTGTGTTTTCCTTACTCTTGCACTTCTTTCCAATGAGTCCAAACAAATTCTTCTTTAGAATTAGTACTAATTTTCATCCAAATTTTCATAAATTCCTCCAATTTTGGATAGTTATGTACGGAGTAAGTGTATAAGGGGATCCGAAGAAAAAAAAAAAAAAAACTCACCCTCATGATGAGTAGGCCCAATGTGATGGGATTAGGCCTATTATGTAAAGAACAAAAATAAACTCACAAGCAAAACATTTCAATAATACTCTGATATGCTATTAAGTTTTCAACCTAAAAGTCTAAAGTAGTATAAATTATTAGATGAATGATTCAAACAGCTTACCTTATAAAATATAAAAATTTTGAGTGTATCGGACAAGTGCACCAGTTGTGTTTAATGAGATGATGTGTCAATGATATTATTGTAAATAATGCAAAAACTGAACCATTTTCTCTTCCAAAAAGTTAAAACTACTTAGGCTATGTTTGTTATGGGTGAATGAGGGAGGGAATGGAATGGTGATTCCATTTTCCAAAAAATAGTGAGTGTTTAGTTGCATAAAGGAATGGAATGACTATTACCACCAATGAGGGAATAGCCATTCCTTCTCAAATCAAAAGGAATGGTTATTCTGAAGGAATGGTTATTCCTACTTTTGAATGAGTAAAAATCATTAAAAATGGGTCCCGCATATGCTTTTTTATTCCATTCCCACCATTTACCAAACATTAGGATGGAATGTTCATTCCTATTCCCACTCTTACTTCATTCCATTCCCTCAAACCAAATGCAACCTTATACCAATAAACTAAACTACTACATATAACCCGTATGTGTAGCATTGCTCTATAAAATAATCTCATATATATATATATATCTATATATATATATATATATATATATATATATATATATATGGAGTAAAAGGGTTTTTTTTTATTTTTTTTTATTTTTAGTGAAAGGATCAAAACTTAAACTTAGAACCACGACCAACAAGTTGGGGTGAAATGCCATGACACTACAACTTACGCAATTGACCAATTGTTTCAAAGAAACATCAGATATCTCATACCAAATATATCACTATATTCCTTGTGGTTTTGGTCTCTCATACCAAAAACCCATGGGATGGGAATATTAGTTGCAAGAGTTACCAACATACCTTTTATTATTTTTTTCTTCTTTAAAAAGGTGGAGGAATAAAGAAAGAGAACAATTGCACGGCCTCCAGCAATCACCGTGAATTAGCAGGCAGTCTTACTATTCACCACAGTAAATTTTGAAATTAAGGTGTGGGGAAATAGTAGTAAATGCCAGTGTGGTAAGAATAAAGTGAATTCAAGAAATGTGTTGAATTAATTTATATGACAATAACTTTGCAGCATGAGAGAGAACTCAATTCGCTTTCTAACATCGAAACCTAAACAGAACTGAATCCAATTCCTTCATGGTCAAACACATGACATTCTGGAAAATGAGCCAACGGTTAAAATTTAAGAGACGGTAATTATAGCTAGACTTTACATGTTGGGCACGAACCCATTTTTCTTTTTTTATTTTATATGTCTCTATAAAGCTTGTAGGGCGGATACAAAGTCACAATGAAGATTAAAAGATGCAAAAGAGAGGGAATTTTGAGGTTATTCCATACTATTCCAAACCCTTCAAAAGGTAGATGACTTGGTGGCTAGCTTAGAACAACAGCGGAAAGAAGTAATTATTTTTTAAAAAAATTTTATTTTATCAATAAGGGTATCTGAGACTTTGGTCCAACTTATCCTTTAAACATGTGCAATCGTCCTATCTTGCACACACCGAATATTACCAAGTCTTTCCAACCCTGAAGGTAACTCCAAAGGGGGGATCAATGCTTTCGTGGAATTTCATAATAATTCTTATTAATTAAGCCCTTTTAGAGTTGAATATATGTAGGTTAACTTTATGGGCTCTTGGATTCCTTTGGGGCTATGTTGTTTTTGGGCAGACGGACCTACAACAGGGCCTAGGGGAGCCATGGCCACCCCAAGGTTGGAAAATTTCCATTTTCTATGATGTACTAGTGGTTCCACTGTCCCACTTCCAAATAGATGGCCGGCCACCCACTTCCACAAGATTTAATTTCTCTAGGTAGCTAGGCTGGCACAATGGACCAATGGTCCCTCCCAATCAGCACAATGGTCCCTCAATCAAATAAACAACTTAATTATATGGTTATACCCAAAGGATAAAAGGTTAGAATAAATATACAAAAATGGTAAAACGTCCAAAAAGTAATTAGACAAAATACAAACACCTTGCCCTATTATAATTGTTGCTCATTGCAATGGAGAGGATCCTTGCTCTTATTTGTTTGACATTTTGATATTTATTTATTTATTTATTTGAACCTTCTTCAAATTAATTGTTGCTCTCAATCCCCCTTTTTTTATTTTCATTCTTGTAATGGTTTTGAGAGGCATAACAAGGTCAAGTTGTTTACCGTTATAAGATTCTCTTTCGATGTATTAATATAGTCTTTGATCTTTTTATGATTTTCTTTCTCGAATGGTAAAAATTTTTTGATTCATACTTTGGCCACCCCCAAGATGGAATCCTGGTTCCGTCCCTATTTATGGGGACTTCCTTATTTGTGTGTTGTATCTATTTTTCATATATGTTAAAAAACAAATTGGAAAATTCTAATTAATAAAGCTCCACAAACGAGCCAATTTTGCCCATTGTGAAACAACTTTCATTAAAAGAAGAATATTATCCTGTTAGGTAATGAATGTGAAAGTAATTAAGTTATTGTAAATTGAAGAGGATTTGCACGCAACTCCACCTGACTAAATGGCCCCTAGTCAACTTTTATAGGATTAAGTTTTGCCATTTTTGGCAGGTCATGAATGAGAATTAGTACTTTGAATAAAATAAATAAATAAATAAAAATAAAGAAAGTGATTAAAATCCCTATTCCTAAATTTAGGCCACTTTAATACGATTCTTATTCTCTAAGCAATAATTTATCTTTTTAGTTTTTTACCCAAAAGTAGAAGTAAAAAATAAAGATAAAAATAACTTATCTCTATATGCTTATAACATTTGGAAATCTATATATCTATATATCTAAGAGAGGAAATGAGTCCTGGAGATGCCACGTGTCAAGTTTATAAATTTTTAATTTTTTTTTCAAATCACATGCTCAACAGTAGAACACGTTGGAGAAAAAAAGGCAAATATTATATTTTAGTGTCCCTTTTCTAACCTAATATCAAAAAAGGATAATGTCTGTCAACTTGCTATAAATTAGCTATATACTTAAGTCAAAATAACTATCCATTTTCTTTGTTTTGTATTAAGTTGGGAAATATTCACTCAAAAGTAATTTCCCAAAAAGTAAGTTGCTTTGTGACTTTTGAGGAAATTACCTTTTTAGTGATCACTTTCCAACTTAATACCAAAAAAAGAATATTATCTGCCAACTTGCTACAAATTGACTGTATATGTAATTCAAAAGGACTACTATTTTTTTTTTTTTTTTTTTTTTGTCTAGTATTAAGTTGAAAAGTGATCACCAAAAAGTAATTTCTCCAGGTAATTTCTCCATTTTTTTATTTTTAGGTTTTCACTACTCTTTTTTCACGCGGTATTGGTAGGTTAACATTTGATGTACACTACATATCTACTTGTTTACTTGTGGGAGAATCGGAAAACCTATACTGTACAATGTTCAATCCAAACTTAGCAGATTGTACCACATTTTCTCGTTTTCTTTATGCATATTCATCTTCTTTTCCAAAAATTGAACATATAAAACTAAAAATAGTTATAATCATAAAGAGAGACAAATAGAGACAATGATAATTAAAAAAGAAAGCACAGTATACCGGAATACATATTGACATATCAAAACCATGATCATGCTTGGGATGGACTGGGCTTTAGAGAGTCTTAATCTTTTTCCACCAAATACCATAACGTGTCACTTTTTTCAATTTTTTACAAGCTTCTACCATTAAATTATTTTTTTTCTAAATAATTTATCCTTTTTGGAAGTATACATAAATTTTGTGTGATAAATTACACTAACATTGCACCAAATACATTTTTTCACAAGCTTTCACCATTAAGGTCATTTATTTTTGTCTTTATCTTTTAAATTTAATTGATATATTATATTAACAAATGCATTTTACTATTTTAGAAAATAAATATTCTATTAAAATTTTAATTTTCTAATAATATTATTTTTATAAATAAATCTGTGCATCACGGGTTTTGAAACTAGTTAAACCACTATAGGAGGGATATAGAGAGAGGGGAGGGGGTGTATAAATATGAGAAGCCTATCAATTAAGGACTTGTTTGCTGCGTATAGAGCACTTGAGTTCGCCCTACTCCAAAGTCCGGAGTCCAAATAAAGTAGAATGGCCATTACGCATCGTGGTATCTCTAGTAGGGACGGCAAACGCGAAATGAGCATGGAGGAGTTCAAGGGGTGGCTAAAGAAATTCGATGCCGACAAGGATGGCAAGATAAGCAAAGATGAGCTGAGGGAGGCCATCCGTGCCACAGGAGGATGGTTTTCCAAGTGGAAGAGTCGGCGTGGTGTGCGAACCGCAGATGCCAATCACAATGGCTTCATCGACGACAACGAGATCAACAATCTTGAAGAATTTGCACAGAAGCAACTGGGTGTCAGAATTGTAAGCTTCTAGTACTACCACGTACCTCTTGTGGTTATTGCAACCACAGCAGTTGTGGCCTAGATAGAATATATAGGGCCTTTGTGGCCTAATAGCACTTGGATTAAGTTGGGGTGTTGGTAAAATATAAAGTCTAAGGGTGGAATCCCCTCTAATGTAATAATAAGAAGATAAAATGCCACGGGCTAATGGCATATTGGCATCCCTCTTTCAATTTAAACTTGTGTAAGAATTAATGCTCTTTGCCTCTCTTCTTTTGCACAAGCCTCCCCAGTCATCCACGACAAAAAATAGAGGGATTTTTAACTATGAGAGGAGAAAGAGTTTATAATGAGAATTTTTTGCGAGAATACAAATAAGGATAATACAAGAAATGCACCTTCTGTTTGATTCCAAACAGATGGATTAAAATTTTAATTCAATTCTAGTCTTTTTTATTCTATTGATCCAAACGGCCGGAGTGTAAAAGTGGAGGAGGCCTCATTTGGTGCTCCGCCGAAGGCTCGCCCACCACGAAGACCATGAGTTTATTCACCTTGATCTATCTAAAACATAATTGGGTTCTACTTAATAGGTATTCATGAATTTTCACTCTTATTTCTGATAATGGTATATTGTTGGTTTTTTTAGGATGAGTATCATTTTTTTTTGAATTTTTCCTTTAATACTATGCAAAATATATTGAATTGTCTAATTTTCATTTGGACTTATTTTATTTTATTTTATTTCCCCCCGGGATTTGGTCCAACCCTCAAATAAAAAAATCTAAACAAAACTGAATCCAATTCCCTCATTTTGGCCACTTTAATATGATTCTTATTCTTTATTTTGCCGAGTTTATCACATTTGGGGTGTAAAAAAAAAAAAAAAGAAGGGATATAATTATGTAGTGCCTCTCAGCTCTAGAAATATGAGAAGCCTTTCAAGGACTTCTTTCATTGTAGGGGGATTACTTCTAATCACTAGAATGGCCATTAAGCATCGTGGCATCACTAGTAGAGAAGGCAAACGTGAAATGACCATTGAGGAGTTCAAGCAGTGGTAAAAGAAATTTGATGCTGACAAAGACGACCAGATAAGCAAAGATGAACTCGAGGAGGCCATCCGTGTCAGGGGAGAATGGTTTTCCAAGTGGAAGAGCGAGCGTGGCGTGCGCTCTGCAGATGCCAATCACAATGGCTTCATCCACGATAATGAGATCAACAACCTTGTGGAGTTTGCACAAAAATATTTGGGTGTGAGAATTGTAAATTTTAGTATTCTACCGCCTCTTTTATCTTACGTGACCATCCTCATATTATTGGGTTTTGCGACTCCTTTGGAGGTATAGAATGGGTTAACTTCATATGTTCTTGGACTCCTTTAACCGTGTTTAGGTTCTATGGGCTTCGTCATTGTTGTATGGTATGTGTTTGACGCAAAAACGGTAAAGAAATGTTTTGGGTTTTCGAAGGAACCCAAAAAAAAAAAAAAAAAAAAAAAAAAGTATAACTAATTCAAATAACTTTGTACCCCTTCTTATATGAGAAATAAGGCTCATCTCCTTCAAATATTTCTTTTTTTTTTTTTTTTTGACAATCAATAGAACCTATCCGTATCTCTAATCCCCCTAATATCAATATCAATATTCTTCCATGAGCTTAAATCCAAGAAAATTCATAAAATAAGTGAAACAAATGCCCACTAGAATAACATGCCATTGGCATCTCCCCCCCCCCCCCACCACACACACACCCCTCTTAGATAGACTCTTCTCATTCTTAATAGTTTACAAGAAATCATCATTCACTGTCCGTAGTCCAGTGGTATCTCAATCCCTTTACAAGTGGAAGGACATCCTTCGGAAAAACAAACAAACAAACAAACAAGGAGGACATCAGTTTGAGTCTTCGAACTCTTTGGTTGGGGAGTTTTAAAGGGAAGAGAGGAGTTATCCCTGTTGTTTAGCGTGTTTGAGATCTATAGAGCTGCGCGCTTAGACACACAAGAATGCTGCATTCTCGGTTTTTACCTATCAACCAATGACAGCAATGAATCTGCATATGAAGACAATTATACATTAATGTTTTCAGCCATGCCAATTTCCCCCTTTAGATTTCTAATAAATGCTTACATGAGGATCATCACAGTGTCCATGGGATCACATGAACACACTATACAACAAATTAATAAATTAAACTGATTTTGAAGCAAAAGTATCCATCTATTCTTTTGTATATCATCTACAGATAACTTTCCACAACCAGCCCAGCAGAAATGAAGTGGAACTTTTGACTGCCAGCCTTGGCTGCACATAACCCTGTAATTTATTAGTAAAAATATGATTGCAAAATAAAAATAAAAATCTAACCATGACAAGGTGAATGCAAATCATGGAAAAATGGAATCAGTGTTTTCGGCATTGTATAGATTAAGGCCATGTTTGTTTGGCTGGAATGGAATGGATGGAATGGAATCTCATTCCAATTCATTCCAAACAGCATGTTTGGATGAGGTAATTTAAATGGGAATGGAATCAAATAGTGTGTTTAAACAGCAATTTCAAATCCATTTTCATTCCAGACTACTTCAAGCATGGAATCACATTCCATTTCCATCCATTCCATTCCAGCTAAACAAACATGGCCTAAGGGTGTCTGGGTTCAAGATTGCTGGTCTTAAGATTTCATCAATTATATTTTAGTCACAAACAAACCCTTGAAATCATAAACATGACCAGTCATCTTTGCTCACTGGCAAAATAAGCAGATCCCATTTCTTGAATCAATTCTTCAGCTTTATACCATATTTTGCTAGTTAAAAAAGGATTTCTAAGCAAAACATCATTTTGCAGTTTCCCAAAATCTTCAGAATTGATTCCTATGCTGCTAGTCCCAAGTTTAAAAAATAAAAATTCATTGTGATGCATTATAATAACTTTAGAGGGAAAATTTTCCATCCTGGATACTACAAAGTACATGAGGCCAATGTCAACAATTACCCGTATAATTCCAGAATATGCATGCCCGCATCCATCTATCTCTACTTCTAAAGGGTTAAGCAATAATTTCTTGCTGACACCTTCAAATATCAAGAACAAGAGGAGGTAGTTTCCAGAAATTCCATGAATTAAAATCCTCCTGGAACATTCAAGAAAAAGAGGGAGCCAAGAAAATGAGTCAGTCCACAAAAAATAAAAAAACTAACAAGTCTTAAGAATTCAAAATTAAATTTCTATCAGGAGAGAATGGGACAAGTAATGATAGTAAAGTCAACATCAAAATCAGGTAGACATAGCGAATGTGTTGGATTGGAAGTCTGGGTACGAACTAGAACTGTTTTTCACCCAATTAAGAAAGGCCCCATTAAAGCAGCTGATAAGCATTTTGCAATGGATGTGCTCAAGTTCAAAATTACTGGTGCAACAAAGACAAAGAAGGATTTGTGGGGAGGGACAGGCAAAATGAGGATTTAGTTCACATTTATTGGCTAGTTCTTCACAAGACAGTTCCTGAATTATTATGAGTTTACAGTGTAGAAGGTGTAGAAGGTAGCAGAACCAAACCTGCTCATTTGATGACATGGGTGGAAACATGCCATTCACAAGAGTGTGAAGGGAAGTGTATGATTTTGTGTCGACACAGCGGTTCACAGCTACCTGACCCTACAAACCCAAAATCATAACAATGAAACTTAGTCATTATTATATCAGATACGCTAAAAATGCTTCTTTCAATCACTAATCACAAAGGCCTCAAAAAGATTACCTTGGGATTAATGATGAAAATTTTTCCTTTTGGGATTCCAACCTTAAGGTAGCTAATTTCATCAGTGTATCTGTTTCCAAAACCAGCATAGAATGGATTGCAATTTTCAGAAGGAAATAACGCCCTGATATCCTGGAATATTGGAGAACCAAATGCATTAAAAAGCTACCTCTATATTCAAAAACTCTGCTTTAGACTTCAAGTGCAAGGTTAAAAGATAAATTTCAACTAACTGTCACATAAGTTTGTGGTAATAGAATAGCTAAATCCCATTGATGAAAGGTTAAAAAGATAGATTTCAATTAATTCTCTCAGTTCATGGTAATATAGGATCCGCCTTAATAGACATGATTCACTTTCTCTTATATTCTTAATCACACCACATTAATGTAAAAGTGATACAAGGCATTGACACGATTCCAAATTTCTTATGGAGCATCTGGATGCACCATGAACCTTGGCCAGTCAGCATCCTAACAAATATTTTCTAGTGTCACATCATATCCACCAGACAAACAGAAATGAGGTCAGTTATAATAACCTGGAATTCTGGACTCTTTGGTTTAAAAATGTATTACAATAACTAAATAGACTGGAAAAAACCCACTAATTTCGTTTTGAAATCTTGCGTGAAACACAACAGACTCATTCAATTTGCATAAGATATTCAAACACCCATAATCCGTCCAGTTGCAGTACGAATCTCTAATATGTGAATAATTAAAATAAAACAGATATCAGCTCATAAATGAAAAAATATGTTAGATGTTTCAAGATACATATTTTGAAGTGGGGGACTAACCTCTAAGCATGCGATCTTGAATTCATGAGGAGCTCTTCTAATAACTGAAAAAATAGGAGAAGTTTTCAATCCACAAATTGAAATGAAGTAATGAATGGTAACCAGACCAGATACACTCAGAATCCTATTGAGCTTCATTCAAACTTAAAAATATCTGATCTGAAAGACACTGTGTTAACTATGAATTTGAAGCCGAACTCTGTTCTAATTCAAACTTCATAGAAATTTGATTCAAGAAATTTCAAATCATTCATTCTCAGAACCAAAGTACATTGAATCCTAGAGCAGTCTCAATTAGCTCTAGAATTCCTTTTGCAGACTTTGAGATACAGGAGTTGATTACATCTTTAATTCTGGAAATTTTAGATGAAGTGACTTCTATTCTCTCGAAACCTCGGATCAGAAAAGAAGAATTTATAGAGAGCAAGCTATCAATCAAAATCATGTCGTGATTGCTCAATAAATAAATAAAGGGAGTTTTGGCCAAAACCCCTATGTATAAGAGTTCTAAGATAATAGAACCCATTAAAACTGATGTTTAGTAAAAACCCCATTTGACAGTAAAAAGACTAATAGACCCTTATTTTTAAAACTTCCCTTAATTTACAACTGTGCCACAATACACACCCGGGCAAAAAAAGAGGACTCCTAACTTCACATGTTCCTTTGTTTTCGGCAAAAATATAGAAACGTACAGCACATCAAAAGCTTTCCAAAAATTCAGTTTCCATCATTATACACAACACCATAATTCATTTTAGGGTTTTTCCTTTACAAACGATCATCCCCCCAACAGACCCAGATGAATTGGAGAACACAAATTGAAATCTGGTTTTTTGAGGAAGAAGAAGAAGAAGAAGAAGCAGAGGAAGTAATAGAAGAAGAAGAAAATGAGGGGAGGCATTCGACTATATTATCAGATCTAAAAAAGCAGACCAATTTTCTTCTTCTTTAAGCGTTTGGTTCTTTACATTGAAAAGTTGCCCTTCTTTTTTGCTAAACGTGATCTCACCACCATAAATTTGCATATGCAAGGAACTTATTATATTTGTTTATTTGATATTGTCATAAACAAAACTGTCAACAACATCAGTTCATTGTTTTCCACAGTAAACAGTATTAGTTCACTGTTTTTAACAGTAAACAGCATAATAAGTTCACTATTTTTAGTGCTGTTGCTAGTACTAAAAACATGTTATAATACTAACAACAGTACTTTGATACTCTTGCTAGTAATGATTCAACAGTAATCTGATACTGTTGCATGATATATGGGTTATTTTCAAAAAAACAGTGAAGTGATACAGTTAATAGTACAAAAAACATGTTATAATACTAACAACAGTACTCTGATACTGTTGCTAGTAATGATTCAACAAAAATCTGGGAAAAACGATCGAAATAAATGAACAATGAACACCTTCAACCCAAATGGAATCTCTTGCAACCGCCTAAAGAGAGAGAAAATTTTGGAACTCAATTTTGAATTCCCTCCATCGGTGCTGTTTTGAAGAGAGAGAAACATAATGGAGCCAAAATCTCTCTCCCACAAAAACATATCCCCCCAAAAACGGTTACTTTTCCATATCTTAAGATGGAAATATGTTTTTCCCATTTTTGCTGTACATGAGATGCGGAATTATCAAACAAAGGGTATATTTGGTATGTAAAATCATAGATTTACCTTATCACAAATAAAAACTTTAAAAAATGGGTTATTAAATAACTAAATCGTAAGTAGGGTTTTTTGCTAAAGGCAAACCCCTAATAGGGGTTATTGCTAATTTTCCCATAAATGGATAACTAAAGGGCCCATCGTTACTTACCTCAACAAAAAAAAAAAGTGAAATTTTATTCTTCATATTTTTTTGGTCCCTTATGACTTCTAAAAGAAAATGAACATGAATTATGCAAATCAAATTTGATATGTAACTTCTTTCATGACATAATGCTTCTTCAGCAGCTTATGCCGAATGCCTCCCCAGACCTGTATTACCTCACAAGTATTGTTGATTGGGGAAAAAGATTGAAAAATCCCCTCAGAGATTGTTGAATTTGATCTATTGATGTTCAAAGTTCAACATAATGATATATTGCAGATCTTTGTGCTAATCTAGGTCTCTCTGTCGAAAACTTTCATTGGTGGTGGACTGCTCCTTCAGAGTTTCAAGTTGCTATTTGTCACGATATTTTTAGTTTGCCTAGATATAAGTTCCATCCTTTTTAGCTAGTTTCGCTTATTTTGTGAGCCAAGTTGTGGCAATTATAAGCCACCAAGACCAGTTTCTCTTTATTGCTTCTTTTTCTTTCTCATTTCTTCTATTGTACTCTGTTTTCTTTCTTTTAATAATATTTTGAGTAGTGAGCACATGATTAGGAGTTCTGGCGTGCCAACCTAGTTGGGATGCCAGTCTTTTTTGATGCTTCTACTCTTTCTTTAAAAAAATAAAAATAAAAAATAAAAAATAAAAAAAACACAAAATTTTTTACACAAGTTTTTGGATAATCTATTTCTAATTCATATTTTGCGAAACCCATCGTTGGATTAAATAGTCTTCCCACATAGGTCATGCATGTTAAAAATGAAGTTGATCCGAGATTAAGAGCTGCTTCATCCACAAATGGGAGATTTTTAGTGATTAGAAAGACAAGTTTTCTCAAAAAACTTGTGTAAAAAATTGTTTGATTCCATTTTTATTTAAATTATTTAATACAAACACATTATTTAGAATAAATTGAAATATAATTTCATTCTATCCATTCTATTCTACCTATACAAACATGGTCTAATTATGCTCTCACGATTTAAAGTAAATAAATAAATAGAGGGAATCTAACACATACCGACCTTACCTATGCAATCATTCCATTCTCACATCATTGTGCAGCAACCATGTAATGACTTTGCTTATTCTCAATTGGTCAACCATAGTAATCAACTTATCCAAAAAAAAAAATTAGTAATCAAATTCAATGTTGAGTTTAGCTTTTAAAATTACGGCCTCATGTAAATCTCATGGGAAAGATATGAAATTACTGATTTTTTTTTTTTTTCTTTTAGTAATTTCCTATGTATTTTACTCCGTTATTTTTACTTGTGCGGGAGGACGACCCACTAGCTATTACACAATGGTGAGCATTGACATCACACTTATCCAAAAAGAAAAAAAAAAAAAAAAAGAGCATTAACATCACAATGACAGGATCCGTTGCTTATCCAAATATAAAAAATGACAGGATCTGTTTATCTCTATCCATTTCCAACTGGGCCACCTATATTAGAATCTGGACCGAGTGGCCAGTGACTGCAGAGAAGCGTGGTAGTACACTTCTGCTGGGTGTTGACACCCAACTTAGAATCCAATTGCTGTGTCTGATCCAAACTTGTTTTCAGGCCCGAATTTGCAGGTCGCACTTTCACTTGGGGTGGGTTGCAGTCTCATGATCCAATCCATAATTAAGGTATTTGCTTAACTTTATAAATAAATAAAAATTAACGTTGGTAAGACTTTTTTCACACATTTTCCCAGTTTCTAACATGAATTCACTAGTTTTCTCATGCAAATCACATGCTAAGCACCCAAATTGAAGAAAAAAGTTGGATCAATTATCCATCAATGATCCATTTCATATGTTACCTTAGCATATTGTGTCGTGATGAGAATGTCATCTTAGTCCCACTAAATATTATGCCGATAAAACAGTAAAAGAATCTTTGTAAAAGTAATGTTAAGATTAGCATTTTCCGTCATTCATATCCCCCCCATTAAGGAGCCCTACACGCAGTACAACCACATGATATTGGACCATTCCACTAAAAGGGAGAGAGAATCTGTTTCCCACTTCACTAGAAATGATGCTCAACATGACGCTCATAGGTACTTCCTTCCTCAGCTTTTGGCTCAACAATGAAATGCTGAAACTATGGTCTTAAAGTGATGATCGCAACCCTCCAATAGATGGATTCACTTTCTACTCGCATCATTTCCCTCGATGAGATGCTAAAAAAATCCCCGCGAAAGATTAAAAAGATAAGATGCTAAAATTGGGCATATCCCACCCCCCCCCCCCCCCCCTTTTTTCCCCTTTAATTTTTTTTTGGCTAATGATTCCAATTTATGATGAGTAGAACCCATGGCATGAGATTTATACAAGTCCGTAAATTGTCACAAGTCCCTCAAGATTAGGAAAATTCTAACTTGTCCAAAGTCTTTTGCCTAATTGACATGGTAGCCGCCGCATTAATTCTCTATGGATAATTATTTTTCTAATTCGAAGTAAAATTTTTGATTGGTTAGACCAATTACTAACTCATTCAAGCCAGAGGATTTGGGTAAACTATTTGGGGAATATGGCTCTACCTTATGTGACCAACAATAAATATATATATATATCATCACAACATGTTCATCAAAATGCTCATCTTTGTGCACTTGCATTTTGGGTCCACAGAAGCCCAAAAAATGCCAATTGAGATTAGTTGGAATCGGATAAAGGTGTGCAGGAAGGAGTGAGCCCAAATGTAAACCTCTTGTCTATTCCCATATATATATATATAAATCTCTTACACTCTCAGAATTTAAAGGCCGAGAGAGTAAGGGATCGGAGCTATTTTTTGCCTTACACCTGCCAAACTTTTTAATACCTTTAGCAACATGCCCATTTTTGCACCCTTGTGCCAGCAGCAGGCCAAGTCTGCATCCGTGACCCTAAATGAAGAGCAGTTAAAGGGATTTTTCAAAAAATATGACGCCAACGGTGACCGTCTCCTCAACAAGCAAGAGCTGAAGAAAGCCTTCAAAGAACTCGGGGCCATTATCCCCGGCTGGAGAGCTGGGCGTGGTCTCCACCATGCCGATGCTAATGGAGATGGACACATCAGCGAGGAGGAGTTGAATGATCTTGTCAAGTACGCGCTCAAATTTGGATATAGCGTTAATTAAGGAGATCTATTTTCTTAGTTAATTATGCGCTTATATATATATATATATATATATAGCTGTACGTAGCTTTCCTAGCTAATGAAGAAACAAGCTAAGGTAAGTGATCCTTGGGCAGGGTGTGTTTCGGTTTACCATATAAAAGGAAAGCAGAACTTGTGTGGGACTGTGTGAGAGTTTGAAACTCCATGTAATAACAATAACTTCTTCTATATGGAGCGTATCTTGTCTTCCCAGCATGACCAAATTTTCATTTTGTGTTTTCCTTGGCCTGCAGGCCTTGTTCCTCTCTCTAATTAACTCTCAAGAAAACGCAAGGCCCCATCAAAATCGATGGTGATCTCAATCATTGTATACATGTAACGATCTAAAGCTTTTAGTAGGTGAGAGAGTCAATCTATTCCCATGCAGGGGATTAGACCACTCACGGGGGAATATTAAAACCTTTTGACATACATTGTTCTCACCAGGGGCGGAGCCAAGAGTTATTTTCAATGGGGGCACCGTACTGTAATTATGTGAAATAGGAGCTAAAAGCTTTGGAGCCTCTTTCTTTTCTTTTAAAAAAATTACTTTTTGATAATCATTTCTAAATGTGATACCAAAAAAAGGATTATTTATTTATTTATTATTATTATAAGACTTACTACAAATTAAGTATATATATGCTTCAAAATAACTACTGTCTTCCTATTTTTGGCATTATGTCGGGAAGTGATTATCAAATGGTAATTTCTCCCAAAAAAATTAATTTATTTGAGCCAGTGGAGGCCCTTGCCCCCAATTCAAAGGCCCCCTAGCCTCGCTTCGCCATTGGTTCTCGCTCGTTCTAACAGTTTGGAATTTTAAATGAGTTGGAACAAAATTAAACCATTTTATGGAGAAAATTTAAAATTTAACTAAATTGATATTGAGTAATTAATTTGAACATGGCTTGGTGTGACCAACCTGCTAGTATTTCACTAGGCCCAGTCAACCTTACTACTAACGAGCTCAAGTTCTAGTTGAGATTTAACAAGAAATAATACCTTAGAATTTTTAATTTTCTTCCCATGTATCTATTTTTTCTTCTTCATCCTTCTTCTGTGGCCAAATAATACTTTTTAATTTAAAGATTTTCATTACATATATCACATATGGGTGAGAATTCAAGTAAATGTGTTCGAGACTTCAAGCTAAGGTTCGGTGGCCATTATGCTATAAATTTTGTAACAATCAAGCCATCTTAAAACCCTTGCTCGCCGCCCACCTTTCCCAACCCAAGATCCTCCACTAGGTGGTGAAAAGACAGCGATAAGTAGTAGGGTAAGGCATGTCTCATGTTATCCATTTATCGAAAATACTTACTAAAGTTATCGCGTAATTGGTTTCAATTCGTATGCTTTATTTGTGGATTAATTTATTAATAATATGATTGTAATTATTTGAAAAATTAAACCCTTTTTCCTTGAAAAATTGACTGCCAGATTAATAAATTGGTTTTTTTTTTTTTTTTTTTTTTCCGATGTGGAACCCTTGATCCTAACCTACTAACTGTTCGTGGGATTGGTGTAAACCTTGTATACTTGTAACCTTCAACAAGTCACATGTATCAATTAAAGATCGGGATTAACTCGAAACCAAGACCTCGAAGTATTACACCCCAAAAGCTTGCCAACTGAACTACTTTGGCGAGTTGGTATTATACAAAGTAACAAACTACAAACGCATCTTCATATCAATGTACAAATTGGACCATCTCACGAAAGGGAACGACTCGGCTTTCCATGATTTTGGGCATTTGTCGTTCCAAAAAGTTGAGAATTATTTGACAAGAAAAGATGCTCAGTTGGTCCAAATTATGCTTTCATTCCTCCTCATCTTAGGGCTCAAAAAGATAAATAGAAAAAAATAGAAAAAAAATAAATATATATATATATATAAACAAACAAAAAAAATAGAAAAAAAAAATTGTTACGATCCCAATTCCACAATACATGGACTCACCTTCTATCCACTTATCCACGTTTCATTAAGGATGACTGTCCACATCAATGATGGATCTTCATCCAAACCAAATGTATTAATATGCTTTGATTAGATGCTAGAAATGTGTATATTTTTCTTTCTACTTTTGACCAATATTTCTGGTCCCAATTTGTGGTAGTAGTAGGACCAATCAGTGAAGAGTGAAGACATGACCTGGATGGTGCAACGGTGCCAAGTGCCAACATCAGTATCTTTAAAGGGATCCATCTTCTTATCGATTCACATAGTGGTCCATAACTCCATATACTAATGAGGTGTCAACTACTACACTTGTCAGGGTCGGCCCAGGCCTAATTCTGCAGATTGGGCATGGCCCCTTTGGCACGTTAGTGGGGTCACCTCAAATCTGGATGTTGCCCTCTCACATATGACACATCCATCAAAAATTAGATTTGACTTTTGGAATAACATAAAGGTGTAAGTACAGGAAGAGAGGAGCTCTATATAAATATTCAACGCCTCTCAACTGACTGTAGGCAAGAGAGTCAGTGAGTTATTTTTGGCCTCATACCGGCCAATTCCAAGCTCCTCTAAAAAAAAATTACAAAAACATGCCTCATTTTTCGCCCAATTCAAAGGCCTTTGCGCATATTTTCCCGGCTGAAGAGCTAGCCGTGGCCTCCAGCCTGGAAAGAAACAAAAACGAGGAGGTATTGAATGATCTTGTGAAATACGCGGTCTAATTTGGATATTGTATTAAGTAATTAAACCTTCTTATGCACTTACTTATATTTATATATATAATCTTTAAGGATGCATGCATTTATACAGTATTTATGTACTAGAAAGATGCAGTTTTCCAATCTAATGGAGAAACAAGACTAACTGATACTTGTGTTATGTACCATACACAGGACAGCAGAACTTGTGTTCGTGAGTTGAAACATGAAACCCTATATTACAAGAACTTTTATATATCTTGTTTACTGAGCATGGCCAAATTTGTATTTTTGTGTTTTCCTTACTCTTGCACTTCTTTCCAATGAGTCCAAACAAATTCTTCTTTAGAATTAGTACTAGTTTTCTTCCAAATTTTCATAAATTCCTCCAATTTTGTATAGTTATGTACGGAATATGTGTATAAGGGGATCCGAAGAAAAAAAAAAAGTTCACCCTCATGATGAGTAGGCTCAATGTGATGGGATTAGGCCTATTATGTAAAGAACAAAAATAAACTTACAAACAAAACATTTCAATAATATTTTGATATGCTGCTAAGTTTTCAACCTAAAAGTCTAAAATAGTATAAACTATTAGATAAATGGTTCAAACAGCTTACCCTATAAAAGATAAAAATTTTGAGTGTATCAGACAAGTGCACCAGTTGTGTTTAATGAGATGATGCGTCAATGATATTATTGTAAATAATACAAAAATTGAACCATTTTCTTTTCCAAAAAGTTAAAACTACTTAAGCTATGTTTGTTATGGGTGAATGAGGGAGGGAATGGAATGGTGATTCCATTCTCCAAAAAATAGTGAGTGTTTGGTTGCACAAGGGAATTAAATGGCTATTACCTGCTAATGAGAGAATAGTTATTTCTTCCCAAATCAAAAGGAATGACTATTCCCACTTTTCAACGAGTAAAAATCATTAACAATAAGTCTCATATATGCTTTTTCATTCTATTCCCACCCCTTACCAAACATTAGGATGGAATGTCCATTTCTATTCCTATTCTATTTCCACTCTTATTCCATTCCATTCCCTCAAACTAAACCCAGCCTTATACTAATAAACTAAACTATTACATATAACCGGTATGTGTCTCTATAAAATAATCTCATATATATATATATATATATATATATATATATATATATATATGAGTACGGTGTAAAGGGTGTCTTCTTCTTCTTCATTATTATTATCATTATTATTATTATTATTATTATTTTTAAGGATCAAGAGTTGAAGACTTGAACTTAGAACCACGACCAACAAGTGGGGGTGAAATGCCATGACACTACAACTTAACGCAATTGCCTTATAATGACATTATGATGGACGGAGCAATTGTTTCAAAGAAACATCAGATATCTCATACCAATTATATCACTATATTCCTTGTGGTTTTGGTCTCTCATACCAAATACCCAAAACCCATGGGATGGGAATATTAGTTGCAAGAGTTACCAACATACGCTTTATAATTTTTTTCAAATTATTACTATTATTTTTTTTCTTTTTTAAAAAGGTGGAGGAATAAAGAAAGAGGACAATTGCACGGCCTCCAGCAATCACCGTGAATTAGCAGGCAGTCTTACCATTCACCACAGTAAATTTTGGAATTAGGGTATGGGGAAATAGTAGTAAATGCTAGTGTGGTAAGAATAAAGTGAATTCAAAAAATGTGTTGAATTAATTTATATGACAATAACTTTGCAGCATGAAAGAGAACTCAATTCTCTTTCTAACATCGAAATCTAAATAGAACTGAATCCAATTCCTTCATGGTCATTCTGGAAAATGAGCCAACGGTTAATATTTAAGAGACGGTAATTATAACTAGACTTTACATGTTGGGCACGAACCCATTTTTCTTTATTTATTTATTTATTTTATATGTTTCTATAAAGCTTGTAGAGCTGATACAAAGTGACAATGAAGATTAAAAGATGTCAAAGAGAGGGAATTTTGAGGTTATTCCATACTATTCCAAACCCTTGAAAATGTAGATAACTTGGTGGCTAGTTTAGGACAGCAGCTGAAATAAGCAATTTTTTTTTTTAAATTGCTTTTATCAACAAGGGTATCCGTGACTTTGGCCCGATTTATCCCTTAAACATGTGCAATCATCCTATCCCGCACACACCAAATATTACCAAGTCTTTCCAACCTTAAAGATAATTCCAAAAAGGGATCAACGCTTTCGTGGAATTTCATAATAATTCTAATTAATTAAACCCCTTTAGAATTGAATATATGTGGATTAACTTTATAGGCTCTTAGGTTGCTTTCGGGTTATATTTTTTATAGGGGCTTCCTTATTTGTGTGTTGGATCTAATTTTTATGTATGTTAAAAAACAAATTGGAAAGATCTAATTAATAAAGCTCCACTTTGTACCCCTTCTTATATGAGAAATAAGGCTTGTCTCCTTCAAAATTTTATTTTATTTTCTTGACAATTGATAGAACCTATCCGTATCTCTAATCCCCTTAATATCAATATCAATGTTCTTCCATGAGCTTAAATCTAAGAATATTCACAAAATAAATGATACAAATGCCCACGAGACTAACACCACAACCCCCCCCCCCCCCCCCAACAAAAAAAAAAAAAAAAAAAATAGATAGGCTCTTCTCATTCTTAATAGTTTACCAGAAATCATCATTTACTATCCGTAGTCTAGTGGTAACTCAATCCGTTTACAAGTGGAAGGACATCCTTCGAAAAAACAAAACAAAGGAAAAACAAACAAACAAAGAAGGAGGAAATCAGTTTGAGTCTTCGAACTCTTGGGTTGGGGAGTTTTAAAGGGAAGAGAGGAGTTATCCCTGTTGTTTAGCGGGTCTGAGATCTATAGAGCTGCCTAGACACACGAGAGTGCTGCATTCTCGGTTTTTACCTAACAACCAATGACAGCAATGAATCTGCATATGAAAACGATTATACATTAATGTTTTCAGCTATGCCAATTTCCCTCTTTAGATTTCTAATAAATGATTACATGAGGATCATCACAGTGTCCATGGGATCACATGAACACACTATACAACAAATTAATAAATTAAACTGATTTTGAGCAAAAGTATCCATCTATTCTTTTGTATATCATCTACAGATAACATTCCACGGCCAGCCCAGCAGAAATGAAGTGGACCTTTTGACTGCCAGCCTTGGCTGCACATAACCCTGTAATTTATTAGTAAAAATATGATTGCAAAATAAAAATAAAAATTTAACCATAACAAGGTGAATGCAAATCATGGAAAAATGGAATCAGTGTTTTCAGCATTGTATGGATTAAGGGTGTCCGGGTTCAAGGTTGCTGGTCTTAAGATTTCACCAATTATATTTTACTTCACAAACGAACCCCTGAAACCATGAACATGACCAGTCATTTTTGCTCACTGGCAAAATAAGCAGATCCCATTTCTTGAATCAATTCTTCAGCTTTATACCATATTTTGCTAGTTAAAAATGGATTTCTAAGCAAAACATCATTTTGCAGTTTCCCAAAATCTTCAGAATTGATTCCTATGCTGCTACTCCCAAGTTTAAAAAATAAAAATTCATAGTGATGCATTATAATAACTTTAGAGGGAAAATTTACCATCCTGGATACTACAAAGTACATGAGGCCAATGTCAACAATTACCTGTATAATTCCAGAATAATTATGCTCTCATTATGCTCTCATGATTTAAAATAAATAAATAAATAGAGGGAATCTAACACCCACCTTACCTATGCAATCATTCCATTCTCACATCATTGTGCAACAACCATGTAATGACTTTGTTTATTCTCAATTGGTCGACAATAGTAATCAACTTATCCCAAACTTTTTGCACTCTAAAACTCCAGCAACACAAAGAGCGCTATGAGAAATAAAACATAGTATAGCCAATAGCATATATTCAATATGCAGAATGAAGGTGCTAGATGAATGAAAAGATAGGTGGACTAGAAGAAGGAACCAGACAATTAGACTGTCTGGGTCGACCATGCCTGAGTTTTCATTATGTGCACTGATTGATGAATTGCAATACGATAAAGACTCCTTAAAACTGATAAACACAAGTTCAAAATCCTGAAATATTATAACCACACAAAAGGATATGCAACAAACCTTAATAGCTGAAAACAAATGTGCGACACCTGTCTGTGACCAATCAACTCCAACCAAAGGCATGAATTGTCCTAGAACATCTGATCTGTAATATAAATGCAAAACAAGAGGAATCAGATATGCCCAAGAGAATCTTCAACCTTTAGCAATGTTAGTGGTTTATAAAAATAATTAGAAATCTAATGCGACAATTTCAAGGAGCAACAAAGAGTTGTGCATTGCAAAGTTGACTAAAACACCTAGTGAGCTGAGAGAAACTACGGACAACAAGGAGAATTGGTTTGGAGAAAGATATCACCAGTTCTAAAAGTCAACAATTCCGATTTGAAATGGATCAAAGACAAAATTACTAAATCTATCCAAAAGCTAATGCTAAAACCAAATTCATGATAAAATAGTTACAAAAGATACAAAAAAGTTAAAACACCAGCGGCCATCTTGAAGCCTGTGCTCTGTGAATGAATATACATGTCAAACAATAGTAGAAATAGGCAGCAAAAGGAAGGAGAAGAAACTAAAGTACGATGGAAAAAGTGAAAAAAATAAAATTATAGAAAAATTTGATCCATTAGGGTGAAAGATAGAAACTAGGGAAAGAGAAGAGAAACGAACTAAATAACATAACAAATTAACATTTTTAAAAAAAATAAAAAATAAAAAGCTATCCTCTTTTCTTCTCCTTCTGCCCTTTCTATATCGGAACATCTTACTTTGATTTGCATGATAGGATTTCTAGTATTAATTATCTTGGGTGAAAATAAATAAAAATTAACTCTGCTCATAACTCGGTAATTCTTAATAGACCTATTCCCTTCCAACCCTCCACCCGGAAAAAAATAATAATTCGAAAATTTTATAAAGATCCAAATTTTATCTACTTAAAGGAGATCCAAGACATATCTCCATCGTAAAGAAGCAAAGATCACCTTTAAAGTGAGACCAACAAGAAGAATATCATAGGGTCACCCGGTCTTTTACAATAAGAATTGTAGTAAATAATCTTTGAATTCCTAAATCAATGAATAATCATTCCAAAAAAAAAAAAAAAACTGTAAACCAGAAATAAAATAGAGGGAATCTAACACCCACCTTACCTATGCAATCATTCCATTCTCACATCATTGTGCAACAACCATGTAATGACTTTGTTTATTCTCAATTGGTCGACAATAGTAATCAACTTATCCCAAAAAAATAAAAAAAATTAGTAATCAAATTCAATGTTGAGTTTAGCTTTTAAAATTACGGCCTCACGTAAATCTCATGGGAAAGATATGAAATTACTGAATTTTTTTTTTTCTTTTAGTAATTTCCTATGTATTTTACTCCGTTATTTTTACTTGTGCGGGAGGACGACCCACTAGCTATTACACAATGGTGAGCATTGACATCACAATGACAGGATCCGTTGCTTATCCAAGAAAAGAAAAGAAAAGAAAAGAAAATGACAGGATCTGTTCATCTCTATCCATTTCCAACTGGGCCACCCATATTAGAATCTGGACCCTGTGGCCAGTGACTGCAGAGAAGCGTGGTAGTACACTTCTGCTGGCTGTTGACATCCAACTTTAGGATCCAATTGCTGGGTCTGACCCAAACTTGTTTTCAGGCCCGAATTTGCAGGTCGCACGTTCACTGGGGGTGGGTTGCAGTCTCATGATCCAATCCAGTAATTAAGGTATTTGCTTACCTTTATAAATAAATAAAAATTAATGTTGGTAAGACTTTTTTCACACATTTTCCCGCTTTCTAACATGAATTCACTAGTTTTCTCATGCAAATAACATGCTAAGCGCCCAAATTGAAGAAAAAAGTTGGATCAATTATCCATCAATGATCCATTTCATATGTTACCTTAGCATATTGTGTCGTGATGAGAATGTCATCTTAGTCCCACTAAATATTATGCTGATAAAACAGTAAAAGAATCTTTGTAAAAGTGATGCTTAAGATTAGCATTTTCCGTCATTCATATCCCCCCCCCCCATATTAAGGAGCCCTACACGCAGCACAATCACATGATATTGGACCATTCCACCAAAAGGGAGAGAGAATCTGTTTCCCACTTCACTAGAAATGATGCTCAACATGACACTCATAGGTACTTCCTACCTCCTTAGCTTTTGGCTCAACAATGAAATGCTGAAACCATGGTCTTGAAGTGATGATCGCAACCCTCCAATAGATGGATTCACTTTCTACTCGCATCATTTCCCTCGATGAGATGCTAAAAAAATCCCCACGAAAGATTAAAAAGATAAGAAGATAAGATGCTAAAATTGGGCATATCCCACCCCCCCCCCCCCCCCCTCCCCCACCCTTTTTCCCCTTTAATTTTTTTTGGCTAATGATTCCAATTTATGATGAGTAGAACCCATGGCATGAGATTTATACAAGTCCGTAAATTGTCCACAAGTCCCTCAAGATTAGGAAAATTCTAACTTGTCCAAAGTCTTTTGCCTAATTGACATGGTAGCCGCCACATTAATTCTCTATGAATAATTATTTTTCTAATACGGAGTAAAATTTTTGATTGGTTAGACCAATTACTAACTCATTCAAGCCAGAGGATTTGGGTAAACTATTTGGGGAATATGGCTCTACCCTATGTGACCAATAATAAATATATATATCATCACAACATGTTCATCAAAATGCTCATCTTTGTGCACTTGCATTTTGGGTCCACAGAGGCCCAAAAAATGCCAATGGAGATAAGTTGGAATCGGATAAAGGTGTGCAGGAAGGAGTGAGGCCAAATGTAAACCTCTTGTCTATTCCCATATATAAATATATAAATCTCTTACACTCTCAGAATTTAAAGGCGAGAGAGTAAGTAAGGGATCGGAGCTATTTTTTGCCTTACACCTGCCAACCTTTTTAATACCTTTAGCAACATGCCCATTTTTGCACCCTTGTGCCAGCAGCAGGCCAAGTCTGCATCCGTGACCCTAAGTGAAGAGCAGTTAAAGGGATTTTTCAAAAAATATGACGCCAACGGTGACCGTCTCCTCAACAAGCAAGAGCTGAAGAAAGCCTTCAAAGAACTCGGGGCCATTATCCCCGGCTGGAGAGCTGGCCGTGGTCTCCACCATGCCGATGCTAATAGAGATGGACACATCAGCGAGGAGGAGTTGAATGATCTTGTCAAGTACGCGCTCAAATTTGGATATAGCGTTAATTAAGGAGATCTATTTTCTTAGTTAATTATGCGCTTATATATATATATATATAGCTGTACGTAGCTTTCCTAGCTAATGAAGATACAAGCTAAGGTAAGTGATCCTTAGGCAGGGTGTGTTTCGGTTTACCATATAAAAGGAAAGCAGAACTTGTGTGGGACTGTGTGAGAGTTTGAAACTCCATGTAATAACAATAACTTCTTCTATATGGGGCGTATCTTGTCTTCCCAGCATGACCAAATTTTCATTTTGTGTTTTCCTTGGCCTGCAGGCCTTGTTCCTCTCTCTAATTAACTCTAAAGAAAACGTAAGGCCCCATCAAAATCGTTGGTGATCTCAATCATTATATACATGTAACGATCTAAAGCTTTCAGTAGGTGAGAGAGTCAATCTATTCCCATGCAGGGGATTAGACCACTCACGGGGGAATATTAAAACCTTTTGACATACATTGTTCTCACCAGGGGCGGAGCTAAGAGTTATTTTCAATGGGGGCACCGTACTGTAATTATGTGAAATAGGAGCTAAAAGCTTTGGAGCCTCTTTCTTTTCTTTTAAAAAAATTACTTTTTGATAATCATTTCTAAATGTGATACCAAAAAAAGGATTTTTTTATTATTATTATTATAAGACTTACTACAAATTAAGTATATATATGCTTCAAAATAACTACTGTCTTCCTATTTTTGGCATTATGTCGGGAAGTGATTATCAAATGGTAATTTCTCCCAAAAAAAATTAATTTATTTGAGCCAGTAGGGCCCTTGCCCCCAATTCAAAGGCCCCCTAGCCTCGCTTCACCATTGGTTCTCGCTCGTTCTAACAGTTTGGAATTTTAAATGAGTTGGAACAAAATTAAACCATTTTATGGAGAAAATTTAAAATTTAACTAAATTGATATTGAGTAATTAATTTGAACATGGCTTGGTGTGACCAACCTGCTAGTATTTCACTAGGCCCAGTCAACCTTACTACTAACGAGCTCAAGTTCTAGTTGAGATTTAACAAGAAATAATACCTTAGAATTTTTAATTTTCTTCCCATGTATCTATTTTTTCTTCTTCATCCTTCTTCTGTGGCCAAATAATACTTTTTAATTTAAAGATTTTCATTACATATATCACATATGGGTGAGAATTCAAGTAAATGTGTTCGAGACTTCAAGCTAAGGTTCGGTGGCCATTATGCTATAAATTTTGTAACAATCAAGCCATCTTAAAACCCTTAGCTCGCCGCCCACCTTTCCCAACCCAAGATCCTCCACTAGGTGGTGAAAAGACAGCGATAAGTAGTAGGGTAAGGCATGTCTCATGTTATCCATTTATCGAAAATACTTACTAAAGTTATCGCGTAATTGGTTTCAATTCGTATGCTTTATTTGTGGATTAATTTATTAATAATATGATTGTAATTATTTGAAAAATTAAACCCTTTTTCCTTGAAAAATTGACTGCCAAATTAATAAATTGGTTTTTTTTTTTTTTTTTTTTTCCCGATGTGGAACCCTTGATCCTAACCTACTAACTGTTCGTGGGATTGGTGTAAACCTTGTATACTTGTAACCTTCAACAAGTCACATGTATCAATTAAAGATCAGGATTAACTCGAAACCAAGACCTCGAAGTATTACACCCCAAAAGCTTGCCAATTGAACTACTTTGGCGAGTTGGTATTATACAAAGTAACAAACTACAAACGCATCTTCATATCAATGTACAAATTGGACCATCTCACGAAAGGGAACGACTCGGCTTTCCATGATTTTGGGCATTTGTCGTTCCAAAAAGTTGAGAATTATTTGACAAGAAAAGATGCTCGGTTGGTCCAAATTATGCTTTCATTCCTCCTCATCTTAGGGCTCAAAAAGATAAATAGAAAAAAATAGAAAAAAAAAAAAATATATATATATATATATATATATATAAACAAACCAAAAAAATAGAAAAAAAAATTGGGATCCACCAAAAAAAATAGAAAAAAAAATTGTTACGATCCCAATTCCACAATACATGGACTCACCTTCTATCCACTTATCCACGTTTCATTAAGGATGACTGTCCACATCAATGATGGATCTTCATCCAAACCAAATGTATTAATATGCTTGGATTAGATGCTAGAAATGTGTATATTTTTCTTTCTACTTTTGACCAATATTTCTGGTCCCAATTTGTGGTAGTAGTAGGACCAATCAGTGAAGAGTGAAGACATAACCTGGATGGTGCAACGGTGCCAAGTGCCAACATCAATATCTTTAAGGGATCCATCTTCTTATCGATTCACATAGTGGTCCATAACTCCATATACTAATGAGGTGTCAACTACTACACTTGTCAGGGTCGGCCCAGGCCTAATTCTGCAGATTGGGCATGGCCCCTTTGGCACGTTAGTGGGGTCACCTCAAATCTGGATGTTGCCCTCTCACATATGACACATCGATCAAAAATTAGATTTGACTTTTGGAATAACACAAAGGTGTAAGTACAGGAAGAGAGGAGCTCTATATAAATATTCTACGCCTCTCAACCGATTTAAGGCAAGGGAGTCAGTGAGTTATTTTTGGCCTTATACCGGCCAATTCCAAGTTCCTCTAAAAAAAGAAACAAAAATATGCCTCGTTTTTCGCCCAATTCCAGGGTCTTCGTGCATATTTTCCCAGCTGGAGAGCTACCCGTGGCCTCTAGCCGGGAAAGAAAGAAAAACGAGGAGTTGAATGATCTTGTGAAATATGCGGTCCAATTTGGATATTGTATTACGTAATTAAACCTTCTTATGCACTTACTTATATTTATATATATAATCTTTAAGGATGCATGCATTTATACAGTACTAGTTGGTGTACACGTGCGTTGCACGTAAATTATTTTGATAAATTAAAATTTTCTCTATACTTTGTGTCACCAAAAACCATATTTTGAAATGACCCTCATTTTTTATTGATTATCAACCTCGATCTCATTGTTTATGAAAGTTTTATGATGTTCTTTAAAGGCCTTTTAAATTGATAGAAAATAAATCTTACATTTTTTAATACAATTAATACATTTTAAGAACTTGTATACAATTTAAAACTTCAATGTAGTATTTAATTACCTTCTATCTAAATCCATTTTGAATTTGGTACATGTCCAAAACCATATCTACAAAACCACATCAATGGTGATCTATAGTTCGTACCATACGTACCATAGCAAAAAAAATATCATTTAACTCTACACACATTATACAATAAATTAAACTATAGTCGTATAGCCAAGAAATTTCAGTCACGGATAATCATCTCCATCATTCACTTAATTTGAAGGTTTTAATACGTAAGTAATTAAAAGCAAAAGCCTTAAGCTGACAGAACTCTAAAATTAATCAAGGCCTTTGCCTTGCATGAATGTGTAAAAGTCTTCACATGATAAAGAACACAAAATAGAGTAAAAGCATTAATTGGCCCCACTGTGGATAAATCAGACACATAGCCCACTGTGGACGAATCCGACAAATGGCTTTTACAACATAAAAAGCTTTTATATTTGTTTTATTTGGTTAAAAGCTATTGGTAAAATTAATTTCCTAAATTATGAGAGAAATTTTCTCCTAATTCCTATTAAATTAAGAACTTTGTATTGTACGTAAAAGATAGTAAACAAGATGTATCCTTAACTCTAAGAAATTTTTCCATGAAAATTATTATATAAGACGTGGTTTAATTAGGTATTTAAACAAATAGTTAGCGTTCAAAATGATTAGTATTTACTTTTAATGAAATCTATAAGGAACAATAGCATATAACCAGAACAATGTCTTGACAACATAGTGTATTTAAAAAATCTCAATAAACAAAAAGTGATATAATGTCAACTATAGGAAATAAAGGAAACCAATACCTCCTATGGATGTATTTTGAATCTTAAAGAGAAAATTAGAGAGAGAGAGAATTAAGCATATAATTAAAAATGTAAAATACAGAAATTAAATGTTTATGAGTCAAGTTTATTGAAAACTACATACCAGATAAAACACCAGAAGAAAGGAGACACAATGAAGGCACATAGAAGACGCAAAAGAACGAAGCAGTAGTTGTTCTTTCCTGTGTTAGGGTTTTATAATTTTTATAATGTGTTTCTATTTGTATTTATATGTTAACATTGTTAGGGTTTTATGGATTATAGTTTCTGTTTTATTAGAATTCTTATTTAGGTTTGGTTTTATTTAATTATTATACGAATTATATATTCCTTATAATTTTTATTAAGGTATGTGTTTTATATTACTATATTTCCTATATATACAGAAGGGTAGTTGTGTATTTAAAAATTAAAATAAGGGTATATTAGTCAATCAAAAGTTTTTCTCACATTCATCTTTTTATAGGTAATATAGATATATGTACTAGAAAGATGCAGCTTTCCAATCTAATGGAGAAACAAGACTAACTGATACTTGTGTTATGTACCATACACAGGACAGCAGAACTTGTGTTCGTGAGTTGAAACTTGAAACCCTATATTACAAGAACTTTTATATATCTTGTTTACTGAGCATGGCCAAATTTGTATTTTTGTGTTTTCCTTACTCTTGCACTTCTTTCCAATGAGTCCAAACAAATTCTGCTTTAGAATTAGTACTAGTTTTCTTCCAAATTTTCATAAATTCCTCCAATTTTGTATAGTTATGTACGGAATATGTGTATAAGGGGATCCAAAGAAAAAAAAAAGTTCACCCTCATGATGGGTAGGCTCAATGTGATGGGATTAGGCCTATTATGTAAAGAACAAAAATAAACTTACAAACAAAACATTTCAATAATACTTTGATATGCTACACTAAGTTTTCAACCTAGAAGTCTAAAATAGTATAAACTATTAGATAAATGGTTCAAACAGCTTACCCTATAAAAGATAAAAATTTTGAGTGCATCAGACAAGGGCACCAGTTGTGTTTAATGAGATGATGCGTCAATGATATTATTGTAAATAATACAAAAATTGAACCATTTTCTTTTCCAAAAAGTTAAAACTACTTAAGCTATGTTTGTTATGGGTGAATGAGGGAGGGAATGGAATGGTGATTCCATTCTCCAAAAAATAGCGAGTGTTTGGTTGTACAAGGGAATTGAATGGCTATTACCTCTAATGAGAGAATAGTTATTTCTTCCCAAATCAAAAGGAATGACTATTCCCACTTTTCAACGAGTAAAAATCATTAAAAATAAGTCTCATATATGCTTTTTCATTCCATTCCCACCCCTTACCAAACATTAGGATGAAATGTCCATTTCTATTCCCATTCTATTTCCACTCTTATTCCATTGCATTCCCTCAAACTAAACCCAGCCTTATACTAATAAACTAAACTATTACATATAACCGGTATGTGTCTCTATAAAATAATCTCATATATATATATATATATATATATATATATATGAGTACGGTGTAAAGGGTGTCTTCTTCTTCTTCATTATTATTATTATTATTATTATTATTATTTTTAAGGATCAAGAGTTCAAGACTTGAACTTGGAACCACGACCAACAAGTGGGGGTGAAATGCCATGACACTTCAACTTAACGCAATTGCCTTATAATGACATTATGATGGACGGAGCAATTGTTTCAAAGAAACATCAGATATCTCATACCAATTATATCACTATATTCCTTGTGGTTTTGGTCTCTCATACCAAAAACCCAAAACCCATGGGATGGGAATATTAGTTGCAAGAGTTACCAACATACGCTTTATAATTTTTTTCAAATTATTACTATTATTTTTTTTCATTTTTAAAAAGGTGGAGGAATAAAGAAAGAGGACAATTGCACGGCCTCCAGCAATCACCGTGAATTAGCAGGCAGTCTTACCATTCACCACAGTAAATTTTGGAATTAGGGTATGGGGAAATAGTAGTAAATGCTAGTGTGGTAAGAATAAAGTGAATTCAAAAAATGTGTTGAATTAATTTATATGACAACAACTTTGCAGCATGAAAGAGAACTCAATTCTCTTTCTAACATCGAAATCTAAATAGAACTGAATCCAATTCCTTCATGGTCATTCTGGAAAATGAGCCAACGGTTAATATTTAAGAGACGGTAATTATAACTAGACTTTACATGTTGGGCACGAACCCATTTTTCTTTATTTATTTATTTATTTTATATGTTTCTATAAAGCTTGTAGAGCTGATACAAAGTGACAATGAAGATTAAAAGATGTCAAAGAGAGGGAATTTTGAGGTTATTCCATACTATTCCAAACCCTTGAAAATGTAGATAACTTGGTGGCTAGTTTAGGACAGCAGCTGAAATAAGCAATTTTTTTTTTTAAATTGCTTTTATCAACAAGGGTATCCGTGACTTTGGCCCGATTTATCCCTTAAACGTGTGCAATCATCCTATCCCGCACACACCAAATATTATCAAGTCTTTCCAACCTTAAAGATAATTCCAAAAAGGGATCAACGCTTTCGTGGAATTTCATAATAATTCTAATTAATTAAACCCCTTTAGAATTGAATATATGCGGGTTAACTTTATAGGCTCTTAGGTTGCTTTCGGGTTATATTTTTTATAGGGGCTTCCTTATTTGTGTGTTGGATCTAATTTTTATGTATGTTAAAAAACAAATTGGAAAGATCTAATTAATAAAGCTCCACTTTGTACCCCTTCTTATATGAGAAATAAGGCTTGTCTCCTTCAAAATTTTATTTTATTTTCTTGACAATTGATAGAACCTATCCGTATCTCTAATCCCCTTAATATCAATATCAATGTTCTTCCATGAGCTTAAATCTAAGAATATTCACAAAATAAATGATACAAATGCCCACGAGACTAACACCACAACCCCCCCCCCCCCCCCCCCCCCCAACAAAAAAAAAAAATAATAGATAGGCTCTTCTCATTCTTAATAGTTTACCAGAAATCATCATTTACTATCCGTAGTCTAGTGGTAACTCAATCCGTTTACAAGTGGAAGGACATCCTTCGAAAAAACAAAACAAAGGAAAAACAAACAAACAAAGAAGGAGGAAATCAGTTTGAGTCTTCGAACTCTTGGGTTGGGGAGTTTTAAAGGGAAGAGAGGAGTTATCCCTGTTGTTTAGCGGGTCTGAGATCTATAGAGCTGCCTAGACACACGAGAGTGCTGCATTCTCGGTTTTTACCTAACAACCAATGACAGCAATGAATCTGCATATGAAAACGATTATACATTAATGTTTTCAGCTATGCCAATTTCCCTCTTTAGATTTCTAATAAATGATTACATGAGGATCATCACAGTGTCCATGGGATCACATGAACACACTATACAACAAATTAATAAATTAAACTGATTTTGAGCAAAAATATCCATCTATTCTTTTGTATATCATCTACAGATAACTTTCCACGGCCAGCCCAGCAGAAATGAAGTGGACCTTTTGACTGCCAGCCTTGGCTGCACATAACCCTGTAATTTATTAGTAAAAATATGATTGCAAAATAAAAATAAAAATTTAACCATAACAAGGTGAATGCAAATCATGGAAAAATGGAATCAGTGTTTTCAGCATTGTATGGATTAAGGGTGTCCGGGTTCAAGGTTGCTGGTCTTAAGATTTCACCAATTATATTTTACTTCACAAACGAACCCCTGAAACCATGAACATGACCAGTCATCACTGGCAAAATAAGCAGATCCCATTTCTTGAATCAATTCTTCAGCTTTATACCATATTTTGCTAGTTAAAAATGGATTTCTAAGCAAAACATCATTTTGCAGTTTCCCAAAATCTTCAGAATTGATTCCTATGCTGCTACTCCCAAGTTTAAAAAATAAAAATTCATAGTGATGCATTATAATAACTTTAGAGGGAAAATTTACCATCCTGGATACTACAAAGTACATGAGGCCAATGTCAACAATTACCTGTATAATTCCAGAATATGCATGCCCACATCCATCTATCTCTACTTCTAAAGGGTTAAGCACTAATTTCTTGCTGACACCTTCAATTATCAAGAACAAGAGGAGGTAGTTTCCAGAAATTCCATGAATTAAAATCCTCCTGGAACATTCAAGAAAAAGAGGGAGCCAAGAAAATGAGTCAATCCACAAAAAATAAAAAACTAATGGGTCTTAGGAATTCAAAATTAAATTTCTATCAGGAGAGAATGGGACAAGTAATGATAGTGAAGTCAAAATCAAAATCAGGTAGACAAAGCGAATGTGTTGGATTGGAAATCTGGGTACGAACTAGAACTGTGCTTCACCCAATTAAGAAAGGCCCCATTAAAGTAGCTCATAAGCATTTTGCAATGGATGTGCTCAAGTTCAAAATTACAGGTGCAACAAAGACAGAGAAGGATTTGTGGGGAGGGACAAGCAAAATTAGGATTTAGTTCACATGTATTGGCTAGTTCTTCACAAGACAGTTCCTGAATTATTATGAGTTTACAATGTAGAAGGTAGCAGAACCAAACCTGCTCATTTGATGACATGGGTGGAAACATGCCATTCACAAGAGTGTGAAGGGAAGTGTATGATTTTGTGTCGACACGGCGGTTCACAGCTACCTGACCCTACAAACCCAAAATCATAACAATGAAACTTAGTCATCATTATATCAGAGACGCTAAAAATGCTTCTTTCAATCACTAATC
The DNA here is from genome assembly GCA_039720395.1 of Liquidambar formosana. NCBI lineage: Eukaryota > Viridiplantae > Streptophyta > Magnoliopsida > Saxifragales > Altingiaceae > Liquidambar > Liquidambar formosana. The sequence continues at coordinate 27,717,455 of CM077833.1, forward strand.
ACAAAGGCCTTAAAAAGATTACCTTGGGATTAATAATGAAAATTTTTCCTTTTGGGATTCCAACCTTAAGGTAGCTAATTTCATCAGTGTCTCTGTTTCCAAAACCAGCATAGAATGGATTGCAATTTTCAGAAGGAAATAACGCCCTGATATCCTGGAATATTGGAGAACCAAATGCATTAAAAAGCTACCTCTATATTCAGAAACTCTGCTTTAGACTTCAAGTGCAAGGTTAAAAAGATAAATTTCAACTAACTGTCACATAAGTTCGTGGTAATAGAATAGCTAAATCCCACTGATGAAAGGTTAAAAAGATAGATTTCAATTAATTCTCTCAGTTCATGGTAATATAGGATCCGCCTTTATAGACATGATTCACTTTCTCTTATATTCTTAATCACACCACATTAATGTAAAAGTGATACAAGGCATTGACACGATTCCAAATTTCTTATGGAGCATCTGGATGCACCATGAACCTTGGTCAGTCAGCATGCCTAACAAAATATTTTCTAAGTGTCACATCACATCCACCAGACAAACAGAAATGAGGTCATTTATGATAACCTGGAATTCTGGACTCTTTGGTTTAAAGATGCGTTACAAAAACTAAATCGACTGGAAAAAAACCACTAATTTCATTTTGAAATCTTGTGTGAAACACAACTGGACTTGTTCAATTTGCATAAGATATTCAAACACCCATAATCCATCCAGTTGCAGTGCAAATCTCTAATATGTCAATAATTAAAATAAAACTGATATCAGCTCATAAATGAAAAAATATGTTAGATGTTTCAAGATACAGATTTTGAAGTGGGGAACTAACCTCTAAGCATGCAATCTTGAATTCATGAGGAGCTCTTCTAATAACTGAAAAATAGGAGGAGAAGTTTTCAATCCACAAATTGAAAGTAAAGAAGTAATGAATGGTAACCAGACCAGATACACTCAGAATCCTATCGAGCTTCATTCAAACTTAAAAATATCTGATCTGAAAGACACTGTGTTAACTATGAATTTGAAGCCGAACTCTATTCTAATTCAAACTTCATAGAAATTTGATTCAAGAAATTTCTAATCAGTCATTCTCAGAACCAAAGTACATTGAATCCTAGAGCAGTCTCAATTAGCTCTAGAATTCCTTTTGCAGACTTTGAGATACAGGAATTGATTACATCTTTAATTCTGGAAATTTTAGATGAAGTGACTTCTATTCTCTCGAGACTTCAGATCAGAAAAGAAGAATTTATAGAGAGCAAGCTATCAATCAAAATCATGTCATGATTGCTCAAAAATAAATAAATAAATAAATAAAGGCCCATCATTGCTTACCTTAATAAAAAGAAAGTGAAATTTTATTCTTTATATTTTTTTGGTCCCTTACGACTTCTAAAAGAAAATGAACATGAATTATGCAAATCAAATTTGACATGTAACCTCTTTCATGACAAAATGCTTCTTCAGCAGCTTATGCCGAATGCCTCCACAGACCTGTATTACCTCACAAGTATTGTTGATTGGGGAGAAAGATTGAAAAATCCCCTTACAGATTGTTGAATTTGATCTATTGATGTTCAAAGTTCAACATACACAATTTTTTACACAAGCTTTTAGATAATCTATTTCCAATTCATATTTTGCGAAACCCATCGTTGGATTAGATAGTCTTCCCACATAATTCATGCATATTAAAAATGAAGTTGATCCGAGATTAAGAGCCGCTTCATCCATAAATGTGAGATTTTTAGTGATTAGAAAGACAAGTTTTCTCACATTTATGGATGAAGCGGCTCTTAATCTCGGATCAAATTCATTTTTAATGTACATGACCTATATAGGAAGACTATCTAATCCAACGCTGGATTTCGCGAAACATGAATTGGAAATAGATTATCTGAAAACTTGTGTAAAAAATTGTGTATGTTGATCAATATATATATATATATATATATATGCAGTGCTTATGCATGTATGTATGTATCTATGTATAAAGATAAGGGAAAGACCAAAAACAATATAGAATGATAGTTATACAAAGTTAAAAGAATTCTCAACTACTATAAGTTAGATAAATTCTTCTTTTTAAATTAGAAACTACATAGTGAAAAACAGCACATTAACTTAAAAGACTTATATGAGAAGACAGCAGCGTCAAAGAATGATAAGCCAAGATAAAATGTACACCTTTTTCAGGCATTCCTCCTTGAGGGGCAGGGAGGGGTGCAGGTGTAGAGTAAACCATAATTTAATTCATAAACGCAAGTGTGTAATTTCTTTGTGTTGGATACGTGGATGGTCAGCACTGGGTAGGTAATTTAAGTTCGTCATGGCTGTCTTCACATCTACCCATACTTTGTCCAATTAATGTATGATTACAAGGAAAATATACTGCAACATTATTCATAAGGCAAATCACAGCGAAAGGTCTTTAATCAGAACAAGTGCCCCGCTGGCAAACCAAATGGACAATCATTATACTTGCATGCAAATAAAATGGTCCTATTTGCAAATTAAAAGAAACTTGGGAATGAGTTCTAAATAACAATGCATATACATCAGTTACCTTCTCGATATAGAGAAGGAAAAAGTCCATCCGGGGAAATTACAACAGGCCCATCTGGTAAAGCCTTTCCGTCCTGCACATGTGAGAAGATACTTCTTTCTTAGGGGAGAGGGGAGGGAGGACACAAATAAACAAATAGTTTCTCAATTTCAAACTTTCTGCCTTTAATCCAAAATTAAGCATCAATTCTCTATACCTAACCTGCTTAAGGTTAAATAGGAATCGTCTAGTGTGGTAGGCTTGAGAAATTGCTCGTGCACTAAGAAAAAGCAACTGATATCCATTTTCCTGCATCATAAGAGAACATATTGAAGTTTCTGAATAGTGCAACAATCTCGTCTCCAGTCATGAGTTGTGATGTATAACACTGTACAGAAACTTTTTGCACTCTAAAACTCCAGCAACACAAAGAGCGCTATGAGAAATAAAACATAGTATAGCCAATAGCATATATTCAATATGCAGAATGAAGGTGCTAGATGAATGAAAAGATAGGTGGACTAGAAGAAGGAACCAGACAATTAGACTGTCTGGGTCGACCATGCCTGAGTTTTCATTATGTGCACTGATTGATGAATTGCAATACGATAAAGACTCCTTAAAACTGATAAACACAAGTTCAAAATCCTGAAATATTATAACCACACAAAAGGATATGCAACAAACCTTAATAGCTGAAAACAAATGTGCGACACCCTGTCTGTGACCAATCAACTCCAACCAAAGGCATGAATTGTCCTAGAACATCTGATCTGTAATATAAATGCAAAACAAGAGGAATCAGATATGCCCAAGAGAATCTTCAACCTTTAGCAATGTTAGTGGTTTATAAAAATAATTAGAAATCTAATGCGACAATTTCAAGGAGCAACAAAGAGTTGTGCATTGCAAAGTTGACTAAAACACCTAGTGAGCTGAGAGAAACTACGGACAACAAGGAGAATTGGTTTGGAGAAAGATATCACCAGTTCTAAAAGTCAACAATTCCGATTTGAAATGGATCAAAGACAAAATTACTAAATCTATCCAAAAGCTAATGCTAAAACCAAATTCATGATAAAATAGTTACAAAAGATACAAAAAAGTTAAAACACCAGCGGCCATCTTGAAGCCTGTGCTCTGTGAATGAATATACATGTCAAACAATAGTAGAAATAGGCAGCAAAAGGAAGGAGAAGAAACTAAAGTACGATGGAAAAAGTGAAAAAAATAAAATTATAGAAAAATTTGATCCATTAGGGTGAAAGATAGAAACTAGGGAAAGAGAAGAGAAATGAACTAAATAACATAACAAATTAACATTTTTAAAAAAAATAAAAAATAAAAAGCTATCTTCTTTTCTTCTCCTTCTGCCCTTTCTATATCGGAACATCTTACTTTGATTTGCATGATATGATTTCTAGTATTAATTATCTTGGGTGAAAATAAATAAAAATTAACTCTGCTCATAACTCGGTAATTCTTAATAGACCTATTCCCTTCCAACCCCCCCCCCCCCCTCCACCCAGAAAAAAATAATAATTCAAAAATTTTATAAAGATCCAAATTTTATCTACTTAAAGGAGATCCAAGACATATCTCCATCGTAAAGAAGCAAAGATCACCTTTAAAGTGAGACCAACAAGAAGAATATCATAGGGTCACCCGGTCTTTTACAATAAGAATTGTAGTAAATAATCTTTGAATTCCTAAATCAATGAATAATCATTCCAAAAAAAAAAAAAAACTGTAAACCAGAAATAAAATTTTTTTTGTAGCATTACAGAAAATTATGCAAGTGGAATTCACTGGAAATCTGATCTTCCAGAATACTCTTATATGGGGGTTCAGGAAGCCCATGTAGATGAATAATTCCATTGTGTTTTACACAGCTTGTGAACACACAAGTCCGTACAACGATGTGGTTGCAGTAATTTTAAATTTCCTAAGATAAAATAGAACTGAGACCATTTATTTAAATACAGTAATGACCTAATGAAAAACAGAATAAATAAATAAAGAACCAAAACAGAACCGAACAAAACAAATTTACCCATTTAAATGCTATGATATGAGAAGAATAATGGACTCATTATAAATGCTATTTTAGGTTAGCGGTCAGAGCTGACCAACCCAACAGATGACAACCTACAGAAATATCTACTCCCGTCTCCATTACATGAATGGTCATGTCCACATCCTTGCATGTAGTTTACAGTTGTTGCATCATGGCAATTTTAGGTTGCATAAATATGAACTTGTATTCCTAACAGACTTTATTAATCTTATTATTAAGATGCACTAATTAGAACAGAACTATGTAAAACATTATCTTCAATCCCTAATCATTTTAGGATACAAAGGAGTTAAAAAAAAAAAAAAACCTCTTTCATTAGAAAAAATTAGGACCCTTACTTGGTAATTGTCCCATCAACGTCTGAAATTACTATACGAGTGTTCCACTTCCACAAATAAATTCTGGCTTCAACCTGCTGAGTAACATCACTTGATTAAGCACACATAGAAAGAGGAAAAAAACAGTAAAGGGAAAGTGAAGCGTAAAACAAGGAAAGAAAGAAGATTCCATCTTGATATATATATATATATATGTTCCAATTGAGAAATGCAACAATAAATAACCTGCTGCTTCCCCAGCATTGCAGTAGAGAATGTGAACGTTACTGTGTTCTTCCCTTCCTTCAGATTCAAGGACGCCAGCTGTTCAGATGTTGGAGAATTTGCCCTTATCTTCCTTCTAGTGTCTTTGGGTTTAAGCACATTTTTATCCCCATCCATGGCAGTGGTGTTCTCTGGAGCATTCTCCGCATCAGAACTTCTGGCACCATTCATACCTGGCTGGATAGCTTTCATGGTTCTTGATCTTTTGAAAGAAAAAGGCCAAAGTTTCCATCTTCCACTGGAGTCAATAACAGCTTTTGATGGATCCCCTGCACGAGTTTTCTCAGCTTGGTCAATGGGTATCATGCCTTTGGGTTCAAAGATGTTTTCAATGTCGAACGCAACCATCCCTAAGATGATAGGTGCAGCCGCTTCCCATGGGAAGTAATGGCCGCCAATTCTGACAACAAGCCTATCATTCTTTATAATAGCAGGACCAAGAGAAGAAAATTTAATCAAATCCAATTTTTCAGCATCAAATGCTTGAGAAGCGGCATCAGCCCCCATCCCTTCGTGTAACAAGTGTTTGCAAAGAGATAGCTCTGCATAAAGCACACATGCGACTTTCTAAAGTTCATTGTTTAAAGGAGCATTTGGACACCGATAAGAAATGAAAACGTTTCATTTTGTTTCCCATTGACATTTGAAGGCATACATCCATCAAGCTTCTATATATATATATATATATATATATATATATAAGAAGGAAATAACATCATTTCTTGAAATCAGAAAAATGTTTTTATAGACTATGAGAAGCAAAATGAACTCATTTCAAATGCTATATTATATGAAGTGATTTCATTTCAGTGATGTATCCAGTGCCCTGAAATTAATAAAATCCTTGAAAAATAATTGATAAGTGAGTGTATTGCTGAGTTCTCTTACCAACTGCAGGGTTGACAAGAACATTATTTAGCTCCCCTGAAATTCGAGTATCCTCAACAGTAGGCTGTTCCTTTGCTAATTTGTGCTCTTTGTCTGCATCTGACTTTATAGAGCTAGAGACATTGTTCCTAAGCAATGTCTGCTCCAAAGATTTTGAATTTGAATCCAGTGAGTGGCAAGGACGACAAAGGTCATGAGCACCCAGATCGTCAACTTGAGACCACATATTGGGTAAAGATTCTACCAGCCGTCCAACTTCCACACTAGAGACCTTATGACTTCCAGGAATACAAATGGGACTTGATTTTTTTCTTGACTTCTCTCCCAAGTGTTCAAAATCATTTGGCAGGTTTTCTTGAGCAAACTCGTTTGAAGATGAATGTGACACATAATCTGTATTGAGAGACTCATTCACTGCTTCAATACCTTCCTGCACATGATCTGGAGAATGTGACTCCACACATTGAACGTCACCGAGTTTCAAATCATCATGATCACTGAAAAGGAATTGTTCTTCCTCTGAATTTTCTGATGATGAAACACTTACTTCGTCGGAAGGTTGGAGCTCACTTATGTTATATTCATCCCCAGTTTTTTTCTTATCTTGACCTTGAACTGAGTTGCTGAAACTGGATGTGGTACAAATGCTCCGTAACTCAACTTCAACTGAACCAAGTATTGGGTCAATGCTGACCTTTTGAGTATAAGATTCCGGAACCATGGGAGGCTCTTCAAGTTCGACGCCATTGTAGTCAGGCATGCAAGAATTACTTGGATTCATTCGTTGAGAATGATTCTCACGAACCTCCACTACTTCTGTCTCCATATTTTTACCCTCAGAAAGTCCCTTTGTAACCGTATCCTGATGAATAACTTCCAAGACCTCAGCCTTAACAGAATTAGAAGTTGTCAAGTGTTTATTGATAAAAGAAAGTGATTCAGTAATAATATTATTTTTAGCAGAGTTCATAGAAGTTACCTCACTTTCATGAATCATTGCATTATTCAAGAAGTTGCAACAATCCCCATCTCCTGAATATTCTAGGTTGCTAGAAGATTCTTTTGCCACAAGTACCCTAGATTCTGGCAGAGAGTTCACCTCAGATAATTGCTCTGTTGTCTCATGCAGAATTTGAGCATGAACATGGACTTTCCCACATTCTCCATGAGAAACATAAAGACTCTCGTGGGTTTCTTCACCAGAACCATCCAAGCTTAATCTTGAGCTCTCTGATGTTTCACAGTATATGAAGGATTGAACTCTATCCATTCCAGTCTCCTCTTTGGAAACTCCATAGTCTGGTAGAACAGCATCCCACTCATCAAGAACCTGTTCATCATTGAACTGCTTACTTGGACGCGCCCCAAGCTCAGTTAAACCTGAAACACATGAATCACTACTGGCCATCTTGGAGATGACACTATTTGCAGTCTCATCAGGATCAGCATTCCCAACACTAAGCTCACTGGTGTTTCTGCATATTGTCGGAATTACTTCACATTTTTCATCTGAACTGCTTCCTCCTGCAGTAGATGTTTCTATAGCTTGCTTCGGGGTGCTTAAACATGACACTTCTGCCCTAGTTTCCCTAACAGAACACTCCGATTCCTGGAAGCCAGGCTTACAACTGTTCCCCATTTCCCCGTTGTGGGATTCAATTTCATCATGTAGCACAGGATGGTCCAAATTATTTTCCATGCTGTCATGCGAAATTGATGTCACCTGACTTTCTCCACCATTATTCCGCAAATCCTTATCAGCCTCACCATCCAACATGTGTGAAGCAGAAAACCGGGAAGCTTTATCTTTCCTGGGCTTGGCAAGATTGGTAGACCAACGAACCTCCAAGAGGTCAGCTGCAAATTCGGCACGCTCCAACGAACTTGCCCTCATGATGCCAGGACCATCCTCATCCTTCCGAAAGCTATTTTCCTTCACTGACCTCCTTCCAAAAACAAGCCCCAACATTCGAGACCGCCGGGAACCAGTCCTAGTCACAATCTTCCCATTGCTCCCATCGAGCTGACCTACCAAATCAGGTTCTCTGGCATCAAAATTACAACTTTTGGACTTCAGAGGCGTTCTATGACTGGACTGCCCATCCGTCTCCTCACCCGAAGATGAAGGATATAATGAGGATTCCCCTTCTTCTTCAACATCCACCTCCTTGAGAAAGTAAGCTTCCCCTTTATGATCCAAATACATGTGGAAACCAGCCTCGACTCCATCAACACATATGTTCACCACTTTCTCCTTTGTCTTCAAAACCCCCTGAAATTTCCCGAACCGAACATACCACGGCGATGACTTGAAGCTCCCATCTTGCTGTTCAACCACAATTATATCCACAGCGCCACCGAAAGGATGAAATGGGCCAGAGACTGTGTAAACGCCCTGGGAGATGTAGCTTCCTAACCTCCCCACCGCATACATCCTCCCAAAATCCCAACTCTCGATCAAAATTGTCTCAAAATCCCATCATAATTAAAGAACCCCGAGAGATGGCGACGCCTTATAGCTCGAAACAACAACACCCATAAGTTAAATTCACTCAATACCTCCCAAACTCTCCCCGGCACACCGAAAAATCAATACCCAGGGCGACCCAGATCAATAAAATCTCATAATCCCATGACCCATTCAAGACCCCAATCGATCATCCCCAACGAAATTGTGACCATCTATTTAGCTTACAAACTACAGCACATAAAATCAAATAGAGACAAACCCTCCAAACCAATCAAAACCAAGATTCTGACAAACTCTCTCCAAGATCATCAACCGTTCAATACCGAGAAACGACTAGAAGTAAAGAAAGAAACGTAATTAAACAGGAAAGTCTCTACTTTGAAAGACAAAAACCCATTCGGGAAAACTTCGTAATACAAACGAACCCGCGAAGACAGGTTGGTGCGGGGAAAGCATATTCGCTTTTAATTATCCGAATGTGCCAAGCAATTATCAATAAATCCCAACGCAAAAAGACACATCATTATATGCAATTACATAAACAAACCAATGTCCTATATATAAAATAGGGATTGGAGGAGGGAACTGACCCGGAGAGGAGAGGACCGGAAACGGGCAACAGTCGCGATCTCTCGACACCAAAAGGGAGAGAAAGAGAAGAGAGAGATTCGGTGTTTCCTTGGAAATGTCGACGTGGAGATGGCAAGATGCGTCGAAAGTCGAAACACACGTCAGCTGAGAAGAGTGGTGATGATGATGGTGCACAGTGGAGTTTGGTGTACAGTTTCATTAGGCGGGCCACAGAGTTAACGTCTTTTCCTGTCCATGAATAATATGAAGAACGACGCATTTTGAGGCCAACATCGTCTCTCTCTTATTGAACCATTCTGTGTCTTCAACTTTAACAGGGTCCCGCCACCCCGGGTTCACAATTGGTGACAGATTTGGCCAGGTGGTCAGCCAGATTGGCCGGGTTGGGTCTGGGGGTTAAAGTAGGAAAATACTTAATGTTTTTTTTCTTTTTTTTTTCTCAATAGGAATAAAAAAATATTATTTGTAATCTTAATCCATTTTCAAAATCCATACGTTACTGGTAGTTTTTGAATCTAATGACATATCATGTCTTTATAAAAGTTTATGAGACAGGTGTCCATGTGTAATGCATTTTCACTATTATGAAACTCAAAAATAAATTGAAAAAAAAGATAACCCAAAAGTCAAAATGAAACACTAAGAAAATTAATTGCATATCAAGTTAAGAAGAATCATAATTGCCAAAGCTCTCTTATGAGTTTCCACTATCATGAAAACTCTTCATTAGGACTCCGCATTACGAGTTTCCATAAGGTCTTTTATACACATAGCATGGATCATAACTCCCAAAGTTCTCTTTTGTAGATGGCACAAATCATAATTTCCAAACTCAATCATTGAATGATAAACCTTATGAGGGGTCTTATTGTATGAATGTCATGACCAAACTCATTACAAATAGTATACACTAATCAAAAAATTTATTTTGTTTTTTCTTTTGTTTTCTATTAACTAAGAGGTTATTTGGCAGTACTCTTTTACTACCAATTAAATCATCTAATGATCTCAATATGATTATGTGCACACATGCATCAATTTTTATCAGAGATTCATTATAGGAATATATAACTATCTCAAGACTAAAACCTAGAACCTCCCTAGAGGAAAAATGCCCGTCATTAGGTCATAAGGCCATTGGCACCAATTGATCATTTGGACATCTTAAATGTTTAGCAATAGGGGAAGGATATAATTAAAGACAGCGCTCATGCTTGTGAAAGCTCCCCCTTCATGTAGAAGGTCTTAAATGTAACTTCACCTACCTACTTTAGTCTAAAAAACATAAGATCCAATGACAAACAAACAAGTAAGATATAAATAGTTTCACAACTCCTGTCGGGTTGTTAGAGAGACCTTTCACATATAAACACTAGAGTTATCTTTATATATGTTTAAAAAAATAAATTAAAAAAAAAACACATGAGCAAGTTGAAGCTTTGCTCAATCTGTCTTCAAATAATGTTAGAAACAAATTATCAATTTAAATTATATATTATTATAATTAATTTAATTCTTTGACTTAAATATCTAACTTGAATAGAATTTATTTCCATTTGATGACGAATGAGACATTAATATAGTAGTCAATCTATGGGTTCATTTGTTATGTAATTCATGGTATGCACTACTTTAAATATATCCAAGCTTTATTCTCTCGGGCATTGCCCACAAAAGAGTGGCTTCCCAATGATGGTAGGCTTAATTTGAGAGTCCGAGCGGTCCAATACAAATTGTGATTTAAGACTAAAACTTTCAAATGAACCTTTTTTTAATGGACCTTTAAATGGTGCCTTTTGAACATGGGAATGGCTATTGCAATCCCCTCATTCTTATCACCTCACCCCCCATCTTTTAGGTTTTTAAGGTTTTATGCAAAATATAAAAAGTTTTTATGAAAATCGGCTATAATATCCACTAGAAAACATCATTTTGAACAACTTTGTAGAAAAAAGATTTTTCTAAATCTATCGTTTAAATATACTTTTTAGCCATTTATAACCTTTATTTCATTTTTTGCCAAAAAGTCTACCTAAACGATAGATTTTGGAAAAACTTTCTTCTGCAAAGTTGTTCAAAATGATGTTTTCTAGTAGACAAAGCCGACCGGTTTTTGCAAAAACCTTTTATATTTTTCATAAAATCTTAAAAACTAAAAAGAAAAGGGTGGGTTATAAAAATGGGGGGTTACAATAGCCGTTCCCTTTGAACATAGGCTTTAATAAATGGGTTGGGGCTTTAGAACACGACTGCCTCAATTGATTTTTGGGAACGGCTATTGCAAACCCCCCATTTTTATCATCACACGCTTTTCCTTTTGGTTTTTAAGATTTCATGAAAAATATAAAAGAATTTTACAAAAACTAGCCGCTTAGTCTACTAGAAAACATCATTTTGAACAACTTTGCAGAAGAAAGTTTTTCCAAAATCTATCATTTAGTAGACTTTTTGGCAAAAAATGAAATAAATGTTATAAATGGCTAAAAAGTATATTTAAATGATAGATTTAGGAAAAACTTAATTTTACAGAGTTGTTCAAAATGATGTTTTCTAATAGACATTACGACCGATTTTCATAAAAACCTTTCATATTTTGCATAAAACCTTAAAAACCTAAAGGATTGGGAGTGAGGTGATAAAAATGGGGGGTTGCAATAGCGGTTCCCTTGATTTTTTACTAAATAGATTGCTAGTGCTGCATCCTGATCCAAGATGAGGAACCAAACATGCTGTCCTATTGAGCCAACCCTGTCTGAAAGGAGAGGAAAAAGTTTTAACCATTTTCTTAGTTTCTTCGTGCAATGAAAGAAAATATATGGCTTCACCCTATTTTTAGCTAAGAAAAATATGGCTTCACCTAAGCCACCCTGTGAAGTATTTATACCTCGTCCTAAAATATTGTACTTAAATACTCATTTTAGTTTTCTCTTCAAATGACCTCGATCAATCGCTTGTGAGGTAACAACTCAGTGCAAATATAGCATAGATGATTCAAATTATGAAATGAATAACAGCAGTAGGGTTTTAGGCGTCTCAAAGCAGTCGCCTGCACTACTGGCAATTCGTTATTTTGTGAGACAACACAGGGTATTTAAGCCATTTTTTATGGTTTTGCATGCTTTCTTAACCAAAATTGATGCCAACCCTCTTGATAGTGTAAGTGAAGTTCTATTCTATCATAATCTTATCGTTTATTCCAACATTTTCTGACCACTAAACTAGTCCCAGTACTTGCAATATTGACTCCTGATGTTGAAATGTTGGACTATAAGAGTGAGGACTGGAGAATGGCGGTTTACTATATGGTGTACAAACCTTTCTATATATCTACCCGTCCAACACCATGTGCAAAGACCAATCGTTGGTGGTCGGTGCCTTGGTGGGATGCTTGTGCCCACTATTTATTTATATTTATTTAATGTTGAAATTATGAGACAAAAATTCAGTCATTTTTCCAAACAATCAGTCAATCACAGTCTGTTTGGTTGTCCAATTCAAAATTAAACAATTTAAAAAAATTTTGGTTGTCCAACTCTAAATTAAACAATCTAAGAAATTTTACATAGGATTAAAAGTATAAATCTATCATCTTGAATTAGAATATTTTAAAATGTTATAGTTATTACTATAGTTGATGTTGTAGATTCAATTTTAAGGAACTCATGAAATACCACTATATTGAATTGTCACTTTTATTTGTGATAATGACTATCATTTTCTTAATTTGTTAACTTCCAAATGATAGAGTATGCTTTGAATACTATGCAAAACTTCATGAATTGTTTAATTTCGAATTGGACAACCAAACAAGCCCTCAGTGTGTGTGTGTGTGTGTGTTTTCTTCCTTAAATTTAAGGTTCAAACTAAACAGCAAGTGTGATCATATTACATCGTTCGGACTAGAAATGTCCACGGCACGTGTACAAGGCAGTCTCTTAGTTCGCCCCAGATTTTCTCTTAAAAGTTAAATTAAACAAACAAACAAACAAACTTCATTGTCCAGAATGGACCATGAATTTGAGTTATGGTACTTACTAATGCATACGTTCCACATTCTACTTGGTCAGAATTAGTTTCTCCATTTTTATTTTTATTTTTTTGGTTGGTATAAAAAGGTTAGGTTTTCGATTGTATACTTCTTTGACTATCGTTTAATACAACAACTCACATGCTTTAGCTTGTTCAAATGACAAATAATACAAAATCTTTACTCCCATGTTCATTTTTATCCTTTTTTTTCTTTCTTGAGATAATTTTTTTCCCCCTCACTTTTCTTTTTTTTTTTCTTTTTTTTTTTAAATTTATTTTCTAGTGGGGTGAAAGGGAATGACGAGGGCTACCAGAAGAGCAGAATCAAAGACAAAATAAAAATAAAAAGGTGATAGATGATAATATATTGTAGACTAATGGCATTTCTATCCCTTTTAGGAGAAACATTCTAGGTTCGAAATTGTGTGAATTCTCATATAGGAACGATTGGGGTGAGTGGGGCGGGCCCTGTTATAAATGTTAGGGCGTTAGGTTCTTGAAAGGGGGGCATTTATTGGCATCCCAAAATTTGTTTTTGTTTTTATTCCCCAATCGTTTTAAACTTCTCAAGATTTTATAACAAATATGAAATTTTTTCATGAAAACCGATAATGTTGTCCAGAAAAAAAATACTATTTTGAATAACTTTGTAAGCAAAAGGTTTTCCAAAATGTATTGTTTAAATGGACTTTTGAGTCATTTTGCATTCTATGTTTATATAAAAATGAAATGAAAACTATAAATGACCAAAAGGTCCACGTGAAAAATAGATTTTGGAGAAACTTTATTTTACAAAATTATTTAAAATGATGTTTTCCATTGATAAGAGTGGGTATGTTTTATTAATTTTATTTTTTTTATAAAACCTTAAAATAAAAAATAAAATAAAAAAGTCTCTGGAGTTCTTGAAATGGGATGCTTGTTCTTAGAAATAAAAAAATAATGTACGCAGGATATGGGCTAGCCCAAGATCGGGCCGAGCTCAAATGAAGAGTGGCTGAATTACGGATAAGATGTCATAGCCTTAAAGAGGAGGCCTCTATTGGCACCCAAAAACTCGCTTTTCATTCCCCACTTATTTTATATTTTAAAATTTTATAAAAAATATATAAGATTTTCAAAAAAATTGATCACGCTGTCTATTAGAAAATATCATTTTGAATAACTTTTTAGAAGAAAGTTTTTTTAAAATCTATCGTTTAAGTGAACTTTTTAGTCATTTATGAAACGAATATTATAAATGACAAAAAAGTATACTTAAACGATAGATTTTAGAAAAACTTTCTTCTAAAATGTTGTTCAAAATGATGTTTTCTAATAGAATATATGATCAGTTTTTATGAAAACCTTCTATATTTTTCATAAAACCTTAAAATGTAAAATAAGTGGGGGGATGAAGAGCAAGTCTTTGGGTGCCAATAGAGGCCCTCAGATCATATCAATTTGGGCTGATCTCACTCAGATCAACCTCTCCCAAGATACCGCTCCTCTCAGTAAGGAAATGAATAATGCCTATTTTTCTCTTGCAAGTGAGGAATCGCATGCACAAAAGCCTTCTCTCTTGGCTCTTGAGTCCCTTGTTTCTTGGAATTTCCCTCTTCTAAATTGGGTAAAACTAAATATGATAGGTCGAGTGGTCAGGCTCTGAGTGTGCTCATTAAGGGTTATCATTTCGACTCCTTGTAACTTATTGCTTGAATGGTTATGGAGCATTCCACATGAACTATTAGAGAATTAGTTTGGAACTAAAACATTACTAAGAATAAGATCTAAGATATCTCTAATGGTTAGTCAAATAAATAAATAAATTCAGGCCAAGCAGCCCTTTATTCCAAGGTGGCCACCATGGGCATCTTTTCCAAATTAAAAAATAAAAAGGATTAGAAGGCAGACAAATGGCACTAGGCCACCAACTTAAAATCATTTATGGGCTCAAAGCCAGTGAAGGCAGAGCCCAGTAAAGTGTCACAACCTGCTAGGAGTTTGGGCTGGGGTAGTGGGCGGAGTAATCCAACTCCCCTTACCCAATAGGGTTCCATCATCACCCAAAGGACCATTACACGGTGAACTAGGCTACATACTTCAAACTTGGACTGACGACACCCACGAGAACACCACGTCACCACCAATGGTTTTTTATTTATTACTTTTTTTTTTTTTTTTTTTTTACAATCAATAGAATTTTTCTGCACCTTTAAATCTCCTATATTAACAAGTGAGTATTAATACTTCTCTATAAATTTGAACTTCGATATCGCTCATATAACAACTCAACAAGTGAAAAGAATACCATTAAACATTTAAACTATGGTATCATTGGCAGTTTGGCACCACCAATGGTTTGTTAAAATTCACTCTTTATTATACATTATTAGTCGTTGCTTTAATTGCCCTGATAGATGGTTTGTGTAAGGACCATGGCATCTTGAAGCCCTGCCCACCAAGTGTTCGTTAAAATTCAAGCTTTTTATCCTATACAGCTATTTTTTTATTATTTTTTTTTTTTTCCTTCAGATGCTTCGTGCTAGGACCACAGGATTATGAGGTCCTCAAGGAGCACAGGTGGGAAGGCATATGCTGAGTAGCGACTAGTGAGTACATGAATGAAGAACTAAACAGCAATATCAATCATATGGTGAAGGTAAAAAGAAAAAAATAATGACAGTTTCCTGACAAGAAAGAGATGTTCACCATTCATTGTTGTTACAAAAATTTCTTGATCCACAATCTAATGCTCACTTCATTTGAAGGGATTGCATTGTCTTCCTCCAATAATGCACTAGTTGCAATTTCTTTGTTTTTTTTCTTCATTCTAGTGATTACTTAGGATAACCCTTTGCAATATGTAATTTTATCCAGTCTTAATAATAAAAAGAAAAAAAAAAAAAAAACAATACAAGGGTCTCTGATTTTTAGGAGCTAGAATAATCTGTTCCTTCATAAAGATTCAAAATCTAATTCTATATAGTATTAGAGATTGCTTAGGTTAGCAAGTGCTATGAAAGTCTGTGCATACTCCCTTTATAGAAGGTTTGGCCTTATAGCCTTCTTGTGATTGCATCAATTATTTGGTACCAATTGGGTGAGGCTCTCCAATCAGTGTACAGACTGTAGTACCGGCCCTTTCCTGAAAGCACTGCCATTGTTGTCTCTTCTTGAGCCCACGTTTAGACTGTACTAGCATCCTGTTAGTTCAGTTGAACTATTTAATTAATTAATTAAAAAAAATTAAAAATTTTCTCTGGAAATGTTAAAAATGAATTGGTAAAAGACTAGAAGAACTGGAAGTAATTAAAAAAATTTAAGCACAGGGGACAAAGCAAATGGTTTTGTACACATGAAGTGATCTTGATTTATACCTACAGTTGTCTTAGTCTAATAGTATACGGCCGTGGCGATGATATGGGTTCAATTTCACCTAAGTGTGAAAAAAGAAGGGGAAAAAGAAACAGAACGATAATTGACATACAGAAGATATAATGCTCACATCTGCTGTCTGGTTGTCAAGTGTTGTCCATTTATTGATATTTGGATTTCAAATTCCCTAGAAAACATTAAAACTCAGGGATTCTTTTTTCCCCTGAAAAGAAAAAAAATGAATTCTCTTCTGGATTATGTTGAAAGTGTTGAAGGCAACTCTCCCTTTATGCTCCATAGGAAAGGATATCATCTTATCTGGCAAGAATTAGAAATGAGAATCTATCGTTATACATATTTAACATGATTGTTTTGAATTTTAATCATGAAAACAGTTTCTCCTTGAGCCCAGCATCCATCCCCTCCTTTTTTTTGTGGGGCTTCCTCGGTGGTTGGAAAAGGGAAAAAAATGTAGTTTTCAGTTGCGAAGCACCCGATATAAATTGTATGGCAGCTGCAGTGAATAAAGAGTTCAATATAAGTGCGCGTGCACGCATAAACATGGATTCCCATTGGTTATCTTCTCACTGTAGAATCACTTTGTTATTGTGCCCCATTTCCCCTTCTTGTGGCCTAAATGTGTGAATAGTAAAAAGAATGAAAGCACTTTCATGTGGGTGGGGTTATGATCTGGTGGGGTGATTTAGTTACTCTAGTCATAAAGATGGTCCATATATGAGAAAAAATAGCCACTCAGGTCTCAGTCAATTGCCCACCTCATTAGAGCCTATCATCATTCTCATCATTATCATGCATGATTTACATTAAAAGCATAGCACTTGATGACTTTGTGTGTGTGTTGTTGGTATGTCAAACTAGACCAAGTACCTTCCTGCATTATTTTTATCATATATAATTGTTGTACTTGGTACTCACTTTTATAAATTCCATAGCCATCAAATCAAGAGACACCCCCTTGTGCACCATTGATACCATTCTCTTTTAACAGCCTCTACCTTACAACCAGAAAATGGTTCTGGTCCTTTTTCATTGCCTTTTCCCATGAGGACTGGGAGGAAGGTCATTTTCTTCTTTCTTTTTTTTTTTTTTTTTTTTTTTTTTTTTTTTTTTTTTTTTTGGATACATTAAAAAGGGTTCGAACCTTTAACCTATCCTAATCCTATCATTTTTTTTTACTCTCCCTCATTACTAGACTAGCCCCAATGGTTTAGAAGGTCATTTTACTCTCCGCTTTCTACACTTTTTTTCATGCTCTCCATCCTGTTCCAGTTTGAGATTACAAGAACTTGGTCATGAAGCATACTTTTCCGTAGTTATTGGTTCCTACAAGGATTCATTGAAAATTGAGGTAAAGGCCTTGGGCTCCTGTATACAAGAAAAGCAAACAAGACTTAAAACCAACTACAACAATCCAAAAAATCCAAAATAGTTGAAGCAGTACAATTATTAGAAAAAGAAGTCATTGAAAGGTTCTGTTTAAGAAAAGATGTTGGTTCATCATTTTCAATATCTTTGACATGGAACATGAAACTTTTGGTTTCATTTGGCACCTACCTTCATGGAAGATGGATAAATTCAAAGACACGAGGCAAAACTGAAATTACTTTAAAAAGAAAAAGAAAATTGACACGCGGAGTCTATATATGTAAGTTTTTCTGGCATAAAAAGTGAGAGTCATAATGTCTAAAGTGTAAAAGATTACAATGGTATTTCTACCGAAGCCATCATCTTTGAACTTTTAGACTTCAAATCTATCATAAGAGGGAAGTGGGCATTGTACCATACTACCAGCAAATTAAGATAAGATGGTACTCACATTTTGTGAACCTAGGCTCACTTAGAATGCCAAAAAATAAGGACAGGGAAATAGGCAAATCTGGCAGAGAAGAGGCTGGACCTGTCTTACCACGATTAAATGTTGATGGGATTTCAATGTCCTAGAGTTCTAGGAATGACCCTGCCTAAGACCACACACGCACACCCACAGCCAAGAATGATTATGTGGATCTTATGTTCTGATGCTGGGTCTGCCAAAATTTACCGACGCTAGCCCTGGCCCCATCGGTAAGATAGGAATTTTGAAACCACACGTAGTTTCTCTCCACACAAGGTTTGCTTCTCTCACGGATGCTTGGATGTCCCATGAAATTAAGTTTGATCAGTCCATTGTGTTGTACATATTTAATACTGCAGAACCTAATACGAAAACGGCCCATGATAGCGAATTAAAATTAAAATTTTATAAATCATTGCAATGTGCTAAAGTGACCTTAATTAAACAAGTGCAGAGAGAAAGCAAGGAAACTCATCTAAATACTCCCCAAGAAACAAACAAGACAAACTTATTTTATTTCCTATGTAAAATACAATGGAATCATTTAGTTTCCATGGGATTTCGTGCTTCCCTTGAAATCATTGAACAAAGATTTGATTCTTCAAGTTTAGCATTCAAAAATTCAAATGGTCACCAGACCCAATTCTTGAAAGTAGGAATCCTCTAAACCCCAGAATCCTCTAAACCCCATCTCCATTTTTTGAACTCATTTATACATCTCTATGTATATTATTTTGTACACAGGAAAATAATTATGTAAAATACACTAGAGGATATATAAAAGTGGAATTATTCAATTTTTTACATCTCTAATCTTATAATCATTTGAGGCTTCTTCTCTTCTACCGCAATGGAATTCTTGCAATGAGCAATTGCAGCTTGAATCGCAGCCTGCAACTCTTCCATGGTACTATCATTTGTAGAAGAAGGAAGAGTTGTGGTTGCCACTAAAAGGCCACTGTTCGTTGGAGATGTCCTCATCGATGCCGGCGCCGAGAACTCCCCTCTCCTTCCTCTCAACTCTTGCTTACCTTTCCAACTCAAATTACCTGAAAATGAATAAGGTTGCCGGCGTAAAGGAACATTCTCTCTTCTCCCTCTGAAGAACAACAGGGGACGAACCATTCGCACATACCTTTTCAGTACATGGCTCATGTCGAATCTCGGCTTTCTCCTGTGCTTCTCCTTCTCTTCCCTTTCTCTAATTTCAGACCCTTTTCGCCATTTTGTTAGGTTGAACAACGAAAAAGACTTGGACTTGGGTCTACCCTCTGTTTCACCATGGTTGCTATGATGATGGGTTCTGTCGTATTCGCTATTGCTATTGTTGGTGCTGTTGATATTGCTGCTGCTGCTATTGCTGCTATTTTTGCTGGGTTTTTGATCTTCTAACAAGTCTCTGATCGGAAGAGTAAAACTGTCCAAGGAATTGGTGGAAGTGCGGGGAGACACAGGGAGGTGAGAGAGGAGGTGGAGTGGGAGGAGGTGTCCATGGAAGAAAATGTCATCGGCCGGAGATAAATCGATGGCGAATGAAGGTGGAGTTTTGGTTTTATCGGGGATTGTTGTTGAGGAAGAGTGGAGAGAGATTGTGAAGGAGAATTCATGAGTAGGAGAGGAGGAAGGTGAAGGTGGTGAGGCTGCAGTGGGGGGTGGTGGTGGTGGGTCTTTGCCTTCTTGTTTGAACTTTGCTTCTCCATGTTGCTTGTCTGCAACTTTCTCTTTGGTCTTTTGGTGCTGTTGGGTATCCATGAACTCAAAAAGAGATGATGTTGAAGACTAAGAAGATTTTAGTTCAGCTCCTTTGAATTCCTCCCAATTGTTGTTCCGCGTTGTTTTGTGGTTGAGGGATAAGGGGATCAGAAAGCAGTGGAGAGAGAGAGAGAGAGAGAGTCTTTTGTCAATCTCCTTTTGCCTTCGTTGAAAGACTTGTCAATCTCTAGTTGAGCTCAAAATGTCTTATGCACAAAAATCCAACATTGATTCATTTATTTATTTTTGCATTATTCTTCTTCATCTAGAGGGAGGTTGTGGTGGCTATGAGACTAAGAGATGAGATGAAAATGATATTATTGAATATATGTTTAGCTCCATGTGTTAAGGTTGGTGGGTCCTTGTCAAATCTAACACCTATGAGAGTGTGCTCATTTGGGTAAGTGAGATCAGAAGATCCAAACTTTCCCACGCAAGGGAGTTGAATAGGTAAACCGCACTAATTTTGGGTATGGGATATTTTATATGGAGTTGGATAGGTAAAGCACAAGATCCAAACATTCCCACAGAAGGGGTTTGGTTCTAGATTCATTCCATAAAATAAAAAAAAATTCATTCATAAGGTAAATGGCCTAAGTTCAACTTTATTTCTAAATTCATTAATTCATTGAGAGTTAAGCTTGAATTGACTATTACTCGGCTTGATGAGTTAATTGATACTTTGAATAATTAAGTCATTCGAAGTCGATTCGAGATTGATTCAATAAAAGGTTTGTTTAAGTTCACTCACAAAGTAAATTAATCAAATTCAAACTTTATTTTTGAATTCATTAATTTAGTGAAGCAAGCCTGAGCAGCCAATTATTCCGCTCGTGTACCGTCCAAGCCAAAGAGAATGTCTGAGAAGTCATGCTCATGAACACACAGAAACAGAGACACCCAATTCGAGAGGAATCTTTTGAATATAATATAACAGGCAAATTGAGATCCTTTCACTGTTGCTATGTTTTTTCAAAACGCACGCAACTCCATTGGAAAAGGTGTGTTTGGAGTTGCTTCGTAAACCGTGTGGCAAATGTTGGTTGAAGAGGAGAGTGATAATGCTGACGCAGGAGTTACGAACATATGCCAGCTTATATCACTGAACAGCCAAGACTCAAAAGGGAACTTAGATAGGATAAGATTTCAAGCTATATATGGTGTTAGTCCACCTCAGACTCATTTTCTAAAATGAAGGATCAACGATTCAGAATAAAATCATAATCAGCAACTGTAGAATTGCAGTATCATATAGAATATGCTCCATTTGGGTGTCAAGAAGGTGGTGAAAAAAAGATACAAAAATGTGAAATATTGTAAAAAGATCATAAATTTGTGTTTTTTGTCCGATAATTGAAAAAAAAAATACATACATATATACAAGGTTGATCATGTATGGGATATCCCGAAATGTCTTATTTGATTACGGTTATCTATGAATAACATGCGCTCATTCATGCACCCGTGCGTGTCGCTCACGAACAACCATAATTATTTATTGATGTAACTAAATCAATCTTATGAGAGAAAGAGAAAGAACGAGACATACATGTACATAGACATGATAAGATACTTTGTAGTTTAATTAATATTTACATAAATGCAAATGATTTAGGGTCCTACCATGATTTGATCATAGAAGCAATGGTATTTCTTCAAGTTTGACATTTAGGCTTGCATCGGGATTCGAGGTTTACCTATCAATCAAGTTGAGGAAACGGAAAAGAAAGAAAGGATGTAATGAATTAAAAATTACAATATCTCTAGACTAGGTAGTAGTCTTACTCACTCCGCATCAAAAATCTAAATTCAAAAACTGTCGTCATGCTAACTAACGAGCATTTAACAACCAAATAGTTGTCTTGGAAAAAGATTATAGTAAAAAAAAAAAAAAAAAAAAAGAAGAAGAAGGAAGAAAGTTGACGAAGATTATGCATGATCAAACTAGACTAATCCTGTTTAGGAATGAATGAAGCTCAATAAGAACCACAGGATCTAGATTGGACCTGCGTTGAATTGTTGAATGTGATAGGACCCAATTAAATGGTGGTATGCACAAAAGACACAACGTATTACGGTTAGGTGAGAAGGTAGACCCACACACACGTGTACATTGTGGTCCAATATCCAGCACAGAGGAATTTTGTTTGCTTAGTTAAGGTCAACATCTCAATCATGGAGGCATTATTTTGGTGGACAGACGCACCTTCACCACTTAACCACTCAAAATCATATTCTATTTATCCAGAGATAAGAGAGAGAGAAGCAAACATGGCATAAAACAAAGACTTCACCCTCATCCCACAGATCATTCGGTGGGAAAACCTTTCTGCTTTTCCCACTAGCCACTCAAAATATTATTCTTTCAAAGACAGAAGAGTCCTACGTAGAAAAGCCAACACCCCAACATGGTATAAAACAAAACTCTTTCAGTGTCTCTCTCCTTTTGGGTCAAAAATCTATGGTATAAAGATCAGGACCAATGGATGACAGTTCCTTAAGAGGGGCTCCCTCCCATATGCCAACACCCTATTAGTAGCTAGCTTCACTCCCTTGTAGCCTGCCTATTTGGGGTCTCAAGGACTCAGAGGCAATGGTACTAGCTTTTCTCAAGTCACTACATGTTTATTGCCTTTTTATTTTTGCTAGGATACATGATGGTGGCCTCGTGGGCCTGCCAAGACACCCAATCACAGCCATTTCTGATTTCTCCTTGTGGAGCCACAGACCACAAGAGCAACCGCAATAGAGAAATTGAGATCGGGCATTGTTCCAAATATCAGCTTCTCTTCAGCGTTACTTGCTACATTTTCTGTGTGCGCCTGTGTTTGTGCGAGTGTGCATGCCAAGAAATAGGAATTTTCCACATTGGCTGTTTGTGATTATCCACTAGGGCGCTGATATTTATATGAGATTCCAAACAAAACGGCCGTGATAATTCCTTAATTGATATCAATGGGTGACGAAAACATGGAAACAGTAAGAGATGGATTAAAATGCAGCTATTTGGTTACCACTGGGAGACACCAGGTTCGCAGAGACTAGAGACAACAGTCTTGGAAAAAAATTTCATTTGCCAATTTTTCTATTCCAAAGGTTCACCTTCCTACTTGCCCAAGGAAGGTTCAAATCAATGCTACATGAACAAATTCATTCAGTAAGCTGATCACGCAAGTTTTTCCTAGACTGGGATGACGTGGGGAGTTCTCATCAAACTCCCTATATAGTAATGTTACACTGAAGGCTGCTTCCATTCAATGGTAGCTCTATGAAATGGAAGGACTGGTATACAATGGAATAGATCCAGAGCAAAAAAAAAATGAATTACCTCAAACACCTCTAAATGCACTAACGAGCGACTTTATCAAAGCCTTCCATAGATCTTACAAGGGAGGCAAGCACAGTTGTTATATCACTCCCAAAGAAAACAGATTTTTAGACAAAGCAAGCAGCTCTAATTTTGATCTTCTGACTTGAAGCATATAAACATTGGAGAGGGGCCCCGATGGCCCTGAAGTGGAATGTCAAGATGGATCCAAATGCTCAAACCCCTCATGAGAACCAGAAGGGAGTTGTTGTGAGAAAGCTGCTGTTTCCCAATTATGATCAGCTCTAAAACAATTGTTAGTGCTTGCAAAATCCATAAATAGTGAGAGGTTTGCTAGTCACTTCCACTACTATGTCCATCTGAAAGAAACATAACAAAATCAAGAAGGTTTAGTGACATTATGATTTTAAGCAATAATATAAGAGAAAGTTCTCATACCTGATGGTCTTTTCCCTTCCATGGCTTCTTTCTTCTCTTGGCAACTTGAGCAGAGGAAAGGGCCATCCCAGGGACGCAATTTGCGTGGATTAGATGATCCAGCATGTATTGAAACACCCTCTCCAGGTTTCATCTCTACTTGACACACCGCACACATGAACAACTTAAACATGTTGCAAAGTGGGTATTTTGTATCCAACCTGCAATCCACACAAATGTGTTGAATGTCAAAATCCAACAAAACTTGCATGAATTTTTCTCCTCATACACAGACAGTTGTGCCACCCCAAATAAACAACATTTCATGAAGAAGAAAAGAACAAAAAACATAATTAAGCATTCAAGACAAACATTGATCATATATTGCCTAAAGGAATCAATTTTATCTACTGACGAACACACCTTTCTGAAAGCATAGCAGATCCTTCCTCGAACATTTCCTCCACCACATCTGGCTCTAAATATTCTTTATCAACAAGAGAAGATGACTCAGAAGACTTTTTGCGAAACATGGACTTAAACACTCCTTTCCCCTGCTTCTTTGGTGGTGGCAAAGGAGCAGTTATCCTCTCTGGTGGTAGTATATCAACTACAATGCAAGTTGTATCATCTCGTAGCCCCTTTACACTCAAAGCTTCCTTTAAATAGAACGGAAGGGGTAAGACTAGATACAGAAAATAAGCAACAAATACGAACAAAAAAAAAAAAAAAAAGATTCTGGTTGTTGGCATACTTTAACAATTTGGGAAGCTGCAGCATCCACAGGCATCCCACGACAACAATCAAGAGCCATTTCCGCAGTTAAAGCATCCCAAACACCATCACTTGAGATAATCAGCCGACCACCAGCTGTAGACAGCTGCAGTAATAACATTTCAAAATTTAATATGAAGAAGAGCTCTGGAAAGATCAATAGTGTGGTTTGTGATACGGTGATGGAAACTCAGAAAAGGACCAATAAGATAATATGAAATAAAAAATATGAAGGCAAAAAGAGGAAGGAAAAAAAAAAAAAAAACAGTTTCTGTGAAATTTGAAGGGAGAGAGATTTCTCTAATCATGATTTCCATAAACAAACAAATAAGTAGTCATTAAAAATTCCATTTTCTCCTCTCATTTATTGAGCTTGAAATCTGCTGCATTCCATCATAAATGTCTCATTGCATTCTGTATAAAGGACCAGAAATAACTAGTGATAACAAAAAATTCAATTTTATTTTGTGCTTGCAATTGTTTATTCTAGACCCAGTTTGCTAACCATACTGTGTCTTTCCTGTCCTTCTTCCTTACTACATTTATTCAAGAACTCCAGATGTTATAGGATGATACTTTAACGTTCACAAAATTCCGCTCAAGGGCTATAGTCATAGCAATCCTCCCTCATGAATTATTAGAAACCAACTCACCAGATTCACATGTTACCTAGTCTTCAGTTTAGTCCAAAGCCAATAAATTTACAAAGGGCTATAGTCATAGCGATCCTCCTATTCACCTACTTCAAACATTTTCAAACAACTTATTCAGAAAATTCACTTCAACTATTCATGCTTCAAAAAAAAAAATAAAAAAATACAACATTATGGAGTTGAAGGGAAATATCCAAATACATGTCATAATCTACTCATAAGCCACACTTGTAGCAATGAAATACTATAGTTCCTCCCTGAAGTAATAAAAGATTGATTACAAATATCTATGATTTATCTTCTCTATAAAGGACCAGAAATACCTAACTAGAGCATTTAATGGTTGCCCACAATGTTTTAATAGATTTCTTTGTATCTAAGAGAAAAAGTTCAACCTAAATTCAAAAAAAGTATCATTTTCTGACATATGCACCAACAAATTTCAATCAAAGTCTCTGTCTATCCAAGTTCTCCCTTATTTAGGTTTTCCTTTCCCTTTTTAGCATCTTCTGTGCTGTCAACAAAGGTTAAGGTAAGTACACTAAAGGAATTCATAAAAGATAAGTCGTGCCCAACAAATTTGTGGTAAAAATGTTACGGTGGGCACTACCACTAGAATACAAAATTTTATACTCATTCTTTCAGCCCTACTGCATAAGCAACAGTTAAAATTACAGTGATAATGAAAAACACAAGGTGATACATGACAAATTTTTCATATAACCTCTTGCTTCAAAAGGTTATCCACAATACTATGTTGTACACCATGACATTCTGATGACTAACAGAATATGTAAACAGAAGGAACACACAGAAACGACACCAACAATGATCAAATCCACAATGGGAAGGAAGTAAAGAAACCATCACATTAACATAACTCAAATTTAATTTACATGGAATAACATGACTAACAAACCTTCACTTGCTTTACATAAGGAATAGGAACAATGAACTCGCCAACATCCATATCTCCAATGGATCGTGAAAGACACAAGCCACCAGGCCAACATCTCAAAGGACCAATCTACAACAACATTGGTATACCAGTCAGACAGGCAGCTTTAATCCATAAAAACAAATGAAATACAATTCTGAATAGGGACATAGGAAAACATCAAGAGAATCCTCAGGAGAAACAACTATGCAAAGGAAGATAATTTATTGACAACAAACACAGCAGAATTTGTAATTTCTTTGTTATTTATACCAAATACAATGCTAAAATATCCAATTTATTTCCAGTATTGGTCTGTCATCATATATTGGTGAAACAATATTTAAAACACAACCTTGAGTATAAGTCTAATTTTTGCTCAGCAACCATAATTTTGGTCTTTTAAACCCAATGATTTACAACTTTGTTCTGAGATTCATGTGTGTTCTTAACGCAAAATATCTAATCCTTCTTAAATGCAATTTCCCTTCACATTTTATAAAAAAATACTAAACTATATAAAATCCTTTGTGGGCCCTTGTTCAAGTAATTCATCCATAATTTAAGTTGATCGGCTACTGCATCATATTTTCCAAGTGCCGTGGTTTTATATAACCAGCCTCATGCATTTACATTATTATCAATGAAAGTATAAAATTAGAGAGAGAGAGAAAGAGCGCTGACTGAGTAACTGGAAAAGTTCGAGGAAGGTACTCAGTAACTTAAAAAATTGAAAGCACAATTATGATGTAGAAAAAATATACCTCTGCACCACCACCAGTATTAAGCCGACCAACCTCGCCCCCACTTGCAGTAATACGTTCCCTCCTAATAAAATATTGAAAAGTAAAGCCTCAATAAATGAAGCAATGCTTCAGTGAGTCCCAAAACATATTATATCTAAAACTTACTCTTCTTCATTGCATTCAAGCCTATGATCTGCTGACAAATGATAGAGGGCACCTTCAGCAGATTCAAGTATGCAGCGGGAATCACCAACAGATGCAACAGTTACTACCCATCCTTCAATTATCACAAAAGTGACAGTCGTCCCTGAAGTTTGTGCTGAAAACGTAAACATAACAATTTGTAAGTATTAAATAAATGACTGTATTACGAAATTATTAATAAATAATAATTAATTAATTAAAAAGGCTTATCTCTACTGGAAAATTTTAAAATGCAGCAATAACTAAGAAGGAAAACAAAGTGGTATGGTAGCACACTAGCAACAATAGAATAGTTATGAAAAAGAACACAAAAACAGATGTTGCTCTTGACCTCAGCGACTTAACTATAATTGTTGATATTGTTGAGAGTGCATACATGTCAAGGTGTCCAACATAGATTAAGAAGAAAAATGGGCTAAAATAAATCTTTTTTATTTATTATTGAAGAAATGCACATTGCCAAACCCAACGCAACTAAAACAATTAATAATGCCACAATCAAGTACAAATAGAAAACTTCACAGATCCTACCACTAGGATGCACAATATGATTTTACATCCAAATCAAACACTCCACACTCTGAACAGAGATGAAAAAATATCAACAGGCTTGAATTAGAATTGAAATTTCTACTTGGGCCCCACGAATTAGTAAAACCAGTAAAAATAAGTTCCACAATTTGAAGGAATTAAACATCAGTGATGCAGAATATTTATTATTAAAAGTAACCATAGATTGTTGTCAGGACCAAGTAAATATATAATTTACACTCCACTAATCTCATATAAAACAAAATTTTCATTAATATCTAGTGCAAAACTTAATAATTGTTTCTTAGCAAAGACAAGTGTATTACCAGTTACTCAAAGAACAATATTACATATATCATTATATAGTGTGCCAGATACATAGTTTAAAGAGAGAGAGAGAGAGAGAGAGAGAGAGAGAGAGTTCTAAATATCAATACAAAATGTATTAGTTGTGTATACCTTGTCATATTTTTCAATAAACATTGTAGTCTACAACTTTGAAACACTTTACGTAACAAATAAAGGCAAGCCAGTTTCATATCATGAAAATTGATAATTCTTGATATAGAAAAGTTTGAAAATTGATGCCCCTTTCTTGCATAACCTATAAGCTCTCTTCCTTCTTTCAACCCCCTTCATTTCTTCTCCTTTCCATCCTTAACCCACCTACTTGTAGAAGTCCATGAGGACAACAACAGCAAGGCTAATGACTAAGTATATACTGGTCTCTCTCTCTCTCTCTCTCTCTCTCTCTCTCTCTCTCTCAAAGTCGGCCATTCATTCATTTTCTTATGCAAAGTAGGGTTGGATCCATGAAATAACACACTGCATGTTGAACATAAGGAAAAATCCACAAATATAATGCTCATACCTCTCTCTTGAAAATCTTTATCTGTTTTTACAAAGCCTGCAACCAAAGCCCTTGGCAGTGCGGCAACCCATTCATCTCTGTTAAGATCTGAAGGAATAGCACCTAAAACATTATTTAGAAGATTCTCCTTAGTGTAAATAGCAGCTGCAGACCCATTGTGTCCATCAAATAACTGCAAAACAAGGTTCAGTAAGAGCAACCTAGAAACAAAAAACATAAAAACTACGAAAGATATGAAATAGACAGAGACAACAAGAAGTAATTATATAGATGGAGTGCAGCCACCACAATTTAAAAGGTTGGCAACCTTTAAATTAATTGTGCAAGCAATTGAAAGAATGGATAGACCAAGAATCAGGTCACTAACATATAATCATCAAAGAATTTGAATAAAATGTAATTATAAGTACCTTCAACAGAATACAGAGACCTATTAAAAATAGAAAAAAGTTCAGAGGAGAGAAGGTCTTCTCTCTAAGAAGAAAATCAGGAAAATATGAAAAAACTGTATATGAGAAAATCAGGGAAAAAAAATGCAAGAATACAAGAACAAAGCCCAAAGCTGAGAGGGAAGGATGTCTCCACAAAGAACTCAAAAGTGTTGGCAATATTTCTGCCCTCAAAACCTACAACGAAAGAATAAGCTAAATCACAAGCCACCCTAAGAGTGTGAAACTCTCTCCCTGGGCCGCAAACAGTTCTTATGCTCCAAAGGGCCATGTTAGACGAGCTTCCCTCCAATAAAATACAAATAAGCCTCGAATTTCTCTTCTCTAAGACCAAAATAAAAACAAGAAACTCCATAGGGAATGCTACAGTAAACTCAACAAACAAAATATATCTGTCATGATTTTTTTATTATGAGGAAGTACATATGTCATGATCACTGGAAATGCCTTCATATCAAATTTGAACTTGCTCAAACAGAGCATTCATCACAATATAATTTGACAAAATCAGAAAGAGTAAGGGTGGAGGTTGGGAATTGGTACAAAAATGATCCCATGCGATGGACAAGATAAAACTAGTGTTCTCCAATCTCAGATAATAGAAAATAGTTATATACCGTGAAACAAATAAGAAATAGAGACCCAAAAGGAAGTTATAAACCTGGTCCTATCCCAAATGGAAACTCAACTATCTGCAAATATCTGCACTCTTCAAGTATCCAATTTATTGCTCCCAAATAAAGTAAATGGATGCAAATTATTTGAGAACAGAAGTTCATAAACCATCAAACAAAAAATAAATCTGACATATTGTATGAAAATCCAATTCCTAGTGTCTCCATAACAAATAATATCAGTATCATGACATCCATTTTAAAGTAAAATTTTATAACGAGTGCATAATAATTTGATACAGCAACAAGCTTATGACAATGTAATTATACATATATTGAATAATCGCCAAATTAACATTGCATATACAAGTAAACCCATGAGCAAATACTCATTACGAGCTTCATGAACCTTAATTCCATCCACTGACATGAATTTATGTCCAAACACAAGATGAATGCATCCCCACATTCAATTCCCTTTAAAGTCCACTGACTCAAGGAACTAACAAGCATAAAAAAAATCTTAAAAACAGGAGGTAATTCCACTCTGTTTCTTTCTATAAACAAAACCAAGGTGGTACCGTCATTTCACCAAAAAATTAGGGAATTCAAACATTTACGTCTTCTGCTTTTCAACTAATGAAATGCCACTCCATGTCCTACATGGCATACAGTAGCCAAAATATGGCAAAGAACCAAGGAACGTGACAAAAATACGCTGTTTTTTTTAACGTGACAAAAATACGCTGTTTAAAGGGTCATCAATATCTCTTGCTAAGAAAGGAATGCAGAAGATGAAGACGGACATGGGGAGAAGAAGGATAGATGTAACTAGAGAGAGAGAGAGAGTTAATCAGTATAGATTAAGGTATAAAGAAAAAAAAATCATGATTACCTGTAGACAGTAAACTAGATATGCTAACTAAAGGAATGTATCTAAGCATGGCATGGAAGCATGGAGCGTCCTCGAAAGGAACCAGAGTTTGGAGCACCCCATTGAATCCATCCAAAAACCATACTTGAGCATTTAATTCTTCTACTATGGCTCACTTCATAAAAATAAAAATAAAAACTTGTTATTGCTTATATCAAATGCAAGTATGCATGCAATGAATTAATTGCCAACTAATTAAGCATCCACCAAAACCAGGTTCCACATGCTAAATACATGTGGATGGCATGTCATTGATTTAATTGCAATTAACGATTGTTGAAAACCCATCAACCTTTATCTAATTACTAAATATACCACCCAAATTGACATGTTGCACGTGTTTTCACTGCTGTGCAAGTCTCATTAACATTTACATTATTGAAATGGCTAAACCTTGAACTTTCGAAGCATAGACAGGCATTCTTTGCAATTCTCCAAATGAACTCTCAAACACATTGGAAAAGTCTGAAATATAAAGGATTGACTAAATTTGTTGTTCAGCATATTATAGAGGAACTATTATACTGTACATATATACACACAATCCACCAAATTTCTGGTCTAAGCACAAGAATTTCCTTTTTTTTTTTTAAAAAAAAAAAAAGGAAAGAATGAGAAACCAACACATACCCCGAAAACAGAAAATGTGGTAACCCCATCTCCCACGATCCTCTGGCATTCAGTCTTGAGCAACGTATAATCCTCCCCTTTCTTGCTCTGGCTGGCCTGCCCATGTACAAGCTCTGGTTTCTCAATCTTCTCATTGGCCAATTCGCGCTTTAGCAACACCGAAAGCGGGACCGTGTGATGTTCACTCCTCGTGGACATTGTTCGGCCCGCACGCTAAAAAAAAATCCCAAAAGGCTTGACTTTAACAGAAAAATGATTTCACACTCTACTCCATGGATTGTTGATATAAAATCCTGAAGAAAACAACGAAAATCACATAAATCAGTCCTCCTTGCATATGCAGCATTTCACCCATTTCAGCTGACATTAATCCAATCAAATTGTCAGATTTAAATGGAATGAATCCATCAATTATGTGATTCAACCGCTTGGACTGCCAAAACTATAAGAAAATCGCCAAGATCTTCGAACAAAATGGATTAGAGAAACATTCCATACAAACAGGAACAAATTATCACATGATCCTTACAAGAAAAAAACACCAAATTGATGCAATTTGACGAAGAAACGCATCCCAGATTCATCAGAAATCATATTGTCATCACCGAAACGAATGTCCAAATCAATGTGGATACAAAACGAATTCACGAAAGCTTATTAATAATGACAATCGCAACACGAATCCCGAGAAAGTACTCATAATGAAAAGGAAAAAGAAAAGAAAAGAAAAGAAGAGAAAACTTACAGGAAAAGAGAGATTAGCTGTGTATTGTTCGCTACAATCGAGCAACGCGGATCCCGGCGTCCCGCAAAAATTCCATTGTAGAGAGAGAAAATGGGGAGAGAGAGAGAGAGAGAATGCCGAAGGAGCAAATGAAGCCTGTTCGTCTCCTTTATTTTTGCATACAATTTTTCCTCTCTTTTTTGACCCTTTTCGTGGGCTGTCATGTCAAAAAAAAAACGCACCGTTTCGTGCATTCGGCGTTAGAAAAGCCGGAGTTTAACGTGCGCATAGCGGTCCCACCACTTGTGGGCGCCAGGGCCCACTTTATAGGGCAACTTGGCCTCTCCCTGATCGTCCGGCTCCAATGTCTTTCCCCCAAAGGAATCTCGTCTTTTTAACCGTCTGATCTTATTTGCATCGATGGAGATGACTTGTGCATGAACAGATGTTACAAGTGAACCCACTGATGCCCTCTTTTTCGTTTTTTTTTTTTTTCTTTTTTTTTTCTTTTTCCCCTAATTTTGAAAACGCGGAGAGGCTCGCGATAGCAAAGTGCCTGTGATTGAAAAAGACAAATGGACCACGTCAACACGCGACGGGGAATACATGCAAAATATATATTAGTCCATTTGCCGGTCAATTGACGTGTAAACAATAGAGGTCCAGTCTATGAGGAGGGTCCCCCTAACCCCATCATTCATCTTAATATATGAGAGGAGATCTCCCAATATTTTGAGATATTTTGGGTATAAACTTGATGACTCAAGCTACCTATTCGTATATATCAAGTTAAATAGGTCCCAATTACATAAATTTAGCTAAGAACATGTCAAAATATCCACGATAAAGAATTGTCAAACTTTGATCACCGTAAGAAATAATCTTGTAAGAACCCTAATATAAGTTATATGTAGACTTCTAATTTTGACTATATATTTTCATTCAAAGATTATAGGTCGTTAGTCACTAGAAAATTTTAATTACTGAATGAAAATAGATCACCAATATTAGAAATTCACACCTAAGTTATAGTAGCAATCATAAAATCATAAAATATTTTTTAAAATAGAGTGAAGCTTGTCAATATACAAACGAGTTGGCTCTTATCATTGAATTTTTACATTTTTTTTTTATTTTTTTTTGGTTGGGTTAGTAAATTTTCACATTTTATTATTTATTTATTATTATTTTTTTTTTTGGATAAGTGAGAAGTATCACATATTATTATTTTGGGTAAGTGAATTTTCACATACTAATATTATAGACAGTCGGTCACAACACAATAATGACGTTGTTATATGTTAATGTCACGTAGTTGTGAAGTTCTGCAGGTATAAGTGGGCCTAGGCCCGTGGACCCGCTTATCCTGCGCATCCATCTTTTTCTTTAGTCTTCCAACCTAACGCCTTGACCTCCACTTGGAAGACCCCGAAATTCCCGGCGCCAGTTAGTCTCCCACGAGAAATTCCTCCAATTTAAAAAAAAAAACAAAAAAAAAAAAAAAACCAAGTCCCACTTGCAAGTTGCAATGTGAAGGAACTTCGTCAAATCAACGCACAATGTGGGACGAAGAGGGGCTATCTTTAAGGTCAGAATGATTGGGGCGTCTTTTCACGGGCTTTGCTGCCGCGTCCTGCCCTAGAATTTTCTCTTGAACGGTGGTTATCAGACAAACTCCGCGTGAAAAGAAGTACTTAAATAGTATGTAATTCTTAACTCCCCAGAAAACAAAAAAAAAAAACAACTATTATTATTATTTACGCGTAACCAGATGATGAAGAATTAGTGCTCTTATAAATTTCCATAGGAGGTACCTTAATGATTCACTGGTCTAGTGACATGTCCTATTTTGATTTATGGAGATTTTAATTTTAATTCCAATTGGATGTGTGCGTGAGGGTATGTGTTCTCTTAGGTTTGAAATAAAAAATAAAAAAATTGTAATGGTGCAGCAGCTCAAGATTGGGTCTCGTTGGCTCGTTGTACCAAATTTAAAGGTAGCAACCGACCCATAGCTCTGGCCAATCAGGTATTCAGTTTAGAGCATTGGGTTCAGTGGGTCAGTAGAGCACATGGACCCCACAGAGGTCGACGAAACTAAGATCAAATTGAACTTCCTGTTTCCTCTTTTATGGTCACGTTGAACATTTCTAAGGCACAAACAGAGCTCAACCATGGGGGAGGTTGGGGGCATGTTCTGTTTTCTTGCCTTGCAAGTTGGATTGGGTCCAGCTTGCCAGCAAGTGTTGCTATCTACACAACCTGTCACCCCATCCATCACTGCATCACATTACATAAGGTGCTACAGTCATTACACCCACAAAGAAATAAATTTCAACAGTAGCTGTACCTCAACCCTAATGTTTATTATGAAAATAATATTCCAAATGCCTATGGAGAAATTTTGAACCTCACATGAAAAGCACTCACCTTGTTGTGAGATAGTTGGTATATGGAATATTAAAAAGTTTAAATTCCGTTCTTGAACTTTTATGTACTTAATGTTATATTGCAGTACAAGACACAAACAAAAAAATATTAGTGCATTAGACACCCAAAATAATTTAATATTTTTTCTATTTATTAGATGATATCTCGTGTGACATGATATTTGGTTTTGAAAAATTAAGCACAACCATTGTATGCAAGTCAAGAGGAGGACCTGGACTCAATAGGCAAAACCCATTTTATTATTTCAAGCCCTAGTTGGTTCTTGGATTCTGTATATACATGGTCATGAGTGGTCTACTAAATTTTTAATCCCACCTTACGTGCCAAACAGAATGCATTTAGCTGTCTCCAACTTATATATATATATATATATATATATATATATATATAACATAGCTTATAGCTTATTGGATCTCCTATAATAAATTTATATATGCAGGTACAAAATGTGTCACAGAACCACAAAGGAAATCCAGAAAGTGCTTCGAACAGTTATCAGATATAGTTATGGTGGACCGTAATTGGAATTTCAGTAGGATACAAAATGTCAAAGGACAAAACTCTGGGCACGATGAACGAGAGAGAGAGAGAGAGAGAGAGAGAGAGAGAGAGAGAGAGTCAAAATAAACAAAATGGCTACAATGTTGATGCTCAATATACTCGAGAAAAAATTAGGAGTACATGACACGGGGGTTTAGAGGCGTGTTGCGAGGAAGAAATCCATTTCAAAAAGGATGTTGACAACAAAGGCATTCTACGAATTTTGTAACATCTATCAAGATCACTCAGTGGAAAAAAAGTAGCACCTTTCAATTGTGAAAGTAACACGTTTAAATTTTTATATCCATCAATGAAAGAGATGGCAAGAGTTGACGAAGGTTGCATTTGTCGAAATGTCGGTCAAGCCAACAAAGTCTAATATGGCTATACAAACACGGGTGTGTGCAATGCCCATGGGAGGAGGGGTGGGGTGAGGAGGAGGAGGAGGAGGAGATTGCCCCTAACTCCCCAAGTCAGCCCTAACCTCTATTAATATCATTTAATGGGTAACGCAAGCCCATTTCAACTATTTAGTGGCACTTTGCAGTTTGCCAACTAAAAACAAGGAGGGTCCTGGGCTTAGGTCAGTTATATCAGGGATTTTGGATGTATCAATGCTATTTTGTTGCAATGCTCTATCCGGAGTCGTAATGAATAGGATGGAAAAGCATCACCTACTTGCTCATAAGCACACTTGTGTTAGGCCCATGAAACAATACTAGACTAGACTTAGTATACAGAGTTCCAACACTGGTTAAAACATATCAATACACTCTACCCACAAATCTCATATGGGATACAATCATACATATTAAGCATGTGCCAGAAACAATGTTAAATGAGTTCAAGACAAGTTGGATTTCTCATTTGAGTGGATTCAGAAGTCTGTATTCCGACAAGTTCATGTAATTAACACTAGGTTTGAACCCTTGATAATAATAAAATATACAACTAATTGTGCATTGCAATTCCTCAAACATAATCCTGACAGTCAGAATGGAAGTCTTCACTGAAATTCTACTGCAAATTCTCAAAGCTAATCATAAGGGGAAAAGGAAAACTCTAATTGGAATGGTTAACTAATGTATCAATGAACATACTGAAACACATGGAGCAACGATAATTCAAGCCAACTTCTACAATTCTTTAAGAGGAACCAAAAATAGTTATCTAACTGATCTGCCTGCCCCCAACATCCAAATATCTTGGACTCTAGAGCTTGTTACCCTCTTCAGAACTATTCACCCTTATAATATACACCTGGAAAGAGGAGATAAAAACTAAGCAAAGTTCTCTCTTTAGACAAACAGAGCTTGTAACAGAATAAAAAGCACAAAAAGGGACAGGTAACAAGAAAGAGAAAATGATGGCTATTGATTTGCATAGATGTAAGTATGTCACAAATGCATTAGACCATATAAAGGGAAAATAGAGAGCTGTTAGTACACAAAATGACATTGTGCCTGCATCAAATCGTGTGCATGCTCACAGCTCTATTTGAAGAAAGAAGCTTCAAATTAGAAAAAATGAAGGTGATGATGATGATGGACAATGGTGCTCAGTTTCAATGCGGTTCAATAATCACCTTAAATGTTGTAGGCCGGATTAATTGGAAAATTAATGCATCCCCATCTACCAATTCATGAGCAACAGCAAACCCCTTCCATCCACCACTAAGTCCTGGTTTTCGAGCCAAATATATTGTTGGGTACTCATCACCCTCTTCATCTACCAAAGTCACAACGTCATCGCGCCTTGGAAGGTGTTTCTTGCAAAACTGGACTGAAAGGCCCTGTTGTCAAAATCATTCATAACAACAATTATCACCTTTGATCCTCTTTGTAGAGCAGTAGGTAAAAAAGGGGATGAATTCCAATGCTACTACATTTTACTAAATTATGAAGGAAAAAAAGAAAGAGAAAAGAAATAAGACATGATGGTGATACCATGAGCAAATAAATCAACTCACTTACCAGCCAGAACCCACCACTTACATGTGATGGGAGCATTGACCTCACAAAAGTGGGATAGTGCGGTTCGAGACCTGATTGCACTTCTTCTGCTCTCTCTATAGCATACGCCCTAGCTTCATCTGAAGCATATACTCGGTTTGATAAATCCCTCCTCTTGAATATCCTAAATATATATGTACATCCCAGGAAAATTACGAGATATGCAACGCCAAGAGTACCAACCAATACATCATTGAATCAAACAAAAATTATACGGGGTAAATCAATACATCATTGAATCAAACAAAAATTATACGGGGTAAATCAATACATACCTTCTAGGTATCTCCACACGATCAACCCGTACCGCAACCTGTCATGAATGATAAACTGTGATGTTTCTGATTTCATAATAATGAACCCAAATCCAAAAGCACCTCTGTCAAGAGGAGTGCTAGCGTCAATCGCTATCACCTTCAATTGCCCCCTTTTGCCTATGGACACGACATGCCACACATGTCCTTTTTAGGTTTCGTGTCCATTTTATAGGATTGTGAAGTTCACACTAAATGAAAATATATTTTTAATGGTAGACATGTTGCGTTCACGGGCAGAACGCTCATCAATAGCACTTCTCGTTAATATAATCAGGCTGAACACTGTTGTTTATAAAGGATAACTGAATACAAGAAATTTCTGAAGATTAGGATTTTCCATAGGATTAAAGGCGTAAAACCCAGAAACAGTTCCATTTCTTAAGTGCACAAGGGAAGACAGCGAGGTTGAATAGTTTATAATCATTTCAGGGCTCAAAGTGGAATCGAAGGCTCAAGAAGACAGAAAGATGTGAGGGGGAAAAAAAATACTGACTTCTTTGTAAAATGGGGCAGGCCTGTTTGTGAGACGATTGGACCTTCTTACCGCGACCAGTTGTTTTTGGACTGTACGAGCCTTTGCCTGCTTCATCTGTAGATTGAACAAAACACAGAGTGAGCTCATTACATGGGCATATATATATATATATAGAGAGAGAGAGAGAGAGAGAGAGAGAACCGGAGAAGGTGTGGGAGAGCGGGAGGAGTTTTGGAGAGCTTGAGAGAGGTGGGTGAGATTGAGAGCTTCCATTCGTTTCTTATTTTCCTCCAATCTCTGACGACGGCATTCCTCGTATGTTAGCTTAGCCACCACCATTTTCTCTACAACCAAACAACAGATTACAGACGTCTTTCAAATTTAGGGGGGGCGGGGGGGTGGAGAGAGAGAGATTGCAGCGCTTCAGAGAAATGAAGGAAATGATTCAGGCTACTCTGCCCTGTCGACCGTTAAAACCCCACTTTGTATGAGTAATGACAGTGTCACTTGATGGGAAAATAGTTAGCTCACGGTGGAATCTGACTGGGTAGCAAAACTTATTTACCACGTTATTCCTGCTTCTTTTATTTTAACTTCCAATAGGCTGTTAACTTATTGGTAAATAGGCTGTAACTTCATAGGAGCAGAGATTGTACCTCACTCTGTGTGCATGTGTTTATGGGGGTGGGCATCCAATCCAATCAACGGCTCAAATTCAAAATTTAAACAAGGAAGAACCAAAATTAAAAATAAATAAAAACAAGGAACACAGGTTTATGTTGTTCTTCTTTTTTCTTTTCCCTTTTTTTCATTTTTCATTTTTCATTTTTCAAGGAAAACTAAAACACATGAAAAAACGTGCTTGATTCGAATAGATGATAGATTTTTCCCTTTTCCCTTCCCTTTGAGCGGAAATGAGATTTTTATTTCCGTCTTGAGCTAACATGAGATTACACACTACTTACACTCTAAAATGAGATTATTATTTTCCCGTCTTGAGCTACCTACCGGGAATGTTTTCCATTTTTGGTGTTTTAAGAGGCAACAGTTATGATGGCCAAACTTGTTTTTGTTTACAAAAAATTGAAAACGGAACAAAACCCCCATATTTCCTTTTCTTTTTTTTTCTTTTTTTTTTTTGGGGGGGGGGGGGGGGGGGTGTGGGGAATTTACCAAAGATTGTGAAAAAAATAATCCTAAGAAAACATACTAGGAACTTCAACAGATATAGAGTCGAGGATCCTATTCATATAATAAGTTGGCAATTTCTGGACGTCTGATTGGTTCTGAAACAACTCCCGGCTAATTAATTCTACAACTGAGTTCAACAAGAATTTTATCTGCCTATAGCAATTGAAAGGCAATATTACTAGCAAATATGATCCGCAGCAATCCTTTACCACAGACATGTTCAAATTGATCCAAATTGACTAGAGTTCATAGATACAGACAGATCACGAGGGGATACTTTTCCATACATATCATCACCGGTGGCCCAAAATATTAGGCTAGACAATAGTAGCAGCAGCAGGAATTATCCTCAACACGAAGATAGCATCCTTACTTTCAGTAGTTTATCAATCCCAAGCTCTTCAACCAGGGGAGTACCTCCGCCAGACCATCTTTCAAGCTTCTAGGGTTATAATCCAGCTCTACTCTGGCCTTCTCACAAGAATACGCCCACTGATGTCTCAGAACATATACAGTCTGCTCAAAATAACACAGATGAATTGTAAGAAGAAATTACAATTTGAAGAAGAAAAAAAAAGGAAAGTAAATGGTGGCAGGGAGATATGCCAGGAGGTAGTGGAACCACCACTCACAGCACCCACTGTAAATATGAGCATGCCGGTGCACACACAAATGACCTACCCAACTTATGAATCTCAAATTATGAAGTGCATCTTGGTCGGATTATCACAAATATGGCCTTTATATGTCCAAATATTTAGAATTACTATCCAAACTGATATACATTGATTCAAGGGTACAGTAATCTGTCATCCACA
This sequence comes from Liquidambar formosana, assembly GCA_039720395.1. Taxonomy (NCBI): domain Eukaryota; kingdom Viridiplantae; phylum Streptophyta; class Magnoliopsida; order Saxifragales; family Altingiaceae; genus Liquidambar; species Liquidambar formosana. The sequence goes on from CM077833.1 coordinate 27,757,237, forward strand.
ATTTCCAAGGTAACAAGGGTGAAAGTGGTGGGAATGGTGCTGATGGTGTGGTGGCGCCGGCTGTGGTGAGATGGAAAAAGAGGGGCCCCGGGGGTGGGGTGCAAGGGGGAAGCATTACAGCAGTGGTAAGGTTGCACTTGTGTGGCAGTCGTGGCAAGGGAATGGCAGGGTGGTGGTGTAATGATGGTGGCTATAGCAGTCTAAAGAGGATATTTCCTGTTGAAGTAGATGTAATAAAAAACCTATTCCTAGTAGTGATTCCAAATTTCATTATTTCCAGGAAATCCCATAATTCCAGGTTAAAAACTTAAAGAACCTCAACATGTTCAGACTAAACCCTCATGCATTTTAATTTCCTTAGCCCGCAAGAGATGAAGGAGATGGAGGAGGGGTTTTCAGCTTGAGATTGGTTAATTGGCTCAATTGTCACAATATGCAGAAATTTCTTGATGCTCTACTTAGCAGTTAGCACTAAAACAAATGACACACCAAATAAAAATTAAAACCAGAATGAAACTTGAAGAATCGGGGAGTATACCGGGGGGCTGATTAGAGGAAGATTTCCTGTAATTCGAGAAAAAAGAACTGATGCCCAACCATAAGCCTCAATCACCAACAAGGGGATGTTGAACCAAGGCCTTCTTGTATCGGTGAGGATAGCAGCTATGTCAAAAACGTGCTTGAATGATGCATTTTCTCCTGTAAGTAGATATCTTTCCCCCAGACGACCTTTATTCATTGCTGCAATGTGTCCCACTACTACATCATCAACATGACTAAAAGAGTATTTATCACTTCCATAACCAATGTAACCAGGCAACCGTCCGCTAAAACGTTCAATCATCTGAGAGGACAGAATATAACAAAATTGCAATGAGCTAACAGCCAAGTCTATGCATTCTATAGATGATCATCACCTTATCAAAATAACAATAATAGTAATAATTACACTAACTATAATAATAGATGAACATCAACACTTGCTTAGTTGCTTAATGGCCAAAAATATCATTCAATGATTATTCCCATTAGACTGTAACGGCCCATTTGGACATCCAAAATATATTGAATTATTTCATTGTGTGCATATAATTTGATGAACAAACTCATCATCTTGAATGGAAAAATTCAAGAGAATGATAACCATCATCATAAACGAGAGTAAGAAGTCAAAATAGAGGCATTATAAGAATTTCTAAAAACTGATCTTATAACATCAACTATGGTGATAAATCCAACCTTTTTAAGAGGTCCCATTCAAGATGATGGATTTGTACCTTCAATCTATAACCATTTATTTTGGACAACCAAACAGGCACTAACGATATCATTCTATCATAAGTCCCATCAAACTATAAATATCATTCTATCATTCAACGATTACTCATTGTGTTAAAAAAAAGAAGTAACATTCTTGTCGTAGTCATTGTCAACCATGGCAAGAGAACTATCAGGAGATGTCACTACCTCTATTATAAGCTCAAACTCCCGTTTCAATCATCCATTGCTAATAATTTCCCCTTTTTTTCTGGTTCTACATTGCTATTAATTTCACAATCAACTATTGCTACTACTTTTTGTAATGTTTGGGGAAAGAGAAAGACGTGCTGGTTTTCTCAGTGGTGAAAGGGAATTGGAAATGCGAAAGAAAATGGGAGGGAATATTTTGAACTATGGATACTACTAGTTATTAGAATTTAAAGGAAGCAAAAGAGATGTTACCAATCGAGCAACGATGTTACCGGCGGTGACCTTGCCAGGACCGTAAATAACTCCGGGATAAACCGCCACGATTGGCAACCCTTCAGATGCAGCTTGCAACGCAATCTTGTCAGCAACCGCCTTCGATCTCTCGTACTCCGTACAGAAAAACTTCTCGGAATGGATCTGTCATCATCACAAATTCCATAATTTCAGAAAAAACAAACACAACAAGTCAGAGACATCATATTGAATTAAGCGAAACCAAACGAACTAGAAAGATAACATTTATACTTGATTCTCGTCGGCGACGTATCCATCGGTTGATCCAAGAGCGAAGAACGACGACGTGTAGATGATCTTCTCTATAGTCCTCGTCTCTTTCACTGCTTGCAACACGTTCTTCAGACCTTCCACATTAACCTGATACGGTAAACACCATAGTGTGTATGGAGTCAAAGTCTCCGTTTGGTTTCTAAGGAAATAAAAAACAGCAAAATACATGAAAAGTCAACAGTTTCTTTTCCTAAATTTTCTGGGCAGTCGAAAGGGATGAGGATGAAATTAAGCTCTTGATTTTGTAGAATCGGAAGATTGGATAGTTTAGGGTTGTGCTTACGGAGAAGAATTTGGAAGGGTCTGGAATCCAAGGCTCGACCAGGGCGGCTGCGTGGAAGATGACGTGGCAGCCGGAGCAGGCGGCGAGGAGGGACGGGTAATCGGTGACATCTCCGTAGGCGAGCTCTAGGGCTCCGTCGTCGGTGGGTGGAGGAAGGGAGGAGAGGTCGCTGGTGGGCCGGACGAAGGCTCGGACGGAGTAGCCTTGGCTCAGTAGGGCGTGGCACAGTCTTCCCCCAAGATAACCCGAAGCGCCGGTCACCAGTACTTTCATACTTTCATAGTAGTAGTACAATTTTGGACCGTCTCATCCATGATGCACCATTTATTCCAGCTCAATGTCATCTTACCAGACAGTCCCCTAACTCCTCACATGGGCCACACATCCGTTGACCATCATATGACGTTCACCAAAAAAAAAATGAAAAAGACACAGACAAGGGGACGAGAAAAGACTCGAGTAAGGGACATGAATGAGATAGAAAAAATAGGGAGGCGTTATTGCCAAAGCCTCAACTGTTGTTTCCACGGCTTTTTATCATAGATGGACCAAATTACCCTTCTTAGTTAAACCAATCAAAAAATCAGAAGAGAGAGAAAGGGTCGAAGGAGAGGGGAGATAGAGAAAGGGGACCACGGCCATAGCCGCCACTTGTGAGTTGCCTGCAGAGTTGAAAGGAAGGGGGTTCCTTTTTCACTGACTGAAATTTGGATCCTTTCTATTGTGAGGTTATTAATCTGTCCATATCTAAAGGCATTCACTAAATTCTGCAAGGTGGACTCGACAAAATCAAAGTCCTCATTGTTACTTATTCTATGGCTTGGGTTAACTTTGCTCCCAGTTGCTCCATCCCAGCATTCACTTCCTGTGTCTATTTCCTTCTTGGCACGGTTTACTAGTCCAAGTGAGACAAACGATGAGTTTTCTGCCGTTGACATGGGAGGTAATATGTCTAGCATGTATGGATTCAATTGGTCGCTCAAATTGCTTCAGCCAAATACTTCATTGTTTCTCTCTTCTATCAATTCTGTGGGTTTTTTCCCCCTTCATCCACATCCTCTCACGACCCCCTCTCTCGCTGCACCCATTTGAAGGAAACCTCATCACAACCCCCTTTCCCTCAAGTCCCTGCCCCTCTTTCCTCCACTCTCTCTTCTCTCTTGCCGGTGAGTGAGCGTCCAACGACGATGGTGGCCATATTGTTGATCCCCTTTATCTCTCAAATCTCAACCTTCTCTTGCCTTCTATCTCTTCTCTCCACTCTGAATTTCTCTCCCGCCCCTATCTCTATCGATTGGAAAAAATAATTTGGTCAATTTCTAAGACACAGCCGTGGAAGCAACCTTCGCTTCTCTGGCAATAACGCTCCCCAACCATGTGAGTAATACATTTTAATTGGGAGGTTATGATGTTCACAATTTCATGCCAAAACTTGGCTTTACTTACATGCTATTTAATCAACACTCATATTATAATCTCTGTTTTTATATATACGTTGTGCACACGTGCGTTGCACGTGAATTTTTTTGAGTTAAATTATTTTTTTAATAATGATAATAATTTTTTTAATTTAGTAATTTTATCGTGTCTTTGCATAAGATGAAAGTACTTTAATCACTTAATCATTTACTTCTTTTGATATGATTACAATATTTTTCTTTTTTTCATTATCTTTCCCAAATCATAGTGCTTAAATTATCTTTAAAACTTCATTATACATAGGTTCTTTGAAAGTTTTGTGAAACTTTCAATGCTGAAACAAAAGGCTCTTTCTTTCACTCTTTGTTTCTTTCTCCAATCAAAACATATTTACGCCATAGTGGAAAGATTTAATAACAAATTATTAGTACATTAGTCTTACGAAAATCAAAACCAAGAATTGCACGACTTTGCAAACCCTACAGATATGCCATCTTTTTTTTTTTTTTATGATGTACTACAATCTACATCCCTCCCATAGATTCATGCCACAAAAGCTAATTCAAGTTCCTAATAAGGCATACACTACCACCTTATAAAAATCTAGTATTTATGGGATTGAGAGGTTTTCATTTTATTTATGAGTAAAGTAGTTTTTGATATATATGTATTGGAAAAACATAGGAGAAAACAGATACTCCACGTGGGATCGAAACCAAAACTTATGCAAATCCAAAACTTCTATTGGTCTTTGATTAAAATAATAATATTCCTAATATGTACATGTTTAGGACTTTTTTTTCCTTTTAAAAATCTCGGTATTTATGGGATCCTAATGTTCTCATTTTTTTTATGAGTAAATTGGTTTTTGATGAGTTTTTTTTTTTCGGGAAACGATAGGAGAACACACATAGCTTACGTAGGATTTGAAACCAAAGACTTCTACAAATCTTAAAGCGACAAATTAATAAACTCAAGGACAATTGATTTTTCATTAAAAAATAATACTCCCTCCGTCCCGTAAAGATAGGTTACGTTTGACAAAACACGGAGTTTAAGAAAATGTAATCTTTGATGGTCTTTGGGTTGACAATTGCAAGATCTATGGGTCTTTATCGCCACCAATCAATGTTGCACTGATAGATGTCATAAATCTATGGGTTTTTATCTAAGGTATGTCCTGTACATTTTTCTCAAATTACCATTATTTAAAGTAAAATAAAAAAACTATGATTTGATTTCGATATATATATATATTTTCTTCGCCGATGTGTAGTAGATCACTGTTTGTGATTTTATTTTTTTGGGCTTGTACATTTTTTTAAAAAAAATGATTTTGAACTTTTTTGTTTTTTTTTTGGGGGGGGGGGGGGGGGGGGGGGTTGTAATCTAAGTTATTTTCTCTTCTTTTTGTTCCTTTTGATTTTGTTTTGTTTTGTTTGGTATTTTGGGTTTGTACGTAGATATTGCAAAGTTTCATGAATCTCACGATTTGATTGGGACTTTTTTTGGTGGTTCATTAGACCTTCCCTTTTTATTTTCTTTTTTTCTTGTGCATTCGTTAATGGTTTTTTTTTTTGGGGGGGGGGGTTTTGTTTTGTTTTTGTTCTAGCCTACTTCTTTTTTAATTTTCCTTCAATTGAATCGTCTTTGATTGCCTTCTTTTTCTTGGTAATTTGACTTTATTATTTTAAAAAATTAGAGATTATATATGAATTTTCAACAAAATATGAAAATTATGCAACAACAGTAATTTAAAAGTTCAATAATGCAATTCAAATTTTTTCTGATATGCGAATCTTTAGAAAATAATCAAAGATTATATGTGCTATTCAAAACTTTACTTATACAATTCAATGCTTTTTTTTTTTGTTGGCCTCTTAATATGGGTTTTCAAAAATTAGAGATTGTATATGAATTCTCAACAAAATATGAAAATTATGCAACAACAGTAATTTAAAAGTTCAATAATGCATTTCAAGTTTTTTCTGATATGCGAATCTTTAGAAAATAATAAAAAATTATATGTGGTATTCAAAACTTTACTTATGCAATTCAAGTTTTTTTTTTTTTTTTTTGGCCTCTTAATCTGGGTTTTCATTTGTTTTTATTCAAGCATGCGTCTTTTTATTTTCATTCAACTGATTCGTCTTTGATTCTCTTATTTTTCTTACTGATTTTGCAATTCAAATAGAGATTTAAAAGTCCAATCATGCAATGCAGGCAGAGATTTACATGTTTATATAGGCAGAGATTTAAATGTTTAAACATAATTTGTATATATGAGTCAAGTTTATTGAAAACTACATACTAGATAAAGTACCAGAAGAAAGGAAATGCAATGAAAGCACATAGAAGATGCATAAGAAGGAAGCAGTAGTTGTTCTTTCCTGTGTTAGGGTTTTATGATTTTTATAATGTGTTTCTATTTGTATTTATATGTTAACACTGTTAGGGTTTCACGAATTATAGTTTCCGTTTCCTTAGAATTCCTATTTGGGTTTAGTTTTATTTAATTATTATACGAATTATAGTTTCCCTAGAATTCTTATTAAGGTATGCATTTTATATTGCTATATTTCTTATCTATGCAGAAGGGTAATTGTGTATTTAAAAATTAAAATAAGGGTATATTAGTCAATCAAAAGTTTTTTTCACATTCATATTTTTATAGGTAATATATATATATATATCAAGGGGTTCCGAAATGCTTATGCACCTGAAAAATCCCACGAACACATACAATCTCTCTATCCCACATACATCAGATTACATCACAAAGTTCATAAAAATTACCTTGATAAAGAATAGTGAGAATCAAACCTAAAACCTCGTACTTTGCAAGACACTGACTCAGGACCACTCATCTCCCTTCAAGATTAAATTTGAAATTAACAAAAGAATGAGTGGATATTACATTCACAACTTCCTCTTATTTCCATCAAAATTATACATCAAGTTAAAGCTTCTCCAGTGAAGTAGCTGTACAATTTATGTCAGAAGAAAGGTCAACAACTCACGCTGCGTCAATATCCTTATTGCCCCTCCAAAACAGCAAATTAAAATTTCCATATACATTACCATTATTCTTCCAGGTATTTTACTTCACTCCAGGCTACACAATGTTCTTTGTAAACCCTCCAAACCAAATGCTCATATGTGAATTCTGCAGATTCATAGACAAGATTCCCCCGAATTTATTTTTGGATGGAAGATTTTATAATCTAGAACGGCGTATGCATTTGATAGGATTGAATGGAGTGTGCCTTCGTGTGGAAGCAAATGGGCGCCCATTCAAGGGACCTGATGGCCTTATATCCCAACCTTCAACATTCTTGGGAACACAGACATCGAAAAGAATTTGACCAAGAACGCCATGAGCACTGATGCTTGGTGGACTAGGCAGATGAATCAAACCTTCCTTGTGTTTGTCTTGCATGGACCCCATATCGCCACCCTCACAATACTCCATAGAGCTGGGCAAAAAGAAATGGTCACTTGGCTCAAGAGCAACTCCTCGAAAACTTTGGTTTGAGCTCATTGCTGCTTTCCTCGGGTGAGAGATAGGTTCAGAGATCTCGTTGTGTGCCCCCTCCAAGCCCATTCTTTCTCCTTCAAGTTGTTGAATTCTTCGGGAATAAACTACAGCTGCCTTACCAAGGAGCTCCGTCACGGCAGCCTTGTAGTCGATTGGATAATGCCGATAATGACCTGTAACAACATAGAATCATGTGAATTACACCATCATATAGATTCTATAACCCATTCTGATAGGGAAAAATGTTAAATGTTATGAAAATTAGGAAACATTTACAAACCAAGGATTATATCGAATCTTTCAAACAAAGACAGGGAAATTTTTACTTCATAGCCATGCTTAGTTGCTCAGTTGTTACAAAACACCATAATGACAAATCAATATATTATAAACTTTCCAAAAGTGCAATATTATAACTTGCTATATCTTCCTGGATAGCGTGCAGTCAAACCACCACAAAACATTTTGGGCAGTTATCATCATATGTGATGTGGTAATGAATAAATTTTAAATCACAAAGTTTAGAACCAGACCTACATGAGGAGAGCCATTCCATTTCACTAGTTTAACATCACCCCCTAGATCTTGTAGTCGTTGAGCAAAATTGCAGATAATTTGACAAGGAGTAAGATCATCGGTTTCTGAGCATAAAAAAAGATATGGAGCCTTCATGCTCTGCACAAGAATGATACTGAATAAGCAGAGGAGAAAAGGAAGTGACAATTTTGGATAGCAGTAAATCTGGTGTATACTTACAACAGAGGAGTACAAAGTCTGCCAATACTCAGCACGCTGTGATTCAAACCTGTCAAGGAAGAGGGCATCAAGACCAGAAGCTATGCCATTTGCTACCCATGAAGCTAATCTTGGTGGATGGGACATTTTGAGAACCGTTGGGTGAAGAAGAAATCGAGTACCCAAATCACTGGTAAAATCTACTGGACTAGAATCATAAATGTAGCCCGCAATGCAATCTCTAACCAGTTGGCAGTCATCCTTCACAAAAGGAAAATAAAAATAAAATAAAAACTGCAATGAAGTTTTCAAAACAATAAACAATAGCCAAAAATAAGACCACATTTTTACCCCCAACAGACAAATGATTTTCTAAATGACATGAGAAATGAAATGAAAAAAAAGAAAAATTGAGAACTTCAACCGTGGTCTCCATATGTGACCCATAAAGATAATTCCAGAACCATATCACCTAGATAAGGTGAAAATAGATATACAAAACTATGCAGCTAAAGGCTAAATTTTATTTTTATTCAATTAGGAAAGAACAAAGCATACCTGATTCAATTGTGCTTCGCACTTTCCCTCAATAATCTGCAACAAAAGGGTAAATATGCTTATATTGCTACAGCTAAAACAGAAGTATTCAGGTTTCTTGATGCAATGGGATACTACTATATGCAAACAGGAAGAAACTTTTAATGTTGATATTTATGCACAGAAACGTGTGAGGCCCAAAATCGAAATCATTTACCTGAAGAACCTTGTACATGCAAGCTTTTGGACCACCAGAAAAGGATGCTAAGACTACAGGGCATGGCCTAATCTTTAGCTCCTGCATATCAAGAGTAAAAAGCAAGAATCATTGGTTAATGTTACCATCTAGGTCAAGTACTAAATTTTCAACCCTTGGATTCTATTTTTAATCCCATCCCAATCTTCGAGGTGTTTCAACAAGTCAGGCCTTCCCAAAGACCATGGCCCCATTTATGTCCACTGGATAGATAAATTGAAAGAAATCTATACTACCTTATAAAAAGCTAATGTAAGAAAAGCTTTTAATTGACTAATATACCCTTATTTTAAATTTTAATACACAACTACCCTTCTGCACTCTTTTAATCTTATTGTAGTTGAATAGATGATAACTACTATTGTAGTAAAGTTTATATAAGAGACATTTATACTCTTGTAGTTAACTTATATAGGAAACATTTCTCTTTGTATTTCATTAGAGTTCTATGTAGAGTCATTCTTTAGCTTTTTCATTGTGAATGGATGTTTCTCCATCAAAACTTTAAAAGAAATAGCAAGATTTATTGGTTTTCAATCGTTAAAGGTTAGAATTTGGTAAGCTTGAATTCATTGTTTTTCCCCATAACATGTATGATAATCATTTCATAATTATGATATACTTACGAAATTCATCAATCTTACTTTGATTTGTGCAAATAGCTTACTTATTTTATTTTATTTTACTCGAACTTATCAATTACCAAAATATAATACCTTCAACTTATCAAGCAATGACATTTTTGTAAATTGGTGACAACACATATGTTCAATAATGATTAATTTTTTTTACTGAAATTTTCATTTCAAATTGTTGAAGTTTTGTGGTTTATCAATATAATATTGTGTTACTATATATTATTGGGAATTATTATATTCTAAATTTATTTGTGACTAACTTAAAATTTTCCAAATTAGTTATACTACTCACTATAAGTTCATTAAAAGTAAAAATCTAACCAAACTGATATTAATATCTAATTCTTTAAAAATTATTCTTTAATTTATATTTAATATTATTGAAAAATAACCACGTGCAACGCACGTGTGCCTACATCTAGCAAATATAAATAGCTCTATTGTAGTATTCGGAGAGATTTAATAGCACTGACCTGGACAAGCTCCTTGAGAATGTCAAATGCTATAGTTGCGGCCTTCTCAGGAAAGAACCTGCACATATCACAAATTTTAATCTCAAAGAGCAATATTAATTCAGCAAAGGGCAGCAATGGAAAGCATAGATGATCTATAGCCATTCTAACAAAATTCTCCAAGCTTGTTGGACAAACAATTTGTTAATTCAGCAAGTGTAATTTGTAAAACAAAATCATTAATGTAGGAACTGCAAATATGCAAGTTGAAAAATTGATTTTGGAATAATTGAAGATTTAACTGTTCAAGAAATTATATCATCTCTGAAAGTAAGATATAGACAAAAAACATGGAGGCAGTAAGTGTCCAAGAATAATATAGTTAGCTTCTGAGATTTTTTATTTTATATATATATATATATATATATATATATATATATTTATTTTTTTGTGTGTGTGTGTGTGTGTGTGTGTGTAAGAGAAACTTTGCCATTTCCCTTGGCTTAGTTTCTTATATCGTTTCCTTCTTGGGAAAGCCATCCTATAAGTTTTGTGTAATATCTCATCAGCAAAACAAATATCTGCCTATCATTTAAATGACCTCAGAAAGAATTATTCAAATTTCTGAATGCCAACACTGCATTCTAAATTTCCAACTCCACAAATAACAGAACACACTAAGCTGCTCCATTAGCAATAAGTAATAACAGCTGCTGGAAGGAAATCAAGACAATCTCACAAAATACCGTAAGACTCGGGACATTGGTGTCTTAATAAACATACATCTGTTTCACAAAATTTTCCCCATTTTAAACTGCAATTTTACATGAAATAACATTCCAATATATTCATTTTGCTCCTACTCTTAGGAGGTAAGTTGATTGAAGTTCACTATGAAACACTAAGGGCCCTATTCCGGCAAGGTTCTTTTACCCTCGTATGGTAATATCCTCTTAGGAAGCAATCAGGTGGATGCATGCATAGCCCAGCCTCCGGGCCAGGACTTAGATACAATAGCTAAGGAAAAAATTCAGAACTCACCTTTGTAATTCTACTAGTACTTAAAATAAATTTGTCCATGAAATGTCTTCTGACAAAGGCCAAGTCCAACAACAGTACGCCCTTAGAAGTTCAATCATATAAAGTGCGTATGTTCACCCAAGAAACACAAACATTAATGACACAATTGGGATTTCTGTCATCATGCATCCATAAACTTAGGTCTAGTGCTGTCCCTCGAGAAATGGATTTCGACCCAAGAATGTACTATGCACACGATTTAGGCATATATGCAAAGAAGATAATTATCAGTCCTCTGCACATTGATTTTGTATTGAGAGTCTTTCTGGGTCAACACAATCCATGGATCTCAATAAATTCCACCAAATATGTAGGTTCTTCGTAATTTATTTTTTATTGATGAAAGAACAGGCAAGTAAACCCAACACAGTGCCAAAACAAAAATCGCTTAAAAGTCCAAGTTCTAGTATAACCACAAGCTAGCTAAACCAGATCCTGCAGAACCAAAATTCAGCATCATCTTCAAAACATTAAGCAATAAAATTTCCACCAAAGACCATGTTTCTGCATATGGATCGAACAAGAATAATAGAGCGTGGAAAAACCAAAATTACCAAAACTCGGTCAAACGCAAACTATGAGAACAGATATGATCCAGAAACGAAACTTTTAGGGACCAAACAAGCACGGAATATACGGAATCGGGAGAGATAAAAAAAACCCAATTGAGCACAATCGGACTTACAGATTGAGGAATTGGGAATGGCAGACGAGGGAACTCCAACCAATAGACGAGTAGAGCTGCACGTAATTCTTCAAATGCCTCTCTTGACTCGACATCCATGCGAACATCACCACTATTCCTTCTATCCTCCCCCCACCTTCCTTTCTTCCCCAATAATACCTGCCCCCGAATCCCCACATCTCCTCCTCCTCCTCCTTTCTTTTTCTCGAGAAAACCAAATCCGAGAAAACTCTTAGGCCGCGTCCGCTTCAACTCACGGTAAAACTTTCTCGAGAAAATTATCGAGAAAGGCACTGAAATGGAGGAGAATTGGATTTCAATGGAACAAATGCAGAGAGCCGCGGAATAAGGGGTGAGCTTCTGGCTTTTGTCTCAACTGATTGGCAGCTATATACACTATCTATATATTTATAGGACAATAATACCCCCTATATGGGAATGGGCACACTATCTTTTTCTTTTCCCCTTTTTTTTTTTTTAAATTTTTAATTCCCCTTGCGGTTGGGATATCCGTAAATTTAGGTTATCAGTTGGCTAGTTTCAAACGCACCACCTACCCATTTTGGGTCAGTTAACCATCAAAATAAATTTAGTTGATAATAAATCCTAAAATTATGTTTGGATAAATAATTTTTAAATAGAATTTATCTTTAAGAAGAGAATAAATTTCATTTAAAAATTCAAACCTAAAGCTAATTTCATAAATTTTTGCTTTTGCTCTTAGTTGCCTATCTTATTATCTATATTGCATTGATTAAGGAATAAAACAAATTTGATCACTAACTAATCTTAAAGAGAGATATAAAAACTTGAACATAAATCTAAGGGCATATTTGATTTTAACTTCTAAAAACAATTTTATGTTTTTAAAAAGTTAAAATTAGGAAAATATAGAAAACATGTTATCAAAAACTGTTTTCTAAAGACTTTTGTAAGAAATAACTAATTTTTAGATAACAAAAAATCAGTGTTGTCGTTTTTAGCTTTCTATTTCGAAAACATAAATCATTAAAAACATATTCTTTAAGTCTATTCTCGGTTCCGCTTTAAAAAATCACTAGATCCACTCATTAAGTCTAGAATAGTAGAATGGCACACTTTGAAACTCATTGTCACCACAGAAAGGGTGCCCACATTCTGAATGGACTATACCGTGGGATGTCACGTTATTACTTTAAGTACAAAAATAACCCTACGTTTAAGTCAAATGACAGAAAAGCCCAGCGCTACTGTGCGGTGGCAGTTTTCCTTTGGGCGTGTGATGGGCGCGGCGACGAGAAAGAGAGGACACTTCTGTAATGGCAGCTAAATAAAGCACTCGATGTGAAGCGGCTAGGCGCAGGATAACTTCCGATTTCGCCATGCTTGTTTTCTTATGGCTGCGGATAAATAAATCAAGTTTGAATTATTCTTGTCGTTATCTTGCGCCATATGAGGTCCATCCAGTATGTGGCAGCTCATGGACGCATGGTCGATGGCGTGACGGAACAAATCAAATTGGTCGCTTTCCTTTGTAATTCGATGATCATGCTGACATGTCAGGAGCCCTTGATAAGAGTCACGCACCCAAAGTGGAAAAATCTCCCTCCTCCCTCCTCTATAAATAACTACTCATCTCCCTCTTCCCTCCTCTATAAATAACTACTTTTTGTTTTTCTTGTTGATTGGCGCACAATTTTGTCCATTGAACTTAGTCACGCACCTAAAGTGGAAAAATCTCTCTCCTCCCTCCATAAATAACTACTTTTTGTTTTTCTTGTTGATTGGAGTAGAATTTTACCCATTGAACTTTAGGCCATATCTGTTTGATTGGAATGCAATAAATGGAATGAAATCACATTCCAATCCATTTTAAAACGTGTTTGGATAAGATAATTAAATAAGAATGGAATCAAACAATAGTAATGAATTATAATGATATTCATTCTGTAATGTTTATTTCAATCTCATTCCATTCTAAAATATTTTGAGCATGGAATCTAATTCCATTCCAACCAAACAAACATGGCCTTAGAGTAAACTAAAAATAATACTTCTTTGTTGGCCAGCTTCAGAGTGATTTATTCGTTGAGATGAACAGAGTCCCCGCATTAAATAAAAAAAGTAAAAAAAAATGCACCATACATAATTTGTGTAACAATGCTCAACCTAACACAATGCACTACTTTTAATCATGACCTAAGTGTAGGTAACAAACCAGGCAATAAACATATCCGAATCGCTGTTTATGTTATGTCTGCCATGGGCAAAGAAAGACTACTGATTGTTTTCTAGTAGCAGTTTTTCAAGTGCTTCAGCGGTGAGAGGGATGTATAAGCAATCCTGGCCATCAGAATGCCTTCTGGTCTTGACCAACTCATGGTCTTTGAATTCTGTCAAATGGGAGTTTAATGTGACCTGGCTACTCACCAGGAAGCGCTCTCGGCAAATAGTGTACAAATCATTGACTGGCATCCCTGAGAAATAATAATGAATTGTGGTCATAATCTGAAATGCAAAAGATAATGCACCAAAATACACATAGCTACTTGCCTTCTTCGTCAGGATGAGCCAATTGATGTTCTGCGAGAACCTTGAACACACTCTGGGCATTGGGTGTCAAACTCTGTAAAACTAACGTAGCCGTTTTGGTGCTTTGGGTGGCACCACCATGTGCAAGAATCAATGGAAAAAATATACCTTCAACCTTGTATGGCGCAAACGTAGGAACATGATACCAGCACCAGTTGAATTGTGTATGAACCATCTTCTTGTCCCACACTAGAAACAAACCCATAATGGTATTATTAGGGTTAAACTTAATACACATGGAAATATTGTTAATGATATTGGATCACTCCATAATGGTACAAGTTCACATTTCTTTAATGCATATGGTTCAATATGAGAACAACTTTGTGCTCCAATCATTGAGAAGGATAAATATATTACTTATACCTACCTGTGCCTTACACACTGCATGGAGGGAGCGGTCCCAATAATATAACGGCTTCACTATGGAGATGTTTTAGTTCTAAAAGTAACCCAGTTCAGTGAATGAATACGCCTATCAAAACCTTCTTTCGTTTATGAAAAATGAAAACCCCGTGCCATATCATTTCTATTTCCAAGTTCCAACAATGTGTAGCAAACCCACCAAATGAAAAGTTTCTCATCTAAGTTAAATATATTTATACAAAAACTATTTGGATGTTACATTCTGTGGATCCCACTAACGAAATTACTAGCAAAATTTGAAGACATCATTTAACATAAGCAATGCAAAAGAACAATAAAACAGTGCTTTCTAGGATAAATTATAGATAGAAGACAATACTTACATAGAGGTGAATTCACATGGTCGATAGAAGCAACCACACGAATATGGGAACAAAAAGCAATTCGAGCAAGATATTGTTGAGTTTCGGAGTCTCGTAACCCAGGGCCCATCAATGTTGTGAATGACAACACAAACAAAACAATCATTTTCCTCCTCATGTTTTCCATCCAGAAAAGCGAGGAGATCATCCATGGATCGGGAATTGAAAGGCTGTTGAACTTTAGTCAAATTCCCTGATGGAGTTCTTCTGGTTTTTATTTGATCCCATAGAACTTCAGCTAGGGTTATCACCACCTACGTGTAAAACATTCATGATTTGTTATTGAGCATGAAGTGGACAAACAGTCCATGTGCATTCAAATATATGAGGCTGTTTGCATTGACATTACCTTTGTGTATAAGTACCTAAATGTTTATAAGTACTTGGGAGAAAAGAACCAAGGGGGTTGTAACCATTTGAAGTACTTGATTTAAGTACATATGTATGTTACACAGATTAAAGCATGATTGCATTCTATGATTGTTATCAAATCATCACCTTATAAGATTTGGGGGCATTGTTAGTCAGTAATTGAAGGATAACAAACACGGTTTCATGTAATTACCTAATTGGATATTATAATTATCAAAACAGATTATTCATATATAGCAATACTAAAATAAATAAACAAATCCAAGAAAATAAATAAATAGTAAACAATATATAGAGATATTAAAAACCACAAATCGAAGCAACTTGTCTACTATCAGAATCAAATAGTAAACAGTATCAGAAATATATGTGGACTGGGTGTTGAAGATTAAAAACATATATGTTTGCAATGCCCAACTGCAAAAGCAGTATGTGATATTATCAGAATCAAATGTCCAGGTTCCAATAGAGCATGACCAAAATTTTATAGAATTGATTTGTAAGTATGAAAAGGAATCAGAGAGATGGAGGACCAGTAATTAAAATTCTCTAAAAAAGATGGTGCAGTAGAAATCAATGTACTTTCAACACTTACAATGATCTAATCCTTTGAACAAGCTAAGAGAGTCCTTATAGACTACATGAGTAACAATACTCTACTGATAGAACACCCGGTCTAATAGGATTCATAGGCTAAACAGCCAAAGCACCAAAAATT
Source organism: Liquidambar formosana (assembly GCA_039720395.1). Lineage (NCBI taxonomy): Eukaryota > Viridiplantae > Streptophyta > Magnoliopsida > Saxifragales > Altingiaceae > Liquidambar > Liquidambar formosana. Next base: position 27,773,346 of record CM077833.1, read on the forward strand.
ATTAAGGTACTATTCCCCTCCTGATAATTGGTCCAAATTAAACCTTGATTGATCTTGAAAAAGTAAAGTATCCACTGCAACGTGTTCTATTTAAAGAAATAGTTAAGGAAAACATTCCAAAGCCCATATGATGTAGATTGCTAAGTATATTCCTGTTCCACTTGTTGAAACAATGGTACTTAGAAATGGATTACTGCCAGCTTGTGTGAAAAAAATTAAAACTCTTCATATTGAAGAAGATTATAAACTGATAAGCCATTATCTCTTGAGAACTCAGAATATTCCATGGAATTGGCATATATTACTCAGGATTTTAAAACCCTTATTTCTCAAGCTAATATAAAAACTCATATTGGTCATATCCGTTGTAAAGATAATCAAGCTGCAGATTAAATGGCTAACTTAGGTCATATTCTTAAAGAAACAAAAATGTATGGACGTTCTTTTCCTCCTAAATGTCTAAAGATTATCAATCATGATTTAATGTGCACAGATTGCCCAATGTTACGTCCTGTTTGTTCTCTTTCCTTCAAAAGATGGGGAGAAGAAAGAAAGGGGGGGTGTAGACCACATCTTGTTCATGATATGTATCATGTTGTGTGTGCAATGTACTGGGTGAAACATTCACTATAAAACCTGATCTTTGCAAAATGAAGATATATCCATAAAAATGTCAAAAGATAAGAGAATCATATATTGTTTTTGAAGTGTATAGAAGTACATTATACCTGTTTTATATTGATTGATGGAAGATAGCCATTGATTACAATAACAGAATACTCAGTCAATGATGTTGCAGCAAAATCTTCAATCAACGCCTTCTTAGATCCAAATCCATACATTAGAAGGCCAAAACCACACCTGGTACATTACAAAAGACAAAAAGACCAATAAATACATAATAAGAAATGTTTTTATGGCAATGTAGCAGAGAATTAGCAATAATTCAATTCATTCTAGACTTTATTATGGATAATTAACATGCAAGATAAAAGAAGCAAAATGAATATGGGATCCAAGAAAATGCCTGATCGCTGCATCTCTGAGTTGAAGCTGATCAGATCACGCGTTACATATCTTCCTTACCATGGTAAATATCCAATAAAAATAACAGAACAGAATACCATGTAATTACTTCTATAATGAAGATATGAATGAAAACACAGAAAATTGTGTAAAAAACACACATACCCACACCCACCCAAATATATATAAGATGACAGTTAGGTGAGCACATGCTGATATAACTTATATCAGCCCCGAATTAGGGGTTATACTTCGTGTATTAGTGGGTTACAAGTACATTGGGCCAATGCATGGGTACCTCGTATATATATATATATGTGTGTGTGTGTGTGTGTTTGAAGAATTATGGTTATGATTACGAAATATATTTGCGGCGGAGATGGGCAAGGAAACCTCAATGCAATATGCTTCCCAAACAATCACATACTCAACAAACCACAAGAACCGCAAAGTTGATGAGTGTGCAGCAATAATTCAACAAAAGTATTAGCAGCATTGTAAATCATACTACATACCTTAGCATGAAAACCCACTTAGAGTATAAACTTTTGTAACTGTTCATCAAAGACACAATCTCTTTCTCGTGTTTAGCTTCTATATTGAGTGCCGCTGCTCTCAGCTCCTGCATATCAAAATCAAACAATATCATTTTTCACATAATATATACGCGTGTATATAGAGAGAGAGGGGGAGAGAACTGAGAAAGGGTGAGGGGAGATCTTTTGCTCATTGAAAGAATTTAAGGAGCGCACCTGTTCGTCAACAATGTCGATGTCGGAGAGCTTGCTGGAAGATTTCTTACCCGATCCACCCAACTCTTTCGCGAGAAAGTAGTTTCTCGAGAATCCAAACTCCTCCTCCTCGTCACCGTCGTGAGTCTCCATGGTTTCAATTTCAACTGAGCAATCAAAGGGACTAACAGGCTACCAGCTCTTATTGATGAAAAAACCCCAAATTTTGAGTGAATACAAAGTACCCAAGAACACAAGATGGATTCATCCAACAATGTCAGCCCTAGATTATTTTCCCGCCCTTTTGGGGGAATAATCGGGTAGGCGGCTGACCATTTTAATGGTCTCTGTTTTCCAATCAAGTCCAACCCACGGCCCTCACTAGCCCGTCAACAACCGAAGGAGACAAAGTGACACATCGTCGGATGGGCGGACATTATCCTGGAAGGGGATGCTCTGATATCGAAGAGGGTAGCTGCTGGGCCTGCGAGGTTTTGATTTCGGACGTCAAATTGGGCCGTTCCCTTTTGAATGAGAGAACGGCTATTGCAACCCAACATTTTTGTCAAACGCCGCCCCCCCCCCCCCCCCCCCCAAAACTCCTTTCGTCTGGTTTTTAAGATTTTATGCAGAATATAAAAGGTTTTTACAAAAATCGGCTTCTTTATCCATTAAAAAACATCATTTTGAGTACTTTTGTAAAATAAAGTTTTTCCAAAATCTATCAGTTAAGTATACGTTTTGGCAAAAAATGAAATAAACGATATAAATGACTAAATTAAACGATATATTTTGAAAAATATTTCTTTTACAAAGTTGTTCAAAATGATATTTTTTAGTAGGACATAGCAATCAGTTTTTGTAAAAACGTTTTATATTTTGCATAAAACCTTAAAAACCTAAAGAATAAGAGGGTGTGATAAAAAAGTGGGGTTGCAATAGCTGTTCCCTTTAAATGATCCAAAGATGAAAGATCTGTCAAGTCCAGAAAGAAGCCAACGCGGCGGCCCATTAACTAGCCCAGTTAGGGGATGAAGTCCCAGAAGAGGATACGAGGGCCTACTTCAGGAATAGCTTGGCGGGTGCCCACTTTCCCTCGTTTAGTCAAAATGGTTTTGTCTTTGGGTGTTTCCATTTTTTTATTTTTTATTTTTCTTCCTGTTCCTCTTAGCAATTAAGAACAAAAAAAAGGTGAATATAGCTGAGCTAGCTTTACGTAAAAATCAGCCAAAAAAAATTATCTATAGGTTTAGAAATTTGGGCAGAATTCTGATTCATGAAAGTCTGGCTAAAAAATTATTAAAAAAAAATTTGTTTTAATATATTACTTGATTTTTGGAAAACTCTAGACAATTTGTTTAGAAATAAATGGCTAATATATTTGGTGAATAGTTACATTAATTGGACAGTTTATACTATATAAAGTCTGTGACCACCTCGTATCATGTTGCTGCTACCAAATACTATTAATCCCTTCGTCCCATAAATATAGGTTATTTTTGTTTTTTTTTTTTTTTTCCAAAATATTTGTCTATCTTGAAAAGTCAAATTATAATTTTTTTGAACTTTCCTACATTACCCTTTATTATTTAAATAATTACTTTCAGCAAACTCAAAATCAAGTAAGATAGGGTAATTTTGGAAAAATAAGGTTTAATAAATAACATGTTAAGGTAATGATGATTTTTCTTAAACTACGCATTTTGTCAAACTTAGCCTATCCTTATGAGACAAATGAAGTATTTGTAGCTTAGGATCTTCCAGATCATTCTCACAAGCAAGTCATAATCATTTTTTTTTTTTTTTTATAATTATCTTTCCAATTCAATATCTTCATATCATAAATATTAATTTCAGCTTTCCGACCTACAAACTTTACCATGGGACCGAAGACAATGTTAAAGTCCACGAGGTGATTTTAACTCAATTACACAGTATTATCACCGACCTACAAACTTTACCATTTAGTTGACATCTTTAAATTCTTAACTATCTAACAACCAAAAATATTAATATTAATTTCACAGAGATAAAGTGAGTAATTGATGAACAATAAAATGGAAATCACTAAGGTTAGAGAAAGAGGGTGGGATAAACGGTTAAAATTAAAATAGATTATGATTTCGAACCTTCCAACTGTACTAAAAAAATAAAATAAAAAATAAAATAGATAATACTAAAATTTTAAATTTTATTTATTTATTTTTTATTAGGGGTGGGTGGGGTCGTGAAAGGGAAATACCACTTCACTAGAATAATTAATGCGACGCATTGATCACATGACGGGCACTTTACTTAATACGGTGGGGACTGCGGAATCAGCTTTCCGTCCATATTACTTGCACTCGACCCACAGCGCACGTTAGCACGAATTGGGCGGCATAACCGAGTTGTGCTTTCAATCCCCAAGCGCAGCATAGCACCATCGCAATTGTTATTCTCTCGCACCGAACCCGGCCCATATTAGCACACGACATTTTCAGATGCCAATGCTAAGAGTAGGGGTGTTAATGATTCGGTTTGCATTCGGTTTTAGGATAAATTTCAAATTAAACCATTATACTTTACTTTTGTTCCTATCAAACCGTACTATAAAAAAATCACATAAAAAAATTTCAATTTGATTCGATTCGGTTTCGATTTTAACCTATTAAGTAGCAACAAATAATTGAAAATAAAAAAAAATGATATACCAAACTCTAAATAAAAAAGTTTTTAATAAAAACATTGCATTAGCAATTAAAGAAAACATTAAATATTGTATCAAAATGGAAACATATTGGCATATGTCAATCCAATATCTTACACAACATAAATGTTAGTTTAATACATGATAATCTAAAAAATGAAAAACTAGTAAGAAACTTGAAATGGGACGAGATTAAGGCTGACGGATTTAAGGTTGTGTACTATTTTAAATCTATTTCTATTATACCCTTATTAGAATATGAAATTTATAAACTTTAAGTTTATATATATATATATATATATATATATATATATATATGTATTATATATTTTTCCGTTTTTTAGTTTGGTTTGGTTTTTTAAAAATGAAAACCAAAACCCAACCAATTTAGTTTGGTTTTCTAAAATTAGAATCAAAACCAAACTTAAAGACCAAAAAACCAAACTAAACCGATTGGTTTGGTTTGGTTCAATTTGGTTCTTGTTTTTAACCTAAGCCATTAACACCCTTCTAAAAAGTAAAAATTGCATGTTATGATATTTTTGATGTTATGTAATGTATGGGATCATTATTCCTAATGGCTTATAGTAGTTAACAAAGTACCTTGTTGGAGACTTGTCGAATACTAAATTGATTAAAATGTAAAAATCATTTTAGTGAATATATATATATATTGTATGGGATATCATAAATTATCTTGTACGATCACAACTGTTCATAAGCGATATAAGGAAATGCATATCATTTTGCACATGACTATTTATAAATATAAAATTTTTTATTTTTTAAAAAATTTGATTTATGGATTAGATGACTAGTGATATAAATCTAATCAATATGATATTCGATATAAATAATTAAAAATATATTTAATTCAATAATGCGCTTTGTAAAACATAAGCCGCACAAAATATTATACAAATATATAATTGTTTATTTGTGCCCATGCACATACGTATCAGCAGTGGTATATTTTATCTGACTCATTATTTTTTCAAATTTATTTACTCAACTTGTATAGCAACTAACATGATACACCCTCCAATCAATAAAAATTTAATTAACAAGAATAATTAATTGTCATATCATTGAACAAACAAGTATAGGGAACAGAAATTGAGTTTATTTAGCAATTTTTTTTAATATTAGTTAGGGTAAAATACATATTGCTCCTTTTAAATTTGAATTATTTTCAACAAACTCCCTTATAGTTTGTAAATTACAATTTACTTTCTTCGCATATGATACGCGGTAATCAATTTAGCTAATACGTTATCACCTGAAGGGAGAAAAGTGACATCTTTTATAAAATGTGTATACCTATCTGCTTGGTTTTAAACTATAGGAAAATGTACTGAAATCGACTTAAACTTGAAGGGGTAAGGTGTAATTTACCCTATTATTTAATTTGCTTGTATAATTGATATGATAACCACCTTAGTGAATAAAAAATTAAGAAGTAGTTGCTCATAATGAACTGACTAAAGGTGGCATGTCAATTCACTCAATAGTCAATAATAATGGCTCATAATTTTATAAATTTAAAATAAATAAAATAAATTTACGCACTACGGTAATCCTCTACTCCATTACAGTGGGGATTACAGTGGCATGCGTAAGTCGTTTTATGGTTGCCAAACTAAAGTAAAGCGCAAATTAGCATTAAATCACAGGGACATGTGAAAACAACAATACTACTTTACTGTCGTTGCCTTCGAAGAAAGTCTCCATTGAATTTGGAAGCAAAGGCAAAACAAAATTCATCAAATCTGTGCGTGCGCGTGTTCAAAAGAGGAGGCTAGTATCGATCAATCGATCCGGAGGCAAATATTCTCGACATAATCTCGAAATTATTATTATTTTTCTTACAGAGAGAGAGAGAGAGAGAGAGATGATGGAGGGATGAAGGTGAAGACGAAGGTGGAAGATTATGGCGAGGTTGGAGTGGGGATATCAGGGGAGAGGGAAATGGTGTTCCTACAAGCGAACCACTCTCATCGTCTGTTCCATAAACATTGTCGTTGCTCTCTACGTTCTTCGCTCTCTATGTTCCTCTCTCTACATCTACCCCTATGACGATTCCCAAAACGGTAAAGCCCTCTTCACGAGACTCCTTTTACATTTGTTTCGCGATATTTGAATATTGGAACAAATCCCACTTGCTATTAGGGGTTTCTGTGAAAACCCAATTGCGATTTTTGTAGTTTTGTTATGTAAAATGCTGGTTTCATTGTATTCAGCTGTTAACTACACCCCAGATCAGATTAGGAAAATGGAAGAATCAATTCGGATTCGAAGAGCATCCGAACCTCTAGAGCTTATTAAATTGGTAAGACCCATTTAGGTTTATGGCGATTCATCCTTATGATTAGTATTTTTAGTTTTTAATTTTTTGAGGTTTTAAAGATCTGTTTGATTGGACTTTTGGGTAGTTTAGGGTTTGAGCTTTTGCTTTGTTACTCATTTGGTTTATTTTAGCTGATGTGGAACTTGTTGTGGGCAAAAGGTGGGGGACCTCAACAAGGAATTTTCCAGAGAAGAAAGGGTGGTGGAGTTGCCAATAGCGGTGAAACAGAAGATAACTGATGAGATTTTGCAGAGGTTAAAAGGCCTGCAATCTAACGTGAATGCGAGTGATCAGCGAGGTGGGTGCGCTTTAATTTTGTTGTAACTTTGCCAATACGGTGATTCTGTCATTCTCCATGTGCATTACAAGCAATCACTAAATTGAACTTAAAGAATATGATGACTCCTAAATGCATCACATCATCTTTTCCTGGCACATTGGCTGCGATAGCATCTGGCAATGTAAAATGAGGTTATAAAGATTGACCTTTAGTTGGAAAGGCTACTGATCTGTGCCTCAGGGGAAGTTTATGGAAAGTTGATAAAAAAGGAAAGTGCCAGAGTCTGAGTATTTAATACAATGCTAAGGGACCTCAATTACTACCATCTTAAAGTGCATTTAGAAGGGCCAAGTGCATTATACTTCTAAGTATAAAAGATATCATGAGATATTAATAATGGGGTCAAATAGTCAGGTAGGAAAAAATATGTAGGAGTACAAACTTGCATATCTGTTAGTTGTGATTGATCACACGAAAGCTGAAGCATATAACTGTGACCATTCTAATTTATGATTGTAATAAGGATAATGCAACTCACAAGTTACATCCATGAAAACACATCATTCAATTATGACATAAATTTGATTATGCTTTTACCTGATAAATCTGATGTCCGAATTGTTTGTGAGGTTATTGGAAACTCTGACCCAAGGTGGGGAGTCTGTTTCATGAGAAACTTGTTTCTGAGACTGATGGAAACCTCAAAATATTTATAGGAAAACCTTGTCCAATCAAAATGCAAATGCAGTTTGAAATGTTTAAAAAAATTTCAAGAAAGGGGTTTTTACAAATTTTTCATGCCATTTGACTCTATTCTTTCTCATTAGGTGTCTCTTTAGGGTTTTCATTTGCCTTCACATCGATTGCATATATCATGTTTCCTATTGGGTGACACTTATCATTTCCATTTTACATCTCATCCTGTGGTCCTACTTTCTAAACTTAACTTGACAAATTATTTCATGGTATGAAGTAACTAGTACATAATGTGTAAAAACGCCAGAGTCATAATTTTTTTTAAGGAATATATGGAGTAAACTAAATCTCTTATCACTTTTAGGCAACCTGAAGTTAACAAAAGACAAAAACTAAATCACAAAAATCACATTCAGAACTCTTGTTTCAGATTAAAAAAAGGGGGGGGGGGCATGGAGGGATCCTTTGTAGAAATTTTATATAAATATATTTAACTTATTTGGGCTGATAAAAGCCCTTAATTTGTCGGAGTCCCAAGTCCAAACTGTACAGGCTTAATGTTGAGTTTCAAGGAATGACATTAAACATTTTCCCATCACTTGAGAAAAACAATGTATTATTAATTTTGTTATAAATATTATTATTACTTAGGCAACCACAGCTAAATCTTTTAGTCTTAGAAGTCCATATTGTACATTGTTTAGTATAGAGCATGGAACACAATTCTGCTGAAGGCTTTCAAACTACAAAGATTTGTTGTTTTAAGTTACTTGTTTTATGGAAAAATAAATAAGCCCAGTTATTTCTGTTTGTCATTTTGGTTTCAATTTCCACACTTGCTATGTGGGTTATCATATATTGTTTAGCACAGACGTACATCTATGTTGGAAAAGTATCAAACAATCCAGCTTGGCAAAGCCTTATGTCCTAACTACATTGGAAAAGTAGTATAGTTCTGTTAATTCTTCATTGCCCGATCTTTTTGATGTGTATGACTTGAGAGTTGGTGCTTTTCAATAATTAATGTATTATAAATTTAAGATTTTATTTGTTTCAGATGCATTGTTATTTATATTATTATGTCATTTCTCATTTTGAATTGTGACACGATCAGAGTATTGAGTAGTGTTAATAGGAAACTAGTGGGTGCTATGATCCTTTTTTTTTTTTTTTTTTTTTTTTGTGGGGGGGGGGGGGGGGGGGGGGGGGGGTTGGGGGCATGTCATCATTGTTTTCTAGATTTTTTTTAACAGCTTAGGTTAATTGCAACTCATGAAGGCATGTTTGGATGGAAGGAATTTAGGATGTGGAAATGGAATGGGGCTTACTAATACCAAACATATCTACATATTATGTTTGACTGCAAAATAATAAATTTGAAACAGAAGTGAACAATTCCATGAAATGGGTTATTATTGGATCAAAATTGAAGTTATTATTTTAATTCCCTTAGAAATTAGGATATTGCCAGAGCTACTTTATTTCCATTTCTTTTACCACATTACGCCACTTCCATCAATTTTCTTGAGCTGCTGCTTGATTAACTTGATACAATGGCACGTAATGCTGTGACCAACTGGCCATGGAAGTACGAAATTGATGGAAGGGGTGATGTCACTTGTATAACTTTTGAAATATTTTGAACCATGTTGGGCCAAACGTCGACTGTTTTCAAAAATTTTCAGGTGCCATGTCTCCCATCTTCAGTCCCCATATAGCTCCGCCCTTACCAACATGCTCCAATTGCCACCATCCCCACCTTCACCGCTGTCACATTAATTATACCACTTTAGTTGCTTCCAGCATTTCGTCCTCCTTTACAACCACCTTTACAACACAACTTCTGTTGTCTCACCACTATTGCTCCCACCACCACCATGACCTATATTGCCACAATTGCCTTATTGATAGAATCACCAACTCTACATCAACCTACACTGCCATTCTATTGCATAGTCACCATTTCCATCACCTTCACCTCAGAGACACCTTCATCACCCCCACCATATTGCTACTTTTAGAATGTTGCCACCGTCACCTCCTCGAATTTCACACACATGATCGCCACTTTACCACTGCCTCTACCAGTGACATAGAGGTGGATGATGACTTTTGTTACATTTTCAAATGCCATTTATTAGAGGAATCAAAACAGATAGACACCATTTCATTTGAAAATAAGATGAGTTGCTAGTCCCTCTTTTTCAGAAGATGTTGCAAGTTACCATTGGGTTTTATGGTTTACAAAGATACTCCAATATATTAGGAGTGTTAGGATGGCTTGAAACACCTTTGCATTGTTAGATTCTAATATAAAAAATCCAAGGAAAATTATTGGGATGATGTATTACCAATGAACTTGATGAATTAGAGTGTGGCTATGGTGAAGAATCGGTGAGCGGAAATTGAAAGTTTTGACGCATATATTGATGGAAACTAGACAGGGAGAAACGAGGATGAAGTGTTTAAATGAAGGTGATGGTGATATCACAAAAAAGAGAGTAGTTTGGTATTGGTTGAACAAAGATGAATCATTTGCACTAATGTAACCTTTAGGCTTAGCAAGTGTCATGTTATTGGCGAGGTTTGAAGAGGAAAACATCAATGTGTGCGTGTGTGTGTGTGTTTGTGTGTGTGTGTGTCTGTGAGAGAGAGAGAAAGAGGGAGAGAGAGAGAGAGAGAGGGAGAGAGAGAGAGAGAGAGAGAGAGAGAGAGATACGCCCTGCACTCTGTTGTCCCAAAGTCGGTTAATGATAAGGTGGCCATCCTTGTGAAAGGAGCTACTTCTATGACATTCTATATTGTGGCAATGCTTTGCTGGAGTCTTTGTCTCCATTGCTTCTTCTTCGTCTTCTGATTCTGATTCTGATTTTGACAAGAACTAGTGAATTTTAGTGTTACTGATTGAAAAAAGGTTAGAAGTTATGTATTTGTTTAAATCAGGATGTTAATTAGGATATTAATTCAAATGCTAGAAGATGAAATGCCTGTCAACCAAACAAAGAAGAGGAAATACCTAATTTTCCTGGGAGTGAGACTATTGGAGCATGAATTAAAAATTTCACGATAGATCAATTACAGGAATTGAGTCATGAGGGATTCTTTGTTAATATACAACCATTGAGTTCATGATAATATGAACATGGAAGTGCAAGTTCAATCAGTTACTGCCAGAAAAGAAAAAAAAAATGTCAAATCGGTTACTGCCAGAAAACTGGTAAGCCTAATCAACTCCACCTCTCTTTAGCATCTTTTGGTAGAAAGGAAGGCTAATGTCAGTAATTACTTATTGAATTATTTGCAAAAATCATCTTAGGATAAGTACTTCATTAAAATTTGATGCATGCACTATAATATGACATTAGCAGTTGCATCACTATTTAAGTGACTAACCATTAACATGTAAAAAAATAAAATAACTACTTAAAGTAGCCAGAAAAGAAAAACTATTATCTCTATAACTATAAATATGCATATTTTAAACACTGATAAGTGTGGAGGCACAAGTTCAAGTATTGAGAGCAGCCACCTTGGACTAAAAAATAAGGGTTATGACTGAATGAAGCTCCCCACTCCTAGGACCCTACTTAGTGCAACTAACACTGGGTAATTGTGGTTTTTTATTTTCATGTTTCCACAAATCTGAAATGAAAACATTTTGAGGGTATCCATCCTCTGTAGGCCATAGTATTTTCACAAGCTTTGTTTTGATAGCATGGGAGAGCAGAGAATTTGTCCTACATGATATGGGAAGCATATCTCAGTTCATGATAATATGAACAAGGAATTGTGATGAAAAAGAAAAAAAGCTAAAGGAGATCTTGTTAAAGTTTCACGCTTTTATGATTATTTAAATGTAAGTTATTCTTTAATTGGTCCATATCCTGCCAGTTTTCTTGTTGATACTGTTTTTGATGAACAGAAGCAGTCGAAAGTTGGCGCAAGGAAAAACTAGAAGAAGCCAAACAATTGACACTTGGGAAAAACTTACTGAATTCAACTTTTCTGCCGGAGGAAGCTGGTATAGTCTCTCTCTCTCTCTGTTGTCTTCTTTCTTTTTAAAGAACATGCTTTACGGCATTCAAGTTTATTGTGTCTTTATAAGATACTTTAAGATCCATCACCTTTGTGTCTGCAAGTGGCACTTGTGAAATCTTTGTGTGATTGAACTAGTGTAAAATGTTTGTAGGGACGCTAATAGAAGCCTTGGAGTCTAATTGGGCTATTCTGTTGGAAGAAATTGGTGTTTGGATACCAGCTGAAGTTGTCCACAACGAACATGAGGATAAACCTGAGGGGGAAGAAGAGTTTGGTAATGATTTTATTTTTCATGCCAGTCAAATATTTTTTCCTTTTGTATTGCCCACCCCCCCAACCCCAAAATCCCAATGCAGCGTCCAGTTGAGTTTGCAGTTTGACTTGTCTGCTAGGATTTTGAAACACATTTGATGTATTCACTGTGGTCTCTCCCTTGTCTCTCCAGATGATGAAATTATACCTGGCAGGCCACTTCCACCTGAATGCCATGCTGAGATTCATACTGATTATGATGGTGCTGCTGTCCGGTGGGGACTCACCCACCATAAAGAAAGCGCAGCTGACTGTTGTCAGGCTTGCTTGGATCAGGCTAAAAATGCCAAGCCAGATGAAAAGAGATGTAACATATGGGTTTATTGCCCATCGGAGACTGGTTGCCATTCCCCAGATATTTATGAACACAAAAATCAGGAGTGCTGGCTGAAATATGTAAGCTTTGCCTACCTCTTAATGAAGTCGATACTTCTATTAGTTTTCTTTCCATGTAAATGTACTATCTTGCCAACTAACTTTAAATTCCTTTTTTATTTTTCTTGTCATATTATGCAGGCAGAAAAGCCCAAAGTGAATTTCAAGGACAAGTACTCTGAATCATACAGAAACTCCCACCCTATGGCACCATTGATTGTTCCATGGCTCTCTGGTGTCGTTAGTGCATGATTGGGTGTTCCAACAAATGGGTATCCAATCCAAAGATGTATTGGAGCTACAAACTTAACCGTGCCATGGGAATTTTAAGAATACTGATGAAGCTGGCTGATCTCTACCACTGGCTGAATGTTTTCTCCGTTTTCTTTTCCACTTTATTTATTTTCCCTTGGGTGGGTGGTGGTTGGGGTGGGGGAGGGATTGTGTGGTTCCATGTTTACTTACGACTGAGTCATTTTTTGTTAATACGGGGTGTCGTCGTCTTGGTGGTGACTGGTGATGCTTTTAAAGTTGGGAGTCCGCCGCTGATGGAATGAATGTTCCAAGTAGTTTAGATACGTGAGATTCATTATAATGGGATTTGAATTCCTAAACTCCATTTTTATTGACTCTGCCCGTGTTCTCTATAATTCGAAAGGGGAACTGGATTTCTTTCAGGCCATGTTTGTTTGGTTGGAATGGAATGGGTAGGAATAGAATTTGATTCCATATTCAAAATAATCCAAAATGAAATGAAATTGAAATAAACATTGCGAAATGAATATCATTATAATTCACTAATATTGTTTGATTATATTCTTATTTAATTAGTTCATCCAAACATGTTGTTTGCAATGAATTGGAAGGGGATTTCATTCCATCTAAACAAACATGGCATCATGGTGTCTTTTTTTTGTGTTTTCGATTTCACATTCATCCATTTTTATTTTTTTTTAATAATAAAATTCATTAATCAATGCTCAATAGAAGCAGGCAAATTCCACATGAACCTCCATTGCAATGAATACAAGAGCATTAGGGCGAAATCAATAGAGAAATTATTACCTCTGATAATTTATAAACACAGCCTCGTGCTTCCCTCATGTACCTACTTGCATATTCACATTCACAAGAAAGGGGGAGAATAATCCATTAACTAGAGGAATCAACTTGGGAGGTTTTGTCCTTGCCCCCACACCCCCCCCCCCCCAAAAAAAAAAGGGAAAAAAAAGGGGGGTGGAGGTTGGAAAAATTTATTTGAAAATTAAATTTCGACATTATTATCTATAGTAAACAGACCGGGAATAAAACGGAGGAGGTTGAAATTAACCGGGTGCATAGGAAAAGGGTACGGCTATTGCAACCTCACCTTTTTTTTTTATTTATTTATCAAACCTCCTCTTTTGTTTTGGTTTTTAAGATTTCATGAAAAATATAAAAGGTTTTTATAAAAACCGATCGATTGGTCTACTAAAAAACATTATTCTAAACAATTTTGGCAGAAAAATGTTTTTTCAAAATCTATCATTTAGGTAGACTTTTTGGCAAAAAATAAAATAAAAGTTACAAATGGTTAAAAAATTTATTTAAACGATAGATTTGAGAAAAACTTTCTTTTACAAAGTTGTTTAAAATGATGTTTTCTAGTGAATAGCATGACCTATTTTTGTAAAACCTTTTATATTTTACATAAAGCCTTAAAAACCTAAAAGATAGGAGGTGAGGTGATAAAAATGGGGGGTTGCAATAGCCGTTCCCATAGGAAAAGGGCCATTCGGTATATTCAGCACACCAAGCAGCCCTAAGAAAAAACTAGAGAAGGAGGTCCAAAAGGGCTAGGGTTTAGAGAGCTCTCGTGGACGTCCACACACGATCTAAGCACCTCCACGATCACAAAACGAGAAACGATTTAATCGGCTACGCTAGGGTTTCCCCTCGTCAAATCATCAACCACCAGCTCCAGCTCCCGCTCCGGCTCCGGCTCCTTCATTCCACCCTTCTCAAAGTTCAAGGAGAATTCTAATCATTGGTACTCCATTTCACTTCTCCTTCTCCTCTCCTTCTCCTTTTCATTTTCCTTTTCCTTTCATGTCGTATGCATTTGTTCATATATATATATTGCTTTTGAGGGTTTGCAGTTCAGGTTTAGATCAATTGGTTGAGGCAACTTCAAGTTCTACGGAAATTTAGGGTTTATTCATTTATCAATAAATTAATTATTATTATTTTTTCATTTATCTATAATGTCGTTTAAATCATCCGATTCAGAATTTAGAGCCAGCGTCTGATTAATATTTGTAAAGCAATAAACGATTCCTATGTATTAATTACTGCGAATTATTATTGCTGTCTTCGCATTCCCTTTTTCTGATATAATTAGCTACTAAAGGGGGCCTTAGATTCACCTTTGATTGCATTATTGTTGAATTCGCCGGTTTTATATAGGAGGGTCGTGCTCTGATGGCAAGAAAAATAGATACCTGTTAATCATCCCACTTATCAGTTGCGTCTAACTATTGAAAGAAAGTAACGATATTGGTATATTGTGGTAAAATTTTAGATGTCAGATTCATCTTAATGGATTTTGGTATTGTTATTATCAGACTAAATTTGATCTTATTGGTCTTTGGCAATGGGTGACTATAGGAGGCTAATGTGTAACATTGTGAGGTCGAGTCTACTTAATTGCCATGAAGATTAGTACTTTGAGGATGATTTCTTATTTCAAGGGACTAGTTTTTTGTGTCTATTATTTCATTGAACTTGCTATTCTGTATTCAAGTTGATTGGCTCCAATGATTCAAATTGTAGCCAAACCTGTTGGAAGCTTATATCTTTAGCCACTTGGAGACTTGGAGCTGTAAAAACGCAGCAACAAGTGGATTTGATTGTTTATTTTTTATTTTTAATTTAAAAAAAATGGCTCTTGGATCAATTTGCACACAACCTCATCCTATGCAAACTCGTCTCATTTGACAGTGCCATTTGTTTTTGTATTAATCATGATTTTACTTAAATCTTTCAACTAGATAGCTCTCACTGGATACTACCATTGGACCTTTTAATTCCAGACGTGTAATATAGAGCTCACATGATGGTGTGCATGGCAGTTATAGCCTCCGTGAAATCACAGATGTTTGTTCTTTTTGGAGGAGTCATTATGGGCCAATCATTCATCCAAGAGAAATTAGCACAACTGCCCATTGACCATGGGTGGTTGTGGGAGATATTCTTGATTGGGAGCCTTGCTGAGGCTAACGCAAGTAATATTCTTTGGAGATGTCAACATCTATAGAAGTTCTGATTTGATCATATAGTTCTGAAATCTGTTTCTATTAGTCACCCTCGTTAACTTATCTTGAATAATTGAGGAAGTTCTGATTTGATCATATAGTGCTGAAATCTATTTATATTGTCACACCCTCATTAACTTAAAATCTAGAAATAATGAGCTCGTCTTGGAGTTTCTTCATATTGAACTTCGGAAAAATTCCTGGCATTAAATATTTGTGATGCATTTGCAGTTAAAGTGCGATAATACAAGCAACTTCCAGCCATGCTTCTTGGCAAGAACTCCATCCAGGAAACCCACTACGAAATTCTATCTTTGAAGGAAGATGCAAGCTATGAAGAAATCCGTGCAAGCTATCGATCTGCCATCCTTAATTCCCATCCCGATAAATTGCAAAGGACATCTGAGACATCCGGTTCTGACTTTGAGTCAAAAGATAGATTCCTGAAGGTACAGAAGGCTTGGGAAATCCTTAGCAATTCAAGGTCCCGTGCGGTTTATGATAGTGAGCTGCGAGCTTCGAGACGGGATACGGTAGTTGCAGAAGATGTCAGCTTAGAAGAGATGGTGATTGAAGATGATGGACAAGTCGTTGGGCTCTTTTACCAGTGCCGATGTGGTGATTACTTCTCTGTTGATTCTTTGGAGTTGGGGGAAATGGGGTATCAATTGTTGAGGGATGGGTATAAGATTTCTTTACAGAGACAAGATGCTTTGCCGGCGTCAGTTATCCTTTCTTGTGGCTCTTGTTCTCTAAATGTCCGTTTGTTGATCAATTCGGATATTAGGGTTCCAATTGACGATAATTTGTAATTTGTGAAATCGTTTTTCATTGTATTCTTTGGTTAATGATTTAGGTAATGAAAAAAATCCCGTATTTTACTTTCCATCCTCATCCATTC
This sequence comes from Liquidambar formosana, assembly GCA_039720395.1. NCBI lineage: Eukaryota > Viridiplantae > Streptophyta > Magnoliopsida > Saxifragales > Altingiaceae > Liquidambar > Liquidambar formosana. Next base: position 27,790,034 of record CM077833.1, read on the forward strand.
CTCTGTGACACCATGTAGTTATGTTTTGGCCTTTGGGATCTTCATAACATTGGAATCGCTATCCCACAAAGCAACACCAAGATTTAAAACTATGCTGGTAGGGTGGGGTTCAAGGGATACAATTTTGCAGGCGGGTTCAATGGGAGTGGGTTGTTATGAATTTTGCTACCAGGATGATTGATGAAAGGGGAGAGGGGGTTGTGACTTGTGAGAGATTGAGTAATGGGATCCGAGGTTTGCTTCTTAATGTTGGCCATGACTTTGACAAATTCAGGATTGGGTGTCCGTGCCAGCAAACTTTTGGGTTATGGTTCCAAACTTCCAACTGGTCACAGTGAGATGGCAAAATCGCCTTATAATCCAGTGGGAGAGAGTTCTGAATTTGAGTCTTGAATCCTTGGTTGGGATTGGATTTGGGGTGAGGCCCCTGAGGGATGCTATGTGTTGTGCTTTATGAATGAATAACTGTCTTATTTGACCGGTACTCAATAAAAAAAAAAAGAATTCACCAAACAAAGAAAAAAGAAAAATCATATAGAAATAATAAATTCTGTTCATTTATTTATTTTGGAATGAAGAAAAGTCATGGCCGAGGGTCGAGGTGGGAAGTCATCACCCCTTCTTTTGCTGATTCACTCCAAGGTCGCTGCGAGCCCTAATAAGCGATAAAAATCAGGAACCGAAGACGACAGCGACCAAGGTAAAAGAATTCTCCAATTCTTCGTCTTCTACTTCTCCTTCTCCTCCTTCAAACATGTACAACAACATTTGGGCATTTCAGAAGCTGTAATAATCAAGAACCTCCTCTTCTTTTCTTTCCTCGAAAACAAAACTAAACCAACCAATTTATGGCCTTATTCCATAATTCTGCCCAAAAATAACCCATAGAATATTAGGGTCTGAATTAGCATCGTTTTAACAAATCATTGCTGATTCTTTGGAGCGTCATACCTGGTCTTGCACCTAAAGGGCAGGTTTGGCGTGATATTGGATCAGCTTTGAGCTGAAGCCACATATTGGTAAGCAGGTTCTATGGTCTAAGCTGCACAGGCTCAACCCGTGGTGCCCCATCTCCGTTTTTTCAGATCTTATTGCAAAAATGGATCCAATTGAATAGTCCAATACTCAAATTGTAAATTACATAGCAATCCGATTTGGAAACGTTGATGGGTTCCGGAGAGAGAAGCCCACGCTGGAACGTGTTCGACGGTGTCAAGACTTTTCCGGCAACACCCGAAGCTCTTCTGGGGGAGATTAATGCAGCCATCTCCGCTTTTGAGTATTCCCAAGCTACTGCTTTTCTCAGCTCTCCGTCGTCGTCTTCACAATCAAAATATAAGAGTCCTGATGCAAATATGGCGCCGCAGTACAATGCCCGATTGGCGGACGAAGCCTACAAGGCGGGATGTGCGGCTTTGGCTGCAGGCAAGCTCGACGAGGCTCTTCACTCACTGAACATTTCTCTTTCCAGATGCCCACCTGATAAGACTACTGCTGTGGCTAAGCTTCAGTCTCTCATTTCTCTCACATCTCAGCAGCTCCAGAAATCACCCAATTGATTTCATTGGTACCATTTCGAGTCTCAAATTCTAGTAGTTTTGTGTACTTCTCATTCCTATTTCCATTCAAGGTTTGCTTCATGTTAATTAATATATTACCAATTTCTTGCTGGATTTGTGGTGATTTGTTCTAAAGATATTTCTTCCCTCATTGCGTATGAGTTGTTCTAACCAAGGTGAAAGTTTCAACCTGAAGAAAAGAAAATGAACGAGGACAACCATCTATTGTTGAATTTGGTTATGTTATTTGCCATGAATGGATTATAATCCTAACGAATGTACATAATTTATGCAATCTTAAGTTCTGAACTGGAGTCCTTTAATGGGTCAATCCTACTATGAAGAAATTTAAGGGATCAGTTAGATATATTTCTGTTTTCATAATTTTGGAAGCAGAATATCAAAAATGGTGGTAGGAAATGGGTTTACCCCTTCAGTTGCTCAAAAAATGATTTTGTTACCATCATGAGTTATAAAATTCCTTTGTTTCTGGATTTCCAAAACCTTTGATTTGGTTTAAGGAGAAGGGATTCTGGTGGAGAAAAAAAAAAATCGTGAAAAGTGGCCTTCTATTGTAACTTTTACTATAGAGCAATGCCAAATTTGTTGGTGCTGTAACAATTTCTCCATCGGTTGATGTTGCTGTCTGCATAGAGCAGCACTTTGAAGAAGATCCGAAATAGTATTTAATTACTGCACTGCAGGATGGGTAGAAGGATTTTAATGGTTCTCGAGGAAGGTTTTAATCAGTTTTCTGAATGTGTTAGTAGATCTCACTATCTCTACAGGCCACGATGCAACTGCATATCTCAGGCTGCTGGTGAATCCGGTTGTTAATATGGTTAGTTGTGTTTTGGAAGTTGGTGTATGCTTGGATGGTTTTTCAAACAAGATTCCTGTTGGAAATTTAGAGTCCAATTCTTCTTCTATGGCAATTATATCAGCTGTAGTGTCAGGATAAAATTTAATTTAATTTTTTTTAAAAAATAAAGTAAATCCTTCTATGGTGCTTTGAATTTAGTAGAAAGGAAAAAGAGTTGCTTGAGTATTGAGAAGGTTTAAGTTTTGGATATATCATAATTCAGGCTGTTTGAATCAAAATGACTCTCAATACTTCTTCTGGTTTTGATAAGTTGTTCATTTCCAGCTGCTGGTCGTCTTTTTAACATTCTACGTGACTGATGGGAGGTTTCACTTCACGGTTCATATGTGGAAGAAATGGATGGGGGGATGTGATTCATTATTGACAAAAATAATGTAGGATCTAATTGTACTTTGTTATGGATGGCTTACATTCTATGGTTATGCTGCTTTCTATACGGGCATTCAAATCAGAGGGCATGTTTGCTGGTTTCACTGCTGTACAATATGGGCATAGGATCAGATGATGTGCACGTTTGGAATATGATCATGGTACTTGTAAATCAACCCACTGTTTTTTAATCTTTGTTGTACTGGATCATTTTCAGTTTCTAGATTGGAAGTTCGGAGCTGTTCATTGTATTTTCTTTCGTTTTAATATATATTCTTTTTACTTTTTCCCCCTATAAAGGAACTTGTATTATTTCATCTCACAAAATTTCATAGGTAACCTTACACGATATTCTTATGTGACCATTTGAGTCATGTATTGTTTGTTAGCATCAAGCAATCTCTCCTATATCTGTCAAATACTGATGTCTTAAATGCTTTTTCGGGATAAAGTTTAGAGCTATTTTGGAGAGAACGGAGATCTTCTGCCTCCTTCTGTATAAAAAGACATTCTTGAAGTTGCTTCCAATGCACTCTACTTTCTTTCCATGTTTTGCACTTGCACTTTTCATGCTTTGCTGAATAATTAAATTAATGGCCAGAAAATGACAATTTTGCTGGAAAATTGCCAGTATTCGACCAGTTTTCATGAAATCATGGCAATGGCACCAGAAAAGGAAACAGATGATCGAAGGGAGGAAGTGAAAAGGAAAATAAAATTTCAAGAGTCATCTCTGCAAAACCCCGATACTTTGCCAGCCAACCATCCAGTATGTTTGAGTGGAAGTTTTTTAGATGCCTTGTCATGTTGCGTAACACTGTGAAAGGTGTTACCATCACTATCTCAGGGAAATAAAAACGATACTGTGATGGATAGAAAAGCACTATCCTGCTATTGATCAAACTTTTGTTTATTCCTTTTGGGTGATCATGCTTCATTCAACTTCTAAATCATTTTCATCTTGAACAAATTCTGTGGCCATTGTCTGCACCATATACTAGTTGGCTAATCTTCTTTATAAAAAGTGTCGTTATTAGCAATTGTCATTGAGCGGTCATGGTTTGGTATCATGTCCTACTTTACCATGGCTTTAGCTTAAAGTGAAACTTGAAAACTACAGATTTGGCAACAGTTACAGTGTATGAATACTTCTTTAGAAGAAGAAAAAATATGCTTATACGAAATAGAGGAACCACACAAGGACTTGTAGTTGTTATGTCGGCATCAAAGCATTTTCAGATGGGAAAGTGGAAGAGTTTGAGGGGCAGAGGTGGATTTCCTGTTGTTTTTTATTGTTTTTAACTTAGTCTTTACCCCAAAGGATAGAAAGCCAGAATTAAATTTGCTGCAAGGCCACCATCACTAAGGCAGTTCAATTTGAACATCATCCCGTGAGTGAATTATAAATATAACTGTTCTGTACAAGTCTTTGTATCTAATTATCAAGCAGCAATTTCATACGACTTCCTCTCCAACATGAGCATCTTTTATCATGAAGAGCCACCAAATCCCTCTAAGAGATGCAGATGCCTGGCTTCAGCCCTGAAGGATGCTTTTTCCAACTGCCATAAATTTGGTGGACGACTATCGTCAAGCCCAGAGGAGAAGTATCCGGCTAGTGATTCCGACGACGAACAGGATGTACTCACTGATCACACATGCATATATATTAATATATATAACTTCAACCTTCTTTTCTGTCAGTCTCTTTGTGTTTTTAAGGTTGCTGTATTGTTATGCTCTTTTTCTCAGGAGGTTGTTTCGGTGATTCGAAGTCGAGCCATGGAAGCCAAGTCGAGACCTAAGGCCACCTTTGTGACAGATAGCTTTTCCTGGGTTTTCTCTCCGGCGACAGGGTGAATTGTTTGTTACTCCAAAGGCAGTACAACAAAAAGAAGATAATGAAGATGAAGATGAAGAGAAAGAGAAAGAGGATTTTTGCTCCGTTAGGAGTTGTTTCTCCCTTTGTTCAAGTGCTGCTAGTAGGGAAGCGTTTTTCTCTGTCAAAACAAACTTTTCTCGCTCTTCGAGCTTGGATGGGCTTGATTTTCAAAATTTCTGGAGGCGCTCAATAATTCAAGAATTCTGTCATTGCGAGGGGTGGCCGTTTGGTCTCTGCCGGAGGGCTGTGTTACTTCCACCTCTGCCCAAATCCCCATCTGAATCTTGGTCATGGCGTAAAGGCGCTAGAATTGTTAAAATGCCCTGATGTTCACAAACCAAACCCCACAACAGCCACCCCCACCTTCTCTTTCTCTTTTTCTCTTTTTTTTTTTTTTTTTGTTTTTGGGTTGGCTATGGATGCAAACTTGTCAAAGAATGAGGACCCTATTAGTTTGAAAAGTTTATTCCTTGCTTGTAAGTTGTAACACTAAAAACTCAGACCCCTCAACTTCCATCTCCCATTCTCATGGCGCAGATGGTAAATAAATATTTCGATAAATTTGAATTTTAACTCGATCTCTTTTGGGTTATGGTGCCAAAAAATTAAAAAAAAAAAGAGAAGGGGAGAGGGGAAGGCGGTTGTGTTTTGATTAACGTTCTAAGTAAGATTTTGCTTAAGATCACATTCTAAGAATACTGCATTCTGTCCCTCCCTCTCTTATTTTTTATTTATTTTATATTTTTTTTAATAATCCCCTAGCACATTATCATTACTGAGTTGAGACGTTGAGTTCATCACTCAAATTATAATCCTAAGCATTCAATTTAATGCGCAAAGTGGTTAATAATGAGAAGCAACACAGGTAAAGTTTCAATGAGGACAGACAGACAAAATTTAACAACTATACATCTTATAAGCACTAGAAACTAATATCATATTAACTTTTGTACTGTTGAATAACAACAACACCCTTGAGAGATTACTACCAATTGTGTTTTTATCACAATCTTCAGTAACATCCTAACAACTGGTGCCTCTATAATTTTCTCACAATCTTCGGTAACATTTGGAATATGATCATGTTAATTGTAAGTCAACAAAGGTCCTTCTGTCAACCAGGTCTACCTTTGTTATATCCATATATTACCCTTCTAACTTCTAAGTCTCCTGTTATGCACTGGGCAGTTAAAAGGATTGCTCTAATGAGGGGACAAGGCAATCAAAACACAGCTTCAATCATCCATCATCATCAGATTAAGAAGTAACACTAGAGCGTGGATCATAGATAACAGCTTAACATGTATGGGCAACTCAAAATAAGAGAAAAAGCATTTCGAGCTCACAGAAATAGTTTCACTCTAGAGGTTTTCTAACATCAGCCGCAACTTGAACTAGTAGCGACAAAATTCACTGGCATTGCCAGCAGAAGCAATATGCATCAGATCAAACTAAAATAGAATTGAACTAGTAGAATTGACAGCATTAGTAGTTTATCTCAAAAAAGAATAAAATTGAAGGAAGTTCCCAAGGGAAAAGATGACTATGAAGAACACCATGCTACATTGTTCTGTACTCTGTAGTTGAGAAAGAAAAAAGCACTTCATTTAACAACTATGCAACTCTGACGAAGATCGTTTACATGGAGAGTATACTAACCTCTCTCCCAAGGATTCAAAAACCATGATTCTAAACACAAGAAGGCTCACAAGTAACATGAATTCCTAAACTATGGAGCTCTTTGTTCAACATAAGACCCAGAAAGTCCAGAAGTCCCAAGAACTGTAATCTGCAGTAAGGAAAAAAAATGTTTTAAAGGAATTAAACAATAAACCTGGCATTCATTTACAGGGGTACAGAACATATTGGCATTAGAAGTGGATTGACGTTAGTGTTTTAAAAAATATTTATTTGAGGTTACCATTTGTCAAGAAGTTCTCTCACCATAGCAACTCGAGGCTGAAAATATCGTTTTTGATGGTAAGCCCCATTACAAACAAAAAAATTTCTAAAGAAAAAGAGGAAGGGGCCATGGGTTACAGATTTGGTGATAGAAAACTTTCTACACAGGTTAATCTTTGGCTCACAAATACTCCTGAGCCGGTCCAAATGGACAGAAAAGTATTGTGAATGTGCAACATGTACAGAGCAGGAAAGATGGAAGAAAGTTAATCACATGTAAAATCTGACATAACTATGCTTGTTCATTTTCAAGTCTGTCAATCAGAGAAGTACATGATTATAACTGTCTTCATTAAATTCATTAAGTGTCCTCAATATGTAAGCACCTTATGCCCACACAAGCACACTCATATTTGTAAGATATGAAGAAAATAGTCTACTACTATCAAAGCTTGAAAACTGCTATTTAGCTGGAAGAGTGCAGTGAGAAATGTAAGGACTAAGAAACACGCCAAGAATAAAAATAAATAAATAATACCTTTCCCCATTCGGAACCAATGCCACTACACCTCATCTTCAAGTGAATCATCTTCGTTCCCAACTCTGTCTCCACTTTCTTTCGCAGATAGACCTCATCAGGCCCAAATGCATCCAGATAGTTAGTGTATCGTTCATAGGCCGTTCGAAGCGCATTGACAAACTCATCAGACAAAGGCTTTACATTCTGCAGAAGAATCCAAATGATCAAACTACAATAATTTTGAATGACAAACTAAAACAAAGTTGTCATTTTCATGCAGAATATGATATACCTCACCACTCAGTCCAATGCTGTCATCAATTGCCATCCTCAAAGATACAAGAATCCCACCAAACTCCTCAACTGCCTCAGCTGCACGGAAAACATTTACCAAGGCCTCCTGCCCAGCTTTGTCATCAGTATTTTTAGACAATGCTTTCTTTGCATCATGGATGAGAGTGTCTGGCAGCTCATCCCAACTTGCAGCTATTAAGTCCTTGAAAACATTTTGAATTTCAGGGTCTTTTATGACAGGAAAGTGAGTTATGTCTTCACTGAAAAGGCGTGTACTTCCAATGCTGAGTGCAAAAGGAGCCCTGCAATCTGTGGCTAGAAGTATGAGAAAGAAGTTCACAATAGGAAAGCTATCTCTTAACAATATAATTTATAAACACAGAAATCTAGTGAACCAAGTTATGCGGTTAACACAGACTCCTGACAGTTTAGCTGCAGTGCTGCACAAATGTGCACATGCTGAGAAGTGGAATGCACATGCACCAGTGAAAAGATGCTACTTGAGGAACTCCTTATGCATACACTAAATACTTTTTTTCACTCAGATAAATCTAATAAAAGTCTAGACCCTAGTACCTTTTTTCACTGTAATGAAAAAATGCCATCAAGTTTCAGCCAAGTTAAGCTTTCAATTTAAGGCCCCTCTTCAGATGAGCAGTTCTCACACAGTCACACTTGCATATCAGACCAGCCGCATATTCTTATGATTTTGGGATTATATATATTAAATTTATTCTGATAGGTACATATTTGCTTTGTTGATGAGAAGCATACCTATGTTGATTCAAAAATTTCAAACATAAAACCCCCTCCCCCAACCCCCCCCCCCCCCCCCCCCCCTAAAAATAAAAAAATAAAAAAAAGAAGAAGAAGCATGAGGAGAACAGTGAAGACTGCCTAGAAACTACCATAGTCAACTCTCACAAGACTTCTGGATTTGTTGTGGTTGGTGAATATAGCATTTTGCCTATGCAAAAGGGACAAACATAGATCTCAGGTGACAACACCAGCAGCAGGCTTATTATATATCAAAAGTTACTTGCATCAAATAGGAATAGGAAATGGGTGCTTAAAACTGTGTATTAGTATGAAGAAGAGCAAAAATCCCAAACATATAAATGCAGCAAAAATATGTTCACACCAGATTGTCATATGCAAAGTAGGTCCCGGGCTTCTGCATCTGTCATAAAACTCATATAGTGCAGATGCTCAGGACATCAATAAACTTCAGAATTACGCAATTTCATCACCAAGTGGCTGCTTATATGACACATTTGTCAACAGTATAGGCGTTCAAGAATGCTGCATCATCGGAAAGAATAGACAGTTGCGCACTCGCACACACATACATAATCAAACACATATATTCCAAGTTTGTAACCCTTTTGAATTAGTTGATTCTTTAGACAAGAGACGACTAAGTGGGACAGTGATATATGTTTATCAATATAACAAGACTACAGAGGTTAAAATTAAGCATTCAGACTTTCACATTACAGCCATGCCCGGTGAGTGCCAGCTCAAGAATTTGCACCGAAGATAGGATTTGTAATGCCTACTTACATATCATGTGAAGAAACAAAAAAATTTAAATGACATAAACACCCAATGGAAATTGAGACTAGGCTAACTGCCAACGTACACATTTAGTGTATGACTAATTCCATAGGTGAAAAAATTGAACAATAGAGTGATCTCTTTTCATTGAAACGTGATTTGGGTGTGGAAGTGGAATCGTTTCATTGCGATTTGCATATATAATTTCGTGAACAAATTCGTCGCTGTTAATTGCGGCAAGCAAACAGGCCCTCACCGATTCGATTCACAGAAATGCGAGTTGGATATTAGGGCGGCATAACTTTAACAATTGAAACCATTGAAATTTGTTTGGAAGTGTGCATATTTAACCTAAATCGATTAAGAGCAATTTGAGATTAATCAGGGAGGCGATTGGGAGAGGTTGAGGTTGAGGAAGAAGGTACCATAAGGGAGGCGATTGGGAGAGGTTGAGGCAGAAGGGGACGAGACGCGGAAGAAGCTTCGAGAAGCGAATTGGCGGAGCTGCTGGCGGTGGATGGCGGCGGAGAAACGGCAAGATTTGAGAAAGGTAGAGCGATATAAGGATCTCAGAACCGCCATCTTCTCCATCTCTCTATCTCTGTGCTTCTCTGCGATACCACATCAAAGTGGGATTAAGTGACCAACGGAGAGCCTTCCTGCTTCGGATTTTCGTCTTTTCGATGGGACAAGCCGATTGTTCAAGTAACGTGACGCTGTGACTGCGTCAGTCGCATTATTTTAGTCCAGTTTCATACTTTTTTGTTTTTTTGGTTCGGCTATTTCTTGCTATTGGCACACATATATATAATAAATCATAAACGTCAACAAAATTACTAAATGACAATCCCAGCTTATGCAATTTTTATATGAGCAATGTTGCATGGATTAATTTTCTTGTTTAAAGTTATTTGGAAAATTCTAAGATAGTCAAACCTTTGGTTCAAATTTCTTTGACCAACTAGATTGTTATATAAATGAATTAGACAAATAAATTTGAATAAATAGATTGTTCAATATAACACTACTTAAAATAACTAATCTAATATGAAGTAGTTGAAATGACAATCTCATCAATTATTTAAAAAATTTATTGAAAAGAAAAACTACATGTTGAATTAATATAATATGCCAAATCAACTATTATCTTCGTTTCATAAGGATAGGTCAAATTTGACAAAACGTGCAGTTTAAGAAAAATCATAATTGCTTTAGTTTGTCATTTATTAAACTTCATATTTCCAAAAGTAAACTCTCTTGCTTAGTATTAGGTTTTGTGTTGAGAGTATTTATTGAATTAACAAATGGTAGTATAAAAAATTCAAAAAATTTATGATTGGACTTTTAAAATGGACAAACATTTTGGGGTAGAAAAAGTAGTAAAAATTGCATATCTTTGTAGGATGGAAGGAATGTCTTGTATTTCCGTACTTCCTCCATTCCTAAATTATTGTTTGTTTTTTTTTTTTTAATACCTTTTAGGGATATTTCAAAATTAGTCACATTGCAAAACTTAATGATTTTTTTTATATTTCTTTTTCTAAAATACCCTAAAAAGGGTATTCTCTTTTCCCAATACTTTGTACAATTGATGGCAGAAGTAGAATATCAAAAGATATATATTGATGTAAAAGCATTTAATAAGATTTTTTAAAAAAATGTATTTTTTCAAAGGAAACAATCAATTAAGAACAGAAGGAGTATTTTTTATTTTTTTGGCTAAGAAGTTGCCATGTACCTATATTAAACTCACATGACCATTTTAACTATCACGTTAATTGAGTATGAAGATTTTATCATGACCGCATACTAAAGATCATGCCAATTACGCCCTTTGTTCCTAAATAAGTGACTTACTTTCCTTTTTGAGATGTTTCAAAATTATTGTCACATTTCAAAAGTCATTGGTTCCTTTTGATTCATTTCCTAAAATACCCTTAAAAAACATGTTTTTTCAAAAGGGACGGTCAATTTGAAATGGAGGAAGTATCTTCCTCTTTTTTTTTCTTTATTTTTTTTATTTATTTTAAACATTGGGAGGGGTTTAAACCCTTAACTTATCTTACTCTTACTCTTTCCCCCCCTTTTCTCACCACCAAGTTAGTCCCAGTGATTGATCATGTCAATTATCACGAGAATTAAGTAAGAAGATTTTAGTAAGGAATAACTTTTCTTCTCATAGTATAATTATGAAACGGTAGAGAAATAATAAATTAGAAAAGAGTGCCATACTTTTCTTGGCATATTAGCTAAGTTGTTACTCGTTAAACCATTTCTCAAATGTGTTACGTATTGAAAAATGTCTCAATAACATTTGACAAGCCAAACGAACATTTGTTAAATATGTTAGGTATTGAAAAATATCTTGGTCACATTGACAAGTTACATGACTATTTGTGATATGGTGTCTATATCTATACTACTATATAAAACCATACAAATAATGAGTGTCTATATCTGTATTACTATATAAAGCCATACAAATAATGAGAGGAGTAAACACGTTAAAACCACCTAACTCTATCCCTCTCCTTTCTCTAATCCTTTCCCATGGGTTCAAGCAAAACTGAAATAGCCTATGAATTCCTCCCACTCCTCCGAATCTACAAAGACGGCCACGTCGAAAGACTCCTAGGCACCGACTTCGTCCCACCAACCATCGATCCCAAAACCGGCGTTTCATCGAAAGACATAACAATAATCAATCCCCAATTAGGCAACATCTCAGCTCGCCTATTCCTCCCAAAACTCACTCACCCAAACCAAAAAATCCCTCTCCTCCTCCATTTCCACGGCGGCGGCTTCTGCGTCTTCTCACCCTTCAATTCCATGTACCACAACTACCTCAACACTCTCGTCTCAGAAGCTAACATCGTTGCAGTTTCTGTAAACTACAGAAAAGCCCCTGAACACCCTATTCCCGCCGCGTATGACGACTCATGGGCGGCTCTACAGTGGGCTGTTTCCCACTGTAACGGCGGTGGACCTGAGGTTTGGTTGAACGACTATGCAGATTTTGAGAGAGTTTTCTTGGCTGGAGAGAGTGCAGGGGGGAATATTGTTCATAATTTGGCGATGATGGCTGGAGAGTCTGAGTTTGGGTCGGGTGTAAGGATAATTGGGGCCGCTATGGTGCACCCGTATTTCTGGGGGTCAAATTCTATCGGGTCGGAAGCGGTGGATCCGGATAGGAAGGCTACAGTGGATCGGTTGTGGCCGTTTATATGTCCGTCGAATCCGGAAAACGATGACCCGCGGGTGAACCCGGTTGCGGAGGGTGCGCCGAGCTTGGTGGGGCTGGGGTGTGGGAGGGTGCTGGTTTGTGTGGCTGAGAAGGATATTTTAAGGGATAGAGGGTGGCTTTATTATGAGGCGTTGGGTCGGAGCGGGTGGATGGGTGTGGTGGAGATTGTGGAGACAGAAGGGGAGGATCATGGGTTTCATGGCTATGATTTGGAAAGTGAGAAAGCCAAGGATTTGAACAAACGGTTGGCAGCTTTCTTCAACAGCGACATGCCTCCTTTACTTTAATGTTGACACTTGAGAGGCCTAGCTTTTGTGAGCACCAAAAAAAGTTTCCCTAGTAATGTTTATATATATATATATATATATAAACCCGCGTAATGCACGGGAATCATAAATAAATATCAAGACAACCAATAACTTAATGATCTAGAGTTTAGGCCAATATGTCTTTATGTATGGTTCAACTGCCTGCATCCCTACTTATGAAGCAGTATGTATTTATTTTTCCATTGATTGCTTTGAACAATCACGTTATCCCATTCCCAAAAATATAACCTCAGCAGTAGTTATAATCCATTCCCAAGAACATAACCTTCAACTTTAATGTTTCAAATATCACAAATTCAATCCGATCAGACTGTTATTTTAAAAGTACATATAAAATTAACCAATAGAAAGCATAAAGTAAAACAAAAGCTAACAGGGACAACCAAAAGACAATGTATGCACTCACCAAGTCACCGTGCAGATCGAAGGCAATTATTGATCTCAATAGACAATCAAATTAAATTAAAACAAATTAAAACTACCATTCCGATGATGTCAACCGTCGTCCTCTATTGCCAACGACTGCAACCACTCGATCTTAGAGATTCAAGAAAACCTGTAAATTTCAGTTTGGTTCAATATATTTTTAAGTATTGCAAATTGTAAAACTAATGGTTTTTTGCCTGGCTCATTTCATCTGTAAATATGAACATGGAAATTCTTTTCATTGTTGATCTTTCTTGGGTAAAAATAAGCACCAATTTTTTTTTTTTTTGCTTATTTCAGATGAAAGAATCAATTGTTCCCAATGAACAACTTTATAAATAATTGCAAAAAAAATCTATTAAAACAGTGGCATTTGGCCCTCTTTCAGATCTGGTTTTGCCCCTTTGTTACGAATCAGCGGCCATGGGTTTGGCCCTCCTCTATCATCACAAACAGCGAACACGGAGAAGACTGAAGAGGAAGATGACAGTGGAGAGGAGGATTATGGCGAACCTTGTTGGTGAGAGAGATGATGATGGAAAGGAAGAGTGTCGCGGTGACGAGGAACCAAGGGACACCGTCGAGTTCCAGATTGAAAAAAATGGAGGAAGAACATGGATGAAGAAATTTGAAGTTTGAAACCATGGTGGGTTTGTGTAGATCTTGCTGAAGATGGGTTTTTGTAGAAATGTGAAACATGGACCAAGAACAAAACAATAAAATATGCATTTATTTTTTAAGATCCCAAAGTTGGAGGGTTTGTCTAAAAATCTGGTGTTGCCGTCGTTTTTTTTTTTTTTTTTGGGTAAAGTGGTTGTCGTTGTTATTGATGTGAGGAAGATGTATCTGGTCATTGGAAACGATGTTGTCAAGGAGAGGACTTAACCTCCTTCATTTTTCCAACGAACCCCTTTAGCTGCATCTTCGCCGGCTGTGGGAAACGTAGAGAGAGGAGAATGTGGTTGATCTGTTGGCGAGAGAGAGAGGGGGTGGCGGTGTCGGCGTCGGCGTCGGCATCGGCGTCCCCGTTTAAGATGGAGTCAATCATTGGTGATGGAGTTAGTCATAGATCACTCTGCCCAAGAATGGAAATGTATGGTTTGCATCAATACAGAAATAAAACCTAAATCCCAGCCGTCGATCTAAGGGGAACGGCTAGGATTATTTTTTGTGCGGGATGCTCAAACGGCGTATTCGCTTGTTGGAACCGAACTAATGGCAAGCATTGGTTGTGTCCATGCCACCCATTTTCGACGAGTAGTACCCATGCCAGCCATTTCCAGTGAGGATTGTGTTCTCAAAAGAGAGAACAGAGAGCAGGAGGAGAGGAGAGGAGGGAGGAATTAAATCAAATTTTGAAATTTGAAAGAAGGAGACAACGTCAAATAAAGGAAACGACGGGTAAATTGAAGTGGAGGAAGTGTTTGGAGAGAGAAAGGGGGAAAAGATAAGATGTTGACATCAGCTGTGTGGGCCCAACCGCCCAAGATGAAGGGGAATGAAGGATGAAAGAGGGAAGATTTATTGGGCTGCCACCTCAGCATTTGCTGACCTCACCAATAACTCCTAATTATAATATAATCTATTATATATATACTAAAACGGAGGATGGGGTTCCTGTAGCTTGCCACGCGTCACTTCTTTCTCCCCCTGTCTTCTTTTTTTTTTTTTTTTGGTTAAATCACATGTTCAATAGTGGAAATTATTAATTGAGCCAATTCAATTTGAACAGGTGTCCCTAACGAAAAAATGGCTTCATTCAATGGTCTGATAAAAGTCTTGAAAAAGACACCGTAATCATGACGGTCCTGGACCGGCGCATTCAGCGGTCCTTTTACGCAAATCTCTCTATTAGGGGGAATTACCGATTGATTCCATGTTTCTATGGAATTGCCTCAGAAGGATTGCCTCAACAAACTGACCACTGACTTTATTATAAACTACTGGAAACAAAAACAAGTTGATAGTCAAAACATCCTCATGGGGCAATACCATGAAATGATGAACCTAATCGGTAATTCCTCCAATCTATTATCTATTATATCTATTATCTATTATATATATACTAAAACGGAGGAAACTAGGAAAGGCACACTGTTGTGTGCCACGTGTTCATATAAGAACCTTTTAATTTTTTTTTATTTTTAACTTTTTTTTTTTTTTTGGCTTTCACGTGCTGAAACAGTGAGGTGGAGAATACCTTTTTAGCAAAATTACATTTTAGTAGTGATTTTCCAATCTAATACCAGAAAAGGATATTGTCTATTAACTTGCTACAAATTGATTTGATAAGGGTTTCAAAAGGACTACTAACTTTCTTTGTTTGGTATCAAGCTTGGAAGTGCTCACCAAAAAGTAAATTCCTCACCTTTTTTTTTTCCTTTTTTCTTTTGGTATTACTTGCTCTTTCTTACATAGTGGAAGTAAGTTGACGCTTGGTATTCATTGTATATTTATTTGTTTTTATGTGGAAGGATTAAAAACCCCACACTATACAATGTTCAACCCAAATTTAATAGATTGTACTATATTTCTCCGTTTTCTTTATGCCTATTTATTTCCCCTCTTAAAAATTGAACATATAAAACTATAAATAGACATAATTAAAAAGAAAGACAAATAAAGGAAAAGAGGATTAAAAAAGAAAACATGATCTCCGGAATCTTTAGATTTTCCCGATTTACTTCCGACATGAATAAAAAATAATAAAAAAATATTTTAATCAAAATTCTTTCATATGGTTGATTACATAAAGTTGAAAAGATTTATATTTTCTCTTATTTTCTTCTCCTTATGCCTTTTTTTACTATTCTCTTTCTCAGTTTAGACTTTTCTCTTATTTTTTTTATGCTCTAATCTCAAACATATTTTTGATATTTTTTCCCATGATTTTTCACTCTTTGTGCAACCCACTTGAAACCTCATGAAAGGTCAAGATTTATTATTGTCATGCATTTTACAATCTCTACCGTCGGATTTCGAGACACCTTTAATGGTTATACTTGCTTTGGTATATACTAACATGTTAAAACCATGATTGTGGGATGGGTTAAGTTCTAGAGAATTTTAATCTTTTTCCACCAAATATCATAACGTGTCAATTCCTTTATTTTTTATAAGTTTCCACCATTAAATTAATTGTTTTTCAAAATAATTTATCTTTTTCAAAAGTATAATTAAATTTTGTGTGATATATTATGCTAACATTATACCAAAGATTATTTTGATTGAATTATTTTATTTATTTTTGTCTATATCTTTTAAATTTAATTGACATATTATATTAACAAATACATTTTACTATTTTAGAGAATAAGTGTTCTGTTAAAATTCTAATTTGCTAATAATATTATTTTTTATAAATTAATCTGTGCATCGCACGGGTCCTAAAGCTAGTAAGAATAGATTATTGAACCACATGTATTATTTTATTACCCAAGAGAAAAATCAACGAGCATGCATGAAGGGTAGGGGTGATGATGCCGTCTTCTAAGAATTAAATAGGTGATTTAATTTCATTAGGATACCTGTTTTTGGCCCCACAAAATAATAAAAAAATAATAAAAATTCAACGTGTTCTAATTTTTCACTCTTTTGATATAAATGTGTTAGCTGGCATAATTTGATTTGAATTCACCACCATTTTTTATATTAATGTCATAAATGTGTTAGTGGGCATGATTTGACTTGAATTCACCACTATTTTCTTTGACTTGAATTCATCACCATTATTGCATTGCTTTGGGTGATTATAAACTTGTTACAATTTGGCCGAAATCCAAATCTACAAAAATTATTAAGCGAATATGAGTTATTATCATATATGAGAGTAAAAATTTAATATCAACCCTAGAGAGGATTCAAATTTTTTTAATTAATCTTATTTAAAGTTATAGATTTGTGTCTTTAATACAATGCAAAACACATTATAATTGCATAATTTTCATTAATTTCAACGTTCCAATAGCCTTAGATACTTTGTTTAGCCCTAAATTAATATCATCTTTTGTTTTAATCATTTTTGGTTGAATTAGCTGCTCTAGTGGGGCTTTATCACTAAGAGATCTAGTGAAAAATTTGGGAAGATGATGATATCACATTATTGTTCCAATTGATAAACATAATTGTAGTTACTCAACTTACTAAAAATATAAAATGTCAACTTACTAGAGTGCAGTGAGAAATGTAAGGACTAAGCAACACGCCAAAAATAAAAATAAATAAAAATAAAAATAAAAATTCTGTCTCCACTTTCTTTTGAAGATAGACCTCATCAAGCCCAAATGCATCCAGATAGTTAGTGTATTGTTCATAGGCCATTCGAAGCGCATTGACAAACTCATCAGACAAAGGCTTTACATTCTGCAGACGAATCCAAATGATCAAACTACAATACTTTTGAATGACAAACTGATGCAGCGGAAAATACGCATTCGAGACTAACTCACCAAAAAACAAACAAGCTTCTACCAATCTGTTGATTGTTGCAAGAACAATGCCAGATAGTAGGCAACCACAATCAATATTCTCTCGAGAACACGAAAGTAGGAAAATAAAAGAGAACTCTCTCTCTCAATATTATTAATCTTTTAAAATAATCAACTTAACACCAAACTAACATAAGGCTTGCATCCCTTTATATAGAGAACAAGTCTTACAAAATAAGAAAACCTAGTACTACTAAAACAAGCAATTATTAGCTCTATAGGAAAGAGAACAAGTCTTATGGAATAAGAAAACCTAGTTCTACTAGAACAAGGAAATAGTAACTACCTAGGAAACAAATTAAATTAAAAGCAATAATTAAATAATAATAATAAAGACTCCTAAAATATCTAAATAAACTAGAATCCCGATTCAGTAGCAAGACGTCCAACAGCTCATGGTGCATATGCCGATGCAATCTGCATCATTCTCCCCTGTTTGGAGAGAATTCGCCCTCGAATTTGTAGCCTCATCCTCAGAGCTATTTTCATGATAAGGAACCAAGTGCTTGACATCGAACAAACTATGAGTACGAATACTACCACCACACTTGCAACTACTGATATCGCGGATGGAGTGCTTGATCCGCAATGGTTCGGTTGCACAAAAGTGATCGTTCCACACCTTGCATCATTCTCTCTATTCTCTCTTGTTTGGAGAGAGTTCGTCTCCGAACTCTGCGGGTTGGCTTCACAGAAGTACTGATATCGACCAATCCAGCTGAATAAATACTTTGAAAACTTTTTTTGTTTCAGTTGCCTCCAAAATTTATTTTTCCAAAATTTCAAAACAAAAAAAATTTTATCTGCACCCTTCATCTCATTCAAAATCTTCAGCAATAGAGGATTAACAACAGAACAAATATTTTCAATTCCAATAAAATCATAACACTTCAATTCTTTAACAATAAAAACTTCATCCTCTTGAAAATCACAATGTTTAAACTCCTCAACTCTAGAAATTTCAACCTAATGAATATTAACTGAATCAAAATTACTCTCCAAATAATTTTTTTCAGGTGCCTTGCAGGTTATAGCTTCCTCTTGCCCTTCCAAATTTTCCATAATATTTAACTCAATATCATCATCACAATATTCATCAAAAATAGACGGAGAATTAAAATCCACTAATTTTTC
Source organism: Liquidambar formosana (assembly GCA_039720395.1). NCBI lineage: Eukaryota > Viridiplantae > Streptophyta > Magnoliopsida > Saxifragales > Altingiaceae > Liquidambar > Liquidambar formosana. The sequence goes on from CM077833.1 coordinate 27,808,620, forward strand.
AGATTTATCATCACCAAAATTATTAAAAGAAAAATTTCCTATGAATTCAAAATTTTTACCTCCTTCAACTTCATTCAAATTTTCATTCTCTACAATGACATCCTCAACATAAACATCCTCAACCAAAACATCCTCAACACTTTCTTTGTCCATAGAACGCGGAGATGGAGGTCGACGACTACGACGCTGCTCAAGACGATAACTCTTGAATAGGGCTTGTATCTCGTCTTTGATTTCTTGTTTAATTTGGGCCATGTCCTCGTGATAATACACGTCTTCCAGATTGGCTTCACGGCCTCCGGTACGTCTTCCTCCTCGTCTTGGCATGACGGCAAGAACGAACTGGGCTCTAATACCAACTGATGCAGCGGAAATTACGCGTTCAAGACTAGCTCACCAAAAAACAAACAAGCTTCCACCAATCTGTTGATTGTCGCAAGAACAATGCCAGATAGTAGGCAACCACAATCAATATTCTCTCGAGAACACGAAAGTAGGAAAATAAAAGAGAACTCTCTCTCTCAATATTATTAATCTTTTAAAATAATCAACTTAACACCAAACTAACATAAGGCTTGCATCCCTTTATATAGAGAACAAGTCCTACAAAATAAGAAAACCTAGTACTACTAAAACAAGCAATTATTAGCTCTATAGGAAAGAGAACAAGTCTTATGGAATAAGAAAACCTAGTTCTACTAGAACAAGGAAATAGTAACTACCTAGGAAACAAATTAAATTAAAAGCAATAATTAAATAATAATAATAAAGACTCCTAAAATATCTAAATAAACTAGAATCCCGATTCAGCAGCAAGACGTCCAACAGCTCATGGTGCATATGCCGATGCAATCTGCATCACAAACTAAAACAAAGTTCTCATTTTCATGCAGAATATGATATACCTTGCCACTCAGTCCAATTAATGCTGTCATCAATTGCCATCCTCAAAGCTAGATACAGGAATCCCACCAAACTCCTCAATCGCCTAAGCTGCACGGAAAACATTTACCAAAGCCTCCTGTTTGGGTTTGGATTAAACTCAGCACCATGTTAAGGTAATCTATACCCTTAAATGAGAGATTAGATGACTTGGATTGAAAGTTGAAAATATGCTACTGAAATGACCAAAATGACATCATTGGACAACTTTTTCAACTTTCAATCCAAACCATCCAATCTCTCATTTAAGGGTGTGGATTACCAACTCAGCACCAAATCTAACTCCTGACCGGGTTTGTCATCAGTATTTTTAGACAATGCTTTCTTCGCATCACGAATGAGTGTCTGGGAGCTCAGCCCAACTTGCGGCTATTAAGTCCTCGAAAACATTTTGAACTTCAGGGTCTTTTATGACAGGAAAGTGAGTTACGTCTTCACTGAAAAGGTGTGCGCTTCCACTGCTGAGTGCAAAAGGAGCCCTGCAATCTGTGGCTAGAAGTATGAGAAAGAAGTTCACAATGGGAAAGCTATCTCTTAAAACAATATAATTTACAAACACAGAAATCTAGTGAACCAAGTTACGCGGTTAATAGAGACTGCTGACAGTGTAGCTGCAGTGCTGCACAAATGTGCACGTGCTGAGAAGTGGAATGCACATGCACCAGTGAAAGATGTTACTTGAGGAACTCCTTATGCATACACTAAATACTTTTTTTCACTCAGATAAATCTAATAAAAGTCTAGACCCTAGTACCTTTTTTCCACTGTATGAAAAAATGCCATCAAGTTTCAGCCAAGTTAAGCTTTCAAGTTAAGGCCCCTCTTCAGATGAGCAGTTCATATACTTGCATATCAGACCAGCCGCATGTTATTATGATTTTGGGATTTTATATATTAAATTTATTCTGATAGGTACATATTTGCTTCGTTGATGAGAAGCATACCTACGTCGATTAATTCAAAAATTTCAAACATAAAACCCCCTCCCCAACCCCCACCCCCGCCCCCAAAAAAAAAAAAAAAAAAAAAAAAAAAAAAAGGGAAACACGAGGAGTACAGTGAAGACTGCCTAGCAACTACCATAGTCAACTCTCACAAGACTGCTGGATTTGTTGTGGTTGGTGAATATAGCATTTTGCCCATGCAAAAGGGACAAACACAGATCTCAGGTGACAACATCAGCAGCAGGCTGATTATATATCAAAAGTTACTTGCATCAAATAGGAATAGGAAGAAGAGCAAAAATCCCAAATCTATAAATGCAGCAAAAATATGTTCCCACCGGACTGTCATATGTCTGCATCTGTCATAAAACTCATATAGTGCAGATGCTCAGGACAACAATAAACTTCAGAAGTACGCAATTTCATCACCAAGTGGCTGCATATATGACACATTTGTCAACAGTATGGGCCGGGCGTTCAAGAATGCTGCATCATCGGAAAGAATAGACAGTTGCGCACTCGCACACACATACATAATCAAACACATATATTCCAAGTTTGTAACCCTTTTGAATTAGTTGATTCTTTAGACAAGAGACGACTAAGTGGGACAGTGATATATGTTTATCAATATAACAAGACTACAGAGGTTAAAATTAAGCATTCAGACTTTCACATTACAGCCAAGCCCGGTGAGTGCCAGCCCAAGAATTTGCTCCCAAGATACGATTTCTAATGCCTACTTACATATCATGTGAAGAAACAAAAAGAAGTTAAATGACATACACACCCAATGGAAATTGAGACTAGGCTAACTGCTAACGCACGTTTAGTGTATGACTAATTCGAGAGGTGAAAAAATTGAACAATAGAGTGATCTTTTTTTATTGAAACGTGATTTGCGTGTGGAAGTGGAATCGTTTCATTGCGATTTGCATAAATAATTTTGTGAACAAATTCGTCGCTGTTAATTGCGGCAAGCAAACAGGCCCTACCCGATTCGATTCACAGAAATGCGAGTTGGATATTAGGGCGGCAAAACTTTAACAATTGAAAGCATTGAAATTTGTTTCGAAGTATGCATATTTAACCTAAATCGATTAAGAAAAATTTGAGATTAATCAGGGAGGTGATTGGGCGAGGTTGAGGTTGAGGTAGAGGAAGAAGGTACCATAAGGGATGCGATTGGGAGAGGTTGAGGCAGAAGGGGGCGAGAGGCGGAAGAAGCTTGGAGAAGCGAAGTGGCGGAGCTGCAGGCGGTGGATGGCGGCGGAGAAACGGCAAGATTTGAGAAAGGTAGAGCGATATAAAGATCTCAGAACCGCCATCTTCCCCATCTCTGTGTTTCTCTGCGATAACAAAGAGGGGACTGACCAACGGGGAGCGACCAACGGGGAGCTTTCCTGCTACGGGTTTTCGTCTTTTTGATGGCGCAAGCCGATGGTTCAAGTAACGTGACGCTGTGACTGCGTCAGTTGCATTATTTTAGTTATGTTTCATACGGATTACTTCATTTTGTTCGGCTATCCTTACTATTGGCCCATAAATCATAAACGTAAACAAAATTAGTAAGGGGAGGCTATTGCCACCGCATAAAATACTCAAAACTCTTATTAGTTTATATTTTTTGAGATTTTATGAAAAATATAAAAGGTTTTTACAAAAATTAATCGCATTGTTCATTAGAAAACATCATTCTGAACAACTTTGTAGAATAAATTTTTTCCAAAATCTATAATTTAAGCACACTTTTTAGCCATTTACAATCTCTATTTCATTTTCCATGAAAAATGCCAAAAAAATCTATTTAAATGACAAATTTTGGAAAAACTTTTTTCTACAAAGTTGTCCAGAATAATGTTTTCTAGTAGACTATGTGATTAGTTTTCATAAATTTTCTTTATATTTTTTATCAAACCGTAAAAATATAAATTAAATGGGGGGCTTAGAGTATTTTATGTGGTGGCAATAGCCTGACCCAATTAGTAAATGATAATCCAACCTCATCAACTAATTCAAAATTAGGAAAATTAGCGTAAAGTACAACATTAGTGAACTTGTAAAAGCAAAAGTTCATGTAGGAATCTTGTATAGGCATAAGTCTAATTTTAAGAAAAACGTGGATGTTTTATAAATGTGTTAATTGCATAAAATCTATATTACGTTTAAGTTGTTGTTTTTTGTTTTTAAGCATTAAAATGACATAACTTTTAATTTATATATCGGTTTTTGATAAAATTTATATTTTTGTAGTCTACTCGTCGAAAGTTTCGAAACAAGATTCATGATGATTACAAAATTAGGAAAAAAAAAAAACGGTTACCTTGATTAAATGCGCCGTTTGAAAATAATTAAATGTAACTATTTTTAAAAATTTTAAATTAAATTGTTTTTAGTAGACTTTAAATTAAAATTAATTGTTTTGTGAATAATTTTAACAGTTACATTATGAATAAAATAATTAAATTTGGTATTAATGATTTGAAATTTTTTGAATTTAAGAGAATATAGTGCTTTTAAAACAGTTACATGCCATGTATGGCTATCGTTTTTCAGTCAAGATGAAGAGGAGGAGAAAGAAAAAAAGAATATCTATACTACCTAAAAAAAGTTAATGTGATTTGATTGACAAATATACCCTTATTTTAAATTTTAAATACAAAACTACCCTTCTGCACCATTTTAATCTTATTGTAGTTGAATAGATGATAGCTACTATTGTAGTAAAGTTTATATAAGAGACATCTATACTCTTGTAGTTAACTTATATAGGAAACATTTCTCTTTGTATTTCATTAAAGTTCTAAGGTCATTATCTTCAATAATGATTAATTTTTTTAAAAAATTTTCATTTCAAATAATTGAAATTTTGTGGTTAATCAATATAATATTGTGTTACTATATATTATTGGGAATTATTATATTCTAAATTTATTTGTGTCTAACTTAAAATTTTCAAATTAGTTATACTACTCACTATAAGTTTCATTAGAAGTAAAAATCTAACCAAACTAATATTAATATCTAATTCTTTAAAAATTATTCTTTCATTTATATTTCATTTCATATTATTGAAAAATAACCACGTGCAACGCACGGCATCTACATCTAGTATATATAAGTATGCTTAATTCAATTAGTAAATTTGATAAAAGAACGGTTGGATCTGAATAAACGGTAAAGATAAGCTCATTTTTCAACGCTTATTGAAGGGTATTTGTGTCTATGGCCGTATTTGTGGACTTAAGGATTTATAAGTTTTTTTCATAAACTTATGGTTGTACAAGTACAATAATATGAACTTGTGGTTAAAGTCCCTTTAAAAATTTTTTGGAAAAAAAATAAAAAAAATTGCAATTGAATTAACATAATATGCCAAATCAACTACTTTCTCTATTACACAAAGATAGGTTAAGTTTGATAGAACACGTAGTTTAAGAAAAGCCATCGTTGCATTGGCTTGTCATTTATTAAATTTTATCTTTCCAAAAGTACAATCTCCTACTTCGTATTGGGTTTTGTGTTGAGAATAATTATTGTGCTGTCGACAAAATTGCAAATCATGCCTTTAATTTTCCTCAGTTGACTTCGTGCACAACTAATCCAGGTTTTTTTCATAATGAGCTTTCTAGAGATATGTCAGGACTTCCTAATTGTAAGTTCATTTCCTAAGCTTTGTAATTGTTTTGGGTGGGTTTGTGAACTGGATTGTGACAGTGTATAAGTCACCAAGATCAGTCCGTACTGATTATCTATTCTTTCATTTTTTTTATCTTCTTGTATTGCTCGTTTATTTATTTTTAATAAAATTCTGAGTTGTAAGCACATGATGTTAAGGGCCTAGTGTGCCAACCTAGTTAGGATGCTAGTTTCTTCTCTTATGCTTTATGCTCTTTTTTTATTAAGAAAAAAAAAACCAATTTGATTTTGTTCTTCTTCAAATTGACAAATTCTATTGCTTGCTTTTAGAAGAAAAATTATATTCCTCCTCAAAAAAAAAAAAAAAGTAATAATAATAATAACAACAAAGGATAGTATAAAAATGTTAAAAAAATTTATGATTTAACTTTTAAAATGGATAAACAATTTGGGATAAAAACAAGTAGCAAAAATTGCCCATCTTTGTAGGATAGAGAGAGTGTCTTGTATTTCTTTACTCCCTCCATTCTTAAATTATTGATCTTTTTTCCCTTTAGGGATATTTCAAAATTATTGTTACATTGCAAAAGTTAATGATTTTTTTTTATATTTCATTTTCTAAAATACCCTCAAAAGAGTATTATCTTTTTCTAATGCTTTGTACACTTGATGGCAAAATTAGAATATCAAAACATATATATTGATCTAAAAAAAATTAATAGGGTTTTCATAAAAAACATATTTTTTCAAAGGGAACAATCAATTAAGAATGTGAAGAGTATTTTTTATTTTTTTTGGCTAAGAAGTTTCCATGTACCTATATTAAACTCACATGACCATTTTAACCATCACACTGATTGAGTATAAAGATTTTATTACAAACACCTACTAAAGATCATGTCAATTATCTTCTTCTTCTTCTTCATTTTGTTTGTTTTTTTTTTTTTTTTTTTGGTACATTGGGAGGAGTTCAAACTCCTAACCTATTTTACTCTACCTTTTTCCCCACCCTCCCTTGCTGCTAGGCTAACCCCAATGATTGATCATGTCAATTATCATGTGAATTAAATAAGAAGATTTAGGCAAGGAGTAACTTTTCTTCCCATAGTACAATTGTGAAACATTGGAGAAATAATAAATTAGAAAAGAGTATCATACTTTTCTCGGTAGTTGAGTTGTTACTTGTTAAAACATTTCTCATCTAGTATTTACACCTTCCAAATTAACCAACCCAAAACAAATTAGAAAAGAGCCAAGTCCCATGGTCAAGGCCGAAGCCAGGATTTGAAATTGACCTGAGCTAGATAAAAAATTAATAAGTATAATATAGCTTAGATAAAAAATTAATAAATACAATATATATATATATATAAGAAGTAGCGTTGTAAGCTTGTAGCGTGAAAGAGGAAAGAGTGAAGAGTTTTATGATTCTATGAAATATAAAAATTTAAGTAACCCAAAAACAAAGAAAAAAAAGAATGGAAATCTTATCGCTATACACCGGTTGACCCTTAAAGTTGTCAGTGTTATCACGGCGAGAGAATTGAGAGAATATATTGTTTATCCATAAAAAAGAAGATTTTGCTTATTGTATTAGAGAAGCTTCTATCAACCCTCTCCCCCCCTCCTCTCTTTTTTTACTCAGTAGTGTGTATTGGCTGCTCGGTGCGTTTGATCGAGAAACTTCCTTAGTTCTCCTTTTTCTTTATTTTATATTGGACCTTTTGGTTTCAAGAACTTGGAAGAGATAAATTATTGAAACCTCTCTATATTATTTGCACACGCTACTTGTTTTATTTGTCAATGTTTTATGAAAATTATAAAAGGTTTTCATAAAAACTAGCCACGGAGTCCACTAGAAAACATTATTTTGAACAATTTTATAAAAGATAATTTTTCCAAAATCTATTGCTTAAGTAGAATTTTTGTTTAAAAATGAAACAAAAACTATAAATGGTTAAACAATTTGACAAATTTTGAAAAAACTCTCTCCTTGCAAAATTGTTCAAAATTATGTTTTTTAGTATACTATGTGACTAATTTTCATAGAAAATTTTTATATTTTTTTATAAAATCTTAAAAATCAAAATAAGTGAGATGTGCAAATAACATTGAGAAATTTTAATAATCACTCTAAACTTGGAAAGACTCTTCTAAACTAGGCCTTCTTTCAATTTTTATTTTACCTTGATTAAGACTAAAACTCACATAAATTATAGAAATAAAAAAAATAAAATTGGGCTGCCCAGTGTAGCCCACCATGTAGGTCCGCCCAGTGCATGGTGGCGTGATCCGTATCGCAAGTAGCCTATGCGACAAATGTCTGCAAACAATAAATGAGAGGAGGAGAAAACGCTAAAATCACCCAACTCTATCCCTCTCCTTTCTCTAATCCTCTCCCATGGATTCAAGCAAATCTGAAATAGCCCATGAATTCCTCCCACTCCTCCGAATCTACAAAGACGGCCACGTCGAAAGACTCCTAGGCACCGACGTCGTCCCACCAACCATCGATCCAAAAACCGGCGTTTCATCGAAAGACATAACAATAATCAATCCCCAATTAGGCAACATCTCAGCTCGCCTATTCCTCCCAAAACTCACTCACCCAAACCAAAAAATCCCTCTCCTCCTCTACTTCCACGGCGGCGGCTTCTGCGTCTCCTCACCCTTCACTCCCAGATACCACAACTACCTCAACACTCTCGTCTCAGAAGCTAACATCGTTGCAGTTTCTGTGAACTACAGAAAAGCCCCTGAACACCCTATTCCCGCCGCGTATGACGACTCATGGGCTGCTCTACAGTGGGCTGTCTCCCACTGTAATGGCGGTGGACCTGAGGTTTGGTTGAGCGACTATGCAGATTTTGAGAGAGTTTTCTTGGCTGGAGAGAGTGCAGGGGGGAACATTGTTCATAATTTGGCGATGATGGCTGGAGAGTCTGAGTTTGGGTCGGGTGTGAAGATAATTGGGGCTGCTATGGTGCACCCGTATTTCTGGGGGTCGGATCCTATCGGGTCGGAAGCGGTGGATCCAGATAGGAAGGCTTCGGTGGATCGGTTGTGGCCGTTTATATGTCCGTCGAATCCGGATAACGATGACCCGCGGGCGAACCCGGTTGCGGAGGGTGCGCCGAGCTTGGTTGGGCTGGGATGTGGGAGGGTGCTGGTTTGTGTGGCTGAGAAGGATATTTTGAGGGATAGAGGGTGGCTTTATTATGAGGCGTTGGGTCGGAGCGGGTGGATGGGTGTGGTGGAGATTGTGGAGACAGAAGGGGAGGATCATGGGTTTCATCTCTTTGATTTGGAAAGTGAGAAAGGTAAGGATTTGATCAAACGGTTGGCAGCTTTCTTCAACAGGGACATGCCTCCTTTACTTTGATGTTGAGACTTGAGAGGTATAGCTTCTGTGCGCACCAAAAAGTTTCCCTAGTAATGTTTTTTTATATTATTATTAATTATTAAACCTCATGTATTATTTTATTACCCAAGAGAAAAATCAACGAGCATGCATTAAGCGTAGGGGTGATGATGCCATTTTCTAAGAATTAAATGGGTGGTTTAATTTCATTAGGATACCTGTGCTTGGCCCCACAAAATAATAATAAAATAAAAAAATTTCAACGTGTTCTAATTATTCACTCTTTTGATATAAAAGTGCTAGCTGGCATAATTTGATTTGAATTCACCACCACTTTTTATGTTAATGTCATAAACGTGTTAGTTGGCATGATTTGACTTGAATTCACCACTATTTTCTTTGACTTGAATTCATCACCATTATTGCATTGCTTTGGGTGATTATAATGCCGAAATCCAAATCTACAAAAAAATATTAAGAGAATATGAGTTATTATCATATATGAGAGTAAAAATTTAATATCAATCGTAGTGAGGACTTAAACTTTTTTAATTAATCTTATTCAAAGTTATAGATTTGTGTCTTTAAAACAGTACAAAACACATTATAATTGTATAATTTTCATTAATTTCAACGTTCAAAAAGCCCTTAAACACTTTGTTTAGCCCTAAATTAACATCATCTTTTGTTTTAATCGTTTTTGGTTGAATTAGCTGCTCTAGTGGGGCTTTATCACTAAGAGATGTAGTGAAAAATTTGGGAAGGTGATGATATCACATTATTGTTCCAATTGATAAACATAATTGTAGTTGCTCAACTTACTAAAAATATAAAATGTCAACTATTGGGTGTATTTTTTTGGTATTAAACTATGCGGTGTTGGTTACAGGAATATTTCTATTTCATTAATTAAGCTATAACTTCAAGACCCTTTGTTTTATCGGTTCTTTCCCCATTATTTTTATTTTTATTTTTTTGGCCAGTGATGCAAATTATAATTCTTAATCCCAACCTCACACAAGCTATGCTTGCACCATTGTATTACAAGGCCTGTGACATGTCTTTTGTCATATCATACTATAGTTTGTAATTTTAGCTTTTAATCTGTAGGTATGTTTTTCTATAGGAAATTACTAAAGCTAATGATTCCATCCATCACCATCAACTGAAAACTAGATTGTAATTAATAAAAAATAAATAAATAAAATGCATGCACCCCTTTTACTCTAAAAAGGTGAATGGCCAAACAACCTTTCTTTCTTTTTTAATTGCCCCCTTTTTCAGTAATCTTATAATTTTGAGAGCATTTCTTTTTTGGGGATGAAGCTTGAGAGCCTTTTTTTTGTTGCATAACCATTCAAAGTACCTATACCTAACCAGACCTTGTTAAATGGAGAGGATCAGTATAGAGGCAACAAATCAGCTGCGACAGTAAAGATCCATTCTTTTTTGGCAGGTGAGCACTGAGCTCATTAGCCCAAAAAAGGGGGAAAAAAAAAACAAACAAACAAATAGGTAGGCAGTAGGCTCACGACGAATTAGAGAGCCAACGACCAAAGAAGGATCCCTAGGTACACACTTGCACACGAGTTTATTGCTTAGTTGGAGTTTGCCTCTTTTCTTTATGGAATAAATGAATGGTTGCCTGGTAGGACCTTTCATATGGAAAATAACAAAATGGTAAAGTAGTGGAACCAACCTTTCTTTCACAAACTTTGCTGGACAATGGTTTAGGACTTTGGAAGCCTCACATCCAACATCCTTAAAATATTGAGTTTGATAAGAGTATGTTTTTATTTATGTGCTTCAACGCTTCACTTAATGATTTTTAAAATTTTAGAGTAGCATCAGAAATTGTTTTTGTATCCTTATTTTTATAGCGTCCTTGTTAAAAAATACTTGACTCTTTATAATAGAGAATGAACTCTTTTTTATTTCATTCCGTGTCATAATTTATTTTAAAACATAGAGATACATGAATACATAAACTTGTAATAATATTGATATGAACATGTAAATATGTAGATATAGATATGTGGTTACGAGTTCATAATCACATAAATATAAAAACACTTACGCATGATTATTTCTCATTTATTTTTTTTTGACATGTGACAAAAGATGAGTATTTTATTTATTTTTTGTTTTTGATAAGCAAATACTTTATTGAATAGGAAAAGACGGAGCATCATTCCTAGTTTAGGATCGCTGTAAGAAGAACTTAGGGTGAAATTGTTCCAAATTTTTTACAAGTAACAGTCCAAAAAGCAAAGAATGAGTTGCACCATTAGCAAGTTTAAGGATATGCCTAATAACCCAAATACAAAATCCCTTGAGGAGATCTCTAGCCTCAAAAAGAAGAGCGGAACGGGTCAAAAGGGACTGGATAGACCACTCATTCAAAGAATCCAAAATAAGCGCAGCATCATCCTCAATCATCTGTTACAAAAATCAGATCATTTTTTGACTTTGTCTTATTAGGTGGGTCGGCTCATGACAGTTAGCCACCCAACGAGTCAAGGATCCAGAGCAATCCCTGCTTGGGGTTTTACTATTTTATTCATATGGAATGTGATTGTTGGGGCGCATTAAACAAACCTTTTCCTCTTTTCCTCCCCACTAGCCATCAATATAATGCCTTTCTTTTCTGCCTGAAAGTCATCCCCTATCTTCTACTGTACTTCTTCTTTGTTTAACATTTTCTCCTCTCTCTCTCTCTCGGTGTGTGTGTTAGCGATGGATTCGGGCAAGGCAGAAGTAGTTCACGACGTTTTTCCCTACCTTAGAGAATACAAAGACAGGAACCGTGGAGAGAATCGCAGGAACCGAAGTTGTCCCAGCAACCTTGGATCCTCAAACCGGCGTTTCATCCAAAGACATCGTAGTCATACCGGAAACCGGTGTCTCCGCCAGACTCTACCGTCCCAAGCTCACACCCAACCACCATAAGCTTCCTCTCGTACTATACTTTCACGGAGGAGCATTTTGCATCGCATCGGCCGCCGAACCAAAGTACCACCACAGTCTTAACACACTAGTCTCAGAGGCCAACGTCATCGCCATGTCAGTGAACTACAGGTTAGCGCCGGAATATCCCCTTCCGGCGGCCTACGAAGATTCCTGGGATGTAATTCAGTGGGTGGCTTCCCACTGTACGGGAGATGCTCGACATGAGGCCTGGCTCACGGACCATGTTGACTTCGGGCGGGTTTTCTTGGCAGGAGACAGTGCTGGTGCTAATATTGCACACCACATGGCTTTGCGGGCCACGGGTTCAGGCCTGACCCGGAAATTGCAGTTTCTTGGTATTGTTTCGATCCATCCTTACTTCTGGGGAAAAGAGCCAATTGGGTTGGAGGTGACGGATCCGAGAAAAGCCATGGTGGACAAGTGGTGGTTGTATGTTTGTCCGTCGGATAGAGGGAACGATGACCCGCTTATTAACCTGTTTGCAGATGGAGCCCCGAGTTTATCGGGGCTGGCATGTGAGAGGGTGGTTGTGTGTGTTGCAGAGAAAGACATACTGAGGGATAGAGGGCGACTCTACTATGAATCGTTGGTGAAGAGCGGGTGGCGAGGAACGGCGGAGATCATGGAGACACAAGGGGAGGATCATGTTTTCCATATCTTTGACCCCACTTGTGAGAAGGCTCAGAGCTTGATGAAACGTTTGGCTTCTTTCATTAACCAACAGTAGCCTTCCATGGCTTCACTTTGAAACTGGTTACTCTCAGTTGGCATTTTTTTTAAGTCCCATTTCCAGCAGGTTCTGGATTTGGCGATGGTTTGAAAAAAAAAATCATCACCGTAATGGTAATCACACCATCACGATAATAGTTTTTTTCAGACCATCAGCAAATCCTTGCTCTTTCCTCCAATGGCATTGATGTACTTTCGTCGGAATACCCTCATGTTTTTCCATCTGATTAATAATGAATTTGTGCTTTTCAGTTATCCCTTCTGCTTGTGCAGTATATTATACTAAAATTGTTTAATTTTTATTTTGACGCATCTAAGACAGATTCTCGTTGGATATTTTCATCCATCTTAAAAAAAGAAAAAAAGGAAAAAACAAACTGGTTCTCACCAACACCAGAAGGTATTTGACTTCTACTGACATCCATAGCCAACAAAACCAAAAAATGACTTTGTTCTTTCTAAATGATCTTTTAACAACAACGTGAAGCCCAGGACTTCTTAGCAACTAGAGCACATCCAACAACTCAAAGTCAACTCCACAACAGCACATGCTAAATGAAATAAAAACCACAATCTAACCATCTCAAGGCAGTTAATTGGATGACAGAAGCAATTCAACAATGGAATTTTTTTCACACGGTAATAACATATAATAAGCAAAAGCTAATAGAAGGATGACCAACATAATTCAGTAGCATGCATTAAATGAGGAACATAATCAAATTACAGTGTGTAAGATCAACATTCAGTTCTACTTTAATAAAATAAAATAAAAAAAAAACCAAAAGCTCAAATCAGGAAGATGGAATTAAGTAAAGAAAGAGTTATGTCTGAAGAGAATCACTTTCCTGCATTACTTTCTTCTCTTTTTAGTTCTGCTAGAACATTATGGCATTGCTAGCAGTTAGTTACTCACAAATAGCACAAACGATAAATGAAAGCAAACCCATATCGTTTTTGATGTGATACTTTTAATCTCCTCTGAAACACAATTGCATCGAGCTTGGTTCCAAGCAATGAACTCTAGAAGACAACTGTATTGACCATGGTTCCCAAAGTTTGAACTATGTTTGAAGACATCAAGTTGGAGACATGTTCTTCGAGATGCTTCTTGGCATCTTGCCTTCCCACATTTGCAATTGCTAGCTTTTCTGGGGGCAGCTCATCTTCTTCCTGCACTGCCTTGTTGTATTTGATAGCTAAGCTCAGCATCTCCTGCACAACCCAAAACAAACCAAAACCACGAATTGTAACCATGGATGGCGTGAATGTTTGCCTATCTACCACTCAAATTGTAGCTTTCACATTCTAAAACTAGAAGGGAAAATTGTTATATGGTCCTATCCCACGGAAATCAGTCATCTTTCTCATATATCATATTAATGGATCTTATGGTGATGGCTTTAAAAGAGCAGAATAATTGTCTATCATTTTCATGTTATACATTGCTTCTTTTTTTCTTAGTTCTTTGACAAAAAACTCATGACCAGGCCAGCCATATCTGTGGGGAGATGAGATCTGTATAGGTCATTCAAGGGCAATAGCAGACCACAACACAAGAAAGCATGGAACCCATAAAATCCCCTATGGATGACAAGATGACCAATCTCAACAACATAGTTTCAGCTGCCCAAGAGAGCAAAAGATAACAAGTAGAATTGAAATCCACAATAAGAGAATCACTGAGTGTACCACACAAATTAACAAAATGGGTTTACTGCACAGTGCACATATGTGCCAGACTGGTGCCCATATGCATCCTTGCTATGCAACTTGGGGCCTGCATTGTTTTGTTGTCTTTTGTGTTTTTATCTTTTGTGGTGGGGGTGGGGGGTGGGGTCAATTGTCAGACACCTCACACCCATGTTGGACACCAAAAGTCACTTCTGTGTCCATATATAGGGTCCTGATATAGCACAAAAACTGAGGCAACATTTTTTTCCTAGCACTGTAAACTATGAAATCTGAAGTTCATGACACCTTGACTTACCTGAACAGTCTGCTCATTGGTTTTAGAATGGGTATCAAACCGCTGAAGTGTCAACCCATCAGTCCATTTCTTCTTGTGAAGGTTAAGTAACATCTTCTCCTCGAGTTCATTCTTTCTATAGTTAATGGCTATCGAGTAATAATGCCTATTCAAACCATGGATCAGCGCCTGAAGAAAGAGGAAAACCATAAAGACAAAAACGATCAAAGTGTGAGACAAAAATGACTTTCAGAAAAGACTAAGGTAGTATCTGTTCAGAACTCACTTGAATGGATGGTTTATTAAGATGCCCAAGGTTTGATGTTGTCTGTCGTGGTTCTTGGCCAAGCATCATGGTTTGTGGGTTTATCAAACGAAAGGCGTCAATCACCACCTTCCCTTTAACGCTCTGAATTGGATCCACCACCACTGCCACTGCTCGTTGATTCAGAGCCTCAAAACTCTGCAGAACATAACAAATGTTAGAAAATCAGGTGGTTTAATAGCACAAGAAGCAAATTTATTCACCACAATTCTGAAAAAAAGAAAGAAAAACCACAAGGTTTGTAAACTCCAGAACATATGAGGCATGATTAACATAAAACTGATAATCATCCAAAAGGAGTTATAACGATTTAGAGTCATTCACAAAACTCCAATAAAAGTTTTTACCATTACACAAGTTCAAAAAGGCAAATAAATCCCTGAAACTAGAGTAAATTTGCAACTCAAACAATATAGAAATTGCTATATTTTACATACAGAAAATTGGGATGAAAGACACCAGTGGTTATCAATTTTCACAACATCTTGACACTCTACGATCTCAGAATAAACAAGAATAATAAAAGTCCCACCAGATGTTTAAAGCCGCATGGACATATAATCTAGATATACATGATATAGGGAGTCTTTATGATTCTAGTGGCCATCTCCGTAAGGACCATAATGAGAATACTCCTACTTTTTTCCCTTTCTAGTGCCAGACACACCTCATATCCATGGCAAAGCCAACACCATGTGGGAACTCCAAGTCAAGAATCTGACCCAATATATCCATATTTAATATTTATAAACCATCTCTGTATCCTGGTCACAATGTTGGCTATTGCACTTGTTATATCTCCTATGCAGAGGCACCAATCATCCTAGTCATCACCCAAATTTCAGAATCCAAGGGCACAAGTAAGCAAAAAAGCCCACCACCAAAAGATAAGCATTTGACAGTAGAATCTTCAAAACCTTCCTGAGGAGCTAACAAGTGCATGCATTTCTCTCAAGTTCTCCACAGAAGTTTGCCATCTCAGCTTTGGACACAACAATCCCCCTCTCTTTTTACTGTGTAGTCTGTATTGGATGACTGAAGTCATCACTCAGGAGACTGGTTAAAAATAAGGATTTTGAAATGAATAAATATATGTGTGAAAAACTCAATCATACATACAAGAAAAAGGAAAATAAGTGAGAGCATTGGAGTTTTAGTTCACAGAAAGACAAATTTCACACTTGGGATGAAAACCGGGTATAGAACTGGTAAGAAATACATTTGGCTATAGAGGCTGAATTGAACTTCCAGTGGAGAAAAGGTGTAAGCAAAAATAAAAAAACATAAACCATTTTCCTTTTACTGCTAAATGATAATAGACGTGTGCACCCATTCATAGATTTAACAAAATATAACATCAAGTAAAATCATTAATCATTTAAAAGAGTATCCATAAGTAAATAATAATGGTACAACATAAAAGCAAAGAATAAAGATGAAGTACGACCTGCTGTGTATTTATGTCCACGCCAGAGAGCCAGCAGCCAAATCCAGGATGTGAGTGGTACCAACCTACCACCATTTCGGGCCTGCAGCACCAAGCAAGGATAAAATAAGGCAAAGAGCATAAGCCAGATTGGCAGTTATAGCGTCAAGAGGGTACGAGGAGAAAAAGCCAACAAATGGTAACATTGTGCCAAGACAAGAACTGTGTATGTGTGACATAGGAACTTCAATCACTGGTCATAACTTTATATCCAATCTAAAGCAAACAAGCTTGCTTTATAATCAAAATTAATCATATATCTACATCATCTTTAGCTTTGAGAAGGATCCTCATAATTATAAGAATGTATACATTTTAAAATGGGTACCCTAGCTATATCCCTATTTTGTCAAAAGACCAAGAAATGATTAAGTTCCAACTTGTTGAGTAGAACCTCAATTACAATTGACCTTTGATAGACTTCGAATCTCTTAATATCAAAGGAATAACTTAAAAGACTTCCAATCTCTCAACATCAAAGGCATGACTTAAACCTCATCAAGAATCTCACAAACCCCCAAAACTTCATTCACCAATCAACACTCCCATTCTATACTCACTATGCCCGGGGGCATCATATGGCAGTTTTTCAAAAAAAAAAAAAAAAACATGAAAAATAAATGAGAATGGAGATCCCAATACATGGTACAACATAATGCACAATCAACAATAGAACGAGTCTATCTAGTAGCTTCATTCAAAATTAATGAATAAATAGCCAGGCATATGCAATATAAAGTCCAGCAAACAAATAAATCAACTAAACTATATAGTCCAAGAAGCAATTTCACTCTGCAAGTTCTGAAAGCATATATGCATACACAGAATATAATAGAATACCTTCCGGTCTGTTTGAGCATGTCAAGCATGTTGGTCTGAAACACATGATCCACAGCTTCGACACTCACGCCGGTACCGCTCTGAGGCATCGCAAAAACATCAACGACGCGAACCGTGTACTCATCCACAAACTCACCCAGCATCAATCCCATCACCTCCATAGGTACCCCAGCTCTTCCTATGATTCCCAATCCCCCAAATCACAAAACAGATCAAAAAACCCTAATAAGTGTTTCGATTCCACACAAATCGCAAAAATTTCAATGAAACCCTAAAAATTATAAGAAACAGAAGGGGCTTATACATATTATGTATCACTATGCTTACCGTGTTTGAGCATTTTGAGGAGGGCGAGAGACGAGATGTAGACCTGTTCTGACGAGTCCAGGGTAGGGGAGTCTGGTGGCGGGTGCCCTAGAGCACCTCCGGCTCCGGCGAACATTCTCTGCAGCCTATCCATCTCTAGATTTTCTTTTACTTTCTCTCGCTTTCTAGCTCTTTCTCTCTCGACTTTCAGAATTCGATTTCTTTGTTAGCAAGATTTCTTTGACCCTAATGCCCGTATAAAATGCAGAGTAGATAAAAGAGTTGGGCATCTACTTTAAATAATGGGCTGCAACTTAGGGCGGGCTGACCCAGTCTTTGCACAGATTTGGGCAGAAATTTTTCTACCCATTGGGCTAAATTTGGGCCGAAAACAACAGGCCAGACCTCAATTCGATTGGAGCTTAAACAGATGGGTCGACGGACCCTGCATAATGTGCAATAATTTTTATTTGTCATTCACATCACATCTAATCTAATTGAATATAACTAGATTTTGGAGCACACAGCAAAAAATTGTTACAAAAATATCAAAAAAGATAATAAAAAATTTTAATTTAAAATGAGAACAAAAAATGATATTAAGTAGTTAAAGAGAAGGAGAATAAAAGGGTAGTTATGATAGAGAGAAAAGTAAGAAGAAGGGAATAAGATAGTGGGTGGTTAAGTTAGAGTTTATTTAGAGTCGTTACTTAAAAGACATTTTTAATCCGATTAACCTCTGCCTTCTTAGAAACTGGTGAGGGTTTTTTCATAATCTACCCAGTACATCCAACCAAAGTTCTAAACGCTTTCTATATCTATATCTATATCTATATATATATATATATATATATATATATATATATAGTGTTTAGGGCAATCACGTGGCGCCTTGAATGAAATTATTTTAAAAATTTGGAGTCATTACAATTGTTAATGTGATAGAATCAATTTTTGCCTCTATCAAGTTGGTAGAGTGATCATGTCGTGGACGTATTTCTAAGGTCATTGTTTAGATTTCTCGTAGGAGTTGTAGTTATCATTGATTGTGTAGGTATGAGGATTCTCACATGGACCATTAAAAGAGTAGTCTGGGCAACCTTAGTGGGAGTAATTTTTGGGATACCCCTAATCGTGAGTAAAATATATGTATACATTAGATTAATTTTTAGAAATTCATGAAATGCTATTATTTTGAATTTTCATTATCATTTGTAATGATGACTCTCAATTTTTATTTTTTTTTTCTATTCAATGTGATGACTTTGTACATTCCCTACTATGTAAAATACATAAATTATTTAATTTATATTTGGATGCCCAGATGGGCCCGTTAAAAATGCGTTTGTAGTCCAGATAGCACATCTACATTTTAAGGGCGAAGATTTAGAGGAGGTTATGGTTTCAACTCCTTTCAAGTCTTGGGTGTGTGTGAGATGGAAACGGGTTATGGGAAGGAGGATGGGTTATCTCTCATTGTGTAGCCTGAGAACTTATTGTGTTCTCCTTTGAACAAAAAAAAGGAAAGAAAGGAAGTAAAAAAAAACCCCCTAGATAAATTGAAAAAGATAAGCTAAAACGATCAGCGGCCAAATAAAGAAAATGGTAAGTTCGAAATTATAATGTCACTATCCTTATCTAAATTCGTTTGTAGATACAATTATATAAACTTCCAATTTTGTTTCAGCGGAAAAGCTATATAAGAACTTAGGATTATTGAATTCCCAGCAGAGCTAAAGGTGACTTTAAACTAATTGATACTCAAAGAGCTTCCTGTATATCGTCACTTTTCTCAATGGAAACAACATCCCAATCCCTTTTCCAAATTGAGCATCAAGCTTATGGACGCTTGATCACCATTCTCAGCATTGATGGAGGTGGAATCAGAGGGATTATCCCTGGAACTATCCTCGCTTTCCTGGAATCCCAGCTTCAGGTGATTTATGTGCCTCTATTAAGTTTGAGTAGGATGTCATTGCTTGGTTTGCAGGAATTTGTTTATGTAATTTTTCATGTCTCTACTAATTTTTGCTTGTGCTTTTTACCCTTTTATCAGTTTATAGTTGACGGAATATTGCGTCGCTACGACTCTTATATAATTTGCCAATAATGTCCAATTCTTTGTCACATTAGCAATTCTTAAGTACTAGAGGTGGTGGTGCCTACAGAATGTCCTAGCTTATCCCATAATTATAATGCATGAGACAATTTTAGGGTAGTAGATTTGAATTAAAAATTTTTGTGATATTTTTTTTAGCTGTCTAGTTTATTAATTATGTAGTAATGATAGAGGTATATCAAGATTTAATAGGATGGTCCTGATCAGATTTGAATAAATGAAGTTTATATAATAATGATTACGTGCCCGATGACTGTATACGCGACGTAGATTAGGATCTTTTCTAAAGAACACGTGTGAGTGCGTGACAAACGCAGACAATCTTAATTGGCGTCCTGTATATGCATCGTTCAGTATATATATTGTGTGAGTATATTTCCGTTGGCCGTACTCCCACAATAAAATACAAGGATAGGAATACAGCCCGCAAAGCATAGTTACCGAATTGGAGTTACGATCTGAGTCCTCAACACCAGCACGGGGCCATATGGGACTTTAGCCCTGGTGACCCTATCCAGGGCATCAGCTCGGTTCCATTTCTATGGTAGTATGTGAGAACATCATCATCACCAGAACACGTCTTCAGCTTAGATTGTGACACCTAACAATCCCAATCAAACTATGGTTCTGCTTTACTATCATGGTCAATTAACTATAGTTTGGCAATTACATCTAACCCGAGCTTAACCATCTCAACCATGATCAGCAAACCAAGGTTTGATGGTTATTGGACTAACCCTAGTTAGGCTTAACTCAACCCAAGAGGTTATCTTAGCTGGCTCAGGTCAGTCCGTACAGGTGGGTATAAAAAGAACATTCCGCAGTCAAATGAGGTAAGAGGAACAGTACCCTAATTTCACACATCGCTTTTTATCTTTCCTCCTCTCCCTTCTCCCAAGAGAAATACAGTGACTAACTTAAGCATTGGAGAGATTTTGGCCGAACCCACTTCAGCCTCTCTCTAATCCTATTTTCCATCTCATGCTTGCAGATCAAACGATAGAATTAGTTCTAACCCCTAATTATAGAGTTCATAGTCCAGTTTTAGACCTGTACATTATATAAGTTGGGTTTTAGGTTGGTTGGGTTACCCAATCCCTTTGCCCAAGCCAAACCCGGACCGAGGTAAAGATTGAAAATGAAGGCCTCTATTGGCACCCAAAGACTTGCTTTTCATCCCCCACTTATTTTACATTTTAAGATTTTATGAAAAATACGTAAGGTTTTCAGAAAAACTGACTACGATGCCTATTAGAAAGCATCATTTTGAATAACTTTTTGGAAGAAAGTTTTTCCAAAATCTATCGTTTAAGTAGACTTTTTAGTCATTTATGATGCGAATACTATAAATGGCAAAAAAGTCTACTTAAATGATAGATTTTGAAAAAACTTTCTTCTAAAAAGTTGTTCAAAATAATATTTTTCAATAGAGTACACTATTAGTTTTTATGAAAACCTTTTATATTTTTCATAAAATCATAAAATGTAAAATAAATGAGGAATAAAAAAAAAATCTTGGGGTGCCAATAGAGGCCCTCATTGAAAATTTTTAATACAAGTCCAACTCGAGGTACAGTTCAAATTACTTGTTTCCCCAGCCCGCTCAATCATCGGGTTAAATTCGGATTGGGCACATTGAGCCCAACCAAATTCCAGCCCTCCTTAATCCCATCTCCTAAGATTGTTCCACACTGAAAACTCTGTTTCGGTTTGCTCCGCCCCGAGAACAGCATTGCGGACTGGTACGCTAAAGCCGGTGTGAAGAGGACTGCTCCATTTGTTGCTTGGCTGTGAGGTTGGTGTCCCATTGCAGTTTGCGCTTCAAGGTCCGGGTGTTTGCTTACTATGCCTGTCTGCTCATTCCCACTTTGCCTCGGACTTCTCAGCAGTGGATATAGCGAATGGTGGCTCTCTATTGATCGGGTCATTGGAGGCTCTTTATTGTTGTTGGTTTGTTCTTTATTGTGCTGGCCTCGTTTGCTAGGTTGGTGTGCTTTTCTCAGTGGGATTTCTTGTTTATCTTTTCTTTAGCGCATTTCTGGTGTTCGTTGTTTGGTGTCTTAGGGGGTCTTTGTTTGTGTGGTTGTGTGGTTTGTGCTAGGCTGCCTTTTTAGCTTGTGGGAGTCTCGTGGAGTTGTTTGGCTGTCATTATAGCTTATTTTGGTTAGTCCTGTGGTGTTGTATCGGGTGTCTTTCTTCTTCTCACTTTAATAATATTTTTTGTTGCCTACCAAAAAAGAAAAGAAAAGATAGTTCCAAACTTAAACCCCGAATCCTCCTTCGAAGAGGGGGATTAACCAGGCAACAAGGAAAGTTCTATAAATCAAATAGACATGGAAACATATTTAATTTTCACATGGGCTCCAAACATCAAATTATACTTAGTTGAACCGAAACATTACAGAGTCTGGTCGACAGTTTCACAGATGGTTCAAATAGTAGCCCAGTCTCGTTTAAACTTAGTTGCCAGGGCCATGTTTCTCCAGTTCTGGCTGTTCCAACTGAACTTTGGTCGCATGGAAATTCCATCTATAATGCCCTTTTACATTAGGAGTACTAATAGTTTGATAACCTGCAAATTGTTTCCGAAGACTAGAAAATATCAGAAAAAAAGGGCTCAAAATACTGTTGTCGATATAGTTATCCCATTTTTGGTTTGTACCATAGTGATCAGTTCTGCAGGTGGCAAGCTAACAGGATGGATGCACCACAATCCCCACCCCTGCTTTTTTTTGGGCTAGCTGGTATCTTTTTTTTGGTTCAAGATAAGAAATGCATCAAAATATCAGAGTATATTAACCAAGGTAATGACAACAATTCCACAAGCTTTGAATCTGAAATCTCCCCTTACAAAAGGGGAAGAGATGCCATAATTAGGTTATAAGGCCATTGGATAGCTGGTAGGTAGGTTTTCCCAAATGTGAAATGTGATAGCATATATGACCCAGGAAATGGGAATGCTATGTGTTGTTGGTTAGGTATGATCACTAGCTATAAATTGCTGTAGCATAGGCTAAGCAAAAGAGGAAAAAAGAAAAGGCCTTCACATTGTTGTAATTTTCTGAATCATGTGTTCATCACTATTTCTTCATAAGAAAAGAATTAGAAAAAGGTTGATTATAGCAAGCAAAGAATATTTTCAAAGTACCGTAACTACTAGAATTTCATGGTCTATGGATTAGCGTGTGGAATGTGCACACACACACACACAGGCACATACATATATATATATATATATATATATATATATATATATATAGTTGAATTCTCCATTAAATTTCATAGCAGACTGTTACACCAAGTCGCCTTTCGAATATTACAGTTGCCTTGGATGACTTTTCGATACCATTAATCTGTTGGCTGATTCTGTCACTGATTATGGTGCTGCTTCTTAACTTGTTAACATTGGTATGAATTTCTGCCTAATTCTCGAACTTGCTTGAATTCTGCATTAATTTTCATAGCAGACTGTTACACCAAGTTGCCTTTTGAATATTACAGTTGCCTTGGATGACTTTTCGATACCATTAATCTGTTGGCTGATTCTGTCACTGATTATGGTGCTGCTTCTTAACTTGTTAACATTGGTATGAATTTCTGCCTAATTCTCGAACTTGCTTGGTATCATCCTATTATCCATTGTCACTTTGATTTTCCGCGTATACCAATGGCCAGTTGGAATAATCACCAAACGTATTGGTCATTGGACAAAGTTTGATTCAGATAACAGTATCTTGAGCTCCACTATTTAGAATAAATTGTTTTAATCATGCTCTTTTTTAGTTCACCTAGCTGATTATTCCTACCTACAATTCTCTTAATTCAAGTCTAACCTACAAGTCCTGCATCTAGTATCAATGGGACTGTATATATTTGCTTAATCAAAAAGGCAAAGGTTGGAATTTTAAATCTTCAATTGTTTCCAGGGACAGGAATATGTGGTAGGTCCAGTCAAAACCATATCCAAGAAACTACACCACTAATAAGAACAGTAAAATTGGGTATAAGAAATGAAAATGGGGTCTAACTGAAACTATATATGTTTAATAAATGTCTACTTGGATCAAATTGGACCGGGAAAATTCTTATGACATTTATGAAAAATCAAATGTGGAGAAGAATCGAGAATCTATAAATACCCTGATCACCAACCCATGTAGTATTCATTAGCCCCAAGGTATTCATTACCGGCCCTGATCACCAACCCAAGTAGTATTCAAGGTTTTAAAGAACTTCATTACCCCCCTTTCTCTCCAGGCTCTTAACTTCAGTGTCTCTCTCTCTCTCTCTCTCTCTCTCAACATTCTTTTGAATCTCTCATGGAAGGAGCAAAATCACCCCTACAACCTCCAACTTTTGGAAACCTAATCACCATTCTTAGTATTGATGGAGGTGGAATAAGAGGGATTCTCCCAGGAACTATCCTTAGCTTCCTAGAGTCTGAGCTTCAGGTAGAGGGTTTCGTCTAATTTTCATCTGAGAATTAAACATAAAAAACCCCAAGATCTCAATTTTCATCTGAGAATCAAACATCAAAAACCCCAAGATCTTATTTTGCAATTTGAAAATCATTGGCATGTTTACTCATATATAATGGCCATTTATCATCAATTTTTATCTTGCATGATAAGAACAAGAAGGCAATAGTCCTATTTTGAACCATGGTGATTGCATGCATGCATTCCATTGCAACGTACTCTTGGTATTTTTAATAGGACACTGCATTAATTTAAGATTCTTCCCTATTTTAATGGTTTTTTTTTTTATTTTTTATATCAATTACTTTGAATTTTTCATGTACTTATTCTATGTTTGTTCGGCCACATGTGCAGAAGCTAGATGGTGAGGATGCACGAATTGCAGACTATTTTGATGTGATCTCAGGGACAAGCACAGGTGGCATTGTGACTGCGATGCTAACCACCCCAAACGACAAGAAACGCCCTATGTTTGCTGCCAAAGATATCAATACCTTTTATCTTGAACACTGCCCTAAAATCTTCCCTCAGGACAGGTTATAATCTTTGTGATGAACCTTTTGATCAACAAGGCATTTACATGATAACATGATCCTATTTTCTCTAAAACAAGCTATTTTTTCCCCCATGTTGTGCAACAGTTGTCCATTTCATCATGTTGCAAAGATTATCAAAACCATATCGGGACCAAAATACAATGGCGAGTATCTACGTAGCATTGTTAAGGAAAAACTAGGAAACACAAGGTTGCACCAGGCATTGACTAATGTTGTCATCCCAACTTTTGACATCAAGCGGCTCCAGCCAACCATCTTCTCCAGCTATGCGGTTCGTCTTTATCTCTTTTAAAAAAAATTGCTTCTTCACAATTTTCATTCTAAAGTAATTGTTCAAGAAGGGCTATTTAGCCATAAACTCTATTTTATTTACTCGCTATATATGTGTATGGTTTAGGTGAAGAGCAACCCAAGCATAGATGCCTTACTCTCAGACATATGCATCGGAACCTCAGCTGCCCCAACTTATCTTCCAGCCCATTATTTTGAAACTAGAGATTCCAGCGGAAAAATAAGGGAATTCAATCTTATTGATGGGGGTGTAGCTGCTAATAATCCGGTACTGATATAGTTAATTATATATAATTGAATTCGAAAATCTTGAGATCCTGATAGCTAGCTAGTCTCACCCATTTTCTTTTTCACTCTTTCAGGCTTTAGTTGCAATCGGTGAAGTGACCAAAGAGATCAACCGTGGAAGTTCAGACTTCATTCATATAAAGCCCACTGACTATGGTCGGTTTCTGGTTATATCCTTAGGGACTGGTTCAGCAAAAATTGAAGAGAAATACAATGCGAAAGAAGCAGCTAAGTGGGGTGTTTTAGGATGGTTGACCTCCGGCGGTTCCACTCCATTAGTGGAACGTGTTTACTCAAGCTAGCGGTGACATGGTTGACTTTCACATTTCTGAGGTTTTTCAAGCCCTTCACTCTGAAGAGAATTACATTCGAATTCAGGTATGCATCCACGAATGAATATCATTGTGCTTCCTTAATCATGCTTCCTCTGTATAGGTTGGGCCCTATGAGCATTAAAAAAATTACCATTGAATAACCCAAAAAAAAAAAAAAAGAAAAACTATTTTGAATCCATCGACCATCTAACATGGTTTTGATTAAAATGAAAAATCCAACATAAATTTATGATGTTCACTTTTGAATAACCAAAAAAAAAAAAAAATGCAGGATGATTCATTAAGTGGGGTACTGTCTTCTGTGGATATCGCCACCAAGGAGAACTTAGAAAATCTGGTGAAAGTTGGCGAGGGATTGCTGAAAAAACCGGTTTCAAGGGTGAATCTGGAGACTGGTATGTTTGAGCGTCTTAATCAGGGCACAAATGAAGAGGCCCTCATAAGGTAAAAAGGCAACTCCTTGTCTATATATATGTTATTATTATAATTATTAAACTTAATTTATGCGACTAGCGATGATTTTTATTTCTTTAATATTTGTAGGATAGCAGCAATACTCTCCAAGGAGAAGCGGCAGCGAGAGGCGACATCACCACATGGAAATGCTACCGATTCTAAATGATATTATTCAAAGGCTCATAAATTCGTACAGAAGCGTGCTAGCTGTGTCCTAGTTATATAGTTAACTCTTGGCACTTAAAGTGCTAATTATTTTTCTTGTAATTCATCGTTATTGATTTTCTTTGAATAAACACTGCATGCATATGGGATGCCATGCCAGCAGTGGGGAAAATGAAACTCCTTCTTTCATTGTTTGTACTCCGTCTTATTTAAATAATGACAAATTCAATATTAGATGGTATGGTATATAGTGTATACGTGTGATCGACTAGCCCAGATTCATTTTATGAGGACAGTCATGAGAATTTTTTTTTTTTTTGGGTAGAAATCATGAGAAACATTTTTGTGGTTTCTAGGGAACTGTTTACGTGAATTTGCAACAAATGTACTACGGAGTATAAAAGATATTGGTATATTGATAAAAACAAGTCCCATATGTTACCCTTTTCAAGTGGAAGAAGGCTGGAGGAGCGGCCCAAAATAAATTTTTGTTTAGGGCTAAAATTTTAAATGAGGTTTTTTGAATGGAACTATATGCATGAGGCTAAGATTTTAAATAAGGTATTTTGTACAAGGGTTCTTTAATAAGTGGGTTGGAACCTTAAAAGGTTGGGCTTAAAGTGACCTCCTAAATTACTATCCTATAGAACCGACTTGAGAGAAGGAAATTGTTTTAATATTACTTTTCTTACTTCTTCAACCAAAAAAACAAAAGAAAGAAAAGAAAATAAGAGAAGAAAAATATATAAAAACGTTTTACGTACTTAAAATATGGCTAGAATTGGGTTGAAAAGTCCCTTTTTTTTCTTTTTTTTTTAATATTAAAAAGTTAGGGACTCTACCAATGAGAATGTAACTCTCTTCTGTAATTTTTATTTATTTATTTATAAGTTTTGTCCAATGCGGAGAAACATGTGCCAAATTAAAATGTTGAGTAGAATGGTGCTGCTTTAGAAGGGGTAAAAGAAAAAAAACTCAAAAGAGGAACTAGGTGGAAGGGTGTAACGGTAGACTGCTTTGTAAAGCATGTGGCATTAGTGTCATTTGAGAACCTGAGGGCAGAGTATGTGTAATTCTTGGAAAATACAGGAGTGGTTGTGTAATTTAACCTTTATTTTATAAACTCCGTGGATGGATTGGACGGACGGATGCATTATAACGTGTCATAGAGCCATAGATAGATAGCGCTCAAAGGTTTTGGGAAAACCCTCGAAATCAAAGTCTAACCTAACTGGCATCAAAGTAGTGAGAAAAAACCCTAAAATAATCGGTTTTGTCAGGGCGGCGTCCAGCATATCGAAAGAGGAGGAGGAGGATCGGAGGAGTTCTATATCAGAGTGTAATCGTATACGTACGTGATCAATGGCAGATGAAAAAAAAAAGAGGTAATCACCGTATGATCCAATCATGTCAAGTAGTCTCCTCCGTGCTATTCTATGTTGAGAAGCATACGATTTGTTTAAAATACCTTATAAAATATTACGATTGATGAAATTTCCGAATGAAAACCCTAAAATCCATTGGGGAGCCCTTGAATTCACAGGGGAATATATAGAAG
The DNA here is from genome assembly GCA_039720395.1 of Liquidambar formosana. Classification (NCBI taxonomy): domain Eukaryota; kingdom Viridiplantae; phylum Streptophyta; class Magnoliopsida; order Saxifragales; family Altingiaceae; genus Liquidambar; species Liquidambar formosana. The sequence continues at coordinate 27,836,378 of CM077833.1, forward strand.
GAGAAAGTCTCTCTAAAATACTACAAATCGAATTAATAAAATTTAATTAATGCCCTATTAGCAATTTAAGAGCCTAATTGTAGTTTACGGGCTTCATAAAACTCTAAAAACAATTAGAAAACTTCTAATTAACCCTCAAGTGGTCCCTAAATCGACGATTAAAGATAGGTAATTATATAATTAAGAAGTAATGGATGAATTGCAGGTATGGCCGGTGAGCAGTCCAAATGGGTTGACTGTTAGGAATCAAGTTTTCCAGATTACAAAAATAAAAAATGTTACAGATGATGAAACTGTCAGAATTGGTAGCTCGTGTTTTGAAATCATACTTGATATTGACACAACTGCTAATAGCAACATTAAGACTAATCAAGTTAATGAACTCTCCACATATTTTTGTTGTTTATTTTTTTGGCTCTTAGTTCAATCATGACCAATAACTAATTCTTATGCCTCACACGAAACATCACATCGTCCATTGCACATTGCCAATAACTTTTTCCGGCAAATATTAGGCAAAGATATCATTTTTACAGGTGACAACATCTTGGTTAACCTCATTCTATGAACTAGGGTTGGTGATGATTAAAAAAAAAAATGGTTGAACTCATTGTTAAATAATTACTTTTATAACTAACCATTAAACACACACACACGTGTGTGTATATATAAAGAAATTTCTGCAAAAAGGAGAATGGAATTAGAAAATTTATTCAAACGAACAAATTTGTAGACATTCCAAAAGATACAAGTGCATATATCGGCAATTGTCTTATCCCACATGGGATTTATTCAAACAAAAGAGAAAGATTTCAATTCCACCGTAGTACACCACATTCAAGCTAATAAAACACAGCTGAAAGGCTTGGTTAAGCATTTGCCTTTTGAATACACAAAAAATTATATCTAGTGAAAGGAAAAACAAAAAGGAGGAGAGAAAAATGACCCATCAAATTTATTTTAACTTCGCAAAACAAATGTCGACCAAGCCTTTCCAAGATATTTATTGGCTCATAGTTTCACTTAAGTATGCTCCATTGGCCATAGTACTACGGTAGTAGTGAGTTTTTTCTCCTAACTCGAACTAACTGAAATATTTTTACGACTCTAAAATGAGAACTACTTAATCCTAGATTAATATCGTATGGACTTCAACGCATGTACATATGGTGATCTAGCATCGCGTAGGTGCTTCTCTTGGGAGAGTAGGTTTGCGAACCTGCAAGATAAAAAAATATTTGATTATCTCCTTATCAAAAAAAAAAAAAATATATATATATATATTTGATTATCTAAATGTCTAAGAAACAATTAATTACAACCGTCAAGCCCAGGGGAAAATAATTTATACCTTACGAGAGCCTCTGCATTAGTCTCATGACTAGAAGGCTCAAAGATATCAGTTTGCAAATTCATCCTTGAAACTGGTTTCCTTAATAGTGCTTCACCAACTTTTACAAGATCATCCAAATTTTCCTTGGTAGCTATATCGACTGACGACACTATCCCACTTAATGTGTCATCCTGCAATTTTTCACTCATAGATGTTAATATACATGGGTGTTTGCTTGACAAGAAAAACTATTTTCAAAGTGTATTCTTGATAGAAATTGATGAAGGTTAGGATAGAAGTTTGAACGAAAAACTAGAATTTTTTTATTTATACTCCTTTGTTAGAAAACATGAGCACAAATGCAAACCTGAATTCGAAGGTAGCTTCTTTCGGAGTGAAGGGCTTGAAAAAGCACGGAAAGGTGGAAGTCGGCCATATCTGCACTTGCATGAGTAAACGCATCTACCAATGGGGTGGAACCACCTTCGGTTAACCAACCCAAAACACCCCACTTAGGCTGCTGCATCCGCATCGTATTTCTTTTCGCTTTTTGGTGAGCCAGTTCCTAGGGATATGACTAGAAACCGGCCATAGTCCATTGGCTTTATAGGAAAGAAGTCAGGACATCCCCGGTTGATCTGCTTTGTCACTTCACCAATAGCAATTAAAGCCTGATATGATAAAATTTCATTAAGTGAATTTGAACAAATCAAAAGAGAAAAAGAAAAGGAACGAACTGAGATATTTAAGATAGTAAGATAAACCATACTATATACTATATGTAAATACCGGATTATTTGCAGCAACGCCTCCATCAATAAGGTTGAATTGTCTTACTTTCCCTGTTGGGTCTTTGGTTTCGAAATAACAAGCAGGAAGATAAGTTGGTGCTGCTGAAGTTCCAATGCATATATCTGAGAGTAAGGCATCTAAGCTTGGGTTTTTCTTAACCTTAAACCATGAAAAGAAAATATTATATGGAAGATATTAGAGCTCAGTTCTACCGATTACAATCACATAAATTTTCGAAGTTTGACAAAAAGGGGAGGAAAGTAAATTTTATAGAGATGAACCTCATAGCTAGAAAAGATTGTTGGCTGGAGATGCCTGATGTCAAAAGTTGGAATTACAACATTGGTCAATGTTTGGTGTAATCTCGTATTCTTTAATTTTTCTTTCATCAAGGCTGTGGAGATACTTCCCATCATATTTGGGTCCTCTTAGGGCTCTTATTATCTTGGCAGCCATAAGCAAATCGATAACTGTCATTTGAAAAATTAAGATAATATTAATAACATACTAACGAATTGTGAGGGAGGCCGGGTTAGGTAGAAGGTAGGAGTATGATAGATTAGGGATTCAAACTTTTCTCACTGTACCCAAAAATATGTAGCACCTTGTTAATATTTGTAAAGCGAAGTAGCGTAATGTGAATGACATCTTGCTCATGACATTAATTCATCATCAAAATGATTTTTACCTGCTTTGAGGGAAGATTTTGGGGCAGTTCTCAAGATAGAAGGCATTGATATCTTTGGCAGCAAACATGGGGCGGTTGTTTTCATTTGGGGCAGTTAACATGGCAGTTACAAGACCACCCGTGCTTGTCCCGGCAATCACATCAAAATAGTCGGCGATTCTTGCAACCTCACCATCCAGCTTCTACATCATAGCCAAACCATTTAGAGTTAGTACGTTAAATATAATTTGCAGTACTGCCCTTGAAATGACAAATTTAGGTAATTTGTCGCTAAGCAGGCCAAGACAAAGTTGTGACAAAACTTATATTAGCGCCGCAATTTGTTGATATTGTACCTGAAGCTCAGCCTCTAGGAAGCTAAGGATAGTTCCAGGGATAAGCCCCCTTACTCCACCTCCGTCAATGCTAAGAACAGTGATGAAGTTTCCATAAGTTGGGGGTTGTCGGGGTGATATTGCTCCTTCCATGATGAGGAGTTGATGTGAATGTGTGTGTGTGTGTGTGTGTGTGAGAGAGAGAGAGAGAGAGGGATACAGACAGAGATTTTGAAGTCTTGGAAGCTTTAGAGACTAATGAGGTCCTGCGAGTCTGTGACCTTGAGTTCTTGAAGTAGGGTATTTGTAATCTCCGTATTGTTTTATTATTTCTTTATTTGGAAAGTATAGACTCTTTATTCTTCTTGACTCGACTGTTTTCCTAGTATCAACAATATGTTAGTATATACGTACTTCAAATGGACACTACTTGCCTCCACCCTAGGGTGGAGGAGTTTCTCCCCACCTCTATTTATTTTTTACTACATGTTATAAATATTTTAGAAAAATATGAATTCAAAAACACAAACAAACGAATAAGCTAATATGGATACAAGAACACATATTCATGTTAACACAAACATGTAACTTTCAAATATGAATTTGTGAAAATGTGTTCACAATTATATAAACACGTGAATGTATGCATACAATCAATTCTCCTTCTTTATTTGGACAAGTGGCGAAATAGGAGTGGTAGGGGGGAAAGAGATCCTCCACCCTTGGGTGGAGGTAAGTATTTTCCGAAGATGTGTATGAATTAGATGGAGATTGTTTCAGTTGGACCGTATAATACCGCGTATTTGATTGTCAAATGGCTAGGAAAAAATTATTGAGTTTGCATTAATTCCAACAATGGCCTCTTTTCTATTTTAGGAAAATATATATTCCCATGTATATATGCAGCCTATATATACGTGAGAATTGTAGGTGAGAGACTCCGAAAGAACTGTAGGTTTGAATAATTAGGTAGTGAAGCAATAAAGGCCAATATATATGGAACTATTTAGCCCATAACTGATGGAGACTGTGAATGGGCTACTTTATCCTCCCTTTTCTTTTATCTTTCTTTATATTTTTATTTGAGGTCTAAATAATTAATTAAATGAAGCAAAATGGCCAATGTGGAACTAATTAGGCCACAGCTGATGGAATCTGTGAATCAGTGAATGAGATCCTTTCTTGTAGTACTACTTTTATTATATTATTTATTAATTTAGTTTTATAATTAATGAGAGGTTAAAAACCATCTTGTGATGGCATGGGGATAAGGGGTGCGGGTATGTTAGGCTACTAGGCAAAAGGATACTCCTACCTGTTCAATAAAAGTGAAAAAAAAAAGAAAAAAAAATGTAAAAAAGAGAGGGACTTGAAGGCCTAGCTTAGGTGATCCTTATCAATCAAATAACCTCTTCAGTCTTCTCCCAATTTTTTTTTTCACCCTTTTTTCTTTGTTTTTGTTTTTAAAGCTTCACGTGGTATAGTGATGCTTGATCTAAGAATTCATAGAAAATCTAATGAATGTTTCTCTCTGACTTTTGTTCACAAATGGCAGCGCCTTCAATAACAAGGAATTAATTGTGAGGATGCTGATCGAAAAAGGGAAAAAGAAAAGGGGAATGGTGAGGGCATTAAAAGGTCAATTTGGGCAACGTCCACTTGTGAACGCAGCTCTGTGATATGTGTGTTTAGTAAGAAATGAGAATTCAACAAATCTGCAACATTCGATTATGCCTGCAAATAACTTCAATGTAATGGAAAAAAAAAAGGCCAAATTTTTATATGGTACAGAGGAAATGTGCATAAAATTATTACTTCATGTTTACAATCCACCCCACCGGCCCCTAATTATATGAAGCTTTGTGTGTTTAATTTTGTTAGATCAATTATTAACCCATTGGTTTTTTGCAAGAGCGGGCTAACCATTAATTTTTTTTGCAAACTGATTAACTGTTAAGAAAATATGAAACATCACTTCAATCACACGTAAACATTGTATTAAAAATGGAAAAAGGAAAAGAACAAGTAAGCAAGATTAAATATATGATTAATCTAATCAGATGATAAGGATTAACACAGAAGTGCTTTTATTATGGACCAGGACCGAATGTCTCTCCCATCGTCTTCTTACACCAGAGGCCGCGTGAAGAATTCAATTTAGATATTACCAAATGAATCTCACATCATCTTCTTACACCAGAGGCCGCCTGGAGAATTCAATTTAGTTATTACCACATGAAACATCTCCTTAATTTCTACATGAAATATTGTAATAGAAGTCAACAATATGACCGAGCGATTTCAATCGCTGATTTTTAATATACTTATTTATATTGTGTCCATGAAATAAATACATATATATCGAATAGTTAGGATCAAAACATTAGGCTAGAAGGCTCGTGGTAAAGTTACGGATTATGATAGGTGATTGGTCATAACTATAAACAAATACTGCATGGAATGCCTAGTGTGGGCAATGTGACTCATTCTTTCATAATTTAACTAGATTTTGCATGCAAGTTATCATGTTATATACATCTGGTTAGTTCAGTTTTATGTCATCAACATGAAACATTTTTGTGGTCTCCAGAAAAAGGTTTATTTACAAGAGTATATAAATATAGTGCACTATAGAAATTAAAAACTGAGTCTTAATTAGTTGCACGTTAGTAGCCTGAGGAAGCATAAGGAAAGTATTCTTACTTTTTTTTCTTTTTTTTTTTTTTTTTCCATAGAAAATGGTTTTTATGCCAAAACATAGCTAGAATTGTGTTGAAAAACTACTATTATTTTTTCAAGGATTGACTCTCCCAAGGATATATAATTGTAACTCTCTGCTATAGAAGGAATCCTAGAAGTTTTTATTCAAAAATATACATGGGATAAGGGCAATCATGTAGTCAGGGAAATCTCAGTTAGAGAGTTTTTTTTTTTTTTTTGGTCAATAAATGAAAATTTTATCAAGTTAGGCAAGTCTCAAGAACTCAAGATCGACTTTGATACCAATTAACATAGGGAGAAGCATGCATGTTGAGATAAAAGATTGAAAGCGAAGCCTTCAACTCAAAAGAAATGAGTTTTCTAATAACATGCATTGTCCCAGAATTCACAAATAAGTCTTGTAATAACAATGCCTGAAAGTTTAACCTCAAGTGGTCCCTAAAGAGAGAAAGTTAGGAGGCAAATTTGGCATGAAGTTTAGGTATGGTGAGCGGTCTAAGTAAGTTGACTGTTAGGAATTAAGGTGTTCCAAAATACCAAAAAGGCAAAAAAAAAAAAAAAATTCTTACTTTTCCAAAGATTGGAACTGTTTAATTGGTAGCTCTGGTTTTTGAATCAAATTTGATAGTGACACAGCTGCTTATGAGAACAAAAACATGAAATATGCTTTCTGCTCATTATCTTTATTGATTATTTGTTGGCTCTTTGTTCGTGACAAAAAATGCTTTTGTTAGACGCGAAACATCATGCTGTTCATTGCACATTCGATATAACTTTTTTGGCAAATATTAGTTAGGTTAATACAACTTTTTAAAAGTTGAGTCTGTAATGTGATCATCTGGTGTGATGACATATATATAGCATCAATATTGCTCTTTTGGAGGTAAGTAACCTTGAAAGATGACAGCATCTCAATTAACCTCATTTGATCATTCATAGCCAACCATGAAATATGTATAATAATCTTGCTTGTCATTGTTTGGCAAATATTAGGCAAAGCTGCAAATTAAATAAAAGATATGGCCACCAGTAATATAACTCAAGGAAGTGATCGAGGGGACAAGTCAATTGTAGAAATTTGACATGCACCAGTTGGCAATTGTACCCAACCCCCACTGAAAACTGTTAAATTGTACCCAACCCCCACTGAAAACTATCACTACTTTCATACTCGTTTTATTTAATTTCCCTTGTTGAGGGATATATAGTGCACGTTGCTTTTGAAAAACATAATTAATGCAGATTATCTGTTAAATTTATTGGAATTTCCACATCACATGAGGACTGTAGGGAGGCCATAAATTTGGTTGCAGCCCAATTTTAAAATTGGACAACTCGTACTGGTTAATTTAATTTTATGGTCATTATAGTACTTTAATTTTTTATATATATTTTTTTTTGGACTGGGATGGTGATATTACTTGGCTATTGACCAGTGCAGAGGAACCTTCTGACCCACGGCCATGAGTTGAATGGTTGTGTTGTATTACTCCGTTCATGCTTTAAATTTGCTTGTGTACGTGGAACTTTCTTAATTGGCATCAAATTTTTTGGAGGGTAAAAATTGTAAACCTTTAGATAAAGCATTCCTTGGATATGATATTCCAGGGGTGCAAAATGGTTTGGGTAGACCTGAGGACCGGACTGTTCCGTGCAATTCGGTTCGGTCCGGTCCGGGGCCAAATCAAATTCGGTCTAGGTTCCGGTCCAAAATCTTAAGTCCCGAATTACTTCGGTCCGGGCCACGGTTTAGGGTGTTTAGTCCCGAACTTGGACCGAATTCCCGAATTCCAAAAAATATATATATGATTAGATATATAATTATATGTTAATATTAATGTATTATACTCAATAAATAAGTATTATTCAATGAATAATAATTCTTATTCAATAAATTTCTTACCTTTTACCAAAAACAAAACTAAAACAAAAAAGAAAAAAAAAAACCAAAAACAAAAACAAAAACAAAAAAACAAAGCAAAAAAAAAAAAAAAAAACAAACAAACCAAGAACCGGACCGGCCCGGACCGAATTTTTCGGTCCGGTCCCGGTCCCGGTCCAAGCCTAAATCAGTCCGGTTCCGGGACAAATTTTGAAGTCCCAAATTAGTTCTGTCCGGTCCAGAAACACCTCTGGCCTGGACCGGCCCGGACCGATTTGCACCCCTAGGATATTCCATGTGATACTTGCTTTTATCGAATCAGGATAATTAAAAATTTAATTTGTTTGTTACTGCAGATTCACAAACCAGCTTCATATACTTAGACACGTTTGAGTTTTTTTATTTTTATTTTTTGGTGCAGAAACAGAGACAGAATATGAATATTTATTGAGAAAATTACATCCCAAATAAATTTATTCAAACAAATGAATTTGTAGGTTACATTCGAAAAAAATAAAAAATGCATACATATCGACAATTATGTTACCCTGCATGGGATTTATTCAAGAAGAATTGCCCCTAAGTGTGAATACTTTACACGCTACCTCAAACTAATAACCAATTTTCCTTTTTACAACATTAAAAAAATGTTGCTTATTAACAAATTTGGACTAATAACCAATTCTCCTTTTGGACTTTGCAGCACGTCCATGTGGTGATCGAGCATCACGAAGCTGCTTTTCTTGGGAGAGTAGTTTTGCGAACCTGCAAGATCAAAAAAATTTGATTACTGATATGACTAAGCAAGCATTAGATCTTTAAGGGGAAGAAAAATCATTGTATACCTTATAAGGGCCTCTGCATTAGTCTCATGATTAGAAGGCTCGAAGTTACCAGTCTGCAAAGTCATCCTCGAAACTGGTTTCTTTAACAATCCTTCACCAACTTTTACAAGATCTTCTAAATTTTCCTTTGTGGCTATATCGACCGAAGATACCATTTCACTCAGTGTGTTATCCTGCATTTTTTCCCCGCACTCAATAAGTGTCAATACGAATGTTTGGTTGACAAAAAAATATATAAGAAAAATGATTTAATTTTTTTTTTCCTCAATAAAAGAATGGAAGAAACTAAATTGAACAAAATCCTGAAATTTTTATTTTAAACTCTTTAATGAAAACATGAGCATGAATGCATACCTGAATTCGGAGGTAGCTTTTTTCAGAGTGAAGGGCTTGAAAAACCACGGAAAGATGGAAGTCGACCATATCTGCACTTGCATGAGTAAACGCATCTATCAAAGGGGTGGAACCACCAGTGGTTAACCAGCCCAAAACACCCCACTTAGCTGCTTCATCCGCATCGTGTTTCTTTTCAGTTTTGGGTGACCCAGTTCCTAATGATATGACTAGAAACCGGCCATAGTCCATCGGCTTTATAGGAAAAAAATCAGTACTTCCCTGGTTGATCTCCTTTGTCACTTCGCCAATAGCAATCAAAGCCTGATATTGCAAAAATAATTAATTGAAATTGCAAAAATAAAAAGGGATGTAAAAATGAAAATGAAAAGGAAAAGGAAAGAACTGGGAAATCTAAGGTGAAACATCATATGTGATAAATACCGGATTGTTTGCAGCGACCCCACCATCAATAAGGTTGAATTCTCTCACTTTCCCTGTGGGGTCTTTGGTTTCGAAATAATGGGCAGGGAGATATGTTGGTGCGGCTGAGGTTCCGATGCATATATCTGAGAGTAGGGCATCTAGGCTCGGGTTGTTCTTAACCTAAACCATGAAAAGCAATTGGTAACTGAATGGCGTCTGCAATGATTTTATTAAAAAAAATAAAAATAGGGAAAAGGTCAGAAAGGAAATTTTAAAGGGATGAAAAAATATATATAAACCTCATAGCTGGAAAAGATGTTTGGCTGGAGTTGCTTGATGTCGAAAGTTGGAATTACAACATTGGTCAACGTCTGGTGCAATCGCGTGTTCGCTAGTTTTTCTCTAACTATGTTGTGGAGATACTTCCCATCATATTTGGGTCCTGCTAAGGCTCTTGCTATCTTTGTAGCATAAGCAAATTGATAACTGCTGTTTGAAAAATTAAGATCATGTTAATAACATGCTAACAAAATATATAGCACCTTGTTAATAAAATACAATAGCGAAACATCTGGATCATGGCATTCATTATTATGATTTTGACCTGCTTTGAGGGAAGATTTTGGGGCAGTTCTCAAGATAGAAGGCATTGATATCTTTGGCAGCAAACAAGGGGCGGTTGTTTTCATTTGGGGTAGTTAGCATGGCAGTCACAAGACCACCCGTGCTTGTCCCTGCAATCACATCAAAATAGTCTGCAATTCTTGCATCCTCACCATCCAGATTCTACACGACGGAAAAAGCAGTTAGAATTAGGATGTGAAAGATAATTAGCACTGTCTGAAAAATGATATGGTAATGTCATTAATCATTCTGCTTTATGTGCATGGTGTGCAAATGTGACTTGAAAAGAAGGGTACACAACTTGGACACTATATATGCGCTATGAAAAGGTTTGGAGACGACATATTTTGGCACTAAACACAAACACACACACACACACACACACACACACACACACATATATATCTTTGTATCTCGCACCTGGAGTTGAGCCTCTAGGAAGCTAAGGATAGTTCCTGGGATAAGGCCTCTTATTCCACCTCCATCAATGCTGAGAACAGTGATTAAGTTTCCATAAGTTGGAGGCTGTAGGGGTGATATTGGTCCTTCCATGAGGGATTGTGGTGAAATTATAAATATATATATATATATATGAGCGAGAGAGAGAGAGAGAGAGAGAGAGAGAGAGAGAGAGAGAGATTTGATGCTCTAAAAGCCTTAGAGAGAGATGAAGTTCTGTGAGTCTGATGATGAGTTCTTTCTTTTGATCAGTGCATTGAGTTCCTTCTGATAAAGTCGGGTATTTATAGACTCTTTAATCTTCTCATTCTCTGAGTATCATGCAACAGTAGTTACGTTCTTCAAATTTGACCCAACTTGTTTGACGTGGTTTAAGTAATTAAAATGTGCATATATATATATATATATATATATAAGGGGACAATGGAAGAGTTCAAACTCTGACAATAGCCTTAGGCAGAAAAATGGCACCCATATATGCATGCACACCACCATATGACTCTCTGAGTTCCTATACTCCAAGGTGTATTTGGGGGGTGGTTTTTATTGTTTTTCATTAGTGGGGGATGCTGATATGTAATATGGTTATAATGGTGGGGGATGCTTTTAATTACTATTGTTTTATCAGGTTTAATCTTATTTTAATTTAATAAAATATCTCATTGTGCTATTAAAAAAAGCAAGTGAGAATTGTAGTTGAGAGACTGAAAGAATTGTAGGTAAGAATAATTAGGTATGTGAAGCAATAAAGGCCACTATGGAACTCTGATGGAGTCTGAATAAGGTTATCTCTTATATCAAATGGCTAAAATTTTTATTACTATTAGCATCAGGTGGTATTGGCAGGTGCACACAATGAAAGGAGCAATGCCAAGATGCCGCATTCAAGAGTTCATAGAAAATATATATTTGTTCAACGCGTTAATTTTTGTTCGCAAATGGCAGCGCTTCAATAACAAGGAATGGAATATGGGCAATGGTCAATCTGGGCAATGATAACTTGTGAGTGCAACTCTGCATTACTTGTGTTAATAAGAAATGAGAATTCAACAAAACTGTATCATTCCATTATGCCTGCAGAAAATTAACATCAATGCAATGAAGCCAGTTGCCAAGTTTCAACTTGGTACATTGAGGAAATAAGCATAAAATCAATTCGTGAAGTCTTAAAAGTTTTATTCCAAATTATATAAAGCTTTGCATGTTTAAACATTGGAATTACTGATTCACTGGATCTTCAACAGTTTGCAAAGAACTTAATGGTTATGCGCTCTTGTTTCCCTACTAGTCTATTTTAAATTGTTGAAATTTCTATATAACGCCATTCAAGGGTGCATGGTTTTTATTTTCATATGTCTAAATTACTCTATAATATTCTTTGTTGCTTTCCTTTGTTTCGCTTTTACCCTATGATTTAAAGATGTTGGGACCCCTGTTTGGTGAAATAAAATAAATTAAGATCAAGAAAAGCCAAAGTATGCTCTTAATGTGAAAGGAAAATCAGATTCAAAAAACCTACCCTGTGGTTTTTGACAATATTGCTTACATCCTCATAGGTTCTCAAAACATCTTTGACCTCTTTAGTCCGGTCGTTTGGCTCCAAACTAAGGATGAAGTTATACGTAACCTCCTTCATTTATCATTTGTAAAAATCAGCACTAAAATGTTTTGTTTTGTTGTCCTTCTACATTTTGATGGGCAAAAGCAATTTCTCATTAAATTTAAATGGGGATCAGTACACTATGCATCCCAAACCAACACCACTCCTATTGATCACAGAGAACACCCCTTAGTCCCTAACACACCTTATAAGAGGGCACCTGAGATAACTCAACCTCTAACAAACAATTCCAATACACAAGCAAAACAACAAACACCTAGAATGCAAAAAGAAAAAGAAAAAAACAGAAACTTAATGAGACCAATTAGAATGCACCCCAGCCTCAGCAATACACAAGGGGACTATAAACCCAAACAGACAAATAGACAAACGATTCAACATTCCAACACAAAAATTATCCAAAGCTTGAAAACAACTTGCCTTAAACAGAATCCCTGCTTCCGTTTTGAGATTTGGTAGCTGTTCTCCTTCGACAGAAATAAACACCTAAAAATCCGCGTAATAGAACCAGGCTTGAAACTGACTATATCATTGCCTGCCTCCTTAAGCATTGCCTTCACTGTAGAATTGACCCCAGGACGAGAATCAAGATTAGCAGACACGCACAAAACCAGCTGCTGGGACAAAACTCTTCAGAGCAAAGCAATAAAGGAAGGCCAAGCTCAAAACTATTCTTCATGTTTTGTTCCTTTTTTTTTTTTTTTTTGGATTAGTATCTTCATGTTAATTAATCCACTTACATCTAAGTATCTAACATTCTAACTGTTGCTTATTAAGAAGAAAAAACATTCTAACCATTATTTTAGCTTTCTATTTGGTCCATGGATTCTAATATGGAAAAAAGGGAAGGAAAAAAAAAAAATGTAGAAAAAATAAAATGAAAGAAAAAATAAAATCATATCAAGGCAAAATTATTTCATTTCTTTTTATTCTTCCAATTTTCCATTGTAACAAAATAAGAAAAAGAACAATTCTTTATATTTTTAATTTTATTCTTAAGAAAATCCATGGGGCATATGGAACCTAAAAAAAAAATCGGCCTGATTTAGAGGGAAACTAATTGTTGTTAGAACTTGGGTTTTTTATTTCAAAAAATAAAGAAAGTATATGGATTTTTTATATTTTTTTATTTTAATAATAAGAAAATCTGAGTAAATTCCAAGTTGATGTAAAATCTCACAATCTATATGACCCAAACAGAACTTAGTCCAAAATAATTACAGAAGTCTTGTATGGTTGACTCCAAGGGGGTTAGCAAAAATTGAATTTCAAACTTCCACTTCCTAAAATGTGATCCTTTCCCTTTAGAGTCTATTTATTTGCGGAGTATTTACTTTTGCTTAGTGATAAAACCTGAATTCAATATATCATGATACTATATTGAGGTTGAAAGGTGGATTTGTATTGGGAATTTTTCCTTTTTCCTTTTTTGTTTTTGCTTTTTCCTTATTGATGTGGGTTTGCCTTTTGGGCGGTGTTATATATGAAGCACTATTCGTACAACACTCAATTTAAATCAACAAAAAAAAGATTTATTAAATAAAATTAAGAGAGTACACATAATGTCACATAAAATGCTGTATCATAATGTTATACATAAAGTCCTATACAAAGTATTTTCCTTTCAATTTAGTGGGGGCTGATGCTTTTGGGTGAGAGTTTATATGTTGTTAATATGTAATGTATTTCCTTTCTGTTGTACTCGTATAATAATAAAATTTCATTTCCCTGATTTTTTTTATTATAAAAATTTAATAAAAAAAAAAACATACGAGTACGTTTATGATTGAAACAAACACATTAAATTTGTACGTAATTTACATTCCAAAAAAATAAATAAAAAATGCGTACATTGACAAATATGTCATCCCACGTGGGATTTATTCCGACAGAATAAGACATAAAAGTTGACAGTTGACACTTTACATCCCTCGTCGAACTAAATGGATTTTTTTTTCCTTTCTTTTTACAACATTAAAAAAAACGAAGTCAATAATCGTAGATTCACATATCATTTGGACTTGGCGGCACGTCCGTGTGGTGATCGAGCATCGCGAAGCCGCTTCTCCTGGGAAAGTAGTTTTGCAAACCTGAAAGAGATCAAAATTATTATTTTTCTTTATTACTGATCGATCCATAACATTAATTACGACCAAGGACAAAAACCAATCCATACCTTATGAGGTCCTCTTCATTAGTCTCATGATTTGAAGGCTCAAAGACACCAGTTTGCAGATTGACCCTCGAAACTGGTTTCTTTAACAATATTTTGCCAATTTTTACTATGTTGGAAATATACCACATCCTACATCGATTAAATATCAAGTTAAACATGTCTTCATAATACCTGTTTGGGCCCTCCACTTATAAGTTTAGGCTTTTAAGTTGAAAACTTAACATGGTATCAGAGCATGTCGTTTTTGGACCCGTTTCGCTCGTGAGTCCGTCTGGATCATCCAAATTTTCATTTGTGGCTATATCCACCGAAGACACTATCTTGCTTAACGTATCATCCTGCAATTTTTCACTATAGGTGTAAATTGGATGTTTGGTTGATGAGAAAATATACAAGAAAAAAGAATTTTTTTTAAATCCTTTCTTTTGATAGAAACTGATGACGAAGGGTAGAAAGTTAGAACAAAAAGTTGAATTTTTGTATTCCTTTGAGAAAAAAACATGAGCAAGAAGCCATGGATGCGTTTACCTGAATTCGAAGGTAGCTTTTTTTGGAGTGAAGGGTTTGAAAAACCACAGAGAGGTGCAAGTCGACCATATCTGCACTTGCATGGGTAAACGTGCACATCTACTAATGGGGTGGAACCACCGCTGGTTAACAGGGATGGCAATTTGGACCCGCCCCATAGGAGCCCCGCCCCGCCCCGCCCTCATAGGGGCGGGTTTTTTTGAAAATTTTCGGTTCTCGGTTCGGGTATGGGTTAGATTTTGAATTTTTCATCGGGTTCGGTTCAGGGATGGTATTTACTAGTCCCGACCTGCAGAACCGAACCGAACCAAAGACCTGCCCCGCCCCGCATGTCCTTTTACAGTTTTACCCTTATATATATATAACCTTAACTCTTTACAAAAAAACCCTAGCCGCCTCTCCCTTATTCATTCAATCACTCTCGGTCTCTCCCTCCCTCAGGCGATACTCACACAGCCCTTCACCAGTCATCGGCGTCACCAGTCATCGTCGCCGGAACTGGTCCTCGCCTCACCTCACCTCACGGCCTCCCCACCTCAGAGCGGCAATACCTCATCTTTATGGAGTCATGGTCTCATGGACCTCGCCGCATCTCCTTCCCTCACGCGACACACTCACACAGCACACTTCACCAATTCGCCGTCGCCGACACTGGTCATCGTCCGCCATCCGTCGTCGTCGACACTAGTCCCCGCCTCACCTCACGGCCTGCCCACCTTAGCACGGCAGTACCTCACCCTTACAGAGTCACGATCTCACGGACTCGCCGCATCAACACACTTTTTCTCGCCGTTTCTCGCCGTGGTTGGTTGCTTCTCTCGCCAGATCTACACCAGATCTACCGGATCTACCGGATCTATACCAAATCTGCCTTGGTTGAGTTGGTTCCTCACCGGATCTGGAGCTTGTAATATTTGAAAGGTATGGTTGATCAGTTGTTGCCTTGCCGGAGCTTGTGTTTTTACCATTTTTTTTTTTTTTAATTTTTCCTATATTTATCTGATATTCTTATATTTGTAAGGCTGAAAAAAAAAAATTTTTTTGCTTGAGCAGGGCGGGGCGGGGCGGGAATGGTTTTCCTAGGAAGCCATAGGATCGGGGATGGTGCCTAGTTTCTGTGCCCCATCGGGTTTAGGGGCAAGTTTGGTACTATGGTTTCAATGTTAGGGTCAGGATGGTATATGGTCGACCCGCCCCATTGCCATTCCTACTGGTTAACCAACCCAAAATACCCCACTTAGCTGCTTCATCCGCATCGTATTTCTTTTCGCTTTTTGGTGAGTCAGTGCCCAAGGACATGACTAGAAACCGGCCATAGTCCATTGGCTTTATTGGAAAGAAGTCAGCACTTCCCCGATTGATTTCCTTTGTCACTTCGCCGATTGCAACTAAAGTCTGATACGATAAAAATGAATTCAGTGAAATTGAATAAAATAAAAAAGTACAAAGAAACACGTGCAGATTTCTTGCATTAACACATTGGGGATATTCAAGGTGAAGCTAGGATTTGAGTTTAGGGGAGGCGTATTTTGGTTGGTTGTTAATATTGTATCCTACTTCAAAATAAAAAATAAAAAAATAAATAATTGAAGAAGTTTTACTTTAACAATTTTCTCTTGTGTTGTTATTTTGAGGTGAAAAAAATTGTAAAAACTTATAATCCATTGATAAATTGAAAAAAAATAAAATTTGAGAGAGAAGGAATGAGAGATTGGAGGTGGGGATTGGGGGTTTTATATGGAGGGAAAAAACTAAGAAATGAGAAGGGTGAGAAGGAATCATAAAGGGGGTTAAAAATATTAATGGGGTAGCAAATATAGATTTTTAATATACTTAAGGTATAAACTAGGAAGGGAAAAAAAAAAATTCAGGTGAGGCAGCTGCCTCACCTGACCCCTCTTTGGCTTCGCCCATGGGGATATTGTAGGTAAGACTGAAAGAATTGTAGGTTTGAATAATTAGGTAAAGCAACAAAGGCCAATATGAAGCTAATCAACTAGCTTATAACTCGTCTGTGAACGTACAGTGTTATATATCTTTTATCTATGCCTTATGGAAGGCAATTTTTTTTTAAAAAAAATTTATTTTATTCACATCAAGTAGCCGGTATTGTATGGTGCACAGAATGAAGGGGACATGCCAACATGCTGCATTCAAAAACTCATAGAAGAAATTAATAATTGTTCAAAGCCAGCTGTAATTTTTGTTCGCAAATGGCAACGCCTTGAATAACAAGGAATGGGAAGGTCATCGACAGGTCAATCTGGGCAACTATAACTTGTGAGCACAACTCTTCTAACGCACTGACAGGAAAAAGCAAAAATAAAATAAAATAAAATAAAAGAGAAAAAAACTCTGCACGTTTTAATCAGAAATGAGAATTCAGCAAATCTGTAGCATTCAATTATTCCTGCAAATAACGTCAATGCAATTAATGAAGCAAGTGGCTGAATTTCAATATGGTATATTGAGGAAATGCTCAGCAAAAAAAAAAAGTAATAGCATTTTTTAAAAGTCTTCTTTGCCCAATTATATAAAGCTTTGCATGTTTAATTTGATAAGAATTAATGCTTCATTGGTTCTCTAAGAGCTTGCAAAGGGCTTAATGGTTATTCATAAAGTCCATATGGTTCTTGCTGATGATTAAAATTTTCTTTTAAAAAAAAAAGGTTCATGGTTCTTCTTTCCCCACTAGGCCACTATACATATATGGTTCAATTTTTAAATCCATTCAAGATCGAGTGGTTTTTATTTTCATGTCTAAATTTCTTCATAATAGATGTCTCTTTCCTTCGTTTTACTTTTGCCATGTGTATGTAAGTGTGCATGCGTGTTATATATATTATTTTTTTTTTTTTTTAATTTTATTTTTAATCCCTTTTAATAAGGACAGAGTGCCATGTTTTAAATGGGAAAAGGCTGAGTTAAATAACAATTCACTGCACGAATGGCAGTGGCTTAAACCATTGTAAAGAAACAAAAGCATTGTCTATTCTAATCCTATTTGGTAATATGTGAAATAAATAATAAGTAAATATAAAATAAAAGATTGATGGATCACTAGATGAACAAGTCGCATGCATCTGGTAGCACGCAATGTTGATGGATCCGTGCAGCATTTGAGATAGCACATGATACATATAAAATAGTTTACGTACATGTTTTAAAGATGATCGATAGTTATCTGATATTATAGATTGCTATTTAAAAACCTGAACATATATCAGCAAGCATGATTGTGTAGAACCAAGTCCACCTTTTTATTGGTCAGCAGAACCAAGTCCAGCTTGATCCACCCGAAATGGTTTGCACTGATTATTAGCGAAATGCATATTACCCTGTAGGTATATATCTTTGAGTCCACGTCAGTGATTACACCCATTTTCTATACCAAGGCAGGGATATATATATCACTGCTAAGTTTTATTAATTGAGGTGACGTAAACTCCTTGATGATCGATCAGTTGGAGTTAACTCTCGTGGTCCCAAATCACTGCTTTTATCATGTTTTCATTTTAATTTTTCTTTTTGGTAGATTAGAAAAATTTATCTAGTCTCCTTCCTCCTGATACGTTTGCATTTATATTTTAAGCATCATCAACCCCTTTTTTTTTTTTTTTGTTTGTTTGTTTTTGACTGAAGCATCATTGCATCAATGACTTATCCAAAAAATAAATAAATAATTGCTTCAACGACATGTCAACATAATATGCCATTTACGTTTAAAAACCAGAAAATTTTAAAAAGAAAGAAAGTAGGCATGATTAAAATATATAGGTATATATCTTATCTGATTATATATATGAACTTAATTATATGGACCTCTCAGTATAATTATGATAAAGATGCAACGTACTCTCTTACATCAATTCTCTGGTCGTTTGTTGAGGCCTGGAGAATTGAACGTAGGCATTACAGGAAATACAATACCTTTTTACATGATATGTTAATTGTAGAAGTCAACATGAAGGGGTAATTTCAACTGATGATCTTAATTTTTTTTTCTTTTTTCTTTAAAAAGATCTTATTAGAAAACTCTACCCCGTTTTAATTTGGGTTGTGCATGGGTTAAAAAAAATTATTGACGGGGGGTGCAGGTAAATTAATAATACTAATAATATAGAATTAAAAAAAAAAAAAGAAAAAAGAAAAAAAAAAAAGCATAAGCAACAACAACAATGTTGTTTTCTAAGGCCCGAATGTGGTGTAGTGTTTGAAGAAATGCTGGCCTAGTTGATCTGAAGACAAGCCCAAACAAGCGTGGACTACCAACGTGTAGTAGAATAGAAATTGCACATTTGCTATTTCTAAAGAAATATGGTTTCTGTATATTTATTTATTTTTATGGGCAAAATGAATTTTATTTTATAATTAAAAAAGAAAAAAAAAAAAGAAAAGAAGAAGAAAAAGGATTTCTATACAGCCTAAAGGCCCAGTAAGGCCACAGCAGGCAAACAAAGGCACAACGGAGCCCCCACTCAGAAACATAAAACCAAACACGTAATGTGCAAGCAGTGACAAACTCACGGTAAGTAAATCCTGTTACGTGCCAAAGAAAGTTACAAAGAAATTTGAAAAAGGGCGTAGAAAATTTATTTGGGTGAAGGGAAGCTCTAAGGAAATTGACGTTCATTGTCAGGTTAAAAAGGTTGCATCTGCTGCAACTATGTTCCCTGTCGCAAGTCCGGTGTGGGAAGCGGAAGCCATCGCACTTTCAACCAAAGGACCTATAGCTTTGCTCCATGCTGAAGAAAGACTGTATAGAAAACACCTAATAGGCTAATACGTCAAAGTTTCGGTTTGACTTCTCTACGGTGAAATATGGAAAACAAAAAGCGTTTGAAAGCGCTACTATGAATAGCGCTAAAGCGGACTCATAACAGCGCTTTCAATGCAAAAGAGAGACCAACTAGCGCTGTTATTAACAACGCTATCAAATTGAAATTGCTACTGATAACAGCGCTTTCAATGTAAAATATCTTTTTTAAAAAAAATAGCAGCTCGATAGCGCTATTAATGACTACGCTTTCAGTGTAAAAAAAGAGCTTCGAAAGCTTCAATGTAGAGAAAAAAAAAAAAAAAATGGAAAAGAAAGCGGCTTGGTATTTTTTATTTTAATTTTTTTAAGGGGCTCCTCCTCAAAATTTTATCATACACCCCTACAAGATAATTATAAACCCCAGACTGATATGGATGCAATCTCAGGCAGAAGACACTTAGACATCGACGGTGCAAATTAAAAAAATATGTATTGAACTTTGCCAACTTGATGCACCTGTTGACGCCGACGAGATCGACTTCGCAATGATGCCTGCGATAACCCCAAACCTCTCTCCTCCTCACGCCGACGACGACGCATCAATGATGATGATTGAAGGTTAATTTTGGGGCCATCTCTCTCTAACAGGTTCCTCTCTAATTTTGTGTCGTCCAATTTGATTTTCCTCTTTATTAATTAACATGAGGTCCATATACAGTTTGATTTTCCTCTCTTAACAGTACCATGATTTAATTTTCGCCGCCCCCGCCGTCGTCATTGTTGGAAAATATCGTCGGCATGAGGGAGAGAAAAAGGCTGAACATTAAATAACACATTTAAGACATTAACAGAGCCGGCCTTGAATAGAAAATACCAAAGCAGCTGCTTAGGGCCCCCATTTGTGCTGAAAAAAAGGGGCCTCCAATCCATTCATGCCCTTATAATAAACCCAAGAGGAAGAAAGTAACATCTATTAATGGGCCCCAAAACCAAGTTAAAGGGCTTAAATCCAACCCAAATAATAAGCAAATCCAAATTAAAAATCAAAACCCAAAGAAGGAAACCCAAACCAAAAATAAAAAAAAAGTAACTTATACTCCATCAAATCTGAGATCAGATCTATGTAAACCTAATAAGACCCTTTTTTTTCTCTTTCCCTCTCATCTTATTCTTTCTGCCATCAAGAACACACCCTACCGCCCTCTCACGCCTCTATCTTTCACTCCTCTCTCTAACTCTCTAGGTATTAAATTTGTCTTATGTGTACTTAGATATTTTGTTTTTGGCCAAATACGTATAGCCGTATAGGGGGCCTCATTTTAGGGGGTTTGCTTAGGGCCTACGAAAGCTCAGAACCGGCCCTAAAGACATAGGGAGGGAGTGAGTGACGTGATACTGGTAGTGAAAGTCTCATCACTCACATCTAGAAATGAAATGTTTGTTGGTGAATCAATGTCGCGTTGGTTAAGCGTCACTGTCTGGGTGGCGGCTTCATCTTCAATTCATTATGCCTTTTCGCTTTATTTTGATAAAATCTTTTCAATATATCTAATATATACATATCTATCTATATCTATACTACCTATAAAAAGATGAATGTGAGAAAAATTTTGATTGACTAATCTACCCTTATTTTAATTTTTAAATACACAACTATCCACCCTTCTGCATATATAGGAAATATAGTAATATGGAAACTATAATTTTAAAACACATACCTTAATGTATAAAACACAAATAAGAATTCAAAGGAAACTAGAAACTATAATTCCTTTTAAATATACAACTACCCACCCTTCTGCATATATAGGAAATATAGCAATCTGGAAACTATAATTTTAAAACACATACCTTAATATAGGTTGCTTTTAACAGTTCCCATGCATCATTATTCCATATTAATTAATATCTTTTCATTTCTATTTCCATACTTTACCCCATTTTAACCCATGTGAACGCCCCAATTCTCGATCGGTTGCTTCATCTATTTTATTTCAATAATTCTATTAACGCGGCTGGTGGTGATGTTTTTTTTAGACGTTTTAATGGAAGTTCATACATATGCATGTGCTTTAAAAATAGAGGTAAGAATTTGTCGCTTGCTTCTAATAGTTTTTTTTTTTTTTTTTTTTTTGAGTGAATCTCCCCAATAGGATTCATGTAGGAGGGAATAAAGTTTTATTGAATTGAGGTCAGTTGAGTTTTCAATATCCCCATTGTGATTTAGAGAAAATTTGAACGATAAGGTAAGTGATTTTTTTCTTCTTTTTTGAGTGTCTAAGTGATTTTCTGTTGATTTATTTATGTAATTATGAATGCACCATGAACTTAAGTGCACTATCTCTTTTTTATACAAAAAAAAAAAAAAAAAAAAAAGTTTCAATTTCTTTGAGAGTTTTGAGTCTTGACTCTTTGTTGTAAGTTATATTATTAATTCTAGCTACACCACATACTAATTGAAATGATCGATATATAGGAAAAAAAAATTATCAATATAAAGTCAAAGATTACATAACATTCACCCAACCACGCACATAAATATATTTGAACTAAGAAACACATAAGTGTTCTATATATAATTAGAAATCTGAATAACTATAAAAATTTAAATATGATAGAACAAAAGTTATTAGAACAAGGTAACTTATTTTACACGAGTTAAGCATCCTATTGATTTAGAGACCTAATAATAATATACAACCAATCAACCATAAGTCTCCCTTCTCCCTTCTACCTATATGCTTCTCCTCTTTTCTCTATGCTTCTCCTCTTTTCTCCTTTTATTATACATTTAGTCTTAATTTACATTCTCCGCATACTATCCAGTGGATCTCACAAATAATCAACGACGGTGATTCTTGGCATTCTCCCCCTGCCCCTCCCCTCTTTTTTGTAGGCGGCATTCAAAACTATGAGCAAGTTTTGAGAACTACCCTTATTTTTTGTAGCTGTCTTTTATAGTATTTATTATTTATTATATAGGGGTTTTTCTTTTCTGTTTCTTGACTTTGTATTGGATGGGCTTAGGCATAGATAGTTAGCATTCAGAATTTTAGAATTAAATACCAGCGTAGTTTAGTTTTATAATGCTTATTGAGTAACTGTCAACCGGTACATCAACTTGACATTAATTCTTTTCTCTTCTCTCTTATAAATTGAGTATTTAATATTTCTCTTTTTCTCTCTTTACAAACTCAAAAACTAGTCATAAAAAGGTACCAATTTTTTTTCTTTTCTAGATTCTTCGTTTTGATATGCTCAATATGTATGTAATATAATCTTGGAGATAAAAACTCCCTTCGTAAGATATTAATTTGCTTTATTTTTTGTACGTTACAATTTTTATATTTTATATAATATTTTAGGTATTTTTTTTAGTGATTTGTTGAACAAAATATGTTTGTAAGAAATTGTCATTGTCATGGCTATAAGTTATTGTTCCCTATAAATTTCACTATTTTTTTTTTTATATATCATTTATAGGATCAATTATAGTCAATAATTTTGTTTCTTAAAATCTGTTATAGCATACCAGTTGTATAGTGATTTTTTATCTTCCAGATCAATGAATTGTAAGTGCATCTTGATTTTTATCATTCTCTTAATTCAGTGATCATGGCCGTGCTTAAAATTGGATGACCAAAGGTGCACACAAATTTTAATTTGGCGGCCGGTTTTTTATTTATTTATTATTTTCTCCATATTCTTAGAAAACTTCATTGTCTTAACAAAGGTTCTTCAAGTCTTTGTGTTATATCTTATAATATATATAGGCACACGTAACGTTATGCAAGTTTATGAATCTCCTTATAGTTGTATAGCCGTCTTTCAAACCTCTTTTTTTTTTTGCTTAAGTTCATTTGGATGTTAGTTTCAATATTGCATCTCGATCTTATTGGAATGAGAAATAAGCAAAATTAAAATAAATATTATTCTATCCAAACAGGAAAAGAAAAAAAATTTGTTACGTAAGTAAAAAAAATTACAAGTTACAAATTTGAGTTATAGTGGGAGAAGGATAAAAGGCAATGTGTGGAAACTAAAATTTGAAGAATTCTATTTAGAAGAAAAAATTGTTACATGATTGTAAAAAATTTGATAGTTATATAAATTAGAGTTGTATTGGGAGATGAACAATGAGTGAGTATAGAAATTTAAATTTGATTTAAAAATTATTTTTTACAACGCAAATATTATCAGTGTGCAACGCACGTGTGCATCAAATAGTGTATATATATATATATATATAAACAATGTTCACCATAGCTACTTGGCGGCTTTTTATGCTGCCACATGACTTTTTTTATATGAAGTTGTGTTCTAATTTAGATAGTTGCAATTTTTCATTATTAAAGATTGTGTTCTCACTTCCAAAAGTAATAACTAACTCACACCTCCAACTTATCCTCTCTCTCCTAAGCATTAATCCAAATTTTCTGACTCCAATGAGTTGCTTGGAGCAATCAGAGACTCAAACTGAACGATTTTTATAGCTTGCTTTTTTTTTTTTTTTTTAAATCAAAAATGGTTTGAATAACTATTTCTTATATTAGCCTATATGCGTCCTTTCACTTGAACCGACACGACTCCAAAACAAACAGCCACTTTTTCATATTTTACCATCTACTCCGATATAGAATCCTTCAACTGTGATTGAAAACACAATGACTATTAACAGGTTTACAGTGGTTGCCCTCCATCTTCCCATGAAAGATATTATCTCTATAGGTAAATTATTTATGCGTGATTCTTTTTTTTTTTTTTTTTTTTGCCTTTCATATTTTTTTTTCTTTAATATCTCATCATCACGTCTTCTCTTTTTTTTCCAACCTTTTTTTTATATTTCTTTCTCACTCTTTACACAAAAATACAATCGATGTTGCTTTGCTTGTACCGTAGGGCTGGACATTGTTTTGTTTGGTAAAATATCGAATGACGAACTTATGTACTTCCTTACTTTGGTTTATGCTTTTTTCTTTTTGTTCTAAGTTACTCTACTGTAATTTTCTAATGCCTTTTATGTATTTGTTAATTTGCTTCAACCTATGCAGACACCTCTCCAAAAAAGTAGAGGTTTAAGTCGTTTTTCTGATTTGAAGGGCTATAGATTGATTGCTACATTTAATATTCTTTTTAGTATTGGTTAAGTATTTTTTTTCTCCTGTAAGTCACGCCACGTTTTCGACTGTCGACCAGACTGAAGAACTATTGGTTCCATTGGATTATTTTTGTTGACGAAATTTCCCTTACTTGATCATTTTTGGCAGTGCTCATTAAAAAAAATTTATCTACCCTATAATTTTGTATTCCACTTGATGTATTATATTCTTACCATAATTGCTTCTTTCAGATTTTTACTAATTTTTAAATCCATTTGTAGTATTAAATGCATTTGAAAGAGATTTTTAATTTTTCTTCTTAAAATATATATATATCTAAAATTTTAATTTTTTTAATAATTTTTTTTATTTATAATTTATCCCGTACATCGCACGGATTCACTCCTAGTTATAGTAAAATACTGAGCGCTTTCCGACTCAACTGCCCTCGTAAAGAACAACGGTCGTTTGGCCTTTTACCCCAATGTGACAAATTCTTATTTATTTATTTATTTATTTCGGTTGTGGCAACTTTCTATTATTTTATTGTTATATATACGCGGTCTTGGTAAGACGTTAATATTAAATAAATAAATAAATTGTTTAGTTTGGGAATTATATATGCTTATTGTTTTCATGACAAGATGGCTTCAAACTTTACTATCAGTAACCTGGAGGGTAAGCCAGGGGAAGAAATTAAATGCCAATGTGCTGGAGTTAGACAGCATGGTTTTCTGCCTACTTACTATAAATGAGTTTTCCGGTTGTAACGATTTCTTGAAATTTTGTCCTACTTTTACCCATCAAAATTCATCCTTTGAATTTTTTATATTGATGAGTTAGGACTTAGGATTATGGAGTGGTGGTATATTCTATCAATTATGGACCTATTTGGGAATTTCAAAAACTGGATTAAACTGAGTCTAATCCAAAATTATTATCTAGTTTTTAAGTAAACCAATTTACAGTTGTTTTAAAAAAAAAAAAATTGTGTTTATGCCTTATTTTTATAACAAAATTAAACTGATTAGTAGGAAAATGAAAGTTACCTAAACAATGTGAAAGCAAAACTTGATCCAAACTTATTTTCTATTAGCCAAATTTTTAAATTTACCAAACAAGCCCAATCAAAAGAAAAAAAAGGAATTTTATCATTTTTGAGTGCTCTTATTTAGGGAGTACCATGTTTGTGTTTGTTGTAGGTTAATTGGGTCGTCCTTCCGCGAAGTTAATGTTCTGTTGTACCAACAAAAATAATAATAATAATAATGTTTCTGTGTATCTATAAATAAATGAATAGTATTTATGATACTTACCAAAACCCAAAAACAAAAAAAAAAAAAAAAAGGGAAAAAAAAAAGAGAAGAAGAGGTATTTATGATAGTACTTGAGTAGTTGAAGTACTGAATAAAAGTAAAGTGTCAGCTGAAGTATTAAGATCCTATTATTGAGGAGGTATTAGAGGCCGACCATCAATTTCCATAGCCTAGATTAGCCAATACGCGAATTTGGTTATCTTGAATTTAAGTTAAACATTGCAATCCTAATTTAATTATTTCAAATCATTAATAAATTTAAGAAACTTTGAGTAAATGGAGGACTCAAATCCTTTTTCATGTATGGTATGTGCGC
This sequence comes from Liquidambar formosana, assembly GCA_039720395.1. NCBI lineage: Eukaryota > Viridiplantae > Streptophyta > Magnoliopsida > Saxifragales > Altingiaceae > Liquidambar > Liquidambar formosana. The sequence continues at coordinate 27,862,610 of CM077833.1, forward strand.
TATTTTGTAGAGAAGCCTATTCCAAAAAAAAAAAAAAAAAAGATGTATAGATGAGTTGAAGAATGACATTACATTTTGTTTGTATTAAACAATTCAGAAAATTTTATTATGCTACGGAAAAGTTTTTCCCAGGAAAAATAAATAAATAAAGATGTACTGATAACTACGCTTTCAATGTAGAATATCTTTTTTTAAAAAAAGTACGAGCTCGATAGTGCTATTAATGACTACGCTTTCAGTGTAAAAAAAGATAATTAAAAAAATAAGTTCGAAAGCTTCAATGTAGGAAAAAATAAAAAAAAAAATAAAAAATGGATCCTCCTCAATTTTATCATACACGCCTACAAGGTAATTATAAACCCCAGCCTGATAAGGATGCAATCTCAGGCAGAAGACACTTAGACACCGACGGTGCAAATTAAAAAAATATATATTGAACTTTGCCAACTTGACGCACCCGTTGACGCCGACGAGATCGACTTCGCAATGATGCCGGCGATAACCCCAAACCTCTCTCCTCCTCACGCCGACGACAACGCATCAATGATGATGATTGAAGGTTAATTAATTTTGGGGCCATCTTTCTCTAACGGTTCCTCTCTAATTTTGTGTCGTCCAATTTGATTTTTCCTCTCTATTAATTAACATGAGGATCCACATATAGTTTGATTTTCCTCTCTAACAGTACCATGATTTAATTTTCGCGGCCGCCACCGTCGTCGTTGTTGGAAAATATCGTTGGCGTGAGGGGGAGAAAAAGGCTGAACATTAAATAACACATTTAAGACATAGGGAGGGAGGGAGCGAGTGACGTGATACTGGTAGCGAAAGTCTCACCACTCACATGTAGAAATGAAATGTTAGTTGGCGAATCAATGTTGTGTTGGTTAGGTGTAACTGTCTGAGCGGCAGCTTCATCTTCAATTCATTATGCCTTTTCGCTTTATTTTGAAAAAAATCCTTTCAATATATTACAGTAAATTACTGAGCGCTTTCCGGACTCAACTGCCCTCGTAAAGAACAGCGGTCGTTTGAAGGGCTATACATTAATTGCCACATTTAATATTCTTTTTGGTATTGGTTAAGTATTTTTTTTCTTTGCAAGTCACGCCACGTTTTTTACTGTCGGCCAGAGTGGGGAACTATTGGTTCCACTGGATTATTTTCGTTGACGAAATTTTCTCTTCTTTGATCATTTTTGTCAATGTTCATTAAAAAAATTTATCTACTCTATAATTTTGTATTCCACTTGATGTATTATTTTCCTACCATAATTGCTTCTTGCATATTTTTACTAATTTTTAAATCCATTTGTAGTATTAAATGCATTTGAAAGAGATTTTTAATTTTTCTTCTTAAAAAAATATATATATGTATCTAAAATTTTTATTTTTTTAATAACTTTTTTCTTTTATAATTTATCCCGTACATCGCACGGATTCACCCCTAGTTGCAGTAAAATAATGAGCGCTTTCCGGAATCAACTGCCCTCGTAAAGAACAACGGTCGTTAGGCCTTTTACCCCAATGTGGCAAATTCTTATTTAAATTTTTTCTTTTTTTTTCGGTTGTGGCAACTTTCCATTATTTTATTGTTATACGCGGTCTTGGTAAGACGTTAATATAATAAAATAAATAAATAAATAAAAAATTGTTTAGTTTGGGAATTATATATGATTATTGTTTTCATGACAAGATGGCTTCAAACTTTACTATCAGTAACCCGGAGGGTAAGCCAGGGGAAGAAATTAAATGCCGATGTGCTAGAGTTAGACAGCATGGTTTTCTGCCTACTTACTATAAATGAGTTTTCCGGTTGTAACGATTTCTTGAAATTTTGTCCTATTTTTGCCCATCAAAATTCATCCATTGAATTTTTTATATTGATGAGTTAGGACTTAGGAGTACGGAGTGGTGGTATATTCTATCAATTATGGACCTATTTAGGAAGTTTTGACCTATTTAGGAATTTTAAAAACTGGATTAGACTGAGTCTAATCCAAAATTATTATATGGTTTTTAAGTAAACCAATTTACAGTTGTTTGGAAAAAAAATTATGTTTATGCCTTATTTTTAAAATAAAACTGAATTGATTAGTAGGAAAATAAGAGTTACTAAACAATGTGAAAGCAAAACTGGCCAAACTTATCTTCCATTAGCTAGATTTTTAGGTTTACCAAACAAGCCCTATCAAAAGAAAAGAAAAGAAAAGAATTTTATCATTTTTGAGTGCTCTTACTTAGGGCATCTCCAGTCATGTAAGCTAAATTAGGTGTGCTTTATATTGCTATTTTAGCACATGCTACGGTGCTAAATACTAAAATTTAGCACAATGTGCTTTAATGATGCAAGTAAACATAGTGTGCTATTTTTTGCCACAACTTCAACTCTTTTCACAGATTTAAGGTCTTGTAAGATAGTGAATGAAAAATATTGTGGATCAAATATAATGTTGCTTAAGTGAGATGAATGAGTTAGAAAAAAAAGGGTATGTTTTCTGATTTTATTTATTTATTTATTTTTAATTTATATATAAGATTTCAATATTATTTTTGAAAATATTGTATTTATTTATGGGCTATTTGGTTACTGAGAAAAATTTAGAAGAAAAATGGAGGAAAAGAAGTTGCTGGTGCGTTTGGTTGTTGAGAAAGGGAGGAAAAGCTAACGTGGCAAATATAGTAATAGCTCACTCTCTTATGCCATAGCTCACTCTTGTGCCAAATATAGCACAAGGGTGAGGTATTGTTATATTTAGCACATGCATTTAGCACACCATTAGAGCATCTCAACTTATACTAAATGCTATAATATAACAATAGTACACCATATAACTCACCCTTGGAGATGCTCTTAGGGAATACCATGTTTGTGTTTGTTGTAAGTTAATTGAGTCGTCCTTCCGCGAAGTAAATGTTCTGTTGTACTAACAAAAATAGTAATAATAATAATAATGTTTCTGTGTATCTATAAATAAATGAATAGTATTTATGATACTTACCAAAAAAAAGAGAGTATTTATGATAGTACTTTTTTTTTTTTTTTTTTTTTTTTTTTTTTTGATACGAGGACGAATCCCCTCAGCCTGTCCTCCACGACTTCGGAATCGATACCTAATGCCGTTAACTGGAGTAGGACAGAAAGGCAAACCCCGGATGTGTGCACCGGCCCCACAACACACACACCAGTAAGTCACGGACTTGCACAGATAGTACTTGAGTAGTTGAAGTATTGAATAAAAGTAAAGTGTCAGTTGAAGTATTAAGATCCTATTATTGAGGAGGTATTAGAGCCGACCTTCAATTTCCATAGCCTAGATAAGCCAATTCGCTTATTTGGTTATCTTGAATTTAAGTTAAACATTGCAATCCTAATTTAATTATTTCAAATTATTAATAAATTTAAGAAACTTTGAGTAAATGGAGGACTCAAATCCTTTTTCATATAAGGTCTGTGCGCTATTTTGTAGAGAAGCTTATTCCCAAAAAAAAAAAAAAAAAAATGATGTATAGATGAGATGAAGAATGACGTTACATTTTGTTTGTATTAAACAATTCAGAAAATTTTATTATGCTACGGAAAAGTTCTTCCCAGGAGCAAAAAGAAAAAAACGAAAAAAAAAAAAAAAAAGGAAAGTTTTCAAGTCAAGCTACAAAATTCCAGGAAAGCATACATTGTCAAACATATTATTCCACGTGGAAACATTAATTGTAAAGCATTATAAAAAAAAGAGTAATGATTGTTGAGACGAATTGGGTTAAACGACCGTGAGCCGAAAAACTTTAATTTATTGAAATGCCTATGAAACAATAAAAAGGCTTTTAAATGACTGAAAGTACCTAATAAAAAAAAAAACAAAAACACTTGACAGCTAGCATGCCTTGAAACTAGGGAACTGACATAAAGTTCTCTTACCCAAACCAAAACCATGGGCGGTTGTGAAGAGCTGCTTCTCCATCTCTCTTTCCCTTCTTACGGTATGGAAGCACAAACCCATTACAGTCTCCATTGATGTGGTGAGCATCTCAAATTAAGAAGCACGCCCCAAGTCTCTCTCCATCTCACCTCTCTCTCTCTCTCTCTCTCTCTCTCTCTCTCTCTCTCTCTCTCCATATCTGCCTTTGTAAATGGAGAAACTGCAAAACTACCTAGCATGGTTTAGTTGCACAACGACGGCGAGATGCTTAGACGGCACTAATGTTGACGATGCTGAAAAAAGGAGAGGCTTCCACAGTTTGGCAAGCCATCCCCTTCACAATCCAATCTACCACTGTCGATCTGTAGCTTTGTGATGGTGCCAAAGGTGAATTTGTGTAAATCTGTGAAAGTAAATAAGGCTATCTTTTAACTTTTTTGTAAAATTAATTAGATTGTTTTGTAAACTTAGCTAGATTTTTTGTAAACTTAGCTAAATTTTTTATAAACTTAGCTAAATTTTTGGTAAAGTTAGCTAGATTTTTGGTAAACTTAGCTAGATTTTTTTGTAAAGTTAGTTAAATTTTTGGTAAAGTTAGCTAGGTTTTTTTTGTAGCTCCATGATGCTGTATGTTTCCGTCGAGCTTTTTGTGGTCAACAGTTCTCGTTTTAGCAATGTTTTTCTGGAGAGAGAAAGAAAGGAGAGTGGGTTTGATGGAGTTAAGGGCGGTTTCTACTTTTTCATATAAGGTCTGTGCGCTATTTTGTAGAGAAGCTTATTCCCAAAAAAAAAAAAAAAAAAATGATGTATAGATGAGATGAAGAATGACGTTACATTTTGTTTGTATTAAACAATTCAGAAAATTTTATTATGCTACGGAAAAGTTCTTCCCAGGAGCAAAAAGAAAAAAACGAAAAAAAAAAAAAAAAAGGAAAGTTTTCAAGTCAAGCTACAAAATTCCAGGAAAGCATACATTGTCAAACATATTATTCCACGTGGAAACATTAATTGTAAAGCATTATAAAAAAAAAAATGAAGTAACTAATCCTAAATTGTGATCTTTAATTTGGACTTCACAGCCAGTGATCCGTGTGGTGACCTAGCATCACGAAGCTGCTTCTCTCGGGAGAGTAGTTTTGCGAACCTGCAAGATCAATTTTTTTTTAAATTTTTTTTAATTGATTTATTGATATGACTAAGAAAATTATCATTACAGCCGTACAAGAGAAGGGGCAAAAAAAAAAAAAAAAAAAATCTGTACCTTATGAGAGCCGCTGCATTAGTCTCATCATTTGAAGGCTCACAGACACCAGTTTGCAAATTGACCCTCGAAACTGATTTCTTTAACAATCCTTCCCCAACTTGCACAAGATCATTCAAATTTTCTGTTGTGGCTATATCCACCGAAGACACTAGCCCACTTAATGTGTCATCCTGCAATTTTTCACTCAGTGGGTGTTAATATGGGTATTTGGTTTGACAAGAAATTATTTTCAAATCCCTTCTTCTTCTTCATTTTTATTTTTATTTTTACTGATGATTAATTGATAAAGGGAAGAAAACTTAAACAAAAATTTTGACTTTTTGATTTTGATTTTTTTAATCAAAAAAATAAAATAAAATTTGTAGTCCAATTAATGTCTAAACCCTGAGCACGAATTGTTGCCTACCTCAATTCGAAGGTAGTTTTGCTCACAATGAAGGGCTTGAAAAACCACAGAGAGGTGGTAGTCAGCCATATCTCCACTTGCTTGAGTGAACACATCGACTAATGGAGTGGAACCACCGCTGGTTAACCAACCCAAAATACCCCACTTAGCTGCTTCATCTGCGTTGTATTTCTCTTCGGCTTTTGGTGAGCCAGTTCCTAAGGATATGACTAGAAACCGGCCATAGTCCATTGGCTTTATAGGAAAGAAGTCGGCATTCCCTCCAATGATCTCCTTTGTCACTTCGCCCATAGCAATTACAGCCTGATATGATTAAAATTAATTCAGTGAAATTGCAGAAGAAAAGGGTTGGCTCAATAGGGTAACAACTGAGGGAGTCGCTTTCGGCCTCAACCCCAAAGCTCCCAACCCACTTATTAAAAAACCCCAATACAGGCCCCATTTAAAATTTTGGTCTTTGGATCCCATTCAAAAATGGTTCTCTTAGGCCAAAATTTTCATTGAAACGGCTCCTACATATTGTTGATCAACCAAAAAAAGAAGAAGAAAATACCGGATTATTCGCAGCTACGCCACCATCAATAAGGTTGAATTCTCTCACTTTCCCTGTGGGGTCATAGGTTTTGAAATAATGGGCAGGAAGATAAGTCGGTGCTGCTGAAGTTGAAATGCATATATCTGAGAGTAAGGCATCTAAGCTTGGAGTTTTCTTAACCTAAGTCAAGAAAAGCAAATAGTAATTACTAATTAGCGCTCAGTTATACCATTACAATCACATAAATTCTTATCTTGTAACAATGGCCGGTGTCTGCAAGAGAGAAGAGGAGAGGGAGGTGGAATCCAAATTTTAAAGAGATAGAGATATTCGAACCTCATAGGTAGAAAAGATGGTAGGCTGGAGTCGCTTGATATCAAAAGTTGGAATTACAACGTTGGTCAATGTCTGGCGTAATCGCGTGTTCCTTAGTTTTTCTTTAATAATGCTGTGGAGGAACTTCCCATCATATTTGGGTCCTGTTATGGCTCTGATTATCTTTGTAGCATAAGCAAATGGATGACTGTTGTTCGAAAAATTAAGATCATGTCAATAAGGTACATGCACATGCAGCACCAAAAAAACAAAAAAAAGAAAAGAAAAGAAAAGAAAAAAGTACGTAGCACCCTCTCAAGACACGTGAAATGAAGTAGCGCGCATCATGTGAATGGCTTGCATCTCGATCATGACATTCATCATTATGAGTTTTTTTTTTTACCTTTTTTGAGGGAAGATATTGGGGCAATTTTCAAGATAGAAGGCATTAATATCTTTGGCAGCGAACATGGGCCGGTTGTTTTCATTTGGGGTTGTTAGCATGGCAGTCACAAGACCACCTGTGCTTGTCCCTGCAATTAAATCGAAATAGTCTGCAATTCTTGCATCCTCGCCATCCAGCTTCTACACCATGGCCAAACCATTAAAAGTTAGAATGCAAGAGAAAATAATCAGAGCCCCAGAAAAGGTCGTGGAAATGCTATATTTGGGCCTGTTACATATGTATTATGTATTACATAACCTACCAATGTATAAAGTACAACCCTCAATGCACATACTGATGCAACTCACATAAGTAGGTTTTAGAAGAAAATTTATAGATTTATTGTACCTGAAGTTCAGCCTCTAGGAAGCCCAGGATAGTTCCAGGGATAAGCCCTCTTATACCTCCTCCATCAATGCTGAGAACAGTGATTAAATTACCGTAAGTTGGAGGTTGTAGGGGTGTTGTTGGGGTTGGTGGTTGTTGGGGTGATTTTGGTCCTTGCATGACTGATATATTGTAGGGGTACTGAAATTATATTGAGAGAGTGAGCAAAGAGAGCGAGAGAGCTAGAGAGAGAGAGAGAGGATCTTTGAAAGACTTTGGAGAGAAATGAAGTTGTGTGAGTCTTGGACCTCGAAGTTCTGTGACGAAGTACTGTATTTATAGACTATTCTTCCAAATTTCAAAGTAACAACGGCATGTAAGTGCATCACATATGACCCGAGCGACTAACAATATCTTGGACTGCGTATTCATCACGCAAGGGAACGTATAGTGGAAGAGCTACTATACAATAGGACCCTAGTCTCTTTGCTTTGACAGGAAAATGGTCAGTGCATGTACACTCCCAACTGAGAATTGCAGGTGAGACTCTCCAAAAGAATTGTAGGTAAGAATAATTAGGTGAAGCAATATAATGGTGGAGATTGAATTTAATTAATTATTAGCCTAACTTTAGTCTGTAAGGTTATCCCGTAGATATAATCATAACAAACAGCTAATATCTTTGATTAATCAACCTCCGGTGGCGCAGCCTGGTGGACACAATGAAGGGGACATGCTGATAGAGATGCTGCATTCGATGATTCATAGAAAAAAAATTGGAGAATCATTCAACGCACGCCTTCAATAACCCAAGAATTGTGATGGCGTTGAAAGGTCTATCCGGAATCTCTATGTAACGCGTATTAATAAGAAATGTGAATTCCATCTTTCTCCAAAAAAAAAAAAAAATTAATAAATAAAAAAAAAATGGAAAAGTGAATTCAATGATTTTGTATCATTTACTTATTCCTGCAAGTAGCTTCAATGCAATGAAGCAAGGGCCGAATTTCAATTTTTTACATTGAGGAAATGTGCATAAAATCATTTCCAATTTTCTGCATTGAGGAAATAGTGAACTGGCTTATAAACCATCGTTTGGTACCTAGTGACTAGTTTCCAATTAATTTTTTTTTTTATATTTTTTATATTTTTTACAATCGATAGAATTAACTCATACCCTTAATTGTCATAATATCAACAAATGAGTATCAATATCTCTTCATAAACTTGAATTAGAGATCGTTCACTAAACAAGTTAGGAGAATGTTATTAGGCTATCATATCATCAATATTTTCCAATTAATTGAATTATACCAAATGATATTAAATGCAAGGGAATTGGGGTAGAAAACTGGTTATTTGTCTGCAAGCAGAAATTTTACTTGGCCATGTGATCAATCAAGGACATGTTTAATTAGCCGTCGTTTAAATAGAAATTAAACAACAATTTTAGGCTATTTCATATATTATTAAGGGTGTAAATATAGGCTTATGGAGTTATGGTAAACATAGACGAAGCCATGTAAGTGTTTTCATTTTTTTTTCTATTTTATGTTTTAAAGATTTTTGAAATTCTAGATCGATTTTTCACTCCTGAATTCTTTTTAACCCCTTTAGTTTACTGAATTTTAGATTCGTCACTCATGAATTGTTTTTTTTTTTTTTTTTTTTTAAAAATTTTTCTTCCCCTTTCTCTGAATTTTATTTTTTTAAACCTAGAATAAAAATAAAAATATATTTTTTTTTTCGATTTATTGATTTAGGATAATTAAAATAATAATAACCCATCAAAATTCGTCTCTCCGAAGTCCTGAGTTAAGTTGTTGACTTCGTCTTCGATGATAAAGGTATCGATTATGGTAGGGTGATAAGTCACTATGTATGATGTAAACAGCGTATTAGGTAATTGTATGTCAAACAGGTCACAGAAGTGTACGATTTATGTTGATGTCGGCATATGATGCCACAAAGCTAGCGTTTTCAAATCTTGGCTACTTGTGCTTATGTATGATGTAAAAAGCGTATAGGTAATTGTATGTCAACAGGCCACAGAAGTGTACGATTTATGTTGATGTCGGCAAATGATGCCACAAAGCTGGCGTTTTCAAATCTTGGCTACTTGTGCTAATTAGCTTGTGTAGTTGTTAATTAAAGTGCCTCAAAGTCGTCTGTGGGCTTCACATAATATAATTCGACTAAACTACTGATTAAGTTCCAAAATGAAACGCCACATCAACGTGACAGCTAGGGAAAAGATCCAGAGGGATGGAGGACCCCCAAAAAATATATTCTTATTAGGTCTGCACGTGCATGGGTTGGTCATGGGTTTTTATTATTTTATAAATATCTGAATACACTGGACACCAATGCCCCACTGAATTCAGCTGAAATCGTTATCGGCAAAAAAGAAAAAAAAAAAAAAAAAAAACCTGAAAATCGACGCGTGAAAATTGAAATGTCTCATGGCCCCCAACTGGTGCTTGCTTCTGCGTTGTGTATTTCAAAATTCAAAAAGGTTTTCCCAAAGAATTTTTCTTTTTTTTTTTAACTCTCGTACGTCTTTTTATGTAATGAAAATACCTTGTCGCATGTTAGAAAAAAAGAAGTTGCTTAGTGGGCTTGTATTATATTCCATTTTTTATATTTGTCATTTAATTGATTGGATATAGGGAAGCCTACGTGCATGTGAAATTAAGGAAAGACAATAAAAGAGGAAACTATTTCCATTTTCATACTCTTTGGCTATATTTGGTATGCCGGATTAAAAAGTTGGATATAATAGGATTATTGGATAAATAAAAATTTTTTGGTTACTTTAATTGAAGTAGAGAAGATGGTTTATTAAATAATTTTTCATCCTATTATTATTTTTAAATGAGATAGTATTTTAAGATAAAATATATCACCTCCCTTCATAGGTTTATTATATCCCATGTATAACTATCAGTATATTCCTTATTTAAAAATAGCACAAAATACATCAAAAAATTATATGTTTATCTTATCTGACCTATTCAATATACCAAAAATAATCTTCCTGTGGAAGGGGTCATACATGTCGCCATTATACTTTTGTAGCATTATTTGTTATGTTGGTTACATGGTTGACATTTCAACACCACACGTGGATTTCGTGTGGAGGCCATTGATTTTATTGTAAGCCGATTTAATTATTATATAAACCATATTGTCAAAACCCAAATTAGCGGTCTAGCAACTACACCTGATATTAAAATAAGATAATTCCGTGTCTTCCAACCCAGATTCAGATGTTGTGACAATTGATTGAAGGGCTGGGCGCGCGTGTCTTCCCTAAACATTTATTTCAGCGTTTCAATCGTAATACATTGGGATCGGTTGTTGCAACCTCTTAATGTTATTGGCATATCTTATTTATTTTAATTTTTAAGATTTTATGAAAGTTTTCACGAAAATTGGTTGGGTATTTCAATAAAAAAAAATATCATTTTGAATAATTTTATTTTAAAAAAAATTTCATAAAATCTATTATTTAATTGGATTTTTTGATAATTTATAGTTTTTGTTTTCATTTTTTACCAAAAAATTTCACTTAAACAACAAATTTTGGAAAAACTTTTTTTTGTAAAGTTGTTTGATATAATGTTTTCAAGTGGACTACTCAACTTTTTTAATAAAAAACATTATTTTTCATAAAACATTAAAAAAAAATAATAAATAAGTAAGATGTGCAAATAATATTGAGGAATTGCAATTACACTATAACAGTACTCTAAGGCATTAACTTTTGGGCCAGCCTCAAGGGCACTGTTATCGCTTTCTAAAACAAGATCGTGAAAATATAGAAGAATCTTCACTGATTATATTTTTCTATGATCCTGATTTAACTGTCATTGAAAAATACAATGACAGCTTGTCATTGTAGCCATGTACTTACACAGGTTTATGTGTTGCTTTTATCCAATCAAAATTGAGCATTAACATTTGTTTATCAATGCGTGCCTATTCTTAAGCTAGCTTCGCCTACATACCTTCTTCCTTTATTTATTTATTTATTTATTATTATTATTATTTATAAATGGCGTTATGAACACCTGGATAAGTTTGAAACGCTCTTTTGCACAAGAAGGAAAAAGAAGGAAAATGGGACATGAATATTTATTCATCAAATAAATCAAAGAATAAAGCTGCTTACATTGACAATTATGCTATCCCATTTGGGCATAATTCAAACCAATTACTAACAAGAAATGTTGTACAAAGTAAAATAAATAATTAAACGAAATTACTAATCCTGGACTAATCTTTTGATTCTGTAAGCCAGTCCATGTGGTGATCTAACATCACGAAGCTGCTTCTCTTGGGAGAGTAGTTTTGCAAACCTGCAAGATAATTATAAAATTAAATTAAATTAAATATAAAAATTAAAATTAAAAAAGGATTGACACGACCATAAAGTGAAAAAAACATGCTATACCTTATGAGAGCCTCTTCATTAGTCTCATGATTTGAAGGTTCATAGATACCAGTCTGCAAATTGACCCTTGAAACTGGTTTCTTTAACAAGCCTTCACCAACTTTCACTAGATCATCCAAATTTTCCTTTGTGGCGATGTCAACCGAAGACACTACCCCATTCAGTGTGTCATCCTGTAATTTTTCACTTAGTTTTAATATGGGTGTTTGGTCAACAAGAAAATATATATAACAAATTTAAATGAATCTTAAATTACGTTATTTATTTATTTTTTTTGGGGACAAAGAATGAAGGGAAGAAAATTTGAACAAAAACTTTTTGAGCACAAATCCGTACCTGAATTCGAAGGTAGCTTTTTTCACAATGAAGGGCTTGAAAAACAACAGAGAGGTGGATGTCGACCATATCTTCACTTGCTTGAGTAAACACATCTACTAATGGAGTGGAACCACCGCTGGTTAACCAACCCAAAATACCCCACTTAGCTGCTCCATCTGCAGTGTATTCCTCTTCGGCTTTTGGTGAGCCAGTGCCTAAGGATATGACCAGAAACCGGCCATAGTCCATTGGCTTTATAGGAAAGAAGTCAGTATTTCCCCCAATGATCGCCTTTGTCACTTCGCCCATAGCGATTAAAGCCTGATATTATAAAAAATAATTAAGTTAAATTTCCAAGAAAAAGAAAAGGTCAAAAATCTAAGACACAACATCATACATAGTACGTACCGGATTATTTGCAGCTACGCCACCATCGATGAGGTTGAATTCTCTGACTTTTCCTGAGGGCTCTTTGGTTTCGAAATAATGGGCAGGAAGATAAGTTGGTGCTGCTGATGTTCCAATGCATATATCTGAGAGTAAGGCATCTAAGCTTGGAGTTTTCTTAACCTCATAGTTGGAAAAGATGGTAGGCTGGAGTCGCTTGATGTCAAAAGTTGGAATCACAACATTGGTCAGCGTCTGGTGTAATAGGGTGTTCCCTAGTTTTTCTTTAACAATGCTGTGGAGATACTTCCCATCATATTTGGGTCCTCCAAGGGCTCTTGCTATCTTTGTAGCATAAGCAAATGGATAACTGTTGTTTAAAGAAAAATTTAAGGTCATGTTAATAATATACTAACAAAATAGCATCTTGTTAATACATGTAAAATAGAGGAGCATCATATTTTTACCTGCTTTGAGGGAAGATTTTGGGGCAGTTCTCAAGATAGAAGGCATTGATATCTTTGGCAGCAAACAGGGGGCGGTTGTTTTCATTTGGGGCTGTTAGCATGGCAGTCACAAGGCCGCCAGTGCTTGTCCCCGCAATCACATCAAAGTAGTCTGCAATTCTTGCATCTTCACCATCCAGCTTCTACACCATGGACAAACCATTTTGAGTCAGTTCGTGAAAGACGATTAGCTTTATGCCTGGTGCGTTGCACTTGAATCAAGGTTATTAATTCACTCAACCTCAAGGCAATTAAGGCAATTGTACGTCTGAGGTCCCTGTGAAAGTCTACCGCAAGACCCCAATTCATTTAATTGCCTATGGCTCCATATGAAAAGAAAGTCCTCAACCCACTTAACCAACTAAGTGTTGTGCCTAGGGTCGATAAACAAACAATAAACACATACAAAGAAGAGAGATGCAATTAATTTACATGGTATGACAATTTACCTACGTTCACAGGCAACAGATTTCATTATTAATTGGAGAAATACAACTCTCTCTCAAGGCTCTCTCTCTCACAGGATGGGATTACATGGAATGGGATGCTAGGATGCAAATAAACTCCCCTATTTATAAGAGAGCTTCAGTACTTTTTGTGCATCTACTATTAATACATTCAGGGAAAGTCGATTCATTCGTCATTACAGGTGGAATGCCAATTCAGTCATCATCTTTGGTGAGATGCCAAGTCAATACCCAACACTGAGGCCCCATATAAAAACAAGGTCTCATATTAAGTTTTAACTTATGCATTATCTCAATCCGACCCCAACTTGAATAAAGAATGCATGCAAGACATATAACGTGAACGCTACATATATATTATGAAAACGTTATATATGGAAGAGAGACACTTTGACAATAAATAAATAAATGAATTAATATATACATATATATGTGTGTATATATATATATATATATATATATATATCTCGGACCTGAAGCTCAGCCTCTAGGAAGCTAAGGATAGTTCCGGGGATAATCCCTCTTATTCCACCTCCATCAATGCTGAGAACGGTGATGAGGTTTCCATAAGTTGGAGGTTGTAGGGGAGACATCGGTCCTTCCATCAAGAATTGAGGTGAAGCCATCATGAAGTCGAGAGAGATTGAAGCTTGAAAAGCCTTGGAGAGAGAGAGAGAGAGAGAGAGAGGTTTTGAAGCTTGAAATGCCTCGGAGCTAGAGAAATGTTCTGAGTCCGTGACTTGAGTTCTTCGATGAAGTCCGCTATTTATGGACTCCTTATTCTTAACAATCAGTATGGGAGTACCAATTCAAAGGTATGTTCTTTTTTGCCACGCAAACTTGTACCGTCTTGGGGACGCGGTGTAAGGATGGACTAAATATTCCACTCATAAGAAAGGTGGAAGTTTTAAAAGTCAGATAAAAGTCTCTTTGCTTTGTCAGGAAATGGTCACAAAGACTCGTAGGTTTGACTCCCAAAAAATCGTAGGTTGAAAAATTAGGCAAATCACGGCCCAACATGGAACTGAGTAGCCTCTAACTGATACTGGAATATGTAAATACTGTACAGTTATCCCTCTGTTCATGCTTTTCAAATATATATCTACTAATATTTTTTTTTATTATTTAATTATTAGCCTCAAATATAATGCTGTTTTGACTGGTTCTCTCGATGAAAAAAAAACGAACTTTCACTTCTGTTCGCTGACATAGAACGAACCAGATCTGGTCCCCACGGAACCCAGGGCCGGTTCTGAGTTTTTTGGGGCCCTAGGCGAACTCTTAAAATGGGGCCCTTCATACCTTTTTTTTTTTTTTCCTAGTACCACATAAAGTTTGTTTGCACATCCCATTGATTTTAATTTCTTAAGATTTTAAAAAAATATGAAAGGTTTTTAAGAAAATTAACCATGTAATCCACTAGAAAGCATTATTTTGAACAAATTTGCATAATAAAGTTTTTCTAAAATCTTTTGTTTAAGTGGACTTTGTGGCCAAAAATTAAACATAGATGGTAAATTATAAAAAAATTCCATTTAAACGAGAATTTTTTTTGGAAAAACTTTATTCTACAAAGTTGTTCACAATGATGTTTTCCAGTGGATTACGTAACAAATTTTCATAAAAACCTTCTATATTTTTGGTAAAACATTGATAAATAAAAATTAGTGGGGTGTGCAAATAAAATTAAGGGGTTGCAATAACAGTTTTATTTGAAAAATAAATAAAAATTCAACCTACTACAAGGGTTAATCCCAAAATGGGGCCCTCATTTTTGAGCCAAAATGTGGGGCCCTAGGCGGCCGCCTTGCCCGCCTGCCCTCAGAACCGGCCCTGACGGAACCGGAACCAGCACCAGCACCAAATCGAAATCCATCCCTCTCCTTTCTCTCTCCTCTACCTCTCGGAGAAAACCCATCTCTCCTTGGCGTTCCCGTTGCGTTCCTGTCGGCTAGCAGCAGCAGACTCCCGCGCGGCACGGCACGCTCCAAAACCAAACGAAACTCATTGGTTCTCCATTTCAAAATCGTGAAATCCCAAACTGTCCTCTCTTCCACTAGGAGAAAACCCATTTCTCCCTTGGCGTTCCCATCGCGTTCCCATTGGCTAGCAGCAGCAGAGTCCCGCGGGGCACTGCACGGATCAGATCTGACCCGGCGAGGACTTCATTTCCGTCGCGTTCTTCTAGTGTTGAGGTAAGTAGTTTTTTTATTTTTATTTTTTTTCCTTCGGTAGTTCTGCTTCAATATTTTCTCTAGCTTGAATATTAATTTCATATTATTATTTGATGATAACAACATGCCTGCTGACGCCGACGCCGACGCTGACCGTCTCTATTTCTGACGCCGACGATCAAACCCCGACGCCCAAACCCAGGTATGATATTCTTTTTCAGGTCTTCAAATTGATTTTAGGGTCCTTTTTCTTTGTAATCATATTTATAGGATTTAGGGTAATTCTCACAAGGAAAAAAAAATTGAATTTAGGGCTGGCAATCTCTACCCCTAACCTTAATAAATTGATTTTAGTGTTTTTGGTGTGTGTGTGTTGTTGTTGTTGTTGTTTCTTCTTACTCACATAAAAAATCTGATGCTCATCGAGGTCTAGGAAAGTGGAAGTTAAACCACAATCTCAAAGAATTAATCGGAAAAATTCAAGAGAAATAGTGCAGGGAAGAGAAGCCCAAAGAATAGTTTAAAGGAGTATTTTTTAATCTCTACTCCTAACCCTAACAAATTGATTTTTTTTTTTTTTTGGTAATGCTTATAAAAACGTAATGCTCAAAATAAAATTGATTTTCGGGATTTAGTTGTAATGGTCATAAAATTGATGTGTTCGGCTATATTTACCTTATCAAAAAAAAAAAAAAAAAATTGATGTGTTTGACATTTTCACCCTGTAAAGAATTCTGAAGCTTGTAACTTGTAAGGATTTATTTTTATTTTTGTTCCTCTTACTCACGTAAATTTGATTTCAGGTCTTTTTTTTCCCTTTTTTTTTGGTTCTGGGTTCCTTCCTCCTCTCATGTGTGTTGTAGATTTAATATTTATGATGGCTCTTCTCCTTTTTAAAAAAATTTTCCTCTTAGTTTATAATATTTATAGAAAAAAAAAATCAATCCGTTGACCAAATTGATCGTAGTATCTATGAATTTGAAAACTTCAATTCAAATTTTCGAGGGATATCTACTAGTGATTTTATAATTTGTTTTCTCTATTTGCAGGTTTGACTTTATCTCACAAGACAATGAAATGTGGTTGGAGGCGTTTGATGATGGGTGGCATAATTTAATAGAGGGCAATTTTCGTGCAACATGTTAACTTGGGAGTTGCATGTTTTCTCGAATCATAGTTAGAATTGTAAATTGGAATCATATCAATTAGAATTTTGGTTTAGGCATTTTTCCTAGAGAGGTTTATTGGCATTTGTTAAAGCACAATGAGCATGTTTGTTAGAATTTGAAGCTTATTGGACAAGTTTAGTGCAACCCTTCCTAATTTACTTATTTATTTTTTTGGGAGGAAGAAACAAATGAAGTTTGTATTGAAATATTTATTTTAATTTTAATTTTTTGGTTCTATCTTGAAATATATTCTATTAGCACTAGTTGTCTTTGATCTAGTTAATGCGAATGGCAATGTGTTTAGGTGGATAAAGATTTGCACGTTTGTCTTTGCATGGTGGTCCCTTCTATGAGCATGTCTGCCCACCTTTCTTTGCAAAGGGTGATATGTCCAATTAGTGCAAAATGGTTGTGTACATCATGACTCGAGTCACTAGGGAAATTCATGGGATTCTAGAATTTGCTGTTGTTACCGTCCAAGAATAATTTTGCCAGTGTTTAAATTAGGATTTCTCAACCCAATCATGATTAGTGGTAAGATGTTTTTCAATCAATCGCCCCTGGAATGGAGCATGCGTGTTATTAGTTAAGGCCTCTTATAAAGCAAATCAATATTTAAAACCGTAATGTAAGTAGAGCTACTCCTTTATTTACATCCTTGGATGATTTCTTTTAAAAAAATGCCTGAGGCTGCCAATTGTGAGGTTTTTTCATTTCAATGCCAATAGGTTTTCCTACAACACAACTGACTCTCTTGGCTATTCACAAAGCCTTAGTTTACCAATTGCAAGATTTGAAGTAAATTGCTAGGAATAAAAAAACCCCAAAACAAGCAAGGCTCCATCACATCTTGTGTGAAGGCATTAGCTCCAAACTTTGTTGGTCACTTTTATTACGTATAAAATATTTTCCATGAATGTCCATCAACTGAATATGAATAAAATATGTAACAAGTGAATCTGTATAAGAACAAATCTGTAATTTTTTATCACCAAAAAAAAATGGCAAAAAAGAAGGAAGAACAGAATCTGTAATGAATGCCCTAAAACTCTTCAACTCAAATACAAGATAATTTAATCCAATAAGAGGGGCTGTGGATTGATGGACATGGTTCCTAATAACCATTTTGTTAGCAATCACCCCGAACTCTTTCAAAAGGTTTCAAAACAATTGAGGTTTCAATAAATCAGCCCCTAGAAAAATTCATACTACAATTCCAAGTTATACATTTGAACTGCACAGTACATAAATCAGCTGCCAGAAAATTGCAACTGCAATTTTAAATCTATTGCACTAAAATTTCCTTTCACAAAATTATGTCATCCATCCTCTTCTCCAACTACGTTTCCTTGTCTTGTGAGAAAAAAGAAAGATCAAATCCTGTAAATAAAGACAATACACAACTGTAGTTAAGTAATGGGTCAATCTAAATTAAAGTTTCATCCATTAAAAAATACTCCTTTAAAATATTCTTTTGGCTTCTCTTCCCTGCACTATTTCTCTTGAATTTTTCCAATTATTGCTTTGAGATTGTGGTTTAACTTCTACTGTCCCAGACCTCGATGAGCATCAGATTTTTTATGTGAGCAAGAAGAAACAACAACAACAACAACACACACACACACACACACCAAAAACACTAAAATCAATTTATTAGGGTTAGGGGTATAGATTGCCAGCCCTAAATTCAATTTTTTTTTCCTTGTGAGAATTACCCTAAATCCTATAAATATGATTACAAAGAAAAAAGACCCTAAAATCAATTTGAAGACCTGAAAAGAATATCATACCTGGGTTTGGGCGTCAAGGTTTGATCGTCGGCGTCAGAAATAGAGATGGTCAATGTCGGCGTCGGCGTCGGTGTCGACAGGCATGTTGTTATTATTAGATAATAATATGAAATTAATATTCAAGCTAGAGAAAATATTGAAACAAAACTACCGAAGAAAAAAAATTAAAAAAAAAAAAAAAAACTACTTACCTTACCACTGGAAGAACGCGATGGGAAGGAGGTCCTCGCCGGGTCAGATCTGGTCCGTGCCGTGCCGCCGAGGACTCTGCTGCTGCTGGCCGACGGGAACGCGACGGGAACGCCAAGGGAGAAATGGGTTTTCTCCAAGTGGAAGAGGAGAGAGAGAGAGGACAGTTTAGGATTTCGTGATTTTGAAATGGAGAACCAGTGAGTTTCGTTTGGTTTTGAAGCGTGCCGTGCCGAGCGGGAGTCTGCTGCTGCTGGCCAACAGGAACGCGACGAGAACGCCAAGGAGAGATGGGTTTTCTCCGAGAGGTAGAGGAGAGAGAGAGGAGAGGGATGGATTTCGATTTGGTGCTGGTGTTGGTTCCGGTTCCGTGGGGACCAGATCTGGTTCGTGCTATGTCGCTGGAGACGAGGGGGAATAGTCCGACGGGGAGGAGAAATGGGATGGGTTTTCTCCGAGACGGGAGGAAGAGGAGAGAGAGAGAGAGAAAGGAGAGGGATGGATTTCGATTTTGAAATGTTGGATCGATTTTCATTTGGTTTTGGTTCTAAACCAAAACAACAAAACACAGCGTTTTGTTCATCCATTTCCATCCAAATCCCAAACGACGTTAAGCTTTAAAGGCTGCAAATCCCAACTTTCATCTCAGCCATTCGTTGAAGCTTTAGCCACATGGCAGCCAATCTACATCTACTGGACGCTATAGTTTGTTTGGCAAATTGCAGCAAATCCCAATCCGCGGTGCAGCGCCCTTGATTTAGGCATATAGTTCATTTCGTACGTTTTTACATGCATTTCAATCAAAGTTTTCTGACCTGATCCATTCTCAAAATAATTCCCTGTAAGAAATAAAAATTGCAAAACAATTATCTGAATATGTATGTCCTCTTCCCCACTCTCTTGGGGTGTGTTTTAAGATTGATTTTAATATGTTTCATACGAACTAACAGAGGGTTAGTCTGAGTTGAAACCTTAACAAGTGTAAGCTAAAATAATAATAATAATAAAAGATAAATAAGAAAATCACAAAAATATTAATGTAATTAAATAAATTCCAATGGGGCTTGGTGTTGCTCCTACAAACAATCTGCTTATGAGTATAGAATCAGTACAACTAAGTTTCTACTTAGTATCTTATATTTAATTGTTGGCTTTTAAGTCCCATGCAAGCCAAAAAAAAAAAAAAAAGCCCAAAAGGTTTTGATATTCACCCAAACATCACAGTTTTCATGGCAGATATTTAATTGTTGGCTCTGATGTCACAATCAAGCCAAAAAAATGGGAAAAGGTTTTGATATTCACCCAAACATCACGTTTTCATGGCACACGAAATATATATATATATATATATATATATTTTCAAGGCAAAGGTAGTTAGGTAACTTATAGAGTCATCTGGTGTGATGAACTTTGAAGGATGACAGCATCTGAATTAACCTCATTCTAGCTATTAAAACATGGATCATGTCATTATTAAATATTTACTTCCCTAGTTAATTACTCCGTATTATTTAACTAGGCATAGCCGTTGTTTGGCAATTTTAGGCACAGACGCAGAAGTTCTACCGCGAGGGCTAGTCCAACCCTGGAAGATTGACTGCAGCAGTACGTTGCACAATTAATATAACATTTCTCATCTTCACTGAATACTACACGTTTAGATTTCTTTGTAGCTAGGGAAAGCTTTAAACAAAAACAATGCAGTTTTGCAGTGCTGGTCTTTAGTCTTCTTCACCATAATTTTTTTTTTTTTTTTTTTTTTTGGTTCGGAGGACTGAAGAGAGAGAACTTACAGACGGGTATTTGCAATAAAATGATTAACACTACTTGTTTAGGGAATAAAATTAGTGACAAATTTTAGAGAAGAATAGCACTACTGTTTAGAAATTAGTTCAATCTATAAATTTGGGAAATGAGTCCATAAATTGTGGAAATACCTTATCTCTCTATCTGCTCGCGTATGTGATTCTTGATACTCTTCAATGTCCTTATCCGTACAGTCTTTCTTTCTACTCCTATCTATTACGTTCAATTGCGGCGTCCTATTTTATGTCATCAAGATTACTTTTGGGAAATGTTGATATACCATATAAATTCGCGTCACCTACTAATTTTTTAACCTTAAAAAAATAATACGGAATAATAATCAAAATAAAATTTGCCAACTTAATTTCTTTACGGCTTATATGGCAATGGCAACTTCTTTGATTAATTAATAGAAAAAATTAAGTATATTTTGTATTGATCTTAGAATGAGAGTAATGCCACATTGGCAGATGGATGCATTCTTCTTTCTTTTTTCTTTTTTCTTTTTTCTTTTTTTAATTTTTAATGGTTTACTAGAAAGGTATCAAGATTTGAAATCAAGATATTTTAGAAATATTCTCGTATTTCAACTAATATACCCAAGACATGGCAGATGGAAGAATTCAAAAACACTATCTAGTAGATGTAGCATCATTAATTTATATTTTTGAAAGTTTAGATATTGATGATAAAACGAAAGGTCTCTCTTCATAAACTTTAATTTTCTCTTCTAACCAAGGTTAGCTTTACGAATGTATACGGTTTCATCCAAGGGCAGAGTCAAGATTTGAAATTGACCTGGACTAGACAAAAATTAATAAATACAATATAGCTAGCCCAAGTAAAAAATTAGTAAATACAATACATATATATATTGGAAGTAGCATGGTAAGCTTGTAGCATGAAAGAGGAAAGAGTGCAAAGTTTTGTGATTCTATAAAATATAAAAAGATAAATAACCCAAAAAAAAAAAAAAAAAGTAGAAATCTTATCGCCATACACCGGTTAACGTTTGACTTTGTTGGCATTGTCATGGCGAGAGCGAATTGAGAAATTATTTATTCATGAAAAATGAGATTTTGTTTATTATGTTAGAGAAGCTTCCACCAATCCTTCCTCGGCCCCTCACCCCCTCTACCCCCTTCTCTTCTTTTTTTACTCTGTAGTACGTATGTATTGGTTGTTTGGTGCATTGGATCTAAAAGCTTCTTTGGTTCCCTCTTTTCTCTCTCTATTTTTTTTCTTCTTTTATATTTTTAAGCCTTTTGGTTGCAAGAACTTTAGAAGAGAGTAATTATTACAACCTTTCAATGTTTTGCACACACTACTTTTATTTTTCATTGTTTTATGAAAATTATAAAAGGTTTTCTTAAAAACTAGCCTCAAGTTCCATTAGAAAACATCATTTTGAACAATTTTGCGAAAGAAATTTTTTCGAAAATCTATTGTTTAAATAGACTTTTTTGTTAAAAATGAAACACAAATTATAAACAGCTAAACAATCTAACAAATTTTGAAAAAAAATTTCTCTTGCAAACGTAGTTCAAAATTATGTTTTCTATTGCACCACATGACCAATTTTCATAAAAAAATTTCATATTTTTTTATAAAATCTTAAAAAGTAAAATAAGTGAAGTGTGCAAATAACATTGAGGTATTTCAATAACTGTTCAAAACTTGGAAAAACTCTTCTACGCTAAGCCCTCTTTCAATTTTTGTTTCACTTAGGTTAAGACTAAAAACTCACAATATATATTGAAGTAAAAGAAAAAAGGGAAAAAAATTGGGCTGGGCTACCTGGGCTAAAACCCATTGTAGCCCGCCAAGTAGCTCCGCCCCTAGTTTCACCTCTTGCTCAAGAGTTTGGATCTTTTGGAGGTTAAATGTGGATTAATCTTATGAGTTCTTGGTTCCTTCTTTGATCTATGACACTTATGTGGACTTTTTCATTTATGTACTGCATGTCTGAGTTATTTATACATGTATACCAAGGGAAAAAAAAATTAATTAATTAATTTTGTACCAAAAAATTTAAGATGGTTTTTCTTCATACCAATTTTTTCCCTTTTAAAACTATTTCATTATTTCTAGATTAACTTAAACATACTGT
Source organism: Liquidambar formosana (assembly GCA_039720395.1). Lineage (NCBI taxonomy): Eukaryota > Viridiplantae > Streptophyta > Magnoliopsida > Saxifragales > Altingiaceae > Liquidambar > Liquidambar formosana. The sequence continues at coordinate 27,885,190 of CM077833.1, forward strand.
TTAATAATGTGAACAAGTTAAGTGGCTACAAATTGTATCTACGGATTGATTTCTAACTTATGCCACTCTACTTTCTCTATTCGATTTAAGTGCCCGGCCATTTTCCTCCCTCCATCTTTTGAAAACTGTGCCCTCCGTCTATTGCCATTTTTTTTTCCCTTCTGTTCGTTTCATAAGTGGCTACTCGATCATGGCTACACTTATTACCTATTTTCTTTTGGAAATGGCTCTCGCAATCCAGGGGTGGTGGCGTTCTTGAATGAAGAACTCTTTTCATCAAAGTTATTTTAATTTCTTGTTAAGCGCATGGCCTCCTCTTTTCTCTTATTTTGGTAATTTAAATTTCTTAACCAAAAAAAAAAAAAAAAAAGAGAGAGCAACCCTGATAAAATACTTTGATATTAGGTCATTAAGCTCTTACCTTCTCTTGAAATTCATCTAATCATTATTAAGCTCTTACACTTAATTTTTTTATTCCTGCACGTAGTTCTACAGTTTCTATGCTATAGCTATAGGCACCAAATTTTTTTTTATTTTTATTTTATTCCTGTACATAGTTGCCATGGTTTTCACACCCCTCTCACTCCTGATTTTTTTTAATATAGATTGGATTATGCCTTTTAGGGTCGTCACTCTTTCATCTACAAGAAAATTACAAATAGGTTTATTAGAATTACAAATTTTTGGCCATAACAAATTAGTAAAATTTTAAATTATTATAATATATTTACTTTATTTTACAGCCAAAACTTCTTCTTTGTATGATTTTGTAATCCTGTTCATTGCACAATCTGTGTTATGTACATTGCTTAAGCTTTATTTAGTTGTGCAGAATGTTGTTGGCGTAAATTTTGTTTTGGAAAATGTTATCCCATGTGGGATTTATTCACGAACCAGCTTCACTTAGATACAAATTTGCAAGAATTAAGAAAAATGAAATTAGAATAAATTTGTAGATTACATTCCAAAAAATAAAATAAAAAAGTGCATACATACATTGACAACTATGTTATCCCATGTGGGAGTTATTCAAACAGAAGAGGCACAAAGGTACATACTTTGCACCTGACTTCGAACAAAACTGGAAAGATTTTACATTTAACAAATAAACAAATGATGTTATTAATCCTAAATTAATATCGTATGGACTTCACGGTTGGTCCATGTGGTGATCTAGCATCGCGAAGTTGCTTCTCTTGGGAAAGCAGTTTTGCAAACCTGCAAGAAAAAGAAAAAATTAATATAATTATTATTATCAAATATTGACATCACTAAGCACAGATCTTGACGTAAAGCTAGAGAAAAACATTTGATACATACCTTATGAGAGCCTCTTCATTAGTCTCATGATTTGAAGGCTCAAACACACCAGGTTTGCAAATTGACCCTCGAAACTGGTTTCTTTAGCAATCCCCCACCAACTTTCACTAGATCATCCAAATTTTCCCTTGTGGCTATATCCACTGAAGACACTATCCCACTTAATGTGTCATCCTGCAATTTTTCACTCATTGGACTTAATATAGATGTTTTGTTAATTTGAACAGAAAATATAAGAAAAATGACTTTGAAATTAAAAAAAAAAAATATATATATATATATATATATATATATATATTTGACAGAATCAATTGATGAAGGGAAGAAAATTTCAACAAATTAAAAATTTTGACTTTTTGTATGTATTCCTTTGTCTAAAGCCCTGAGCATGAAAGTATACCTGAATTCGAAGGTATTTCTTTTCAGAGTGAAGGGCTTGAAAAACCGCAGAAAGGTGATAGTCAACCATATCTCCACTTGCTTGAGTAAACACATTTACTAATGGTGTGGAACCACCACTGGTTAACCAACCCAAAACACCCCACTTAGCTGCTTCATCTGCATTGTATTTCTCTTCCTCTTTTGCTGAACCAGTTCCTAGGGATATGACTAAAAACCGGCCATAGTCCATTGGCTTTATAGGAAAGAAGTCAGTACTTCCCCCGAGGATCTCCTTCGTCACTTCGCCCATAGCGACTAAAGCCTGATAAGAAAAAAATTAATTAAATTAAATTTCCAAGAGAAAAAAAGGACTAAGAAATTAATCTAAAATACAACATCACATACACATACACACACACACACACACACACAGAGATATATATAGTACATACCGGATTATTTGCAGCTACGCCACCATCAATAAGGTTGAATTCTCTGACTTTCCCTGAGGGGTCTTTGGTTTCGAAATAATGGGCGGGAAGATAAGTTGGTGCTGCTGAAGTTCCAATGCATATATCAGAGAGTAAGGCATCTAAGTTTGGAGTTTTCCTAACTTCATAGCTAGAAAAGATAGTTGGCTGGAGACGCTTGATGTCAAAAGTTGGAATTACAACATTGGTCAATGTCTCGTGTAATCGCGTGTTCCCCAGTTTTTCTTTAACAATGTTGCGGAGATATTTCCCATCATACTTGGGTCCTGCTAGAGCCCTTGCTATCTTTGTCGCATAAGCAAATGGAAGACTGTTGTTTTGAAAAATTAAGATCATGTTAATAACATATATACTAAACAAAAGAGCATCTTGTTAAGACATGTAAAAAAACGTAGCATCATGTTTAACATCTTGATCATTATGATTTTTACCTGCTTTGAGGAAAGATTTTGGGGCAATGATCAAGATAAAAGGTATTGATATCTTTGGCAGAAAACAGGGGCCGATTCTTTTCATTTGGGGTAGTTAGCATGGCAGTTACAAGCCCACCAGTGCTCGTCCCTGCAATCACATCAAAATAGTCGGCAATTCTTGCATCCTCACCATCCAGCTTCTACATCATGGCAAAACCATTTAGAGTTAGTATGTCAAATATATTTTGCAGTACTGCCATTGAAATGATGTGGCAATGCATTAGTTACAATAAATGACATATGTTTGATTGTTGATGGCTGCTATTGAAAGGGTTAAGACAAAGTTGTGATAAAGTTTACTGCAGTGCCGCTATTTTCTATTAATTATTCTGCTATATGTGTTTTATGTATTATGCATGGCAGATACCTTGCATTCAATAAAGAATGCATATAGGATACATATATAACTTGGACACATACCATATGTGTGTGTGTGTATAATATATGTACATATATATCATACCTGAAGCTCAGCCTCCAGGAAGCCAAGGATAGTTCCTGGGATAAGGCCTCTTATACCACCTCCGTCAATGCTGAGAACGGTGATTAAACTACCGTAAGTTGGAGGTTGTAGGGGTGTTGTTGGTGTTGAAGGTTGTAGGGGTGATATTGGTCCTTCCATGAGGGATTGAGGTGAAGGTATGAGAGAGAGAGAGAGAGAGAGAGAGAGAGAGAGAGAGAGAGATTTTGATGTTTTGAAAGTCGTAGGAAGAACTGAAGTATTGTGACTCTGGAAATCTTGAGTTGTTTCTGATCATGAAGTGAGGTATTTATAGGCTCTTTATTCTTCCCATTTTCAGAGAATCAACAGTATGTACGTGTGTCAAATTTGACCCAACTTCTACTTTCCTGGACATGGTTATGTTAGACTAATTGTTTATCATTTTATGCAAGAGTTGAAGAGTCTATATTCTGACAAAAGCCTTTTGCTTTGGCAGGAAATGGTCCCCATGCATGCACACTTTACATGAGAATTGTAGGTAAGACTCCGAAAGAATTGTAGGTAAGAATGATTAGGTCAAGCAACAAAGGCCAAGATGGAAATAATTATCCTAACGGTGATTTGAGAGTAGGGCTATATACTATCCCTTAATAAATCCTTATCACATAGCAAATATTTATTGATTAATTATCCTCAAGTGGTCTGGTCTAATGCAGACAATGAAAGGAACATGCTGTGATGCTACATTCAAAAATTCATAGAAAAGCTAATAATCGTTGAACGCTTTAAATTTTTTTCGCAAATGGCAGCGCTCGCCATCGAAAAGAAGGAATGATAGGGGCATGAAAAGGTCAATCTGGACAACAACTTGTGGGAAAAGCTCTGTAAAGTGTGTCAGTTAAAAATGCGAGTTCAATGAATTAGTATTGTTCAATTATGCCGGCAAATGACTTCAAGCAATGGATCTACTGACCAAATTTCAATATGGTACATTCAGGAAGTTTTTCTTTGCGTAACTTTATAAAGCTTTATATGTTTAATTTCATTAGAATCTCATTGGCTTTCTAACAGTTTGCAAAAAACTTACTGGTACTCTTGTTAATATTAATTTTCCTGCCAAAAAGGGTTACAGTCTATGTGGATGTTATTTTCCCACGAGGCCAGTATATAATCCAGAAATTTCTAACTACATTTGAGGGTGCTTCTATTTTCATATGTTGTCCAAACTACTCCATATAATTAATTCTTTGTCTCTTTCCTTTCTTTTAATTGTGCCTCATGGTTTTGACTTTGGACACGTTATAAGGACCCCTCTTTGGCTAAATACAACGTAGAGGAAAGCCAATGTGCAAGCACTTCTAATGTGGAAGTAAACATGCATGCAAAACCTCCTCTGTGGGTGCATGTGGTTTTTGATAATATTACTAACATCCTTAGAGGCTCTCAAAATTTATTTGACCTCTTCAATCAGGTCGTCTGGTTCCAAATTAACTATGAAGTTAGAAATTATCCTCATTCATTTGACATTTATTATAAAGTTTATTTATCCTTTTATTTTTTTGAATCAGCAAATAATAAATTGAAGTTAATATTGAAATTTGCAGTAAAAGGGTCTTTCGATTGAAGCAGTATGTTTCTTCATAAGGGGGAGATAATGAAGTGATCCCAGGTTCAAGTCTCCCCGCAAACATTAACAACTTACCTCCTATAACACTAAATATGAAAAATATGAAACTCAATGACTATAAATAAATAAAGAAGTAATGGAAAAAGGACTAGTGACCTCAAGATAAGTCAATGATATTACCACAAACTCTCTTATTCTTGATAATCACTCAGATCTTTCTATGTTTGCTTCAAAACAAAGACTGACATCGACTATCTGCGAAGTTCTATATAACAGCCAGGATGATATAAGCTTTAACTATCTGATTAACGCATTAATTTTAAGTCTTACCATTACACAACAGTCCTAATAATGCAACTACGACAGAGAGTTACAACAACCGATCCTACTATGAACGCAGATATCTACCAAACAACATAAAAAGTTTTCTTATAAATGCATGAAATGATATGGGCATTCAATCGACCATACAACTATACAAGCATAAAAAGCCTACAGTGGACACATAAAAAAGATATGTGAATTCAAACGGTCAAACAAACATAGCAATGCCTACAACTAATGCACGGAAATATACACCTATGGATATTTCATGGGAGATGAATTAGACCACGGATCCGATCCGCCACGTCCTTGGTTTCGAGAAAACAATTGAATTGGCCACAATGTTAATATTATAATCAGATTTAAAGAAGTGAAATACACCAATGGAGACAGAAACACCACAAAACACTCCCACAAAGACAGCCCATGCGAAAAACAAAGCCACAAACATTGGGACACAACTCAGAGACCAAACATCAAACACCGGATATGCAAGAAGGAAAAGACTTACTGTAAGAACAGCAGACTATGCCTCCACTGAGCAGAAAACAGCACCCCCGCCAGAATATTTGTTGGGACATTGCCTACAATGTTATGCCCAGTCCCCAATGTATCCGTATTCGAGGAAGTTTTTTGTCACATGATTTTAGTGAGAGAACAATTTAATTGGCAGCTCCTTTCCAGAATATTAAAACTACTGCGACCTTTATATTTTAATCTTTTTCAAACAATTTTAGATGGGAGTAGTGCCATACATCGCATGGAAATTTGACTGCACTGAGTGATCAAATCTCAGAGAGGGCAGCGTGACACATTCTACCGGAGTTTTTCGATGCCTTATTTTGCCATCCGCCGTGGTAGATGACATAGAGTCACCATCCTCAATGCCACGGCATCAAAGCATTTTTTAATGAAATTGTGTTGGCATGGCATGATATCAGTTGTTACATCAGATAAATAAATATAAAATAATAAATAAATTGATAAAATATGCTGAGTGTCATGGTGTGGGAAACGCTATGAACAACTACAAAAAAATCATTAATAATGATGACAATTGATGTTGTTGAGTTTTCATTTTTAAGAACCTAAATTATACTGAATATGACCCTTAAACAGGTATCTAAAAATATGTTTAATTTATTTTTTAGTTAGTATGAGCTGTGAGACTTTTTAATAGACTTTTTATTACGTGAGTTATGATGTTTAGTAACAATATTTTTAAATGTGTATAGCATTGCCCAAATTTTTAAGTAGTTGTACCAAGAGCTTGATTTGATTGAAAGTAGTGCAATGGATCGGCCTCTGGCTTCCAAGAGCAGGACCACCAATGGAGTCTACTTAGGTCCTGTTTGGCTAAGTTTTTAAATGGTTTAAAATCACTTTTGAAGTATAAAATTATTTTTGGTCTTGTTTGGCAATTTAAATCATAATCACTTCTGAACTCAGAAGTGATTTTATAATAAACAGATTGTCTCTAACTTCTAATCAGAAGCTGTTGTTAGCTTTTGTAGAGAATTTTAATAACTTTTTATATTTTCAAAACTATCCTTAATACTTGAATATGAAAACAATTTTTTCCACCCATATCCTTAAACAAAATGATAATAGTCTTACCTTAAACTTAACTCCTCTTCTCTCTTACGATTGTACTCTTCACTTCTACGAGCATCAATGTATTGATAACTTTAATCAATTTGGATCCGTAGGATACTAATTTAAATTTCAAATTTTTCTTTTTTTCTTTTTCTCTCCCTTCGTATATTCATTGATTTATAGTTGTTGGAATTTTTTTAAGAATTAATTCCATAAAATTTGGATTTGTGATAAATTTTCATGCTCTCTCTTTTTCCTTTTTTCTTTCTTCTTTGTTTTAAGCAAAGAAATAAATAAATAATTAAATAATTAAATAATTAAAAAATAAATAAATAAAAAAACAAAGAAGAAGAAGAAAAGACTAACATAAGCAAAATCCTTACTAATACACCTTTATGGGGTTGGTTGAGAGGTCAAGTAACAATTTCAGTAAATGTTTTTTCTAAATAGGCAAAAAATCACTTTAAACTTTAACAGCATTTTTGAAATACAGTTTTCAAATATAGACTGATTTTCTTCTACTTCTTGTAACTTTTAATTTTCTTCCACTTTTGTCTAAAAACAAAAGTTACATTAGGACAAAGTCAAGAGAAAAATTTACTAATCAGGTCATGGCGGGACATCTCAAATCAAGGTGAATCGAAAGCGGAAGCGGGAAATAGATAAGCTTATCCAAATGGGTCTGCCACCTCGCAAGGTTAAGCCAAAACCCTTATGGGATGGGCCTTCTGCATCTTTGCCTTCTTGGTTTGTGGAACTAAATCCTACCTTTGCCAAGAAATTCAGTTCTTTGGATGTGTGCATCAAGGTGAGCATTTTATTTTTATTTGGTAGTTGTTACCCATCTAATCTATTTTATAAGCAGATCCTTTTGTATGTTCCAAGGGCAGAGGTTCAGGATGCTCATTTCTTAGTTTTCATGGTTAGGTTGGGTTTTTTACTGCTGTTCAGTGGAGCTCCGGAACTTCTAGGCCCTAGGTTGTTTTTTTTTATTGAAATGAAGTTCCTAGTCTTTTACCCAAAAAAAAAAAAAAAATGTTTTTTTTCTTTTAGTATGGAAATTAATGACCTATTATTCATCTTATTGTCCTCCGAATCACAACTTCTACATTAAACTTCTAATCTTATTAGACACCACTCATATTTTTAGAAAATAGAGTACTCCTAGGAATAATAATTAATAAATTAACAAACTTATTTATTATTAAAGGACTGCCTCAGGCAGTTACCCAATAAACAAATACAAAACAATACAAATTAAAATAAAAGGAATAATTTTGATTTTTTTTTTTTTTTTTTTTTTGATTGACATTACATGGGCACATCAACCCCTAGACCACCCATACCCCAATCCAACCTGATGTATGCCAATAATTCTCGATGTCATGATAATGAGACACCAAATGATCGCCACCACTAATATTTGTTGGTGTGTGGTGATCTTGCCTCTCGCAGTCTCTTTTCTTTGGAAAGTAATTTTGCAAATCTACAAGAAGTAGGAAGAGTATAATTAGCACTATATAGCATCATATAAATAGATATAATGATGTACATATAATCACTCCTCTTTCTTATGACCAAAAAAAAAAAAAAAACTCCTCTTTCCGTACTTTTTTAGAGCCTCCACATTACTGCCACCATCTCCCACTGTTTGAGGCAGACCCGTTCCCAATTTCACCCTCGAAACCGGTTTTGTCAATAGCCTTTCCCCAATTCTCACAAGTTTGTCCAAGTTCTCCTTTGTAGCAACATGCACGGAAGAATCTGTCCCGATTAGTGTATCCTCCTAATTTCACATATATTGACGGATATAATCAGCATTTTTTCAAAACTTAACCTCACAAAATTGGAAAAACCGTACGAAAATGAGAATTGATATAAGCTTACGAACTTGAATTCGGAGGTAATTTTCTTCAGAATGGAGTGCTTGGAAGACCACAGAAATATGAAAATTGACCATATCAGCAGTTGCTTGAGTAAACACATCCGCTAATTTAATTATTTCAAATTATTAATAAATTTAAGAAACTTTGAGTAAATGGAGGACTCAAAGAGAAGGGAAAAATTCCAGGAAACTATCTTAACTACCCTTACTGGATGATAACTTCTATTTTAAATACATATAACTCATTAGTCCAATACGTTCATCCAATACTTTTGAATTTTTTAATTATTTTTGATAAACAACTAAAAGATAATATATATATATATATATATATATATATATATATATATAAGAAAATGCTAAAAAGTTTAAATTTTCTGTCCAACTAATGTGATAGCTGTTAGATTTGCTCCTTAGAAACAATTATTTATTTTATTAAATTTTTAATTAATTTGCAAAATAAAAAATAAAAAATTGATTTGTCAAGTTGCCACTTCATTTGAGTAAGTAGATTTGAGCCAAAAAAAAAAAAAAAAAAAAAAAAGGCAATATAACATTACTCATATGTAGAAATAAATGAAAAGAATTATAACAATGGGGATGCATGTATAGAAGTGGAAAATATGTATATATATATAATCTTTTAGTTGTTTATCAATAATAAAAAAAAAAAAAAAATCGAATGTGCTGGATGAATGTGTTGGACTGATGAGTTATATTCATTTAACATAGAAGTTGTCATCCAATAAGGATAGTTAGGGTATTTTGAAAAAAATTAAGAGTGATTTAACGGATTAATAGACGGAGGTTAGGGGGAGGGGTTTTTTTATAGTTTATTTTGTAGAGTAAGGGGTCTTAATGTAATTTCAAAAACGTGAGGAAGTGTATTTAAAATTTACCCTAATAATAATGTTTCTATGTATCTATAAATAAATTAATAGTATTTATGATACTTACCAAAAAGAAAAAAACGAGTGATAGTCCTTGAGTAGTTGAAGTATTGAATAAAAGTAAAGTGTCAGTTGAAGTATTAAGATCCTACTATTGAAGAGGTATTAAAGCTGACCTTCAATTTCCATAGCCTAGATTAGCCAATACGCTAGTTTGGTTATTTTGAATTTAAGTTAAACATTGCAATCCTAATTTAATTATTTCAAATTATTAATAAATTTAAGAAACTTTGAGTAAATGGAGGACTCAAAGAGAAGGGAAAAATTCCAGGAAAGCATACATTGTCAAACATATTATTCCACGTGGAAACATTAATTGTAAAGCATTATAAAAAGAAAACGAAGTAACTAATCCTAAATTGATATCTTTAATTTGGACTTCACAGCCTGTGATCCGTGTGGTGACCTAGCATCACGACGCTGCTTCTCTTGGGAGAGTTGTTTTGCGAACCTGCAAGATCAATTTTTTTTTTTTTTTTATTGATTTATTGATATGACTAAGAAAATTATCATTACAGCCGTAAAAGAGAAGGAAAAAAAAAAAAAATCTATACCTTATGAGAGCCGCTGCATTAGTCTCATCATTTGAAGGCTCAAAGGCACCAGTTTGCAAATTGACTCTCGAAACTGATTTCTTTAACAATCCTTCCCCAACTTTTACTAGATCATTCAAATTCTCTGTTGTGGCTATATCCACCGAAGACACTAGCCCACCTAATGTGTCATCCTGCAATTTTTCACTCAGTGGGTGTTAATATGGGTATATGGTTGACAATAAGGCTGTGTTTGGTATGCTTGAATGGAATGAGAAGGGAATAAAATGAGGAGGAGAATAGAATGGAAATGGAAATGAAAGGAATGGTCATTCCCGGCGCTATTCCATGCCTCCTTTTGGTGCAGCTATGGGAAGGAATTGCAGATGATTTTTTGTGCGAGAGAGAGAGAGAGAGAGAGAGAGATGGGGATGAGATGAGAAGAGAAGGGAGTAATGATTTCTGTCAGGGGGTAGGCTCCACGGGGAGAAAGATGGGGATGAGATGAGATGAGAGGAGAAGGGATTAATAATTTCCGTCAGGGGTGGGCTCCACGGGCAATGCATTTTTCTTTCTTTGGCTGGAATGAGCACTCCTTCTTGTGAGGGGTGGAATGCTTATTCCATCGTTTTGATGAAATGGCAATCTCAAAGAATATGGATTCCATTCCTTTGCCAAACAAACACTCTATTTTTTTTTTCTTTTTTTTTTTTGACCAATGAAATGAGTATTCTATTCCATCTCTAAATCCACGTACCAAACACAGCATAAATTATTTTCAAATCCCTTCTTTCTATTTATTTATTTATTTTTACTGATAATTAATTGATAAAGGGAAGAAAACTTAAACAAAAATATTGACTTTTGATTTTGATTTTGATTTTGATTTTTATAAAAATAAAATAAAATGAAATTTGTAGTGCAATTAATGTCTAAAGCCCTGAGCACGAATTATTGCCTACCTGAATTCGAAGGTAGTTTTGCTCACAATGAAGGGCTTGAAAAACCACAGAGAGGTGGAAGTCAACCATATCTCCACTTGCTTGAGTGAACACATCGACTAATGGAGTGGAACCACCGCTGGTTAACCAACCCAAAATACCCCACTTAGCTGCTTCATCTGCGTTGTATTTCTCTTCGGCCTTTGGTGAGCCAGTTCCTAAGGATATGACTAGAAACCGGCCATAGTCCATTGGCTTTATAGGAAAGAAGTCGGCATTCCCTCCGATGATCTCCTTTGTCACTTCGCCCATAGCAATTACAGCCTGATATGATTAAAATTAATTTAAGTGAAATTGCAGAAGAAAAGGGTTGGCTCAATAGGGTAACAACTGAGGGAGTCACTTTCGGCCTCAACCCCAATACAGGCCCCATTTAAAATTTTGGTCTTGGATCCCATCCAAAAATGGTTCCCTTAGGCCACAATTTTCATTGAACGGCTCCTACATATCGTTGATCAACCAAAAAATGAAAAAGGTAAATACCGGATTATTCGCAGCTACGCCACCATCAATAAGGTTGAATTCTCTCACTTTCCCTGTGGGGTCATAGGTTTTGAAATAATGGGCAGGAAGATAAGTCGGGGCTGCTGAAGTTGAAATGCATATATCTGAGAGTAAGGCATCTAAGCTTGGAGTTTTCTTAACCTAAGTCAAGAAAAGCAAATTGTAATTACTAATTAGCGCTCAGTTATACTATTACAATCACATAAATTCTTATCTTGTAACAATGGCCGGTGTCTGCAAGAGAGAAGAGGAGAGAGAGGTGGAATGTAAATTTTAAAGAGATGAAGATATACGAACCTCATAGGTAGAAAAGATGGTAGGTTGGAGTCGCTTGATGTCAAAAGTTGGAATTACAACGTTGGTCAATGTCTGGCGTAATCGCGTGTTCCCTAGTTTTTCTTTAACAATGTTGTGGAGGAACTTCCCATCATATTTGGGTCCTGTTATGGCTCTGATTATCTTTGTAGCATAAGCAAATGGATGACTGTTGTTTGAAAAATTAAGATCATGTCAATAACTTACATGTACATATATGCAGCCAAAAAAAAAAAAAAAAAAAAAAGGAATGTACGTAGAACCCTCTCAAGACATGTAAAATTCATGACATTCATCATTATGATTTTTTTTATTACCTTTTTTGAGGGAAGATATTGGGGCAATTTTCAAGATAGAAGGCATTAATATCTTTGGCAGCGAACATGGGCCGGTTGTTTTCATTTGGGGTTGTTAGCATGGCAGTCACAAGACCACCAGTGCTTGTCCCTGCAATTACATCGAAATAGTCTGCAATTCTTGCATCCTCGCCATCCAGATTCTACACCATGGCCAAACCATTAAAAGTTAGTATGCAAGAGAAAATAATCAGAGCCCCTGAAAAGGTCGTGGAAATGCCATATTTTAGCCTCACATATGTATTATGTATTGTACAACCCACCAATGTATAAATTACATCCCCCAATGCACATGCAACTCACATCAGCAGGTTTTATAAGAAAATTTATATGTGTATATTGTACCTGAAGTTCAGCCTCCAGGAAGCCAAGGATAGTTCCAGGGATAAGCCCTCTTATACCTCCTCCATCAATGCTTAGAACAGTGATTAAGTTACCGTAAGTTGGAGGTTGTAGGGGTGTTGTTGGTGTTGGTGGTTGTTGGGGTGATTTTGGTCCTTGCATGACTGATATAGTGTAGGGGTACTGAAATTATATTGAGAGAGTGAGCAAAGAGAGCGAGAGAGCTAGAGAGAGAGAGAGAGAGGATATTTGAAAGACTTTGGAGAGAAATGAAGTTGTGCGAGTCTTGGACCTCGAAGTTCTGTGACGAAGTACTGTATTTATAGACTATTCTTCCAGATTTCCGAGTAACAACGGCATGTAAGTGCATCACATTTGACCCGAGCGACTAATAATATCTTGGACTGCGAATTCATCACGCAAGGGAACGTACAGTGAACCGGAAGAGCTACTATACAATAGGACCCTAGTCTCTTTGCTTTGACATGCAGGAAAATGGCCAGTGCATGTACACTCCCAACTGAGAATTGCAGGTGAGACTCTCCAAAAGAATTGTAGGTAAGAATATTAGGTGAAGCAATATAATGGCGGAGATTGAATTTAATTAATTATTAGTGTAACTTTAGTCCGTGAGTAAGGTTATCCCGTAGATATAATCATATCAAACAGCTAATATCTTTGATGAATTAACCTCCGGTGGCACAGCCTGGTGGACACAATGAAGGGGACATGCTGAGATGCTGCATTCAATGATTCATAGAAAAAAATCGGATAATCATTCAATGCGCGCGTGGTTGAAATTTTTTCACAAATGGCAACGCACACCTTCAAAAACCCAAGAATTGTGACGGCGTTGAAAGGTCTATTTGGAATCTCTGTGTAATGCGTATTAATAAGAAATGTGAATTCCATCTTACTCCAAAAAATAAAAAAATAAAAAATGAGGAAATGTGAATTCAATGATTCTGTATCATTCACTTATTCCTGCAAGTAGCTTCAATGCAATGAAGCAAAGGCCGAATTTCAATTTTTTACATTGAGGAAATGTGCATAAAATCATTTCCAATTTTCTCCATTGAGGAAATACTGAACTGGCTTATAAACCATCGTTTAGTGTGGTGACTAGTTTCCAATTATTATTATTATTATTATTATTTTTTTTTTGGACAATCGATAGAATTAACTCATACCCTTAATTCTCCTAATATTAACAAATGAGTATTAATGCCTCTTCATAAACTTGAATCAGAAATCATTTACTAAACAAGTTAGGAGAATATTAGTAAGCTATCATGCCATCAATATTTTCCAATTAATTGAATTATACAAAAAAAGTTATTAAATGCGGCTTACGCAGGGATTAACATGTCTAGGAACACATTTTCGTCTAATGAAAATGCTCATGGTCTGTTAGTGTCATCTTTTTATAGATGTAACATGTTGAAAATACATATAAGCTAGACTATTTCGTGGAAGATGAGATAGAAAACTGGTTATTTGTCTGCAAGCGGAAATTTTACTTGGCCAAGTGATCAATCAAGGACATGTTTAATTAGCCATCGTTTAAATAGAAATTAAACAACAATTTTAGACCTTTTCATATATTATTAAGGGTGTAAATATAGGCTTATGGAGTTATGGTAAACATAGACGAAGCCATGGAAGTGTTTGCATTTTTTTTTCTTTTTTTTCTATTTTTTATTTTTAAGATTTTTGAAATTCTAGATCGATTTGCCACTCCTGATTTTTTTTTAACCCCTTTAGTTTATTGAATTTTAGATTTGTCACTCATGAATTTTTTAAAAAATTTTGTCTTCCCACTTCTCTCAATTTTATTTTTTTAACCCTATAATAATAAATCCAAAAAAAAAAAAAAGAATCTTTTTTGATTTATTGATTTAGGATAATTAAGTACTAATAACCAACCAAAATTCATCTCTCCGGGTCCTAAGTTAAATTGTTGACTTCATTTCTGACGATAAAGGTATCAATTATGGTAGGGTATAGGTTGTTATGTATGATGTAAACTGCGTATTAGGTAATTAATTGTATATCAAGATGTCACAGAAGTGTACGATTAATGTTGATGTAGGCATATGATGGCACAAAGCTGGCAAACATCAATCGATTCATGGATCAATATTTGTCAAGATAAAAAGGGTCAATTTAGCTGCTGGCGTTTTCAAATCTTGGCTTCTTGTGCGTTTTCGTCCAAACAAAATGGACCACCTAAATTTTGAAACAAGGAGCTAGCTTGTGTAGTTGTTAACTATAGTGCCTCAAAGTCGTCTATGGGCTTGACTTGATACAATTCAACTTAACTGCTGATTAAGTTCCAAAAATGAAACGCCACATCAACGTGAAAGCTAGGGAAAAGATCCAGAGGGATGGAGGACCCTCGTTAATCGTTATCATTAATTCTGACAATTTCCAACGCCCCACCCCACCCCCAAAAAAAAGAAAAAATTCTTATCACACAATTGTACGAATATTTATTAGGTCTGCTCGTGCATGGGTTGGTCATGGGTCTTTATTATTTTGTAAATATCTGAATAGACTGGACACCAGTGCCTGACTGAATGTGGCTGAAATCGTAATCGGCAAAAAAGAAAAAAAAAAAACAAATGCTAGAAATCGAAGCTTGAAAATTGAAATGTCTCATGGCCCAGCTCATGCTTGCCTCTGCGGTGTGTATTTCAAAATTCACAAATTTTTTCTAAAAGAATTTTTCCTTTTTTTAAGTCTCGGCTTTTTACATTATAAAAACACCTTATCTCATATTAGAAAAGAAAAAGTTTTTTTATGGGTTTATATTATATTCCACTTTTTATATTTATCATTTGATTGGATACAGGGAGGCTCACGTACACACAAAATGAAGCCCAATTGAGTGAATTACAAAGCGCTTGTAGGTTTAGGCAATAAAAGTAAATTAATTAGGAAAGACAATAAAAGAGGAAACTATTTCCATTTTCATACTATCCGGCTATGTTTGGTATGCCATGGTAGCCATGTACTTAAACAGTTTTTGTGTTGCTTTTATCCAATCAAAAATGAGCATTAACATTTGTTTATCAATGCGTGCATATTCTCAAGCTAGCTTCGCCTACATATATACCTTCTTCCTTTATTTATTTATTTATTTTTATTTTTATAAATGGTTTTCTGAACACTTGGATAAGTTTGAAACGCTTTTTGCACAAGAAGGAAAAAGAAGGAAAATGCGACATGAATATTTATTCATCAAATAAATCAAAGAATAAAACTGCTCACATTGACAATTATGCTATCCCATTTGGGCATAATTCAAACCAATTACTAACAAGAAATGTTGTACAAAGTAAAATAAATAGTTAAACGAAATTACTAATCCTGGACTAATATCTTTTGGCTCTGTAAGCCAGTCCATGTGGTGATCTAACATCACGAAGCTGCTTCTCTTGGGAGAGTAGTTTTGCGAACCTGCAAGATAATAAAAAATTAAAAAATAAAATAAAATAACGATTGACATGACTAAGCAACTATTAATTACGACCATAAAGTGAAAAAAACATTCTATACCTTACGAGAGCCTCTTCATTAGTCTCATGATTTGAAGGTTCATAGATACCAGTCTGCAAATTGACTCTCGAAACTGGTTTCTTTAACAAGCCTTCACCAACTTTTACTAGATCATCCAAATTTTCCTTTGTGGCTATATCAACCGAAGACACTATCCCATTTAGTGTGTCATCCTGTAAATTTTCACTTAGTTTTAATATGGGTGTTTGGTCAACAAGAATATATATATATAACAAATTTAAATGAATCTTAAATTATGTTTTGTTTTTTTTTTTTTTTGGGACAAAGAATGAAGGGAAGAAAATTTGAACAAAAACTTTTTGAGCACAAATTCGTACCTGAATTCGAAGGTAGCTTTTTTCACAATGAAGGGCTTGAAAAACAACAGAGAGGTGGACGTCGACCATATCTCCACTTGCTTGAGTAAACACATCTACTAATGGAGTGGAACCACCGCTGGTTAACCAACCCAAAACACCCCACTTAGCTGCTCCATCTGCAGTATATTTCTCGTCGGCTTTTGGTGAGCCAGTGCCTAAGGATATGACTAGAAACCGGCCATAGTCCATTGGCTTTATAGGAAAGAAGTCAGTACTTCCCCCAATGATCTCCTTAGTCACTTCGCCCATAGCGATTAAAGCCTGATATTATAAAAAATAATTAAGTTAAATATCCAAGAAAAAAAAAGGTAAAAAATCTAAGACACAACATCATACATGGTACATACCGGATTATTTGCAGCTACGCCACCATCGATGAGGTTGAATTCTCTGACTTTTTTTGAGGGCTCTTTGGTTTCGAAATAATGGGCAGGAAGATAAGTTGGTGCTGCTGATGTTCCAATGCATATATCTGAGAGTAAGGCATCTAAGCTCGGAGTTTTCTTAACCTCATAGCTGGAAAAGATGGTAGGCTGGAGTCGCTTGATGTCAAAAGTTGGAATCACAACATTGGTCAGCGTCTGGTGTAATAGGGTGTTCCCTAGTTTTTCTTTAACAATGCTGTGGAGATACTTCCCATCATATTTGGGTCCTCCTAGGGCTCTTGCTATATTTGTAGCATAAGCAAATGGATAACTGTTGTTTTAAAAAAAAAAAAAAATTAAGGTCATGTTAATAATATACTAACAAAATAGCATCTTGTTAATACATGTAAAATAGAGGAGCATCATATTTTTACCTGCTTTGAGGGAAGATTTTGGGGCAGTTCTCAAGATAGAAGGCATTGATATCTTTGGCAGCAAACAGGGGGCGGTTGTTTTCATTTGGGGCTGTTAGCATGGCAGTCACAAGGCCGCCAGTGCTTGTCCCCGCAATCACATCGAAATAGTCTGCAATTCTTGCATCTTCACCATCCAGCTTCTACACCATGGACAAACCATTTTGAGTCAGTTCGTGAAAGACGATTAGCATTATGCATGGTGCATTGCACTTGAATCAAGGTTATTAATTCACTCAAGGCAATTAAGGCAATTGTACGTCTGAGGCCCCATGTGAAAGTCTACCCCAAGACCCCAACTCATTTAATTTCCTATGGCTCCATATATATGAAAAGAAAGCCCCAACCCACTTAACCAACTAAGGCCTAGGCCCCATATAAAAAGAAGGTCTCGCATTAAGTTTTGCTTTATGCCTTATCTCAAGCCGACCCTAACTTGAATAAAGAATGCATGTAAGACATATAACGAGACCGCTACATATATATTATGAAAAGGTTATATATGGAAGAGAGACACTTTGACAATAAATAAATAAATAAATTAATAGATATATATATATATCCCATATCTCGGACCTGAAGCTCAGCCTCTAGGAAGCTAAGGATAGTTCCGGGGATAATCCCTCGTATTCCACCTCCATCAATGCTGAGAACGGTGATGAGGTTTCCATAAGTTGGAGGTTGTAGGGGAGACATCGGTCCTTCCATGAAGAATTGAGGTGAAGCCATCATGAAGTCGAGAGAGATTGAAGCTTGAAAAGCCTTAGAAATAGAGAGAGAGAGAGAGAGAGAGAGAGAGAGAGAGAGAGTTTTTGAAGCTTGAAATGCCTCGGAGCTAGAGAAATGTTCTATGAGTCCGTGACTTGATCGAGTTTCGATGAAGTCCGCTATTTATAGACTCCTTATTCTCAACAATCATTATGGGAGTGCCAATTCAAAGGTGTGTTCTTTTTTACCCACGCAAACTTGTACTGTCTTGGGGACACGGTGTAAGGTTGGAGTAAACATTCCACTCATAAGGAAAGTAAGGAGTTTTAAAATTCAGACAAAGTCTCTTTGCTTTGTCAGGAAAATGGTCACAAAGACTTGTAGGTTTGACTCCCAAAGAATTGTAGGTTTGAAAAATTAGGCAAAGCCCGGTCCAACATGGAACTTAGTGGCCTCTAACTGACACTGGAATATGTGAATACGGTAGGTTATCCCTATGTTCATCCTTATCAAATATGAGTCCGTGACTTGAGTTCTTTCGATGAAGGCTAGGGCACATGCCGAGATGCTGCATTTTTGTAGTAGTTGCATGTTTTGACACTTCAACTTCTGTTCGCAATTGGCAGCGGCACAGCGCCTTTGATTTAATTTCATGGAAAGGCAATGGCATTATCTAGAACATCTTTGTTTGTATCCACCTGATATTCAAGCGTATAGTTCATTTCGTACGTTTTTACATTTCAATCAAAGTTTTCTGACCTGATCCATTCTCAAAATAATTCCATGTAAGAAATAAAAATTGCAAAACAATGGGCTGGTCAACATTAGCCATAGCAATTCTTAGAACAATTATTTGAATACGTATGGCGCTTTTTCCCCCCTCTTTTGGAATGTGTTTTAAGAACGATTTTAACATGTTCACACAGACTAATAGAGGGTTAGTCTGAGTTGAAACCTTAACAAAAGTAAGCTAAAATTGGAATACCCCTAATTGTTAATAATAATAATAATAATAGTAATAGTAATAAAAGATAAATAAGAAAATCACAAAAATATTAATGCAATTAAATAAATACCAATGGGGCTTGGTGTTGCTCCTACAAACAATCTGCTTATGAGTACAGAAACAGTACAACTAAGTTTCTACTTGGTATCTTATATTTAATTGTTGGCTTTTAAGTCCCATGCAAGCCCAAAAAAAAAAAAAACAAAAAGGTTTTGATATTCACCCAAACATCACAGTTTGTCAGTTTTCATGGCAGATATTTAATTGTTGGCTCTCAAGTCACATGCAAGCCAAAAAACAAGGGAAAAGGTTTTGATATTCACCGCAAACATCACGTTTTCATGGCGCACGAAATATATATATATATATATATATATATATATATATATTTTTTTTTTTTTCAAGGCAAAGGAAGGTAGGTAACTTATAGACTCATCTGGTGTGATGAACTTTGAAGGATGACAGCATCTGAATTAACCTCATTCTAGCTATTAAAAAATGGATCAAGTCATTATTAAATATTTACTTTCCTAGTTAACTACTCCGTATTATTTAACTAGGCATAGCCGTTGTTTGGCAATTTTAGGCACAAACGCACAAGTTCTGCCGCCATGGAAGATTGACAAGAGGGCTAGTCCAACCCTGGAAGATTGACTGCAGCAGTACGTTGCACAATTAATATAACATTTCTCATCTTCACTGAATACTACACGTTTAGATTTCTTTGTAGCTAGGGAAAGCTTTAAACAAAAACAATGCAATTTTGCAGTGCTGGTCTCTAGTCTTCTTCACCAATTCTTTTTTTTTTTTTTTTTTTTTTGTTCGAAGGACTGAAGAGAGAGAACTTACAGACGGGTATTTGCAATAAGATGATTAACACTATTTGTTTAGGGAATAAAATTAGTCACAAATTTTAGAGAAGAATAGCACTAATCGTTTAGAAATTAGTTCAATCTATAAATTTGGGAAATGAGTCCATAAATTGTGGAAATACCTTCTCTCTCTCTCTGCTTGCGTATGTCATTCTTGATACTCTTCAATTCCTAATCCGTACAGCCCTTTTTTCTACTCCTATCTATTACGTACAATTGTGGCGTCCTATTTTATTTTATCAAGATTACTTTTGGGAAATGTTGATGTACCATATAAATTCGCGTCGCCTACTAATTTTTTAACCTAAAAAAATAATACGGAGTAATAATAAAAATAAAATTTGCCAACTTAATTTGTTTACGGCTTAGGTCTTGTTTGGAAAAATTGTAACTTTTGTTTTTAAATAAAAGCAGAAGAGAATCAAAAGTTATGAAAAGCAGAGAGAATCAGTCTTTATTTGGAAACTGTATTTCAAAAGTGCCATTAGAGTTTAAAGTGATTTTTTGTCTGTTTTGAAAAAAACATTTATTGAAATTGTTACAACGCTAAATTGATTGAACTATCCCTTATAATAAATGATTTTTTTCTGTTTTTATTTTTATTTTTTATTTGCTCTATTTGGTATTAGTAATGATTTTTTATCTTTATATTTTTAATATTAATGATTGAGGGTTTCTTAAGCCGTACTCTTATCGAAATTTGAACTTAAATTATTCCCCTAACAGCCTGGGTGAGACGTCACATAATCACACAAGCAATAAGAGATGCGAGAAGTCAAAACGGTAACCTTTGGAAAACACACACAAGAGTATTTGACCTCTCAACCAACCCCACAAAGATATATTATTAGGGATTTTGCTTACATTAGTCTTTTTTTTTTCTTCTTTTTTTTTCTTTGCTTAAAACAAAGAAGAAAAAAAAAACAAAGAGAGCATGAATCAATATTTAAAAAAAAAAAAAAATGATTACAAATCCAAATTTTATGGAATCAATTCTTAAAAAGATTCCAACAAGTATAAATCAATGAATATATGAAGGGAGAGGAAAAGAAAAAAGATTTGAAGTTTAAATTAGTATCCTAAAGATCCAAGTTGATTAAAGTTACCAACACATTGATGCCAACAGGAGTGAGGAATACAGCCGTAAGAGAAAAGAGAAGTTGGGTTTAAGGTGGGGCTATTATCGTTTTGTTAAAGGATATGGGTAAAAAAAATTGTTTTCACATTCAAGTATTAAGGATAGTTTTGGAAATATGAAAAGTTATTAAAATTCTCTGCAAAAGCTGACACCAACTTTTGATTAAAAGTTGGAGACAGTTTGCTTATTATAAAATCATTTTTTGAGTTTAAAAGTGATTATGATTTAGGTTGCCAAACATGACAAAAAATGATTTTAGGCTTTGAAAGTGATTTTAAACTATCTAAAAGTTTAGCCAAATAAGACATAAGTAGACTCCATTGGCAGGTCCTACTCGTGGAAACAGAGGCCAATCCATTGCACTACTTTCAATCAAATCAAGCTCTTGGTACAACTACTTAAAAATTTAGGCAATGCTATATGCATTTAAAAATATTGTTACTAAAAATCATAACTGATGTGATAAAGAACCTATTGAGAAGTTTCACATCTCATATTAATTAAAAAACGAATTAAAAATATTTTTATATACCTGTTTGAAGGTCATATTCAGTATAATTTAGGTTCTTAAGATGAAAACTCAACAACATCAATTGTGATTATTTTTAATGATTTTTTTTTAATTGTTCATAGCATTTCCCACAATATGGCACTCAACATATTTTATCAATTTATTTTTTATTTTATATTTATTTATCTGATGTGACAACTGATATTATACCATGCCAACACAATTTCATTAAAAATGCTTTGATGCCGTGGCATTGAGGATGGTGACTCTATGTCATCTACCACGGCGGATGGCAAAATAAGGCATCGAAAATCCCCGGTGGAATGTGTAACGCTGCCCTCTCTTAGATTTGATCACTCAGTGCAGTCAAATTTCCATGCGATGTATGGCACTACTCCCATCTAAAATTGTTTGAAAAAGATTAAAATATAAAGCTCGCAGTAGTTTTAATATTCTGGAAAGGTGCTGCCAATTAAATTGTTCTCTCACTAAAATCATGTGACAAAAAACTTCCTCGAATACGGATACATTGGGGACTGGGCATAACATTGTAGGCAATGTCCCAACAAATATTCTGGCGGGGGTGCTGTTTTCTGCTCAGTGGAGGCATAGTCTGCTGTTCTTACAGTAAGTCTTTTCCTTCTTGCGTATCCGGTGTTTGATGTTTGGTCTCTGAGTTGTGTCCCAATGTTTGTGGCTTTGTTTTTCGCATGGGCTGTCTTTGTGGGAGTGTTTTGTGGTGTCTCTGTCTCCATTGGTGTATTTCACTTCTTTAAATCTAATTATAATATTAACATTGTGGCTAATTCAATTGTTTTCTCGAAACCCAGGACGTGGCGGATCGGATACATGGTCTAATTCATCTCCCGTGAAATATCCATAGGTGTATATTTCCGTGCATTAATTGTAGGATTGCTATGTTTGTTTGACCGTTTGAATGCACATATCCACTGTAGGATTTCTATGCTTGTATGGTCAATTGAATGCCCATATCATTTCATGCATTTATAATAAAACTTTCTATGTTGTTTGGTAGATATCTGCGTTCATAGTAGGATCAGTTGTTGTAACTCTCTGTCTTAGTTGCATTATTAGGACTGTTGTGTAATGGTAAGACTTAAAATTAATGCGCTAATCAGATAGTTAAAGCTTACATCATCCTGGCTATTATATAGAACTTCTCAGATAGTCGATGTCAGTCTTTGTTTTGAAGCAAACATAGAAAGATCTGAGTGATTATCAAGAATAAGAGAGTTTGTGGTAATATCATTGGCTTATCTTGAGGTCACTTGTCCTTTTTCCATTACTTCTTTATTTATTTATAGTCATTGAGTTTCAGATTTTTCATATTTAGTGTTATAGGAGGTAAGTGGTTAATGTTTGAGGGGAGACTTGAACCTGGGATCACTTCATTATCTCCCCCTTATGAAGAAACATGCTGCTTCAGTCGAAAGACCATTTTACTGCAAATTTCAATATTAACTTCAATTTATTATTTGCTGATTAAAAAAAAATAAATAAATAAATAAATAAACTTTACAATAAATATAAAATGAATGAGGATAATTTGGAACCAGATGACCTGATTGAAGAGGTCAAATAAATTTTGAGAACCTCTAAGGATGTTAGTAATATTATCAAAAACCACATGCACCCACAGAGGAGGTTTTGCATGCATGTTTACTTGCACATTAAAAGTGCATGCACATTGGCTTTCCTCTATGTTGTATTTAGCCGAAGAGGGGTCCTTACAACGTCTCCAAAGTCAAAACCATGAGGCACAATTAAAAGAAAGGAAAGAGACAAAGAATTAATTATATGGAGTAGTTTGGACAACATATGAAAATAGAAGCACCCTCAAATGTAGTTAGAAATTTCAGGATTATATACTGGCCTCGTGGGAAAATAACATCCACATAGACTGTAACCCTTCTTGGCAGGAAAATTAATATTAACAAGAGTACCAGTAAGTTTTTTGCAAACTGTTAGAAAGCCAATGAGATTCTAATGAAATTAAACATATAAAGCTTTATAAAGTTAGGCAAAGAAAAACTTCCTGAATGTACCATATCAAAATTTGGTCAGTAGATCCTGTGCTTGAAGTCATTTGCCGGCATAATTGAACAATACTAATTCATTGAACTCGCATTTTTTACTTACACACTTTACAGAGCTTTTCCCACAAGTTGTTGTCCAGATTGACCTTTTCATGCCCCTGTCATTCCTTCTTTTCAATGGCGAGCGCTGCCATTTGCGAAAAAAATTTAAAGCGTTCAACGATTATTAGCTTTTCTATGAATTTTTGAATGTAGCATCACAGCATGTTCCTTTCATTGTCTGCATTAGACGGGACCACTTGAGGATAATTAATCAATAAATATTTGCTATGTTATAAGGGCTTATTAAGGGATGGTATATAGCACTACTCTCAAATCACAGTTAGGATAATTATTTCCATCTTGGCCTTTGTTGCTTGACCAAGTCATTCTTACCTACAATTCTTTCAGAGTCTCACCTACAATTCTCTAGTAAAGTGTGCATGCATGGGGACCATTTTCCTGCCAAAGCAAAAGGCTTTTGTCAGAATATAGACTCTTCAACTCTTGCATAAAATGATGAACACTTAGTCTAACATAACCATGTCCAGGAAAGTAGAAGTTGGGTCAAATTTGACACACGTACATACTGTTGATTATCTGAAAATGGGAAGAATAAAGAGGCTATAAATACCTCACTTCATGATCAGAAAGAACTCAAGATTTCCAGACTCACAGTACTTCATTTCTTCCTACGACTTTCAAAACATCAAAATCTCTCTCTCTCTCTCTCTCTCTCATACCTTCACCTCAATCCCTCATGGAAGGACCAATATCACCCCTACAACCTTCAACACCAACAACACCCCTACAACCTCCAACTTACGGTAATTTAATCACCGTTCTCAGCATTGACGGAGGTGGTATAAGAGGCCTTATCCCAGGAACTATCCTTGGCTTCCTGGAGGCTGAGCTTCAGGTATGATATATATGTACATACATTATATACACACACACATATAGTACGTGTCCAAGTTATATATGTATCCCATATGCATTCTTTATTGAATGCAAGGTATCTACCATGCATAATACATAAAACACGTATAGCAGAATAATTAATAGAAAATAGTGGCACTACAGTAAACTTTATCACAACTTTGTCTTAACCCTTTCAATGGCAGCCATCAACAATCAAACATATGTCATTTATTGTAACTAATGCATTGCCACATCATTTCAATGGCAGTACTGCAAAATATCTTTGACATACTAACTCTAAATGGTTTTGCCATGATGTAGAAGCTGGATGGTGAGGATGCAAGAATTGCAGACTATTTTGATGTGATTGCAGGGACAAGCACTGGTGGGCTTGTAACTGCCATGCTAACTACCCCAAATGAAAAGAATCGGCCCCTGTTTTCTGCCAAAGATATCAATACCTTTTATCTTGATCATTGCCCCAAAATCTTCCCTCAAAGCAGGTAAATCATAATGATCAAGATGTTAAACATGATGCTATGTTATTTTACATGTCTTAACAAGATGCTCTTTTGTTTAGTATATATGTTATTAACATGATCTTAATTTTTCAAACAACAGTCTTCCATTTGCTTATGCTACAAAGATAGCAAAAGCCCTAGCAGGACCCAAGTATGACGGGAATATCTCCACAACATTGTTAAAGAAAAACTGGGGAACACGCGATTACACGAGACATTGACCAATGTTGTAATTCCAACTTTTGACATCAAGCGTCTCCAGCCAACTATCTTTTCTAGCTATGAAGTTAAGAAAACTCCGAACTTAGATGCCTTACTCTCTGATATATGCATTGGAACTTCAGCAGCACCAACTTATCTTCCCGCCCATTATTTCAAAACCAAAGACCCCTCAGGGAAAGTCAGAGAATTCAACCTTATTGATGGTGGCGTAGCTGCAAATAATCCGGTATGTGCTATATATATATGTGTGTGTGTGTGTGTGTGTGTGTGTGTGTGATGTTGTATTTTAGATTAATTTCTTAGTCCTTTTTTTTTTCTTGGAAATTTAATTTAATTAATTTTTTTCATATCAGGCTTTAGTCGCTATGGGCGAAGTGACAAAGGAGATCCTCGGGGGAAGTACTGACTTCTTTCCTATAAAGCCAATGGACTACGGCCGGTTTTTAGTCATATCCCTAGGAACTGGTTCAGCAAAAGAGGAAGAGAAATACAATGCAGATGAAGCAGCTAAGTGGGGTGTTTTGGGTTGGTTAACCAGTGGTGGTTCCACACCATTAGTAAATGTGTTTACTCAAGCAAGTGGAGATATGGTTGACTATCACCTTTCTGCGGTTTTTCAAGCCCTTCACTCTGAAAAAAAATACCTTCGAATTCAGGTATACTTTCATGCTCAGGGCTTTATACAAAGGAATTCAAACAAAAAGTCAAAATTTTTAATTTGTTGAAATTTTCTTCCCTGCATCAATTGATTCTGTCAAAAATATATATATATATATTTTTTTAAATTTCAAAGTCATTTTTCTTATATTTTCTGTTCAAATTAACGAAACATCTATATTAAGTCCAATGAGTGAAAAATTGCAGGATGACACATTAAGTGGGATAGTGTCTTCAGTGGATATAGCCACAAAGGAAAATTTGGATGATCTAGTGAAAGTTGGTGGAGGATTGTTAAAGAAACCAGTTTCAAGGGTCAATTTGCAAACTGGTGTGTTTGAGCCTTCAAATCATGAGACTAATGAAGAGGCTCTCATAAGGTATGTACCGAATGTTTTTCTCTAGCTTTACGTCAAAATCTGTGCTTAGTGATGTCAATTTTTGATAATAATAATTATATTAATTTTTTCTTTATGTTGCAGGTTTGCAAAACTGCTTTCCCAAGAGAAGCAACTTCGCGATGCTAGATCACCACATGGACCAACCGTGAAGTCCATGCGATATTAATTTAGGATTAATAACATCATTTGTTTATTTGTTAAATGTAAAATCTTTCCAGTTTGTTCGAAGTCAGGTGCAAAGTATGTACCTTTGTGCCTCTTCTGTTTGAATAACTCCCACATGGGATAACATTGTTGTCAATGTATGTTTGCACTTTTATTTTTGATTTTTTGGAATGTAATCTACAAATTTATTCTAATTCCATTTTTCTTAATTCTTGCAAATTTGTATCTAAGTGAAGCTGGCTCGTGAATAAATCCCACATGGGATAACATTTTCCAAAACAAAATTTACGCCAACAACATTCTGCACAACTAAACAAAGCTTAAGCAATGTACATAACACAGATTGTGCAATGAACAGGATTACAAAATCATACAAAGAAGAAGTTTTGGCTGTAAAATAATGTAAATATATTATAATAATTTAAAATTTTACTAATTTGTTATGGCAAAAATTTTTAATTCTAATAAACCTATTTATAATTTTCTTTTAGATGAAGGAGTGACGACCCTAAAAGTCATAATCCAATCTATATAAAAAAAAAATTAAAAAAAAAAATCAGGAGTGAGAGGGGTGTGAAAACCATGGCAACAATGTAGGTGGGATGCTTTTTTTCCTTTTTTTGGTGCCTATAGCTATAGCATAGAGACTGTAGAACTACGTACAGGACTAAAAAAATTAAGTGTGATTTAGGATTTATAGCAGCCCAATCCAATTCCAAAGTTTTTTTTAACCAAGATTCTCCCCTTGGCAGTCCAGCTATGCTTACAGATAAGATTAGGCAGGGAAGGGAGGAGACGGTAGAGGTTTCTAGAGATAACTCAGAAGCAGGTTATCGTTTCAAGACCGAAAGAAAGCTGAGTGAGATAGAGAACTAGCAGTCCACAAGATTGAAGAAAGGAATTATCCATGGAGGAATCGAGGTGGTTAATAGCTCAGATGAGTCTATTTTGTTCCAAGAGGACAGCAGCGAGAAGGAAGATGAAGCTCTTTCTGAGGAAGAGAAGGTCTTGAGCAGCTCAGAGAATGAAGTGAGTTCTTACCATCTTTTTCAAGAGCATTTCGAGAAGGGAGAGCAGACTAGGCATATCGTGGAGAATCATAGCTCTCAGGAAGCTATTAGGGCTACAGGGCTGGAAGGGTTTGACGCTACAGTGGCAAGTGATGGTGATGTTGTGCAAAAGAAGGGTTTGCAGAGGCTTAGCTCTAACTCTAAAGAGCACAACAATAGGGCCTATAAGGTTACAAAAGAGGTTTCGACTGGCGGCTATCTTGGTTCTTTTGTTCCCTATTCTTTGGGTTCCCCTGATCATCTTCTTGAAGGTGTCCAGACCGAGGCTTACAGAGGACAAGAGCACTTTCTGAATCATTCTGGTTTAGTGATTGAAACTAATCTGAATAATGGGGAAGGGGTTCATCTGCAGACTTTCAATTCTCATTCTAAGCTTCTTGACCCTTTAAATATGCAAGGTAATTCTTTGATTGATATTATTCCTAGTTATGACTTCTCTCCTACTCTTCTTTGCCAGAATGGTCCTTTTGTTTTGAATCCAGATAATGTTGATAAGGTGATGGAAGGCCAAAAAGAAAATAGATCTTTGGGGGATTGCTCTACTTCTAATAGAGATGGAGGGATTGAGGCTGGGGTGAGTGGGAGTGAAGGGGATGGGGATGGTGAGGAGAATGATGGGGATAGGGGGCCGCTGTGGTCTAAGAAGGACTGGGTGGCTTTAAAAGGTTTGTTTAGAAAATTAGGATTTTCTTTAGTTAAAGATAGGGCTGACAGAGCTAGAGTTAGTGAAGGAGGGAGAAGTAGAAGGGCTACTTTAGGTAGGGGAGGTAGGAGAGGCAGGGGCAGGGCATCGAGGGAAGATAGAGAATTGAGGAGATTACAGTGGGAGGTCAACTATGATGCGGCTAAGTCTAAAATAATTGGGGGTTGTAGTGAGGTTTAGTTATGAAGATTTTGAGTTGGAATGTCAGAGGCTTAGGGTCTTTTAGGAAGAGAAAGGTGATTAAGAATGTGCTCATGAAGTCTCAACCTGATATTGTTATGTTCCAAGAATCTAAATTAGAAGTGGTTGATAGTTCTTTGATTAGAAGTGTTTGGGATGCTCGTCACAAAGAGTGGGCTTTTGCTCCTTCAGTTGGGTCTTCGGGAGGGATTATTCTTATTTGGGATTCTAGAGTTGTCAAAGGCATTGAAGTCATTGAAGGGTGGTTTTCGGTCTCGGTCAGATTGAAACCTATGAGTGGGGATGAGTGGTGGCTTTCTGGTGTGTATGGCCCTAATTGTCCTAGACTGAGAAAGGCCTTCTGGGAGGAGTTAGGGGGTCTTTTTGGGTTGTGCAATCCTAACTGGTGCGTAGGTGGTGATTTTAATGTGATTAGGGTGATGACTGAGAAGCTGAATGGTTGTAGAAGGACGAGGAGTATGAAAGACTTTGATTCCTTTATTCGCGATTGCAATTTAAGAGATCCTCCGCTTCATAATGCCTCCTTTACTTGGTCGAATCTCCAAGATAGAGTTTTGTGCAATAGGTTGGATAGATTCCTTTTTTTGCCTGCCTGGGAGGATTTGTTTCCTAATGTCTTGCAAGAGACGCTGCCTAGGTTGACCTCGGATCACAATCCGATTATTTTAGAGTCCAATCCCATCCTGTGGGGGCCTACCCCTTTTAGATTTGAGAATATGTGGCTTGCTCATCACTCTTTTAAAATTTTTTTTGAGAATTCTTGGAGTAGTTGTAATGTGCAGGGCTGGGAAGGGTTCAAATTCATGAAGAAACTTCAGCATGTTAAGAGTGAGATTAAAGAATGGAACAAGAATATTTTTGGTGATATGAGAGAGACTAAGAACTCTATTTCAAATAGTATTCAGGCTTTGGATGTGTTAGAGTGTGGGGGTCAGCTCTCTGAGGATAATAGACGAGAGAGAAATAGGCTTAGGACGCTTTTAGAGGAAGTGATTTTCAAGGAAGAAGTGAGTTGGAGACAAAAGGCTAAGGTCAAATGGATTAAAGAAGGTGATAACAACACTAAACTTTTCCATAGAGTAGCTAATGGGAGGAGGAAAAAGAATATGATCAAAAGGATTGAGCTGAATTCTGGTGAGGTGATTGAGGATCCTGATAAGGTCGCTAAGGAGATTGTGGATTTTTATTCTCATCTTTATACTTCTCCTAGGAAGGATAGTTGGGGGATTGAGGGGCTGGATTGGTGTCCGATTGATGAAGATAGTGTTAGTTTTCTTGAGAAACAGTTTTCTGAAGAGGAAATCAAAGGGGCTGTTTTTGATTTGAGTAGGGACAAGTCTCCGGGCCCAGACGGTTTTACTATGGCTGTGTTTCAGGAGTGTTGGGGGGTGATCAAGAAGGATTTGATGGAGGTTTTTAAGGAATTTTTTGAGAACGGGATTATCAATAAGTGTACTAATGCTTCCTTCATTTGTCTTATCCCCAAAAAAGATAGATCGATCAATATTAAGGATTATAGGCCTATTAGCTTAGTCTCGAGTCTTTACAAGATTGTGGCTAAGGTCTTGTCGCTTAGGCTTAAGGGGGTTCTTAATAAGACTGTTACGTTGGCTCAAGGTACTTTTGTGGAAGGGAGACAAATTCTTGATGCGGTGCTTATTGCTAATGAAGTGGTTGAGGATTATAAAAAGAGAAAAAAGGAAGGTATTATCTTTAAACTTGATTTTGAAAAAGCCTACGACCATGTGGATTGGAAGTTTTTGGATTATGTTCTTGAGAAGAAAGGCTTTGGAGAGAGATGGAGAGGTTGGATTACAGGGTGCCTTAGTTCTATGAATTTTGCTGTGATGGTCAATGGAAGACCTAGAGGGTCGTTTGAGGCTTCTAGAGGTTTAAGACAGGGGGATCCCTTATCGCCTTTTCTTTTCACTTTGGTGGTGGATATTTTGAGTAGGTTGGTTAGTAAAGCTGAGGAGATGAACGTTATTCGGGGTTTTGAGGTCGGTAGGAATAGAGTCAAGATTTCTCATCTCCAATTTGCTGATGATACAATCTTTTTCTTGGAAGCTAATAAAGAGATTTTTAGGGACTTGACTATCCTGGTGAGAGGTTTTGAGTTGCTCTCTGGCCTTAAGGTCAATCTTTCCAAGAGCTCATTAGGTGGTATCAATGTGGAGAATTCCAAGTTAGAGAGAATAGCGGCTGAGATGGGCTGTTCTATTAGTGAATGGCCTATGAAATATTTAGGTATGCCTCTTGGTGGCAACCCGTTGAGTGTGAGTTTTTGGGATGGGGTAGTGGAGAAAATTGGAAAGAGATTAGATGGTTGGAAAAAAGCCTTTATTTCTAGGGGGGGAAGGTTAACTTTGGTTAGTTTTGTCCTCAGTAGCATTCCCACTTATTACTTGTCTCTTTTTAAAATTCCCAAGAAAGTGGCTCTTAGAATTGAAAAGTTGCAAAGAGATTTTTTATGGGAAGGTAGTGGGGAAGGTAAGAAGGATCACTGGGTTAAGTGGGATGTTGTGACTAGATCTAAGGATAAGGGTGGGCTTGGTTTGGGTAAGATTGTTCTTAGGAATGTTGCTCTTACTGGAAAATGGTTGTGGAGGTTCCCTATTGAACAAGATTCTCTTTGGTATTCCATTATCAAAAGCAAGTATGGTATTCATAATAACGGGTGGGATTCTAATATTGTGGAAAGGGAGAGTTTTTGTTGCCCATGGAAATTTATCTCTCAAGGTCTTCCTTGTTTTTTGAATCATATCAAACTCCTTGTTCGCAATGGGGCTCGGATTCGCTTTTGGGAGGATGTGTGGGTGGGGGATAATTCCTTGTCTTCTTTATTTCCTCGGTTATATCGTCTTTCTCGAGCGAAAGACGTTGTCATTGCTGATGTGGTTTCTGTAGATTCTAATTCTTTGAGTTGGAATCTTTTCCTGTCTCGCAACCTTAATGATAGAGAGTTTGATGAGATGTTGTCTCTTTTGGATATTATTCAGAATGTGTTGATTTCTCCCTCTAGTTGTGATAGAAGGTTGTGGAAGTGTCATTCTTCTCTTTCTTTCTCCTCTAAATCTTTTTTTGACTCTTTGAGAAAGGATGACTCAGTGCCGGTTTTCAATCCTGCTGGAATGATCTGGAAAGCTATTGTTCCTTTGAAAGTCAAGATTTTGGCTTGGTCAGCTGCCCATAAGGGGACCAATACCAATGATTGGGTTCAAAGGAAGAGGCCTTTTGTGTGTCTTTCCCCGCAATGGTGTGTTCTTTGTAAGAAAGAGGGAGAATCTGTGGATCATATATTTCTTCACTGTGACATTTCGATTGCTCTTTGGCAACGCCTGTTTAATCTTGCCAACTTGAGCTGGGTTAGACCTCAGCATTGCTACAGTTTGTTGGAGGTGGAGTTTAGAGGTTTTGGTCGATCAAAGAGGGCAAAGGTCCTGTGGAGCAGTGTGGTGTTGGCCATTTTTTGGGTTATTTGGATTGAGCGCAACTCCAGAATTTTTAGGGACTTAGCTGAGGAGATGGATGGTATGTGGGATAGGGTGTGCTTCCTTGCGTCCTTGTGGGCTTCGGTGGATAAATCTTTTGAGGGTATTCCTTTGTTTTTTATTATAAGGAATTGGAGGGAGATTTGTGCTTCGAAGCCTGTGAAGAGAAGAGATGTTGGCAGCCACTTTTACCCTCCTTGAGGGGTTCTGTTCTCTTCTGTGTTTTTTGGTTTAGTCTTGGATTTTTGGGCGGAGTCTTCTCTTTTTGCTTGCTTTGTGGCTTGCTGTTTTGTTTGAGTGACTCTATGCTGTTTTTTTGCTGTTTTTTGGCTTCTTTATTGGACTTCTTGTCCAATTTGTATTCTTCCTTGTGATTAATACAATTTGTTTCTTATCAAAAAAAAAAAAAAAAATTAAGTGTAAGAGCTTAATAATGATTTGATGAATTTTAAGAGAAGGTAAGAGCTTAATGACCTAATATCAAAGTATTTTATCAGGGTTGCTCCCTTTTTTTTCTTTTTTTCCTTTTTTTTTTTTTTGGTCAAGAAATTTAAATTACCAAAATAAGAGAAAAGAGGAGGCCGCTCGCTTAACAAGAAATTAAAATAACTTTGATGAAAAGAGTTCTGCATTCAAGAACGCCACCACCCCTGGATTGAGAGAGCCATTTCCAAAAGAAAATAGGGAATAAGTGTAGCCATGATCGAGTGGCCACTTATTAAACGAACAATAGGGAAAAAAAAAATGGCAATAGACAGAGGACACAGTTTTCACAAGATGGAGGGAGGAAAATGGCCGGGCACTTAACTCCAATAGAGAGAAAATAGAATGGCATAAGTTAGAAATCAATCCGTAGATACGATTTGTAGCCACTTAATTGTTCACATAGTTAAACAGTATGTTTAAAGTTAATCTAGAAATGATGAAATAGTTTAAAAAGGGAAAAAATTGGTATGAAGAAAAACCATCTTAAATTTTTTGGTACAAATTTTTTTTTTTTTTTTCCTTGGTATACACATATAAATAACTCAGTCATGCAACACATAAATGAGAAAGTCCACTTAAGTGTCATAGATCAAAAAAGAATCCAATAACTCATAAGCTTAATCCACATTTAACCTCCAAAAGATCCAAACTCTTGAGCAAAAGGTGAAACTAGGAGCGGAGCTACTTGGCGGGCTACACTAAGCTGTAGCCCAGGTAGCCCAGCCCTTTTTTTTTTTTTACTTCAACATAAATTGTGAGTTTTTAGTCTCAGCCTAAGTAAAACAAAAATTGAAAGAGGGCTTAGTACAGAAGAGTTTTTCCAAGTTTAGAACGGTTATTGAAATACCTCAATGTTATTTGCATATTCCACTTATTTTACTTTTTAAGATTTTATAAAAAAAATATAAAAGTTTTTTATGAAAATTGGTCGCATGGTGCACTAGAAAACATAATTTTAAACTACTTTGCAAGAGAAATTTTTTTTCAAAATCTATCAGATTGTTTAGCTATTTATAATTTGTGTTTCATTTTTAACAAAAAAAGTCTACTTAAACAATAGATTTTGGAAAAAATTTCTTTCACAAAATTGTTCAAAATGATATTTTCTAATGGAACTTCTAGCTAGTTTTTACGAAAACCTTTTATAATTTTCATAAAACATTGAAAAATAAAACAAGTAGTGTGTGCAAAACATTGAAGGGTTGTAATAATTACTCTCTTCTAAGTTCTTGCAACCAAAAGGCTCAAAAATAAATAAATAAATAAATAAATAAAAAGAGAGAAAAGAGGGAATCAAAGAAGCTTCTAGATCCAATGCACCAAACAACCAATACATACTACAGAGTAAAAAAAGAAGACGGGGGGAGGGGGGGGGGAGGATTGGTGGAAGCTTATCTAACACAATAAACAAAATCTCATTTTTCACGAATAAATAATTTCTCAATTATCTCTCGCCGTGACAACGTCAAAGGTTAACCAGTGTATGGCGATAAAATTTCCACTTTTTTTTTTGGGTTACTTATCTTTTTATATTTTATAGAATCACAAAACTCTGCACTCTTTCTTCCTTCATGCTACAAGCTTACCATGCTACTTCCAATACATATATATTGTATTTATTAATTTTTTTACTTGGGCTAGCTATATTGTATTTATTAATTTTTGTCTAGCCCAAGTCAATTTCAAATCCTAACTCCGTCCTTGGACGAAACCTTATACATTCGTAAAGCTAACCTTGGCTAGAAGAGAAAATTAAAGTTTATGAAAAGAGACCTTTCGTTTTATCATCAACATCTAAACTTTCAAAAATATAAATGATACTACATCAACTAGATAGTGTTTTTGAATTCCTCCATCTGCCATGTCTTAGGTATAGTAATTGAGATACGAGAACATTTCTCAAATATCTTAATTTCAAGTCTTGACACCTTTCCACTAAATCACCAAAAAAAAAAAAAAAAAAAAAAAAAATTCATGCATCTGCCAATGTGGCATTTACTCTCATTCTAAGATCAATGCAAAATATACTTAATTTTTTCTATTAATTAATCAAAGAAGTTGCCATTGCCATATAAGGCCTGTTTGGCTAAGTTTTTAAATAGTTCAAAATCACTTTTGATGCCTAAAATCACTTTTTGTCTTATTTGGTAATCTAAATCATAATCATTTTTAAATTCAAAAAGTGATTTTTAGGACAAAGCGGAAGAAAAATTTACTAATCCGGTCATAGCGGGACATCTCAAATCAAGGTGAATCAAAAGCAGAAGCGGGAAATAGATAAGCTGGTCCAAATGGGTCTGCCACCTCGCAAGGTTAAACCAAAAGCCCTTATGTGAAGTAGTGGGTGGGGTGAGGGATGAGCCTTCTGCGTCTTTGCCTTCTTGGTTTGTGGAACTAAATCCTACTTTTGCCAAGAAATTCAGTTCTTTGGATGTGTGCATCGAGGTGAGCATTTTATTTTTATTTGATAGTTGTTACCTATCTAATCTATTTTATAAGCAGATCCTTTTGTATGTTCCTAGGGCAGAGGTTCAGGATGCTCCTTTCTTAGTTTTCTTGGTTAGGTTGGGTTTTTTCTGCTGTTCAGTGTAGCTCCGGAACTTCTAGGCCCTAGGTTGTTTTTTTTATTGAAATGAAGTTCTTAGTCGGAGAGAACAATCAAAATCCAATCCTTGGTCTGAATTTTGATAAAGATGTTGCTGTCAAGTTTTTGGTGTATGTCGCAGTTCTTATTGACCTGACTTGGTTCACTAGGAACGAGGTTATCTTTGATAAACAGTTTGCTGATCCCAAAGCGACAATTTTGCATGTAGAGCGTGTGGGCGCTGAGCACTCCAAGTCTCTTTCTCCTATTCAGTATGTCTCTCCTACCTTGTGGTCCCTGCCTCCTTGTCGCTTAAAATTAACTTTGATGTGGCTATTAGACCTACGTTTTCGGTTCCAAGTGTTGTTGTTAGAGACTGGTGGTAATTTTGTCTATGCGTGGACTTCTAAAGAGAACCACCTGGAGGTGGTAGTTGCCGAAGCCAAAACCGCGTGTTTGGGGCTGTCTAAATCTCTTTAATGAGGGCTGCTGCAATATCATCTTCGAGGGTGATGCTGACTTAGTTTTGTCTCTCCTCTTTCTGTTTGGGGCATCTCCCCCCCCTCTCTCCCCCGAGAGCTATTTACCCTATTTTATGTGATGCTCGAGTCCTACTTGATCAATACCCAGAAGGGTCTATCAGATCAATTTCTAGGGCGGCCAACAAAGCTGCCTGTGCTTTAGCCTAATGGACTGTTTTGGTTTTATCCCTATTCACACTCTACCCTCCCATGTTTTGCAAGCCAATTTGGAGGGTGTGGATGGGTCTTGTACTCTTTGATTAGCTCTTTTTCATTAATATATATCCATTTGCTTATCAAAAAAAAGTTCTTAGTCTTTCACCCCACACCCCCCCCCCCCCCCAAAAAAAAAGGGGTTTTTTTCTTAAAGTATGGAAATTAATGACCTATCATTCATCTTGTTATCCTCCGAATCACAACTTCTACCTTAAACTTCTAATTTTATTATACACCACTCATTATTTTAGAAAATATAGTACTTCTAATAATAATCTATACTACTTATAAAAGGCTGAATGTCCAAAAAGCTTTTGATTGACCAAGATACCCTTATTTTATATTTTAAACATATCACTACCCTTATACATGGTACATTGATTGAAAGAGGAAATAGGGATATAAAATATAAAACACATAAAGAGGAAATAAGAATATGAAACACATATATATAAATGGGAATTCAAAGTATACTATAATTTTACCCTTATACACGGTACATTGATTGAAATAGGAAATAAGAATATAAAACACATAAATATAAATAAGAATTCAAAGTATACTATAATTTGTATACTTTAATTCGTAAAACCACATAAATAGAAAATTAAATTCGTATAAAACCCTAAATCTTAACATATATCATCTACATAATTCTGAATTCTACGTTCTCCATTAACAGCGGGATTCATAAGTCTTCTTTCTCTATTAACAACGTCTTTTACCTTGTTTGGTAAGTGTTTCTTTACAAAATACGATAACTTTTTTTCATAATTAAAAAAAAAAAAAAAAAAACAAAAAACCACGTGCAACGCGCATGTTCACCAACTAATAATTAATAAATGATCAAACTTATTTATTATTAAAGGACTGCCCCAGGCAATTGCCCAATAAACAAATACAAAACAATACAAATTAAAATAAAAAGAATAATTTTGATTTTTTTTTTTTTTTGGTTGACATTACATGGGCACATCGACCCCTTTGCCACCCATACCCCAACCCAACCAAACGCCAATAATTCTTGATGTCATGATGATGAGACACCAAATGATCGCCACCACTAATATTTGTTGGTGTGTGGTGATCTTGTGTCTCGAAGTCTCTTTTCTTCGGAAAGTAATTTTGTAAATCTGCAAGAAGTAGGAGGAGTATAATTAGCACTATATAGCATCATATAAATAGATATAATGACGTGCATATAATCACTCTTTCTTATGACCAAAAAAAAAAACTCCTCTTTCCGTACTTTTTCAGAGCCTCCGAATTAGTGCCACCATTTCCCATTGGTTCAGGCAGGCCCGTTCCCAATTTCACCCTCGAAACCGGTTTTGTCAATAGCCTTTCCCCAATTCTCACAAGTTTGTCTAAGTTCTCCTTTGTAGCAACATCCACGGAAGAATCTGTCCCGGTTAGCGTATCCTCTTGATTTCACATATATTGAAGGATATTAACCTCACAAAATTAGAAAAACCATACAAAAATGAGAATTGATATAAGCTTACGTACTTGAATTTGGAGGTAATTTTCTTCAGAATGGAGTGCTTGGAAGACAACAGAAATATGACAATTGACCACATCAGCACTTGCCTGAGTAAACACATCCACTAATGGTGTTGAACCACCATGGAGTAACCAACCCAATACGCCCCATTTGACAGCCATTTTAGCATTGTATTTGTGTCCCGTCTTTTGCGAGCCGGTGCCTATCGAGATTACTAGAAAGCGGCCATAGTCCATGGGCCTAACTGAGAAAAATTCTGGATTTTTGTCGAAAATCTGGTTGGTAACTTGGCTTATGGCAACTAAAGCCTGGATCATGCATGGTGCCCCAAAAAAATTGATAAAGAAACAATCTAGTCTCAGCTTAATGAGTTGATATATATATATATATATATATATATATATATATATATCTTGAACCGTATTAGATATGACTTTTATGTAATAATCATACCGGATTATTTGCGGCGACACCACCATCAACAAAATTGAATTCGTGAACATTCCCTTCTCCATCTTGGTTCTTAAAGTAATAGGCGGGAAGGTAAGTTGGAGCGTCCGAGGTACCGATGCATATGTCAGACAGTCGAGCATCCAAACCTGGGGAGTTTTTGGCCTGCGCGCAAAAGAAAATTAGAACTCACTTTCAGATTTGTTTGATCATTTCAGAATGCCAATATGCCATGGCCATTTCTCATTTTTGGCTACGCTTCGCACACGCGCTCTAAATATTTTAACCATGTTAGTTGCATGACTCATTTTTATCAGGGTCATCCAAACAAAAATTAGTAGGATGTTTAATTGGGTGAGGAATTTTTAAGCTGAATTGGTCTTTAAAGCAAAATCTCTTAAATTCTTGGAATTAAATTATGCGTTAGTTAACTGAAGTTAGAATTTCTAAATTTCCAATAAAAATTTTAACTTGGAATTTGCAGGGTCAAATTTTGTTTAGAAATTCCACCTGCCTATGTGGAATTTGTCAAATTTAATCTTTTAAATAAGGAAATATCAAAACTCCCCCTACAAATTTTAACTTTCAAAAAGTTTACCCATACAAAAAAACTTTAAAACTCTCGGCTACAAAATCTATATATACTTTAAAACTTTGTGTTAATCTTGTGGCCTAGTGGTGTCTTTTTTTATTTTGATAAAACAACCCGTGCAAAGAGGGTAGGAGGGTTGGGGTTAAGGCCCCTACTAAGTTTATTAATCCAAAATATAAGTATTACATTTGCAAATGAGTACTATTTCTTATTTTATTTTATTTTATTTTATTTTTTTAATCCACGGTGTGAGTACTATTTCTAAAGTTCGAATTTCCATCGAGCACAATGAAAAATATAAGAGAGAGAAGGAGGTATACCTCATAAGAGGAGAAAATGGTTGGCTGTAAGAGCTTGATATCAAAAGTCAGAATGACGACATTGGTTAAGGTCTGATGCAACCGAGTCTCTCCTAGTTTCTCCCTTATAATCTCACGAAGGTATTTTCCATTGTACTTGGGCCCTGCTAATGATTTCAATATTTTTCTAATTGGCCCACACATGCCCCTGCCATAGAGACACATATAATGAAATGCTAACAAAATTTACTCCGATCCCAAGATTTCATGGATTAATTAATTAAATGAATGAATCCTCAATGAGGGAGACGAGCAATCAAAGCTTAATTACCAATTCTGTGGGAAAATTTTAGGGCCATGCTCGAGATAAAAGGGCACGATGTCTTTGGCAGCAAAGAGAGGACGATTATTTTCAGTGGGCGCAGTTAACATGGCAGTTACGAGGCCTCCTGTGCTTGTTCCTGCAATCACATCAAAGTAATCTGCGAGTCTTGCGTCCTCACCATCCAGTTCCTACCCTAAGGTTGTCTTTTTAATTTGTAGTTAGTAAAGATGTAACCCAAAACAATATAGGTAGCTAGTGACTTTAGTAGCTGTATTGGATATGCATGGTTTACAATATATACTACTTCCTTATCATGTTCAGTTATGATTCGCCATTTTCTGTTCCAATGAGATTTAATTTTTGTTATTTTATATGATTTGTGCAATATGTTACAAGATCCTGATCCAATTTTTGGTCCATTAATATAAAAACAATATATGGTACTTCCGTAGTAGTAAATTGTACCATAATTAATTATGAAAGACCAAGATATTTTAAATTCTCTCTCTCTCTCACTCTACATGCACATATCTATACTACTTATAAAAGGTTGAATGTGTGAAAAACTTTTGATTGACCAATATACCCTTAATTTATATTTTAAATACATCACTACCTTTATACACGATACATTAATTGGAAGAGGAAATAGGAATATAAAGTATAGAATACATAAAAAGGAAATAAGAATATAAAACACATAAATATAAATAGGAATTCAAAGTATACTATAATTCTATCCTTATACGCGGTACACTGATTGGAATATGAAATAAGAATATAAAACACATAAATATAAATAGGAATTTAAAATATACTATAATTCGTAAAACCATATACATAGGAAATCAAATTTATATAAAACCTTAACATATATCATCTACATAATTCTGAATTCTATTTTCTCCATTAAAAGTGGGATTCTTAATTCTTCTTTCTCCATTAATAGCGTCTTCTACCTTGTTTGGTAAGTATTGTAAATACGATAACTTTTTCTCAGAATAAAAAATAAAATAAAAAACAAAAACAAAAAACCACGTGCAACCCACGTGTACACCAACTAGTATATATATATATATATATATATATATATATAAATATGCACTCCCAATCAAGTGAGCATATGCTAATGTAACTTTATCAATACCATACGTACATTAGAGGTTGTACTCTGTGCATTGGCACAATGTACCTTGTAAGTCACTAATGCCGGGGTACAAACTCCCTAATGTGGGGCTGGTAAAAGTTATACCAACAAGTGCTCATTTGACTGTCATTCAATATATATATATATATCTATAAGGATTTTTAACTTTGTATGGTATTGATGCTAATAATCTTGCATGTATTTGGGTTGTATGTTACAATCCATCTATGCATAGTGTACAACCCTACAATTCGATCATAATACTGATGCAAGAAAATCAACATGCACATGCTAACCTGAAAATTTATATACATGTATGCATGTATTTATGTATGTACGTAATTTCTATAAAACACAATCATGTATATATGTATCATCAATGGATGTATGTAATTTCTATAATGCAGGACCTTATACACAGGCAGGATAAAGAATAAAGAAAATATACCGTACCTGAAGTTGGGATTCAAGGAATGAAAGGATAGTTCCTAGAATGATCCCTCTAATACCACCTCCATCGAGGCTAAGAATGGTGATGAGGTTTCCATAAATTGGGGGTTTGATTTGAAGAAGGGAGGATGCTGTTTTATCCATTAGAAATCAATTAAAATGTAATGTTGTGTATGACTTGCACCAAGAAAGAAAGGCTTCTAGCTATTGTAAACAAGACGGGAGAAATAATTAGCTTGCAAGTCATGGTCCTGCTGAACGACCTATTTATAGTGTTACAGTCGAAAGAAACTCATTTAAGCTTTGAATGGATAAGCTCTGTACTTTGTGGCAACGGATGAGGTTGAAAGGTCAAGAAAATTCAGGGAACATGTCATGGTCAGAGGGTGCACGGACGACAGCACGGTCAAATTGTGGAAAAAAATTTCCATAGTCCAAACAATCCCTCAAACTGAATTCTATTTATTTATTTATTTTTTTATTGAAGAAAGATAAGCATTTTCATGCGCGACAAAAAATTGTACGTGCTATGACGTGGCATTTTAATAGTCCATATTAATTAGGGAAAAAACACGATTAGATAAAGTCATTATTTAATGTAGGAAGAGATCCATTTATACTTAGTATAAAACTTTTTATTCTTACATCTCTCAATATTTTTTTGTGGGAAAAATATTTCACCAATCCAACTGTTAAATTATGTTCTCTATTCATGCACGTCATGTATGCTAAATTTAAAGCAAATTCGATATCGGAAAGTGTTTGATATGTAAACTCACATTTTTTTATATAAATAAAACTATAATTTGGGATACTTTATGAATGACATAACTCCTAATATTTAATTTACTTGAAATTTAGTATACAGAACGTGCACGAATAGAAAACCTAATCCAACGGTTGGATTAACGAAATATTATTTCTATAAAAAAAATATTAAGAGATGTAAAAGTAAAAAGTTTTACACTGGGTGTAAAGGGATCTCTCCCCACTTAATATATATGTTTGCACATCAATATATATGTTTTAAAGTTTCAATTTTGTCATCAAGTTTACAAAATATTGAAAAAAATGTAAAATACTCATTAGAAAGAATATTTTAGGAAATCAATTTTATAGAATCATTGACTTTTTAATGAGACAATAATTTTAAAACATTCCCAAAAAAAAAAAAAAAAAAAAAAAAGGGGGGGAAGGATGAGACTAAAAGATAGGGAGTTCAGTGTTACTTTGAAAAAGGAAAAAACCTGATTGCTATGTAGGCCAGAAACTAAATCAGACTTCATCGGAGAATGTTTTCATGCACTTCAAATATGGTGTGGAAATAGCTGTAATATCTTGCTGATGAAATTCCGTCACCCTATCTTTTTACGGATAATACGGCACCTATAGTTTGTGGTCATGTACCCTGCAAGTGGTTCTAGATGCATGCATTGAATTGCCGGCCGCTTAATCACCATATTTAACAAGAGAAAACAAGATTAAGCTAAATAATAATTTGCTACATGCCGGCGACCTGATCCAATGCAAATCACATTGTCTACTTTAATCCTGTTTGTCAATACATGAAATATATAAAATGAAGGAACGGATGGAAGATCATTGGATGAGCAGGTCGCATGCATTGCATCCGATCGGATGCAATGATGACACGCAAAAATGTCCATCCAATTACGCAGGAGGTTATGGAAAATATAGCACGTGCAGATTGATCATCTAATATAGTTTACGTATATTTATTATAATATTGTCAATCCATGTTTTGTCCGGTCAAAACCACAACCTAGGCCTCATTTGGTATACTCGATTAAAAAGGTTAGATATGAATATTGAATTAGTGGATGAAAAGTCTATGATTATTTTGTTTGAAATGGGTTAGATGGTCTCAAAAATTTTCTTATCTATGTGTTTTTTCTAAATGGGATGGTATGCTAAGATAAAAATAATCACCTCCTTCGTTAGTTTATAATCTCTCACATTTGGGGAATTACATTAGCAAATATTCCAAACATATTCTATTGAAGTTTTTAACGTTACAAGAAATTGATATGTTCATCCTATCCGCCTACCAAACATGGTCTTTCATCATAAAC
Organism: Liquidambar formosana; assembly: GCA_039720395.1. Taxonomy (NCBI): domain Eukaryota; kingdom Viridiplantae; phylum Streptophyta; class Magnoliopsida; order Saxifragales; family Altingiaceae; genus Liquidambar; species Liquidambar formosana. Next base: position 27,927,859 of record CM077833.1, read on the forward strand.
AAGGAATTAAAAGCCAACTCAATACGATTACTATATAGGTTTTTTTTTCCTTTTTTTTCAGATCGATTTATGCATACGAGTTCGAACCAAGCACACATCCACCCGAAATGAAAGATGAAGGTCATCTTCTCCTCCCTCCTGGTACGTTTGCATTTGGAGCATCATCCGGAAACATCAGGTAAAATAAATAATTGAGATCAAGTAAAGCATAAATGATTAAAATATAATACGTGATGTTTGATCTTATCATATGATAAGCAGAGACGGACCTACCTTAAAGCCTAAGGGGGCAGTGCCATACACCCCCATCCTTTTTGAATTTGCCTTCATAATATGCATACAATACTTGGGTAAACATGGTAAGTTTTGAGTATCTCAATGTATCAAGAAATCTAAGGTTAGTACACATAGAATTATACGTGTATATTTGCTAAGTAATTATATTTCACTATGAGTAAAACCAAATGGTCCAAGTCTAACATGGTCTTTTCGTGTATGTGTACCCAATTTTTCAAGGTAATCCAAGTCCAACAGGCCAAGTAAATTGGATTGTATACAACACCCAAATGAAATAGGGCAATTCATTCTTCTCAATACCAAAATCACATCCTCTCAATATAACACTATATTCACCGTTTCTCGATCTCATGACTTTAAGGTTCCTAACGCTAATCTTCATATGTGAATTGTGATGTTATGTGTCTTACCGGCTTTATCCACCACCTATGATTTAAAAGAAAAAAAATTATGTTTTTTCTTTGGTTTATATTTTGTTAACATTGAATAGATATTAGGCTTATCTTAATATATTTCTTTTACTTGAAAAGTTTTTAAAAAAAAATTATTCATGCTTTGACCCCTTAAAATGAAATCCTAGTATTCTCCCTGATTATAAGGAATTAAACTATATGGGCCTCTTATTACGTTTGGGACTGTTCGTCTCTGACATCAGTTTCTCTTATCAATCCTCTGGTCGATCGTACGTTGAAAAACCAGGAGAAATTTTGTTGGCTGGAGTTTATTGGACTAAATTGCCCGTGAAATACGGTTCTAAATTCTTAGATCGAGGCAGAAGAAGTTGTTAATTGACGAGGGTAATGTTGTCCGAAAATTGTGTACGGGGCGTTATCTAGACGATAGCCTCGTGGAAGCTGTTGCAGCCTCAAGTTCTCTCTCTCACGGAACCGGAAGCTGATTGGCTCTGTCAAACACATCACTTGAAGCTAATGATTGGTTTCCCCCCGTATAAAAATACTCCGAACTAGAGAGTAACCCTTTACGTAAGAAGCACCGAGATGGACATGCGACACATTTACAATACGATACAAACACTCTAACACGATAATTTTTAAAAAACCTAAAACACGACACGATGGAAATACGGCAACAAATAAATAAACATATATATATATATATATATATATATATATATATAGCATTATAGCTTTATAGTTTTATTTTTCAATTGAAAGATAGAATTTAAAACAAAAATCACATAACAAAAAAAAATGTTGGGCTTTTGCAAAATCACCCCTCAATTGTTAAAAACAACTAAAATTACTCCTTTTAAAACAATTTAAATTTATATTTTTTATCCCGCCGTGTTCCTTTCCGTGTACCTCACGTGTCTCCCGTGTCCTACCTGTGTCCGAAATTAATTTAATTTTTTTATTTTCCCGACACGTACGGAACTTGTCGAAGCTGTATTCGTGTCCAACACAGCCACGACACTATTTTTGGAGTGTCCATGCTTCCTAGCCCTTTACCAATTTTCTTTTAAAAAAATGTTTCTTATATTGAAAGCGTGTTTAAAATAGCCCTTACAAATAGCGGCGTTTGCAACCTGTGGCTGGAAGTATGAGAAAGAAGTTCACAACAGGAAAGCCATATCTCTCAACAATATAATTTACAAACACAGAAATCTAGTGAACCAAGTTACGCGGTAAACAGAGACTGCTGACGGTGTAGCTGCAGTGCTGCACAAATGTGCACGTGCTGGGAAGTGGGTTGCACATGCACCAGTGAAAAGATGCTACTTGAGGAACTCCTTATGCGTACACTAAATTTTTTTTTTTTCACTCAGATATATATATATCTTATAAAAGTCTAGGCCCTAGTACCTTTTTTCACTGCATGAAAAAATGCCATCAAGTGTCAGCCAAGTTAAGCATTCAAGTTAAGGCCCCTCTTCAGATGAGCAGTTCTCAGTGACACTTGCATATCAGACCAGCAGCATGTTCTTATGATTTTGGGATTTTATGTATTAAATTTATTCTGATAGTTACATATATATATATATATATATATATATATATATATATATATATATATATGCTTTGTTGATGAGAAGCATACCTATGTTGATTCAAAAATTTAAACATAAAACTCCCTCCCCCAACCCCACCCCAAAAAAAAAAAAAAAAAAAAAAAAAAAAAAGAAGAAGCATGAAGAGTACAGTGAAGACTGCCTAGAAACTACCATAGTCAACTCTCACAAGACTTCTGGATTTGTTGTGGTTGGTGAATATAGCACTTTGCCCATGCAAAAGGGACAAACACAGATCTCAGGTGACAACATCAGCAGCAGGCTGATTATATATCAAAGGTTACTTGCATCAAATAGGAATAGGAAATGGGTGCTTAAAACTGTGTATTAGTATGAAGAAGAGCAAAATTAAAATCCCAAATATATAAATGCAGCAAAAATATGTTCCCACCGGATTGTCATATGCAAATTAGGTCCTGGGCTTCTGCATCTGTCATAAAACTCATATGGTGCAGATGCTCAGGACATCAATAAACTTCAGAATTACGCAATTTCATCACCAAGTGGCTGCTTATATGACACATTTGTCAACAGTATGGGCGTTCAAGAATGCTGCATCATCAGAAAGAACAGACAGTTGCGCACTCACGCACACATACATAATCAAACACAAATATTCCAAGTTTGTAGCCCTTTTGAATTAGTTGATTTCTTTAAACAAGAGAAGACTTAGTGGGACAGTGATATATGTTTATCAATATAACAAGACTATAGAGGTTAAAATTAAGCATTCAGACTTTCACATTACAGCCAAGGCCGGTGAGTGCCAGCTCAAGAATTTGTTCCGAAGATACGATTTCTAATGCCTACTTACATATCATGTGAAGAAACAAAAAAAAAAATTAAATGACATAAACACCCAATGGAAATTGAGAAATAATAAATTAGAAAAGAGTGTTAGGTATTGAAAAATGTCTTGATCACATTTGACAAATCTAACATACATTTCTCAAATGTGTTAGATATTGACATAAACACCCAATAAAAATTGAGAAATAATAAATTAGAAAAGAGTGTTAGGTAATAGGTATTGAAAAATGTCTTGATCACATTTAACAAGTCTAACATACATTTCTCAAATGTGTTAGATATTGAAAAGTATCTTGATCATATTTGCCAAATCATGGTTGCTTGCGATATGGGTCTACATCTATACTACTATATAAAGCAATACAAATAACGAGAGGAGGAGAAAACGTTAAAATCACCCAACTCTATCCCTCTCCTTTCTCTAATCCTCTCCCATGGATTCAAGCAAAACTGAAATAGCCCATGAATTCCTCCAACTCCTCCGAATCTACAAAGACGGCCGCGTCGAAAGACTCGTGGGCACCGACGTCGTCCCACCATCCATCGATCCCAAAACCGGCGTTTCATCGAAAGACATAACAATAATCAATCCCCAATTAGGCAACATCTCAGCTCGCCTATTCCTCCCAAAACTCACTCACCCAAACCATAAAATCCCTCTCCTCCTCCACTTCCACGGCAGCGGCTTCTGCGTCTTCTCACCCTTCAATCCCACTAGCCACAACTACCTCAACACTCTCGTCTCAGAAGCTAACATCGTTGCACTTTCTGTAAACTACAGAAAAGCCCCTGAACACCCTATTCCCGCAGCGTATGACGACTCATGGGCGGCTCTACAGTGGGCTGTAACATTGTTCATACTTTGGCGATGATGGCTGGAGAGTCTGGGTTTGGGCCGGGTGTGAGGATAATTGGGGCTGCTATGGTGCACCCGTATTTCTGGGGGTCGGATCCTATCGGGTCGGAAGCGTTGGATCCGGAAAGGAAGGCTTCGGCGGATCGGTTGTGGCCGTTTGTATGTCCGTCGAATCCAGATAACGATGACCCGCGGGTGAACCCGGTTGCGGAGGGTGCGCCGAGCTTGGTGGGGCTGAGGTGTGGGAGGGTGCTGGTTTGTGTGGCTGAGAAGGATATTTTGAGGGATAGAGGGTGGCTTTATTATGAAGCGTTGGGTCGGAGCGGGTGGATGGGTGTGGTGGAGATTGTGGACACAGAAGGGGAGGATCATTGCTTTCATGTCTATGATTTCGAAAGTGAGAAAGCAAAGGATTTGAACAAACGGTTGGCTGCTTTCTTCAACAGGGACATGCCTCCTTTACTTTGACGTTGAGACTTCAGAGGTCTAGCTTTTGTGCGCACCAAAAAGTTTCCCTAGTAATGTTTTGTTTTTTTAAGGGCAAATGACGTTTTAATACAATGAACCTTACACCAAATGTCAATTTAGTCCATAAACTCATACATTGCACGATTTTAGGACAATTTTTTAATTTTTGATTCAATGTAGGCCAACCAGTAACGTCCGTCACTTAAGGTTAACAAAATAGCACGTGACCAACACGTGCGTGCTTAATTGGCACAACACCAGATTTGAAAAAGGGATGTTGTTCATCCTCACCGGTATCTCCTTCGCCGGAAAAAAACGGAAGTAAAGAAGAGTGAAGAAAAATGGATGGGATGAAGAAAAAACGGAAGCAAGTTGCTGCAGCGGCACGACCTTCATCGGCTGGGATGAAGATGGAGAGGCTAACGTGGTGAGGGTTTGGAGAAACAACACCAGATTTGAAAAATGGATGGGTCTGGTAAGGGGCTTTGCCGTCGTAAGGGGCTTTGTCGCCGGTAAGGGGCTTTGCCATCTCTTTCTTTTCTCTCTGTGTTTTTTTTTTTTTTTTTTTTTTTTTCATCTACTCTGTTTAGAGGCAACCATGGCCATCGTCCGCCTCGTTGTCATCGGCTCCCCTGGTCCTCATCGCCATCCTCGTCCTCATCTCCTCCCAGATCTACACCACACCTCCCATTTGCGAACCAATTGTCATCCCCATCGCCATCCTCATCCTCATCTCCTCCCAGATCTACACCACAGTGGCGTTGTGGGTAATGGGTAAAGGGGTTTGGGAATTTGAAGATGATGGTTGGGGGGGGGGGGGGAACAAACAGTGGTTGAATGGGTATGGGATGATGAAGATGATAATTTATATTTATATTTTTTGAATTTTTTGTTTTGCTGTGAGATGATGAAAATAATGCAAAGAAAATTTTGGCGGTGCTAGATTTGTGTTAGATTTTTCTTCACCCTTCTTTACTTCCGTTTTTTTCCGGCGAAGGAGATATCCGGCGAGCCCTTCATCCTCTTCGGCGAAGGAGATTCCCGGCGAGGATGAACAACATCCCTTTTTCCTTTTTTTTTTTCTTTTTTCTGTTGTTTTGTTTATTTGTTTATTTATGTTTTAATTTTTTTGGCTTCAAACGACAACGTTTGCATCATTTGCTGTTACGTACGTGTGTGCCAACTAGGCACGCACGTGTTGGTCACGTGCTATTCCGTTAACCTTAAGTGACGGGCGTTACTGGTTAGCCTACATTGAATCACAAATTTGAGAAATTATTCCCATCACTCGCCAAGGAGTAATATTTTTACCTTCTCCTCGAGAATAACTGTTAGAATGTGATGATTGATTCAGTGCACACTTCGAATTCATCGCTGTAGAACTAACGTCCACAATATTGGCCTCTTCTCCAATTTGCAGTACCTTTGACATTGATCCAATCCCTAGCCGATGAGTAACCTGCAAGAAAAAGAAATGACCCAAGTTAGAATCTCTATAAGATGACAGAGGAAAAAGGACCAAGGAGTCAAAAAGAAGACAGCAAAGAGAAAGAAATTGAGGCAAGATCTCCAATTGACTGACGAAGAGCCATATGCTCTTCCTGAGCACAAATTCCATCTCGATTTGCGTCTTCTTTTTTTTTTTTTTTTTGATAGACGATTTAGGAAATTTTATTAAGAAAAACATTGGTACAAATCAGCCAAAAATTGGTCTTGATAAAATCCAGGACTTCCTCAACCCTAACACATAAGTCGTCAACATTCTTAGCATACCTTGTAAGGCCATGCACCACCCTATTACTTTCACTAGGAGTATGAGAGAAAGTTGCCACATCAAAATAGCGACTTGCTTCACTTAGGATATCCTCAATAATAAGCCCCAATGGAGTTAGTAGGGTCTTCTTCGAATTGATAGCATTAACAACCTTCACCCTATCTCCTTCCATTTCCACTTAATGTAGCCCCAAATCACGAGCAAAGCCCATCACAAACCGCATTGCCATAGCTTCAAACCACTGCTACTAGGAAAATACCAAAGATTTTCTTCAACCCAGCAGTAATAGCTTGGCCCACACAGTCTCTTACCATCGCACCCAATCCAACACGATGATGGTCCTCAAATACAGTGCGAAGCACATCATAATAATTTTCATTAATTTTGAGAGCATTTCTTTTTTGGGGATGAAACTTGAGAGCTTTTTTTGTTAAATGGAGAGGATCATAGGGGCGACAAATCAGCTGGGACAGTAAAGATCCATTCTTGGACTTTTTGACCGAGCTCATTAGCCCAAAAAAGAAATTAAAAAAAACTGAAAGTTAAAAATTAAAAAAAAAAAAAAAAACAGGTAGGCACTAGGCAGTAGGCTCACGACGAATTAGAGAGCCAATGACCAAAGAAGGATCCCTAGGTACACACTTGCACACGAGTTTGTTGGCAACGCACGCCTTCAATAACCCAAGAATTGTGATGACAATTAAGGCAATTGCCCGAGGCCCCATGTGAAAGTCTACCCCGGCCAAGGAGAAAAACTTCCATGTAACTGTGATACGGCCACATAGTATCACGGGTTAATAAGAAGCAAGCAAAGTAAAAGTGTCAGTATACTTTTTGGACCCACACTTTTACTTTGCTTGCTTCTGATTAGTCCGTGATACCACGTGGCCGTGCCACAGTTACATGGAAGTTCTTCTCCTGGCCAAGACCCCAACCCATTTAATTGCCTATGGCTCCATATGAAAAGAAAGCCTCCAACCCACTTAACCAACTAAGGCCTCATATAAAAAGGGATTTGGATTTGGTGCACTATCTGCATGATGCAATAAACGTAGAACCGTTAACATGTGGTAAAAAAGAGAAATAAAATGTTGAAATTCGAAAAATGCATTGTTGAATGAAGAACTCTTTTCATCAAAGTTATTTTAATTTCTTGTTAAGCGCGCGGCCTCCTCTTTTCTCTTATTTTGGTAATTTAAATTTCTTAACCAAAAAAAAAAAAAAGTAGCAACCCTGATAAAATACTTTGATATTAGGTCATTAAGCACTTACCTTCTCTTGAAATTCATCTAATCATTATTAAGCTCTTACACTTAATTTTTTTATTACTGTACGTAGTTCTATAGTTTCTATGCTATAGCTATAGGCACCAAAAAAAAAATAAATAAATAAATAAAAAGCATGCCACCCGCATAGTTGCCATGGCTTTCACACCTCTCCCACTCCTGATTTTATTTTTTTATTTATTTATTTATACAGATTGGATTATGACTTTTAGGGTCATCACTCTTTCATCTACAAGAAAATTATAAATAGGTTTATTAGATTTACAAATTTTTGGCATAACAAATTAGTAAAATTTTAAATTATTATATTATATTTACTTTATTTTACAGCCAAAACTTCTTCCTTGTATGATTTTGTAATCCTGTTCATTGCACAATCTGTGTTATGTACATTGCTTAAGCTTTATTTAGTTGTGCAGAATGTTGTTGGCGTAAATTTTGTTTTGGAAAATGTTATCCCATGTGGGATTTATTCACGAACCAGCTTCACTTAGATACGTGTTGTTTTTTGCAAGGATTAAGGAAAATGGAATTAGAATATTTATTTGAACAAATAAATTTGTGCATTACATTCCAAAAAATCAAAAATAAAAGTGCATACATACATTGACAACTATGTTATCCCATGTGGGAGTTATTCAAACAGAAGAGGCACAAAGGTACATACTTTGCACCTGACTTCGAACAAACCGGAAAGATTTTACATTCAACAAATAAACAAATGATGCTATTAATCCCAAATTAATATCATATGGACTTCACGGTTGGTCCATGTGGTGATCTAGCATCGCGAAGTTGCTTCTCTTGGGAAAGCAGTTTTGCAAACCTGCAAGATAAAGAAAAAATTAATCTAATTATTATTATCAAATATTGACATCACTAAGCACAGATTTTGACGTAAAGCTAGAGAAAAACATTCGATACATACCTTATGAGAGCCTCTTCATTAGTCTCATGATTTGAGGGCTCAAACACACCAGTTTGCAAATTGACCCTCGAAACTGGTTTCTTTAACGATCCTACACCAACTTTCACTAGATCATCCAAATTTTCCTTTGTGGCTATATCCACTGAAGACATTATCCCACTTAATGTGTCATCCTGCAATTTTTCACTTGTTGGACTTAATATAGATGTTTCGTTAATTTGAACAGAAAATATAGGAAAAATGAGTTTGAAATTTACAATATATATATATATATATATATATATATATATAGATCAACAAATTAAAAATTTTGACCTTTTGTTTGTATTCCTTTGTCTAAAGCCCTGAGCATGAAAGTATACCTGAATTCGAAGGTATTTTTTTTCAGAGTGAAGGGCTTGAAAAACTGCAGAAAGGTGATAGTCAACCATATCTCCACTTGCTTGAGTAAACACATTTACTAATGGTGTGGAACCACCACTGGTTAACCAACCCAAAACACCCCACTTAGCTGCTTCATCTGCATTGTATTTCTCTTCCTCTTTTGCTGAACCAGTTCCTAGGGATATGACTAAAAACCGGCCATAGTCCATTGGCTTTATAGGAAAGAAGTCAGTAGTTCCCCCCATAATCTCCTTTGTTACTTCGCCCATAGCGACTAAAGCCTGATATGAAAAAAATTAATTAAGTTAAATCTCCAAGGAAAAAAAACAAGGACTAAGAAATTAATCTAAAATACAACATCACATGTATAGTACATACTGGATTATTTGCAGCTACCCCACCATCAATAAGGTTGAATTCTCTGACTTTCCCTGAGGGGTCTTTGGTTTCGAAATAATGGGCAGGAAGATAAGTTGGTGCCGCTGAAGTTCCAATGCATATATCAGAGAGTAAGGCATCTAAGTTTGGAGTTTTCTTAACCTCATAGCTGGAAAAGATAGTTGGCTGGAGACGCTTGATGTCAAAAGTTGGAATTACAACATTCGTCAATGTCTCATGTAATCGAGTGTTCCCCAGTTTTTCTTTAACAATGTTGTGGAGATATTTCCCATCATACTTGGGTCCTGCTAGGGCTCTTGCTATCTTTGTAGCATAAGCAAATGGAAGACTGTTGTTTGAAAAATTAAGATCATGTTAATAACATATATACTAAACAAAAGAGCATCTTGTTAAGACATGTAAAATAACATAGCATCATGTTTAATAGACATCTTGATCATTATGATTTTTACCTGCTTTGAGGGAAGATTTTGGGGCAATGATCAAGATAAAAGGTATTGATATCTTTGGCAGCAAACAGGGGCCGGTTCTTTTCATTTGGGGTAGTTAGCATGGCAGTTACAAGCCCACCAGTGCTCGTCCCTGCAATCACATCAAAATAGTCGGCAATTCTTGCATCCTCACCATCCAGCTTCTACATCATGGCAAAACCATTTAGAGTTAGTATGTCAAAGATATTTTGCAGTATTGCCATTGAAATGATGTGACAATGCATTAGTTACAATAAATGACATATGTTTGATTGTTGATGGCTGCCATTGAAAGGGTTAAGACAAAGTTGTGATCAAGTTTACTGCAGTGCCGCTATTTTCTATTAATTATTCTGCTATACGTGTTTTATGTATTATGCATGGCAGATACCTTGCATTCAATAAAGAATGCATATAGGATACATATATATCTTGGACACATACTATATGTGTGTGTGTGTGTAATATATGTACATATATATCATACCTGAAGCTCAGCCTCCAGGAAGCCAAGGATAGTTCCTGGGATAAGGCCTCTTATACCACCTCCGTCAATGCTAAGAACAGTGATTAAATTACTGTAAGCTGGAGGTTGTAGGGGTGTTGTTGGTGTTGAAGGTTGTAGGGGTGATATTGGTCCTTCCATGAGGGATTGGGGTGAAGGTATGAGAGAGAGAGAGAGAGAAAGAGAGAGAGATTTTGATGTTTTGAAAGTCGTAGGAAGAAATGAAGTACTGTGAGTCTGAAAATCTTGAGTTCTTTCTGATCATGAAGTGAGGTATTTATAGCCTCTTTATTTTTCCCATTTTCAGAGAATCAACAGCATGTATGTGTGTCAAATTTGACCCAACTACTACTTTCCTGGAAATGGTTATGTTGGACTAAGAATTCATCATTTTATGCAAGAGTTGAAGAGTTTATATTCTGACAAAAGCCTTTTGCTTTGGCAGGAAAATGGTCCCCATGCATGCACACTCTACGTGAGAATTGTAGTTGAGACTCCGAAGGAATTGTAGGTAAGAATGATTAGGTCAAGCAACAAAGGCCAAGATGGAAATAATTAGCCTAACTGTGATTTGAGAGTAGGGCTATATACTATCCCTTAATAAATCCTTATGACATAGCAAATATTTATTGATTAATTAACCTCAAGTGGTCCTGTCTAGTGCAGACAATGAAAGGAACATGCTGTGATGCTACATTCAAAAATTCATAGAAAATCTAATAATCATTGAATGGTTTAAATTTTTTTCGCAAATGGCAGCGCTCGCCATTGAAAAGAAGGAATGATAGGGGCATGAAAAGGTCAATCTGGACAACAACTTCTGGGAAAAGCTCTGTAAAGCGTGTTAGTAAAAAATGCGAGTTCAATGAATTAGTATTGTTCAATTATGCCGGAAAATGACTTCAAGCACTGGATCTACTGACCAAATTTCGATATGGTACATTCAGGAAGTTTTTCTTTGCCTAGCTTTTTTTTTTTTTGATGAAATAAAGTATGTATTAATAACAAAGGGCAAGGCCTAACTTTATAAAGCTTTATATGTTTAATTTCATTAGAATCTCATTGGCTTTCTAACAGTTTGCAAAAAACTTAATGGTTATCCACTCTTGTTAATATTAATTTTCCTGCCAAAAAGGGTTACAATCTATGTGGATGTTATTTTCCCACGAGGCCAGTATATAATCCTGAAATTTCTAACTACATTTGAGGGTGCTTCTATTTTCATATGTCATCCAAACTACTCCATATAATTAATTTTGTCTCTTTCCTTTCTTTTGATTGTGCCTCATGGTTTTGACTTTGGAGACGTTATAAGGAACCCTCTTTGGCTAAATACAACATAGAGGAAAGCCAAAGTGCATGCACTCTTAATGTGAAGTAAACAAGCATGCAAAACCTCCTCTGTGGGCGCATGTGGTTTTTGATAATATTACTAACATCCTTAGAGGCTCTCAAAATTTATTTGACCTCTTCAATCAGGTCGTCTGGTTCCAAATTAACTATGAAGTTAGAAATTATCCTCATTCATTTGACATTTATTATAAAGTTTATTTATTTATTTTTTTTGAATCAGCAAATAATAAATTGAAGTTAATATTGAAATTTGCAGTAAAAAGGTCTATCGACTGAAGCGGCATGTTTCTTCATAAAGCGGAGATAATTAAGTGATCCCAGATTCAAGTCTCCCCTCAAACATTAACAACTCACCTCCTATAACACCAAATATGAAAAATCTGAAACTCAATGATTGCGTATAAATAAATAAAGAAGTAATGGAAAAAGGACAAGTGACCTCAAGATAAGTCAATGATATTACCACAAACTCTCTTATTCTTGATAATCACTTAGATCTTTCTATGCTTGCTTCAAAACAAAGACTGACATCGACTATCTGAGAAGTTTCGTATAATAACCCGGATGATATAAGCTTTAACTATCTGATTAACGCATTAATTTTAAGCCTTACCATTACAGTCCTAATAACGCAACCCATAGAGTTACAACAACCGATCCTACTATGAACGCAGACATTTACCAAACAACATAAAAAGTTTTATTATAAATGCATGAAAAATGATATGGGCATTCAATTGACCATACAAGCATAACAATCCTTCAATGGATGCATGAAAAAGATATGTGCATTCAAACGGTCAAACAAGCCTAGAAATCCTATAATTAATGCATGAAAATATACACCTAAGGATATTTCATGGGAGATGAATTAGACCATGTATCCGATCCGCCACGTCCTGGGTTTTCGAGAAAACAATTGAATTGGCCACAATGTTAATATTATTATCAGATTTAAAGAAGTGAAATACACTAATGGGGACAGAGACACCACAAAGACAACCCATGTGAAAGACAAAGCCACAAACACTAGGACACAACTCAGAGACCCAACATCAAACACCTGATATGCAAGAAGTAAAAGACTTACGGTTAGAACAGCAGACTATGCCTCCACTGAGCAGAAAACAGCACCCCCAGCCGAATGACTGTTGGAACATGCCGACAATGTTATGCATGGTCCATAATGTACCAGCATTCAAGGAAGTTTGTTACATGATTTTAGCGAGGAAACAATTTAATTGGCAGCACCTTCCCAGAATATTAAAACTACTGGGAGCTTATATTTTACTCCTTTTCAAACAATTTTAGATAGGAGAACGAGACTGACGTAGTGATAGACATGTCATGGAAATTCGACTGCACCAAGTGATCAAAGCAAAGAGAAGCAGCGTTACACATTCCACCGAATTTTTTAATGTTTTATTTTGCCATCTAACGTGGTAGATGACAGAATTACCATCTCAATGCCATCATCAAAGCATTTTTAATTACGTGGCGTGGCATAATATGCAGGGGCGGAGCCTTGTTAGGACTTGTCACGGGTCGGGTCTCCAACCCAAAAGGCTAGCCCATTAGGTGGAGTTGTCTTCCCCACTTATATGCCCAAAACTCCCCCAGTGCCTATCCGATGTGGGATAGAGATCCATGACATTGGTGGCCAAGGCCCCTTTATTTTTTTCAAAAAATTTGACATTTGTTTATATAGGTTTAAAAGTTTTTGAAAAAGTATAGGTGGCCACTCCAAAATTTTCAATTTAGCTTTAAGTGGTGGTATTTATCACACTAAATCAAATCACATATTCATGTGTAATAATTTTAGAAAAAAATCTCTTGAGCTTAATATAATATATCTTTACACAAGGGCAATTTTTATTTTGTAGGGACTTGTTTGGTTTTTGAATGGAAATTAAACAATTAAAATGTATTTTACATAGTATTTGATGATCAAATCCGTCATATAGAATGGACAAATCTTGCCAATGATCATTGGGCTAAATGACATTTCTCGTTTCAATAAGGGTGTAGCTGTGTGAGGTCTGCGGATGTCTTGGTTTTGACTCGATGTGGATAGGTTTGAAAATCTTGATGGGTGTAAAAGTAAAATTTCTCACAACATGTGTATTTTAATTATACCTCTTTTTTTTCCCCTTAAAATAATTATATAGTAAGACTAAGGTAAAAGAAAAAATAATTTTATCATAATATTTTAAGTTGGGCCACCCCAACCTAATATTCCTCGCTCTGTTCCTGATAATATGAGTTGCTACATTAGATGAAAATAAATAAGGGTGACCCTATATCCACACCTTTTTTTACTTATCCACACCCCTATATGGTAATTCTATCATTTCCCTTTTCCCTTCCCTTCCCTTCCCTTCCCTTCCGTCTGTCTTCCCCTCTCCATTTTTTTTTCTCTCTTCATTCATTCTTTGACGCCACCCTCATCCTCTCATAGTTGAATACAAATCCACGACCTCTATAAAATCATCGAATTTGGTTTGAAAAACAAAAATTCAATAGCTCAAGACAACTAAATATACATAAATATAAATAAGCAAGCAAGTAGATGAAAAAAAAAACAAAAAAAAATTCCCGACAAACTCCATTTTTCCGACTAACAAGGCAACTCCCCCACACAAAGGACCATGTCCTTTCTTGAATTAAATTTGATGCTCGACGCTAGCCACAACCCTTTCTCTAGTTTTTTTTTTTTCTTTTCTTCTTTCATTTTTTTTCATTTTTTTTTCTCTCCTCCTCCCTCCCTCCCTGCACCTATCGTCGTCATCCACCATGGATCGAACCAGCTCGCTTGCTAGAAATCACCAGCTATGGAAACCATAGGCTCATCACTTCCATCGTCGAAGCCACCACCGTCGACATACCAAACCTAGCCTCCAGTTCTCCGCAACGAGGGGTCTATGGGTTTCTTATGGGGTTGAACTTGAAGTTAAAATCTAGTTTACCGTTAACAAGTGGCTAATTGCTGCTGCACATTAATTTTTCTTTAGTCGATTTTTATTTAGGCACCGTTTGGTTGGGATTATTTTAAGATCTTTTTTGCTTTTAAAAGCAAAAAGTTAAAGAAGTAATAAGTAGTGTTTGGTTACAAATTTAATAAGTACTTAAAAGAAAGCAAAAAGCTAAAAAAATGCTTATAAGCAAAAGCAAATTTAAAAGACTTCTAAAAGCAAAAAGCAAAAATTCAAAACGTGTTTTTTATTTTTTATACTCAGCCTGACGCTTTTCCTCCCCTCCCCTGACGCTCCTTCTCAACGTGATGCCCTCAACAACAACACACCCAAGTGCCCATATGTCCGCCGGCGATTCGTTCTTGCCACCGTTCACCGACTCCAGTGACATATACAGAGGGGTACTTCTCAGCCCAGAACCCCCTCCTTCCTTACTCTTCGCTTTCTTCGCTAACCCAAAATCTGCAATCTTGGCGAAGTCATCAAAACAGAGGAGGATGTTCTGAAGCTTTATATCGCAATGAACAAAGCCATTTCCATGAATATATTGAAGCCCCTTGAGCACAGACCTCGAATGTCAGTGAATGTCAATTCCGGCAACCGCCCATCGGATTTCTTGAGCTGATCAGACAAACTACCGCCAGAAGCATGCTCCAAAAACAAATTGTACAATTTCTTGCTATTCTCAGAGCTGTAATCACTGCCGAAACATCGAATAACATGTGGGCAATCCGCAAGCTTACTCAATACCTGTCTTTCGTTCTCAAGCGAAGCAAAGTTGGAAACCGAAGTGGATTTGACGGCCATCAATGGAAGAATCTGGCTGCTACTTCTTCTGGGTATTGCTAAATTGACGGTGCCAAAGCTTCCATGGCCGACAGTGTCGCCTTTGACCCACTCCATGAGTGAAAGCCTTCAGTTGTGGGGGAGGGGAGGTTTGTAGTTTAAGGTGTGCGGCTGTGAGGAGTTTGTTTGGGTTTTATTGAGTGTTGGGGGATATAAATATGAAATTAAAGGACATTATAGGCAAGGATATTTCATATTAGGGATGTGCAAAAAACCGTCCAATCTGTCAAATCAAACTAATCCGCTTTATTCCGCACTGACCTAAGCGTTTGAGAAAATAGGCGGATTGGTTTGGGTGGGTTGAGCAATAAATTTGATAGTTTGGTTTGGTTGGCGAGTTGAACTTTGTCAAACCGCCAATAAACCAACGCAACCCGCTATATATATATATATATGTATATATATATGTATATATATATTTCATAAAAAAAGAAGTATAAATATGTAATATGTACACTTCCTACAAGAAAACATGTTAAGTCATTATATTTTTTTTTAATAATTTTTTGTTGCTTGATCCATAATTATTTTGTGGGATTTAATATTATAAAAGTTATGAAGGGCTTGATATAATCCGTCCAAATTTTTTAATTTAAAAAATTATATATACATATATAGCTGTACAAGCTAACGATTTTGAGCATTGATTCCTAGGTGATTTTGTGAGACTACAGGTAAAGGTTCAAGAAATTACCTTTAGTCTCACAAAATATTACAGAGATGGATCAAGATATGCTTCAAACATCCTCAATTTTTTAAGTTATATGCTCAATTTATATGGATTTTGCATTTATTGAAAATCAATAGTAGATTGTAAGTTTAGTTTCTTTTATTTATTTTTTATTTTTTTAAACGAGAGGACATTTATTTAAATAAATAAAAAAGTATAAGCAAAAATTAATGTTACCAAACATGCTTTTTTCTTTTTTTCCTTTTTTATAAAAAGTAAAAGCAAAAATCGTTTTTACCAAACATGCTTTTGTTTTGTTGCTTTTACTTAAAAGCAAAAAACAAAAAAGTAAAAAAGATCTTTTTCTACTTATAAAAAGATCTTAAAATAATCCCAACCAAACAGTGCCTTATTTATATTGATTTCTTGTTTTTTTTTTTTTTTCCTCCAAACGAATGTCATGCTTCTTCCTTTTCGATTCACTTTCCTCCTCTTCATCTTGATTTTTTTTTCTTTTTGAAGTTTCATTATATGCTAAAAGAAATGGAGTTAGCTATGCACAAAAGGGTTGTTGGAGGAAGGAGAAAGGATAGAAAAGAAGAAAGACTGATGTAGAGGAGAAGAGAAATGAAACTGAGTAAAATGACAAAATTGTCCCAGAGAGGGGTGTGGATAAGTGAAAAAGGGTGTGAAAATAGGGTCACCCAATAAATAGTAAAATAAAAAATTCATAAAATATGGCGAGTATCTTATTGGTAAAAATTTTAGGAAAATGGTACGAATAGTTACAAAAAATTCATTACAAATGATTATAATTGATGTTGTTAAGTTTTCATCCTAAAAACTCAACCTATTAAGTGGAGAATTCAAACAAATATATAATTGATGTGGGATATGAGACTTTCCAATACACGTGGCATTAATTGATCGCCAATGGAGTCTATGAGATTCAATTCTGCTGTGGACAAATTCACTCCCCAGTGAAGTGTGGAAATGACCTATCATTCATCTTATTATCCTCCGAATCACAACTTCTACATTAAACTTCCAATTTTATTGGACACTACTCGATCATTATTTTAGAAAATATAGTACTCCTAATAATAATAATTAATAAATGAACAAACTTATTTATTATTAAAGGACTGCCTCAGGCAGTTACCCAATAAACAAATACAAAACAATATTAATTAAAATAAAAAGAATAATTTTAAATTTTTTTTTTTGGTTGACATTACATGGGCACATTGACCCCTAGACCACCCATACCCTAACCCAACCAGACACCAATAATTCTCGATGACATGATGATGAGACACCAAATGATCGCCACCACTAATATTTGTTGGTGTGTGGTGATCTTGCCTCTCGAAGTCTCTTTTCTTCGGAAAGTAATTTTGCAAATCTGCAAGGAGTAGGAAGAGTATAATTAGCACTATATATTATCATATAAATAGATATAATGATGTGCATATAATCAGTTAATCACTCCTCTTTCCGTACTTTTTCAGAGCCTCCGCATTAGTGTCACCATTTCCCACTGGTTCAGGCAGACCCGTTCCTAATTTCACCCTCGAAACTGGTTTTGTCAATAGCCTTTCCCCAATTCTCACAAGTTTGTCCAAGTTCTCCTTTGTAGCAACATCCACGGAAGAGTCTGTCCCATTTAGCGTATCATCCTGATTTCGAATATATTGAAGGATTTTTTCAAAACTTAAGCTCACAAAATTGGAAAAACCATGCATATGAAAATGAGAATTGATATGAGCTTACATACTTGAATTCGGAGGTAGTTTTCTTCGGAATGGAGTGCTTCGAAGACCACAGAAATATGGAAATTGACCATATCAGCACTCGCTTGGGTAAACACGTCCACTAATGGTGTTGAACCACCATGGAGTAACCAACCCAGTACGCCCCATTTGGCAGCCATTTTAGCGTTGTATTTGTGTACCGTATTTTGCGAGCCAGTGCCTATGGAGATCACTAGAAAGCGGCCATAGTCCATGGGCCTAATTGGGAAAAATTCTGGATTTTTGTCGAAGATCTGATTGGTAACTTGGCTTATGGCAACTAGAGCCTGGATCATGCATGGCATGCCCCAAAAAAATTGATAAAGAAACAAGCTAGAGTCAGCTAAATGTGTTGATAACTTGATATATATTTTTAACTCTATTAGATATCACTTTTATGTAATAGTCATACCGGATTATTCGCGGCGACACCACCATCAACAAGATTGAATTCGTAAACATTTCCTTCTCCATCTTGGTTCTTGAAGTAATAGGCGGGAAGGTAAGTTGGAGCGGCCGAGGTGCCGATGCATATGTCAGACAGTCGAGCATCCAAACCCGAGGAGTTTTTCGCCTGCGCGCAAAAGAATATTAGAACTCACTTTCAGATTTGTTCGATTTCAGAATGCCAAAATGCCATGGCCATTTCTCATTTCTGGCTAGGCTTCGCAGGCGCGCTCTAAATATTTTAAACCATGTTAGTTGCTTGACTCATTTTTATCGGGGTCATCCAAACAAAAATAATAAGATGTTTAGCTGGGTGAGGAATTTTTATGCTGAATTTGTCTTTAAAGCAAAATTCATTAAATTCTTGGAATTAAATTATGCCTTTAGTTAACTGAAGTCAGATTTTCTAAATTTCCAATCATAGTTTTAACTTGGAATTTGTAGGGTCAAATTTTGTTTAGAAATTCCACTTACTTAGATGGAATTTGTCAAATTCCATCTTTTAAATAAGGAAATATTAAAAGTCCCTCTTGAAATTTTTTACTTTCAAAAAGTTTAGCCCTAAAAAACTTTAAAACTCTCTGCTACAAAATCTAAACTTTGAAAATATTACTATTTTTAAAAATCCCAAGTTTTTTTTTTTTTTTTTTTTCCAAATTCCTCATCTAAATATAGCCTTACAAGAAAATTCATAATTCAACTCAACTTGAGTTTTGTAAGATTAATCTTGTGGCCTAGTTTTTTATTTATTTATTAATAAAACACTAAGAGGGTTGAGGTTAAAACAAATCCTTACCAGGTTCATTAATCTAAAATATAAGCATTACCTTCGTAAATGAGTACTACTGAGTACTTCTTTTTTTTTTTTTTTTATCCACGTACGGTGTGAGTACTATTTCGAAAGTTCGAATTTCCATCCAGCACAATGAAAAATATAAGAAGAGAGAGAGAAAGAGGGAGGGAGATATACCTCATAAGAGGAGAAAATGGTTGGCTGTAAGAGCTTGATATCAAAAGTCGGAATGACGACATTGGTTAAGGTCTGATGCAACCGAGTCTCTCCTAGAATCTCCCTTACAATCTCGTGAAGGTATTTTCCATCGTACTTGGGCCCTGCTAATGATTTCAATATTTTTCTAATTGGCCCACACATGCCCCTTCCATAGAGACCAACACATGTTCATCAGTTACATAATGAAATGCTAACAAAATATCCTCCGATATATCCCAAGATTTCATGGATTAATTAATTAAATGAATGAATCCTGAATGAGGGAGGCAAGAGCAATCAAAGCTTACCAATTCTGTGGGAAAATTTTAGGGCCATGCTCGAGATAAAAGGGCACGATGTCCTTGGCAGCAAAGAGAGGACGATTATTTTCAGTGGGCGCCGTTAACATGGCAGTTACGAGACCACCCGTGCTTGTTCCTGCAATCACATCAAAGTAATCTGCGAGCCTTGCGTCCTCACCATCCAGCTCCTACCCCAAGGTTGTATTTTTAATTTGTAGTCAGTAAGATGTAACCCCAAAAAATATAGGTAGTGACTTTAACTGTATTGGATATGCATGGTTTACAATATATATTACTTCCTTATCATGTTCAGCATGACTACATTTGATTCGCCATTTTCTGTTCCAATGAGCTTTAATTTTGGTTATTTTATGTGATTTGTGCAATATGTTACAAGATACTGATCCAATTTTTTGTCCATTATAAAAACAATATATGGTACTTCGGTAGTAGTAAATTGTACCATAATTAATTATGAAAGACCAAGATATTTTAAACTCTCTCTCTCTCTCTCTCTCTCTCTCTACATATATATATATATATATAGTCCTCATCAGGTCAGTACCATGCATTAGAGGTTGTACTCTGTGCATTAGCCCAATGTACCATTTAACTCACTAATACACGAAATACAACTCCCAATACGGATGTTAATATAAGTTATATCAGCACGTACTTACCTGATCATCATCCTATATATATATATACACACATTCTCAGTCAAGTGAACATATATTGATATAACTTATATTAATACCATACATTAGAGGTTGTACGTACCCTGTGCATTGGCCCAATGTATCCTATAACCCGGGATACAACCCCCAATGCAAAGTTAGTATAAGTTATATCAACATATAAGTGCTCATTTGACCATCATTCAATATGTATATTATTATATTCATAGGGATTTTTAACTTTGCATGGTGTTGATGCTAATAATCTCGCACATATTTGGGCTGTATGGTACAATCCACCTATGCAAAGAGTATAACCCTAAAATTCATAGTATTGATGCATGCAAGAAAATCAACACGTGCTACCCTGAAAATTTATATTCATATATGTATGTATGTACTTATTTTATGTATGTAATTTCTATAAAACACAATCATGTATGTATCATCAATGTATGTATGTATGCAATTTCTATAATACATGCAGGACCCTATATACTGGCCGGATAAAGAATAAAGAAAATATACCTGAAGTTGTGATTCAAGGAATGAAAGGATAGTTCCAGGGATGATCCCTCTAATACCACCTCCATCAAGGCTAAGAATGGTGATGAGGTTTCCATAAATTGGGGGTTTGATTTGAAGAAGGGAGGATGTTGTTTTATCCATTAGAAATCAATTAAAATGTAATGTTGTGTATAACTTGCACCAAGAGAGAAATGCTTCAAGTTATTGTAGACAAGATGGGAGTAATAAACTTGCATGTGATGGTCCTGCTGAACGACCTATTTATAGTGTTACAGTCGAAAGAAACTCATTCAAGCTTTGAATGGGTAACCTCTATACTTTGTGGTAACAGATGAGGTTGAAAGGTCATGAAAATTCCGGGAACATGCCATGGTCAGAGGGTGCACGGTCAAATTGTGGAATCACCCTCAGCTTACCCCTGGATTGAAATTTTCCATAGTCCAAACATTCCTCAAACTGCATATTTTATTTTTTTTAGTTTATTGAAGAAAGATAAGAATTTTCTTGCGTGACAAACATTTGCACGATGATTTGGAATTTTAATACTCCGCATTAATTAAGGGAAAAACACGATTAAATAAAGTCATTATTTAATATATGTATATATATATGTTTTAAGGTTTTAATTTTGCCATCAAATGTACAAAATATTGAAAAAATGTGAAATACTCATAAGAAAGAATATTTTAGGAAATCAATTTTATAGAATCATTGACTTTTTAATGGAACAATAATTTTAGAACATCCAAAAAAAAAAATAATAAATAGGAAGGGTGAGAGTAAAAATTAGGGAGTTCAATTTTATTTATTTTTTTTTTAAAAAAAAAAGAAAAAACCTGATTGCCAGGCCAGAAACTACATCAGACTTCATTGGAGAATGTTTTCATGCACTTCAAATATGGTGTGGAAATAGTTATAATATCTTACTAATGAAATTCCAGTCACCCTATCTTTTTACGGATAATACGGCACCTATAGTTTGTGGTCCTGCACCCTTTACAAGCGGTTCTAGCTAGATGCATGCATTGAATTGCCGGCGGCTTAATCGCCATATTTAACACGAGAAAACAATAATTAAACTAAATAATAATTTGCTACATGACGACAACTTGATCCAATGCAAATCACATTGTTTACTTTAATCGTGTTTATCAATAGATGAAATATATAAAATGAAGGAACGGATGGAAGATCATTGGATGAGCAGGTCGCGTGCACTGCATCCGATCGGATGAAATGACGACACGCAAAAATGTTCATCCAAGCAGAAGTTTATCGAAAATATAGCACGTGCAGATTGATCATCTAATATAGTTTATGTCTTTTGATTGTAATATTATCTGATAGATGTTTAATCAAAGTCACAACTTAGGCCCGCATTTGGTATACTAGATTAAAAAGTTGGATATAATAGAATTAGTGAATAAAGAAAAAGTTTATGATTACTTTGTATAAAAATGGGTTAGATAGTCTCTCAAAGATTTTTTTTATCCCGTATTTCTTTTAAATGGTAATCTTAAGATAAAAATATATCACCTATTTTGTAAGTTTATTATCTCTCGCATTTGGGGGATTACATTAATTAGCACATATTCCATTGGAGTTTTTAACATTACAAGAAATTTATATGCTCATCCTATCCGCTTACCAAACAATATGATCTTACATCATAAACAAGCAATTAAAAACCAACCCAATATGATAACTATATAGGTTTTTTTTTTTTTTTTTTGTTAATACAGATTTATGCATACGGGTTCGAGCCAAGCACACATCCACCCGAAATCCATGTATCCTGTGAGCATCTCCGAGTCCATGCCAGTGGTATACATACATTTCAATGTTTATGGTATCATGCATTCAGGGTTCATTTTATTTATTTATTTTTATTAATATATGGAATATAAAGCTCATCTTCTCCTCCTCCTGATACGTTTGCATTTGGAGCATCATCCGGAAACATCAGGTAAAATAAATAATTAGGATGAAGTAAGCATAAATGATTAAAATATAATACGTGATGATCGATCGATCTTATCATATGATAAGGAACTAAACTTTATGGGCCTCTTATTACGTCTGGGACTGTGCGTCTCTTACATCAGCTTCTCTTATCAATCCTGTGGTCGTATGTTGAAAAACCAGGAAATATTTTGTTGGCTGGAGTTTTATTAATTGGACTAAATTGCACGTGAAGTACGGTTCTAAATTCTTAGATCGAGGGAGAAGAAGTTCGTCCGAAAATTGTGTACGTGGCGTTGTGTAGACGATAGCCTCGCGCGTGGAAGCTGTTGCAGCCTCGAGTTCTCTCTCTCGCGAAACTGGAAGCTGATTGCCTGTGTCAAACACGTCACTTGAAGCTAATGACGTGTAAGGTGGCGGTTGGTTGGTTTCCTCCCGTACAAAAATACTCCGAACTAGGGAGTAACCCTTTACCCTTTTTCTTTTAAAAAAATGTTTCTTATATTGACAGCGTGTTTTCAAATAGCGCTTAAAATAGCGGCGTTTGCAATTTACGCTTTTATGGTTCTGAAAACCCCCTTTCTATGTCTTGAAAGCGTTTTTAGAAAGAGTGCTTTTGAAAGCACTTTTTTTAAACACGCTTCCAGGTTTTTTCATTTTTTCCTCACCTTTATTCTTACCAAGTACTTTTTCTAATCAAATGGACCAGAAAATAATGAGCTCACCTCCTCATAGCTTTTATCCGACATACCATCTCCCTCCTAGTCCCAGAGCCATGGCGGCAACCTGCAATTAACCTCGCTTCCTCCCCTCTCTCCATCACTAGCAAAGTGGCAATCTCTCATCAACATTCGTCACAAGAGTCTCCGCTTGGACGCCACCACCAACCTCCGCCTCTCTCTTCCCACCTCCTCTCCCAACAGCAGTTTCGGTTTATTATCTCCTCTAAAATTGGCTTCGATCAGTGGATTCTCCGTGCAGAACAATCCAGAAGAGCCCGATAAAGAGCATGGAGATAACAATGGTGACTGGCTAGAGGCTTAAATTTGGAGATGGGATTTGCGTTTCTTCGATCGATTTTGTCTCGTGGAAGTTGGTTAAATTATGATGATGGACGTCGAAATTGTGTTCATGGCGAAGCCAGTGGCCGTGTGGCCGGCGCTTGGTCGGATGTGGGAGTTGGTTGCTAAAGATCGTTGGGTCCCCATGAAGTTGGAATTAAGAACTTGGTTGAGTTGAATTAAATTTTATTTGAGCATATCAACATGCTAAAAAGGCGTGCAATTAATTCATGTTGATCTCAACATGGCCGGGATAGTCCAGAGCCAGCAAAATCAAGTGATCCGTTATAGTGCATTGTAAAAATCAAAACATGCAAGGGCGGAACTATAATATTTTTTTTTTGGGTCGCCACTTATATACTAACATACATACATTAACACATATATTCATATATTTTATGTGTTAGGTGTGTGCATGCATTTATGTAAAATATAAATCCCTAAACTTGATAGTCAGGTGAATTACTGCAAAAAGATGAATGTTTAACTATGCATTCGCCTTATTATTTGATTACCTCTCAAAGTTAGCTGGCATCCACAATAGTGGTGGAAAAATAAAATTGGAGTGCCACTTTATCAAGTATGAAGGAAAAATGTGAAATTGGAGTTGCTACTTTATCAATTATGGGAGTACTCACTCATCAAATTGGAGGGAGTTATATAGTTTTTAAAAAATTTTAAGGTTGCCAAAGCCCCCCCCCCCCCCAGGGCAAACGTGGGTCCACCCCTGAAAACACGTATATAGCATGTTTATGTTCATGTTCATGTTCGATCACGTTTTCATATTTTTATGGGTTTAATTTGCTATGTTTTCTCCTAAACTATTGTGAGGTGTATTGTATCAATACATTACTAGACTCCAAAGGGCTAGGCTAGGCCTATGGATAGTGTCCTTACTTGGGCGCATTCGCAGGGACCAAGGGACCTTATTATACATACTCTTCTTTTACTAACCGTCTTATTGACTCCAGACTTTGGCTTGTGCAACCTCTCAATTCTGACTTATGCGGATTCTAAATTGCACTTCTTTTGCTCTCTTTTTTTTTTTAATCTATTTTATTTCCTTAACTACGACGAAAAACCCTTAAATTCATATAAGACCTCATAAGTCATAACCGGTAAGTCCAAGGCCACACAACATTGTGTACAGTGTACACTGTACTGCAAGCGTTGTAATAAACTATTAACGTACTGTTTAACAGATTGGTGTGGGCCCAGTTGTGTTTGAACATACGATGGCTCAGTCTAAAAGTAACCCAATCCCAGAACGCCCATTTTGTACCTTATCTATCTGGACAAGTGGCTGCAGCTTGGGCAGGTTGAATGGGTTGGGATATCAGCCCCTAAGTACAAAGGGAACGGCTATTGCAACCCCCGAAAGGGTTAAGTTGCCCCCATTTTTTTTTTAATTAAAAAAATTATTATGGAAAATTACCAAAAAGGGCTTAACCCTCATCCATCCCCTCTCCCGCACCCCTCCTCACCGACGACTCTCTCCGGCACCCACCCCTCGCCGGAACCCCGCACCCCTCTTCTTCCTTCCCCCTCTTCCCTCTTCTTCTCTACCTTTTTTTTTTCTTTTTTCTTTCCTTCCCAGAACCACTCTCCCACACCCCTCGTTGGAAAAAATGGAGGTCTTGAAAACAAAACCTCCCTCGCCGGAACCCCGCACCCCTCGCCGGAACCCTGCACCCCTCTTCTCCCTTCCTCCTCTTCCCTCTTCTTCTCTGCTTTTTTTTTTCTTTCCTTCCCAGATCTGACCTCCCTTGCCGGAAAAAATGGAGGTTTTGAAAAAAAAAACCCTCCCTCGCCAGAAAACGCACAGATCTGACCAACAAGAAGAGGAAAAAAAAAAAAAAAAAGAAAGAAAGAAAGAAGAGGAGAAGAGGACGTCACCGTCGCCGTCCTCGCCATTGCCATCGCCGGTCTTCGTCTTCCTCGCCGTCGTCGGAACGGGGCTGTTGGGGGGAGTGGGGTGGGTGAGGGTTAGGGTTATTTGAAAGAGGGGTAGGTTAGACTTTTTGGGGGGTGGGTATATATTTTTTTGGGGTGGGGATAACAGGGTAGGGCAACTTAAGCTTTTGTGGGGTTGCATTAGCCGCTCCCAAGTACAAAACCCAAGTCCAACCTAAACTTCCGATGGAGCTTTCCTAACCCATGCTCAACCCAAGTTGGACAGACTGAGGTTGGGGTTGTCTGATGCCTCTGCCCCAGGCCCAACACAACATGTAAAAACTATTGCCCAAGTCTATTAGTGGGTTAAAAATGGGTTAGGCAGGCTCAACCCGCCAAAATTGCAGCCCTAACTGGCCTGACTGGCATCTTCCCCATCCTCAAGGTTGGGCTAGCCTCGTCCATTCCAGCCCAATGTTCAGCCCAACTAATAGCTTAACATGTTTCTTGGACCATGGTCTATAAATCCGCATCTCCGTGAAAATACCTTAGGCGGTTCCTTAGATAGACCGACCTCTTATCAGACCAATCGCGACTTCCTCTCCGGCCATATGCGCCTGCAACTTCACTCCACCTCCTCTCATACGCCGAACCAAGGAAGAATCACCCATATTCATATTCTTCACATTATTCACTCCATTTATACATATGTTCTTGAGATTATTGACCATTTGGTAAATTCCAGTTATGCTTCGTCTCTGCTTCAACAGAGCCCGTCTCTCTCTCCGCTTCTCTCTTCCTCGCACCTTCTCTTCTTCTTCTTCTTCTTCTTCTTCTTCACCCAAAATTCCCATCGAATCCCCAAATGCTCTCAAGAATACCAAGCAAGTCCCTCCTCCTCCTTCTCCGCCGATGCTCCACCACCCAAACTCTCTCTCTTCACTCCCCTCCTCCCTCTCCCGCACCTCCGTCCTTGCCCTCTCCGCAACCCTAATCTCCGCCATCATCGCCAGCTACGCCCTCCTCTCCGCCAACAGCCACCACGACAATCACCAATCCAAACACACCAATTCTAATCCTTTATACGCCCATATCGAACACACAATCGAACAATCGAACGCTTCTTTCAAAAGAATCGTCAGTCAAATGAAGCAGACCGGCATCGCTGCCTCGGTTCTTTTGCAGTCGCTGAGGTCGGTGTTGTCGTCGGCGAACCATGAGGTCAGGGTTGGGTTTGAGCTTAGGGTTGCGTCGCTTCTTGCGGATATTGCGGCGGCGAATGCGAGCCGGAGAGCGGCAATTGTTGGGGCTGGTGGGGGTAAGGTGTTAGATTGGCTGCTTGAGACGGTGGCCGTGTGTGGGAATAATTGGGGGACGCAGGCAGAGTCGGCGAGAGCGCTGGCTTACTTGATTGCGGATCCTAATGTGTGTGAGGCCGTGCTTGCGAGGCCTCAGGCGGTTCCGAATCTTCTGAAGTTTATTTTCTCCTGCCAGCCTCAGCGATCGAAGAAGGTGACTTCTTAATTTCCATTCTTTTTGCATTGTGTTTAATCGAGTTAGCGTAAAATGTAGTTTTGGATGGGTGTTGAACATGGAAAAATACGGTCAATCATACCTTGAACAATCGGTTGCCTATATGTTAGATGTTTAAGATTGAATCCATTGAACCTGTCAAGATTTTAAACTGGCTAGATAAGATTTTGATACTATTTGTTGTTGATTGTGTACATTTGTAGCATTCATAAAGCAGTAAGCCTAGCATATGTCCATTGTATAAATGTACTTTTATCTCACAATTTGGAGTGCAAGCATTGAAAGCGAGATGTAGGAAATACTGCCCTTCTGAAGTGATAGAGAAAGGTTATTGATATAGTGTCTCTAATGCATTTCTATGGCCTCCACCTTAAACTAGTTCACAGATGGGGCAGTTTCTATTTCCCCTAAACATGTGAGAGTGATTTGTTGGGAGCTTGATGTCGGTTGTAATACTGTAGCTTGATGTCGGTCGTAATACCGTAAATCTGTAATCCTACTAGTGCCAATTTTTTGTTATTGACTTACACTCACCGACACACGTGATAAAGAGATGGGATTTATCAACTTGATTTGGAGAGAGAGATAAGAGAACTTTGAACTGAACATATGTTTAATTGAAAAAATTTTGCCTTTGAAATTTTAATGTTGGAACCAAATGTGTCCCACACAGAACAATTTTGGGCTTGCTCTTGGAAATATGCCAAAAAGTAAGGATTATAGAGAAGCATTGATACCCATTTGTTATATTAGGATGGTTAGGGGTAGGGGTAGATTCTCTAGATTGTCAAAAAAAGATGGAGAGCTCATGGTGGGTATGTGAGAGTGTCTTTTTCTAACCTTTTCCTTTGGGATGATATCTATAACACAGCACAGGCAATGCTATCTACAGTTCTATGTGATATCATCGAATTGTTGTATCATTATATTATATTGCTTTTCAGTTGGTTATGTTCTGGCATCATAAGAAATATCATGGACAAGGTTGTTAAAAATTTCACTTTTGAATATGTTGATGCTTTTAAATTGTGTTTTCCATTGATAAATTGCATTTCTGTGGGAGCAGCATTCAAGACGTAGTTCATTCGATGTTTCTGATTCTTTGAAAGGTAGGAGCATGCTCGTGGCTGCCATTATGGATGTCATTACTTCTAACTGCGAGAGTTTAGACAGGGTATCATTTCAGCCATCCTTGCCAAAAAATGCCGAAATAAGAGATATTGCAGCAGCCATTCAAGTTATTGAGGAAGGTGGCATGCATTTTGATGAGCCACGTGGAAATGAAGATAATGATGATGGTGGAAAAGGAACTAGGGGGATTGGAATTAAAGTTCTTGGAGGTACAACGGTTTTAGGGCTTTCAAGAACCAGTGGGCTTATGAATTTGGGTCATTCTGATGCCAGTTATGTAGAATCATTTAGACAAACTCCTACAACTCTTGTACCACAAAAAAGACATGATGGTTCCCTAGGACAGGAAGGTTTGTCTTCTGTTGTTCCTGGTCTCTGGGATGATTTGCATTGTCAACAGGTTGCTGTGCCTTTCGCTGCATGGGCATTAGCTAGTTGGGCAATGGCTTCAGAGTTGAATAGATCTCATATTCAAGAATTGGATCAGGATGGGCATGCTGTTATGACTGCTTTAAAAGCACCTGAGAGAACTGTCAAATGGCATGGGAGTTTAGTGGCTCGGATGCTATTAGAGGACCGCAAGCTGCCCTTAAGTGATTCTGTTTCTGATTGGAGTTCCAGTCTTCTTTCTACTATTTCTCAGGCAAGTAAAACTGAAGATATTCCTTTGGCTCAGGTGGCTCTGTCTGCATTTTTGCTTTCTGTTGAGAGAAGCCCTGAGGCACAGAAGATAGTAATGGAGAAGGGTCTTCATCTGATGAGAGAAACTGCTAAAAAGACAACAAAGCATAAGCACGTGCAAGAAGCATTGGCAAAGGCCTTGGAATTGCTGTGTACTGGGGACATGCATTTATCTCTTGAAGAGAGTCAAAAGTGGTCAGGCATACTGCTTCCTTGGGTTTTTGGAAAATTTTCGTCTGACACGATACAATCCTCAGCCACAAAAATACTTTCATGCATTCTTGAAGACTATGGACCATCTTCTGTGCCAATTTCTCAAGGATGGTTAGCTATTTTGCTAACTGAGATTCTGGGTTCCAGCAAGACAATTAAAGGAAGTACTCAGCCTAAAGCCGACAAAGTGAAGGTTTGAATATGCTCTCTCTCTCTCTCTCTCTCTCTCTCTCTCTCTCTCTCTCTCTCGTGTAATAATGTTCCATGCAAAACCTTATATCTGGTTGCAATCCCTTGTCAACTTGCATTCCTTACCAGTATTCATGATTTTTTTTTTTTTTTTTTTTTTTTTTTTTTTTTTTTTTTGCAGACTCAAATTGATCAGTCAAACATTCTTTCCGCTGCACAGATTTCTAATCAATTGGCGGGTGCCGTTGTTAATCTAGCAGCAAATCAATTGGGAACGGCCATTGATTCTGTTGATACATTTCCTCTGGCAGATCTTCTTTCTCTCGAACCTTTCACTGGACCATTTAAAAATCTGAAGAAAGATATCATGCCAAAAGTAGATGCTGCAGATTCTGCATTAGCAACCCTTAAGGGAATCAAAGCACTGACTGAAGTATGTGCTGAAGATTCTTCATGTCAAAATAAAATAGCTGATTTTGGGGTCTTGTGTTTACTACGACGCTTTTTGTTACGGGATGATTATGAGAAACTGGCTGCAATTCAAGCATATGATGCATCAAGGTCCCTTGAGGCTCAAGAGCGTGTTTCAAATGTTCCTGATGAATCATCTGTTTCAGTTAGTAATGATTCATCTAGTGTCCGAGTTCCTCCTACAGCTCACATCCGAAGGCATGCAGCTCGGCTTCTAACAATCCTTTCACTCCTTCCAAAGGTGCAGAAGGCCATTGTAGCAGATGAAGCTTGGTGTAAATGGCTTGAGGAGTGTGCTAACGGGAAGATTCCAGGTTGTAATGACTTTAAAATTCAAAGTTATGCTAGAGCAACACTGCTGAATGTATTTTGCAATGACCAAATTGATGGAAACTCTGTAAATAATAATGTTCCTGACACTGGTGTTGCAAACAAAAACTGTCTATGCCCTCGTTATGATGACATGATATTTTTAATCAATCCAGAACTGACCCACTGGAGGTGTCCTGAAAAAATCAATTTAGACAGTATTCAAAGGAAATCTATGCCAACAAAAAAGCCTGACTTTGATAGTAAGTCATCTCCAGGCGAAGTCAATTCTGTTGACAGTGAGGGTGGACATGTAACTGGAGCATCTGATGATGGTAGCTTGTTTGCTTCTTCTGATGCATCTGACAGCAGCTCACAATCAGAGGTTCCTCTAATAGATGTTGTTTTTGTTCATGGCTTGCGTGGTGGGCCTTATAAGACTTGGCGCATATCTGAGGACAAATACTCAACTAAGTCTGGCCTTGTAGAGAAGATTGATGAAGAAGCAGGGAAGCAAGGAACATTTTGGCCAAGAGAATGGCTTTCAACAGACTTCCCTCGAGCTCGCTTGTTTACTATTAAATACAAGGTTTGTTCAGTATTAGATTTTTTTAGACTAATGGTAATTCAAGATTCTTAGAACCTTTTGATTTAGTAAGAATCTTTTTTGTAATCCTTGCCTTCTGGAGATATCCTTTCATCCCTCAAGTCATGTCAGCTCCTATAAGTTTTAATCTTTTGAGGTCCCTCTCATCAACTTCCAACTTCTCACTTCTAATTGAATATTTCATGCAGACAAATCTTACACAGTGGTCTGGAGCTAGCCTGCCTCTTCAGGTGTGTACTTTTTGGTTCCCATTTCAGAAGCATCATAAGTTCCTAACAAGTCATTTGAGTTGTTAAGGAATTCTATCTTCTGACTATTTTAATTTCATTTCCTGCTTTTTCATTGCTAGTTGCTTATTATTTCACATGTCATTTGATTCCTCCAAACGCTGCGTTATCCAGTTGGATTGTTGATGATGTGCAGGAAGTCAGCTCAATGCTGTTAGAGAAGCTTGTTGCTGCAGGCATTGGGAGTCGACCTGTTGTGTTTGTGACTCACAGGTCTGTGTTGCACTGTTGCGGTGTCTTTTTTGGGGGGTAATTCTGTGTTTAGTTGGGTTTTTTGATTGGTATGAAATTTTTTTGCTATAAGTAGTCATTGATGTATTGCCAGCTCAATTTTTGACCTCTCTAAACTTCATCTTTCCCTTACATTATTGATTGGGCACCTGAGTCACTAATAAGGGTTTCTTGTTCAGTCAAGAGACGGCAGTCCCTAAGGGTTTGGGAAGTTAGACATGTATTTTCTTTATTATTCACAACTGCTTTCTGATTATATTTGAATAATTGTATGCACATAGTGTCGTCAGCACAATGGCACAGGATTAGAGGAGACATGATTTTCAAGTGTGTTTTCTGTTTGTTCACGTTTGGATAGATAGGCTAGTGTTGTTATATTTGTATTACGCATGGCACCAGATCTTTTTGTATAATGATTGGCTCTTCTTTGCAGCATGGGAGGCCTGGTTGTCAAGCAACTCCTGCATAAAGCAAAGGCAGAGAATATTGATAACCTTGTTAACAACACCATTGGAGTCGTATGCTTCATTCCATGAATGCATAATAATTTACACTGGAGATCCTTTTATTACTTTTCAAGCAATTATTCTTTGTAATTTTGGTGTTTTGTCCTGGTTTCAGGTGTTCTATAGCTGTCCACATTTTGGTAGCAAACTTGCAGATATGCCTTGGCGAATGGGCCTTGTGTTTCGCCCAGCTTTAACGGTTAGTATCTGATTGTTATGAGCTGAGCTGCATTTTAAGAAAGTTCATAATTGTGCTACTCAAGTCTTGCCTTAGTTCAAACATTTTCTATGGTATGAATAGATGTTAATCGTAGTCAGTTCTTGATGTTATGTAGATAGGAGAACTACGAAGTGGATCTCCAAGACTAGTAGAGCTTAATGACTTCATTCGTCACCTTCATAAGAAAGGGGTGCTTGAAGTTCTCAGCTTCTGTGAGGTAGTGGATCCGCACTAAAATTTTAGTCTTTGTAAAATTTCAATTTTATTTATTTACTCCGTATTTGTTTTTTTCTTTTTTTCTTTTGGTGAGCTTGATAAGTGGCTGTTGTCTGTTATGCAGACTAAAGTAACTCCGATTGTTGAAGGTTATGGAGGATGGGCCTTCCGAATGGAAATTGTGCCGATTGAATCAGCATATCCTGGATTTGGTGAACTTGTTGTAAGTTTGACAGTGAAATTAAAATGTCATTTTGTCACCCCACACCCCAAAAAAAAAAAAAAAAAAAAAAAAAGGATTTTTGTTCTCACTGTAGGGAAGTAATCTGATTTTATTGTTGCAGCAATCCAATATCTTAGTTTTATGTTATTATTGGCTAGCCAATTTTTAAGCGTTATATAGATGCTTTCAAAGGTAGGATCTTTTGATCAGGCAAGATTTTCATTAGGTAGATTCCTTGGATGGAATTCCCAAAAACTGCAGTACCCTCCATGGGTGCTGGTTTCTTACCAGTTACCAGACATGTTAAGGGATGAGAACTTTATAGTATTTGGATAAACGATCTCAAGCAAACTGCGATTTTTTTTTTTTTTTTTTTTGGGTACATTGGGAGGGGTTTGAACCCCTAACCTATCCTACTCTTACCATTTTCCCTACCCTCCCTCACTACTAGGCTAGTCCCAGTGGCTTTAAGCAAACTTTCTTACTTAAAGCAGAAGATGGAGGACCTTTAGGACTGACATAAAAATCTAAAATATGTAGTACACCTCATGTTTGTAGAACTAATAAATAATTGAGAGCCTGCACACACTGGGAAAATTGAACTGATTTTAGGGTGATTAATTGCTGGAAAAATTCGAACTGTTTCAAGGGCTTCTTTATACTTGGGGAATTTATAATTCATATCCTGTTCCATTCTTAAAACTTTCAAACTCTGCGTTTTAGACAAATGTGATTTTTGAAATACATGTGTTGAATTCTTTATCAAATTTACTGCTCACATTGTTAACTTCCCTTTCTTTCAAAATTCGTGTACAGGTCTTAGATTCAACCGATCATATAAATTCATGCAAGCCACTCAGTCGCAACGATCCTTCCTATACCGAGACCTTAGAGTTCTTGCATAAGTTGAAATCAAAATTTACATGAAGAGATGTTTTGTTATAGATTGCATGCATTGTAATTAGTACGACACAAAATTATGGAGCTGGGCTTGATTGTGGTGGTAGGATCTGCATGGGAGCGGCCAAAAACATTAACATTTGGGAATGCATTTCTTCTGCAAGTGGGGTGGCCTGTATATCAAGATACTAACATGTTGAGATGAAGTTTGCAGATGTCAATCTGTGCTGCTGTCATCACGCAATTTTTGCTCTAGAGATTGTATATGTACATCTCACATATCATTCATTTCTTACAAATTCTCTCTTTTTTTTTTCTTCCCCTGGCTGCAGAGCACTACGTCGTCCATTTCTTACAATTTTTTTTTTTTTTTTCCCTGTACCTACATCTTTTCTTGTATTTTAGTTGATAAGCATACCTGTAGGGATTACATTCAAAAGGGGAAAAAAATGGTGTTGTATATAAATTATTTTTACCCAAGAAGAGCAGGGGAAATAAAATTAGGATGTATTACAGTAGCTTTTTAGCGCTTTCTGTTGCTCTCTTTGAATGGGATTTACATCCAATTAATGTATAAAGACTGTTAAATTTAATTAAATGGTTTTGATAAATCAAATCTGGACCATTCAATCAAATTCGATGGCGTCTTTTCCCTTCTTCTGTTTTTTGGTCGGGGGGAATTCGATAGTTGTTGTACTGCCGAGGGCATTAGTGGCAGCAAGCCCCCCGCAACGGCTATCTTGAAGCCCATTAGTGGTGGGTCATTGAGGAGTGTCTTGGACAAAAAGTCCAAGGGGGTGGGCATCGTAGAATCAAGCCCAGCCCATTAACATAAAAGAGCCCTCCCTCACGTCTCAGAGAGGTTTACCAGTTGAAACATCACTCCCTATTCTGCTAAAATGTCGATATGGTCTGCAGCATCATCATTATCATCAACAACTATATATGGAGCACTGTCAATGGAGAAGGCCGTCCTTTCTTTCTTTTCAAAGCCTTTCGTTTCGTTCCGATATGAGCCCAAACTCCCATTTTTGAATACCACAACTTCAACAACGAAGAAGCTGAACCAAAGGATGAGAAATGGTGCCCTAATTTTATGTTGTTCTGATTCCAGTAGTTCCATAACAACACCATCTTCATCAGCGCCAGAAGCAGCGGAGGTAGCAACGGCGGCGGTGACTACGACTGTTAATCCTCCGTTGATGAAGAAGAGGAAGAGGTATAGGAAGCAGTACCCAGGAGAGAATGAGGGCATCACGGAAGAGATGAGGTTCGTGGCCATGAGACTCCGTAACATCAAAGGTAAATATATTACTAAGAGTGGGGATGATGCTCTATACTCGTCCAATGATGAAGAAGAAGAAAAAGAAGAAGAAGATAATGTTGTATCATCTGATGGTGGTGGTGATGATGGAGGGACTTGGGAGCCCAGCATGGAAGGGTTTCTCAAGTATTTGGTTGATAGCAAGCTCGTTTTCAATACTGTTGAGCGTATCGTCGATAAGTCTGACGACGTTGCTTGTGAGTTTTCTTCTCTGTTTATTGCTTTTTTGCACTACCATATTCATTTTTGGGCCATTTAAATTTCTGTAAAACAGGGCTTTATCTTCTTTTTGCTATAAACTTCTTGGTTTAGGGGTATCCATGTGCCTTCTATATTAGTATTAAAGGGGAACATGAGGAAAAAATGATCTAATTATTGGATATTAAATTATGGGTTACCCATTACAAATTTTGTGAATTATCTTTGGTGTGGATCTAGGATCGGCATTCCTGTGGCCATTTTACCTGTTGGACTAGTACGTTTAATATCAATTATCAGGAATGGCACTTCTGTCAGGGCCAAAACATCAATGAACTAGTCTCCTACTTACTATTTAATGAATTAAACAGGGGAAGAAATAAACAAAGCAGGCGAGAGGACCACAAATTTTTATATCGTTGATTGTCTTGATACTCGTCATTGATTATCTATTCAATTAATGATGTGAATGAAGAAAACATTGAATGTTCGTTACTCTATTTTCATAAGAAACACGGGCACCTCCTTCGAGGTGCTGTGGTAGTGTCGGACACGACCTCTCTTTGCCTTACTATGTCTTTTCCTTTTTGTCTATCTTCCCCATGAAGAACTTAACTAAGATTTCCAAAAACAATACAAATGGATTCATTTTGAATGATGCATGTGATGCTACATCATAAAATATAATTGTATGTATAAAATCAATATTTCATTAATGCCGTATCTTGCCATGTTATATCCTAGATTTTGACAATCTGTTGAGTTAGTGTGTAAGTGTTTGTGTTGTGTCTTAACCGTGTCACATGTCCATGTCCATGCTTCTTAGTGGTATTTTCTCTGTATTGAACTCTTGTTTTCTGTATCCCATTAAATTCTTGTGGTTATCCTTCAATACAGATGCCTACTTCAGAAAAACTGGATTGGAACGATCAGAAGGCCTTTCAAAAGATTTGGAATGGTTTAACCAACAGGACATTGTGATTCCAGAACCAAGCACTCCAGGAGTTTCTTATGCCAAATATTTGGAGGAACTTGCAGAGAAGAGTGCCCCATTGTTCCTTTGCCATTTTTACAATATCTATTTTTCACATATTGCAGGTGGTCAAGTGATAGCAAGACAGGTATAGGAAACTAGCATTGCTGTCCTTGTTTCAACAATGTGATGTTTTGATGTGTGGCTTAATTGTAAAAAAATGTATTATTTTGTTCTATATTGCTTCTTAACCTGAGAGGATTGCCTAATAGATTAATACTTGTAGAATTTCTCATTTGAGTGTATAAAATATTTATGTGCCACTGTGTTCAATTTTGGAACTTAGATGAGCCCTTGCTTCGCTGACTATGATTTAAATTGTGTCTTTCATAAATGGTCTCATGTCATACACCATTATGTGGTGGTTCTTAATAGTAAAAGTAATTATAAACACCTAACTGGAGAGAAGGTGAAAAAGTTCGTTAGAACTAAAGCAAATAGCTAAAACTACAGTTTTGCAATAATGGTTGTTGCAAGTTGCTGGAAATGGTTTAGTAAAACAGTTTGCATTGACGAACTAAGCACATGTTTATTGTTTCTTGCTTGAGACCTATACCTTAGCAAACTTCAACTTCCTGGATTCTGTTTTGTCTCACTGCTGTTGTTGTTGCCTTTTTTTAAAGAACGAGGGGTACCATGAGTGGAAGTAGGTAGTAAAGATATGAACAATTACAAATTTATGGAAAGCAGTGCCCTGAATGGTAGAATGGAGGAATAAAATGGATTAGGACCCGCCAGCTATCCCCAAACATCAAGGACAATGCCTGCACAATATGTGTGTGTGAATGTGTGTGTGTCAACACATGTAAATTTGTCAAGGGATTTTTCCATGACTGATTTTATATTCTTGTATCTGTTTCTTGTGATTAGGTTTCTGAGAAGCTGCTAGAAGGAAGGGAGCTGGAGTTCTACAGATGGGCAGGGGATGTACCAGAGTTGTTGAAAGGTGTACGAGATAAGCTCAACATCCTTGGAGAGGTTAATGTCAATCTTCTGTGTAGGTTTGACTTGCCTTTTTTTTTCTTCTTTTCCTGTGACATCTCTTGATACTTGCCTGTTGGATTTTTGTGATGCTCTCGATGCAGCACTGGTCTCGAGATGAGAAGAACAAATGCTTAAGAGAAGCAACAAAGTCATTTCGATTTATGGGGCAGATAGTCCGCTTGATCATCTTATAAATCAAGGCCTTTTCAAATAAACAGGTCTTTTTGTTTGTTAATGGTAAGACTGCAAGTGGGTGTCTGAAGAAGCTTTTTGTTTTTACCTCCAGGCAAAGATATCACTGCATTTCATCTTTTCAATTTTTCTCATGACATATACCATATCTTGCCAAATGCATGCCTTCAATTTAATATCCTAGAAATTAACCTTCTCGGCTTGCTGTGTATTGAGGAAAATAGATCTTTCATCTTTTTGTATAGAGGAGTATGCCTTGCTGTATTTCTTTTTTTCTTTAAGGAATAAAAAATTTATTCTTGATTTACCTTGAAGGCTTCTAGATTGATTCAATAGTCATTTTACCCTTATCAGATACCCCATAAAAAGGGTCTTAGCAGACTTGGTTGTTGATATAGCCTGCACGATCAGGTGTCAAAGTTTAGACAGATCATTGTGGTGCTTAAATTTTATATGATGAAATCAGGTGAAGGTATGTAGGTGTGATGATATAATAAAAAACATTCGATGCCCGTGAAACTAAATCTGGCAGTGTGTACAGCTTGTTCATTATATTGTAGTATCAGGCAATTCTGGGCAACAGAGCACCGGTTGTGATAGTATTTTCTTAAAATTTCCGAGAAGACTTTCTTCTTCTTTTTTTTGAAGTATTAGGAACAGTATAATCACAGACTAAATTTTAGCTATAATCACTTGCATCGAATTGACTTCTTTTTTTTTTTTTCTTTTTTTGGCCAAACGATGGGTATATCAAGTTATTAGACCTAGACTAATTCCTGTAATATACAAACAACCCACAAGCCCGTGCATCCGACAGTGAGAACGAGAATTTATGAAATTACATACTAACCCTCTATTTGGTTTGTGGATTTTACCATGGAAAAAAAGGTAAGGGAAAAAAAATGCAGAGGAAAGAAGGATGATGATCAGGTAAGCACGTGTTGATATAACTTATGTCAAAATCTGCATTGGGAGTTGTACCTTATGCATTAGTGAGATGTGAGGTGCATTGAATCAATGCAAGGGGTACAACCCCCAATGCATAGTGCTGATGTAACTTACATCAACACGTGCTGATGGGATCACCTCTGGAGGAAAGAAAATGAAAAGAAAGATGATATTATACTAAACTAAAATTATTTCAATTATTGTTCTTCTACCAATTTTTCTTTGCAACCAAATAAGAAAAAGTATAATTCTTCATTTTTTTTTTTCCTTGATAAAATCCATGAACCAAATAGAACCTAAAGAATTACTTTTATGAAATTACATTGTAATATCTAGCGTAAAAGTCACGAGTTCCACATGAAATGTCTACTATCCTTTTTTTTTTTTTTTTTGATAGGAATCTAGCTAACCTTACTGAGCGAGAATTTATATTTTATCTTTAGTTTTTGTACTGCCAACTTGTTTTTTTGTTCCTAATGCAATGTACTATCAACACCCGCATTAATGCTTTTTGGGATTCATTGGGCAATGCACGGGAAATAACTTTTAATGCACTGTGTTTAATATAACTTAGATTAACACGTATTGACTTAATCAGAACTAATGTATATATAAAGAAAGAGATTTAACAACCATAGTGTATATTTAATATTTTATTACATGTAGTTTGAGTTCTACGTGAACTGATGGTTTCACAATGAACAAACATTAAGGAGAAGAGGACGAGACATGTCTATGAAATGCACTGGGCCGGCGTAATTTGTCCCTCTCAACAATTTGTCCATTGGATTACAAGTTTCTCATTGAACTAATCATTGGTTAAGTGATAAAAAAAATTTGCTTCTCACAGCAAGAAGAAATTATTTCTTAATTGCATTGAAGGTAATTAGGTATAAAATCATTTTAATAAATAATTAAGAGAGAGAGAGAGAGAGAGAGAGAGAGAAGCGTGTTGCGCTGCAAGCCTGCAATAAACATGAAGGCATACAACAACATGGGGTATCTCCTTACCTTAGAGGCAATGCCAAAGCCAAAGCCGAAGCCGCAGATGCAAGGCCTCGTCTCCTTTCAATCACATTAATGCATTGGGCTCTCCGGCCACCTTCATTTTGGATCCTAGCCACTTTCTTCTGCTTAACAACGTTGCAAACCATGAGAGTTAACGCATAAACAACAAACTAAGTGAAACCAAGAAGAAATATATTATAGTATACAACTATAAATTTATAAATAAATAATTTTAAAAAAAAAAGAAGTTTAGTAATACATTATAATAGTGGTGATGTGCACCGTGCACGTCCCTTACAAAGCAAGTTTATTTATTTAATTTGTCGTCTGCATCTCTACTCTTTTCCTATACCTTTTTTTTTTTTTATCCCTTTTTCGATCGGGTCCCATTAACGAGTTTAATTGTTTGTTAAGGTCGCCTTAACAATGATGGAATTTGGGCTTACATTCCATCAAAGTGGTCCTCAGTCCTCACAAAATGACGTTT
Organism: Liquidambar formosana; assembly: GCA_039720395.1. Classification (NCBI taxonomy): domain Eukaryota; kingdom Viridiplantae; phylum Streptophyta; class Magnoliopsida; order Saxifragales; family Altingiaceae; genus Liquidambar; species Liquidambar formosana. The sequence goes on from CM077833.1 coordinate 27,967,451, forward strand.
AAAATTATGCGATGAAATTTGGGGGGGGAAAGGATTCAATGCTGAATTAATAAAACTTAGCATGGTACCAAGATGAAATGGACCTTTAGATTAACTTTTAGACGGCTTAGATTTAAGGATCAAAAAATTGTTCATTGAGGTCATTTTGGTCATTTCAATAGTAACTTTTGATCTTTAAATCCAAGCCATCCAAAAGTTAATCCAATAATTTATTTCACCTTGACATCGTGCTGGGTTTTATCAACTCAGCACTGAATCTTCTCCCAAATTTGGGTAGCAAGCTCTCTCCAATTTCAAGAAAAATAGTACCAACAACAAGACATGTGTCCCACAGATGGGTAAAGCATCATCCAGACAATTCTACATATAACATCTCATAAAAGATTGTCATCTTATTTGCTTACATGTATCAATCAAAGTTTAGTAATCTCCTATCTAATAAAGTTTGGTTGAAAATCATATTAACTTTGAAATTTTGCATGTAAGCCTATTTTAACAAAATTTTAGTTAAATTTTTACGGGCAGAAGGAGGACCCAGTATATAAAATTAATAAAGTGGCAAGTATCCTAGCAGCCTTACTCATCCATGTATGGGTACTTTCCAAGGAATACATTCCATTGCGGTGTTGACCTTTTTGTACAGAGAACAAGGCGGCCATACAAAATGGTAGCCTCTGCTTTCCTTTCCCCTTTGGTGGTGGAGAGAGAGGACTGTGTGTTTTTCAGAATACATTTTTGAAATGTTCGTGGTTGACAAAGGGATGGAATCGTCCACCAAACAATAGAGATAAAAAAGAGAATAGAATTTAAACGGATAGAATAAAATAATAGTCCTTTTTTAAAAAAATTTGGGAGGAAAGGAAAGACAAAAGGAATAGAGTGTGCAGGCTGTAAAATAATGTCGTTCTTCACGAGGCAAAAGCTCGAAACCTCAACAAAGCTCTCTTTCTTCTTCTCTCTCAAAAACCAGAGGGAGCCTACTACATATTCAGGTGGGAGGAGAGAGAGGAAGAGAAAGAAGGGACACTGTCAATGCCCTTTAATATTCTTTCTTTCCTGATTCTGAAGGATGGCTGTGTACATCCGTTTTTCCAACAAGGTGTGTTTAACATCATTCCTTTTTCAACTTTTTTGTGTTTTTTTTTTTTTTGTGGGGGGGGGGGGGGGGGGGGGGGGGGGCTTTCTTAGTTTCTTTCTACTGAAATAAAGTTCTGGGTGTTTTGTAAAAGCTGCTGTTTTTTTTTTTACACGTTTATTTCTAATGGATAGCTATAGTATTACATGAATGATTTTGTAGAAAAATAATATTTAGTGTTTTTATTTTATATTTTTTGGGTCATTGTTGATTCTTCATACTCCTATATATATCTAATGATGTGCATGCTGTGATCTTGATTTTTTCAAGACAGACCATACCCTGACCGTTTCTTTTGCCTTATTTTTCTCAAAATATTCAAACAGAATGAAACCCAAAAATCCCATTCTCTTGTTCTCTTTTTCCCCCCTTTTTTGGGTCCTCTTTGAATTTTTATGGAGATTATTAATGGATTCGCAGGTTCACTATTTCTTATGCACTTTTTTCTTCAATTTTTTTCTATTTTATCTTTATCCTGCAATTACAGATTCACTGCCTTTAATTCTTTTTGTACATTTTCATGACTAAATAACATCTGGATAACCTTTGAATCACAGGATACATTGGTCATAAAGGCTCCTAAGAAATCTCCATTAGTGCTGAGGATGGTGGTCTTAGCTTTTGCTGTTGTATGTGGAGTCTACATATGCTCAATCTGTTTAAGCCAAACAAGTCCCCACACAAAAGCCAAATTCCTAGACATCCAAGTGTTCGACCGGCCCTGTAATACTTCCAGTACTGAACAATGGGAAACTCCCTATGTGCATTACCCGAAACCCGAAACATATAGCAGGTAACTAGAGAACGTTGCCTATAATTTTTAAGTATATGGGTTCAATTTTGATTCCCTTTATTAATTGATGGCTTGATGTATTTTCAGGGAGGAATGTTCCTGCAATCCGGTACGATACTTTGCCATCTTGTCGACGCAAAGATCCGGAAGTGGATGGTTCGAAACATTATTGAATAACCATACTAACATAAGCTCGAACGGAGAAATCTTTTCGATCAAAGATAGGAGGAGTAATATTTCTTCGATTTTCAAGACGATGGATAAAATTTATAATCTTGACTGGTTTAGTAGTGCTTCCAAGAACGAGTGCTCAGCTGCGGTTGGTTTCAAATGGATGCTTAATCAGGTCAGGAGCATGTCAGAAACATTTTAGGTCTGTTAGGTTGTCCCATGTTATTGGAATAGCTCCATTTGTATTTTATACAGCAATATATAGCATCTAAGGTAAAGATCTGTCACCTTGAATGAGTCCATCAAAAAAAAAAAGGTTGGAGCCATCACCATAATTGATGAGATAAGATCAATTTTTGGAATTCATAAAATGCCCGTTTCAGATTTTTTTATTGTTTGTCACTTATGATGATAGCTGAAACTCCTGATTCACCCATTCATAACGTTGAATTTGTTCATAAAATTATATGCAAAACACAATTATACCCAAACTGATATCTAATTGTGACACTAAATTGTAGCACCTTCTTTGTTATACAAATATACCCACACTAGTACAAGTTTGTGCATTCTTTTGACTTATTTAGCCTGTAAATTTGAATATTTGCAGAAAGTATTTACTTCTTTTTGAGTCCTGGTTTGTATATATATGTTTTGCAGGGTTTAATGGAGCATCACGAAGAGATAGTAGAGTACTTCAACAGGAAAGGTGTTTCTGCAATATTTCTCTTCAGAAGAAACCTGCTCAGGAGAATGATATCAGTGGTTGCAAATTCCTACGACAAGGACACTAGGCTACTAAATGGAACCCACAAGTCTCATGTGCATTCACCATTGGAGGTCTCCCTTTCTCTTTCTTTCTCTCCTTCTCTCATGAGTCTGCATACAAACTGTGATCTCATAGTTTCTATTGGATTGCAGGCTCAAATACTAGCAAAATACAAGCCTACAATCAATGCCACCCTATTATTACCCGATCTCAAGCAAGTAGAGGAGACAACTGCCAAGGCTTTAGAGTTCTTTAAGAGCACTCGTCACATTGTTCTCTACTACGAGGATGTTATCACCAACCACACTGTGAGGCTTGAACTTACTAATTTAACTTACTGATTGGTGCTTCCTTTCTCACATCTCAATCATATCAATGTATGGAATTTCTTCTGCAGAAACTTAAAGATGTTCAAGAGTTTCTAAGGTTGCCATATGGAGACCTTAAAAGCCGTCAAGTTAAAATACACAGCGGCCCTTTATCAAATCAGGTAGAGAACTGGGATGATATCCAGAAAGCATTAAAAGGAACATCGTACGAGAGATTCCTCCATGCAGACTATCAAATATAGTTTGCAACAACATTTGGAAGGATGTAAATACAGCTTTGGAATCAAATTTTTTTCACAAGAAATGGAAGCATCAACAGCATTGGCTGCAAGCCCCTGATGCGCCCTTTGTTTCATTGATTTGCCACTTTACCGAGCCTCCCTTCTTTAATAGTAGACCTAGCTTCTGTTGTATATTTATATTGGAAAATCAGTTTGAGTCAACAATTGCGATGTCTTGATCAAATGCTCACCGATCTTCCTCCTTGGAAAATCAGTTTATGAGTCAACCTATGCTTGCTTAAGATGATCAAGCAATTTTGAATGAAGTTTGTTGAACATTCTGGATCGATTGCAATCAAGAATATGTTTCTCCCACACAGGATAAAGTTTGTTGCTTTGAGAAAATCTTTTCATTTCGTCAATGTGGCACTTAGAGTTTTCCCATCCGTTCTCTTGGTAGAGAGGAATCCAAGGACCATAGCCTGTTCTACAGACTCAAAACACTTTACCCCCATCTAATATAATTTGCAACTGCCAACTCCAGGAATTTCAATTCCACCTTACCATGATTCAAAGGGGCTGAAACCAGTGCGCCAGAACCAACTTTCGCACCAAAAATAAATTAAAAAATCAAAACTAATCCAGAGACCCTAACGAATGGCAGCCAGTGGCAGACTACCTTACTACTAAGGTTGGACCAAACCGAGGTACCAGCAAGTGGAACAAGAACACTAAAAGTAGACAAAAAAGCTAAATGCAGGGAATCGTAAGCAAATCCCAAAGGCTGTTAGAATTTTTGGTAGGATAGATGTTTCAGTGGTACCCATTTTGGTTAATAATCACACCGAGCAATCACCCTGATGAGATGATCATAACCACTTAACTGTCACAATATTTCCCCATGACAATCAGAAGAGAAACATATGCAGAGAACAATTAGCTGGTTAGATCATCCAGTCTAGTCACATGTACTCGAACTACCATTTGTTTTCACAGGCTGCACACAGCCAGAAAGTGCAGCCTGTGAAAACAGATATTCAACATGATACAACACTTTTTTAACTTTTTTCCTTCTACTAAAAAATGATGATCTACAATGATACTATTACACTACAAAACCCTAGATCAGTGAATGTCACATATACTTGCTCCAATATCAGGTCTATCTGTTTGTTGAATAACAAAATGGTCAACAACTTTAACAGTAGAAACTGGGTCCTGATGAGCAGTTGCAGCACTCCATTTGCTCGGAAACTTTCTAAGGTGGCTTGCTTGTTGTGGCTGTCTTGGCTCCCCATCCCAATCAGGATCCAGCTTCCATTCCTTCGGAACCTGCACACCAAATGGTTTTTAAATATTTAAAGAAAAATCCGACACTCAAAACTCCCACGTTTGTCAAGCAGTTTAAAAATTCAGCTAAAGGTGTTTTAAAATCTGGTGACAGACATGGACAATTTAACCTCCCAACTGTCAACTGCTCAGGGTTCAATGTTCTGAGATGCCTTCTTACTCTACAACCCCCACTGCCATTTCAAAATTTCTATTCATCACAGAATGTCCAGATCCACTGGATGGTTGAACAGTATTCAGACTGTTTTATGGTTCAGTTTATAAACCCTAATGAAAAGTGGTCATGGAGCCTATTGATGGATGATAAGTCCTCTCTGGGTGACATGGGTTCATTATAATAATAAAAAATGTTGATGATGGGCATCGTTGACTCTATAATGTCACTTAGCAATAGCACTATAATGGTTATTGACAATATAATCCTCAACACCATGAGACTGTAAAGGAAATAATGGTAAAAAGAAATAGCATTTATGACATTGCAAAAGCTGTTATCTTGGCCATCAATTATTGCTATTGTATGCAATGGCATTTTTAAAATGCATTAATTGTTTTTTAAACAAAAAAACAAAATATTAAATTCTAAGATGCAAGTTAAAAAAGAAATTGGAGAATGTGCAATAACGTCCCTACCAAAGGTAACTTAAGAAGCAAGTCCCCCACTGCCATGACCAAAATATTAGTTTTTAAAACCTTGGTTCCAACATCCACCTAAGGGTTTCAAGTCTTTCAACCTTAAGTGTCATGTAATGCTGGTAATAGATCAGCAATCATCAGGCAATGCAAATCCCCATTTGAAAAATAATCATTGAATTTTAAAAAATGCATTTTAATTAATTTCACTATGCTAGAGCTGCCACCATAATGTGAGCCGATGTTGTTTCTTACCTTATCGACTGCAAGGGTGAATACTTCAAGATCACCATCACGGTTGATATGGAATCTTGTAAATGCCTTGTAATTAGCAATCCGGAGTGAAGAGAAGGCTTCATCGAAGTGTATGTGAAACCAGTTAATGCAAATGTATAAGTAGCTCCCAAACACCAAAGAAACCACAGGGGTTGAGAAGACCCAAAAATAGAGGAAGACAGAAGCATAATATATGACAGCGCCCCCTCGGGACAGTGACTCCATCCCTTTCTTGCAAATATTGCTCCTGGTGACAGCCATGACCTGATAATTTTTCCCATTAATTTTTTGTACTGAAGAAAAAAGGCAAAGAACCATCATATTCTGGAGATATCAGCAGTCTCACCTCCGGAACATCAAATGCAGACATGAGATACTTTATACATGCTGGGTAAAGGCCAAATGTCCATTGTTCTATACGAGCTCGAAGACCAGTTGGGTCTGGAAAGTGCTCACTCTCCACTGTTCGGTACCATTGATATAAAGTGTGATAGCCTGAAATAAAATCGTCAAGCATCAGCACATAATCAATAACCACACCAGTCAAAGAATTTCTGAGGAAAAAAAAAAAAACATATTTATTATTTTAATTAGTATCAAAGTCACAAAAATGAAATCCATGGAGAAAAAAATTTCAGATAAAAGAGAAAAAAGATGTATAACAAAAGAAAATACTCGCCTGAAGTTGCTAGTAGTTTATGCTGAATACATGTCTCAACACCCAGTTCCAACATCAACATGAGAATTAGTGCTGCGGCCAGATGGGCAGAAACATGAAGAAATCCAATTATTACCCTTTTCTTCCGTGACACTTTGGAGGGGACAAATGCAACAGCTGCCATCAGCAATAGCAAAACGCCTCCTAAAGATACACGAGAGTGTTCCAGGACATATATGAAGGCATCCCACACTGTGCTGAAGAACCTCCTTAAGTGACCAGAAAATGAATCATCTTGCAAGATGTGATCAAGCTTACACTATTAAACAAGGAGAAACAATCAGTCATCTCTCAGTAACACATTAACTGTCTTTACTCACTAGGTAAGCGAGTAAGTTAACTATTCTTCTCACCCATAAAAAGTACATAAAGAAATAAATCATTCAAAACAAGTCCTCATCTTATATAGGTCTGGGTAAAGTAACTAGCATGAATCTAAGAAAAATTACCAGACAGCACAAGGTAAACAGCATCGATCAATAAAGTACAAGAAAATGATAAACAATAAACTCACCTGTGGGAACATAGAAAATGCCAAAATAAAATATATAATGCCACCAATAAAATCAAACTGCCAGTTCTTCTTCCGGAACTTCAAAATATTTCCCAAAGCAATCTGCATCAATTTACCAACTCAAAATAGCACCAAGAAATAAGAGAAGAAATAATATATAGAATGACCTTGACAATAACAAAGGAATGAAGGTGCACGAAATAGAAGCTTCAATTTACCCTGCTCGAATCTTCAAAAGAAGGATATGCAGCCTTGCTTTCATAGGAAGTTCCACAAAATTTGTTAAAGTTACTGAAGACATGGGTAGGATGCAAAAATGCCCCACCACAACCATTTACAAGTAGATGTTGCACATAAACGGGGTTATCTGATTTAACATATGAATGACGCATATAATGATGCAAGTCACCAGACATTCGAAGCTTACACCTCCCTTTCAAATAATCACGAATCAGGTGTGTAACATTCTTTCCAGAAACATCATTCCAGTACCAATCAAGAAGCCAACTTGGTTCATGTGTCATAATGATCACACAGTCATCAACTCCAACCTGGATTAAATAATATGGTAAATATAAAATAAGCAGAACAGTACTTTAAGGACATGAGCACAAAAAGCACAAATATGATAACGTAGTAAAAGTCCCAGTGGAAAATAAAATAAGCGACCGCCATTTAAAACAGTTTGTTAAACAGATGCAACAACTCTGACCAATATGAAAAAGTATTCCATCACAATTTAAAGGTTCTAAAGAAGACGGTCATGACCAGAAAAAGCATTAGATAAGGGACAAAAAAGACTTAAATTTGACGATCAAACAGATTATGTAGCTCCAGAGAGTGAGATGGCAGATCAGGATTCATGGACATTGGAAATAATGATGATGATGGTTATGATGTTTCAAAAATAATCCACTCAAGCAAATAATATTTAGTGGCAACTTCAAATTACTTTCTTACCAGGGAAAAAAAATCACATCTACTCCAGACAAGATGAGATAAAGTAGACTAAGAGTTAAATCACGTGCAAAAACGACCACCAGTAAGGTGAAGTGATGGTTCAAGACTTCAAGGAAGGAATGTGATATGGTTCAATACTTGAAGGGTGAAGTGATATGGTTTACCCCACCCTCCCTCAACACTAGGCTAGCCCTAGTGGCTTGTCTGACAGACATACTTCACTATGCACTCAATGTAACAGTCCATGTAACATGACACCAGATTCTCAAAGTGTCATAGGGAACTTCTAGCGTAACAAAATATACATGCCAGTACACCACCAATCTCATCGACTTGTGTAATTTATGCCACACAATACATTGAGAAAAACAGAATAAGAGAATACCTTGTCCTTTACTAATTCTGAGAAGAATTTGAATTGGTACACATCAATATCACCATGGAGAGCTAAATCAAGACCAAATACCCACCATCTTTTAGGGAGTTGCAAAGCAAAATAACTCTTCTTCTGAGGCATAAGCCACCCACCCAACCAGCTTTTATGACAGATGTACCTCATAAATGTGTTAAGTCCATCAAACCAATCTGTAAAACCAAAAAACAAAAAGCAAAAAACACATATGTATTGAACAATATCAACATTATAATTAACAACAAACTTCAAAGACTTACTAATGAACAGAAACCAGGGTTTAATAAGAAAAATCATGTGATACTGGTGTAAGTCTTTGAAATGATTACAGCATTAAAATATATATATATATATATATATAAAAGATATTTGAGATAGAGAACTTCATTTCTCTTTTAAAGGAAATATATATACACACACATATATTAAATTGGAGGAAGCTCAGAAGTAAGACCAACCATGGTTTCCAGGGATAATAAAACACTGAGGTCCATCATACTGCTTAAGTTCAGACACACCACAAGGTAATTCTGGCTTGTTCACAGCTATAAGCTCTGGTTTGTACCACATAGGAGGTTGAAGAGCATATTCAAAAGGGCAAAAGAGGCGCCTTTCATATGTAAATGCTGATGGATTTGGATACCTACAAGAGTACCAAAACATAAATATTTAAAAATTAAAAAGGAAAAAAAAATTGATAAAGAAAATATAACTTAGTGAATGAAAAAGCTAAATGAGAACAAAAATAGAACTATATTAAAATTAATAAATAATTAGTGAATAAAAAATCCAACACCGTACAGTTTCTCTTCATGTTATCAGTGATAACCAATTGAACACTGAATATCATTAAAGATATCTTTTTGAGTGATGCAGGAGAGGAAATGCAAACACAAAAATTCAGAAGTCATGTGTGGCACAGAATATTAACACTCTTTAGATCTTCATCCCCCGACGATGAGTGTGATAAAATATCAGCAACTTGAAAATTATGTAAGCCATTCCAAATCAGCACTAACCAACATCAAGATGAGCTAGAATCACACTTTCTCTATCTTCTGACTAAATATCAGCTAAAGAAAAAATAATAGTCATAATCATATATATTAGGAACTCTGGTTGAGTGAATGAGAACAAACAGACTCAAGCTGTAAAATTTCAACCCATTCAAACTCTCGATTCAAGAGATCCAACAGGACATGAATTTGAATATTCATTCCCCATAGTGGGAAAGTAAAGAACAGGCTTAGACTCAAGAATCCTCTTAGCAATGACTAATGAGTAAGCAGAAGATCAAGTTTCAAAAACAATGACCACATTGTTACTAAGATGTGGGATTTTCTTTGAGTTCATCAAAGACCATTTGCAGGTAAGCAACAGTTCTTACAAGATATGAAGTGTTAGCAAATGGATGAGAAACATGATACAGAGTTTTTAATGGAGAATCAATGATTTAGGAGAACTCCTGAATGCTCAAAATGTAAACCTCGGGTTGTAAAACAATACATAATATACGTAATTTAAAATTAAATCTCATCATGTCATCTTATAGATCAGAAACAGGGAAAGTGGTTCAGCTTACGCAAGATCCCCTCCAATGAGTAGCAAATCTCCACGTGGTAGGACATGCTCAGAATCGCCGCATGTGAGTTGAATGGAAGGCTGAGCAAGTAGCCGTGCCACAGCATAGGATGAGTTTCCACCATCACCTGTATCAGCCATGAAGTCAAACCACAAATCTTCCTTCTCACTGAACTGATCATATAGAAGATCTTTTTGAGCTCCATCTTCAACCTTGTTCATTGCCGCCTAATGGGAAAAAGCAAAATTTAAGAAAACGTGATGATGAAGTGAATTGTCAACAGATAATAAACTCATGTAGCACACCTGCAAAAAGATAAAACAAGAATTCTTGTTCCCACCAAAGGATAAAATAGAAGTATAAGTAACATTAATTATGAAAATTCAAATTCCATGGAACATCCAAGCATGCCTTAACTGCCTATAGGTTTTTTTGAGATAAACATCTCTATTTTGAAGAAATATTGGATTTCTTGAAAAATAAGAAGGGTAATCTTAGTAACTGCTCATAAATCTTGCAAATTTTTCAAACAATATTGAGAGAGAAAGGGAGGGGAAGGGAGTGCAATTCCAGCTAAAGTAGAACAAAAAAATGTAAGTTAGAACTACACATACTAACAAATATAATACTGAATCTCATGAAAGCACACCTGCATCATGCGCATGTCGAAGCGCCCCACAAACACAGTTACTGATACCAGGAGGTCAAAAACTGTCTTGAATAAATCAGCTGATGTTCTGCAACATATAGCCATCAGCAAAATGAGGACAAATAGTTACGTTTTTCCCTTCAACAACCCCCCCCAACCCAAAAAAAAAGAAATAAAAAAATAAAATAAAAAATAACACAAGGAAATAATGAACGTATACCCTGAATACCAAGGAACCATATCCAAGAAATCAGGCTTCAATTGCTTTTTCTTCAACTTCTTATATTCTTCAACTGACAAAGGGTGAGCAAGAGCCCATCTGTCGATTGTCAGAAATCAATGAAGTAGCAATTAAGCAAAAGATGATGCAAAATGTGGATTTAAATTAATAAAAACTTAAGAGTAATGAACATTTAGCAAACTATTCATGTTCCTTCCTCTCTGCTGCCAAAATCATGTGCAGTAGGCTTATCCTTATCATCTAAAGAATAAGCTCTCCTCACCCCACCCCAACCCCCTCACCACACACAAAAAAAGAAGAAAAAGAAAAAAAGGACAAGGTCTACCACTGTAATCCGAAAGAGAGAGAGAGAGAGAGAGAGAGAGAGGGGGGGGGGGGGCGAAGGCTTAATGGCATCATGAAACCATTCTACAAAGTAAATGTTCTATGTTCCAGATAGTCACTATCATCCAATCACGATAAACTGCAATTTTTCTCAAGTCCATCAAATACATACTCACACACGCAAAACACTAATTGGGTGAAAACATCAATCTCCACACTGCAATTACTTAAATGCTCCCCCCAGTCAAAAAAAAAAACAGAAAGCATAACAAAAACATAAGCATCAACCTTCAAAAAGGATTTAATTAGATACTACCCCAATAAAGACAACAATGAAAAAAAAAATCCAATAACAATATACTAGGTCTAGTAATTCCCATAAAATGGCCAAAATTTAATTATAGCAATATAGACATAGATTAAGGGAACACTCCACGGAATAACACTACACAAATAAACAACAAATGAGCATCCTGGAAAGAGGAACTTTTAAACCCTAATTCATACAAAATTTAATAATAATAACTATTTTCGCACATTCAAAAATCAAGCTATAACTTATTACTCACCCTGATGATCTTTCAACTACATAATTGGCAATGTAAAGGCCTATGAATGTGGCCCATAATGAATATATAGGTGAAATTCCTTCCGATGAACCCGGACATGAGCCATTGCAGGCTAACTGTTAAAAAAAAAAAAACATTAAAATATAAAATACAGAGGATAAAAGCAACCATCTTAAATATTTAAAACAAAATATCAGGTAAAATACTTAGAATGGCTTCTATCCACCATACCTCTCCATAAATAACCCACTTAGACAAAAGTGGATAGTCACTGGCGGACCCAACAGGAGCGAACCAAGATGAGCAGACCTGATCTTTCAACTCGTTCATACGGAGGAATTTTGCAAGCCATGTGTTTCTCTCTTCTTTTTTCCAAAAAGAAAACCAACTAGAATATTTTCGTTCAAATGGCCTCTCTTTCAAAATAGCACGGTTGCCACAGTGACTATAAAATACACAGCAGGCTATACTCAGAACCTACACAGAGAATGAAGCCACCAAAACAGAGATCAGCGTTTACATTTAAAAGCTAAGAATGCTCTGTATAGGAAAAATATATTGTTAATATGACGGATGCATCTTCAAAACTTACTGCACAATTTTGAACGATGGTCAAGATCTCTGGCCTCTTTCCAGCCACACGAGCAACAAGACCAAGATACCAAAGGCCAAGAAATATAATATGAAAAACAAGAAGAAACAGAATGGATGAAATATATATTGTCAAAAACAAAGAAAGATTCATCCTCATATCCACTCCCATTGATTGAAAACTAGGAAGATGATAGAGAGCTGCTACTAAAATCCAGGCTATGTACCTGCCAAAGAAAAATTCCCAAACTAAGAAATGCCCAATATTCATAATTTCAAAGCAATGACATATAGAGAATTTACATATAAATGTGTGTGTGTGTGTGTGTGTGTGTGTGTGAGAGAGAGAGAGAGAGAATGTGTGTGTGTGTGTGTGCAAGCATGGGTAGAATAGCTTCGGATTTCAGAATAATATACTTACCACCGACTGAAATTTGAATAGCTAGGTTTAATTGTCTTCCCAATAAAGGGGGACGAAAAGAAATAGAAGAAACCAAGCAAACACGCATACATGGACCACCATTTAATATTATTGTCCAGCTTCTGTATGAGAGTATGCATGTTATCGGATGAGATGAAAAACAGGCAACCAACAACTACGGCAATTATGGCATGACGTGAATGCTCATGTGGGTAAGGATATCTGTGAGTCAGAATTGTTCTGACCCTCTCCATTTTGAGGGTGTCCAATAAACCAATAGACTGCTTATCAGAGCCCATCAAACCAACTTGCACTACTTCGCGTCACTTCACTTGATTCAAATTCTTTGAAATAAACCCCCCTCTGTAAGCACCACAACCAATATAGAAACAAATACCAAATCCTGAGCACAAAATCAAATAAAATATGTATAAGAAAGTAATGTTTTAACAGTTCATATTGCCTCCTTAACTAATCGTATAAAAGATAAAGAAATAAAACAAGTAGCGATGGATAGGATAAGTCCAGAAGTGTGTTGGACAAGAAGCTGGAAATTGATGATATTATGTTCAAAGTAATGGGTCTCTCAATTTAAGGTTGGAGAAACAAAGGGAGCTAAAGCAATTAAAAAAAATGCTCTCTTCACCTGTTCAACATATTGAAAAACCATTTCCTTAAGGTTGGATATTTTCTGAACTTTCCACTCCATATTGTTCCTTGAAAAAACAAGATAAAATAACAGAAATTGCTTAAGTGCTTAAGGGCCTGTTTGAATGTCTCATATAAATCGAATTATTCCACTGTGTTTTGCATATAATTTTGTGAACAAATTCTTCATCATTAATGGGGCAATTCAAGAGAATGGCTCCCATCATAACAATTGATGATAAAAAATCTAAAATGGATGTGATTCATGAATTCCTAAAATTAACCTTATACCATCACTTATGGTGATGGCTCCATCTTATTGTTATAGTCTCATTCAATATCATGAATTTCTACCTTCAATGGTGTGTAAAACATTAATGAAGCCATTCAATTTCATGGGACAATCAAACAGGCCCCAAGTATTTTCTTCTCTCTCATTCTTTCAGGCTTTGTTTGGCTTTCAGAGAGAATGCGAGAAAGGAACATTTCCTTCATTTTTTCCAAAAGCCATCCAAAGAATCAGCTAACCAAAAAAATAATTAAAGTATGGTTGTTGGTACTTGTTTCTATCAACCAATACCACCAAACCTTTATTTACAAAAAAAATATTACTAAATAATGATAATTAACCAGAAACGATATCATTATTGAGTAAAACCACTACTGCTAGTTTAAAAATTAAAAAATAATAATGATAATGATAAATAAATAAAATAGTAGACTTCAACCAATTTCAAATAATAATAACAATGTTCCTAACTTCTTCTGGGTTCATAGAGGCGTCTGCATTAATTTTACAAAAATAAAAATAATAAATAAGAAACGAGCACAAAATACAGAAGAAGGAAACCTGGAATCCAGAATTCATCAGGAATTAAAAAAGGATTTAAAAGGAAATTAACCTTTGTTTGGTCGCTGAGAAAACTGAGGAAAGGAAGAGAAACTAATATTTTCATATTTCGTGTTTCGTGCTATTTATGTCTTCAAAAAATAATCTTTTAAAAAAAAAAAGAACTTAAAATTTTGAAAAACTTAACTCAACTAGCGCATATAATTGTCGTTGGTTCAGTTGAGTGGCGGTTTGTGCTTTTCTCGGTCTTAAACAATGAAACATCTAAAAATTGAAAACCCTAATTTCTCATCTTTTCCTTACCCTTTCTCATCAACCAAACAGAACACTAGGGTTTCCTTCAAAAAAAAATATTAAAAAAACCGTTTGAAGCAGTACAGAACCTCCCACAAAAGGGTTCACAACAAGATTTACACTCAAATTAAGTCCGAAAGACAACCTTTAAACTCGAATCAAACAACAATCAATTGAACACTAACTACGAAAAAACGCTTCGAGATTTGTTATAAAAAAAAAAATTACACACATACATATATATAGAGAGAGAGGGAGAGGGTACCTGAATGAGAGGCGAAGAGAGAGAGAATGAAGAAGTCGAGGGGAAAGAGTGCAAGAGAAGTTTAAAAAGGGAGATGAGGTTTTATCAAACCGACTTGGCATCTGAGAATTCTGCGAGGAACCTAACAATGGCATATTCTCTTCCTCAGAGCACCATCATCCCCCATGACTCCGTCCCCCTTCATTTCATATACAAACTCTGTGTAAATTTTTCGTACTAAAACGATATTTATATTAGAGAGGACAGGACATGTGAATTACGCCAATGATATGACACAAAAGATCGCTTAAGATGTACAAACTTCTCTCCTCTTAGTTTTTTTTCTCCACCTTTTTTTCCCCCACTTTCCTCTTCATGCGAAGGTTTTAAACACGTGGTCACCGACCGTTGGATTTGGACTTCGGTGATCATCTTAATAGTTTTTTTTTTTTTTTTTTTTTCTTTTGGTCGGTTGGGTGGCGGTCCAAAGTTGCCTTGGAGGCTTGGATGGTAGAATTGAAGATCACATGGGTCTCACGCTGTCACGCAATTCTTCTAACCATTAGGAAAAATCATTTTTGACGGACGCTGTGCAGGCCGGTAGAGCTGGGCTGAATTGGTCTACCTAATGCTTGGGCCTATGCCTGGCCCTATAATCCAGAGATGCATAGATACTTCGTTTTTTCTTGGCCAAGAGGAGATGCATATATATTGGTATTTATTTTATATATTATATATATATATATATATAGGATGATGATGAAGTAAATACATGCTGATATAACTTATATCAACATCCATATTGGGAATTATACTTTGTGCATCAATGGGATTTGAAGTACATTGGACCAATGCAAGGGGTATAACCCCCAATGCATAGTGCTGATATAACTTATATCGACACATGTTGATGGGAACATAACCAATATAAGATGATAATCAGGTAAGTACGTGCTGATATAATTTATATCAACACCCACATAGAGAATTGTACCTTGTGCATTGATATGAGGTATATTAGACCAATGCACGAGGTACAACTTCCAATGCATGTACTGATATAACTTATATCAACATATGCTGATGGGAACATAACCTATATATATATATTTCTGTACACACAAATAACATTTTTTTTTAGTAAAATTGGAAGAGTTCAAACCCCTAACCTGTATCATACTCCTACCATTTACTTCACCCTCCTTCACCATTAGGCTAGTCTCAATAACTTGATACAAATGAGGGAGCCCATATATGTGCCATAGACAACATATATACTTCCTAAGATTATATTTCATGCATCAATTAGTTTTCACATAAAATAGACTACATATATACTTACTGATATACTTACTGATATTATATTTCATGTATTAATTAGTTTTCACATACTCCGTATATAGGATTTGTATGCAACTATCTTAGGGTACGTACATATTGCCTTTGGAAACTTTTTTTTTTATATTATTAATGATTAGGGGTATCCGAAATTTTACCCCGAGGTTTCAGGACAGCCTATTCCCTTATTGCCCTTGGAAACTTAATTAACTTATTGTTGTTTTAGACATCAATTCTTGTAAATATTTCAAATAAATTATGGTACATGTTGGGAAACCTGGAGCCGGCATTTGTACACGACGTGCAAGCCCATGGTCAGACTGGGCTGGACCCAGGCAAGCATTGTTCAACGATAGTCAATGGTAGGCATGGCCCATGGCCACCCATATTTGTAATGCTCGGAAAGTTCCAGACTTCCAGGAGGTCAGGGTGGTTAGACTTTTCCGTTCTCTACTGCTCATTCCTCTCATGACTACCAAATAGACCCCACCCAGGTCCAACTTGAAATTTGAGTGACCTTGGGCAATAAATTTTAATTTGCGGGCTGGGCTGTAGAATTCCAGTCCAAATTTATTTCGTGTTGGGTTTGGATAAATGTATTCAGGTGCCGAAGAACTATGGGTTTCGGATACTGCAATTTTTTCAAGTGATTTTTTTATCCCATTAATTTTATTTTTATTTTTAAATTTTAAAAAAATATAAAAAGTTTTTATGAAAAATGGCTACGTAGGATAACATCATTTTGAATAACTTTATAAGAGAAAATTTTTTCAAAACCTATCATTTAAGTGTACTTTTTGGCAATTTATAATCCCTATTTCATTTTTGGCCAAAAAGTCTATTTAAACTATACATTTAGGAAAAACCTGATTCCATCTTACAATGTTGTGACCAAAATATCTTGAGCCCTAGATGGAGCAGGTTATCGCCAATACTGAATAGTCAAGATTTGGCAGCTTTTGTGAAGTGCTCTCTCTCCCAAGACCACATGACAATCACCCAATACGCATCGCACGTAACGACTAACAAAGAACAGTGGTCATCTCGCTGGGTTCAACTTCATTGAGTGGTGAGAGAGTTCCCCAACTTGAGGAGCCAACCAGGCACCATACATCGACCTTTCAAGAATCTCCCTAGGCTAGAGAAGAAGGTGAGGCTGAGACGGAACACTTTGAAAAAAACATCATTTGGTTCATTTGACTCTTTCAGTTTCCTCTCAGTAGATACACCATTATAGGCCATGGGCCCCTCTCTAGATTCTGTGGGATGTATGAGAAGTTATACGCACCTTCCTTTTTCTGCCAAAAGTCTTTAAATAATAGCGCGCACTTGCTATAGAGTGTAGATCACTTGCACTTTTGGTAATGCACCAAGATACTAGACTCCCTCACTAACCACATCTTCAATTAAAATACTGAACCATTGATTCCATTATGATTTAAGACGGGAAAATATTTAGTTATTGTGCGTATTAATTTTTTTTAGAGGAGACTTTTTTCCTTATATATATATATATATATATAGGATGACGATCAGATAAGCACGTACTAATATAACTCATATCAACACTCACATTGAGAGTTGTATTTTATGCATTTATGGGATATAAGATACATTGAACTAATGCAAGGAGTACAACCCCTAATACATGGTGCTGATATAACTTATATCAACAAGTGCTGATGTTGATATGAGTTATATTTGCACGTGTTGATGAGAATATAACCGTATGTATATATATATACATATATATATTTTATTGTATCTGGTAGCTTTTTTATAATTATAAATTTGTCCCTTATTGCAAATTCGATCCTCCTGCAAAAGTCAAAAGTCAAAGTTTCTCTTGTTTTTCAAAACTTATTTATTTATTTATTATTAACGATTAGTTAGGAATATCCTAAGCCTTACTTTCGCCGATGTTTCAGCCTAAACTATTCCCCTAATTAGTGACCCATGTGAGACGCCTCATACTATACTTATACAAACAATGATCTCTGTGATAGGCCAGTCGATGACCTCTACGGATCACACCCAGAGACTTTCACAAATTTGACCCTTCACAAAAGTCAAAATGTTTTGTAAATTTGACCCTCTCACAAAAGTTAGAAGATTCTTTTTCTTTTCTAAATTTTAACCTTAATTTTTTAAAGATAAATTAAATTACTTCCTTGAATTATAGGGGCAAAACCCTTTTTTTAGTGAGCTAATGTTTTTACCTTTGATCCTATTTCTCTGCCTCCAACACTAGATGCAATTGCTTCTGCGCAGAGAGAGATACAATGTCAGCTAGCACATGAATATGTGATGAATACACAGTCTTTTTCGTTCAACTTTTGAGATGGGAATCAAGGAGCAAACACTAAGTTCATTATTGGATTCGTGCCAGAAACGTCTCACTCAGCAAGTGGGTGTGAATGCTTCGCACTAATTTAGTCTCTCTGCTATAGATTTCTCAATTTAAAAGAAAGTGAAAAATGGAGAATAGTTGCATGAGACATGCAAAAAAAATTAAAAATCAGAAGCATAGACCCTCAAGCGAACAGAAGAATATATATACTCCAACTGTTTGTCCCATAAACATTAAAAAAAAACCGTTTAAAAATCACTCTCATTATTTTTTCACATTTTATTTTCTAAGTAGACCAACATTGCACGACTCTCTGGCTAGAGTCTATATATACCCAAGGAAACATCGGTTTTTAGGCACCCCCATCTCTCTCTCTCTCTCTCTCTCTCTCTCTTTGAGGCTTGATCATCTTTGAGCCTTATAATTCAGCTCTGCCATCTAATGGCCAAAGTCAAGATCATGCTCACTGGTGCTTTCCTTCTTTTCTTGGTATTTTCTTATGGAATCACCTCTAGTGAGGAAAGAGAGTTGAAGACTGAGAGCAACAATAAGTGTAAGAAATGTGTAACCATTGATGAGAAAAGTGTAAGGGAAATGGCAAAAAGCAGCAGCCATAATCCCAAACACTTTCGCCGCAACAATATTGCAGAATATGAAGCAGATTCTCGACTCACTGCACCAAATCTAATTCCTGGAGTTAGCGATCCTGTCACGGAAGATGGAGGAGATTCCCGCCCCACCACACCAGGCCACAGTCCCGGCGCTGGACATTCTACTGGACCCGGAAGCAAAGATCCAAATTAAAGTATAAATATGTTTGCAAGTCTCAAAGTGATTACTGCTCACTGTGAATTAATTATCTAAGTATTTCAGGCTGCAGTAGGTTTTCATCCTTAGATTATCATAATACTACGAACCCCAGAAAAAAGAAAAAAGAAAAAAAAAAGAACAAGAAAAAGAAAGTTATATATCATGGAACTTATGTGTGATCTTCCTTTTGGTACTTGTAAAATATCCTAAGGTATCAAAAAAGTTGGGTTTTCTTTCCTGTGCATTTTCAGTTTTTGAAGCCATTTAAATGCTAGTGTTGATTTTTTTCTTTTTTTTTTTCTTCGCAACTCGAGACTTAGACGAGTTGGGTGCCTTGGTTGTGCTCTACACTTCAAAAATTAGGCTCTTTTAAAGTGAACTTGTGGGTTTAAGTCTTCTGTACCCTTCATTAATGTGTGTTAAAGTCATCATCCTTCACTAGAATAGCTCACAAAGCAGGTATATTAATCAACCACTCCAGTCCACTATGCAGGCCTATTTTAGCCTGAGACGAAGTAAGTGATACTTGGGCCCCTAACCCACAGTCTGTTTGGCCCAAACCCTCCTCTGCGAAGGAAGAAATAACGTGTCCCTTACCAAAAGGATCAACAGAAATGTCCAAAGACGTGTCAGAGTGCATGTCTTCATGAAGGCTAGGATCACTTTGCCATAAAAACCGTTAAAAATCACTCTCATTAATTTTTCACATTTTATTTTCTAATTAGACCAACATTGCACGAATCTCTAGATGGAGTCTACATTTACCCAAGGCAACATCAGTTTGTAGGCACTCCCAATATCTCTGTATCTCCCTCTCTCTCTCTCTCTCTCTGAGGCTTGATCTTCTTTGAGCCTTATAATTCAGCTCTGCCATCTAATGGCCAAAGTCAATATCATGCGCACTTGTGCTTTCCTTCTTTTTTTGGTATTTTCTCATGGAATCACCTCTAGTGAGGAAAGAGAGTTGAAGACAGAGAGCAACAATGAGTGTAATAGATGTGTAACCATTGATGAGAAAAGTGTAGGGGAAATGGCAAAAGGCATGCAGCAGCCATAATCTCGAACACTTTCGCCGCAACAATGTTGCAGAATATGAAGCCGGTTCTCAATTACCCACCGCGCCAAGTCCAAGTCCCGGAGATAGCGATTCTGTAACAGAATATGGAGAAAATTCACCCCCCACCACACCAGGCCACAGTCCCGGCGTTGGACATTCTATTGGAAACTGAAGCAAAGATCCAAATTAAAGTATAAATAGTACTAACTACCCCAGAAAAAAGAAAAAATAATATTATCTTAGTACTTATGTGTGAATAAATAAAATATCCTAAGGTATCAAGAAAGCTGGGTTTTCTTTCCTGTGCATGTTTGGTTTCTGAAGCCTTTTACATGCCGACATTTTTTTTTTCTTTGCAACTCGAGATTTGACGAGTTGGGTACCTTGGTTGTACTCTACGTTTCAAAATTTTTGGAGGTGGACTTGTGGGTTTAAGCCTTCTGCAATTTGCATTAACGTGTTACTAGTAATTAAGTATATACAGTAATTAAATATATACGGTACGGGTATAACACATCTTTTTAAGTTTTTATTTTATCAATAGAAATGTTATGTTAGTTTTCTCATTTCTTAAACCTCATTATGTAGAAGAAAATTTAAAAAAAAGAGATTGTGGTGGATTTTCTTAAATTGATAAAATTATTAAATTGTTTTTTAATTTTATTAACTTTTAAGAATATCTTAATATTTTCAAGTACAACTTAATCATAAATTACAAACAAAATTAACTTTATATAGTAATATTGATTATCCTTCCAACCTAAAAGGAAAAAAACAAAACAAAAAGAATGGTACGCACAAAGTCCTCAAATCAGATGTGTAGGTGTCGTGGTAATATTCAAGACTTCATATTTCCTTTAAAGGTACCCTCAAATCAGATGTGTCAGGGGTCGTGTTATACTCAAGACTCTACATTTCCTTTAAAAGTTAGATTCCATCGAACTGGAGCTGTAGATTTTAGTGGATCTTCTGTACTCTACAACAAAGGAAATAAGAAAAAGGATCTGTATCGTACTCTGTAATAATGTGTGCGTGCTATTATCGTTTGGAAGGAAAAAAAAAAAAAAAGGATCTGTTGGGGATGATCATGGGTATTTTAGGTATCTTTCCCTGTTTTTGCATAACCTCGGGATGAGCCATATATATAGCTCATGATGATGACCAATCTACCTCTGTTCGTGGAGCTAATAGGAGTAAACCCATGCCTTTTCCAACCTCAGCTATCAACTAGTTTACCGATATAGCAAAAAGCATAGGGTTTCTATTGACTCTGACTTGGGGTTTCCATCGATTATGACTTCAAAGGATCTCGTTAAATTTCTATTCACAATTATAAAATGTACAGTAGATAGGAATCTTGACAAGAAATATGAACTGTAGTTTAGTCGAAACAGAATTTACACATTACACGCATAGATATTGTTTAATTAGTCTTTCCATTAAAATGCAAAGAATAAATTTGTCCAAAAAAATCAGTGTCCGACCAGAGTGTACCAAAAAATGGCCGCTAAATTCTATCCGGTGTAACAACTGGTCTTGATGCCTAAGTGATGCATTAGACGGTGACTTCACTCATGTTCAAGGATTAATTAATTAAGCCAAATATCCGACACATCATTGGTCGGTTTAAAAAAAAAAAAAAAGTATTAATTAATTGCACGAGATCTTCTTCTAGAGAAGAGTAATGTTGGTCAAAAGACGGTGCTTTTGGGCATATGATTTCCAAAGATAGAGTTTTTGCAGCATCTAATATGAGGCCGTATACTAAATTATATTATTTCTTAGATCAACTGTGTAATTAATTGGTCTGATATCTAGGAGGCATTCTTGCTTGACTTTCATATATAAATTATTATTCTTTATAAACATCATTAAACTCTTAATTATGTGCCAACTACTCTCTATTAGAATCAAAGAAACTTGAGAGTAATATTGACATCGTCCATTATCATCCAAAGTGCTAGCTTTTGAATAGAAACAGGAAAAGAATAAACAATTTCTAGAAATTAAACCAGCCAAAGGGTAGGAATGGGGCACACGTATGTTTGTCGTCCTGGCCTTGTTACTTATCCGCATTTTAATTTCCATCTTGTAAATTTGAGACAATAATGGCCTCTTCCCCACTATATATATATATATATATATATATATATATAGTATGATGATAGGGTGAACACATGCTTTTATAACTTATATCAATACTCACATTAATTAGGGGTTGTATTTTATGCATTAGTGGGTTATGAGGTATATTAAGCTAATGCATGGAATACAATCCCTAATGCATAATACTGATATAACTTATCTTAACGCGTGCTGATCTGATCAGAACTGTATATATATATATATATATATATATATAGAGAGAGAGAGAGAGAGAAAGAGAGAGAGAGAGAGAGAGAGAGAGAGAGGATTGATCATGTGTGGGATATCTCAGAGTATTTCGTTCAATCACAGCCGTCTATGAGTAACACATGCGTATTGATGCTCACACGTGTGTTGCTCACGGACGGTTGTGATCTAACGGGATATCCGAAATATCCCGCACATGATCAAAGCTATATATATATATATATATATATATATATATATATATATATATATTTTTTTTTTTTTTTTTTTTTTGCCAAACGAGAGGCATCCTAATTCATTAGATTCAAATTAATTTTATGTAATACACAAAACCATTTACAAACCCGTGCATCTGATATATAATAAGAGAGCGGAAATTCAAACTCAAAACCGACAGTCCCCATTGTAATTCGGACAATAATTGTGCACTGTTTTGTGAGTATTTGAAAAAAGATTCTGTCATGTGAACGGAACTAAAAGATGAAGATTGGTTAGTGTTTTTCATGTCAGCAAACAAACAACCCAATTATTATTTTTT
This sequence comes from Liquidambar formosana, assembly GCA_039720395.1. Taxonomy (NCBI): domain Eukaryota; kingdom Viridiplantae; phylum Streptophyta; class Magnoliopsida; order Saxifragales; family Altingiaceae; genus Liquidambar; species Liquidambar formosana. Next base: position 27,990,590 of record CM077833.1, read on the forward strand.
GCCTTAAATCCGTAATTGATACCACTAGTGGATAAATAAATATAAAATAGGAATTCTAATGATCACAGTGCATTTATAGTTTAAGGAAATGGGGTTGAATTTTAATATAGTATTTTAATTTAGGACAATCGACTCCAATTATTATGCTTGGAGTGCAATCATTAGTTTGGATTTTTAAATTCACCCTAAACTGAACAATTCAGTTTTAAGTAAGGAAACTTTGTAAATTTTAAGGAAAGGACAAGTGTATTATTTGCAAATCCCACTAGATTAGATTTAAAAAAAAATAAAAAATAATACAAACTACATAAGGATCTTATTAAATATTGATCAATTAACAAAAAGTATTATGAACACCCTGACCACTACCATTGTCACAACCCACAACTATAGCCACCCACAATCGCCATTGCTCCCTCCACCACCCATTTTCCCCTGCTTGAAACTTAGTACTATTGCTGATTTGCTTCCACAACCATTGCCATTGCTTCCACCACCACCACCACCGCCACCTTTCCCCACTATCACAATGTTGCTTTTTTCAAAACATTTCGTTACCATCACCATCCTCACTGTCGCCACCACTACTTGCCATTAATCCGTTCAGGTGATCGGTTCTTAGGTCAACCACCAGCTGCTTGATCTAGTTAGTTTGTCTAATTCAAGTTACAAAAAAAAAAAAATAATAATAATAATAATTAAACTTCAAATATTTCATATCTTGAAATAACTTTAGAGGTAGCGTACGTATTGGTAGGTGGCATGTTACTCTTTTTTTGATTTAAAAGAACTTCTTAAATTGATTCACATTACTTGAACCAATCGTTGCTAATTTATATACTATTGATATAAATTTTAAATCTATGGTATAACTTGGATTGATTAACTATTTGGATCACCAGTTCACCAATTTGAACAAGGTGGATGTACTTTCATAATGTTGAAAGTGCTACCACCATTATTGTATATAAGTATTTTTAAACAAATTTAATTATCATCGTGATCATTATTAATGCTACCATCGCCACCATTCTATAATCATTTTCACCCCATATTCACCACCATTATATTAATGGCACTACTATTAATTCGATGCCTCTTTTAGTTAACCATGAACACATCCCTATAATAAATCTTCATCCAAACCCTGTTACCATTATCGCCAACCTCTCACCAATCAAAACTTTCAGTAAAATTTGAAATTTTAATAACTCCACTAATTAAAGGAATTTAAGTTTCACATATTTTATAGACTAATATTTATAATTTTTCAATGTGAAAATTCAAAAATTCAATTTAATCTCCTAATCTAAACGCAATCTGAGAGTTAAGGAGATTATTATATGGCCTGTAAACATATTTGTAGCAAAAAAAAAGGTAAAAAAATAAAAATCTTATTTTTCATTTTTGCTGCACAAAAATGAGGAAATTTTACAAAACCGAAACTTATCAAATAAGAATAAAATCAAAATTTATCAAACAAACAGTCTTTTTATAGTGGTACTGCTAGGCTAATAGCTTATAGATTGAGTGACACGTCCCACCTCAAAAGGGTGAGTAAGATTTCGAGGAATTCTTGGATTCGACCCCTTTAAATGTATGTGCGCGCATGGATTCCTATCGTCCGGCCAAAAAAATAAAAAATAAAAAAATAAATAGTGATAGGGCTAAAATAGTCTGAATAGCTGATCCGACGTAAGGAGCCCCCACCATCACAGCGCGGACACCATCACGTGGCACCATCACCTCGTAAATCTAAAACAAATCTAAAATCCAAGAAAAAAATCTACGATCAAGAAGCAACACCACTGGCGGCGGATCGTGTGGAGACCGCAACAGTATCACTGCAGATCCCTCTCATATAACCAACGGCAAGGATCGAACGCCAGCATTCAATCGTACGGCTAGGACAGTAACCGCGTTTTACAAAGGCGGCCCATGAATCCGTCATCCTCAAAAATAAATCCTTTCCTGAAGCCGTAACCCTGCCTCCTCCTTCCCCAAACGAGGCCCTCTCGTACTTTCTCTCTCTAAAATCTCTGATTCTTTCATACCATATATACATACATACATATATATATATATAGAGAGAGAGAGAGAGAGAGAGATATTTCTTTATCTATCTATTTTTTGCCCTAATTTTGGAAAGAGAGAAGATGCAATCGGCGAACGGTTCCGATCCGCAGCAGCAGCGACAAAGTCAACAGAATCAACAGCAGCAACAACAACAGGCGCAGCAGCAGTGGATGGCGATGCAGTACCCGGCGGCGGCGATGGTAATGCAGCACCAGATGATGCCGCCTCAGCATTATCCGCCGCAAGCCTACATGCCGTACCACCAGTACCAGCCTGTACAACACCAGCAGCAGCAGCAGCAGCTGCAGCAAGGATCGAACGGTGAGAACAAGACGATATGGGTTGGTGACCTCCATCAGTGGATGGACGAGAATTATCTCCATAGCTGCTTCGGTTCCACCGGCGAGGTTTGAATATTTCCGCTTTATATATAAGATTTTAATTGTTGGCTTGTACAGGGTTCATATAAAATATTCATGTATGTAGCTCATATGCTATCGCTTAGATCAAGTTGTCATCTTGGATAGGAATTGCATGACATTATCTGATTATCGTGGTGAATTTATATGCTATGTTATGATTTATTTGAAATATATGGAGTTTTATACTGTATTCTTTTTTATTGAAGAATTTTTTTGTGAAGAGGATAAGAAATAATTACAAGGTAGCTTCTATGATAAGCTTAGCTTTTGAGGTTATGGAACAGTATTTCGAGCTTCGACGGCTTAAATTAAAAGAACATTAAATGATTTGTGAGGCATTTTTGAATTGATTTTTCAGTGGTCAGTCTAGTTAGATTAGTGCTTCTAAGTAGCTAGATACCTGTTGCCTTATGTAAAGGGCTAAAGCTTCAATCAAATTCCTTGTTTCAACCTTTACGTAAATGCCGCAGTAAGATAATTTTCGGACAAAATAGACGAGCATTTATTAAGTCGCTGAAGATAGGGATTGGAACTTAAGGTGTGGGGAAAAGAAAGGGTGTGAAATGATTCTGGATTTGATGCAGCTTTTAAGATTATGCTTGGCAATAATGAATCAACAAGAAATCTTGTAGTGCATTACCCTCTTTGAATGTTATAAAAAAAATTCATATTTTTCTACTGATGTGAAAACCACTTGTTATCTGATGTTACATTTATTTTGTATGGTTAGATTGGTAGTTGAAAGAAAGCCACTCTTTACATGAAATTTAAATGGATTACATTTCAAGATTGGTCATGATGTATGATGATAACATGTAATAATTAGGTACTATGTTAGATCTATGAAAGATATCTTCATGTTACTTTTATTTTGTCAACACAATCGGATTGTGAGCCTGAGGATTAATACAGCCCATAACAGTTTTAATAAATGGTGAGGAGTTTGTCTGATAAAACATGTTGCAATTATTCCTATGGTGTCTGCCATTTTCCAGCTATGTGTATAACCTTGATTTAAATGAAGCCTGCAGTTGCATTGTCTACCTATGGAAGTAGAAGGGGGAGATGAAATATATGTGCGTTGTATGTTGGTTATGAATTTCCTTTTTATACTTTTATTTCAAGTGAAGAAAAAGTTGAATATGGTCCCGATTATCTGATCAAGGGAAGATCTAATTCTGTAATGAAATTAGTACATTTTTCTAATGTCTGTTTATTTTTTCACTATGCTCCTTCTAATCTTACCTCTAATGTCATTAATTATGCAGCTTGCCTCCATTAAGGTTATTCGCAATAAGCAGACTGGTTTATCAGAGGGTTATGGATTTGTGGAATTTCTTTCACGTGCTGCAGCTGAGAAAGTTCTACAGACCTATGCAACCATTATGATGCCTAATACAGAACAGCCCTTCCGGTTGAACTGGGCAACATTTAGTATGGGTGATAAGCGTTCAGATAATGGTCCTGATCTTTCTATATTTGTAGGAGATTTAGCCTCAGATGTTACTGATAGCTTATTACATGAAACATTTGCTAGTAGATTTCCATCTGTTAAAGGGGCAAAAGTTGTCTTTGATGCCAATACTGGCCGTTCAAAAGGCTATGGTTTTGTGAGGTTTGGAGATGATAATGAGAAATCACAGGCCATGAATGAAATGAATGGTGTATATTGTTCAAGCAGGCCCATGCGCATAGGTGCAGCAACTCCCAGGAAGTCATCTGGATATCAACAACATTCTGCACAAGGTACTAATAATTCTGCTTTCTTTGCAAACACATTGTAAAATCTAATAGTAATTATTGGTAATTCTATTTTACTTATTCTTATGTTTTTTTATTTTTTATTTATGAGGATTTTACTTAGTCTTATGTTAGAATTGATATTTTCTGTACAAAATGATAAACAAACCTTTGCAATACTTAACCACCATGAATTAATTGGTAAGGACTTTGATACATGCCCCTTCAATTTATTTATGTCTTGCTTTGGAAGGAGTTAAATACCTTCGCTTACGTTTTTGCCTTTCAAAACATTGCTCACTTCTACTGCTGGTTCTACTACCTCTTTTTTTTTTTCTTCCTGCATCCAGCTGCAGTTGCTTCTTCCTTTTTTCTTTTTTTTTTTTGTTGGGCGGGGTGAATGGGGGTGGTGGTTGGGAGTGGGCTGGTGACATCAATGTTGGTGGTGGAGGTAGCTTCGGTGGAAGTGGTGGTTAAGTTGGCGATGACTGTGAGTGATGGTGGCAATAGAGGTATTAGTTTGATGGTGGAGGTGACATAAGTGATGTTGTGAGGTGATAGTAACAGTAGCAAGGTTAATATTATTAGAAGTGGTGGTGGTGGTGGTGTTGGTTTTTTGGGAATGGTTGTCAGGATTTTATACTAGTGTTTGGGTTGGAAGAAACTCATATTTTATGGTTTGTTAGATTGAGACCCTATAGAGATGATGGGTTAATGGACCCTTTTCCATATAGGGCTGTGAGATGAGTCAAGCTATTCAGGCTTGACTCAAGATCAACTCGATAAAAAGCTCAATCAAGCTCGCTCGTGAGATGAACGAGAGCTGATCTCAAACATCATTTTAAGCTCGTTAATTTAGTGAGCTAAGCTTCAAAAGAGTATCACTCGGCCTGATAAGCTCATAAATGCTTTAAATGACCAAATTACTTGAGATGGCTAGATAGAAGGCTCTTTCAAGCTCAGTCGTAAGCTAAAAGAACCAAGCTCAATCCTTACTTTTGAGCTTGTTAATTTAATGAGGCAAGCTTAAGCAGCCTATTACTTGAATCAACTCAGCTTGTTTATGCTCTTATCCATATAGTGGCAAGATGAAACTGCCATTATACTTGAAGAAGACCTAGAGTGTCTTAATTCTTGAGTGCTTTTGAAGGGGCAAGGATCACTTTTTTTGCATGGTGGCAATTTTGTCATTTGAGTTGGCGTTAGAGACATATGCAATGGGCATAAATTTCAAATAGACACAATTATATACAGCAATGGACAAAAATTTAGCATTTTGGTTTTGCAGGTAGAATCTCTTAGATTACTGATGCAGAAATATTTTCTTATTAGATTGAAGAATTTTTTTGAGATTTTTATTTTGTACTCTAATGAACAAAGTTCAATAGCCCAATTCCATTTCTGCACCCCAACATCTTCAAATCCAACAGCACCTAAGCAAGTATGTATGTCTTGGAGAGGAATCGACTATTAGCGCAGCTCAATTTTGGTGATGAGCATAACATAAGGTCTCCTTGGTGGGCCTAATCCTTTCAGAGAGAGAGAGAGAGTTCCATTATCTTAGGATTTGGGTATAGGAGATGGATCAAGATGGATTCTGTAAGACTGTAAGATTGAGAATTGTTTGATTATGTGGTTGCTCCATGAAATTGTCAAATGATCCAACATCTGAGGCTCTGAGCCTGGCCATCCCAACTACTAAATACTATGTATCAATTTTGTTGGTCTGCGATTCTGGGTATAGAAGTTGGATCAAAATGGGTTACATATGATGAAGAATGATATGATTCTGTGATTTGGTTTACGATTTTAACATTCTCCAATTCTGGACTTTTTCGAGGAAAAAATTTCAGACTTTTCTGTGTACATCTTATTTTAAAGCTTGCATTTGCGGACATGAAAAAAATGCATGACCGAGATTGCAACAAATATTTGATAGTGAAATTATTGCAGGTGCCTGGACTACATATATATATATATATATATATATATAGATATATATTTATTTATTTATAATAAAGTTTGACCTGAGTAGTTGCATAATTTTTGTAAGAAGTTTGGTACTTTATAATATTCCCCTCTGATTGTATGTCAGAGTTGATTTTAGTTTCTGTTGCTTCCAGCTTCCATGCCCATATAACTTTCTAGATCTATTTATGAATTATGCATTTTTATTTTAATTCATCACTGTTTGCAGATTTAGAAAGCACCTGGATCTGCTATAGAAGAATCTGAGAATTTTTTTTTTCTTTTTTATTTTCTCCCCATTGTTCTTTACAATTTATCTGCCAATCAGGTTGCTCTGGTATATGTTTTATTATATGGTTAATCTTTGAACTTTGAAGGCAGCTATATATCAATGTAATGATTGCTATGAATTGGCAATATAATTATATTTCTTTGATATGCGTTTGGTAGGTGGGTATGCGTCAAACAGTGCCTCAGTCCAATCTGAGGGAGATTCTATGAACACAACAGTGAGTTCTCCAGCTCTTCCATGTAAACTAGTAGTGGCCCCACTTTTTTTTATTCTTTGGCTAATCCATGTTTGTTATAGATATTTGTTGGAGGGCTTGATCCCAATGTTACCGATGGAGATCTCAGGCATCCTTTCTCCCAGTACGGCGAGATAGTCTCTGTAAAAATACCAGTTGGGAAAGGATGTGGGTTCGTACAGTTTTTAAACAGGTAAAACTCCTGGCCTCTGCTTTGTCATTTCTTCAGATTTAAATTACAATCTCCTCTACTCTGTCTTTGTGGTGCAATGTGATCCTCCATGTTGCCTATCTTGGCAGAAACAATGCTGAGGAGGCACTGCAGAAATTGAATGGGACTGTAATTGGCAAGCAAACAGTTCGTCTTTCTTGGGGCCGCAATCCAGCAAATAAACAGGCAAGTTACTCTCTCTCTCTCTCTCTCTCTCTCTCTCTGTGCCATCAAAGGGTGTGTCTGGTTGGAACTACAAGGATGAATGTCTTCTAATGGTATTATTAACCAACTTGTTTTGAGCACATCATTGCTAATATAATCTCTGAAGGAAGCAAGTACTTCCTGCTTTTTTGGAATTGTTTAGGGGGAAAAACATTTTTTAATGGTGGTCTTATAGAATACTGTCTGAAATTGGAAAGCTTTATGGTGGCTGTAGAAGTAGTTCTTCATTTCATTTCTGAACAAACTCTTGGAATTCACATGTTGCATATTTGTTGCCACCATATTCTGTTTTGTCACTAGTTTGGCTTTTGTAATCGATACCTCTGTGGTTTGGCAGTTGAGATCTGACTTTGGCAACCAGTGGAGTGGGGCATATTATGGAGGGCAGGTTTATGATGGTTACGGATATGCTCTGCCGGCACCTCAAGATCCAAGCATGTATGCTGCGGCATATGGGGCTTACCCTATGTATGGCAACCACCAACAGCAAGTAAGCTGAGTGAGCAGCACGAGAGAAAAATATGAAGTTCTCGTAATTAGACATGATCACAATAGAATGGGCACATCTGCTTCATTTCTCTGTAGTCCACTTGGTTGTGTAGAATCCTCACGAATCCCTCCAATTAAGGAGCGGAACTGAATTTTGATGACCTGAGGTAGTTTTCTAGGGATTTGATTAAACATTTGTCAAGAATTTTGGGCGTTTAAATTAAACTTATTTCTTGGAATACATGTTGTTGCAAGTTGTGAGTGGGAGTATGCTTTAAGAACTAAGAGTGCTCTCTAAGTTAAACCAATAGGATTTTGTGCCTCAAGCATTGGCTTGGGAAGGCACTTATGACCCTATATAGTTAATGTGGTTTCTGACCAGCTAGTGGGCACTTTGGGACCGCTGCTACTGAGGTGAAAACTTCTTGATTGGCGTTAAGTTTGTTATGCACTGTCTGCATCGAAGCCTTGTTTTTCGGTTTTTGGCGACTATCAGGTGATGTGGATTTCAAGTTTTGCTTTATCGCTTTGCAAGTTATGCTTTGGAGCTGGAAGATGGATGGTTTAAATGTTGATTGAAGCAATGACACTGGCAATGGGCAGTCCAAATGGGGAGAGAGATCCTATTTTCTTCTCCGCGTTAAAGAGAAAGAGCGGGTTGTTAGTGTAAAATGGTCAAATAGTGGTGCGCTAATTTCTGGCAAGCTAATTAATTTTGATGGTTAAAAAATGCTATTTCATTCACTTTTTATCACTATGTTCTGTCACCCACTATATGGGTCAAAAGTGGATAGATGAAACTTGAAAGCTATCAAGTGCAACCCAATATGGGAAAAAGGAGAAACAACCATACTAGATACCCGATACTGGTAAAAAAGAGCAACAATCACATATGGTGGGTGTGAGAATACGAGTGAAATATATGGGTGCAGTAGTAGTACTCAATGCCCCAAAGCAAGGTCTATGTTCTGAGGCATTCTATCACCACTCAAAATTAAGGGCAAACCAAAATCAAACATGCATTACTGGAGGTATCAATAAATATTTGTTAAGTTGAAAATATTAAAATTTCTGCATATGGATTAGTTGATCTGATAATTAGTGACCCACTTAAGAAGATTTTCAGTGCTAAAGTTTATTACTAAGGATGATTTAAAAGCTTTCGAACTCAAAAATGGACTCTCAAACTTGTCTTTCCATTTTCTGTGAAAATTATTGACACCATTTAATGTAGTCTTACAAAAATTATTGGTCCAGTCTAATTAATTTTTTTTTCTTTTCATTTAGGATATGGTGGTCCACTGGGTCATCTTAACTTCAAATATATTAATGATTCTAGTTAAGGATTTTAAAGGATAAAATCCCTTGCGGAAACATATCTGGCAGTAGCAATTTTTTTTGGCAAAAATAATACAAAAATTAATATTAATAAGAAATCTTAATCCAAACAATAAATAGACCGGTGGAGTCCATAGTTGGGAGTATAGGTTGCAGGTCTATTTATTTAACAAAAGTCCATCCCATTGAATGGAGCCAATACAGAAAGCACATGAAGCCATTGCCACAAATAAAAGAATAAGATAGAAAAATCGAAACAGAGCCAATTAATGGGATTTTATAATGCCCTAATTTTTTTTTTAAAAAAATGGTAAGTAAAACATATAGGCTAATAAGTCCCACCAATAATGAAGTGAACTCATATAAAATGTTTCAAGTACAAGACAGTGGAGGGTGCAATTTCCATGTGATTGCCAATAGCCCCCATAAGAATATAAGACTCGTACATTTTGGATTATAGAACTGCAGTTGTATATGAAGAACCGATGCTAGACATTGGAATCTATCAACGAAGCAACCTTCAAGTCAGAGCTGTCTTTCTACGTCAAGTCAGCGAGAAGAACTTCCATGAAACTGTTGCATAGTCATGTGGTGCAACCAGCCAATCATAACTAAGTAAAATGGGATAGTGGTAAAAAAGTATATTGACAATCCCACTTTACTTGCTATGATTGGCTGGTTGCACCAAGTGGCATATGTAACGGTTTTATGGAAGTTTTTCTCCAAGTCTGCATACCTTAAAGACCAGAGTTCGAGAATCTCAAAGTGTTTGGGACAAACTCTGGATACTAAGATTCATGAAAGACATAAAATCCTTCTTTGGAAACTACTCCGTATTATGGAACATCCTTCCAGTCAGAGCTGTCCTTCATTCTAGATTCCCTATTCATGATCGTTCGCGTCCCTCGTGTGGTGGTTTTTGAGGAGACGGCAAAGTACCTGTTCGTGGGAGTGCAAAATTGTCTGAATTCCTTCTCTTTGCAGTGGTGATAATGAAATGTGTATGGCGTGCGAGAAATAAGGTGGTTTTTGAGAAGGTAGAGGCTGATCCAAAAATTCTGTTGTATCAACTTCAGAAGGCCACGACTGAGTACTTCGATCACAACATTGGTCTCCCTTGGCCTTGGCTAAAAATAAATACAGATGTGGCAATTATACCTTCCTTTTCTATTTCTGAGTGTTGTTATCAGAGACCACTCTGGCTCCTTTTTGTGAGCATGGACTGCTAAGAAGGCGAAGACAGTATGTTTTGGTTTGGAAGCGGGAAGGCTTGTCCATGATTAAGATGGAGGATGATGCCTCTTCAGTTCTAAAGTCTCTCCAGGATTGGTCTGTTGCTACTCCTTGGGAATTTCGAGGCCCTGTCCACTGAAGCTAGAACTCTGCTGTCCAAGTTCTCTATGGTACCAGAGCGATGATCGAACCCCAATTGTTTGCCGGATTGTTTCATCTTATCGCCCGAAAGCTTGTGGTCTTTCTCCCATGTGATGTGGGTGGTGGATGAGGAGATTGGGATGGTGGAGTGTCCTGTTTTATGTCCCTCTGATTAATATATTTGCTTATCAAAAAAAAAAAAAAACGGGAGTAGAATATCAAAATAACAAAATTCAAAACCATTGCTTGATTTCATAAATAAAATCACAGAAGTAAGCTGTTTTCATAGAATGACAAGAAAATTTTTGAATTTAATAGACTGAGACAAGCATTAATGGTGTTACGGTTCAAACCCTCCCTATTTTTACCAGGAGTTCATCTGAAGTGTAAACATCCGTGCAGGGAAAAAAGGAATGGAAAGCAAGCAGCTGATTTGCAAGGAAGAGTAAATAGCAGAAAATGTAAACAATCAGCTGATTTGCAATCACTAGATCCAATGTAAGGAAGAAGTTTTGGTAATGGATGTCTTCCATGAAGAATGACTTTTCTTTGGTAAGGTATTATTCCACTAGATGGAGATGTTAGCAGAAAAGTAACCAAAAATAAAATTGATGTTTCCACACACAACTCACAACTCATAACACACAGAGAAGAGAAAGAAAGAAGAAGGAGAAGAAAGGGGAGGGGGAAGAAACCCTTAATCTGAAACCCCAAATTTGAAACCCAAATAATTAATTTACAGGGTTTGAAGAAGATGATTATGAAGATAAATTTCAGGGAGAGAAGAGTGTTACCTGTTGATGTAGACGAGCGAAGACGGCGGATATGTTCGTGAGGAGAGAAGAGCAAAGAGAGTACGGCGGTCGGAGGTAGTCGTTGTCGGTATGGTGTTCGCCGGCGTCGATGGTGAGACAGGGAACGGTGAGAGAGAGTCCGTGGTTACCAATACTCGGTTGATAAGGGAAAATGGCAATCAAAAGCGGTAGTAGTACTGACGCTTTTTTGTTTTCGGCCTCTTTCCTCCCATTCGCTTCTCTTCTGTTCTGGTCAAACGTGCTACTCTTTGTCTGACAAGTATAGGTAATTTTTGTTATTTTTTTGTTCCAAAATATTTGTCCATGTCTAAAAGTCAAATCATAATTTTTTTTCGAAATTTTCTACACTTTCTTATGTTATTCCAATAATTAATTTCAACACAAAACCTAATACCAAATAGGAGAAAGTATTTTTGGAACTATGAAATTTAATAAATGATAAGTCAATATAATGATCGATTTCTTAAAATCAGTGTTTTGTCCAACATGGCATGGGATGGAGGAAGTATTATTTTTATTTTTGTAATATGACTCGTTGCTCGTTTTTAGTTGCATGTACATCTAATAAGAGGTTAGAGAATGATCATTAATTGGGTAATGTTATACATAACATTATAATACAACACCATAAAGATAGTACCTAATTTGACAATTAATCTTTTATGTCAATATTAAATAACATAAAAGGTATTTTTATCAACTAACTTACGTCACATCTAATATTGTAATTATAACTAAGAGCCGTTTATATCATTTCTTTAATTCTTTATAACTAGATATAGCACACGTGTGTTGCACGTGAATATTTTTAAATAATATTAGTTTCAATTTTTTTTTTTTCACTAATCTATGTATTTTTGTTTAGATATGCTTGCAATGGAAAATCGATTTTGAGGGGTTCTTCATGTATTCAGAGTACATCATTTTTGGGTTTCATACATCTTTTTTGGGTTTTGGTTAGAACTCTTGAGGTATGTATTGTATTTTGTTCCTCAGCTTAATGAATTTAAACGGTTTCTCAGAACTATGGGTGTTTCATTTCGAATGATTTTTCTTTCTTTAATTACAGTACCTATTATGATTATAAATTCATCTATCTAACTTATAAATTCATAAAAAATCAAACTTATTTTCTAACAGTACCATATATATATATATATATATTATAATTTGCAGTTCTCTAACAGAACCATATATATATATATATATATATTATAATTTGCAGAGCAAAACTTACCAGATAATGGAGAAGTCGTCGTTAATCAGAGAAATGAGAAATCGCCATTAACCAGAGAAAGGAGAAGTTGTAGCTACTCTTGATGGAGAAAGTGATTGTTTATTTATTATATAGGAATTATAGTTTCCGTTTCCTTTGAATTCCTATTTGTGTTTTATATATAAAGGTATATATTTTAAAATATATTAAGGTATGTGTTTTAGAATTACAGTTTTCATATTCCTAAATATTTCTATTTATTATATAGGAATTATAGTTTCCATTTACTTTGAATTTCTATTTGTGTTTTATATATTAAGGTATGTGTTTTAGAATATATTAAGGCATGTGTTTTAGAATTATTATATTTCCTATATACGCAGAAGGGTAGGTAGTTGTGTATTTAAAAATTAAAATAAGGGTATATTAGTTAATCAAAAGTTTTTATTGCATTCCTCTTTTTATAGATAGTATAGATAAAGAGGGACTATTGTGTGTTGTAAAGTTGCTCGTGGTTATTGAGCATGTAATGTCATTAACTCTTTAAGATGTACAAGTTGCAAGTTAATTGGATGAAATTTGAATAGAGAGCGTGGACGCAAAATTAGTTTGAACGGTACGAATGAGTTTTCGTTTTTTATTTGTTTGTTTGTTTTTTTACATTAAATTAAACTAATTTTTAATATTAATTAATGAGTATCAATGTCTTTTCATATATATATATATATATATATATATATATTACCATTGATATATTGGTTATAGGTCTGGGTAAAGATTGTGATTATTTATCATCTTGAATGGTGATCCGAACATTTGATTGAACAATATGAAGAACACCGCGAACAGGACACACTCCCAATTTATAAATGCGCTTACAAAATTTTAAATCCAAGTGCGGTTTGTCACATTGTCTGCCGCCCATGCTCTCTCCAGCCATCAAGATCTTTTGGAAATAGCCAGGTAGACACCTCACTGAACGGCCTTGATCGAAAATAAGACGATGAAAGTCCATTGAAAATGATAGACCCACGACCTCCCCTGAGTGTCTGCTCACGCTCACTGCTTTTGGTGAGAAGCCGCCGCGTAAATGTTGGGATGGTTGGACCAAAGGGGCGCACAGCACCCCAGGGCTGGGTAGGGCTGTTGGGGTGCACAAGGACGTTATCATCATGAAATCCCCAATAACCCACAGCCTCAAATCTACTATTCTACTTCCAAGCTGTAAATCATCTTCAAGTCTCCACCGTCCGATGATCATACCGACTCGTCTCCTCTGAGTTTTAAAGGTAAATCTACAAGGTTAACGTGCTCCTTTGTAGCACAATTTTTAAACTCCAAAAGAGCCCTTCCATGATTGTACGTAGTGGGGATGTTACCTGCTTCGCTGTCACGTAGATATTTTGTAACCCCCCAACCAATTATCACCACGTGGCTTCCAGCACCTTTTACAGGTATACCTACTTACCCGTTTTGGCCCGCTCTTATTTTAACGTTTCGATTTCAAGCGATGCATTATTATATAATTTTTTGAGTAAAATAATTAGAGAATATAGAAAGAGAGGGATGGGGTACGGAATAGCTCGGCAACATCTGGCCACCGGACGAGTCTCTGCTCAACACGTTACCAATGGCTCAAATCTCTCTCTCCTCTCTCTCTCCTCCGTCGTCGTCTGCTGCTACTGTTTCTTCTCTTCAACTCCGCAGGCGAATCTTTCTTCGTTCTCTCAACGTTCAAGCTTCTGCTTCTTCTTCTTCCTCTTCTTTGCATTTGAAGCCTAAAGTCGTCGTCACCAGAGAACGTGGCAAGAACGCCAAGCTCGTCAACGCTCTTGTATGCTCTTTCTCTTTGTCAATCTCCCTCTCTATATATGTATATGTTTGGATTTTGAAGTTTTTGATTGCTAAGATTTGAGACATTGTTGCTTTAATTTTGGTATCGACGGTATATGTTTCGTTTATGAATGAAAATCATGTAGCTTTTTTCCCTTGTGCATACCTTCTTGAGTTGTTCGGGCTGTGTTATGGGTGTATTGGAGATGAATTGTAGGATTAAGTCGCCACATTAGGTGTTTGATTAAAGGTGGTAACGAACGTTGAGAATTGAACAATTTTCATAACAAAAGTAGAATGAAGCTGGTATCTTTAGCCTTTAGGCCCGTTTCCTGGAATATCGCATCCCCACTGATAAAAGACAGAAGCCATTTTTCAACATTTTGAAGAGATGCAGAAATTTTTTTTTGATCAACCACGTTTTTATATTCTTGTTACTGTAAGAACAATGGAAATATTTTTATTTTTCTTTTTGTTTTTATTTTATTTATTTTTTAATACAATTCCGAGGGTCTGCTATTCCAGGCACCACATGGAGACTGAGATAAAAAAATTGAACGGAAAATGAAGCAAAGTGGGCACTTCGATCAGCTAGGGCTAGAATTCAGGTCTCCAGGATGAGTTATTCCTTATTAGAGAATGTAAAATTTGAGATATTGGGCACATTTGTGTTATGGGTTTTTAGTGTATTTTTGTTCAGTACAATGGGTATGATCATATTATTAGTAAATCACGTATTTAGGGCTGTTTAGGTGTAAAGAGATGAGTTTATTTGTTTTTGGATATTCTTTATGCTTCATTTGGTTGCCAAGAGCTCATAGGAATATTCTGCTGTAGCTCCACTATTTTCAACCCATTAGTAGTTTTTTTTTTGTTGATAATGGTGGAACCATCCCACAGCAGGACCCTTTGGACCCACCCATGGAACCTAAACCCCCACGGAGACTAGCGCAGCAACCTACAGCCACGACCCCCCACTTAAATCTTGGGTTGTCCTAGCAGAGAATCAAACCCACAACCATGTGCCTAACTGCATAATTACAAGTTCGCCCTTACCAAGGTGGGTAACCTGTTAGTAGATTCAAGGGTGTGTTTGAGAACATTTTGATGAAGAATGAATTTTGATGTCTATCTGTTAAAATATTTTGTAGTAGCCTGTGTTAAGGATTATGTCATATTTTACGGATTCAAACTGAGCAGCTAAGTAGTGTTACAGAAAATTAAATTCAGTGCTTTGTTTAGACCTTCAGAAATTCTCCATTCAACTTTACATGAAAGCTAGGTGGTATGAACATCATCTAAAGACTTCCAAATAATTTTGATTGTACATGCTACATATCGCATCTAATAAATTCTACGAAGTATTGAATTAATCGCGTAGTTATGTTTGTGTAATAATTTTTACAATCAGTGGTGACTAACATGATGTTTTGAATGGAAGATATCAGAAGGAAATGAATTGCTTCATGCATTTGGTGCACAAAATGTGTGCTCTAGGCATAATTCCTTGTGTCCAACAAGGCGAAAAATGCTAAAAATATGAGTGTTTTCGTTGCGTTGGTGGATGGATATAAATATATAATCTCAAATTAAGTTGGTGTCTTTAATGTTGAGTACAGGCTGAACACGGGATAAACTGTCTGGAGCTTCCCCTCATTCAGCATACACAGGGTCCTGATTTGGATAGGCTTTCTTCTGTATTAAGTGGTAAGTTTTTCAAACTTTTTGTGCCTTAGCATGAGAGTGCATGGAACTTCCTTTTTCTTATTCTTACCTTTGCCCCCTCTGGGCGTGGAATAATTACAATTTATAGTTAGGGGCTGAATCTGAGCTCATATAATGTTGCAGCTATTTGACTCTTTTTTTTTCTTTTCTCTGAGTCAGTGACAGTCTAAGTATGTATATTTACATTACATATTAGATTCTTCAAGATTGTCATGTTGGAAATTTTTTAATCCTTTCTACCTACTATCTGTATTGGTGTGCTGTGTAGATAACTAGATACTAACCTCTTGTTTGTTAAGACTGGTCAATTTAGGCTTACGAATTCTAAATGAATTTAAACTGAAAATTGGGCTGGACAGGAGCTGGGCTAGAGTAGGTAGACTGATTTGGATATTTACTGACCCTAGAGTGGTCCAATCTGTGGCTTTAATTCACCATTAAACCCTCCATATGTGTTCAGAATACTGAGTTATTGTGTGTGTTTCTGATGAACTATTCTCTTCCATACTATTATATATAACTAAAATGGGTGAATATTCTTCAAGTGAAACTCTTCTAAAATCTCTTGTGAGGTTCCTAATTAACTATAAATGAGCATAATAATAACTTTTTGGTCATGTTCTGTACAAAAATCTTCTCCTAAAAATACCTACGGCTCTTGCCGTTTCCACATATTAGATGTGTGTTTGGCTACTCTTATGTAAGCAATTGAATGTTGTTTTCGTGGAGCTGGGCAGAAGGAAAAGAGGCTTCTAGCTAAAGGTAGTTTGTCTTGCCCAGTCCTTAGTAATAAGTAACCGTATGAAAATAAGCCTATATAGATCACTAAGATCAGTTTTAATACTCTGAGGTGCATTATTTATATGAATTCTTTTAGTTGCTTTATGCTGTCCAAAGAATTCTCTTGAAATTAAATAGCTGAAATCATCAAGTCGTGGTATATTTTTTGTCCATGTGTCCTAGTAAAAGTGACCCTCCAAATGGATGGTCATGATAGATTTTTTATGGCAATATATGAGTGGTACTTGAACTTAAAGCATCTTTGGCACATGCATTGTGAGTGAGTGCGCTGGCCCCCCATCTTCTGGTAATCTTGACTGGTTAGTTGCCATGCATTTTATAGTTTCTTGTGCAGGGTTGCATGATGATGGACTGATGGTTATGACATTTAAGACTTATTTTTCAGGAGTGATTTTTATACTTTGATAATGAATATTTCTTTATGTCAAATGACATTAAGTGCTCTTGCTGCATATTTCAGAAAACTAGTGTAGAAATGATTTCTGATGTTCTTTTTACTTCTTATCATGTTCCCTTATGGCAGCAGATACCACATTTGACTGGATTGTCATAACTTCTCCTGAAGCGGGTTCAGTCTTTCTCGATGCCTGGAAGTAAGGATTAAACTTGTTAAAAGAATAGTGTTCCAGTTCTGATTATTGGGGTCTTAAAATTTATGGTTGCTTGTGTAATGTCATCATTCCTCTTAATCGTGTGAACTCCTGATTTGAGAGTTATAATAAGTGTGCAACTTAGAGCTGGCCCAATATCTAAGTTGTCTGGATTCATGATGTTATTGCCTTTTTATTTAATTATGGAATTCCAGTAAAATCTGAGAAAAATTTTACTCTGTTGAATACATGTGTCACGCAGTCTTCTCAGTCATATTTCAATTTGTCCTGGTGGTGATCTAATTATATGTTTGTCCAGTTGGTAAATCCATGTATCTGACATAAACAAAATTAATTTGCTTGATTATGGATTTTTTCTTGCCATTTTAGGTTTTGATCTGGGTTTTTGTTTATAATTACTATCGATTTACAAGGAATTTCTCTAGTAAAGAAGACTATTTGAGAATTTTACACTGGAATTCAATTATGATAGAACTATTTTTCATTCATTGCATATATAATGCTTCATTGAGTCAAATATATTCTCATCCTAAAGATATTGGGCAAAATACTTGAATGAAAACCCCAGAAAATGTTCTTGTCAACAAGACAAAAAAAACTGCATAATATGTATTAATTCTGTATTGTGTGAGATCGCAATGCTGTACATAAAAAATTATGGTGTCTGATAGAGATCCAGAATAATATATGTATATATATAATTCCCAGTAATGATTTTGCTTTCAATCAATTGATAGGCTTAGCCTTTTTTTTTGGTCCTTAGGGCTGCTGGAACCCCAAATGTTAAGGTAGGTGTAGTGGGCGCTGGTACAGCAAGCATATTTAAGGAAGTAATGCAGTCATCAAAGCAATCGCTCAATGTTGCCTTTGCACCATCAAAAGGTATGCATGCATCAGAACATATTGCTTTTGCACTATCTCCTTCACCTTCTTGCTGACCACCAACAGAGCACTAGAAAATAATATCTAAATGATAAACGGGAAATTCATAATCCCTCTGTCCCACAAAGATAGGCCATGTTTGACAAAACACGTGGTTTAAGAAAAACCATCATTTCATTAACTTGTCATTTATTAAACTCTATTTTTCCGAAAGTACCCTCTCATACTATTTATTGGGTTTTGTGTTGAAAGTAATTATTGAAATAACAAGGGGTAGTATAGGAAGTTCAAAAAAATTATGATTTAACTTTTCAAAATGGACAAACATTTTGAGACCAAAAAAGTTGTAAAAATGGCCTATCTTTGTTGGACGGAGGGAGAATTTCATATTTATGTATATGTAGTGATTTGTTTATATTCCAGCATAGGTTTTGTTACTTTGCCTGGAAGTTACATATTTTACCAAATGAACCTTGTAGACTTTTTCAGATTGCAGAAATTAAATTTGAACTGTCTGGGTTTACGTAATTGAATTTTTTTCTCAAATACCTACTGATTTGGAGTTTGAACTGTCTGGGTTTATTTAAAGTCCCCTTGGCCATGGAGAATGGACTGCACTTGTAGAATATAGATTAGTTTATCCCATGCACGGTAATTGGATCTACTGGTGATTATATTATGTCATTCTGGTAACAGTCTACCATGACAGTGAACATAATTTTCATTACCTTAAATTTTTGTGTAACGAGTACCAAATTACTATATGTGAGAATGTGCACTGATTATGGTCTCAATTTTTCAACCTATTTATTGTAGAGAAACGAAAGTATCATCAAGATTCAATTCATTTGTTCTTATTTAAACTATGAACTACTTTATATGGTTACTTATATCCCTAATTCCTTCCTCTAATTTGTTTATATGAATGTGAAAACATGGACCCTGATTAACTAAGGGCCATTTAGTGGAGTTTGGTTGTTTTTGTTTCCTGTTTCAAGTGCTTTGATTTTTGTTTGTGATTTCTACACTTTTGCCCCTCTTATTTTCATTTTGTTCTCCAAAAACTTGAGCTCAAAAAACATTTTTCTCCATGAATTTTGATTTTTACTTAAAAACCATGTTTCATTTTGTTCTGCATAACTTTTCCATCCCCACATAATGGCACCTCACGTCATTCATTACATCTTCAAGATCTTATTTCTCGTCTCATGAAGCTACTTATCCTTGTAGCGCGATTCTCTGTTGAGGTGCTGTTCACCTTTTGTTTTACTTTGTAGCTTCCTAATTGACTACTACTGGTTACTTTTCTTCTTTATCACTCTCCTTGACTGTATTTACTTTCATACTGAATGTTACTTATTTTAAAATTTTCTTAATTATTCATCTTTTATGACTTTTGACATATGTTATTTTATATTCTGTCATCTACATCTTCCAAATTTTGGTGGCATTTTCTTTCTTCATTGGTGTGCTGGGATTCTTTTCACTATTGACATATATCATGGACCTCATGGTTATGAAATCTGGTGGACTTTGTTGAAAAGCTACGAATTCATATATTCAATCTGAACAATACAAGGTATATAAAATACTAAAACCCTATACTAGAGAAATACCAACAATACCCCTCAATATATACAAATATACAAATATATCCTAACACCCTCCCTCAAACTCATGATGTGACCGTGGGAAGCATCGAGAGTTTGCCAAGCAAAAACCGGAAGCGCATGATGGTGTGTGACTTAGTAAAGAAGTCAGCCAACTGCATGGTGGAAGTAATAAAAGGCAGAGAGAGAGTGCCCAGCTGAAGATGATGGCGCACAAAATGACAGTCAATTTCGATATGCTTAGTGCGTTCATGAAAGACAGAGTTGTGCGCAATCTGAATAGCACTCTTGTTGTCGCAATACATTGGAGTAGGAGATAAAGAGGGAACACCCAAATCAGTAAGCAACCAACGCAACCAAACAATTTCAGCAGTAGTAGTAGCCATAGCGCGATACTCGGCTTCAGCAGAGGAACGAGCAACAACACTTTGTTTCTTACTCCGCCAAGAAACCAAAGAGTCACCCAGAAAGACACAAAAGCCAGTAGTAGAGCGACGATCCATAGCATCACCAGCCCAATCAGCATCAGAAAAGGCTCGAAGCTCTAAGGAGGAAGTAGAGGAAAACAACAAACTTTGGTGAAGAGAGCCACGAAGATAACATAAGATACGAAGAAGGGCAGCCCAATGAACTGAAGTCGGAGCAGAAACAAACTGACTAACAATATGCACAGCATAGGCAATGTCGGGGCGAGTCACAGTGAGATAAACTAGACTACCAACGAGCACTCGATACAGATTAGGATCTGTCAGGGGAACACCATCAGTAGATGTAAAATGAACATTAAGCTCAATAGGAGTATCAACAGTCCGAGAATCAGAAAGTGGAGCACGTGCAATAACATCAGCAGCATACTTGGACTGGGAGAGAAGATACCCTTGGGGAGACGAAGCGACCTCAATGCCAAGAAAGTAACGAAGCGAACCAAGATCCTTCATCTCAAAATGATGTTGCAATTGAGTTTTAAGAAGAGAAATCCCAGTTGTGTCATCACCAGAAATAAGCATATCATCAACATATAATAAAAGAACTATTTGCCCAGCAGAAGTAGAACGAAGGAACAAAGCAGAATCATGAGCACTGGAGGTAAAACCCAAATCACAAACCACAGTAGAGAATTTAGCAAACCAAGCTCGAGGGGCCTGTTTCAATCCATACAAAGCTTTGCGAAGGTGGCAAACTTGACCCGGAGGATGAGCAAGACCAGGAGGGGGAACCATATAGACTTCCTCAGACAAATCACCATTCAGAAAAGCATTTTTGACATCCATCTGAGAAAGAGACCAGTGACGAACAGCAGCCACAGCAATGAGAATGCGAACAGTGGTCATTTTAGCAACAGGAGCGAAAGTTTCTTCATAGTCAATACCATATTCCTGTGCATATCCTTTAGCAACCAAACGCGCTTTGTATCGTTCAACAGAACCATCCGCCTTTGTTTTGATTTTATAAACCCTGCGACAACCAATAGCACGTTTACCGATAGGTAAGTCAACGAGATCCCAAGTGTTGGTCTTATGCAAAGCAGAAAGTTCTTCATTCATAGCCTGTTGCCAAAGAGGATCAAGAGCAGCCTCCTTATAGGAAAGAGGCTCAGAAAGAGAATGAATGGAAGATAAGAAAGAACAAAAATCAGAAGAATAACAAGTATGAGAGAAATCAGGAGAATAACGATTAGGACACTTACGAATGCGATGAGGATAGCGAGGAGTATGAAGATCCACATCACCAGGAGTTGAAGAAGACTCAGCCGAAGGATGGGAAGGAGCTGGATGTGCAAGAGAAGGAGCTTGAACCCTGCGAGAATACACATGAATAATAGGAGAACGAGGACCAGACAAAGAAGACGAAGATGGAATATCAGAGGAAACTAATTCACCAATATAAGAATCAGAGGGAACAATATCAGGAAAATGATCAAGATAAATAAGATCAGAGTTAGAAACAACATTGGTAGCAGAGGGAATGGAAAAGAAAGGAATATGCTCAAGGAATACTACATGACGAGAAACATACAGTTTCTTAGCAATAGGATCATAACAACGATAACCCTTTTGCCCATCACCATAACCAAGAAACACACACATAGCTGAGCGAGCAGCTAACTTAGTGCGTGCAACCTTGGGTAAAAGAACAAAGCAAGTGCATCCAAAAACACGTAAGGTATGATAATCAGGAGACTGACCATGCAAACTTGCAAATGGAGAGATGCTAGATGTGATAATAGAGGGAATGCGATTTATAAGATATACAGCAGTAAGAAGAGCCTCCCCCCAAAAGGAACTAGGCACAGATGCAGAAAGTAATAAAGAATGGGCAGTCTCCATGATATGTCGATGCTTACGCTCAGCAACCCCATTTTGTTCAGGAGTATCAGTACATGAGGATTGCTGAATAGTGCCATCAGAGGTTAACAAATGTAGAAAATCAGTGTCTCTATATTCCCCTCCCAAATCACATCGAAAACACTTAATAACAGCAGAGTATTGGGTATGAATCATAGCACGAAAGGCAGTAAAGATAGAGAGAAAATCAGATCGATGTTTCATAAGATAAACCCAACAGTACCTACTATAATCATCAATAAAAGAGACATAATATCGAGATCCACCTTTAGTGGTCACAGGGGCAGGACCCCACACATCAGAGTGAACAAGATCAAATGGTGCAGAAGAAATAGTAGTACTTTTATTAAAAGGCAATGCAGTAAATTTTGCAAGTTTACAACCACTACAATCAGAAATATCATGACTTTGCAAATTGCCTAAAAGTCCAGTAGAAATTAAATACTTTAAACGAGAACTAGAAACATGTCCAAGGCGAGAATGCCATAAATAGAAACTAGATGACTTAGGACTCAAACGGAAAGAAGACAAATCAATAGTAGAAGCAGCTAACGCAGGAACATGCAACTCCTCCAGCACATACAGTCCACCAATCTTACGGCCGGTCCCAATCAGCTGTCTGGAATGAGGATCCTGTACAGTACAACCCATAGAGGAAAAACGAATAATATATCTAGCATCAGAAAGTTGACTAATAGAAATCAAATTCAAAGACAATTCGGGAATGCAATAAACATCAGATAGAGAGAGATAAGAAGTAGAAATGGACCCAACACCTGCCAAAGGCATGGAGGTACCATTGGCAGTCATAACAGTAATCGAAGATGATGGAGAAATAGTAGAAAGAAATAACGAGATATCATGAGTCATATGATGAGTGGCACCTGAATCAAAAACCCAAGTGGATCGAGATATAACTGGAGGAGAGGAAGACAAACCTATAGAGGAGTTGACAGACAAGGCATTAGGCTGAGATGAAGCAAGATACTTTTGTAACTGTTCTGCGAGTGCAACCAAAGAGGGATCAAGCGGTGCATCAGTAGACGGTGCAATTGCTGCTGTATGCATAGGGCCATTCTTCTTCCAAGGCTGATGAGAATTAGAAGACTGCTGATGGGAAATAGGTGCTTGCTTGTTCAAAAGTTTGGGACACTGTACCTTCCAATGACCCTTTTGATGACAAAAACTACATTCATCAACAGCTACCTTTAATCGTTGACTATTTTGAGTGTTAGTATGAGGTTTGGGAGGTACTGCAAATACTGACGGAGTAGGCAAAGGAAGCAAGCCCTTTTTGGATTTGAAACGAGTTTCCTCTGCCAATAATTCATTAACTACTGAATCAACCGAAGGAAGAGGAGTACGATGAAGTATGGTGCCCCGAATACCCTCAAACTCATCGCGCAGAGCCATAAGAAACTGAACAAGGCGTTGTTCCTCCCTATAGTTACAATACACAGTGTTCACACTCAGTTCCTTTGGTTCTGTAAGAGCCAATTGATCCCAAAAACCAGTCATAATAGCGTAAAACTCCTGAATGCTACGAGCACCCTGAGGGGTTTCCCTAATGTCATGTTCCAACTGATACCTCTTTGCAAAATTAGACTGCATATATACCTTGGACAAGTAATCCCAAATTTCTTTGGCAGTAGAGAACTTAGCCAACTGAATCCCAATGGATTGTTCAACTGAATTATTAATCCAAGTAATAATTTTAGCATTATTCATCTCCCAAATTCCAAGAAATTCTGCATATTTTTCAGCTGTGGCATCACTAGGTTTCAGAATAGTTCCTGTTACATAACCCCACATATTCTTTCCCAACAAAAAATTCTTCATAACATAGGCCCAATAAGTATAATTATCACCCGTCAATTTCACACTTATAGCTTGAAGAGAATCTGAATTAGTGTGGGCCATGACTCAACCAGAGAAAAGAGGCTTCACAAAAGAGGGAGGTGCAACTGCTGGCTGCTAAGAAGAAGATGCTGATGCGACAGAGAGAAGTCGAGGGTCTGGGTAGTGCAAGAGATGTGCGACTGCTGTAAACAAGAAAATCCACTGATTTGGAGGTTGCAATTGCTGCTATGGGTCTTGCAACTAATGTGCGAAGGGTGCAAATGGTGCGGCTGCCTTGGATTTGGTCCAACAAGTGGTGCGACTATGAAGACGAAAAGCTGCGACTGCGATTGGGTGTGCTGCGATTGGGATCGAAGAGAGATGGGCTATCAATTGAGTGTCTAGTGCTGATTCACGTGAAGGGAGAGAGACGATGCTGATTCGTGAAGAACAAGAGAAGAATGGCTTGCGTTAGCTGCGAAGGATTCACTGGTGCGACAGAGCTGCTGGTTTGAAGCTTGCTGCGATAGGTCCGACTGCCTTGAGTGATGCTACTGTGCGATGGATGCTGCGATGGGAACGAAGGAGTCGAAGATTGCTGCGATTGGATGGTGCAAAGGTGAGACGATGCTGCGATTGGATCTAGGCTTTGATACCATGTAAGCTTTGTTGAAAAGCTACGAATTCATATATTCAATCTGAACAATACAAGGTATATAAAATACTAAAACCTTATACTAGAGAAATACCAACAATACCCCTCAATATATACAAATATACAAATATATCCTAACAATACTGGATTGCTTGTGTGTTCTGCACTATTGTTTACATGGTTTTGTTGTTTTTTAAAATCTATTTTTGCAAAATGTGGTATTATTTTGTTTGATGGAAGATTGAATGCCAAGTTGTGGAATTGTTCACTGATTATTGTTTGCCTTTTTTGAGCCACTGATTCACTTTTAGAAGTATCGGAATTTAACTAAGGTATTTTGCGGATTGTTTTAATCTACAGCAATAGGTAAGGTTCTGGCATTGGAGCTTCCAAAGCATGGGAATAAAAGATGCACCGTCTTATATCCCGCTTCTGTGAAAGCTAGCAGTGAGATTGGTATGTGCGGTACTTCTGGTTGTATGCTTTCCTTTGGATAGTTATATTTTTACGAGAATTGATTTAATGAATCAAAAGTATAATTTAGTTTGCAAATTCAATTTGGTTGGTTTAAACAACAATATTTGTGGAGGTTTAGGTTAAGTGGGATCTTGAGCATGATCAAATCAGCTGATTGCTCAACTGGTAGCAAGATTTGCTTGTAAAGAAAAGCATTTGATAATAATTTGAAGATACAGACTTCATCAAAAATGATTTGAAGATACAGATAGAAGTGATAGGTGAACTGATTAGGTAGAAAAGTGAATCTACTGAAGTGAGCATTGTTCACAGACTAACCTTTGTGGTCAAGTGCTCTTTGCGGGTTGATTCAGGAAGTTGGAACAAAACTAGATGGCTTCTCTTTGGCTGTAGGAAAGATTTGCTTTTTAATGGGGTTATGACATGAAAATACTGACAGCAGTGATAGTTTGACTGACTTCTGTAGAAAAATAATGGAGTAAAGTGAGTACTGTTCTCAAACTAAGCTTCACAGAACATTCTAAGTTGGATGATTTGAGAAAGTTGGAATACATAGAGCTTGCTTCTTTGGAACCATGACTATTATTAGCTTGTAAAGATAAGACTGATTTCGTTTTAGATGAACTGCTTCCTTTTGAAAAATAATTAATAAAGTGAGTATTGTTCACAAGCTAAGCTTCATATCAAGCATTCTAAGTTCCTATTTTGAGAATGTTCAGACAGTGGAGATGGCTTTACCAATTAAACATGAGATGCATATGGCAATGTATATGGAACAAATCCTCCCTGGCAGCTAGCTTGTTAAACATTGTGGATTCTAAGTTCTAACTCTAGTAGACACCAATTTCGAACATGATGGAGTATATAAACATGAGCACATGGCAAGCAGCTTCAGCACCTTCAAAGTACTTATGATCAAGTACAAATGAAAGGGTTTTAATAACTTATGTCCACTGAAACTACTTGTTGGCACTTTGCAAAGCCTATTTTAGGTGAAATTGTGAAACCATGAAGAGGACACACATTTTTTTTTCTTGATAGGTGAAGAGGACACACATTCAAGCAGAGCCTGAAATATAGCTATCAGAAAGGGCACGGGAAATTGGGAATTATGAAAATATTAGGTAGAAGCATAAAAATCATGTTAGATAAATACTAGTAATAGTCAAAATGCTGAGCCTATATGTATGTATTTGGAGGTTCAGCAGTGCGGAACCCCACATGCTGACAGAGTTTGATTTATAGACCAAGAGACCTTTTCTGCTTACATTAATATGAAGGACTGCAAACACAAGCCTCATAAGATAGAATTGATGTTTGACACAATATCAATAATGACAAAGGACTCTATTAAAATTGTGCAATACTGTTACTGAACTTTATTGATTTTTCATTATTCAAGTAGCCTTAGAGAGATATATGGTAGGCATAAATGCTTGATAAATGGTGTTGTATTTATTTATTATGCTAACATTTGGTGCTTTGCTGTTCACTCTTTTCCCACTACCATGCTATTAATTTAGGAGCTTGTTCTGTCTTTTGAATGTTAATTCCCCTTGATTTGGTCCATGGAAGGATCTGTTTTTTTCCCTTTATATGCAGCTTTAATTGTAGGTATTTCACACCATGAAAATTTTGAGAAATTTTGGTTTTCAATTTTCCACTAGAATATATGCAAGCATTCCTTTTTAGTTGTCGACTATTTAGTGCAAGGCATTTTTTATATATATTTAGTACTCTGTGCATTAAGGTAATTGACAAGTTACTCATTTTTGGTATAGTTTCTAGCATATCTCATGTTTAAAGTTTAGGGGCGTTATATTATTTTGGTGTCATTTATTGGAGTAAAGTATTGTCTTTCCAGTTGATGACCTTCATATGAGACTTGATGTTGTGGGTTTCTTTTTTGGTATTTTTGTTTCAGAGGAAGGCTTATCTAATCGTGGATTTGAGGTCACAAGACTGAATACTTACACGACGGTAAAGCTTTTTACTTCTGTTAGTGTAGGTGTGGGTCTTCTTGTATATGTTTGATGAGGCTGATATGGTATCTGGTATCCCATACTATATTTGATTGGTTCGTATATTGAATTAATTCTTGACATTTATTTGATACGCTGTTGAATATCCATAGAAGACCATCTCTCTGTCCAGTTCTATTCTATTTGGGATTTCCATAGTCTATTGTGAATATCCATAGTCTATTGTGAATTTTAATGCATCATATTTTCTCTTTGGGATTTCCAATTTAATGACTTGATTGCCAAGCTCGTTATGCTCAGAGTAAAGAATCTCTGCAACTTGTTTGCATGTATTGGTGCCTGATAGTGGTTACGGTTTGCCTGTGTAATTTTTTCAATTTTGTCGTAGTTTGGGATTGTAACTTGACACTTTAACAACCAAATGGGGAAGCTACTTAATTTTACACAAAGATGTAATTAGTTAATTGGGAAGGAAAATCAGCAGATAATTTATGATATGAAAGAGGATAGTTGTAGCTTCTGTAAGTTGATGTTAAAGTGCATCTTGATATTCCCTTGTAAGGGTGCAGCTCGGGTGGGTTGGGAGTAACCCAAGCTCAACCCGAGGTGTTATACCCCTTGCCCATGCCCAACCCAAATCTATGCTTTAATCTTGTAGATCCAAGGTAAAAGAGGTAAAGAATTAAGGAGAGGAAAAATGAGAAAAAAAAAAGGTTGATATGTGTTCGCAACTTTGATGATGTATTGCTGGCTGCTGTATTTCCTATAATTGTGAAATTTTATGATTAATTGAATTAGGTGGTTGATGATAGCTAATTGAGTGATTTATGTCAGTCAGTTTCTAATTTGGGTAAATATCTTTCAGGTACCTGTGCACCATGTGGACCAAATGGTTTTAGAGCAGGCACTTTCTGCTCCTGTCGTTGCTGTAGCTTCGCCTTCTGCAGTTCGGTAAGCATATGATTGCATTTATTATGTTACTTCATTTTAATTTTCCCTAAGCTGCGCGGAGTTCATGTTATATGATTTTTTAATTCAATTCTGAAAGTGCTTGTTGATTCGAACTTGATGCTTAGGCACCGAAAATGATAATTTAATAAATATAGGCATTTGACTAACTACATTTAGTTTTGGTCACCGTAGTTTTTGTGCCTTTTAAATGGTTTTGATACAATAAGAATCTTGAGATAACATTCCTTGTTCTATTTCCCATGTTAGGCTACATAGATTGACCAAGGAGTTTTGATGAGGTTGTCTTTATTCTCTTTGCTAAATTCATACATTTCTATTGCAACAGTGCATGGGTCAATCTTATTTCAGAATCGGAGCGATGGGGTAATTCAGTTGCCTGCATTGGCGAGACAACTGCTTTGGCTGCAAAAAGACTAGGCTTGAGAAATGTTTACCACCCAACAAACCCTGGTCTTGACGGGTAATCTTCACCCTCTCAACCTTATTTCTTATTGGTTGTTGATTACAAAATCTATAAGCTATGTGTGCAACATGGCACTGGCAAGCATCAACAACATATCTGAAACATAAGACAAAGTTTTGGCTGCTCTAATATAGTGTTTCTAACATGCTCAATAGAATTACTGAGAATACCTTCTAAAAAATGCATTTGAATGCAACTTGGATGTGTTGTTTTTATTAGATGGAACAGAGGAGTTGAGTCAAATACATAAGCAATATTATGGGATACTGTTGGACTATTGTATAATAGAAACCATTGAGTGTGGAAATGTTCTAATTTTAAATTAAGAAAGCCAGTAGTGGTTATGTACTTATGTGCAAAATAAGATAATTAATCATGTTTTATTTGGAAATACGTGGTGCATGTATTTATGGTATGTGCTTAATCGGATTCCTATTTACTTGATTAGTCACTTACAGGCTTACAGCTTATAACTATAATGATCCTAACTATCTCATGCAAAAATTTTCTTTAAAATCAAATTAACTCAACAAAGCCTTATCTGACAGCCTTGACCTACTTCCTTTTTTAAGTCTTCATCTAAATCATGGCCCAACTCATCTTTTCCCACAGCATCGACCTTCCTTTTTTTTTCTTTTTTTTTTTTTGCTTTGCCCTGGTCTTTGTAATGCCTTTCACTAGAAACAATCCTCCTTTATGATGCAAATGGTCTTGGTTGCATGTGACAAACCATCTCAGCCAACTCTCTCTTCTTGTCCTCAATTGGTACTATATCTAGCTTCTTGTCAATGCGCTCACATCTTAATACTAGTCTTCTTTTCTTGCCACTTCTTAATGTTAGCATCCTTATTTTATCTTTGCTCTTAAAGTTCCATAAGTAACTCTTCCATCTTTTTCTATTTTCATCCCCCTTTACAAAATCTCTTTACAAAATCTCTTTGATCCTCTCCTGGAATGCACTTAACATGATCCAAGTCTCAACTTTTATGTTCCCTTACCCTGACAAGTTTGAACTTGCATTTTCCCCATTCTTTGTGCCTAATTTGTGTGGCTAATTGTCATATATCATAAATTTGGCCTCACTGTTATCTTATCTCTCTTTATACGCCAATCTCTCATAAGTCGTAACATTTCTCATTCCGTCCTCCATGGACTCTTTTATGCTACCTGCCTTCTAGACTTCATCATTCAATCTCCAAATTTCTTTAGATGATAGCTCATTCCCTCTAGAAGCACTTTTGCAACTTTTGTAATATAATTAGTCATCTCATTTATCTTAATCATAATTTTAAAAGAAAAAACAATGTAGAATTATGCCTTAAATCTGATATTTATCTTCAACTATTATAAGTTTTTTATTTTATTTTATTTATAAGTTTTACCACCTAAAGCTTGGACATTTATTTCCTCTTCTCTTTCTTTTCCATATCCTTTTACACATTTGATTCTACTAGCTTATGTTGTGTGGTAGGGATCTCCCTCGTTAAAACTTACACTTCTTGCATTAGGTATTATTTACAATCCTTGCATGTTGCTCCTTCTCTCCAGCTTAGGAAAAAGGTTTCTTGACTATTATTTGATTGGTGTGTAAAATTTATTAAATGATCATCTCATTTCTAGAATCACCTTCTCATCTGATTCTAATTCACTAGGCTGGTGGATTTGTGTAGTTTTAGAATTATCATTTTTTTTTTGGCAATAAATAAGATTATTATAACTCTTTGTTTTTTTTTTCCAAAATCCACTATTTGATCAAATCAAGATTGTTATAAGTTTCTCCCATTGTATTAGGAGTTTAGGACTATTTGGAAATGTTGCTAAATGATCTGTTTGACCCTTAAATATATTTTTGGCAGGTGGGTTGATAGCATTCTTGAAGCTTTGAGAGTACATGATCAACTTTAAGATGTCCAATAATACCAATTGGCAGATTCTACTTTTTCGTAGGTAATTTGTCATGAGAGCATGTTCTGGTCTTCATTCCTCAAATATAAATTAAGTTGGTTCTTTCTCTGTTTTTCCTCCTAGGCCTTGGCTGGCTGACATGGAGCCAACAGGTGGAGGATTGAGGCAGGGCCGCGAATACAGAAAATTTTGCAATACGTGTCTAAACTTGTTGCAGAACAAAAAGGCAAAATGTTTGCAAACAGCAGAATGGAAGGTGTCTCTCATTCTGGAGGGATCAAATCCAGTTGGCGGAGAACCCTTTTTGAGGTAAGTGAAGAGGCTATTGAGAGATGGTATCATGAAAAAGCGAGCTTCTCAAATCATACATATTTTCTATGCTGTATATGTTCCAATTTCATATTTGAATTATAACACCAGTAGGTGCAACTTTATTGACACTGAACCAGCACTACTTTAGGTGCCTCTATGTACGTTATAGCTTATAAGGTTATGAAGGGAGTTAATGAAATTGAAGTTTTTTGGTTTTATTGTGATGTTTATATGCCATGACGGATTAGTTTTGCTCTCAAATCCTCTTGATGATGGTTGTATCAAACCATGGGCGCACTTCAATTTCCGTAATTAGCTTGACGGCTTTTGTGAGGTTCAGAGCCGTACGTTTAGAGCCATAAATGAGCCTGTAATGTTAAATTTTCACGGTATGCGCTGCAACATATTGGGGCTAGGGACAGTCAGAATTGGTACTGTATGATGGCGTGATGAGAACGTTGTCTGGTTTTTATGATTTTTTGAATTTAGAGAAGCTTACTGTGGGTACCTAAGATGCCAAAGGGTGAAGATACAGGCAACTTATGCTATCATTATAACAGTAATGTGGGTGTGTATTCAAGAGAAGGAGATTGGAATGATGAAGGAGACTGGAAATCTGTATGTCCTGTCATGTACATACATGTTTTTGGTGGAGTTGTCCTGCATGAACAGTTACTCATAATGGATTCAAGGTAGTTGTGAATTGAATGTTGAGCAATTTAGATGAGCTAGTATTGACGGATTTCACCAAATCAAGTTCATTGTTTGGTGTAAAGATATAGAGGTTTAGTTTTGTACAACCAAGTCCTAAGTTTTTTGGCATATTCAAACCAAAGAGTTGCTAACGCATCATTCAGAAGGTGGTTTCAGTCCTGGTATCCTTCAACGCCAATTGGTTAGTCAGTTTTTCAGTTGATATCTAAGAGATAATATGGACATGGAATTGGGTTCTATATGGTTGTAGAGATAGGACAGTAATATTTTTGAATTTCTCCACTTTCGAGAAAAACTATTCTGTTGGTGAGAACTGGTATCCTTCAACGCCCATCGGTTAGTCAGTTTTTCGGTTGATATCTAGGAGATAATATGGACATGGAATTGGGTTCTATATGGTTGTAGAGATAGGACAGTTATATTTTTTAATTTCTCCACTTTCTAGAAAAACCATTCTGTTGGTGAGAAGATTGATGCTGTTTTGGTGTAATGTTCCAAACCTAATGGGATTGATTAATATGCTACATGGCAACCAACAAGCTATTGCTCTGTTGTTTGGTAAGTTGATGTGTGATCGAAAGAATGATGTGGAACATCTCTTAATTATAATACATGATGTCATAGGTGAGTTCAGATAGGAAATTGTTTGGATTCAACCATTCAATTGCTGATTATTTGTATTGCAAGTTTAATTTTCTAAAATAGGTTTTTTGTTTTGAATTGTTTAGTAAGAACTAGTAATATCTCCACAGTTTCAGTGTGCCTGGAACTTGTTGGGTGGTAGGGCAGGGAAGTTTTTCAACTTAGTCTGAGCAATTATTTTGGCGAGCTCTTTGTAAGTTCATCATTCAGAGATTATGGATTTTGGAATCCATTGAACTTTGTGCTCTCTATCAAGGAAAAGCTCCTTGATCGTTTACATAACAATGGAGTTTGTTGTAGATTATTCGTGTATATCTGTTTAGGATAGTTTGTTGTTTTGATTAATTTTCTACTGTCAGTTATGCCAATTTCGGCCATTTTTTCCCTGGCATTTTACTGATTTGGTGTGTTTAAGATATTTTCCACCATCTTAAAACTACAGGATTAAATTACGTGCTCCAATTTCTTCTATACTTTTTTTTTTCTTTGGTTGGACTTCATATAGGATTACATAAAGAAACTGTCTTAGCTTTGGTTTCAATCAACTGAAAATTAAATCATAACAGGGATCACTGAGTAGAGTAGAAGAATATTATGTCAACTAGATGGAGGAAGTATCCCTTGAAGGAATGATGAGATCATGGTTAGTGCACGCTCTGGTTGGTAGCTTGGAACCATATGTCCAGCTCCCCTTACTGTGGTGAGTACAACCCCTTTGTATCCGACCACATACCCTCCAACCTGCCATCATCATCATTAGGAAAATGTATAAGCGGTTGTAGCTTGGAGTTAACTATTTGTACAATCATATACTACCTCATTGTTAGAGTACCACGGGCGCCACGCAGTATCAACGAGTAGTTTCAAGGTGTTTATGGCGTATCTAGAGGATGTTATTGGAACTCGCCCATCCATGTCGCCGCTGCAAGTTTCAGTTAAAACAATGTTTCAATTGCTGTCTGGTGAAGTTGGTGACCTATATTAGCTTATTTTTGTCATAAATGTGTCATCAAATACCCATAGATAATGTTAATTTTGAGAACAAAAGAAATATTTTATTATTTAAGAACACAAAAAAGAAATATCAATTATCAAAAGTAACATGGTTAATGATAAATATAACAGTTCAAAAGATCTGGACTGCACCTGTATATCCAAACATTGATGCCACCAGCTATGAGCTGCTTGATTGTGGGTAAAATGGTTGTAGGGCTATCTGTCCATACCACGTTGCTGGACACAATTTAGGAGATGTAATTAGTTATCTCAGATATAAATATATATTTTATTACAAAGACCATCAGATCTCTCACTTGAACAGGAGATGACTTCTATTTGCATGCACACTTTCAAATCTGATCAGGTGATGTAGTCTAATCTAAAATGTGAACCTTTTGACTGCTTGATTTGATTTCTCCATTTCTTTTATTCTTTTCTTTGGCTACAATCTTCTATATACTAATAAAACGTAAAACCCATGTTATATTGTGTGTAGTGTTTCATAAGCAAGAAAAATTTAAATTACAAGTACCTGCAGGCTCCCCAGCTTGTAGCTTTTGCATGGAGTGCTTTTTGCACCTTGGCAAGATTCAGGTAGGAGGAGACATAATCGTCAGAGCAAGGATCAAAATCGTTGACCTAATCATGTAACATCAAAATTATATCTGGCTTAGTACAATTATAAGGCTCACTTTAGTTATTTTCCTACTAGCTGGTGAACTCTTAAATGCTCTTGTTTGCAGAACGTGCATATGGGCAGAGGTAATTTGTCTAGGGTCCTAATTTACTCACTGAAGCATAGAATTGAATCCAACTTTTCAATATCCTGCACCGTGTTATTCAGTAACTATTAAAAACATAACTGAGAAATTCTATGCAAAATTTGAATGTGTTCTGGGTGGTTCTAACTTCTAAGATGTTGACTTACCCAACTCACCAACCAAAACCTTATTTGTCGACTTTCAACTTCTTGTGTTTGGCCAGGTGAATCATATCTTGCTGTTAAGCTTAAGGTTGATCCACGTTCTTTTCGTCCAACTTAGAGCTGTTGTGGCAAATTACACATTTATTGACCTTTGTTGCACATGAGTGGATGAGAGATCGTCCTATATTGGTGCTACTTTAAACTTCTAAATCAACTCTTTCAATGCTATATCTTTTCTAATATTTCTGCTCATCAATCATAGGATCCTCATTCTGGCTACACTTGTTTCTGTTTAGTTACTAATTTTAAATTACATAGTTAGCGAAGTAGTCTTTTAAATCTTTAACATAATAGGTATTCTACTATTCTGTAATAGCACAACACTCAGATAATAAATTGTCCACTTCATCCATGTTCAATTTCATAGTCAACATCCTTTGCATCTCCTCTTCTCTGTGAACAATTAATTTAAGATGACAAGAATGGTCGACTTGAGTTTCTCCTCACTATTAATTTTCATCATTCACTCATTTCTACTCATAATTTTACGAGAGTTTTATTCTATATATTATGTTTAATCTAGATTGCCTTAAAAAAATCTCTCCATAGTTTAAGATCACCCCCACCCCCTCCCCCCCACTCAACTGTTCGAGCGCAATGCAGTGGTGATTGGTTTCGATACACACACAAAAACCCACCCACCCACACAACCGCACCCATGCAGACATGCCTATTTTACTTAGGGTAAAATGCCAAAAACCCCCTTCTATTATTACCCATTTTGCAAGTTACCCCCCTCTATTAAAAAACTCATAAAAAAACCTCTTATATTCTTCTAGGGACTTATGGTGTTAATGGAGGTATGTAATGTCAATTTTGCCCTCATTTTATATATATATTTTTTTAATTTAAAAATTACTCTGCATTCTCTACCGCCCCCACCGACCGTCGTTGACACAGTCAATCTCTTTCCAAATAACTCACCACACCGGCGAGAGTCGCCGGCAAGAAAGCTTTCAACGGCGAGGCTAGAGCCACCGGCAATGGCAAAGCATTTCCCTCTTTCGCTAGTGGTGCTGTGGATCTACAAACAGAACTGACGGTAAAGCTAGATTCGCAAGTGGATCTGATGGGGGGCTTGCAGTCAAGGTGCAGTCAACGGCGAGGTTTTGAAGGTGACTCGACGGAGAGAGAGAGAGGCAGAGATGGCTTCTCAAAATCTCGATAGTGCTCCATCAGACGCTGCTTCTGAAAACCCCAACATCGAGAACCCAACCCCGCCCATCGTAGATCTCACCATAAAACCTCCACCTTTGAGATCTCCTGCACCCCAACCCCCAACCATCACGGCAGATCACCACCAAAAAAAAAAAAAAAAAAAAAAAAAAAAGGTCGAGCCGTTGAGGATGAATTCAAAGGTTGCCATTTGCCATACCAATCTGGGAAAGAGATATAAAAATAGGATAGAGAAGGGATTGAAGAGAAGAAAAAAGATTAAAAAAAAAGAAGAGTGAAATGAAGAAAGGAGAAGGAAAAAAACCAGGCGTCTTCACCGGTGACGCAATGCCAGAAATCGACGACATCTCACCGTCGCCATCACTAAAAAAAATTCTGAGCATCTTCACCGGCGACCCAATGCCAGAAATCGGCGAAGTCCCACCGCTGCCAGCACTCCGCCGAATTCGGCAAAGCCCTAACAAATCTCTACCCAAACCATTGAAAAACATGTGAATGGTTTTCGGCGAAGGTTACCACCATCATCGCGACTCTCCCAAAATCTCCTCTGCCATGCCACTTTCATTGCCCCCACCTTCACTTGCATCAACGACGATGGAGGCAACGTCGGCAATCAACCCTCAGCTGTGAAATCTCCACTGTTGATGGTCTTGGCACCATCATCTTCGCCGGAAATCCTAACCCTCCACTTCATGCTCCTTCTTTGATTCTTTCTCCATCGAATACTATCACCGATGTCGCGGCCTTTGAAGTGAGTTTGCCCAAAAAAATTTCCAGCGGCAGGAAAGTGCAATTAGCTTGAAAAAATACCCTTAGAAGTGGGTTTGTCCCGGCGTTGCCATGGCAGACCCTTGAAGTGGGTTTGCCCTCCGATGATGAAGCCAAAAAAAGAAAAAAAAAAAGAAAAAGACATGAAGAATTATAGACAGGGGTATTTTTGTCTTTAAAACGATAAATAGCGTCACGTGCCAGGCA
Source organism: Liquidambar formosana (assembly GCA_039720395.1). NCBI lineage: Eukaryota > Viridiplantae > Streptophyta > Magnoliopsida > Saxifragales > Altingiaceae > Liquidambar > Liquidambar formosana. The sequence continues at coordinate 28,026,894 of CM077833.1, forward strand.
AGTGACACTATGCTGTTAGTTTTCTTAACGGCAGATGGACGGTAGGGGAAAATTTGTCAACCCTATATAATATGAGGGGTTTTTTGATTGGTTTTTTATTAGAGGGGGGTAACTTGCAGAATGGATAATAATAGGAGGGGGTTTTTTGTGTTTTACCCTTTTTAGTTATTAACCTGAAATGCATCCTCCACTCTTAGCGTCCTTCTCAAATTACTGGTTATATTGATTCTTTGATTTTTCTAGCCAAATAACCTATTATTTATGAAAAGTGAAGTTGTTATTACAGTAGAGACTTACAGAACCAGCGGAGCCAACTTTTGGTGCCGAAGGATTGCAAATTGGAGCGTAGATGTTGTAAACATCAATAACTCCTGTCTCCTCGTCCCCTTGCGATTGGTATTGATAACATGTGCTTGAAAATTTTCCATTTACAAAGTCGCAAGACTTGTGAATTCCTTCATTGGTTTCATCGGAGTTCAAAGCATGTGTCCAGAAATAGTCATAAATTCCCATTGTGCCAGTATTATCATCTATCCAAGCGTTCCCAATCTGCGGCGTTCGAGGTGCTGCCTTAGACCCAAGTGTTAAAGATAAGAATTAAGACAAGAGTTACTTATGGTTTATGAAGGACTTACAGCGATTCCTTTAAGGTTGATTGTGGTGCTCTTCTTTGAAAGAATGGTGTAAGCCAGCTGAGGCACGTAATGGCCCGCGTAGCTTTCTCCAGTTATGAAGAAATCCCGGCTTTTATATTGGGGAAATCTCTCAAGCCAGTTTACAAGAAACTTATAAGAGTCCTCGGCTGTGCTCTTATCGCCAGCGTTGCTGTAATCAGAAGACGTGTTTGAGTATGAAAATCCCACTCCGGCTGGGGATTCTAAGAAGATGACATTTGCCACTGTGATAAATCGTGGGCGTTAGTTCTGAAAGACATGCTTGTAACCTTAGGAAGGATATTTTAGTAGTGAGAGGAAATTCTGGTACCATTGTTCCATGCATAGGGATTTCGGAAGAGTGTTTTGCCGTCGCTATTGACTCTGAAGGGTCCCAGTTCTTCCATGGCTCCATATCCAAGGGATGAGCATCCTGGTCCTACACATCCCACGACCATCGTATCATAAGGTTTGTGTAGAAATCCATGACACTGGTGGTGGCTATAAAAACATGTCCATTTTATATATGGTATTGTTAACCACGAGGAGCTTGTGGGGAAGGAGCAATATATCTGAGTGGATGCTCTATTGATAGTCGGGTTATAAATGAACTGAGGTGAGTCGAATAGCAGGTTGCTTAAGCTTGGTTGGATAATTAGTTTGAGGTTGGCTCGTTTAATTGTCTCATGAGTTCAAACAAATCATTTGTTGAGCGAATTTCAAGTGGAGCCTGGCTTGAATATATTTGATTGTCTTTATGGCCCCACTTACTGTGGTAAAATGAGAAATTTTAGAGGGTAGAGTTGTTGTATAAGGTAAAAAACATGAACTGATTTAACATTTGGAAATTATTTTAGTTGGGTGAGAGTACGTTTGATTTGGATCCATTAAACCCAATTATGAGTTTGAGACTGAGAAAAAGTATATTGGGAAATAATAGAGAAAAATTGGACCATTTCTCGGCTGAATATTGAAAGAATAGAGAATTTTTAGGTCATTTTTCAATTCTTGTCAGAGGGGAAGCGTGTGTAAGAATATAGAAGAATTAGTTCGTAAGTTTATAATTATTCGAAATCATTGAGAAATTTTACAAATATTTCAGTAGTTACTTGTTGTATATGGGATTTGTGGTACTTGCCATATAATTCAGGAGGAAATTAGGAAAATGAAAAATAAAAAAAAATTAGGGTTTCGTTTTCTTGACAAAGAAGTCAAGCAACAATGAATGACAGAAATAATTTTGAGAATCTAGTTACAATATGGGGAACTCTGATTGGTGTTGAGACAGTGGTTGTCATTACAATGGATCCAACGGACTCTAGTGGGCCATAGGTATATACCCACTTCACTGTTAATGGGCTCCACGTAAGATATATTATGGTTTGGGGATGCTCAAAAACAATATAGGATTCCTCTGGAAGGGTATGGTTAGTGGTGGGCCTTCCTTCTTGACTAGCCGGCTATGTGTTGCGTATGCATAAATTTTTTTTTTTTTTTGGGTAAGTGCGTATGCATAATTAGGCTTAAGAAAGATAGCGCTCAATGTTTTTTTTTGTTATCATCCCTGGAAAACACTTGGTACATGTTTTGGTGACACAAGGCCCAGATGGGAAAACCTTCGGAAGTGGGCCAGCCTGTTTTTGTGCACAACTCCAATTGCTTGGCTGCAATGGCATTGAGGGATTAGGTCTATTTCCGCTATACATTTCTGGTCGTTATCAGTGGAATTTTGGGAATTCATTGGTCCCTTCGGCATGATTGTCACGACACCGAATAGTTGTTGGCAAATCTTATCAGGGTTTTTCCTACTCCACATTTCTGGCTGTTTTATAGATGGAAGCTTTGAGATGGAAAATGCCCTACTTTGGTGGAAGTTATGAGACCAAAAAGGGACCAGGCGAGGGAGTGGGTCATCGGGTCACTGGTTCGACTGGCGTGTCAGTCAGTCCGTTTTGCAAATGATAAAAAAGTTTAAGATATATAATTTCAAATATTTTTTGGTTTTGAATATAGGTGTATATATGGACTATGAAGATTATAAATTGAATATTGATATAACACCAATGGTGTTTGTGAGTATCTAGCTCTTGCATGGAATTTGTATGGATCTTATACGGGCAAGACTGGGTGGGTCACTCTGATTCACTGCCCGATTTGAACTGTTTAATCCGGGCTGTTTGGTTCTGAAAAAACAGCGACTAACAAGGCAAGGCCACAAGAGAACTTTTGAAAAGTAGTGTTCACTTAAGATATAAGCATGTATAGCGTTGCTGTTTGGAGAATTCCTTTGTGGATTAATTCATGTATAGCTTCTGAAAGACACAAGACAGAAGTATTACCTCCATTGAGCCATAGCACCAGAGGTCTAGTGGAAGAATTTTGAGGCGACTCTACAAAATAATAGAACAGTGCTCTTCCAGCCTTTTGATCCACCGTCACATATCCTCCATACTGATCAAAATCCACACCTTCAGGCTGTCCTGGCAAGGCATCGATCTTGTCATCTTGCATCAACCGGAACCGGCCATCTTGTGCTTCAACATACGCTGCAGTAGTAGAGTACCCATGTGTGCCATCTAATTCACCCCATGATTCAGCCCGAGGAGGATTTGCTGATTTCCTAGACTTAAGCAACCTGTCAAGGCTGTCAATCTGGTGGGCGCTGCATGCAACGGGGAAAAAGGCCAGTTGATAGCAAGAGAGAAGCAAAACTGTCCAAGCGAAGGCTGCAACCTTCATGTTCATGTTGCTTCTTGAATATACTAGCTTAGAGAAAATCAAGAGCGGCCTTTTGGTATTTATATGAAGCTAAGCAAATGAGTCACCTTTGGGACGTGGGATCCTAAGTGGAAAACTTTAATATATCCTAGGGTTTTCAACGTCTGGTATTTATATAATATATAGGCCATGGTTAGGCTGGTAACTTTATTTATATAGCCTCAGAATTAATTAAACAGCTGGTAGTACGTGATCCTAGAAATCTTATCTGCCCGATTCGCTTCTGTTATTCGATTATTTGTCCTCGAGCCAAGCTTTGATATGATCTGACTGCGTTCGGTGCTAAATCTTTTTAGTCCATGGAGTTGTTATTCAGGTGGTTTGTCTTGCTATATTCTTCTAGACTGGTTGAATATTTTATCAACCAAATGTGTGAACTAATATGTTACGACTTACAATTGAAAATAAGAACAAGTAGAATTATAAAAAAATATATACCAAAAAAAAAAAAAAGAATTATAAAATGGAACTATTTCACGATAATCCCCAAGTTTCTACTTTGTTTTTTAATCCAATAGCAAGTCAACCAAGTCATATATATATATATATATATATATATATATATATATATATATATATTTGTATATTCGTGGAATATAATTGAGTATAAATTGACTGATTTAGCCTAATTGCTATTTGCAATTTTTCAAAGTGAGGAAAAGTAAAAATATGAAGCTTCTTCACGCGCATAATGATTATTTATTAAAATTATTAATATTATTGCTATTTCGGGGTCAACATGAGCATGATGTCTAGTATGATTGGTGGAAGATTTTCCTCAAGGTTGCACGCGTGAGAAGACAATGAGTTGGAGCACAAGTGTCCACATCCTCCAACCTTCATAACAAAGCAATACGATTAGGGCTTCTTTGGACATTTAATTCCAAATAAAATAGTCTTATTGAAAGTACAAATCCACCTCATTGATTGACACTATTTAAAAAAAGGAGTCAGTTTTATAGGATAAATTTATGAGATGTTACTATTTTGAATCGCCATTCTCATTTGTGATAATGACATAAAACTTTTCATTCAAGCCATGTTTGTTTAGTTGGAATAGAATGGATGGAATGGAATCTCATTCTAATTCATTCCAAACAGCATGTTTCGATGAGTTAATTTGAATGGGAATGGAATCAGTGTGTTTATAGAGCCATTTCAAATCCTTTTCCATTTCATGCTATTTTAAGTATGGAATCAGATTCCATTTCCATCCATTCCATTCCAACTAAACAAAAACATGACCTTAATGTGATGAATTTGTGCTTTCATTATTACGTAAAATACAATAAAATTTTGTTTTACTTATTTATTTATTTATTATCAGCAAAGGCCTCCAAGGCCCACAATTCTGCCTGCCTGTTGATTGCACATTAGAATCATTTTACTATGTTTCACATAATATTCTATATGAGTTCAGTACATTCATTAGATTTCATCAAAAGACGATAGCTACTTTCTTTTGTTTCACAGGAAAAAAAAAGGAAGTTGCTTTCTTTTGTTTATAAATTTTTACTCAATCTAAATACCACCCCCCCTCCCTTTGTGGATTTAATAATGCTACTCTTATCAGCTACAATTAACCCATTTTCATCGCTCCAAACACAAAAAATGAGACCCAAATCAGTCCCATGGGAACATGTTTACTGTGCTTAAAGCGTTGGAAATGCGCTAGCAGGAGCCAGTAAACGAAGAATTTTCTCTGCCAGGCTGATGACTGCAAATGGTGCCATTATGCTGGCTTGGCTTGATTTTGGGCCTGGCTTTCTGAATATGAAAACATGGGACTAATAAAACTGCAGAAATAGAAATAAAATGCATATGGGTCGAAACTTAATGGGTTAAACATTCAGGGTGAGGGGGCTTACATTTAGGCATTTAGCTGTAATCCCAGACTCTTATCATGCTGAATAAGTGTAATGCCCCTCTTTCGAATGCCTATCCTGCTATCCATTAGAATTCCACTGGATGCTTTCAAGTCCAGCCAATAATACCAACACTTGTAGTTACTAAGCATTACACATACATGTATGCACTGCTGTTACTGTCCTCCCCATCGTCCCCCAACTCCATGCCGGTGGAATTAAGTTTCTAAGATGGAGGTGGAAGTTTCCCACTTAAGAATGAAGAGAAGAGTACGAGGGCTCGAGCTGGCTGATAACTGGGAACAAAATGCCCAGATCCTCTTATGGTCACAAATGTCAGGTTTTGGTATTCAACAGCATACCCACCAACCTTCACAGGTAACAACATTGTTAGCAGCTCAACCATCAGAGTCATATAGCACAAATACATAAGAATTGATTAAATTGAAGGGATTGATAAAAAGCAGTGTGAGTTTTTACCTCTCCTTGGGTGTACCAAGGGTACCAGGAGGTCCTAACTGGTGTCCCCAGCTTGTTTATGGCATACCTAGTGCATGTTATAGGCACTGCACCATCTGTGTCACCGCTGCAAAAATTATGTTTTTAGTTAAAATTAATCGGCTTACATTAAACAGCTTAAATGATATTTGCGTGTATATATATATATATATATATAAATATATCAGTACTGCTCACCTGCAGGACGGTCTGCAACTTAAAAGCACAACCTTTCAATTGTCCTGATCGATTATATTTGAAATTTTTACGTTTATGGCAGAGCCTTTAACTACTGAAAAACTAATACCTGTTAATTTTTTTTGTCCCCTAATGCTGGTTAATCTGTAGCTTATAGGTCTTTCAAAATGATACCAAGTCTCTGACGGACTTCGTTTTGAAATCCTTGAATTTTCCAAGGAAATGAGTTTCTTTTCCGATGGCGTACCTGTATATCCACACGCGAATTCCACTACCCATCAATTCCTGAATGATTGGCAACACAGTTGAAGGACTATCTTTCCAATGCTTGTGCACATTGTCGCTGTTTTCAAATGTATCGAGAAACCCAAAATACAAAAAATGGGGTTAGTGAAATTGCAGAGGAGAATGTCCAAGAATAAACTATAAAAGAAGAAACAGTTAAATTGGCTAGGGGGCTGTGCCTGCAGTCTTTCCATGGGTAAGGAAGAGTAGTAACATTTGCGTGAAGAGCTTTCTGAACCTGAGGGATGTTCAGGTAGGATTTGACATAATTTTCTGAACAGGGATCAAATGCTGAGACCTGTTATAATAGAATCTATTAGTGAGGAAATTGGAATATTGTACACACAAAAATGCTAAGGTCCCCAAAACTCTAGGTACAACCCTTTTTGTCTCAACTCATGTAGCTACGATACCTACCCCTAGAAGCAAACTAAGCTTGTTTATTTGGTCCGAATCAGGGGAATTTCTTTTCATTCCGATTCATCTCAATTCTAATTAAACAGTTCGTGCCGTAAATTCTTGGTCGGCTTTTAGTTTATTCATAGAAGCAAGAATTTACATACGGAAATAGAGTCTGATGAAGAATTGCACAAGGGGGTATAGATGTCGTAGACGTAGATATCTCGAGTGGCGTTTTCTGCTTGGTCGAAAAACACTCTGCATCTTTCAGTGGAAACCTTTGGGAAGGAAAAATTGCAGTTGGAAATCAGTCCCATGTATGTTTCGTCCGAAATGAGAGCATGCGTCCAATAGAAATCCACCGATCCTTTCACCATTGCCTCATAGTCCATATATGCGTTACCCATCTAATACATCACAAAACTCTCTCCATGATTAATTGTCATGTCATTTTTCACATGTTTGATAGTTAAAATATGAAGAAAAAAAAACTTACTGCAATTCCTCTGAGATTGATGAGAGTTCGGTCTGTGTAGTTGTTGTTGTGAAGGATAGCCTGAGCGAGCTGGGGTACGTAATGCCCTGCATAGCTCTCCCCTGTAATAAAGAAATCCCTAGTCTTGTACTCGGGAAACCTCTCCAGCCAGTTAACAAGAAAGGTGTAGGAATCTTGGGCTGTTCTATTATCTCCGCTCAAGTTGTAATCCGATGTTGTGTTTGAGTAAGAGAATCCTACACCAGCCGGAGATTCAAGGAAGATGATATTGGCATCTGGAAAGCAATAAAAGGTAGATCATCCCCTTTACACTGGTTAATATGAATGGGAACCCATAAAAAAAAAAATGGAGATCCTCACCCTTATTCCATGCGTATTCATTTCTATACAGAGTTTTTCCATCTTTGTTGACTCTGAATGGCCCGAGTTCCGTCATTGCTCCAGCTCCGAATGAAGAACAACCAGGGCCTGTCCCCATTGAAACACATTAAAGGTTGATAATGAATTTTGGATTGGGCCCGGGGGGAAACAAGTTTTGACATAATTTTTAATTATAAGACCCATGTTTTGTGAAATCCACCATTAAATAACCTTCCATATATGCCAAGAGTACTCAAATTGATCCAAAACTGGTGGCCAACCAATCCAAAAACTTACATTTCTAATAAATAAAATTCCCAAGATTAACTAGATTTTTTTGGTGTGCATGACTTATATGTAAAATCTATCTAATGAATAGTAAGTTTCACAAAATATGAGTCACACATAAAATCATTCCCCACCTTTTTATACCAAAAAAAGATACCGATTTGATGGGAAAAGGAAGATGAATTTACCTCCATTAAGCCACAACACAAGGGGCTTAGCAGAAGAGTCTTGAGGTGACTCAACAAAGTAATAAAACAATGCTCGCCCAGCCTCAGAGTCCACAGTGACATACCCTGAATACTGATCAAAGTCCACTCCCTCTGGTTGTCCCGGCAAGCTTTCAATCTTGTCACTTCCCTTTAGCCCATCTTGAGGGCCGATAAATACAGGTATATACCCTGTAGATGCAGTATTTAATACAGAATTGGTGCCCACATCAAGATGCCTCTCCTTTGACAATTCCTCCCTTATGAGCTTACCTAGTGGATTGAAGCCTCTGTCTTCATAGCACTGAATAAAGCCCACCATGCACGAGAGGGATATCCACACCATGAATGCCGTAATGGCCATCGTAAATCGAGGACTAGTGCATTTTCCGTTTGTATGGAGTAGTTTCAAAATGACGGACGCTATCATCGATGATATATGGTTTCCTTCTTGTATGTATTTTACAATTGGAATTAAGGTGATATTGGAGGATATGACCAATGGTGAATGATTTTTTTATACCCTTTTTTTAACAAGTAAATTACACTTTGCCCCTAATCATACATTAGTGTGCTCTTTGGAAAAGTGGCAGAAAATGTGAAATGTGACCACCACATGGTTGGTTTATCATAACTAAACATCAATTTTATGCTTTTCAAATGTGAAAAAGACAGACTTAAACTTGTAAATGTATCAGCAGTCCGCGCCCATACCCCAAAAACACTTTCTAAAACAACTCCATCAATGGCGACTCCATTTCTAGCCCTTTCAAACAAAGGGCTCGTTCTCACTTCACAGTTTCAGGAAACATCTCGCAAATAGGGCCGGCCAGAAGCTTGCTGTTTGGGTTGTATGGTAATGATGTGCCGCAGACGACAGAGAACTTCCGCGCTCTTTGCACATGAGAGAAGGACTTTGAGTATATGTTGTCTTTGCCCTAGTCCAAAGTGCAAATAATCAATCCAAGCGCCCAAGGCCGCCTAGTCCTTGCTGTAATCATGTTGAATCGAGTGCATACCGTGGGAGTCCAAAATCTTACCACCTTTATCTTATGAGAACAACTATCTAGTTATTATGATCATTCGTATAGGGCATGAGTGTCTTTTGCCTCAAAAAAGACAATATAGCCTCCCAGGCGAATAACGTGATAGGCCCCTTTTCGAGCTCATAATAATTAATTCGTCTATGAAAGACCCAAACCTACGAAATTCATCTCCAGTTTCTCCATTTAGCAGGTTCACACATTGATTTTAGAGTTTTAGACATGGGAATAGGTAGCTACAACCGCCTTCTCAACCCTCTTCTTATTCAAAAACGTGAGGCATAGGCGTGGATCACTTTGAGAAAAAATACGAATGAAAGAGATGTTGAGCGTTGATCAACCAAACGTAGAGTGCACATCTTTTGCAGCTTACACAACCCCAAGCATATTGAAGTCGTGCTTCATTCAAAACAAAAGGAAAAATGCTGTGTGCTTCATGACGACGGCCTTCACCAACCCAACACCACCGCATATGGCCCCCCAACGAGACGTGCCGGGCCCAAGCCAAAATGAGCCCCTTCCTAATAGCCCATAACTCAGCATTTGTAGTTGGGAATGGCTATTGCAACCCCCCATTTTTATCCACCCACCCCCCATCCTTTAGGTTTTTAAATTTTTATGCAAAATACAAAAGGTTTTTATGAAAACCGGCCATAATGTCCACTAGAAAACATCATTTTGAATAACTTTGCAGAAGAAAGTTTTTCCAAAATCTATCGTTTAGGTAGACTTTTTGGCAATAAATGAAATAAAGGCTATAAATGGCTAAAAAGTGTATTTAAATGATAGATTTAGAAAAAACTTTCTTCTACAAAATTGTTCAAAATGATGTTTTCTAGTGGACATCACGACCGGTTTTCATAAAAACCTTTTATATTTTGCATAAACCTTTTGTACTACTACCTTGAGCTCGGCCTGCTAGTCAATTTCATGATGGGAACGGCTATTGCAACGCCCCATTCTTATAAGCCACCCCTTCTTAAAAACCTAAAAGATGAGGGGTGGGTAATAAGAATGGGGGGTTGCAATAGCCGTTCCCACGATGCCATGCCTTTACTTCTTAATTCTACAGCTAGTACTGCGGTCTTGGGCCGGGTCCGTGTATCTCCAATCTTTGCACTGAACTTATTAAGAGCCCATTTGTGCGATGGTCATTTTAATGGAGTAATAAATTTCTTCCAGTTTATGGTGGATACATTTTAAGGGAGTAATAAATGGTCTTGGGCCATTTGTGTCTCCAAATGTTACATAAATTTTTTCTTTATTTGCTTCCAATAATCTTGACATTTAATGCCCAGGTTCCAGATGTCCTAAACTTCCAGCTAGATCTTGTACATTTTCCTGTTTATGGTGGATACATTTAAGTGCAAACATACCATTCCGTACTTAGGTATAAATTGCGACAATACGATAACTATTAAAAGAAGCAAATTTCTTGAAGCGACGAGGTTAGGTGAGGGAGGGTAAGATAAAGGGTATAGTAGGATATGCCGGGAGTTGAAACCCCTCTAATTATACCAAAAAAAGAAGCAAATTTTTCTATTTATATTTATTTTTACTAGACTCCAACAAATTAGACTAAGTAGCCTTTCCAAAAGAAAATTTGGATTTGTTCTTTCTCTTTGTCGTAAAGGCATGCACGTAGGCATTTTGTTGAACTACGTACGTTTGTTTGATATTTTATGTGTTTATTTGGGTATTCCTCTCTACGCATAAAACAGAGCTAAACAGGAAATCTACCACCTCTAAGTATGGACTGTTTACTTAATTCCTTTACCCAAAGGATTAAAAAAAAAAAAAAGGAGGTATAAACTGTTCCTATGAGTAGTATGGTTTGTCCCACTGTCCTCTTGTGGTGCTTGAAACCGGCTTCCTTGAACAGGATTGGCATTCTATCCTATTTCAAGAAGTTCTGTTGAAAATGTCCGAGGCCAAGGGAGTAGGTTTTTTTTAGATGAGGAGGTTAAAACAGGCTGGTGATGGGCTGGCACCTGTGCTTTGGTCTTTGTCGTAATCCGGAAAAAAGTGTTCGTATCCACACCACATCCAGACACCATCTGCTACTGAAAAACAAACGCGCGACAAATAATTCAGAGCTGAAGATTTGTTGTACAACTAAAGTCAAAACCACTAGTTTTCTCTTCGGTAGCAAAAATCTTCTTCCGGACAATACTTACCAAGGAACTCTCCTCACCTCTACTCATTTCATGGAGTTAAGATCTCCGCTCATTTCTTGGAGTTGAGATTTGTGCATGATCGCATATTTGACAATAAAACAGTTGTACGATTATGCATGATATGGTATTGTTATAGTACTAAATCTTTGTACATTTCTTGTCACTTGTCATAAATAATAAAATAATTATAAAATTACAAACATGAACAAGTTGATACATGATTGATTATGGATATATCGACATATATCCATGCTTACGTATAAACACCCAAAAATGTATACACAAACACCGGCCAAGCGCATAAAAACAACTAATTCTTCTTAATTATTTGAATAAGTGGTAGAATATGCATGAGTGGGGTAAAATTACCTGTTATTGTGGGATTAAACTAAGCCTCATGTGATTTACATGCACTACTTTTTTTTAATTATGCATGATATAGAATAGAATATCTGCTGAAAAAATGTTACAAAATGTATTGGTTTTTGTCGTCTACGTAGAAGATAGGGATTTTTTTAAGTATAGTTTCATCCATGTTGATGATTAGTGGGGGGAAAGAGTATAAGAGTTTAGGGAAAATGCTGAGAGAAGTGAACGTAATTAAAAAAAGATCTCATACGGGGGACCATTTGCTCATGAGACATAGCTGGCGAAGCCTAAACCAAGATACAAGTGGACAATTACTGCATGGTCTAAACACAACGCATCATGCTTTGAAATTGTTTTGTCCGAGTTTTGTCTCTTATACCCGTCTTCTCCCATATCCTCTAAACAGTATTGGACGCGATCTGTCTCTCCTGTGTGTGTGTTTCCAATTTACTAGTGTAATTGTTTGTGCTTTGGGATGGGGGCAATATATAATCAAGGACCCATTTGGGTGGTTTGAGTCAAAATTAAATAATTTTAATGTATTTTACATATTGCTGAAGGTACAAATTCATTATCGGTCTTGAATCAAAAAATTCTCATCACAAATGAGAGTTGAAATTCAAAATAGTGGATGGCATTTCAATCATGAATTTCTAGATATTGATTCTATAATATCACTTATAGTATGATTTAAACCTTTTCAAATGATCTCATTTAAGATGATAAATTTGTGCATTTAATATTAAATAAAATATTTCGTTTTATTAAAAATAAAAATAAAAAAGGGACCCCAAATAACTCAATAGATTTATATAAGCAACTAGCTCCAACTTGCATGGTTCTGGAATTCTTTGTCAAGCAAATGTGATGGATGCGGCTAGGTGTAGAGAGACCCTTGTTTGGAGATCGATGTTGGACATTCAAAGCTCTATAGGACATTAATCAAATTGACTAAATTAGTGACACTTACTCAACCCATGAGCTGGGATTTGGGAGTAGACTAGGATTCTTCGACCTAGTGGTTGACAAAAATGAAAACAATAATAAAATCAATCAATCAATGGATGCAGCTACATGATCCAATGCAAAGGACTAGCACGCACAGATGCAACTTATCAAATGGTGGTCCAGTTCTCTTTTGTGCATGCATGTATTGCTACATTTTTATGATTATTTTTAGTGATGTTTTTGGGACCACATTTTTACAGCAATTGGGATGGTGACTTACCATTCTTTGGGGCTTAATGATGTCCTCCTCTTATCAGAAGAAATAACACATGGCAATGCTGGGTCTCCATGCATCTCAGCTCACAAACATGTTTTAGGTCATAGACGTACATGTCCTTAGGTTTCAAAGACAACATTGGCGTGGAAGATGGTGCCTAAAAAGCCCGGCCAGCTGCCCATTTTTTCATCTCATGGTGAGCCAAGAAAAGGTCACTTGGCCAAAAAAAAAGAAAAAAGAGCCAAGAAGAGGTCATAAACGATTTAGTTTTTCCGAAGTGCACGTATTAAACCTGTGTTTTTCCTTGTTACTTTTAACACCAAAAGCATCATGATTAAGCTTTATTGTTCAATCACAAAGATTTGTTTGTGTCACTGCAAATAATCTTCTGGGCCTAGGGGATCCTGAAGGCTGAAAATAGGACAGTAAAAAAGTTGTTATTACCCTAATAAACTACAATAAAAAAAAAAAGAAAAAAAGGGAAAGTGCCTTTCGATTTATTACCACTGAGTATAAAAAGGGCAACCTTTTTAGCATATGGCTGCTTTTGCCCTTTTGTCAGTAAAGCACCAAGTCCCAGTGTGTCCATTTTCTATTTTGGCCTTGAGCCCAAGATGAAAGTGAGACTCCGGAAACCCATGTAGAGAGAGTCACCAACCTCCAAAGATAGTAGGACCACCTGGTGACAATATATGGAACCTTTTGACCTTCGTTCCATGATTATATGCATTGGGGGTATTTCCTAGATTTCTTCAAGAAGATAACATATTGCGAAGAATTATAAAAGAATAATGCTGTATTGCTAAAAAAAAATTTGTCAAAAGTTTCTTGTTTATGTGAGCATTTGCCCAAGAAGAAGAGAAAAAAATAAAAAAATAAATCCGGCTCCGAAAAGCAGTTCCTAACTTCACTGTTATTACCCTAATTGATATTATTATCATTAATTTTATGAGTATGAAAATTTACATAGATAATATTGTGGAAATGAAGAAGGGAAATAAAAGAGGAGACGAAGAACAAAAGGAAGATGGCAGTATTAGATAAGCTTAAGGGAAGGAGAGGTACAATCATTTTAATGGCATGACTCTCACCTCCATTCCATCATCCAAAGTGCCCACACTGAAAAAAGCTTTAAAAGCTATGAATTGTACACTTTTTTAAGAGGAGAAAACATTGATCCATGAATGACTTTGTGTAAGAAATGACTTGTGGGGTATAGTCCTTATGTTTCCGCGAAAAAGTAAAGGTGGGTATAGTCCTTGTGGAATCCACAGCCCCATCATGAATCCCTTCGTCTGTAACTAATAAAAGTCTTTATAATCCAAGGCCAGATCGACCGACTAAAATGGAGGACTAAAAACCATTTTCTCACCTCAGGGATGGGGTTTCTGGTGGAAGGTCACACACTCGTATCCCATTAATGATTCCATTGGTCTCTCAATAGGCCAACCTATTACTTTTTTTTTCCCCTTATTTTTATGGAATAACATGGCCCTACCTACACTCGTTTTCCTTCATAGATTCCCATGTTACTTTTCATTAGGACTCCCTTTCCCCACCTTTCTGTTTAAGATTTTTATATATAAAAATCTATGTATTTATCCTTAACTATGAACCTCTTATTCCAAATCATTCAGCAACTCAGCAAGTGTTAAATTATTGACTTCTTAAACTGATTAGAGTGGCTTTAAACCTCGAAAGTATTTGTCTTGTGCTCAACAGAACGGTATGAACTGTCGTCTCCAGGAGCTGATGGAGCATAAAATTAAAACATGAAAATCGGAAAGACGTTGTGGGGACCCATAATCTTGTTTTGTAATGAAATTGGCTAGGCATTGTGGCAGACCCACCACAAGAAAATTAGTGCCTTAACAAAAAATCATCGTTTCCCCTATCACTTGATTTTCTATCACAGTGCACAGTTCCATCGTTTTGATGTTGAAGTTGTGATTAATGGCATGAAAACTTTTATGAATCATATTAAGGGCAGCTTTCACATCTAGGAAGCACTAATTACGTGGTAAAGTTTTTAATCATATAAGCATGTAACCATAATGAAACATGGCCAAGTATTGAAGCAATCATAACTTGACACGCGGCACATTCATTAGCATTGGATCTAGCACAAGGTGCCACAGGAGCTAGAGACTGGAAATTAGAAGTTCATAAAATTACGAATCCACAGGAGAGACTCCCACAGTCGATCCCACCATCCTGCTAAGACAACCCTTTCTTTTTTTCCTTTTGGGTAGGCTCCTGCTAAGACAACCATGGTGTGTATTCATGTTGATTTCTGTCATTAATTTGACTCATGGAGTATATAAATAAATAAAAAATTATCAACAGTCCATAAGAAATAGTAATTAATTGAACGGTCCCAACATTGTGTGAATATATTTTTACATTATTTTTGGACCTCCTATATCTATCATGTGGGCTATATTAATCATCGGGTAGCCTACCTTGGGTTACAATCCATGTGCACTCATATATTTTTCACTCATGCTCTTATATGTACATTAGGATGATGTTTAAGGTTCTATATATACCTTCTTTCTAATTAAAATTGTAAATGCTTTAAACTAATCCAAAAACTCTCGAGTCTCGATGTCCGATGATGCCTAGTATTTAATTATCTTGTTAATGATAAATAAAAAGGAAAATTAAGTGCTGACAACTACTAATTATTCATAGTTTTTTTCTCTTTTCATCCAATTTTATTAATTTTGGAAAACTATAGGGGTTATGACATAAACCCCTTTCAATTGACTAATAGAAATTATATGTTCATGTCTAGAAATGAAATTTTTTTTATATAATAAATTTCCTTGAGGTGACATTTTACCTGTCAAGAGAAGAATCTGCTTGCTAAATCATTTGTTAAGGATGGTAATATTACCATCCAAACAAAGAAACTTTGTTTGGATGTCCTTGATGCCTCCAACAATTTTTTGCATATAAATATAATTGTGGTTCTGTTTGGTCAAAGCTAAGAAAGAGAGAGAGAATCTCATCTCTAGAGTACTCAAATCTCATTTAGTATCTGCTCATAAGAGACAAAGTTTCCTACCATTAGATTGAGTCAACTATTTCACTATTTGGGATCAATTTTGGATTCGCTCAATCTTGGAGTCATTTGATCATACCACCATATGGGCATAGAGTTAATTATGCACACTATGAAAGACTGATATGCCATGCATATAATATATATATATATATATCACTTCCATCCCACCTCTGTTCTGTGGTCACTGCCTCGCTGGCATTATGATTTAGAGAAACATTTTTTTAAGTAGAAAGAATTACTCCTGAAGCCCTAAGGTAGTTTCCCATCCTCTTAATGTTTGTACATTTTTTGTCAAAATTTCAACAAAATGGGACCATATCTAACATCATTCTACCTGTTTTAACAAATTTTTGGTCTAGATCCATATTGGTTTTCTTTGCCCAATCTTTCGTTGAACTGTATACGTTTAGATTTCAGCAGCACAGGTTTAAAATTTTCCAACTTCAACTGGGTAGTCACCAAATTGTAAAACCATTGCAGGGACTATAAACAGAGGTAGCTAGGATTTGGATCATATGTCAAGGTACATATACCCGTGAACCCATTTTGATTGTGAGTTGGATTTCAATCTAATCTGATTAATTCAACGAATTCCAATTGAATTTGATTGTATTTGTCCATTACTCCATTGTCACTTATTTGACCCAATAAAAAATATTATGTCCCTTTCATGTATTTTCATCCAATTTCTATTCAATTTTGCATTTAAAACTCAACCAATGGAGGATCATAATATTTTTCTTAAGACCCTAATATTATATATATATATATATATATAAAGTTAGTATTCATAATCGTCACGTGACAATTTTTTAATCAATCACATGGCATCCTCTTTATTTCTAAGTGTTTTAAAAGATGTTTTTAAAAATTGTATCTCTAATTTTGCAAAAGTGGTAATCGTTCAATTATTCTTAAAAAACACAATTTTTCTTTTAAAGGTTGTAACTATTTGTTTTAATTTAAAAAATGCAATCCTTTCAGTTGATATTTATATATTAAAATTACAATTGTAGTTTAGGAGTTAGATAAAGAGATTGACAAAATTAATGTATTGACATAAAAAAAATCTTATTTTTAGGTTTTTTTTCATTTTTTTCCTTTTCTTTTCATTTTTGGATTTTTTCCTATTAAATGCACGGACTCATTGCTACTGTGAAAAAATACTAAACATCATAGGGTTCTTGTCTACAGGCTTGCTTGCCAAATGCCAATAGATCGGCTTCAAAAACGGAACTGGGACTGTACTGTTTTCCTAATATATCAATTATTGTAAGGTAGTAAGGTACTATAGTAAAACAGGACGGTCCATTATTAATTGAATCGTCTGTTTAAGAGAACCCGCATGCCTTAACGTGCACGGAGATTGTTTTGTCCTAATTATGAGCCCTACGAGTCTCTGTCATCTAATCTATACACCTATCTTCTCATTATTATCATCGATTTTTTTTAATTAGTTTAATGAAAGCTTGCCATATTTATCATTGGAGGTTGCTGATATGGGATGTCTGGTTTTCACAATTGGGCGCCCCAACGATCAAACGACAAAAATAACCTCATTTGAACAGGCAATTTTAGGGTTGCTTAGTCCTCACCGGACAAGGACTGTCTTTTCACATGGAAAAGGCACAGCGTGTATCAAAAATAAGGGTGTCCAACTTTATGACTAAAAAATTCAAAATAAATAAGGTTGTCTAACTCACCGACATATTTTTGCCATTAGAGGTCCGAATTTTTTGGACCAACTTATTTTCCAAGCACGTATACAATTACATTCATTTCACATGAAGTGTGATATTCTCGATAAATATGATTAATGACTAGTTTTTTAATGCTATGTTTGATAAGGAGGATGAAAAAATGAGAGAAATGATGAATTTTTCATCCCTTGGGGAGGGAAGTTTTTTTTTTTTTTTTTTTTTTTTATGTGTTTGATAGAATAGATAGAATAATAGTTTTCTTCCTTCTTCTTTTTATTTCTTTGTATTTGATAGGATGAATTGATAGATATTAAAAAAATATGATTTTACCTTTTTACACTCGCATGTAAAACATGTTACGAAGATGTGAGAGTAATATGGTTATTTTAACAAAAACCATTATTTTCCTTTATCTTTCCCCCAAAATTGAAGAGATGAGAAAAAAGTGATTTGACGGGGATTTACTCTCCTCTCCCCACCCCCCCCCCCCCTCCCTTTCCCTCATTCTCTCTTTTCCTCCTACCAAACACACCCCTTAACCCATTTCCCTCCTCTTCCTTCCATACTCTCACAAATCCCTCGTATCAAGCATAGGGTTAAAGTTTAATCCAAACTTTTGAAACCTTTTATCCTTTTAGATGTAAGGTTTCGTTTGTTTGGCCAGAGTCGGAATGGGTTAGTATGATCTCTTTTTTCTTACTGCGGTGGCTAATCACTAAAATCTCAATCCATTTTATTCCAATTCCGCTCAAACTAACAAACCGTAAATCTCAAAAAACACTTATCCAGTATCCACCCCTTAAGATTCCAACTCATTGGCACGAAATTAACTAATTATTATTACGTACTTAATAATTGTATAAACTAGATTCTAATTTTGTGCTGAAACGTCGCAGTCACGTGGCTGTTGGTGGTATGTCCGTTCCGTTTACACACTCACCACCTGTCACCTTCATTATGATGGCTTTCCTTTCTCAATCCCCATCCCGGCCATGTGTATCTATCATACGCCTTTCTCATCTCTGTTTCCCAAACCAAACAGATTACATAAAATAAACAAGTTGAGTAATTAGTCTTTCTGAAAAAACAAAAAAAAAAGAAAAGAAACAATCTGATGTTCTGCATAATTACCAAACCACCCTCCCCCTCTCTCTCTTTGGCTACACTCTCTCATGCTGTCGTTTTAAAAGTTTCTACTTTCTTCAGAAAATGAGAGAAATTTCAGAGGTGGATAAGAGGAAAGATTAAGATGAACCGCAGACACTTGCACGCGACGTGGGGCTTAAAATATATGCTCTCACCTTTTCCTTTGGCCTAAAAAAGTTGTTAAAGTTATTAGGGTTACTTCAGAGGAAGGATGAGAAAAATATAGGATCATAATAAATTAGAAGTTCGATCTCCTCCATAGGTATTTTATAATCAGAATACTTTTGTGCATTAATTGCTATAGTAAAATAGGAAATATATGGTGATGAACATGAACAGGTTGTTGTTGACCAACTTTATTCAATAGTTTTTAATATTGTTATTATTATTATTGGAAAGTATATAATTAAACCATGAATTACAGATTTTACTTAGGATTCTTAGTGTTTTGAAATAAAATTTACATGTATCAGAAAAAAAAAAATGGGAAGAAGAAGCAAATTTAGGGGGAAAAAGAGCTTCTCATATAATTTATGCAAAATTTAATCTAAAGAGCCCATTTGAAATTTTGAGTTGTATAGATGACAGGTCGAAATGGGAATGCGATTCCCATTCCCCTTGATACCGGTATTGTTGTGCACTAATCCAAAAGGGAATCTCATTCCTTCGTGGGAGAATCTCATCCCCTCCAAGGTAGGATGTACTGTTTTGTTAGGTAAGATAGAGGGTTCGAAGTTCCAAGTCACTAGAGGTGCCCCAATCCGCAGCTATAACTCTAGGGATGGAGTTTTCTTTTTTCTTTTTTTTGTTGTAAATTTTAAAATTCTCAATAAATGTTTGGATGACGACTTTGATTTCAATTCACACCCAATTCCTTGCAAATCCAAACATCAAAAATAAAAATCATCCATTTCAATTCATGAATTCTAATTCGCATTCCCGCTTACTATTTCCTATCCTAATTTTTCATTCCCATGAGCAAAACATGGCCAAAAGGGTTTCAACAACCAAATTGGAGTAGAGAATATCTCAATGTGGGAGCACTGTTATAATAATTTTACATTCTTCCCTCATCGTTTGTGGTTTTCTTCACAAATTTGGATTTTAATCACCCAACTAACGGTAAAAAATTTTAACCCAAATCCAGATATTTATATTCCTAAATCGTTGGATTGATCCCTGAATTTTTGTGTACCCTCTTATATTAAAAAACCTCTTTTAAATGATTGGCTGAATTTCCACCACCATTTTAAAAAGGCTGCGTATGTTTAAATTCTTAGGGATATTAATAAGATGTTAAAAAAATAAATAAATAAAGAAGGGCCGAATCTTCTATATTAGTTTAATTTTCCATCCTCTGCCTGCCTTGCCCAAATATTGTTATGACCAAATATGCAGCGTACTTCAATTTATGCATCTATTCATGCATTGCACATGACAATTAGTTTGCCAAACAAAAAAACTAATTTGCAATAAATAAATGGATAATGTACTAGAAAGGATGAATCAGATTATAAAATGGCCAATCCTACATGTCTTGCAATGCCTTTAATTGATACTTTCCAAAAACAAAAAATGGTTTAGTTGTCAAACATGTGATTTGGGCAGCTTTTGCCATCAAATACCCACCCATAATCTTATATATTTGCCCTTTTCCCACTTAACCTTCAAAATAACAACTCACTAACGTCTAAATTAAGGACTCTTAAGTGATGAATGTGACTACTTAGCGGTCAACTCGTTAAAACACCAAAAAAAAACCATAGGCATTCAATTCTGATTCATGTTTTATAATAGGTAATAGGGCAAGTTGCAGAATTATATATATATATATAAATTAAAGAGTGGATTAGTAATTCTTTGAACTTACCAAATATTCATTAATCAAATTTATCTAGATAATTGATAGAAAATTAACAATGAATTTACTTATAATACAGAAAATCTGGCAAATCGAAAAAGTCTATATACCCGTTTGGAGGAGGGGGAAAAAAATGTCGGAGTGAGGGAGGGGGTGACGGAATTCAGGGGCATTATTGGAACATTGACAAACAAGGCAAGGGGAAAATGTAAAAGGAGAAGTGGCTGTCGGGATTAAAAGAGGAGGCGCACGACTCCTTCATAATGACGCATTGAGGTGATGTGCGTGGAGTTGCGTACATTCGCTACAGTGCGCTAGATGAATAGCCTTTTCCTAAAGCCAACGGATTTACCTTTCACACACCCAACTTCGCAGTTCGCACGCCCGCCTCCCTCTCCTCTCCTTCTCCCAGAGTAGATATAGTGGTACTCTCTCTCTCTCTCTCTCTCTCTATATATATATATATGTAAATGTATGTAGGTGTAGTTTATCTACAAATTTCTTCCTCTACTGTAACGCTTCCTCCAATGAAGTTCAGCTCGAAATCTCGACCATTTCCCCTCCGGGTCTTGTTTTTTTACTTCACACAGATCGAGGAACGCAGGGATTAGAGTTATTGAGACTGATATTTGTCTTTTGCTTTCTGGGTTTTTGCGTTCCAGTTTTCCCGCTTTGCGATGATGAGATGAAAACCTTTTTCTGAAGGTCCTGATCTTTTCTTTATAACGCATTCATTATCCAATTGTTCTCAATTCTTTTTTTTCAAATTAATTATCCTTTGTTTTCTGTAAATTAATTTTGGGTTCTACGTACGTCGTGTTGAATATAGCTGTATCGCTTTCGAGGAATTAAAGATGAATACCAGAGTCCGGACGACGTTGCAGTCCATCAAAGCTCCTACGAAGCATGAAAAAGTAATCATACTTACCACCTTTAATCAATGTGCGAACTGGGGTCCTTTGCTTTTTCACTTGTTTTTAAAAATAAAAATAAAAAAATTTGTTTTTGAAAAACGGTTTGCTTTTTTCCGGTTTCTACTGTAGAGCACATGCCATGAAAGCTCTGATGTAACTATTCCGATCTCGGTTTTTGGTTTTCACGGGGCAGAGTATGGCTTCAAATGTTATGGGGAGTCTCCAGAAGCTGAAATCTTCCAGAAAATTTGAAAAAGTAGGCATCTTTGGTGAAAATGTGATATGGGTTTCCAAATTTAGTAATTTTTTTGTTTAATTTTAAAATTTTTAGTTTTTTTTCCCAAGTGTTTTTCACATCTCTTATTAGCCCTGTAAATCCCCTGCTCCCACAAAATCTTCTCAGGAAAACTTGGTAATTTTCTTTTCCTTATTGTCGAAACTTGTGATTTTGTGATCCTCATCCACAATTGGTTGTAATTTTCATTGATTTCCATTTATTATCTATATATGCTCTTTTCCATTCTTTTCCATCCTTAAGAAATTGATTGATTGTTCTATTCTGTCCTCTATCCTTGAAGGAGAACGCGGAAATGCAGAGGACCAGGCTCACGGATGCTGCCAAAGCAACTACAAGTCGACAAGCCTCGAGCAGAGAGAGAAAAATGGCTTTACAACAAGATGTATTCATTTCATCTTTTCATAAAACGATTATGTTTCTGATTTCATTACCTTTTTTTTTTCTGTTAATTATTGTGTCCTAAATTCTAATTTTCAGGTTGATAAGCTGAAGAAGAAGCTTAGACATGAAGAGAATGTTCACAGAGCTTTGGAGAGGGCTTTTACCAGACCTATGGGAGCTCTGCCTCGCCTTCCACCTTATCTCTCTCCTCATGTTAGTAATTACAATATCTTTGGATTTCTTACTTTAATGTGGTTGTGATTTCTCTTTCACTCTATTGAACTAAAAGTCCATTAATTAGATAGAAATAATTTCCTAATTATCATCATATGAGCTAATTGTAACAAGGGTCTAAAAAGCATGAATTATCTCAATCGAAAGATTTCTTGGGAGGAAACAGAGGAGATAACCCAATTTCACAGGATAACTAATTGGCCCATCTGATCATTGACCTCGACATTTTCTCATTTTCAATAGTTGATTCTGAAATTATTTTTTTTTAATTTTTTTTAAACAAAAATTTGTAGACACTGGAGCTTCTCGCGGAAGTGGCTGTTTTGGAGGAGGAGGTTGTCCGGCTTGAAGAACAGGTTGTGCACTTCAGACAAGGTCTGTATCAAGAAGCTGTCTACATTTCTTCCTCCAAAAGGAACATGGATAATGCGACCGATTTGTACAGCCCATACCCAATTAAAAATCCCAAACAAGAGGAATCCAAGTCTTTACCTCAACCCATTCGCAATTCAGCAACATCCACCACGAAGCAATTACCATCTCTTCCTGGTAAGCTTTTGGTTTGGCTGAATTGGAATACGCACTCTTTTGATTGGTCGAAAAATGGAAATTAATTTGCGGAGAAGCCTTACTCCTGTTCATTTTATGTTTTCAGACGATGGGCGGGGAAAAGAGAATCAATCATGTACTAATTCTGCAAAGAAGAACAAGCATTCCCCAAACCAGAAATCCCAAACTATACGAACTCCGGTAAAGAGACCTCCCATTGAGCATAGATCAGCAGAGAAGCGCCTAGATCCTCAAAAATCACAAGTACGTAGTAATATCACTAGTTTTCCTAAAATTCTACTTAAATTTCATTTCAGTGAAATGAACAGAGAACTTGTTGTGCATACAGCTAGAAAGCAGAGTAATAGACCAAGAAAGTGCAGAAGCGAAAACTTCTGTTATTCCAGATGAAAGAGCATCAGGAGATGACAGCCCAAACAAAATTTCCGAGAATATTCTTAAGTGCTTATCGAGCATTTTCGTAAGAATGAGCACCTCAAAGAGCAGGGGCTCAACAGAAGTTTTACCTTCCTTGGCCTTATTAGCTTCTTGCGAAAGCTGTGAAGGAACAGAGCTTGGGGATCCTTACGCTATCTGTTCAGAATTTGGAAAGAGAGATATTGGTCCATATAAACATTTATTTGCAATTGATGCTAGCTCAATCAATCCAAACCGAACGGCATATTCCGTGTTTCTAGTACGTAGACTTGAGTAAGTCACCTGCTTTGAAAATTAGATTGATTTCTTACTTTGTTCATGCGTTCTATTAGAGTAAACCATGGGGAGTTGAGTTTGTCATCTTTTGAATTCTCAGACTTCTCCTTAGGAAACTTGCCTCAGTCGACTTAAAGGGCCTCACCCATCATGAGAAGCTTGCTTTCTGGATCAACATTTATAATTCTTGCATGATGAATGTACGTTTGTTGTTATTTAAATGGGAATGTTATGTTCTATATATGTGTTTTATTGTACCTTTGTAAAATGTAAGGGAGAAAGCAATTTACTACACTGCATTGCTTCAGGCGTTCTTGGAACATGGAATACCAGAGAGTCCTGAGATGATTGTTGCATTGATGCAGAAGGTACAATATACCCAGGCAGTCCCTTTATTTTTGTTAGAGCAGTGATATTTTTCATATTCTGACACTTGGGATAAGACATTACTTTTGTCACAATCTCAAAAGTTTTCACCTTACAAGTTAATTTACTTACAGACCAACCTATAGCGCCATTTACACGCATATGAGTTCAACAATGCCTAAAATTCTAACTTTTGTTCCTCAGGCAACAATAAATGTGGGAGGACACTTGCTTAATGCAATAACTATTGAACATTTCATCCTGAGACTGCCTTATCACTCGAAATATGTAAGTGGTGTCCATTTCAACTTCTTTACAAGCTTTCTTTTAGCTTAAAATTTTTAAAATATTATTAGAAAATTCTTAAAATCTGAGTTCCCCCCAGATTTTCTTGAAGGGTGCAAAAAATGATGAGATGACAGTTAGGAGCATCTTCGGATTGGAGTTATCTGAACCGTTGGTGACATTTGCGCTTTCCTGTGGAAGTTGGTCGTCCCCTGCGGTAAGTTAATGCATAGAGTAGATAGGGTTGTTTAATTGTCTGCCGCAGTCCCACATCAATTATGAGAAAATTATACAAAAAATTTCTGTGGTCCCAAATCGAATGTTACTCTATATTTAACCTTATGTTACCTGGTTTAATCACATGTAATTCATTAAAGAAAGAATTGTTCCCAAATATCATATATTGTTCAACTAATTTTTAAATTAATTGCTAATCTCCAAGTTTTTAAAAGGCTTTATAGATTGAGTCAATCCATAATTAGTTTCCTGGCTTTATAATGATATTCTCTCAAATAATTCAAGAATTAAATTTGAATGTCTCCATGCCAATAATTATTTGACCACTTTTAGACACTTCATCAAGTTGCAATTGTGAGTATGATATCGCTGATTCCTGAACTTTGTCAAATGAAGGTGAGAGTGTACACCGCATCTCAGGTTGAAGATGAACTAGAAGTGGCAAAAAGAGAGTTCTTACAGGCCGCAGTTGGAATTTCAGTAGGGAAGAAGTTAGCAATCCCAAAGCTGTTGGATTGGTATCTACTCGACTTTGCCAAGGACTTTGAGTCGTTGCTTGATTGGATCTGCCTTCAACTACCTAGTCAACTTGGAAAAGAAGCAATTAAGTGCCTTGAGAGAGGGAAATGCGAGCCTCTTTCGCAGTTTGTCCAAGTTATGCCATATGAGTTCAGTTTCAGGTATCTTCTACCAACATAAATAAATTATGCTTTATTGATCTTTCGTCTTCACAGTTCTAAGGGCTTTTGGGTCATGGTTTTGTACACAGCTATAGAATACATATTTCAGTTAAAATGTAAAATCTGCTCTCCCTTGTAAGTAGTTGTAAAAGGAATGTTTTCTTCCACAGAGGGGTTCTGGGTGTAAGTATTTATTCATTGTATGTGCTTTGGGGAAGAGTTTTACATAAAAGAAAAAAATGGTGATTCCTTGAGTCGATTTTCTCATTGCTTCCCCTTTTGTGATGTCCAACTATATGCAGAGGGGTTCTGGGTGTAAGTATTTATTCATTGTATGTGCTTTGGGGAAGAGGTTTACATTAAAAAAAAAAAATGGTGATTCCTCGAGTCGATTTTCTCATTGCTTCCCCTTTTGTGATGTCCAACTATATGCGGTCTTAAAACTTTTATTTGGTATTTGTTGAGAATAGAAATATGAATGTCAGATGAATTTAAATAAATTCGAGAAGAGGAAAACCCGCTTGAAATTTTGCTCCAGAACCCCCACTTTTTCAATAATATGATATTACAGACATTGAAAATAAAAATAAAAATAAAAAAATGTGGGGGGAGGGTGGGAAGGGGGGGGGGGGGGGGAGGAAAAAGAACTGAGAAAGAAATATTAATAAACTGGGGCTTTATATAATTTAGCTAGTCATTAGTTGGCACTTGGATTGGGACTTGCTGACTCCATTAATGGAATTGTTAAGAGATTACATTTCCCTCCTGAAAAGATAGCCAACTACATTGACAATGAAAAACAGAGAATTGATGGAAGTTACTTCAAAGAGCTTGAGGTGTGAACAGTGGCAGCCCATTACTCTTTTGTGGAATGTTAAGGAATAAATGCGAACTCATACTGATAAGCAATAGAGGAATAAGATTAGACTTCAAGAAGAGAACTTTGAACGTTCAAAGAAAGTTTACTGATGCTGAAATAATCTCCTAATGGTGCAAATAATGGCATGTGTGGTCCAAAAGATGATATGCTATTTTTCCTCTTGTGGCAGCTGGTTTCATGTATTTTTGCTGGACCATTGGTGTGCCATACCCATCGGCCATCAATTCTTCCTAGGGCTCGAGTTTAACGTGGTTTGTCACATTGCGCTCGGTCATGATTTTGGATTAGAAGCAATAAGTAGGTGGGTGGAACCATCTTGACTAGTTCCCGGTTCACTTGGTTCAACTGAGGAGTTCAATTTGGTAACTTGTGATTGCGAAATATAGAATGAAAACCCAAAAAGGGAAGGTGGGGGGAGGGGATAGAGAATAATTGAAATGATCACTCTAAGAAAACGATGTTGATAATTTGAATAAGAAGGGAAAAAAATTTGGTGTCAAAAGTGGCTGGAATTGAGCCCAGTTTTTGGTTGTGAGGGTGCACCCTGATCGGGTGTGGTCCTGTTTGCAGAACACTGTATGACTGGTTGCTGGAATCTAACTTTGTTCTATAGTCATACAAGTGGAGTGGTCCTAAACTTTGTCCCTTGATATGAGCTAGTCATGAGTACCAGCAGAGCAAAGAACAAAGTGTTTTTTCATACCTAAAAAAAAAAATAAAACAACAAGAGTAAGGAACAAAAGTGCTTTTTTAAAGAGAGGTGTGACAAAAGCAAAAGCCCAAAGCTAATGATTTCATTTTTTTTTTTTTTTTTTTTTTGATAAGAAACAAGTTGTATTAATCAAGAAGAATAATACACATTGGACAAGAAGTCCAACAAAGGAGAAGCTGAAACAAAACCCAGCATAGCTGAGACCCCAGCCAAAGAGGTGAGGCAAAACAGAGAAACATAAAGAAAAAAACAAAAGGCCAAACAAACAGCAAAAAAGCCAAGAAAGAACACCAAAAAAGATAGAGCTCAAGGAGGGTAAAAGTGGCTTCCAACCACCAAACTCTAAACAGTCTTTGAAGCACAAATCTCCGCCCAATTTCTCACAATCAAGAACAAAGGGATACCATCAAAAGAATTGTCCACCGAAACCCATAGAGAAGCGAGAAAGCACACCCTATCCCATAAGCCATCAATATCCTCCTGCATATCCTTAAATATTCTAGCATTCCTCTCAATCCAAATCACCCATAAGATAGCCATCATAGCACTACTCCAAAGCTAATGATTTCGTAATTGAGTACTCCTTTTTCTTTTCTTTTTTCCCTTCCTTTCTTCTCTTAAGCTAATGATTAGAGGCCAGTTAGCATAATTTTGCAATGATAAACATGTGTCCAATATATGGACTCTAATATTCATGTGTTGGTTATTGCTAGTATTTTTCCTTTTTCTTTGCGTCTAGTATGAGGAGAGAAAACATGCAAGAAACCCAAACCCAAAAAACAGCCCAAAAAGGAGAGAGAGATGCAGAGAGAGAGAGAGAGAGAGAGAGAGAGAGATAGATAACAAAAGACTAAAAGCATCAAGAGAAGGAGCAGCCGTGAAGGAATCTGGCTTGGGTATAGGGGCAGGCAAGGAAGGAATCAGCAGGCAAAGAACCTGAGAAGTGAGAACTCCATCCTTAAAAACCATAGTTAGCAGCACGATCTACCTACTCTCTTACCTTACAATAGATGGAAGGGGTCACCCATAGGTCTTGATATGGATTATTAAATTGATCATATGAGCTTGAGCTCTACATGTCACAATGGTTTCGGCCCATACATGTTCAACATTTTTGAACATGGGTTTATTTATTAATGCGCTTGGGCTCCACATACAATGCCCGTTTGCTAAATTGATAAGGATCAAAGTCCAGTATGAGATGTATTCAGTCTTCCGTGCGGGCTTCAATGCATTACTTTTGTAAGAGCATCTCCAAGGGTGAGTTATATGGTGTGTTATTACTATATTATAGCATTTAACACAAGTTGGGATACTGTAATGGTGTGTAAAATGCATGTGCTAAATATAGCAATAACTCACCCTTGTGCTATATTTGGCACAAGGGTGAGCTATTGCAATATAGCACAAGGATGAGTTATTATTATATTTGCCATGTCAGCTTTTCTTCCCTTTTTCAACAACCAAACACACCAGCAACTTCTTTTCCTCCATTTTTCTTCCAAAATTTTCTTAGTAACCAAACAGCCCATAAATAAATACAATATTTTCAAAAATAATATTGAAATCTTATATAAAAATTAAAAAAAAAAAAAAAAAAAAAAAAAAAAAAAAAAAAAATACCCTTTTTTTTAACTCATTCATCCCACTCAAACAACATTGTATTTGATTCATGATATACCTCATTCCTTATCTTACAAGACCTTAAATCCGTGGAAAGAGTTGAAGTTGTAGCAAAAAGTAGTACACTACGTTTATTTGCATCATTGGAGCACATTGTGCTAAATTATAGCATTTTACACTGTAGCATGTGCTAAAATAGTAATAGCACACTTAATTTAGCTCACATGGTTGGAGATGCTTTAAAGAGAGAGATTGAATACGAGGGGAAAATGGAAGGAGAGAGAAGACATGGGTTTACGGGAGAGATAGATCGCCTTTATCCCTTTCTTTTAATTTTTATCCTATATTGAAAGCGCTATTACCAACGCCACTTTCTTATATTAAAAGCACTAATTACTAACACCGCTTTATGTTATATCGGAAGTGTCA
Organism: Liquidambar formosana; assembly: GCA_039720395.1. Taxonomy (NCBI): domain Eukaryota; kingdom Viridiplantae; phylum Streptophyta; class Magnoliopsida; order Saxifragales; family Altingiaceae; genus Liquidambar; species Liquidambar formosana. The sequence goes on from CM077833.1 coordinate 28,055,813, forward strand.
TTAGCAAGGCCAAAAATACAAGCACTATTATTAATAACCCTTTTCGTGTTTTTTCAGTTTAGGATATTGAAAGCATTATTTGTATCACTGCTTTCTTTTATAATGAAAGCGCTTTTATTAATGGCGCTTTCAGACATTTTTTTTTTTAAAGGGCTTTTTGTTGCCCCGTATTTCATTGCTAAATGAACTCAATTAACGCTAGAGTAGTAATTCTAGTAACACTATGAATTTAAATCCCACTAAAAATCAAACTTCCATAAACGATGGCTTTACATCTCACACATCAAATACCCATAAGAAACACACAGATCTCTCTCTCTCTCTCTCTCATTTAGAAAATTGGACATTCAATATTGGTTCAAACACAAATTTTACCAAACACTAGCAGAGAGTGTGTCGATTGGTCCAACCTTCATAAGGACCTCTTGGAGCTAATATTCAAGCGACTACGACGTGCTGGTGATCTTATTCGATTCGGAGCAGTATGTAAGCCATGCCGATCAGTCGCGGTGGAGGCAAGACAACGGATAATCAAGCCTTTAAGTCCATTATTATTGCAACCTTGTAATAACAATAATGGAGGGTATGAGCCTTTTGATTTCTCGAAGAGTAAGGCCTATGAAATCCAACTTCCCGAGGTGCATGGTACATGGTGTTGCAACTCCTCAAACGAGTGGCTAGTAACAATAAACTTCACTCCTCCTTATAAAATACACCTCTTGAATCCTTTCACAAGAGCGCAAATTCAACTTCCTCCGGCAACCACCTTCGAAGATCCTCCGCCTGAAATAAAAGAGACACCAATAGAGTGCTTCATAGACAAGGCCATTGCATCTTCCACGCCTTTGGATCCCAATTGCGTCGTTATGGCAATATATAGTAACTGGGGAAAGTTGGCTTTTTGTAAGCCAGGAGATACAAGATGGAAGACTTTAGAGAGTGAAGTAAATAATTACAAAGACATCATATACTACAAGGACAACTTTTATGCAATGGGGAAGTTGGAAAACATTGTGCTATGTGACATTATGGGTCTTGAACCAAAGCTCATATAGGTTGCACCAGGGGTTGCGCGCTGGTGCTATGGGCGCAAGTACTTGGTGGAGTCATCATCTAGGGATCTGCTGAAGATCTTGAGAAAATTGGATTGGGAAAACACTCTTGACGACGAAAGCTCTCGCTACAAAACAATAGTGCTTCAGGTATCTAAGTTGGATTTTAGTAAAGGGAAGTGGGAAGTAACAAATAGCTTAGGTGACAATTCGCTATTCATAGGTCATAATGCGCCCATGTTGATATCTGTCAAGGACTTCCCTGAATTCAAAGAGGACTGCATCTACTATACTGATGACTACTTGGATGGTTACTTTGAGAACATATATGGGTGTCATGATATGGAAGTGTTTAGACTGAAGACCAAACAGTTTGAACCGATGTTTCAATTTTCGCAATTTTGGCCGTCTCCATTATTTTGGGTTGAACCAGATCTGTCTTCTATGAGTTGAGGGTTTTGAATCATGATAAAGTTTTAATAGGTTTGATATGATCTAGTGCTCGTTTCAAAAGAGTTGCTTGCTAATAAGTAATAGCTATTTTCCCACCCCAAGAGCACAGTTATATGTTTTCTACTAATAGGAATAAGTTTCGAAAGAGTTGATTGTTAGTATGTTTCTCTTCAATTAGAAACAGCAAAATTGTCTATTTTTTACCCTCTCTCTTCTCCTCTTCTTTTTTTTTTTTTTTTTGTTTAAATTTTTTTTGAGGCAGCACTACAAGAATATGTTGTTTATATAAGTTGATACTGTTGCAATGTACACAATTATTAGTAGCATTTAGCATAACTTTTTACCAACAGAAATATCACTTGGTCATGAAAATTAAAGTGTTAATAAGGTTACCAACTTAACCAACTTTAGGAGTAATTTCATAATTCATATTGAAATAGAAAGATAGGAGAGTCTCTCTCAACTGCAAGACCAAAAAGGACACAGCGCGCAACCAACAACATGATTAGCAGCCAATGATTCCTTACTTTCCTAAAAATGCATGCCATTTCAGGATTTTGTCTCTCAATTTTTTAGCAAGAAACCTTTCACTCCCCAAAGCTTAGTCACAAGAAAGATGTCACAAAACCTTCAATAATGAGAATTGTTTAATTATGACTTGTACTAGACCATGCCCAGCGATATTGAGTCCAAGAAGTTGATGATTTGGAGCTGTAAATTACTTGGGAGTAAAAGGGACTCAATGAATGACTATGCATTACTCATTCTAGACATTGACTTCAATTTGGTTGAGCTGGCCAAAACCCGATAAAATTTTTAGAGGGCTTTTTGTTGCCCCGTATTTCATTGCTATTCAAAATAAATAGCTACTGCATATACATTCCATTTTGGCCGATATTTCTTGAACAATATCTCCATACAAAGATAGCAGCCACCCTCACTGCTCTTCAATCTCTATTAAAAAACCCTAGGAATGGAATGAGAGTGGGAATAGAATGAAATGAAAGAGAATGGGAATGGTAATAGGATGAGAATGGTCATTCCATCCCAACGTTTGATAAGGGGTGGGAATGAAATGAAAAAGCAAAAGTAGGACCGATTTTTAATGATTTTTACTCATTGAAAGGAAAGAATAGTCATTCCTTTTTGTTTAGGAAGGAATGGCTATTCCCTCATTGGAGGGAATAGACCCCCTCAAGGGAATAGCCATTCCATCCCCTTGCACAACCAAGCATTCACTTTTTTTTTAGAGAATGAAATCACCATTTCATTCCCTCCCTCTTTCCCTCATAACAAACGTTTTAGTTGTCGATCCATCTCTCTTATGACATGCTGAATCACTGCCTCATCCATGGCGATATCAGGCATTGCGTTTGCCTGTAGACCCTATTTCAATCGCCGACCTCTTTTCTTCTACTGCATGGGCCTGAGCACCCCTAACCCAACATACGGTTAGGCTGTTGTCCGATCCCTAGACGTGGGCTTGGGTCGGCCCAATTTGGGTTATCTCAAACTAACCCATTCAAAAAGGACAAAACAGCCAACTTCGGTTTTCACATTTTATAAATGGTCTATTATCGGTAATTCAACAACCAACAACTTAGCAGTCTTAATGTCAAATTGTTCGGAATTGTATATTAGAACCCATTAATTAGAGACGATTAACGTGTGTCAACAAACATCAAGTTGTTGTATGAGGCCATTAATAAAAGTCTCTGCATCTAGAATCATTATTTTTCTTTTTTAATGATAAAACAGTCACGTCCACTTGTCCACGTTTCGAATTTTTTTAATGGCCTTGTTTTTACATTTAAAATACAGGGTATTAAATTATGAATTTCAAATACGGATTACCTTCATTCTTAGTCTACTATGGACGGTTCTCTAGAGATATCAATGTATTAAGGAACACCTCTCAGTTCACCCCATTTTTCTTATGATTTTTAGAAATGATAAAAATTGATGCATTTAGGGGCAGGTTATTGCCACCACAAAAAATACTCTAAGTCTCCCACTTAATTTCTATTTTTTAAGTTCTTATGAAAATATAAAAAGATTTTGCGAAAACTAATAATGTAACTTAATAGAAAACATCATTCCAGACAACTTTATAAAAGAAATTTTTTTCAAAATTTGTCATTTAAATAGAATTTTTGGCCATCTTTCATAGAAAATGTAATAGAAATTATAAAATGACCAAAAAGTCCAGTTAAATGACAAAATTTGAAAAAACTTTTTTTTGCAAAGTTGTTCATAATGATGTTTTTTTTAATAAACAACGCAACTAGTTTTCGTAAAAACCTTTTATATTTTTTATAAAACCCTAAAAAGTGTAAACTAATGGCCTAATGGGGGGTTTAGAGTACCTTATGTGGTGGCAATAGCCTCCCTCATGCATTTATTATATCTGAAATATTACATAAATATAAATATATATAATTCCTCTATCCCACTCGGCCTAATTACATTTCTATTTTGGGATATCCCAATCTATCGATTGATTATCGAAAGTAAAAACAAATAAGTAATTTACTTTTCAATAAACCATTTACTTCCTTCGTTTCAATTTAATTGTCCCCTTTGAAAAAACATGCTTTTTCAGGTAGCCTATTAAATGCTTTCAAATCATTATTTAAATTTTGAAATTTCAATTTTTGCTCTTAAGTACACGAAACATTGGAAAGAGAGAAAAGTCATTTTTAAGGGTAGTTTAAAAAATCTAATAAAAAGAATTATTGACCTTTTGAATGTGACAATTATTTTGAAACATCCCAAAATGAAAAATAGGCCATTTAAATTGAAACGGAGGGAGTATTATATTTTAAATTACACTTGCCACACTAACTATCACATCAATAAACATTGTGTCATGGGAGGATAAAAACATTTTTTAGCATGTTTCTTTCGAATAGGATAGATCCTATTACGATACATTAAGGGCTTGTTTGGCTATCCAATTCGAAATTAAACAAATTGGACAACCAAATAGGCCGTAAAGAATTTAATATGTGTGTTTAATCAAAATGCTCAAACAAAATGGGACAAAGGAAATATGTTTTATTAACAGAGTCTTCCTATTGTATCGTATATATCCTGAATTTCTAAAAATTTTCGCATCACCACTATTTCCACACTGTATTGTAAGTAGTAATCGTATCTCAAGTCTGGGTCCATGCTTCATAGCTCCTAAGTACTCCTCTACACTACAAATTTTATTGAGGTTTGTTTGTTTCCGTCTTCTAAACTCGGGCACCTACCGACGCGATGAGAAAGAAGGCAGTGATTGGTGGTAGGTTGCACCATCCAAGACCGCTTGGAGTGGTAGGCCTTAGAGATATGTATTTTCTCACTTCTAAAACACAAAAAACAAAGGGGAATTTCAATCATGGCATGTTATTAGGATACCTATTAGCCTATATCACAATGAAAAGGGGCAGAATGTCCTATAATGTGGAAAATCTTGAGGTCCTCACCAAATTATGAAGGGGGAATTTTAGATTGGTCAGGCTATGGGAAAATAACTATTGTTCAATGCTATTTTTTACAAACTTCTTAATAAATGATTACTAACTTAACTAAAAATGACTAACAACTGTAATTATTTTCTCGTATTAATATAAAATTTCCCCCAATTATGAACCCTGCCCGGCTGCCCCTTTTAGCAAGACAAGGCATGCATGCCATTAATGATCTGTAACGTGAAAACTAGCTTTTAGCGGTAATTTTCATTTTCTTAAACTTCAATTGATAGCAAAGTATGTGGCCATAAGAGTTTTGTTGTATGTGAGCCATAGGAAATTAGGAATCATGCACCTGGACGCGGAGACGAAACCTTTAGAGCTATAATGTCGTTTTCCATCCCCCTTGGCATGTCTGTTTTTCTCTGCCTCTCCCCATCAGGTGAACCAATATTTCCTGTCCAAATCAGAAACAATTGATGTAATTCCAATATGATTAGCACCTTGGTGACGTTTGTGGGTTTAAAAATAATAAAATCTACTTCATAACATTCATATGGAACGGTATGCACTTCTAGCAGGATCAAGCAATGCAAAGCTATCTCTACTTCATTGTCATATGTAAGGACCTGGCCAACCAAAAAAAATGTATGAACAATAATTTATTTTTTATTTTTTATTTTTTCACTTCACCAGAGGTTTTACTCCATACGATATAATTATTAGATAAGTAATTCTGAGAGGGATTTATTTATAAAACAAAAATACTTCATTGCGCGCGATGTCATGTGTGACGCACGCTCCCTAGACAATGTCCAATGAATAAAGAAAGCTTTAATATGAAAAATACTAACATTTTGAGTCCCATCAAATCTAGGCGTCTTCTAATCTAAAATCAAATAGAGAGGCTCAAGTTGTGTTACAGCTATGGGGTGTGTTTGGTTAATCTGCCGGATTTGATGGTAGATTTTGGTGGGGTCCCGAAATACTTGCAAAGCTGCACCAAACGCAGCCCTACTCCTTAGGGGTTTAACCTAGTCAGTGTCTGGACAAAAAAAAAGTCGTTGAAGTCTAGAAGCGAGGAATCAGTCTAGTCGTGAATTTAAGTTTTGAAGCACATGTTATTTGTTACTAACTTACTACTAATCAAATATAAAATAAATGCATGAAAATGATTTTAAAAAATAGGACAGCTTTCTCCTCGCGTCAAAATCAGCTTGGGATTGTACGCCATGATGACTTGTCCCTTTGTCCCTCCCCCCTCTCTCTCTCTCTCTCTCTCTCTCTCTCTCTCTCTCTCACACCGCGTGCACAAATTAAATTGAGGAGAAAATAGTCAAATTACTATCCTCTGTTAAAAAAAATTATCAATCAATTAACCCTAAAAAAAGTCAAATAAAATTATATGTGAAAAAACTCTGCACCTGAAATTCCATTAAACTCTTGTTTGAATAATAAATTTTCCTCATTTACGTTAAATGGCTTTATCACATTTTTGTGTGTTTTCAAGTGACAAAATTATCTGAACAATTATTTTACCATTTTTTTCATTCTAATAATGGAGAGAGGAGTGTTGAAGGATAAGATAGTGAAGTAGTTCCTTTACCAATTTATCATTTGACACACAAAAATTTAAAAAAAATATATATATATAAACAAACAAACAATCATGAGAATGACATTATCATCCAGAAAACTCACTACCCATATATACTATATAGTAGGATAGAAGTTGGAATTTTGGTCTAGCTAACCCAAAATTATAAATAGCAACATAAGTAATATGTTAATAAAATAAAATTAAAAAAAGGAAAAAACATGTGACATTAAAATGCTTCTATTGACTGTGAAAAAAAAAAAAAAAAAAAAAAAAAAAAAAAAAAAAAAAAAAAAAAAAAAAAAAAACCCCAGATGTAATTTGTGTTGCACTTGATACATGTTTGCAGTCTATTATAGGCATAAATGTGTAATTAAAATGGTTTGCATTCATAGCGTGTGACCGTATGAAATGACAAGAAATGAATCCCCAATGCTTTAACCCAATTTTTGCCCCTCCAGAGGTTGCATTTTCAACCCTACGTACGTGGTCTCTTCCATGCCTAGCACCAGCAATGGATTGGGTTGTCACTTGTCGTGAAGTGTTGAAGCCGACCCCACCAACGGGGTGGAAACTCATCCTATTTGGTTTGAGGCAAACCCGCTAACCCACTAACCCAATAACATATAAAAAAGATCTAAACAAATTAAAATCATATTTAAACAAGGATAATGTATATTAAAGATATAACAAATAATATATCAAAATACAATTAAGATACATTCAAAGCTAATTAATCAAAGCTAACTCAAATTAAATTTGGAATTTTTTTCAATACAAATAAGCATGAGGATCATGCATTCACATACAATCCATTTAGTCAGTCAATGAGTTTGATTATGAGTTTATCATCCAACTTCTTTGGGGCTTGTAAAAACCTCAACCCGACCCGTTTATTGCGGGCGAACTCAGTGTGAGAATATTCATCCTAAATCATTTCCACATTGGGATGAAATGCACCTCAAATGAGACAAACAAGAGTAGGTTGACTGCATGCTTCCCATTCAAATCAAGCATTGTGTGTAAAAGCAGAAAGCGTAGATGACAACATTCATTACGCATACATTTATCTACCTTTACTCCTAATCCATTTTTTTTTTGTTTCTCTTTCACATGTCCGCATCTACCTTCTGCTTCACGGAAAATTCACAACAATGGTGGGTCACCATGTAATAACAAAATACTCGTAAAACTATAATCAAATTTACAAAAAGAAAAAAATATTGTATATATATATTCTCGTGAGTGGCAATAGAAGGCCACGAATAATAATTGGTAAAGTATTATAAGGCGGCTCCTAACGCTTCATATGGTCAAAATACTCTGCCGCTCCTATTGCGTGCTTTCTCTCCTGTTTCCTCCATTGCCTAGCTTTGTCTCTGTCTCTCTCCTTTATAACTACCTCCAAGACTGTTGGTAAACTAAGAGAGAAGTGGAGCTGTAGGAACACGAAATGAAGATGGAAGTGGTGATTCCCGTGGCAACCATGGATTTCGACTTCAGTAGTGCGCGTTCTTCGCCATTTTTGAGCGCTCCAACTACGCCAAAACGTTTCGGCCAGTTCTGCTTCAGCGCTCCGACGAGTCCGGCGCGGGTTTCTGAGTTTTACCGTGAATTTGACAATTTCTCGGTGAACAACGGAGGTAATGGAAGCATGAGAACAAGAGGGTCGCCGTCGGTGATTCCGTTCGATTGGGAAGAGAAGCCCGGTACGCCAAAGTCGCCAAAATCGAATGTTACCAACAACGAAGATGATTTCGCATTTGATTTCTGTGTGGATTTGGAGAAGACGTTGCTGTCAGCTGACGAACTGTTCGATGGCGGTAAAATTCGGCCTTTGAAGCCGCCCCCGAGATTACAGGTCAACAATGGCGTCGACGGGTACGCAACAAGGAAGAGCCCTGTTTCACCAAGGTCACCTAGATCACCGATTTCGCATGGGAAAAAGATTATACAGAACGCTTTCTCGCCTAGACAGAGGAAAGACGTCGACCCTTTTGCAGCTGCTGCAGAAAACACACGTAAGAATACAGGGAACGAAAGAGGGAGAGAAAGAGTTGCGACTTCATCATCGTCAAATTCAGGTCGCAGAGCGACAAGATCGCTTTCTCCTTTCCGGGTTTCTGAGTTTCCATGGGAAGAAGAACAACAGCCGCAGCAGAGCACAAAACAGCCCTCTGTGAATAGAAAATCTTCTTCATCTTCGTCTTCATCGTCATCATCGTCATCGGCTGCGGCGGCGAAAGGTAATAGGAAATGGAAATTGAAGGATTTTCTGTTGTTCCGAAGTGCGTCGGAAGGACGAGCGACGGACAAAGATCCGTTCAAGAAGTATGCAGCTTTTTCTAAAAGACACGAAGACATCAAGAACTCGAGCTTCAGGTCCATAGACAGCACCGGTTCGGTGTCGAGGAGAAGAGGACCGGTTTCGGCTCACGAGTTGCACTACACGGTGAACCGGGCAGTGTCGGAGGATATGAAGAAGAAGACATTCTTGCCATATAAACAGGGGATTTTGGGTCGGCTGGCATTCAATCCTGCTGTCAGTGCATTGGCCAATGGCTTTGGGACTCTTACACGAGGGTGAATCTTGGTGATTGGCTGAAGAATTGCTTTTATTTTTTTGTTGTAAAGACAAGGGCACTTTTGTTCTAGAACATATATATGTTTTTTTGATCAAATGTTTAGAATTTATATATATTTTGAGGAACTTAAAGTTGAAGTTGATGGTGCACCAATCAATGTGCAATGATGGACATACTAGAGATCCAGAAATCAATGATAACTGTCTTGTATGGCAATTGTACCTTTTATTGATTTTATTATATAATTGTAATTATAAGAATATAGCGTGATACATATTTTCAATGATTTTAATATATAATTGTTATTGGTCTTATCCGTGTTCCAAAGAATTAATCTGATCAAAGATTTGGATATTCATATTGTGTGGAAATATCTCTGAACCGAGGTTTCAGTTCGGGATGGAAGGTTCAGGCCTGAAACGCTGACACGTGGCGAAGATTGCTCAACCAGGCCAACTACAACGCACGTGATTCACCTCCTAAGATCCAGCTCGGGGCAAGGGGTTAAACCACTTCACTTGACACGTGGAAGGCCCTCACGCTAGGACCCACTGCAAAGCACGTGATCTTCCAACTCGGGACCTGACCTTCACCTCGGGACACCTGTCTTATGACTCACGCTACAATCCAAATCCTACTACAGTCCAAAACTGTCCTAGCAGCTGTAATTCCTGACATAGCGGTTACAAGAAACCACGGTTCCCTGGCCAACCATGGTCAATAAACCATGGTCAGACGGTTATGGGTAAACCATAGTCAGATCTGACCTAACCCAAGCAGTTATCTGACCTCACATGGTCAGTCCGTACAGGTGGGTATAAAAAGAATACGATACAGCCTAATTTGGTAAGCTACAGTACCCTAACTCTCTGAGATTCATCTTCTTCCTTGCCTCATTCTCCCCAGTACAGCTTTCTGACTTAAGCATTGGAGAGGGCACGGCCAAAACCCACCTTGGCCTACCCTCTGACCCGTTTTCCAAGCTTGTGATTGCAGGTCCAAGTGAGGGAGCAAGCTCCATCATCAACACGTAGTTCGGGGAGCAGATTTTACCCCGTACACATATTAATCCAAAAAAAATAAAAATTCAATCATTAGCATTATGTAGGTTTCGAATCCAAGCATTTAAAACAACAGCGATAAAAATTGAATGTTGAAACCATGCATGCAAAACCAAGTTTTATATGCAACTTGTTGATTTATTTTGGGCTTTACCTATAACTTTGTACAAATCATGCTTGTCAGTGATCTAGCATCATACTATTATTTCATTATTTGATAATAAATAAATAGAAAAATCAGCAATTTAGAAATTTATGGAAAAAATTTGAAGAGGGAATAAGATACGTGATCACCCGCACCAGCGCAAAAAAAAAATTGTAGAGACAGTAACGGAGCTGAGAGGGGAGGGGTGGGAACGACCAATTTCTATTCTTTTCTGTCTTTTATTTACTTATTTTATTTTTATTATTTTTTTGGGTGGGTGGGGTGAGGGGGACCAATTACATGAATAATAATAAGTTGTTATTTTTCTCATTGTCACCCAAATTGAATATTAACAAATGTGTGTATTCATCTATATCTATACTAATATAAAAGGATCGTATTTGTGGTTGGGTGTACACATTACAATACTGATTGAAAAAAAAACCTCCAACAATTTTGAAGGTAGAAGAAGTTAGGGTTAATTAATACCAAACCAAGGTCCTTGAGGGTGATATATAGATCACTGCTCAATAAAGAGAAGTGCACTCCTACCAGAGTGCCGGTTGGGAAAGTCATGGAATTTTTTTGGCTCAAATCTTTGCGATCCCAGCAACTAATTTGTCAAAGACCATAAATATCATCGTTCACCTAAAAAAAAAAAAAAAAAAACATAAATATCATCTTACGCAATCAATTATAAAGAATATATATAATGAAGATATTGCATTAGAATATAAAATAGCTAGATAAACATTAGAAGACTGTGTCTCATCCCAAACGTTATCATTAGAAAACAGTAATGGTGTGAGATTAAAATATATATAAATTAAAAGATAATTACTGGGTTTTATATTTATAGTGTTATTTAAGTGCTCATGCTAGTAGATGGCTAGTTAAACTATCCAAGAAGTCAAATACGTTACAACATGACATTTATCACGTATTTTGGAGGCTATTGACCAGTTGGATTAAACACTTGCCAAGGGACGCTACTGGACAGAAGACACCAGATAGAGATGAACTATTTGTCACGGATTTCTGTCCCACATCAAATAGGCACTGGGAGAGTCGGATAGATACTGGGAGAGCCTTGAACATATAAGTGAGAAAGGCAACTCCACCTAATGGGCTAGCCTCGGATAGGCACTAGGAGAGTCGGATAAGCACTGGGAGAGTTTTAGGCATATAAGTAGGGGGGGCGGAGGGCAACTCTACTGAATGGGCTAGCCTTTTGGGTTGGAGACCCGACTTGAGACAATAGGCATCCCTAGTCCCTAGTCCCTACTATTTGGGGTGATAAAGTAGTCTGCAGCACAAATCCATTCCAGACTGTCGTCAGCCACGTCGCTAGAGAGAGACACCCGAGAGACTCAACGGAAAACAACGTTATATCAAATGAAAATTAAAACCAATACGGAGTAATAGAAATAATTCCACTGTAGATGGCACACAACGACCCGGTATCACAATGTCCACTTGCACATAAGAAAAAATATATAACAGTCTTATCTAGAGAGACAGAACAAGACAGAATCATTATATTCAAGCCTTTGTAGAGACTTAGAACAAGATTATAGAATTGTTCACCTTCGAATAATAATCCATCCCACATATATTTAATCTTCAAAATTTCACAGCTCATTTTAACTTGTCTGATATTGACAACAGATCGCCAAACTTTTAACAAACACCACCAAATTCACTGCTCTGGCATAATCAGCTGGCACCAGAATCTCTCTTCTTTTTTGTTTCCTTCTTTTTTGATAATGGATTGCACCAGAATCTCTTAACCAACTTAACTGTTGACTTTATTCGTATAGTCACAAAGATTAGAGGAAATTCTAGGTATCAATCGCTCAGTCAAAGTTATCGATTTTGATTGGAGTAATCTCATCTGCCACCTCGAAGTGTCCCACCAAACGGGCAAAGAAAACCATTTGTTGTTCCAGTGTGAACTTAATGTTCTCAGCCTGTATAAGATGACACTATCAATGCTACTGTTTCGACATACAAATTCTGTAATTAGATACGATATAAAATAGTATAATACCTTGCGAAAACCATGTTGTTCACCTTCATACTCCACAAGAGCAACAGGCAATCCTTTTTCCTTCAACGCCAAATAGATTTTACGAGCTTGCTCAGGGGGTACAACCTGTGATATATAGACAAGTTTTTTTTTTTTTAACTTAACCTCAAATATTTTTAGAAAACAGAATTACCAAGACGTCAAACATATTTCTGGAAAGATAAGGACTAATTTCTTAATATATGAATTTAAGGTCACAGCATTTATCCTTAGTTATATACTAATAATCACATATTCACATTATTTAGTTTCCACGTACTTAACAAAAACCTACATATTTTCCAGATTCAAGAGAAAATAATCTTCAACTAAAATTTAATTTACAAAGTACTAGAAAATAAAACCATAAACTGGCCAATATTAAGAACTTCCGTTGTCACGCACCAAATTGTCTTTGTAGATTATACAATCTAAGAACTTAGATACTTGCACACAATTTCACTTTTAGCATATAAAGAACCCTTTTCAGATTGCTGTTTATCCAAATTGCATTCCTCTTCAAGAGCTATTGTGCATCTATGTGGCAATGAGATGAACACAGACATCAGCATCCAACACAACAATTTCCCAGGCTGATTGTTTCTGACATGGGCTGGTTCTTTAACTCTTTCCGTTTGCACATCATTTCATTTTCTCCAACGGGTAAAAACAAAACCTTTAGTTTATAACTGTTACAGGACTGGTGGTGTGATAAGTGATACGTCAAATTGCCAAACTAGGAGAAATTCAACCTGATCGAATATAACTTTCTTCATGTTTTCCCCACTCTTCGAAGGTAATTGATCAAATTTTCTGGAATGTTTGGATACACACTATCAAATAGATGGTGTGATTGTGTCAAAGACAGTTATCTAGGGTGATGGAGGACAAGATCAGATTATGAGTACCTAGTTATATTAAACTTCTTCTAGTTTGTATGTAGACCCTCACAAGGGTCATTTGCAATCATAAAATATCTTTAATAAATCTATAATGTGCATACCTTGTCATCCAATCCTTGGAACAGAATTATGGGGCAAGAAAATTTATCAACAGAATTGATGGGTGCCCTCTCGAAATAATCCTTTTCACTTCCTGCAATTAGTAAAGAATTGCCTCAACACATAATGGATTAGATCAAATCAGATAGCAAACTAACACCGAATGTAATTCTATAACTTACCAACAAGATTATCAATATAATGAGATTCAAATTTGTGAGTTTCTGCTCTCAACAAAGATAAATCAGCTACCTGTTAATGAACAATTAGAAATAAAGATTTGTTAATCTCTTATTTCCTTGACCAATCTAAACTTTCAAAAATTTGTTTCATTACACTTTTTCTTTTCTTTTTTATTTTTGGGGCGGGGGGTGGGGGTTAAAATCATATACAATATGCAAAGTATTTGCAGAGCTTCTGAAAAAAAAAAAAATCAAAATCAAAAGAATATGACATCTTACAACAATCATTCGAGTAGCACAAAACAAACTCCAAACAGATACCTAAAGTGCTAAATAATTATCATATGTGCAAAACTTTTCCCTTTTTGGTAAAGTCTGCATAGTGACACTAATGCTATTGAAGCTAAGAACAGTGCACCACAATATGGATGAAAAACAAAAGCAAACAATAATAGATATCAATCATTACATATCAATTTGAACTGAGTATAGGATCCAGCACTCACACCATACAACGAAGCCCCAGCCTTGAACATATCTTTGAAAGCAAGAGCAGCTAATGTTGTGTACCCACCAGCAGAGCCCCCAGTTATGCACAGTCGTCCTTCATCCACCTTTCCACTGTCCACCTAGACAACCAAACAAATATTATCATGACTTGAACAATGTTTAAAAGGGCCATCCAAAAAAAAAAAAAAACCCTTGAAAGAATTAAAAATATTAGAAATATAATTTACCAGAAATTTTGCACAACTGCAACAATCATTAACATCAACAATTCCCCAGCGACCCAAAAGCCGTTCTCGATATTCTCTACCATAACCTTCAAAATTAAGTTCAGATCAATTGAGTCTGTCCAACAAATCAAGAAATCTGCAATAAGGGCTCAATGTATTTGTGAATCAATACAAACAGAAAAATTGAGAGAAATTAGGTACAACATAGACTCTGAATCAATGAAATGCAGGTATTTCATCAACCCATTATTATTCAGTAGTGAGTTCCTTTAAAAGATGGAATCTAAAGCATTAATAAAAAAGATAATCTGACAAGGTTCTGGACTGACCAGTGCTTCCACCATAGTTAACATCCACAAATGCCCAACCTCGACTGGTCCAGTACTGGATGCTCAGATTCAAAATTCCACGTGTTTCACTTGTAGGCCCTCCTGCAACATTCCAGGCACAATGCATTCTGTCACAAATTTAATACTCCGTACATGAAGTTTTTTATTTTATTTTTTTGGGGTTCTAAATCAAATGAACGTAGAGAGTACATAATTTTCCCTGATTTGACAAATTAGAAAACATCCAAAGAAATTAAGCAAGTAATTTCCACGTTGTCAACTTGAACCCTTTTACTCTTTAATCAGGTAAAAAGTTAGAGCCCATATACATAACAATAAATAAGGCATATAGATGCACTAATCAAAAATAAATCCCAAGCTTAGAGCTTAAGAGAATCCAAAAATTGAACAAAAGAGTGACCCAATTAACGCCGGTTTCATTAGAATTCTCTCATTAATTTTTTTTTACTAGCACCTTTTTGCTCTATATATAATTGACATAAAATATCTCAATCCCAATTGTGCAACACTTTGATTGCTTACCCCAACAAAAAAAGTTATACACTCTGAAATTATAACATACCGTGACTTTTCAATAATAACGGAGGCTTTTCTTCCTGACCAGCTTGATAAATGGGGTTGGATGGTGGATAGAAGTATGCATAGGCATTTTGACCAGGAACTTCTGTTGGAAATTTAATTAATTCAGGCAAGCTGAAGTATGATGTGTACTTTGAACTATCAGGGGAAGAAGACCACATAATCTTGAAATCAACTACTTTTAATGTATGATCATCTAAAGACACCTGCAAACACAAAAATTGAATTCTGAGAAAAATGAGAGAACATTTACAATTGGAAAATTTTAACAATAACTTTTCCCAAAATTATGGCAATAAAATGAAAATTTTCAAAACACAAGGAGGAAAAGAAGAAGATGGCGGCACCTTAGCAACTGACAACGGATGAACGGAAGATGCCCCCTCAATGTATAGGCAGTGGATCCCTGAACTCTGCATAAGCAAATATGCACATCTTAAAAAAGCCTCATCAGGTCATCTACTTGAGAAACTTTCAAATGCAACGCCTAGTGAAAAAAAGGTTTTCGAATGTACGATATTAGTAATATCTGTGAAAGGAATATCAAGCAGTGTTAACGAGCTCTGAACATCATCCAGAATTCCAAGATGTGACCTCCCATTCTGCCTGCATGCCATCATTGACAACTTTGATTGCATTACATATTAATTATGGAAGTAATTGCCACAATTTAAAAATGAAAAATTAGGTTTATACATAACATAAAGAATGTATCAGAGTGACCTGTAGCTGCAAGCAATCACGTTTTTTCCCTCATGGCACTGAATAATTTCATAAGAATTCATGCCAAAAACCCATAGTGGTCTTGCAAACTCAGCATCCAAGGAATAAATTGCTAGCACCCTATTTTCGGATTCAATCTGTTGCCAAAGAATAAAATCACAAGATATTCAATTCCAAAGAATGCAAAAATGTATTGTCTGACCAAATAACCTTGCAGAACTAACATTGGTGCTGCCCATGAAGAACATGTGCAATGGCTTCTACTAAAATATTAATGGTTCCATACTCCTGCATGTGGTAACTAGATTTTCCCTCTCAATTAAAAGCAGGTTCATTTTCCTCTTTTTTTTATGAAGAAAAAACAGGTTCATTTTTATGATGATAAAAGTGCATATTTGTGACTTTTGAGGGTGTCATTATCTGTACGGTCTATACCATTGACATTACTTCTATAAATAGCAGCAACAGCCTCTGTTGTCCATTTCTAGATTAAATGGGAAGTAAGCCCTGACCAACCTATTTATGTCCTTTATCTAATCTTTGAACATGTCTTCCATTGTTAAGTTTAGAGGAAATTTCAAGGAACAGAAGCATACTGTGATAGTGTGATGTTATTTGTTTGAAATGGCTATACTAGGAAACCCATCACATGGGTACCCTCTCATAAAAATGCTAAAATGTTCAGTTTGGATGTGATAAATTCGAAGGAAGAGCAACTTGACACAACTGAAGAGCCTCTCAAGTCTCAATTCTAAAGAGGGCTCCCAAAATCTCGGGGACAGTATGTGAGCTGCCAAAGCTTAATCTTCTATAAACCAGGAAAAGTCCAGAATGAGAGAGGAATCTGACTCTCAGTAGCCCACTGATTTAATAGCAAATTTCACATTATGGAACAATTCCATATATATATATATATAGGATGATGATTGGATAAGCACGTGGTGATATAACTTATATCAACACCCGCATTGGGGGTTGTAGCTCGTGCATTAGTGGATTACAAGGTAAATTGGGACAATGCACGGGTACAACCCCCAATGCATGGTGCTATATAACTTATATCAACACATGTTGACCTGATCGGGACTGTGTGTGTGTGTGTGTGTGTGTATTCTGCGGGGGGGAGCATCAAGCATGCAGAATTAATATGAGATGTTTTCTGCTGTAATTTGAAAAATGTCAAAAAAATTTCCCACTAAAACTTCTCAAGGCATGTCAAATGTTTTGAAGTACCACCAACTACAAATTTAGATAGGGGAAGGGATGGTTACAAAGTTCATGAGATGAAAGTGTTTAATACTCATCAAAACATAAAACGAACTTCTAAAAATTCAATGGGACTATCAACTATACTAAAGAGTAGAATGGACTATAAAAGAAAGTTTCCCTAGAGTCGTTAATTAACATTGCTATATGTAACCAAAATATCCGTCGTAATTGTTTGCCCAACTGGAATACTAGCATTTGACATGTATAAGAAAAAAAAAAGGGCCGGGGGGGGGTGGGGGTGTTAGAACCACAAACCATCATTTATACTATCTCAACATCTAAAATGTCAAAGTATGGATTTACCCATTTATAGAGATTCCAAAAC
The DNA here is from genome assembly GCA_039720395.1 of Liquidambar formosana. Classification (NCBI taxonomy): domain Eukaryota; kingdom Viridiplantae; phylum Streptophyta; class Magnoliopsida; order Saxifragales; family Altingiaceae; genus Liquidambar; species Liquidambar formosana. The sequence continues at coordinate 28,073,398 of CM077833.1, forward strand.
CCGCTTTTTCTATCAGTAATGAAAAATAGTTCCCCTGCATAGATTCAAACATAACGAATCAATGCATGCAATGAATTGAAGCAGCTGAAAGCTTAAAACTTCCAATAAAAAATTGTAGTAAAATTTTTATATAGATTTTCATAGCAATTGATGAACATGTGCCATATGAATCATTAAAGTCCAATGAAATAGGACTCATAATTAAACTAATGGAATCCAAGAGAACATAAGAGAAACTTGAGCAAATTCCAGAAAAGATAGTACCCTGGATTTGAAAAAGACATATCATTTATTTTTTCCCATAGTAGCACTAAGAAACTGTCACACAATGTATTTCCACTTGAAGAGCTGTTCATCAACATAGTAATAAAAAAGCACCTTTGGAGGACCACTTGGGTTCAGTTGGAGACTCCACGAGTGTAGGATCACAACCAGCAACACAGATGCGTTTGTAGACATCTCTGCATGATAGCATTGGGAAGAATAACGCAATTTACAGAAAGGTAGTAGCATACATATGTAATGAGTGCTCCTAAGAAAAATAAAATAAATATAATTTTAAGCAAAGAAGGGAAGAGGAAGAAGTTGCATTTCAAAATTAGTTCAGGGTGTCTTTTTGACGTGACTTACCAAAGAGTAAGTTGAGCGAGGAATAGTTGGAGTGGAAGAGTACAAAACTAAGAATTGAAGATAAAGTGGGTTGTTTCAGAGGTTGGCACCCAAAGTGAAACTCCCAAGCCCTATGACCACATTTTTATAGATATCAATCCTAAGCTAAGCTAAATCCGCTGGGACCACTTTAGATCAGCAACTCTCCTCTATGGGACTGAAGAATGCCGAAAGATCAGCTCCCAGTCCACCAATTTGAGGATAAGAAGTGGGATAGATAGCTAGTGTAGAAGGATTTGGTCAGTAAGATTTAGACACTCGTGTTGTTATACAGTGAAAATAATGTCTTCTCAGACAAAGCTCCAATGCATCATTATTGCAACACATTAACTAGACTAAAAATATTAAAATTATATATATATGAAAGGCAACCCACCATATGGGCCCTACACAGATAAACTGACTTCCACCAATTTCAATCTCTACTCGATGAGCCCCATTTTCCCATTCCTAAGTAATCCATAAGTATGCATGTGATACTAGTAGTTTATAACACAATAAGCTACATGATACGAAAAGAAAATTGGATTCTTAATGCAAGGATAATCCTCTAACATGAAAAAAGAAAATTGGATTCTAAATGCGAAGATAATCCTCTAAAATGAAAAAACACTTGAATAAGGACAATGACAGCATAAAAAAGGGAAATTCTAGCTCACCCATTCTCGGATATATAGCCAACCCAAAGTTCTGATTTATCCCATGGCATATTAGGGTGACCCCATTCGATCCATGCCATCCGTTCTCCTTTGGGGTCCATACGTGGGAAGGCATAGAAGTCATTGCCACCAACTAATACTTTTGGTTCTATGATCCAAGTAAAAAGAGATAATTATTCCTCTACAGATACTGATAAAAAATAGATGAAATTCTATAAATTAACCATGCCGCGATCACCCGGAACAATTCTAAACCCAATGGCAACCTAGTTATGAAACATATAATCCACAGCAGTTCAATTTTTCACATATCTTTACGCACGAGATAAGTAAATAAAAAGTAATACATTGTTTTCCAATAATTCTCACCTTGAATATCGTTTTGGCTGAGGCTTATTGCGACTATTGTCGTCGTTGGATTTAAACTACTTTCACAACGATCTGTTAAGAAGTAAATAAATAAATAGAATGATAAATGCTCAATCAAAACGAAAAGATAGTACCAATTACTTATAAAAATGGACCACATAACATAAACCTTGACTATGAACGATATCTCAAAAACCCACCTTCCCTTACAGTGACATATCGGTTAAAGCGCGAATCAAACACCCCATCTGCATAACAAACTAAGGGTCCTCCATAGTCTGGACTAATTGGCACAGGTAATGAATCTCCGGATATGATTGACTGCTTGTACAGTCTCTGATCCTTGTAATTGGAGAAAATCACAGTTTCTCCCGAAATCGTGAACGCACCACCACCGTATTCTTGAGCCACTGTGCGCACCGCGAACTCTTTCGGCGTAATATCCGTAGGCTCGTCCCCTGGTTTCTCCGGTTCTTTGACAAGAACCGCCCGTCTTAACACAGTTAAACAATCAAGAATCAAGAAACAAAAAGCTTTCTTAGGGTTTATGAATAGAATGAGCAAAAATAATGCAGGAAGCGTAAGATGTAGGTGTACCCTGATTCAGTGGGGCGGGATTCGACCCAGAAGAGGCGGCCGTGGCCGTCGACAGCGGTGCCGTCGAGACGCTTCTCGCCGCCGGAGACGACGTCGGCGGTGATGGGGGATTTCCATGATCCGAAAAGAGCAGTGATCTTCTCGGCTTTAGCTGCTTCAGCTGACGCTGTTGAAGTCATTCTCTTCAAACTATGGCGATACTGATAGAGCTGTTTTCTGGTAGAAAGGTTGATGATGGAGTTACCAATATGGGTGAGCTTCGAGATGGGGATGTGTGAGGAAGAAGACGACCAAGCTGGGAAGCGAGTGAAGAGCGCCATTTCAGATTATAAAATGACGGGGGCGTATCGCATTCGATGGGGCGCCGCCCCATTGTAGACATCCCTGGGGATTTATATTTAATCCGTGGGCATCTCTGGATGGATAACGTAAGCCCTCTTTGAACAATCCTGGCCGCCTGATTTTGGCAAATCAGGGTCTTTCAGGCAACGACGAATAACCTTCTACTCTCGGGTTTATATAGGATCCAAACCTTGTGCTAAAAGCTCATAGGCATGCCACATATCCATTCATTAGAATCATTACTCCGTTTTTTATTATTATTTTTTTTTTTTCTGCCAATGGACGTGGCGGATACTTCATCCTAGTTTTCCGAATACCGATAAGGTTACTGTGTGCTTATCAAAAAAGATGAGGCTATTGTTCACTTATTTTTTTAACTGCCTTATGTTTTCTAAGGAAAAATATAATTTCCCCTTCTCAACTTTTATTTAAAATAACTTCGTATTCTCTTAGGTTTTTTCAAATATTTTGATTTTCTCATGTTTGAAAATTGTATATAACTTTTACGATGTTGACAGAAATAGTGATTTTACAAATGTTTTCATACTATATGTTGGTGAAATAATTTATTATTAGGGCATTTTCATCTAAAAAAATGTTATTAATGAGTCATGTGCAATTATTTTTCGTAAAATAAATAAATAAGTGAAGGAATAGTGTAAGGTATCATTTTTCAAAATATGAGAAGGGGCTTCTATGTTAGGCTATGTGGAGCTTGGTATTTCATTCAACTCGGTTTATAGCACCCAATCCAAACCCGTTTTGGTAATTTGACTTTTAGGGTTTTAAGTTATAACGCCTCTTTGTATTATTATTCTTCAAAACATAGTAAAATTGTAATAGTTATGTGAACATAATCCGAGTTTGGGTGAACGACGTAATCTCTGTATGGTTTGTTTGCCTTTGTTTTTTATTTTTTCTACAATTTCGCATCTCACGGATCCTAGTAAGGTAAAGATGTAAAATTCACTACTATTTTCAACCTAAAGTAATCTTGGTTTAAGACTTCAAATCAAAACTTCTCTCACTAAGTGAGAGGAAAAAATCATTGGAAATGGTCTTCAACTCTTCTCCCAATAAGTGAGAGAGAAATATCATTAGATTATCACGCAAAAAAAAAAAAAATTGTCACTGAATTACAAGAACTCTTTCATCCAATTTGAACAAATTATTTTACTTTTCTTTCTTGGGGGTCAACTTTTATTATTCATTAACCCACAAATAAATAAATAAATAAATTCACTCCCCACCCCACCACCCCTTTTTTTTTTTTTAAAAATAATAAAGTGCGATGTTTATGCCACCATTTTGTAGGGGCCTGTGTTTCAAAATGCAGTACCGCACCATGCATTAGGGATGCGGCAAGGGTTGGCTAACCCTCCCGGCCCAAATGTCCCGGACCTGCCATTAGGCTGTCTTAGGAGTGTAAATTTGAATCGGGGTGGTCTGAAGTTTCTAAGCCTAACGGGCCATTTTCAAATTTCGGTCCAGCCTGTAGGCCCAACCCTGGTATGATTTTTCCATTAATTTTTCATAAGTTTTAACTTGAGATCACTCACTCAACAAGTTAGGAGAATGCAAACAGGCTATCATAAATATGTTTGATCATATGAGATCAAATTTTATACATAATTATGTTTGATAAATGGTCAATAAAAGCATGATTTTTCTTATCTAGATTATGGATAGGACTGGCAATTTATGCCCAAACCCATGAACCCGCCCAAACCTGCCCAAGTTAAATGGATGCAGATGGGTGATTTTATTAATTGGGTTGTAAATGGGTGCTCATAATAACCCAACTAATAATTGGATCTAATCAAGTTGGTATAAAAAAAATTTGGGTGCGAAAGAAACCCGAGTCTCCTTCACAACTCTCCTTCGCAGTCACTCCTCCGCTACCGCTCGTCTCCTTCAACTCCATCGCTCGTCTCTTTCAAGACCACAACTCTCCTGCTACATCACGCATCTCCAGTTTGGAAGCGAAGAGTGGTAGCATGTGTGCAAGATGGAAAACAAGGGGATAAGGGAGAGGGAGGACACTAAGGAGAAGATCGAGAATGGTCCAAAAATGGCTGAGCTCAAATAGAAAAGGGGGAGGAGGTTGGAAATTTTAAGTATGGACAAATTCCATTTTTTTTATTTTTTAAAAAAACAAAAAAAAAACCTTTGTTTCAAATCTACCCATGGTAAATCTGAAAATTTAAGCATATTTAAAAATAAAACTAGAAAGCAAAGAAGAAGGAGGGAAGTAGCAGTGCTGGCAACCAACCTTCCACGTTTATGGATTTGAACCTCATCCACAGTCAAAATCCCACCCTTCAACACCAACATCAAGCTAGAGAGTTGAAGCTGACACTAATTCACAGCGATTGCCGAAGCTCAAACTGCTAGGTATAGTGTACAGAAGAGATTGAGGGAAATGGCCGAAGCTCAAAGTCACCCCAAGTCACCCAACATCAAAACCGTGAACCAGGTTAACATCAACGGAGGTATGCGGGAGGTGTGCGAGTTGGGTTGGGTTGCTAGTTGCAATAAATGGGTGAGTTTGGGTTTTGCATAAATGGGTTGGGTTGGGTTGGGTTGGGTTTGGGTGATATTTTGACTAAACCCATTTAAACCCACCCAAACCCACCCAATTGCCAGCCCTAAATTTACGGATTACCCCTAAATGATGGGCCTTTGATCAATTATTGCTATTTACGACGGGGGGCCTAGCTATTGCCACCCCTTAATTTTATCAGTGCTCCCACTTGTTTTAGTTTTTTAAGATTTTATGCAAAATATTAAATAAAGGTTTTTATGATAATTGGTTGTGGTATCAACTAGAAAACATCATTTTGAACAACTTTACAAAATAAAGTTTTTCCAAAATCTATCATTGAAGTAAACTTTTTGACGTATATTATCTCTATTTCATTTTTTGTTAAAAAGTCTATTTAAATGATAGATTTTGAAAAAATCTTTCTCTTACAAAATTGTTCAAAATGATGTTTTTTAGTGAACCGTGTGGTCGATTTTTATAAAACCTTTTGTATTTTGTATAAAACCTTTAAAAAAGCAAAATAAGTTGGGTTGGGGGGAGGGAGGGGGCATTTATAAAATTGAGGGATGACAATAGCGAGACCCTTAGGACCGGGCTTGTATTAGCTCAGCCCATTCCCATCTCCTATCAACATGGGTAGTGGCATAGTGGTAGTGGCCCAATCCTAATTCCTTCAGTACATTCACTGTTCCAGTTATCATTCTACCAACATGCACCGGGTGAAGAAGAGTCGCATATCATTGTTCCCGTTATCATTGTTTCATGTTCTCTGCAATATTTCTCTTTCCCATCATTTCAATTTCTTCCAAATCTTAGGAAATGGATAGAGACCAAACCTCCGATGTGTACCACTTCGCATCATAATTACCACAAGGAAAATTAGGCCGCATGATTTTATTTGTGCGCTGATGTTTACACATAAAAAGATTATTTTTTTATAAATTGAATAATGTTCGAAATCATGAAATTTAGATTTTAACTGAGTGGGGGAAAATCATTTGATGGACTTGATGCTAAATTCCGGAGGTACCTCTTTCAAGTAATTTTGAATTAATGATCGGTTAGGAGCAACAACATCAAACTCCACATAATAAGCAGTCTAAATCATTAACCAAAACTAATCTCTTCTATGCTTAAACGTACGATTATTGGCAATAATGTTTAGAGACGTACTCTTCTTTTTTCTTTTTTCTTTTCGAAAATGAAAGTATAACATTAAAATTAAAAATAATATTTACATCTCAAAGTATGAGCATTACGATAATCTTCCTGAATTACTAACCATAACGTTTTAGGAAGCCTATTTTCCCAAATACACACATCATAATTGTATCCTAAATTAGCCACACAATTTGCCACTCTATTAGCTTGCCTAAATACATGTCTTATGGCTACCTGATCAAACCTTTATAGTAAGTTCCTAATATCCTGGACAAGGTTGGTGATGCTCCAATGATATCAATAAGTATCACATAGAGCATTAATTACCAACTGCGAATCTCTTTCAATTTGAAATGTCTACTTTAATCAATTTCTCTACTGCAGAATAGCACCTGAACATGCTGGCGGCAATCAATCAAAGAACTTAAATGGTGGCAATTATATTCTCCCACCACAAGATATGCTTGTGGAGTGCTCCTGCAATAGAATGAGCAAGCAAACTTAAAGTCTTTCGTAGAGAAAATAGCATTATTGGGAACTGCTGCCCATCCTGTGTTTTAATTGTAGAAAAGAAAGTGTTCTCATATTGATTTTGTTACCAAAAAATGATGAGAAAGTCCAATTGTGATAATAAAAGAGTCCAAGAGCCAATTTCTGTCAATCCCAAATTTAATGAGAGAGAAAAAAAAGGCTGTCTCTCCCTGCATTGGTGGGTTCTCGTTATTACACTTCTCTAAAGTTCTCTCACAAATCACATTGTTAAATCATCGCCACTTATATTTTCTTCTCATGTTTGTGGGTCTTCACCCTTCACCAATATTCCAATACCCAAGAAGAAGGGCTAATCTCACAGTGTTCTCAGTTCAAACAAACCAATGGGCAGGTAAGCATCACATAGAACTGCAGGAGGCCGACACGTGGAAATCGGCCGACCCCATCATAGGAACAATAATTAGAAGGCAACAACACAACTTAGATTGCAGAATCATTTTAGTTCACCTTTATTCAATTGAAGCTCCCATGTTAAGATGCTTTTGAAAATACTAGGCCATGGACAAGAAGATGTAAAGTGCCTTGAAAAAAAGGCAAGGAGAGGACAGATAATTGATGGTAGGTGTTCATCATACTCTTGAAAGATCTAAAAGTGTTTTTCTCTGAATCAGCTTGAGGCTAAAACATCAAATCCATCCATTCAATCTACTGTGAAAACTCAAAGTGTTGCTTAAAGTGACCCTTTACTTGTGATTTATTTTATCTAGCATCAATAATAATTGGGTTTTTGGCCACTGTTTTAAGTCTGGAAAATTATGTCTACTAGTAGCTTTATGTTTGCATCAATGCAAACCAAACTTTTTCGGTTTAAACTCAAATATGGAACCCAGCTAGTGAGTGACTCTTACACGCCAAGTATGTTTATATGAACAAAACCACTTGTCCAATCACTAGTCACTACACATGCTTGATACGGCATTTTTTTTTTCCTTTAAAATAAAACATCCTGTGCTGGGAGGGTGGGGTTCAGAGTTTAGAGAGATCCCTACCAACTTTATTGACCTAAAAGACAAAACAGGACATTTGCAAGTGATCCAATTGAAGATTATCCAAAATATAATCATACGTTAAATAAAAGGTTGCCTCTGGGAGTCCAAAGAGCAGCCCACCCTAATGATGCAGTAAAACAAAAGCGAAGACACGAGAGATTTACTTAAATCAGTGATTGCTAACATCTATGGTGTAAATACATGGGTGCACTTTTTTTGCTGTTCTTGAGAATTGGGAATGCTCAACCTTGGTGCTCTCCTTAAATTTCTCAAGCGGGAAATATCCTTTTACAGGATATGTATACATGGTACAATCACACCATAAGATCAGATAGTGTATACATAACCCCTAACACAACAAAATTTCTTTAGTATTGCCAGATGTTACATTGTATCATATGTGGTTGACACCGACAATGGGTCCTCTTCCATATTAGTCCATATTGATGGACGACCCTATCTTGGACAGTGACTAGCCTTTTTGTTTGTTTGGACCCCCTGCTAAAAAAGCATGATGGGCAATTCCACCATTCATTTGTGTATGCTCTAAGCTTATCTGTTTTGTACCAAACGAACATCAACTAAGATTTAAGTCTTAATGCCCTTAGCAAAGATTTGTGCGCATGAGCAATTGAAACTCAAAATGCACATGAGCTGCTTAATTATAACCAAACATAATCTGTGACGCTCTAAAGTCGGTTCAAGAACTAAAAAATTTTCCTCAATTAGATCCCATTGATCAGCTCAATCTTCATTTTGGTTGCCAAGCAAGCCTTATATTGAATAAGATTGATCTGACATAGAAAAAGAGAGGTAACTGAGATCAAGCAAGGGAGAGTCACTCATGAGCAAAAGCAAACTTCCATGGATAAACATGCAGGGAGAAATGTTAGGGGGAAAGATGAATTGCACCTCAATAATTAAGGAGGCGTTTGGGATGGGATTGGAAAAAAGCATAAAGCAAGCGATGGTGATACCCCATGTAATGATCAGAGAGGCACATGCCAAACCAGCATTACCAGAGTCCTTTTTCCATCTTTTTGAGTTTTTTTTCTTCCTCTGCTTCCCCACAACTTGTGGTCCGACCTCCCTTATCTTATCACATTCAACCCTTCTCTTTTCATCACTAAACTTGGTCACATCATGCTTTAAATCCCAATTTTTTCTTCTCTCTTAACCAACTTGGATGGTCTTTTCCCCTTCCCCACTTCAAAGATTCCCAAGGACAATTCAATCAACCACCTTCCCCAACTCCCCATTTTCCTTTCCTAGCCCCCTCCCTATATTTATCTTATAATGTTCTCACACCCATCTCCTACAAAAAACCACACCTTAGTCCCAAAATTTCAATCCCTTAGGAGGAAAAATAATAATTTATCCTCTAATGCCACCAGTGCAACCTAGCTCATTCCAACAAATGGAAAACACAGCCATACTATCTCTGCTTCGGCATACTTCTAATGAGAAGCGTTCAAAATCTTCCAGCGGCGGGTTCTTTCGAATGTTCAAGCTCTTCCCTATGCTGACCTCAGGGTGCAAGATGGTTGCACTATTAGGCCGACCACGAAAAGCTCTTATAACGGACAATGCCACGACGGGGACAATTTATGGCTATCGTAAAGGCAGAGTGAGCATAGCCATACAAGAGAATCCTTATTGCGTGCCCATGTTTGTCATTGAGCTACCAATGCTCACCAGCGCATTTCACAAAGAGATGGCATCGGATATAGTCCGAATTGCACTGGAGAGTGAGACCAAGACGCACAAGAAGAAACTAATGGAGGAGTATGTTTGGGCTGTGTATTGCAATGGCCGAAAAGTTGGGTACTCTATTAGGAGGAAGCAAATGTCAGAGGATGAGCTGCATGTTATGCAAACTTTGAGAGGGGTTTCAATGGGTGCAGGTGTTCTGCCGTGCCCCCCATCTGAGAAGGAAACGGCGGACGGAGAATTGACGTATATGAGGGCGAGATTCGAGAGGGTGATCGGATCGAAGGATTCGGAGGCTTTGTACATGATAAATCCAGATGGTGCAGAGGGGCCAGAATTGAGCATTTTCTTTGTAAGGGTTCATTAGAATTTTATGTGCCATTCTAGGTTATAGAGTACATAAAACTACTCTTGAAATTAAGGTCCCTTAAAAATGATTTTCTGAAGCTTTTCTTTTTATTTGTTCAATGAGATACACATCGTTCACGCTTTCATAGTCCCTTGGTTGCAGTCATCTTCCCACCTGATGACAAAAATGAATTCACTGCCATGCCATTTTCATTGACCTAATTTCCAGTTGTGGGTAGTATTTGCACCTTTTTTTTTTTTTTTTTTTTGGTTTTTTGGTTTTTTGCGATTAAGCGTAGTATTTGCACTTGGTCACCGTACCAATACCAATTTCTTAGGCTTCACTCCAAATATATTTGTCACAAGACAAAGTGCAGGGCAAAGTATGGAATTAACTAGTATTTTTTGGAAGGAAATATTAGAAAGAGTAATGTTTTCCAAGACATTCAATATCCATATCACGAATTCTTAAATAATAATAAATAAATAAAAATCATATCACAAAAAATGAAAGAGAGACTTCCGCATCCTTATTCTAGCATTGACATGAAAAGGGGGAAAGAGGATTGACTGGAAACAGTTACAAAAGACAACCCATTGGATGACCTTAAAATAGATAAAAGAAACATTAAACTCAAATAAACGATTTCGTAATCCCATGTGGATAGAGAATCAAATCATGGAGAGGGTTTGAATTTGTGTGATAAGAAGCAAACCAAAATTAAATGCTACTCTTCCCAACTATTATTTCAAATATCTAGAGAAAAAAAAAATACATGTTAATAATGTGATGCTAATGTAGTGATTTCATGTTAATTGTTACATCGTGCGACTAATTAATGTGGTGAGTCCATGTGATGTTTTATTATATTTCATATTTTTGGCGAGGGGATTGGGGGAGTGGGCAGTGAAAGACACCAAGAAAATGATTTCGAAGGATGGCACTGCTCTAAATTGTTTGTCGGTCGGGGTTTAAAGAATGACATAGCCTTCTAATATAGTGAATCCACCCAAAGCAATAATGTCATTCGGACGGTTTAGATGTGTATTAAAAATAAAAAAAGGGAAAGAAGGGAGGAAGTAGGAGGCGTTTTCAACCAAAAGATCTTTATCTTCTTCTCGCAATCATCAGATTCAGTCCCAGCTTGCCACTGAAACTGAGACATCATTTCACCTGGCCTATGGCTGGCAGCCTGGCGTACGTATAACAAGGCCAAACATCAGCCATTGAGCAGTAACTATAAATGCCATCATTGAATTCGTGTAGGGGGTCATATAATGGTGGCCATAAATTTGCATATCTTTCATGTGGTCCTCAGCCTACTGAAAGTACAGACAACATTTGGACCATTTTTGCAAAGCACTTCTAGGATGCAATTAACATGAAATCTTCCATTTCTGTTTTCTGGAAACCATTGAAAGTGCTAATTATTTGTGAAATACAAATTACGCTATCTACCTAACTCTACTTTATCGCAACTCACTCAAGGTTCTGAGGACTAATAAACATGGTGAGCGAACATTACGGAATGAAACCCTTTTGGTGCTGTCTTGACCACCAACCTTTATATCTAGTGCTAGTTGGTTTTTAATTTGTGATTGGACGGATAATTTTTCAGGGATAAGTCTAGCAAATTTTCACGACCTAACCTTTATTTCAAAATACTATATCATTTGCCTAATATATATATATATATATATATATTTAATTTTTTTTTTGAGCACAAAACATTAATCAAATCCTACAAATTTATGCTTAACTCTGTATTATTACCAAAATATTCACAAGAGTAATTAAAATGGAAAAAATTTCCCAAATTTTTTAGCCGTATTCAGAGGGAAACTAACCAGGGTTAGAAATTTGAGTGAGGCCCGTTCAAAGAAGTCAATGATTGGGCTGCTATTGAAGGGTATAGAGTTATAGACCTCACTCGAGGAGGCCCATTTTAGCTGGTACACTGCTAGTCTGCTGCTACTCTTCATCCCCGTGTTTGAACTTTGAAGGGAACCCTAGTCTCGTTGACAAGTAAAGAAGCTACAAGGATCACCCCTACAAGCCAGGCCCATGGGCCTCTAACATATCAAGTGAACCTTTTGGTTTCTATGTAAACCCAACCCAATCTCTCGAATAGGTTCTGCCCCTGATTCATGCTGGGATAAGCTAGCATGTGCTAGCAAATTGGCAATAAGTTGGGATCGGGCAAACTAACCCTGAATCGAAATAACACCCGTTTCCGTTTGAGTCTCATCAGCTCAATGAGTTGTCCACCATTGTTGGCTTGTTGCTTTCAGGGCAAAGATTAAAAAAAAGAAAAAGAAAAAAAGTCTTACCATTGTAGCTTCTTTGATTTGCCCCTGGCAGTTGGCGGCCACTTTGTACCACGTATGCTTCTGTCGTCCTTGTTTCGTAATAGCAAAAGCAATTTATCCAGGTGAGGTTTAGCTGTTTGATCAATGATCATCATACATTGTTCTTAGAAGTATTTTTCCTCCCCCAAGATTTTAGTGCTCTAATAGCTAAGTTTCCCACAGTTTGGGTTTCTATTACGTACATACATTTATGATAAACACGAATAAACAGACAAGAGGCAGGCCAAAAATTGGGAAACTCCAAACAACAAAGGGAACAAACAAACAACCGTAACCAAATAGTTGACCCATCGCAGAGACGGACAAAGTAATCCATTCCCACGCGTTTTACTGGGCAGGATTTCCTGAGCCTAAAACCAAGCCGACCGGCAAATGGGTTGGAAGGGCGCACCGTGGGTCCCACTCACTGCTAAAACATCAGGCGGCTCAATTTCTTCATCATCACATCAGGAAAAGAGGAAAATTACCTCATATCCGATTTTCAGGTCCCACTCTACAACCGTCAGTACACAATATTTTACAGAAACCTGTCCTTTCACACTGTTTTCAGAAACCTGTCCTTTCACACTGTTTTTTCGAAACAAGTCGGAGAGAGAGAGAGAGAGAGATTGATTGCCAGCTGTGTGGAGTATCAACTGCCCAACTGCTTCTAAAGCTACATCACAGGTACACCATAACCCTCCAAAATCTCATTACTATTGCCACGTGGGCGGCTACGATGTGATGATAACACTCCTCCCCTGTTCATATTACAGGAGCAGCCATCCCCAGTTGTTTTCAAAGCGCGTGATTTGCACTCTATCAGCATTGGATTCATGTACTCCCACGAATTTCTGAAAAGTAGGGCTAACCGGGCAATTTGGTTTTAGTGGTGGCGGATTTCTCAAGTGGCACTATGACACTCTTTGGAGTCTTGGGAACACTTGTAGCCGACCAGTTTCAATGTTTGTCTGACTCGCAAAATGGGAAATTTTTATTTTTATGCTTATTTTTATCTTTCAAATTCAAATTGGCCTGGTTCATAAATTGTTCAATTCAAATCCAATTCTCCCAAGTCTTAAAAGTATTCACAATTTGGTTTATCGGCCATGATTGAAATTATAGAAAAATAGATTACATTCAGCATCTTCTTCCCTTTTTTTGGCATTTCAGATATAAAAGTCTAAAGATTTCAATTATTCCACCACGTTCTGCATTGACGGACGAGGCCATCAAACCAAGATATGACTTAATACAATTTATGTCCCCCCTAAATTGATTTTTTATATCAAAATGTTTGACAATTTTTTGTTGACTAGTTACATTTGTATACAAATTTATCCTTTTTTTTAAAAAACTATTAGTATTTTTATTTTGGACCAATATGAAATCTAAATCTTCAATTTTACTGATTTTATGAATATAAGTAAAACTAAGGTTCAATTTATATCTATTGACGTTTAAGATAAATTTAGTTAGTAAATAATTTAAACCGAACGAAAAATTAGATACTAAATCTTCTATTTCTTGACAAATAAATCTTAAGTGATCTAATACAACCTACTAATCTCTTAGACACATATAATCCAATTACCGGATAAATCTTATAAGTAGTTTCGAGAAAACATCAGAACCACTTGCTTAGCAAGAACTCGAGGACAAAAGTATTAATCCACGGTTCATATTAAAGAGTGCGAATCACGCTCCTTGATGACGAGTGGGGTCATTGCCTCTTGTTGCATCACAACTATAAAGTCAAAGCAATTCAACCCGAATCACGTGAGATTCTTCCAGGCTGTTGCGTGGGCCCTTCCTACGTGGAAGACGTTGAAGTCATCCTGAAACTGCTATATGCCTATATTTTAAAAGGTAGGGGACCTTCCTTTTAACGGGATTACTTTGGGAAGGGTCGATTAGAGCCGTCGATTTAAGTGACTTAAAGCTAATGGGATTGGGGACTTACAGCTGTAAATCTGCAAAGTTAGTCAAAAAGGAATGGGTCCACTTGCCTTTTTAAAACGTTTCTTATATGTGTTAAACAGCTCTGCCTTTCCTGTCATGTTTTAAACGCCTCCTTGTAAGTCTGAACTAGTCCGAGAATGATTTTTATTTATTTTTATTTCTTCTCCGCATTGGTTCTCTTCTTTGCCCCTTACTTACATCTCTTCGGTTCAAGAAATACATGTTGGATAAGCTCAGTTTAAATAAGGAAAACAAAAGTGATTCTTGATATTTATATCTCAACTAGGAGGGTGGTTTAAGTGCAGGAATATTTGAAATATCTTATACATGATCAATAAAAAGGGGAAGTGGTCTTATTCCACATCTACATTGGTTTTTTTTTTTTTTTTTTGGCTTGTGATCGACATTGATCCATACTAATTATATTGTGATACATTCTTAGATTTATATAATATGATATTTGTCTAAGTATTTATACGGTCATACATTAACTACAATTTCTTGAAGGAATTGTATATAAACAAAAAAATGGGTATGAGTTAAATATGTACTCAACATCTGGATGGTTTTCTTATAAGAAAAATCACACATAATCTCTTTAATTATAAGTCAGCTTTGAAAAACTATTTCAAAAATTTGAACCAAAATAAATGACTTGCTAAAACTATTACGTTATTACATCTTGGCCTCATTCTGCAATTTGTGGTCAATTCTCATAAATTTAATGCATAAACCAATTATAAAAGGCTTGTTTTTTGCATTAAACTTGTTTTTGCATTAAATTTTATAACGGCAAGCAAACAAAATGGGAACAAGATTTTGTAATTTTATTATTCAAGGAGATTATTTGTTTAATTTTAAAATTTAGAAGAAATTTGTGAAAGTGGTGTAGGATCAAGAGATTTTCATGTAATTTACTTTTTTTTTTTTTATTAACACGACTACGCAGGTCATGATAGTAATTCAGCAAATAAAATTTCTAAATCTTAATTTTGAAAATTGGATCTTTGTCAACTCATGAAATTGAAGCCAATTGGGAACAGCCCTCGCTTAAAATAATCAGAGATTGGCAACCAGCTCACTTTAGTTCCCCTACTAAAAAACTATCCCCGTCTCTTCTCAACGGCGCAAAAAGGCCCACAATGGTCATTGTACAAAGTCCCGACAAAGACAGAATCGCTGGCGACAAATTTGCCCCCCGGAAGAAAATAAAAAATCTGAATAAATGAATAATAACGGGGTGCGCATCTACGCACCCGTTCTAGTTAGAACCCCTACCAACTTTACACAAGGCAGTTTCCAAGAAGTACCCTTCTCCTGTAAGGAAAAAGGGCAAAATTCACCCCCTTCAAGTGCATGCACCTCTCTCTCCCTCTCTCTCTCTATACATATATAAACACAAAGCCTCTCTTATATTCTCATTCTATCCATAGCCAGCTGCTTTGAACTTCACTTATCCAAAGTCCCCATCTCTCTTTATCTCTATATTTATATCTATATATCTCTGTCAATGGAAGCAATATTCCATGGAAATTCATGCTCTACTTCCTCCTGCGACTCTTCTTCTTCAGAGTCTTCCTTGTCTTGTAAGACACCCAGAGGTTTAAACAAGCCGGAGAGGATCAAAGGGCCGTGGAGTGCAGAAGAGGACCGGGTCCTGACCCGATTAGTTGAAAAATACGGACCGAGAAACTGGTCCCTTATAAGCCGTCACATAAAGGGTCGGTCCGGCAAGTCTTGCCGGCTCAGGTGGTGCAACCAGCTGAGCCCGAACGTGGAACACCGTCCGTTCTCTCCGGCTGAGGACGAGACCATCTTGGCTGCCCATGCGAGGTACGGTAACAGGTGGGCCACCATTGCTCGGTTACTCCCCGGTCGGACAGATAATGCGGTCAAAAACCATTGGAACTCTACGTTGAAGAGGAGACAGAGGGGACAACAAATGGACGGTTGTGATCAGGAAGAGAAGGCGGCCTCGGGATCTACGTTGTCGTGCATGGCAATGGAATCTGACCCAATGACTACGTTATCACTGGCGCCGCCGGGGATCGGTGGGTCGGAGGGCATGCCGGCGCGGCGGTCGGAGAGTTTGCCGGCGGGGTTTTGGGATGTGATGAGGGATGTGATTGCGAAGGAGGTGAGGGACTATGTGTCTTCGACGCTGTCTGAAACTTCGGGGTTTCATTAGGACGATGACGTGTTCGTTTTGTATTAGTCGGTTTCGGCTTCTGGGTACTTTGCTGTATAAATATGTTGTTGAAGGGCAAATGTAAGTTTATGAATAGCTGAACTTGAAGCTTTGAACAACTTCTTCGTATGATATTCTGGTCCTACATTGTGTGCCGTTAGCCTATCGCCCATCGGAAGGAAAATAATTATTTAAAAAAAAGGGAAAAAATATTCTATAACCAACACGAAAGGGGAAAAAAAGAAAAAAAACTTAAATTTTGTTAAGAGCTTTCTGGGCGGGTTCCTGTGCAATCATGGCAGTACTGTGTCAGCTGGCCTACTGACAATGCAAAAGCAGCGAATAACTAATAACTTTTCTCATTTTACAATGTGTGAGGTGTGGTTACTCATAAAAGGTGATTTAGTTAAGAAGAAATCATCCTCATTGTTACTATTTTTAGATTTTTTTTTTTTTTTTTTTCATGTTGAAATTACTTCTTCTGGTAATCCTTTTATTATTATTATTATTATTAATCGGCATCTTCTGGTAATCTTATCCTTAAACAAAAAGGATGGTAAAGCAATATTGGTGTATATGTTCGTCTTACACATCCAAGAAAAAGAAAGAAAAAGAGGGCCTGTAATTTTTTTTTTCTTCTTTTAATCATGTAGATATTGAAATGGTACACGTTTTAAAATTTTCAAAAAAAAAAAAAAAAAAATTCATGCGTGAATGTAGTTTACTACCACATTGTTATGAAGAGAAATTAGGGGTGAAACTGAAGAATATTGCTATATATTATCTCCTTGAGATTCATCTTGCGGTGTAGAGAATTGGGCGCTCGAACGAAAAAACGTGTTGAGTTGTAACACTTGGTTCTCCAAATTTCTTTACATTGATTGACTATGCTTTATAAATTTGTCGTCTTGTTTGTTAAAGAGACAAATTTGAACAACAATAATAACAATAATGTGGTCATCTATAAAATATATATTTTTTATTTGCATGTTTTCCTGACAACTATTAGATATTGTTTTCATGTCTAACAATTTTCAATCTACTTGGAATTTAACGAAATTTTAGGTGAAAATTTAAGATTGGTTTAATTAAGAATTCCTATGTTTTGGATTATGAAGAATTGTTTTTGAGTAGGGTAAACTTGGGTGATGATTAATGTATCATAGCCTTGCATTCGCAATGTTGATATGAGAGAGAGAGAGTCATGTTATAATTAGGGGCAGAATTAGAAATTTTTTTTTGGAGGGGGGTCGAAGTAAATTTTTATAAATATTTTTTATTACACATGTCATGCTAAATTTTTTTTTACAATATTCATATTAGCTAGAATTTGACAAAATACAACAAATGTTCTTTTTTTGAGACTTTATCAATTTTTGAGTTTAAAATTCTGAAATAAAATATGAAAATATAGGCATAAAAATGAAAATCTACTTATGATCGAGAGATTATATTTGAAATAAACAAAAATTTGGGAAGGCCATTGATATATGTTTTTGAAACATTAACTTCCATTCAAATAAATATATAAGATATTTTCAATCTTTGGGGTGCCATGGCCCCTCCAAAGCCATGTGTAGTTCCACCCTTAGTTATAATACTGCTTAGAAGTTAATGGATGAGATCGGATCACTGGGGAATACAAAACAAACACATGGATTTATAGAGTAAGAGAGCATTTGAGGGGAGGATTATTTTTGACAAAAATGTAATTATAAAGAAGAATAAAATGAAACTACTGTCAAATTATCCTATGTATCTCCCAACTTAAATAGAGAGACTATTCATTGGCACGCTTGGTGAGCCTGTCTCACACAGTAAAAAAAAAAAAAATAAATAAATTAGAGAGAGTGAAGGAGACCCGTGGGGGAGTAGTATGAAAGTTTGAGTCACAAAAGTCTAGAATAATACAAAATTTGATACCGTGGGACTGTGATGATGTAAACACGAAACAGGAGAGCTATTCTTTCAAGGATGGGGCAACGGGGCATATACAGCAGTTGAAAGTAAGTACTCAAAAGGTGTGTCCCACTCCCACGCCACTTTAAGGCCGCACGGCCGCACTAATCAATTTTCTATTCAATGAAAAAGGCATGCATGTTTCAAACGTGCCAAACGCTAGAACTGGGCTTTGTAAACCAATCGAAGCTCCACGACAGGCTTAAAACGGCCCAACAAACTTGGCTTAGATTTTGGGCCTTCCTGGTCTACAAACTACACTACAAGTCCAATGTTCCAATGTCGATTGTAGTCTAATCATTTCAAATTTTGCTTAAAATGAGACTCTTTAATAAGCATGGATAATTGGATATGAATGACAGATTGATAGAGTGGGATTCATTTGGCCCAAAATTGGAGAGATGAGCTAGCCCGGGTTCTGTTTGGACCTAAAGGCCTGTTTAGAAATTTTGAAAATTGGATTAGTCTCAGCTTACTTAATTTTATCTAGTTTTTTTAGTACTTTTTAAGTGAACTCAAAGTTAATTTGAAAATAATAAGCTGTGTTATGCCTCTCTTTGAACCTCTAATCTATCTTACTCTTATCCTTTACTCCAACCTTTCACCGTTAGGTTAGCCGTAGTGGTAAAAATGTGAAACCAAATAAATCAACTCGTGTTCAACCCGTTGGATATGAATGTTTTTAAAACAGATTTACCAGAAAAAGAAACCCAATTGCACTTTTAAATGGGATTCATGAAATGGTAAGTCCTATTTTTGCATCCTTATTTCCTCAATTATCGAAAAGACTACAAATTCATAATTAAAAGGAAAATTTTCAAAGCGAACGCAGTTTTTATTCCATGTAAGTAAAACCAAGAACAAAGGAAAATCCCCTCACACCTCTTTCTATAGCTAATACAGTATCAAGAGAAACGAAGTTTAAAAAAACAAAAAAAAAAAAACTCCTTTAATTTATTATCAATCGCGGTCCTCCCCCGATTTATTTAAGATTTTCGATCACCCAACCATAAACATGAAGTAAAACAATAATAAACAGCACTGCGTCTTCCCTGGCCTTGTTTCTATGATCAAGAGTTCCAACGAGGCCAAGGCATAGCGAAGAACTTCATCCCATCCTTGCAGTGAGAGCCATTGCCCACGCTGCAAGCAAAGTAGTAAAGCCTCCACTTATTCAGCACATACTCAAAGCCGTCGCCGCCACCTTGCGTTGCATTTGCTAAAAGCGTCGCTTTCTTCAGGTCGCACGTTAAATAGCTCCAAAGGTTGGGCAGCAAGTAGACATCATGTGGCGACGTGTTGTTGCTCGGTGGATCATACTTGAACACTACACCAAATTAGTACATCAACATCAAACTCAAGGTTATTATATACTGTATGTTATTTTTGTGATACGTGCCCAAACAAATCCCTAGCTTAGTGTTTCCTTTTATGGCGGTGTCGGGGGCTTTTGCCTCAACTTATCCCTCTGACATATGTCATCTTCTTATTTTGCACACACCAAATAATTAATTGATGGACACTTCAGACCCTGAGAATAACCCACTAAAGAGATCAAATGCTTTGTAAGGTTCCAAGCACTACTTGACTCATGTTTCCTACGGAAATAAAAATTTATACTTAATATATAGTTAATGCCCGAATCCAGTCTTATAAAGACATATTGATGTTACATCAGTACTATACTTTTGATATTGTACCACATGCATGTATGAGTTATACGATATAACCGACCTATAGATAGAGCACAATCCCTCATTGCATGTTGTTATTATAAAAAAATAGTGAAGTTAATGAGACCTGATTTAAGTTAATATTACTAACCTAGTTTATCATTTATGTAGAAGCGGCCATGTTGGAGAGCCCAGTTTGTATAGTTGAATCCGAGGCGCCATCCCTCGGACCCTCCGACAACAACCGTGTCGGCTTGACTGACTGCAACCATTGATGCAGCTATCAAAAGATGACTCCTTGTGCAGCAAAGCCGAAACCCATCTTCAATATTTCCAAGTTCTTTCTTCTGGGAGTGAAGAGAAGTAAACGTGGAATGAGATGGTGGCAATAGGAGCATGAGCTGATGGGTTTATATAGGGGATTTTGACAACATACTTTAATACAAAACAGCTCTAAATTGCCTTCTTTTCTTACTTCGGTTGGTAAGAGGAAGTTAAAAAATAAGACTTGCAGTATGGTTCCGTTCAATTGCCTTCTTTTGATTCAATTCAATTTTTTCATGCTTGAGACTTGCAGTGTGGTTTTTCATTAGCTGATGACGTATATGCCCCTCTTCTAATCACGAATTTTTGTCTGCCGAGTACTAGAAGAGCCCTGCGTGACAATATAACTAGAAGAAATGGAGGGTGCAATTGTCAATTAGTAGGTTGACGGGTTAATTGAGTCCTCAAAAATTTGGCAAATTTCCATTGAGGCCAAGAATATGAGAGTATGGTTATGATTAGCGAGCCATTAAAGTCATCCAAATCAACTCATTGTGGGTTGGTGTACAGTTAAAATAAACTTAGAAGAAGAGTTCAACCATTTAAGGCGTCAACCAACGGCATTTCCTAATTCTCATTTGCTGGCTATCTCACAATTAAGTTTATACATTCAAATTGCAGAGTGGGAAACATTCCTATTAGGAAAGAACAATGTCATACAAGCCGGCCACCTCCCGATCGAATGAGATTGTCATGGCTCATCACTTTTTTCTTTTGATCAGAAGAATGAAATGGAAACCATTATCATCAGTTTGGAAAATAACTCCTGCGATGGAAAATTGGTTTGTGGGAGCCATCACGATTTTTGCTCATTACAAAAGGGAAAATATTTGGTTCCTTATGCACGAGGGAAACTCCTCTGTACACTCATTCATGCTTTGTCATTTGTCATAGTTAATTAAGAAAATTAGGACACCCCAGATTTGGGTATATGGACTTACAAATGCGAGTATGTAATTATTATGATCCTAATGTCCTATATCGGTTGAGGATGAGTTTGACCATATTTATATTAGTTCTCGGGTATCATCCCAATTGCAAATTGGTTTTCAAGAATTAGTTCTACTGAGAGATGTCCATAATCAACTAAAAAATCCATTTAGTCGTTAGTACAAGAAGTTTGCATGAAAAACTTTTATTCCGTAGGAATTTTTGTGATGGCAATAGGTACCTTATCATTTTTTCTTTTTATTGGGTACAAGTCTTTACAGAGTTTGAACTCTTAACTTATCCTACTTTCACTTTGAGAGCCATCCTGCGTTTGGATTCAGTGCCGAGGGGATGTTTGCTCAACATAGTGCCAAGGTGATCTAGATTTTGACACGTGACACCACACTTCATCGGACAGCCGAAACAAGTCCACTAGATAAAACGATCCAATCCTTTGCGTTTTGAGTCCAAAAAGCAACCTTAACGGCAGAAAGTCACCGTTACCCCAAAACGCCTGCGTTTTGCCTATTTGAAGCAAAACCATTCTCGCCTGGGGATGTGCTCCGTCGGCGTAAACCCAACGGTGACTAGAAACCAGATCTGATGCTCGCGAGTGATGGCAGAAGGGATTAACATCCCCTAAGTGCTGAATCCAGTTCCCCTTTATCCCACCCTTCTCACCAATAACCTAGCCAATGCCATATTGGCTTAGCCGGCTGCTTCAAACATTCAACACGCTTTCCTTCTGAACAGGGCAGCTATTTGCTGCGTGCCACTCCATGGTAGGCTGATCATCGAAGCTGCATAGAAACCCCTGTTCTCGCGTGTTCTCAGACCCCAGAAATCGACTACGCTTGGAGATTTAGAGGGTATGTTATTTCTTCAATCATCCCTTTGTAAAGTTCTCTTCATCTTTTCTTTCGTTTCATTTTTTTTTTTTTAATAAAAATTTTCTCTTTCAAAAACGTCACTCAGAGATTTTAATTCAGATTTAGGGTTTATGTGGGTTTTTCCAAACTGATAAGCCCTAACCCAGGAGGCAATAAAAATTACAAAATGTAAACAAAAAGCGTAAAATATAGACCACAATCTATATAGTTAGGTTAATTTTACCAGATTATACAGAAGACACCTCCCATACCTCAAATACCCGTACATATCTGATTGCCACAACCATTTTTTTTTGGGTCCTTGCTTACAAATTTCATGTGCTGGCTTATTGCACGAAAAACCCAATTAGAATATTTGTTTGGATTACGCGCAAACACATATTGCTAGTCTTTGTCAACTGTCACCACTCACTAGAGGGGATGCTAGCATTTTTGGGTGCTTTGACTTATCTTCCTTAAATGTGAGGAACAAGCTTGCAGCTACTCTGATATCATATTGTTGTTTTTGCAGGCATGGTTATATCACATTCTGTATTCTCTTTTTTTTTTTTTTTTTTCTTATTCCTTTTATGTGAATGTCAGCATAGGTTCTTAGTTTTAACTTTCTATCTCCCACATGCTTCTCTGTTTTCTAGAGTTTCATCCATATCATTGTATTTCTGTTTACTGATTTCTTTTGCTTTTTCGATTTCTCGGAAATCATGTTGCACAAGCTCTCTCTCTCTCTCTCTCTCTCTCTCTTTTAAAGTGTAAGTTATGTTCCTTTCTGACAACAATCTGTTCTGCGTTCGTTGTAATTTAGTTGATTCTTCATGGGTTGTTGAAATTTTAGCTCAATTTATAATATAATGCTAATTGCATTCTGAAAAGGTGATAAATTTTTTTTTAATAAATTTTTCAGGAGATATGATGTACATGTATTTTACATTTCTAGATTCTTATACATTCCCATACATCACACTGCCTTCCTTTGTTTTATTCTAGATTGAAGGCTTTATCAACAAGGGAGCATGGAGGAATTCTAAACTAGGAAAATAAAGTTAAAGGAGAACATGGATTCTATTCCTAAACAACCTTTATTTTGCTTAAAATGGCCATGGGATGTCCACTACAACCCAAAAAATCCTAACATGTGCAACTTTGAGGCTCCTTGGCTATTCAAATCTTTGCAGAATCTTGGATCTATTGCTTTTAATCTCTTAAATTCTGTGTCAAAATCTTCAAATCCATGGATCAAAACCATTAAACCCTTCCAATTGGATACTGGAACCAGTCTGAATACTGTTTCTAAGTCAGCAAAAACAGTATTGACTCCTGGAGAACAAGGAGAGGCGGAGCATAGAGCGCTAGCCTCAGCACTGGCAAGCAGCAAAGAGGCTACAGTCATTGAGTTCTACTCGCCTAAGTGCAGGCTGTGCAATTCCTTACTTGACTTTGTTTTGGAGGTAGAGGGTAGGAATTCAGAATGGCTCAACATCGTCATGGCAGATGCAGAGAATGAGAAATGGCTGCCTGAGGTACTTGGCTTTCCTCCTGATTACATTTATTTCAACCATTGAAATTTGAATAAATGAGTGTCAATTTAAGGTTTTCTCCATTTGGTACAGAGTACACTTTCCTGTAATGTTTTATTTTAGCTTTTCTGTAATCACAAACAGTATTGTGTGTGAATAAGCAGAAAGATTCTGTTTGTATTACTATATTTTTATCCTTTTCTTGGTGGATTTTCTAATATATATTGACATCATGACATGTCATATTGATTAGATATAATAAGCCTCCACTGGTTGGTCATGGAAATGATTTACAAGTAGTTTGCATCCACAGTCCACAAAATTCGTGATGTTAAAATGCAAGAGAAGAAATCTAGTGGAAGGGAAGTTTCCACGTAATGAGTTAGCAGTAAAACTATAGCATCAGTAACATTATAACATAGGTTGATTATAAAGCTACTGTATAATATCAGTAACATATGTTGACAGTAAAGCTATTTTTCCAATCAGTACAGCGTAGAAAAGTAGAAAAACATGTTGTTTGCAAGCTTAAGATTTTGATACATGCACAAAGGAATTAAGGGGCAAGATACTAGTGCAATGATGAGATGACCAATAGTTTTACCTTGTGTTTCACTTTCATGTCTGCTGAAAGTTCATTACTTACTGTTCAGGCAGTTCAGCTTATGTAGGTTTTTCTTTTTACCATATTGCTAGTGTCCCACATCAGTTGCAGACAATGCCTAAGATAGGCTTATAAGACGGCACATGACACCTTCTTAGAGAGGCAGTGCCTTTTGGGCTTAGGGCTCAGAAGGATAAACTCATGAGGCCGGCTTTTGTGCTGGGCCAAAGTGGACAATACCTCGAGATGAGGACTGGGCGGCGCATCTAACACGTATGATAGACCATGAAGTGTTTCAGGTGTTATTCAGAGGTAATCTGGTGTTGTTGGGGAGAATGATAAGCCCTAGTCATGGGGTTAACAATCAGGGTTGAATTTTTATTAGGACCCTAACTCTTTAAAAACTAATAATATACTGTTAAACTTGCCAAGTCCAATATAACTCATTGAATACACATATTTGATTTTTAAATGAGCAAAGTGCTGAAAATACGAGATGGTTAGTATTATGTTTACAAAACTTGGTAAAAACTGACAAGATACATGCCAGTACACCTTGGCATGTCAAATGCTGCAGGATTTATGTGGCTGGCCCTTAAGATTTGGGGATAAAGGTTTTGTTGGATTGAGTTAAGTATGTGTTCTGCATTCTGTAATAGGGTGTTTGAATTTGGCCATTCCAATTGGATCCTTCGTTTTTTAACATAGAACTTGAATTCAGTCCATTGTTTTTGTGGTGGCGCTTCAACGAACTCTTTGTTTTCTTAGCATGTGCAATTTAGGATTTTATGAAATGACTTTCATTCAGGTTTTTTTCTTTTTTACTATTTTTTGTAATTTGGGCTCTTGAGGACGAGAGAAAAAATTGGAATGGCTACATTCTAGAGGGTGGACTTTTTCTTTCAAATGCTTTGGAAATCAAATGACCAATAAAATTGTGTTGACTCTTATCAAGAGCGTTTTATCTAGTGTTCCCATTTATTTTATGTCCATCCATAAAATACCTATCTCGGTGGCTAAGAATATTGAAAAACTTCAAAGAGACTTTCTATGGAATGGTGTGGGAGGGGAGCGTAAGTTTCACCTTGTAAATTGGAATACCGTTTGCCTTCCTAAGTATTTGGGTGGATTGGGTATTAGGTCGATCTCTTGCACTAACCAAGCTCTTATGGGAAAATGGATTTGGAGGTTTGGCAAGGGTGTTCAAGGCTTGTGGCGAGATGTGGTGGTTTGGAAGTATGGTGTTACTAATGATGGATGGTGGACTAGGGAGGTTAGAGGCCCTCATGGTATGAGTCTTTGGAAGGCTATTATGCAAGGTCTCAATGTTTTCAAATTGGAGATTGGTTTTAAAGTGGGGGACGGAAGTAGAGTGAGATTTTGGAAGGATGTGTGGCATTCTAATTTGCCTCGTATGGATGTCTTTCATTCTTGGTATGATATTGCTCTTGAAAAAGATGCTTTGGTTAAGGACTATATGGAAGGGGGGAATGGTGCTATTTTTTGGAATGTCATTTTTTCTAGAAGCTTTAATGATTGGGAGATGGAAAGTGTCTTAGCTTTTTACCAAGTTCTTTATGATAGTAAGATTTTGGTTGGTGAGAATGATTCATTGGTGTGGCGTAAGGACTCCAAGGGGTTATTCTCCATAAAATCTTTTTATAACTCCTTGAGACCTCATGATGTTGCTTTGTATCCGACCAAGAACACGTGGATTGCTTCGGTTCCCACTAAAGTGGCTTTCTTTTGTTGGTTGGTGGTTGGTGATAAATGTTTGACCATGGACCACCTTATTGGGAGGGGTATGCTTACACCTAATAGATGTATTTTATGCAAAGACAATGCGGAAACGGTGGATCACCTCTTCATTCATTGTATTGTGGCTAGAAGTCTTTGGGTGTTCATTTTTAATTTGTTTGGGGTTCATTGGGTCCTTCCTTCGTCTACTCATGATCTTATTTCGGGTTGGTGGTTTAAAGGGGGTAACAAAGAGGCTAAAATAGTTTGGAGAATGGCCCCTCATGCAATATTTTGGTGCATTTGGAAAGAGAGGAATCTTAGGACCTTTGAAGAGAGGAATCTATGCTCACTATGAATCTCTTTTTGTGGTTTGTTAGTTATGTTAATTCTTCCAAACCTTCTTTTGTGCTTTTTATTGATTCCCTGAAATTATAAAGGGTTTTTGGTGGCGCTTTTGTGCTTGTATATGTCTCATGTACTTGGGCTACGCCTTTTGTTATTAATACAATACTTACTTTATCAAAAAATTGTGATGAAACATCTAGAAATTGCTTTGTTGAATTGCTCATCTTTGGTAGTTATTTCAGCCCTCCTGTGTGGGGCTGTTGGGGGAGAGGGAGGGGAGGGGGGGGGGGGGGGGGGGTTGTTGGCGGCATTCCTTTGTTTCTTTTCTATTTTAATAAAAGTGATTGCAAAATACTTGAATTTTATTGGACCTCCTACTCCCGAATGAACAAGAAATGTACCCTTGGATTTATTTGAAGGTTTAAATACTGCATTTTAGGAATTGTTCAAGAGTTAAAGTCTCCTACTCCTGAGTGAACAAGAATGCACCCTTGAATAAAGCCGTCATTTTGGGAATTGTTCAAGATTTGAAGTTTAAAGCAATACCCAACTGCTCACTTTGCAAGCACTTAAAAAGGTCCGATGTGAAATGCATCAAAGAATACTCAACTAGGGATCCAAATTTGTCGATTAGGAGTCCTTTAGTAATAACATTTTCATTTGCATGTTTAATTGATCAGGGTGTTTTGGAATGTTGTTATCCTTTATCTAGCTTCTGTAACCACTATGCCAGGTTTATCCAGAAATGGATTTTTTTTTCGCCTATGGATTCATGCATCTTATGTATATCCTTGTATGTACGTGTGCACTACCTTCTGTATGAGCTCTGCACAATTAAATGCAACAAGATGTTCTGAAAATGCTTCAGTTTTTGGACTAAATGTTATTAAATTTCTGTGGGTAAGTGAAATGATGATGTTCTTCCAGTCATTTAATATTCATTATTTAGCCTCCTCTACCAAGCATTTTCTCTTCATGCTGTCCACAAAATATCGGCTATTTGCAATAATATTAACTAACTAGTGTAATGGTCTTGCTGATTAATCTTTTAATCATTGTAAATGCAGCTCCTCCACTATGACATAAGGTATGTTCCATGCTTTATTTTGCTGGACAAATATGGGAGGGCAATAGCAAAGACAGGTGTTCCAAGCAGTCGGCTACATGTAATAGCAGGTCTCACTCATCTTCTCAAAATGAAGGGGCGCCCCAAAAAATGAAACAGCAGATTTCAACTTTGGTTCTAGACAAACAGAAACAGAACAATCATTCTTGTAAAATTCATGTGAGATATATTTATGGATCACAATGCAATGGGTTTCATTTGATTGCATGTTTTCAATGAGATTTGATTTAATTTGATGCTTCTGAGTCAGGAGTTCCTAATCGTCTTGATCATCGTTGGCTTAAACATGTTGTTACCATTGTTTTTTTTATTAAACCCTGGAAATAATGGCAATACTAACAGCTACTTTAATCTGGCTGCTTCAAGCACGTTTTAGTGAGATTCATATGAACTGGCACTAAATCGCTGTGACAACAGCCGGAGCTGCGCTAACTCTAGTCTCTGTGTTGATTTTTGAAGAAATCAAAGAATGTTCAATTTTGTTATCCTTACCTTAGTCTAACCCACAGATTATGGTCACACCCGCACTCCCAACCCCTCCCTAATTAAAACCTCAATAGCTTGAAGCGCTGTACTTCAACCTGAATTCGCTGTTCTTGAACCCCAGATCGAATAGGGCGTTAGTATGGCTCGTCAGCTGTTCTGTACTATTTTTTGTATAATAATTGCTAATGTATAGTGAATTTTTTATTAGACAATTTTGTAGGTATGTACAACACCTGCCTAACTAGTCATCATGAGCAAATAGAATAATTGGCACCCTGAAAATTCAGCCAAAAGTACTTCCAAAGTTCTAACATTACAGCTAAAAGGGTGTAAAAAAAAAAAAAGGAAAAAAAAAAGGGAACAATACATCAGCCTTTACCAATCTTGATTTTGCTAATCTTTTTCATCAATGACAACATCATTTCAAAATCTATTCCGGCTCCTGAATCGTAGCAAGCAACGGCAAGGTGCCAGGTCTAACCCAACAGATAGGGAGAAAAAAAAGGGAAATATAAAAAGAGCTAAAGATATTGATAGAGATGATCATCATATCCACAAACCCATGTCAAGAATCAACCTTTGCAGGTGCCAGGTGGGTCTTGAATAGATCGTTCTTGCTTGATCTCTTGATGGGTTTTGATTGAACCAGCGATATTAGTACTAGGTAGTGGAGGGTTAATCCTTCCATCAATGCAAGTCGAGCATTTATGCTCTACCCAAGTTTCAATATCAAATTGGCCGTGGTCCATTAATCTCCAGCTGCCAGAGCATAGCCGTCCGATCACCACAGCGAGCATGCCTAAGATTATGATCACGGCTAAAACCGCAATGAGTGGGCCAATCGATCCGTGGCCTGAGTGGGTGCTGTAAGATCCTTGTGTCATAGTCACTGGTGGTGGTTGCTGCTGATCTTGTGGCATTGACATTTTGAAAGCAAGACCCAGAATCAGCCTACTCAGTTTCTCCTCTTGACGCCTTGAAATGGTGTGAATGAAAGCTGAAACGTTGAGGCACTGAATATAGGCTGGGCAAGCTAGTCTGTTTAACGGGTTTTTGAAGATTTAGCTTGAAACTGTACGAGGGTATATGGAGTATGATTAGAGGGGTTGAAACAAAGAGATTGATAAGAGTGAAATAAGAAGAGAAAATCATCTAATGAAGGAGAACCTGCAGTTATATATATTTATGTTCGGCTTTTCAAATCATACCTCACGCATTTTTTAGGCTCTTCCACTTGCAAGACTTCACATCCCTGGCCTGTATATAACGCAATAAAAGATGCATAAAACCATGTTAGTTGTTCATGGAAACAATGGAGAGAGAGAGAGAGAGAGAGAGAGAGAGAGCAAACAAATATTTCAGGGTGATGAGTTTAAAACGAGCAAATGAGAATGAGTATTATTTTTTATTATTTTTTTCTCTTTCCTTTCAGAGGAAGAGGTAAGAATTCCAGTAGTAAATCTAGAGAGAAAAGGACAAAAAGAAGGAAAGTAAAATTCAGAATTGTTGGAATCTAGGGAGGCCAAGCCCGGGAAAAGCCCTTTTCAAATAGTCCAGGAGCTTTTTCAGAGTTCCAGGACTTTTCTGATACTAAAAAGAATCCATGGAAAACAACCTTCTGCATTTCTAGTTGGAACACAACCTTACCATCTGCATTTCAAGTTGGAAAACCTCATGTATAGCGCATAAAAACGACTTAGGCTTGGTGTTTACAATTTTTTGCTCCTCAAGTTGCACCCTCTACTACGTACAATGCATGCTTGCACACTTTTTTTAACCTTCTAATAGGGGGGCCTTGAATTTCGTGTGTATGGTTCTCAATTCAAACCCATAATACCATCTCCTTTGTAGGGATTTTCAAGAATGCGTGCATGTGCTTTAGCAGTGACGCGTCGTCTACGACTTTGAAAGCTGCTATTTATAATCGTGAAGGACTCAAAGTAGCAGTCACCTTTGGTAAATTATGTGGGAGTTTGTGTCCTAGGACGAGTTTCCTTCAACTTTCTGAACACTGGCCTCCTCAATCTCCTTGCTAGAAAATTACTGTCATACGTGGAAGTAATTTTATTGTGGCGTGAGAAATCTTCACCTTTGGTATAATTTGTGAAATGGCACCCCCTATCCAAGTCACTATTGGCACGTGATCAGCATTATCTGCGTTTGGTGGAATCAATTAATTGACAAGAACAGCTGCCTTCCTCTTCGTGGAGGATCCTCCTTTAATCATCTAACCGGATGGTCCCATCTATCCAACCTACAGACTATTACAAAACTCGGTTTCATTTTCAGCTGAAAAGCAATGAGAAGGATCATTACATGCATGACAAATTTTATCACGAAGGACTTAATTGGGAGTGAAAAACTCGAATCAGGTAGAGCAATGCATGATTGCAAATTATTTAATTGGGGTAATGCTACCCCTCACATTTTTCCTTACACTTTGCCCAATTATATGCATTTAGGAGGATAAAGTTGTAGGATCCACTGATATGATTAAATTCTAAAATTAAAACCCTTCTAAATACACATAGTAAGACAAAATATGGGGTAAGTTAACATTACCCATTTAATTGAGGTTGAACGGTTATAAAGAAAATTCTAGTCTGCCCATTAAAATACCTATTTCTTCGTTCCCATCTAATGTGGTAACTAGAGTGACATGCTCTACATCAATAAGTTCATTAACATAGAATGCTCTTAGCACCCAAAAAAAGAAAAAAAAAGTATGAGAGAGAGAGAGAATTTGAAGCCTTAAAAGAGGCGTGCATGCAATCACATGTGGCTTTGCAGTTTTGGGGGTGGTACCCCCGACCCATGGTAGTTGCAATTTCCGGCCAGAACATAATGCACGTAGTAAAGATCTCATCATGGCAAAGGTCCCACAAATTTATAGCCTTTTTCTTTGACATTACTTCTATAGTGATCCCCTCAGGACATAACATCGACAGTCACACTAATCAGTAATCACCCTCACCAACTCCATTCAATCCATTCCTATTATTAGTCTCTGTTACGGACAGGCAGTGGATCAATCTTTTCCAGATGCACAATATTATTTTTTTGGGAGGGGGATTTAGCTCCACATGGCTCGTATCTCAACCATGTCACGTCGAGCAAAGAGTTAGGACCCAGTATTGATGAATCTCATTAGTAAATCAACCGTTCTGACGCAGTATTGATAAATCAACCGTACAAAAGATCAACATTTTGAAGAGTTCAATATTAGGAGGAAAAAAAAAAACAAAAAGTGTTTCCACAATGCAAAACATTCTGAAGAGTATGCTAAAATAAGAGTAAAATTCACCTGATCCGGTTGAATTTGGTAATGACACAACTCAGTGGAACAGACCAAATCGTAGATCCTGATCTTCTATGCTGAGATGGCACGACCTAAGTGAGTGTTGAAGCTTAATGGATCCATTAACTAACTATGAGAGCCAAATCTGAGCCTTGGTATTATGCAAGGAAAGAGGTTTATGGAAAACACTAAACATAACAGTATGTCACCCAGACACAAACGCCATTGTAAAAACATACCGGCCTCACACATCGGACACATAAATACGTGCGTACGACATGAGGCGGCAAGCAAAAAAAAGCAGCATTCTGGATTAGTTCATATTATATAGCCCAACAAGCATATTGCACATAATCTGATTTACCAACACCCCCACCTCACCCTTCTTTTTTCTATATGAAAGCTAATTTGGTTTGCAAACTACACTTGTAATAGTTGCTGGTCACTGATTTACATTGTTCAACTATATTAAACATTTGTCAACTGAACCATTTAAAGATCAGGAAAATGCTTTTCTTACCAACTGAATTGTGCCAATTCCACAACCAGTAAATGGTAAGGAGCAATTCTGAATTTGACAGTTAATGAATGTCACTCAGTTTAAGTAAGGGAGAAAAGCCATGTTGGTCAGAATGAGGAGTCAGTTTGAATATCATTGATCCATAGGTTATTCCATAATACAACTTGACATATTCCCATATTAATCAAAGGCGTACCTTAACCAAGTGAAGGATCTGAAAAGGTTGGACTGATGGATCATCAATATACAACAAATAGGGAACTCTCAATGATGCCTTCACCTCGCATTGGGGGTGACCACAAATAGATAAAAGATGCACTTCGAATCATATATTGCATTAAAAAATTTAGTAATAACAACAGTTACCCATTTAGCAGTTCTTGAATCAGGTCCCTGGCTTCGGTGACAGTGTTTGTATAATGAACTTCTCTAGCCCATATATTTTGCATGGAATGCATTGTCATCTCCATATCTGTAAGGTGCTTCTCCAACCGCCCAACAGAATCCAAATCCATCACACTCCCGAGGACAGTCTGCCAAGACAAGACCAAATACCTCATTTACCCAATTTTCCAGCATACAGAATAGAAATGGATACCAAGGACAAAAAATAGAGTAAAACAGTTAATGCGAAAAATCCAACCAGAGGAGCATGCAAATCTTACACATCAATTCTTGATCAACCCAAAGAGCAGATAAGAACAATATCTTTTTTTGATAAGGTAAAGATAAGAACAATATCTAAAACAACAAAAAGACAAGCAAATATGAAAAATAACACCGTGAGCACTACTCAGCGAATTCAAACTGGAAGAGATTATCAAGATTCAGAATTGGAGCAACAAAGCAAATGAAACCACTATACTCAGCTTTTCATAGCATTTAGATGAGAATTTCAACCAATGAACTCATCTCTATATTTTATTATCATTTTGGGAAGTTGGAAAGACACCACTACACATGATCAGCTTCAAACTTCAAATGCTTAATCATTCCATTTCCACATGGTGACCAACTGCTCACAAATCAGTTATTCATTTTACTTTTGTGGTTGTTGGGTGTTAGCAGTTTTCTGTAAAAATGATATGCTTAATTAAGAACTCATTCCATTTCCACATGGTGCCCAACTAACTGCTCACAAAACCGTTATTCATTTTACTTTTGTGGTTGTTGGAGTGTTAGAAGTTTCCTCTGTAACTATGATAAGTTCGATTAATAACTCACCCAAACTGTGCCAAAGCAAGCATTGAGGATAATGAATTTGAGGATTTTCTCATCTGAGCTGCTGAAGGCATTATCTGAACTGACAGAAAAACTAAAATCTTGACAAGAAGAATCGAACAAGGATCCATAATTTTTCACAGTAATTCTGCCATGCTTCTCTAAAATTCTATCAACATGATGAAGTGCAGTTCTGCAGGCCTTGTCCATCCCAGTACCCTTTAATCTCCAGCAACTGCTTCCAAAAGCATTCTGTGGGATTTTTTCACGTAGCCTTAACAAGGTTGCTGCCCTCTCAGCATTAGCCCAACAACAACATAAGGATGATCCATCATCTACGAGGAAAAAATAGAAACAAATAAAACAACAGACAAAAAGTTAAAGTGAAATCGTACCATTAAGAGTAGACTACTTATGCAGGCAAAGACACTTGCAAAAACTAAATCTTCATGAAAAGAAGATATGATGACTCTTTTAAGTCTTTATCAATTGGAAATTTACCCATAACAGGATGAAGACTACCTTCAGAATGCAAAGAAATTTTATGGAGATCATCACATCATCATGAACTGTGTGTGCAGCTCAACAGCACATCATTTAGGAAGTCTTAACCATGCCTAGCCATAAAATTAACCCAAAACTCATAACCATCATGCAATTTAATTCATTTATTTGGTCACTCTGGGGGCCCAAGGCCCAATATACAATTTATATACCCAACCAGAGTTGTAACTTAATGACCTACAAAACATGGTAGCATTGATTTTGGGCTCTTGAGATGCTTTGGATCCTAAAAAACAGTTTGAAGTTGATGAGGTGTGGTTTCACATGGATGGAACTTTGTGTGGTGGCAAATCCAGACTGTTCACATACCCTTTTCTAGAATACAAGAGAGATTCCCAAAACAGATTTTGATTGGAGCACTAATGGAACGGATTTCTACAACTAGGGATTTAATTCCTTCAATTCCAAGTATTTGTAATAGACTTTAAAAGCCAGCCCGAAATAGAAGACAGACTATATTGATTGTTCAAGAAAATGACCAAGGATGGATCCCCATTCAAGAATTTGCAATACCTAAGCAACAAAGGCTCCATATTTGACACAGGCATTCAATTATTAAAAGAATGGCAGATATAGAGAGAGAGAGAGAGATGCATGCATAGACCAGGCGAGAGAACAGAGATGGAATTTCCAGGAAAAGTTCTGACCCATTAATGCTTATCAAAACTTACCCTCTATACTCTCCACCTTTAAATTAACACTACGCTCTTCTATATGAACTATGTAAAGTCTTAGAAAAGACTATGGTTTTCTGCTCTAGGAAATAATTAGGTGCTGTGTTACAAGACAATTACACCAAAACAAGCTACTGCATGAACCCGATGTAAGCTCTAAATCCTGGCTATGCAAGATCAAGTAGTCTTTAGTTTGATGAAGCTCTAACTAGACTAACACCCTCACATATTTCATGATATCATTCAGTTAAAAATAAACAAAATAACATACCCAATACAAAACCAGCAAGTGAAATATTAAGAACAGGTGCTTTGGTGTGACTTTTTGATTGTGTATCATCATATTTTCTATCCTTTTTTTCCAGAACCAGGATATGGATAGCCAGGACCTGTCAAAATTGTCAACATAGATCATGATTGCCAGCATTCACAGATTACAAATTAGCTTCATCTATCTGGTAACAAGAATTCAAATTGGAAGGAGCGTAATGAAAAGGTGAGTTTAATCTGCTTGTAAAGCATGAAAACTTATTGATCAAACATGACTAACCCTGCAGTGAAACAGCACTGGCTTACATGCCAAACACTGGGCCAATTCAGAAATCAAACCAGAAGAAACAGAGTCCAAAGAGGCAACATTGTATAAATTTGAAGCAGACCATAGATTAGAACACTTGTCACTGTATTGTTCATTGACTTCTCCTATGGAATTGACTACAATATGTGACACACTCGTCAACATGAAATCAGTCTGCCCACTGGAAAAACAAGTAAAGGTTAATCTGATAAGAAAAACTGTCGCTAGAAATAAATTGAACATAAGGAAACCAATTTACGAAGCAATCTTCATAGACTGTGCAGATACGAAGTGAACTATGAGCATATAGATAATATACACGGACAACAGTTTTAATACATACATTAAAGCACAAGGCAAAAATAAACTACGTAGAGTAGAGATTTCATACCTTGATTGAAGGATCCGATGAAAGGTTGCATTTACACCAGGTCCAAATCCAGTAGGATAAGCAAGTTTACTTAGAGTACCTAAAATCCTCACCTAATAGGTGAAAATAATGGAATAAGATAACACGTAATGTCTTTGAATGATTGAATCAATACACTGAAAAAAAAAGTTTGAGAAATGGCATTTACAATGTGATGGTTCATCAGAAGATGAATACAGACACTGCTTACAACTCCCTGGAAAAAACTCAACTGATGAACATCACGAAGGCTTTCATGGCTTAAATGTTTATCAAGAGGACTACCCTCAAAAGTATGTACCGCCACCACATGTCCATATAGAGAGATTAAATTTCCCTCAGGCAACAAGCAATCAGACTCTGCAATTGCAGCAGGTTGCAATGAAGCAGCCACTGTCGTCCCAACACTTCGAGAAGTGTTAGCAACCTCTTCCAGAGTCAAAGATGGCTTGATCAAGCCTTTCTCCATTATATTAACATCTACTCCCAAGAGATTCAAAGCATCAGCAGAAACATGGAGATCAACATCTGAATAGGTCTCAAGACATTTGCTGGAAGATCTCTGGAATAGCAGTTCAATCTGATGAGTACCTCCGGATAGAACCTCACTATTACTAAAAGAAGACTCAACTAATGCAGGATCATATGAAGGGTCAGTATAAGAGAGAAGCTCATCAGAAGAGAACGAAAGGCTCCACAGATGTGTTCTGGAATTAATGAGAACTTTAGCACCACTGAGATATTCAGAGTCCTTGAGATTACAAAAGAGATCCTCCTCAAAGTGCTTTGTGATGTAAAAATCACCAATTCGCAGCAACTGCAATTCAGGTAAAAATCAACACAAGTTGCATTATGTTATGAATGAAAGCAGTACACAGGATAATTTCATCACAACATCAATTAAACAAAAATAAAGGAAAATCTGACAATCTGACACACCTGATACTTAAAAATACTTTCAGACTTGAACTCCAGCAATAAATTCCGTGAACTTGGTTTGCAACCAACACTGACATTAACATTAGCTTTTCTGCAACACAACCACCCTGAACTAACCAGGCTGTGATTGTTGACACTTCTGATGGTAGCCATACATGGAATTTCAGGTGTTGAACACAAGTTACAGTGTTTCCTCTCCACACTACATGTCCTGCAAGGACTGGAACAATCATTCAGATGGCCACATGATTCTTTGCCAGCATCGCTCGAGTAATCCATTATGCCTGAATATGATGCCCTAATTGATGCATGGCCAATTTTACATCTCTTACAAGAAGCATGTTCCTGGTAATTTCCACAATCACCATGTTCCATGAGTTTTTGCCGCTTCTCCTTGGAAACCATAGATGGATGCATATTTCCGTCCTTCCCAGCAAGAAACAAATCCCAAGGCAACACCATGGCCTCAGCAAACATGCTTGACCTGTTTGAAATAACTGGATCACCTTGAAACTGTGGGACATTTAAAAGGGGATGAACAATGTATATTTACTGAAATGGGATTTTTATTTTCAACAATCAAGTTTGTTAGGTTCTTATCCAAGGAAAAATTGTTTGAAACAGCAAAAAGTGAACATATGAGCAAATAAATGTGAAGACACAATTGAATGTACCTTTTGTAGCAAAGGAAGTCTATGTGTTATCAGAAGCAGATGAAATGTTCCACTATAAAGTTCCTTCAAATCATCCTTCCAATCCAAACGAGGATGGAAGAGAAGATTTCTGCAGGTTGCATTTCGCAGGTGAAAGTAAACGTATATTGCTAAGTTTGTTTCTTTTGCTGATGGAAAACTACGAAAGATACTTCTGCATGAGAATGACTCAAGTAATCCTGAATGATCCCCCTGCTCAGGTATTCCGTCCATAACAAGACTATAGTCATTTACCTGAAAATCCAGAACAATCTTGAGTGACTCTAGAGACTTAAAGGATATGTCACACCAATGTATAACATCTTTTATTACATTCCAAGCAGGTCATGACAAGATGACAGAGAACAGGTTGACATCATCATCAAATATAACCTCATATATGCTGTTGACATTCCAAATCGATGGAAGATCTGGTATAACAACATCAATGCTGCCAGTTGCATCAATCAACTGCAACCTTCCAGAAGATGGAGAAATCTGAATGAAAAACAGAAATCCATGTTTAGATATGCAGCAGTTCATAAAATGACACAAGTTATTGAGTTAAGAAAGAACACAATCAGCATTTAAAAAACTTGCCACTTGTTTTAAAAATAAATTCCTTTATAAAGTGCAAAATATGACATCAGCATAATGCAAATATTCAAAACAGCAATTCAAGTGTAATAAAATGTTCTGTCTTTTTTTCCCTAACAGTCACAGTTGTCCTCTGCTCCGTCCTTTTCATGCTTATAAATTCCAAGCGATATTAAACCATCAATGTATAATGCGCATTTCCTTGTGCACGCACACTCAACTCAAGTATAACAAAAATGATAGAGACAATTACATAGAACAATTTTACAATAAAATCAATAAGATGAAAATAAAATAAACTTAGGTTGCTAACCTTTAGACTTCCGAGCAAAACAATACCTATGTCTTCACTTGAAAAAATCCTCCTAATTGACTGATCATAATATTTCCCTTCACAAGACACAAGGTTATATCGGTTGTTCATTATTTTGCAATCCTTTTCCACATGTAACAGTGCTTTTGTCCATGTGGCTTCACAATGACATAGAAAATAAGAGATGGGTACCACCTGTAAAAAAAAAATGATAATAATAATGGATCTTTATTTTTCTTTAGACATTATGAAGTCCCAAATGTGGCAACTCCATGCGGCCCAGATCAAATGTGCCCCAAAAAAAAAAAAAAAAAAAACAAAGCAGGTATATCCCCATAAATGTTATACAAAATTACAAATAGACCTTGGACCTACCAATTTCAGGTGACCCAAATTAGGTTCACTACCACAGCCACATGAGTCATGCTTACAAAGTTCCATGAACACTCCATGCTGCCAAAACAAGTTAGTATCAATAGTGACAACAAACAAGAATAACAAAAAGCACACATTCCTTGATACAACTGCAAATTTATTGATTTACCCGAGATCGAAATACTGATGAAGGTAAACGTGAACAAGCAAACACCTGAGCCAGTCCTTCCTTCTGATAACACCTTACAACCATCCACATCAGCTTAGCAGATAACTATATAACAATGACTGAAAAAGAACAAAAAGGCTTGAAAGTAAAACAAGAACGTCCGTCTCAAAGCTAGCTATATGAATAAGATTTAAAACAAGTAACTTACATGCTTTGACCCTAGGATCTCTTTCACAGATAAGATCCCATCAAACTTTTTCTTGAAACATGAGACTACAAGTAATACCCTGAACACAAGACGTCCGGTTAAGTAAGTCTATCAAGAATATCTGAAAATGCAAACACTGTTTAGGAGTATAAAATATTCCCCCCACCATAATCTGGCTGAA
The DNA here is from genome assembly GCA_039720395.1 of Liquidambar formosana. Lineage (NCBI taxonomy): Eukaryota > Viridiplantae > Streptophyta > Magnoliopsida > Saxifragales > Altingiaceae > Liquidambar > Liquidambar formosana. The sequence continues at coordinate 28,112,166 of CM077833.1, forward strand.
AATGACAATGATTCAATGAACTTCCCCAACAGGCTCTGAGATTGAGAAACCATATGACACCTGTAGCATGCAATTGAATTAATGTTCATAGATGTGATCATAATTCATTCTATGAGAATTCAGATCGATGTGAAATGAACTTCAATTCAGCAATTCTTACCCGGTTTCCAATGGGGAGAAGGATTCTACGTTAATGCTAGTCTTAACGCAAGCCCCCAGTATAAGCATTTTTCTCCCAGAAATTTTTTGATTCACAAAATGTACATTGCCCACAGATATCTATTAGGAAGCCAACAATTAGCAAATACATAGCGCTAAAAATTCTCACCATGCTTAGAAACTTTTGACTTACTCTGCATGTATAGTAGACATATTGTATAGTGAATATAAGATGAGACAAATAGCAAATTTATTATACTTACAAGAGCGCCCACTCTAAGACTATGCAGAGGAGTAAGTAATCGATCTGTTAGTAAAAGCCACACTTCTTCATCCAGCTCAACAACCATACCTTGCATGTATACGCCTTTGACAGTGCCAGTATACACACCACATTCACCCTTCCCTTCAATAACAGTCTTCCTATATGGCAACCATCTGTCGGGCAACCTGGGGACATGCAGCAAAGTTTTCTCTGTGGTTACATACATCAATTGAGACTCCTCCTTCCCTATAAAAACCAACTTCTTCTTCAAGCCAGAAAGCGAAACAATATTTCCAATAAGCTTTGTAATTACAGGATGCCAAGACGACGCAGACCCAGAAAAATACACAACCACACGTTTGGCAAAGGAATGGCTACTCCGTCCTCGAATTGAATCATGAGAATTCATCACTGATTCTTTCAATTTACATAACTTGCACTCACAAACCATAATTTGCACGAGAAAACCACGGATAGTTCTCAAATCACTAGTGTCCGAACCCACATTGCTTCGAGAAGTGCTAGTCCCAGTTGTACACGGCACAACTGAAACAGGGCTAATCGATTCTAATGCACCGTGAACCCAAAAACGAGTCTTGGAAGCGTCATAACAAGCAGGGGAAGAATTGGAGACCAACGGAAATGATTCGACATTAGAACACCAACTAATTAGGCCAGTCGAACCTGGAAAACCCCATTTGATAATCTCCAAGAATCCGCTGCTACGCTTAAAAGGGATAAAGTTCCAAGACAGAACATGAATTCTCTTTCCGACAATTCGAACGTCAAAATCAAGAACGTCACAGCAAATCGAAGACGAACCATCGGAGAATAGAAAGTAGTTGTTGTTTGAGCAGGGAAGGGTCGATGTTGAAGCAGAGGGATCGCCGTGGGTAGGGAGGGCTAGGGTTCCGATGAGAATTGCTCTGTGGTTCAGAGGTGCGAGAATTCTAGGGTTAGGGCTTTGGTAGGAGGAACCTCCGGCGGCAGGGGGTTGATCGGGGGGTTGGGGTGTGTGGTTTGGGACGGAAGATGGAGGAGGAATCGGAAGGTCAGGAGGGCGAGTAGAGGGTGGAGAGTGAAGAGAGGATGTGGCGGTGAGGGGACGAGAACGTTGAAGGAGATCATATACTGTGAGGACTTTCACGGCTTCCATTACATTACAACTGATACATATGTACAGAAGTGTATATAAACCCTAACCTTCTCTGGCAGATGTCGGGAGAGCTAGAAGAACCGCCAAGAAGCAGAGCGGGAACAAGGGTTTTTAAACCCTGTTGTTCTTGTGCAGCTCTACACACTTCAAAAATAAATAAATAAAATAAAAATCAGTTCTAATTTGTTTTGCACTTCACTAATCCGCGATTGACTAATCTCTAAACACATGCACTGCTCATTATAAATGTGCGGTTTAATATATACAAGTACATTTCTCACGTTAGATCAAGTTAAGGTTTTAAAAAATAAAATAAAAAATTCAATTCCAAGATGTTTTGCACATGAACACATGTACTACTTGTTACAAATGTGCAGCTTAATATTTCCATCTACAACTTATTACAAATGTGCAGCTTAATCTTTCCAACTACAACTCGGGTGTGGATAACACGTTAAGTTGGGTTGAGGTTAACTCAAGCTTACAGTTGGCAAATATTTGGAAGCATATAACTTGAGACGAAATGTATGAGAATAATTTGTGTGTAACAATGACGCCATGTCATCTGTATCATAAACTTTTAAGAAAAAAGATAAGTAGGAATGTAGGATATGATATTAATAAAAAATGATTATATTATATCTGATATTTATATTTGTCTTTGTGTGGGTCTAAATTTGGACCACGAACACTGATTGAAGAACGGAGTTAGTTTCATCGTTTAATCTGTAATCACAAGCTAAAAAATAGGTTAGAGGGAAGCCAAAGTGGATTCGTCCAAGCCCTCTCCAAAGCTTAAGTTAGTAACAATGGAGGAAGGGAAGGAAAAAGATGATGAGAATGTGAAAATTAGGGTATTGTGCCTACCTCATTCAATTGCTAAATGTTCTATTTTATACCTTACTTGCATGGACTGACTCAGGTTAGATCTGATAGTCACTTGGGTTAGGTTAAATCTAACTTAAGTTGGCCCAATAACCGTCTGACCGTGGTTAGCTGACTACGATTAAGTAATTAAGCTCGAGTTAGGGATAACTGTCTAATCAGGGTTCATTGATCATGGTCAAGGAATTGAACCATGGTTCAGATAATCGTTTTGTTCCCTGTTGTGTGATGAAGCTCAGTTGCTGTCGTGTTGTTGATCGAGCCAGGTCAGGCCAAGTAGAGTCTCAACTCTTATGAGCCCGAGCTAGAAGTGGCATTGAGCTCTTACTAATTTGCCATGACAAAGTTAGTAGTCCTGTATTGAGGGTGTAGATGGTCTTTCTATGTAAACTGAGTTTCCATTTTAAGAATATCCCACACAGTCTCCATTCTAATTAGTTTATGATACGGATGACGTCGTGTTACTGTTACATACAAGTCTTTATTGCAGTTTAGGATAGTAGTGCTTTGGGTGATTGTGATTTATCAATTTAGTTTCCAACTTCTACGGGTGTTTCAATTCAATTGGAGAAAGTTTATAAATGGATGTTGTATCGATTATTGCCCTTTCATACCAAGGAAAGTAATTTTTTTTGTTAGATTTGCAATTCTATTGAATTAAAATAAAATTAGAATTGGAAGCCAATTTTATTTAGTTTTTGTGATTCCATGAGGTTACCTTTTGTGCTTTAAAATTCCATTATTTTTTTTCAATTTGATGCTAGTTTATCCATTTTTCCCCTGATTTCCCAAGAAGCTTTATATTCATAATAATAAAAGGAAAAAAAAAAAAATTCAGTATGAAAACCCTAGTATTAACACAGCTTTTGAAAGGTTTCAATATAATATTAAAAAAAATAGAAAAACATAGAAGTCTGTTTAATACACTTCTCACCATCAGCCCCTCTCTCTTCCACGATGAGGGCCCTCTGCGGTTGCCGTCCGTCGCCATCCTCACCTTCAGCCAGTCACCTTCATTAGGTAACACTCGTCTCTATCTCAATATAGGGCTTTTTATTATTACTAGATATAGCACACGTGCGTTGCACATGAATATTTTTAAATAATATTGTTATACAAAATAATAAGTACATAAAGATTTTATATTTTTTCATAAAAGATAAAGTTTAAAATTCAAAAGTACAATTTTGATTAATTTTTGTTTTTTGTAATCAAAATTGTCAACGAAATATTAAAAACTCTTTAAATATACATTCAAAAAAAAAAAAAATTTCTTCATAAAACGAAATATTTAAAGAATTTATATTCATATATAATATCATGCAACTTGATAGTTGCTCTAGGAAAAAGATTTTGAGTAAAAATCTAACTTTAATTTGTTAAGAATTTGAGTTAAAATCCAACTTTCTTTTGTTACCAAATAATGAGAATATTTATTATGTGTTTCAATTAAAGGGATGGTAGATATGTATTTTTTTTATAAAAAATAAGGGTATATTGGTCGTTCAAAAGTTCTTTTAAGATTCAGCCTTTTATAGGTATTATAGACATAGATATGGATAGATTATTATTATTATTTATATTTAATGTTTTTGGTATGGAGGAGGCAGAGCCCACAAAACAGAACTAGCTACACCAGTCTGGGGTGGTGACACTCTCGTCATTACAGAGAAGAGGAAGGACCATAGCAGGGGGAGATCTAAAACATGGTAATTCCGTGGGGCAAGCTGTGACCCATGTTGACCAGACAATTAGCAACACAGTTCCTTCCCTGTAATTGTGATGCAGAAAGCATTCCCACTCCCTCTTTAAGAGGTTTTGGCAGGCCGCAATGAGGGGACTATGGGGATGAGAGAAATCTGTCCCTCGGTTGAGAAGGTACACCACCACAGCAGAATCAATGGCAATTGACACCCTTCGGAAGCCTTCGTTCCAAGCCATGGTGGACAGCCTAAAGCTCTGCGGCCGTCACTGTGCAGACTCCAATATTAACACCAAACCCCACTGTCCATCTCCCCGAATTGTCGCGAAGCAAACCTCCCCTCGCAGACTCCCCAGGGTTCCCATGGGAGCTGCCATCAGCATTTAATTTGACCCCATGGTAGGAAAAGAGCTACAAATCTCAATTGCTTAGCAGACTTGAGGTTCTCCATGATTTAACTACTGTTCCACTCCTTGGCTTTCAACAAAATGGTATCCGGGGGGTGGGGTACTAGGGAACCCCACTTAAAAAATTCCTTTTATTCCTCCACAGCCAAATCAACCAAGAACCCGGCTGAAGATGGTTTGCCACTAAATTGGATCATATAAGCCTTTCATACTTCTCACGAGGTTAAAATTAGCCCAATCCTTGTTATTGTCTTTGTAAGTATTGGATCCCTATGAGGACACACTTCTAATACGAAAATGTTGGTGTACCAATCAAAATATCCATCGCTTTGTTTTCTTTCAATGGAAATTTATCCCTGGATGAAAGGCATGATAAAATAAAAATAAAAATGGCTCCATGCAGAAATTAATATAGCAACGCCCATGCTTCTCTTCAAGCTGGAGAAAGTAGGCAGAAAAAATTTATACTCAATTTGCAAAGAGAAATTTAAATATACAGCAAAACAACATATACGTGGAAGTCATGAAATCAATTGTAGACGGCATCACCTAGACAGCTTGTTAAAAGCAACTGAAACAGAGTTTGCTGTTACAAAAGGAATCAATTGAAACAAAATGGAGCTTCAATATCTACAAATTCATCTGAAATCTATTATTTATTATATATACACATGGGAATGTAATATTATCTATCATTTCCCTTTTCCATGTGTTAGATTATTACCTGAAGCAAGAATTTCCTGCATTAGTGCCTAATGAAGAATATGGAAATGACCAGCTCCCCAATTCTAGCAAAAAATGATTCCCTAACATGGAGAGGCTTCTGTAAATTCACAAAAAGGCATCAAAGTATTGAATGATAAATTGAATCTTCTGTCGGCTGCAAGACGTCCTATCCCCGAAGAGCAATATGAAAATCTCCAATAGAGCTCCGAGAAGATTTTCTAGTCGATAGTGAGACTCTTCCCAGCTGTACATAAGAACCTCGGTTCTACATCAACCTATAGTCATCCAAAAACATATTTCAGAAGAGTGGGAGTTCCCTTCCATGAGTCCTCAGAGGGGCGCAAGGGATAGTCCACAGCTCCAAGGTGCACACATTGTCAGGGAACATTTGGAGGCAAGCTGAAATTATTTGAACTGTGATTCAACCGTGGAGGGAATGTATTAGGGAGGACTTCGAGCATTGAACACCGGGAGTGATGAGAGGCTGCTGCAGAGTCGGAGTTTCAGCATAACATTGTTGAAAAGTATGACTGTAGGAGGAAAAAAAATCACATTGCATGAAGACAGATCCCATAGTATGCAAGGGCAGAATTACCAATACAACAGATTCTGAATCAGGGAAAAGGGGAGGGAATATAATTACCATTTCCATGGCAGATTTCCATTCCTAATCCCAGTGACTGGTGAGAATGGCCTTAAATCAGATTTATGCTCATATGAGTCCTTTGGACTCTGTGATCTGTCCTGTAAAAGCACATATCACTATAGTTGTCATGTTCCTATGTCGGGGAAATGTCATTTTTGTGCTGGTAAATGGTTAAAAACAATTCAATGCCTTCAATACCTACCATTAATTTCATTCCAGAAAATGCCTGCAGCGACAGTGAAATATTTTGCTCACGTGAATTTTGCAAGAAAGGATGCTTAAGTAGCATAACAGCTGATGGCCGCTCTGCAGGATTTCTTCGAAAGCAATGGTGGAGGAAATCCTTCCCCTCTGAAGATAATGAATCTGGTATAGGTGGGGTTTTGTTCAGAACCTTGAACATAGCCGCAGGCTGATGGATGAAGTCAGTTTGACAATTTCAGTGATCAACTTGAAAAACACACACACACGCACACACACATACATATGTTCAGGTTCTCTCCTAAACCTATTTACAGAAAAATTAAATTGATGAGGGAACAATTAGACAGCAAATGCAAATTGAATCAATACACTCTGTTTAACATAACATCTTAAAGCACAAGCTCGTAGTATAATAGGGATACATGACCAAAATCACCAAAAGGAAATAAAGAGGAGGTTATTTATTGAAATATGGAGAGATGCTTAAAAATAAAAATGGATTGAGACAGTTCGGATTGCAAGTATATTGAATGCAATTTGAGTAAAATAAAGGACAGAAACAAGGAAGCATTTCTCCACTTCATCCATCATACAGAACACACGAAACAGTGGGCAAGTAAACAAGTTCCTACAAGCCAGGCCTATGATGAATAAAGAGATGAATCACAACACACGAAACAGCAGAAGTCCTGAGTTCGACTCTTGCAAAACCCCTTGGGGCCACCCACATAAGGTTTCATGGTTCTCATAGGCCTTGGACTTAACTGGTCCATTTGGGTCATGGGGTCTTATATGGGCCCAAGGTTTGCCCGAAGGGTTTCCTCGTCATAGAAATTTTTTAAAAACAGAGTTGAATCATGTGCTTACCCCTTCCAACTCACTCCAAGGAGGCTGTCCATTCAGCATCTCAATGATGGTACAACCCAAGCTCCATATGTCAACAGCAAAAGCATGATCAGGATTGGCATCTTTCTGCATTGCAGCTTGCATGACCTACAGGAAACAAATCAGTGTCAAGAAAAGTAGCTACGAGCTATATAAAAATTTATAGGTAGCAATGTGAGATACCTCTGGAGCCATCCAGTATGGACTGCCCTTCAGAGAAAGTTCAGATGCTTGTCCTGTAAGCTGAATACAAACAGGAGCTAAAACATCTTTAAATAAAAACAAGAAATAAAAATGGAAAGAGTATAGATAAATCCAACTGCACGAGTAACTTGAAATAAATAACAACGCATAAAATCAATACAACCCCCCTCCAACATACATATGTCCAAGGTATCTTAAGATGTGTAACTGCAATAATGCTCCTTCCATCCCTTATTAACAGAAAATGCTTTCAATATGAAAACATATAACAACTAGAACACAAGATTCAGAATGTCTAAAAATAGAAAATTTCCAGAAAACATATCAAGGATTACTATTGACAAAGAATAACAATAGAGAAGCAATCAATCATAACAATACATTTACTCAAGAAGTCAAGAGAGAGAAAATATGCACTAAAAAAATTCAAAACTCACAAGTTTCGCCATCCCGAAGTCTGCAAGCTTCACGACGCCATGTGCGTCTACTAGCAAATTTGCCCCTTTAATATCCCTATAGTACACAATCATCCAGATCACCAAAACCTTATATTAGCAAGAACTAGAAAAATCATAAAAACATTTAGAAATGCATAAGCGTTCTCATACTATTATTCACTCAATTACAGGGCAATATAAAAAAAAAAAAAAAATTAAAAAATAGGAATTATTATTAAAACAAAGCCACTAAAGAAATGTAGTCTTGACTTTTACAAGATTGTACTATTCCATCACTCGTCGAAACAAAGCATTCATGCACGACAATCAGTGGCTGTTAACAGAGAAGTTAGACCATGATATAAGTCTATCTCATGTAATCAAGTGCAATAGTCACCTGTGGATTGTCTTTTTACTATGCAAGTAAGCCAACCCAGAGACAATATGGCGGGTGAAATTGCGAACTACGCTCTCTGTCATAGCTCCAAAATGTTCACGGACATACTTATTAATAGATCCAGGATGAACATACTCCAAATATATGTAAAAGTGATCATCAATCTACACACAAAAACAGTGCTCTTCTGAGTAATCAAATTTGTAAAAATCTATGAACAGTCAAATCTGGCCTAGACAAGATAACAGTAACCAAAGAAGTACTTACTATTTCACTTCCTAAATACTGCACAATATTTCGATGCTTTAATTGCTGGAGAACTTTAATTTCCTAGAACAATAGGAATAAGTAAGAACAGCAACACAAAAATTTAAGAGACAAATGGGAAATTTATAAAGCTGTGGCCGAATGCCCATTAAACCTAATTTAATGTAAATCATCTTATGGATTTTGCTTATAAACAGTCAGTGTAATCAGTAATCTAATAAATGGTGTTACGGAATGCCTCGTATTTATCTATTTTAGCAAGAATTTTTCCAGATAGAAACTTTCCAGGGACATTAAGTTTGCTCCTTTACTAGCTTAGTTCGCTTTCTCTTTGTACTAACTGCCAAGTTTATTTATTTATTTTTTCTTATCTTTTCCTCATACGAAAAGAAAAACCAATAAACAAGTACAATATACAAAAAACAAACTTTTCCAAGACAAAACAAGGAATTGAACCAGCAGTCCGCAAAAGCTGGAACTTGGTCAGGTAAAGAGCATAAATCATGAAGGATTAATCTTATGTTCTTGGGTTTTGCCCTTTTTTTCTAATACAATACTTCATCAAAAAAAAATCATGAAGGATTAAATTCCAGTCTTCAGCTGAGAATTTTACAATACAAACTTATCTGCAATATAGACCTAATGAAGAATATTGTACCAAACAATAAAAGAAAGGGCTTCTGTTAAGGATAAAATACCATTCTTAACAGAAGACAAGGGCTCTACACAGGCTAGGACAATATAACAGGACCCATCTTTGGAAAACATGGATTCTCCAATTAATCAGCATCCTATTTTTTAGTTTTAGATAGCATATAAACGAAGTATTTAGCAATACATATTGAGACTACAGGGCTGGGCCATTATGAAGACTGCTAACTTGATCTCTTCACACGACAAGTATTAGTAAAACTTACCCAACATCCAATCCTACCCTACAATTAACTACGGCAAGCATGGTCCAGCCCCAAATTCTTGAAATAAAATCAAAATAATTATTCATGTTCACAATCTTGTCGGTCTATCTTGTATATTCCCTCACTAAGGGATTCTTCTGTTGATCCAGATAAACCTAAACCTTTAGTACAACATATTACAGAGTAGGAGATGTAAAGGACTCTGCAGAAATACCTGCTCCAGCTGCTTGATACATTCGGCAGATTTAGGGTCATCTGGAATGATATCCACTTCTTTCATTGCACATAAAGATCCATTTTCACTGTCACATAAAAATCAGAAGTAATGATCATTGCTGCAGAAACAACTAGCACGAAAGATTCAGGATTGCTTGCATACCAGTTGGTCGCAACATAAACACTTCCAAATGTACCACGTCCAAGAAGTTTTCCTTTCTGCCATTGACCATTCATTGATGATACGTTTGGTTTTTCCGAAGCGTGATGAATGTTAGCTGACTGTGATGGTGCTAAAGCTCCAGGAGGAAGTGGTAATGGGTGGACATTTGTATGGCTATTACTTTCAGGCCATGGCATGGAACTCTCTGGCTGTAATTTATTATGTAATGTACATGTGGTACCCCTAGGACTTTTGGGGTTGAGGCGGGGACTTTGCGTAGTTGGGCTATGAAGTGGAGAATGATCAGTACTGCCCACAGTTTTCACAGGTGGCACTTGTGAAGAACAACCCGAAAGTCTTTCTGAGGTTGGAACCTCTAGAACTGACCGAACCTGAAATTCATGAGGATTCACATAAGAGGAAGGGAAAAAATCCCCAATGCTCGATCTTCGCGGGCTAGGTGTAGGACTTGAGAAACCACTACTTGGAGCGCTCCTATTGATAGGAATATTCAGCATCAAGTTGTGATTAACATTTCGAAAATTGAAATCTTGGGAGAGGCCCCTGTGAGGTTCAGTTGAAGATTTAACTGATTGTGTGGCAACATGACCCGTGTTCGTCCTGATAGTTTGGTGGGCAAAATCACAGCAACATAACAATATGGTAAGATGTATATATCCATAATCAACATTCTTATTTGTTGGCGTTAAAAAGCATCCAAACATCAAAAGAAAAAGGAATTGCGTGTTACCACACCACAGAAAGTACCAATAATATAGCATCCTATATGTTACCACAAGTAGATGACCTATTGACCTGTGATGTTCATTTTTTTTTTTCCATCTGTGCATAACGATAAATCCATTTGCAACAGAATTGTGTGCACTAAAAAAATAGAAATTATAGAAATAAAACTGGGTTTTAAAAAATTCCAGACTTCTAAAATTTTCACAAATGAGCAAAAATGACCAGTAAACTACAAAAAAGGAAAAACGAAAAAGAAGGAGCCATCACCAAGTGTTGGTATGGTTAAGAGGGTCCTAAGAGATTTTGTTGTGTACATTTATATAAGGAGATTCATATACAAAATTTGATCAGATGAACAAAACTAGGTCAAGGTTAGGTTGATTTCAAATTTAGTCAAGACCTTGTTGGATAAATCAAAGGCTTACTTGGTATAAAATTCTAGCATAGAAACATGTATTGTGCTCCTACATTAATTTTGTTCTGTTATCTTTATGCAAAAAAAAAATTGAAGAAAATTTGGGACAGATTGAAAGGGATTAAAGATACTTACTTTCCAACCCCAGAGCTTAACAAGGGCCGCTCTCCTGCCCTTTCACCATCTGCCTCCCCTCTGCTCCCCCCTTCTCCCGGCGATCGAACACCGCCCTGCCTCGTATTCAACCCCGATTTCCCCTCCCTCCGGCGAATAATCGTCGACAATTCAGGAAGCGGCAGGGGTTGCGGCACTGCGAACGACGACCAGTGGTCAACCCCGCCGGGAGGCTGTTCCCCGAGGATCGAATCGGGCGAAACCGGCAACGAACGAGCTCGATCGATCACCTCCAACCCGAGCTCCTGATCCTCGACGTGGCGGAGCTTTCGTTGTCTTGTGAGCTTCCGCCGCTGACTCTGTAATCCGCGGCGGTTCCCGATCAAGTTAAAACCGAAAATGTCGTGTTTGCGGTGAGAACAATCGTAAGGAGACGGCGATGGCGAAGAGGGAGAAGAGGAAGGTGCTTTCCTTTGAAAAGAATGCATTTCAGAGGAGGATGGCAAAGCGAGGTACTACTATCCGTCAATGAGAGATGGCAACGAACGCCATTGGATGACCATGACCATCAGCTGCCATTGGAAACAGCAACCTTTAAGCTCTGAGTCTTAATCTTTTACTTTTCTTTGGTCAACAAGCACTAGCTCTTCATCGATCGAAGAGGTTTCGGAGAGTCTTCGCTGTCTCCGTGGCCACGAGCGTCACGACGTTGTAGTCAGAAACACAAGGTCAGGGGGGGCTGAGTCACCACTACGGAGGGATCATTTTTTTTAGGAGTTGATTCGATGATTCGGGAAAATTAAAAATTGTCAAAAGATAAAAAATAATATACGGAGTAGAGAGTTAAGGTTTGACAAGATCTAAGGAGTGCCGTTGAATGAACGTAGTACGGAAGGTGGTTTATCCCATGAATTTTCTTGCCATCACCGTGTGAATGTGTCGTCATCTGTATAAAAAAAAATAATAATAATAATGCCAGCTTGGTGGACAAAAACTCAACGTCAACGCCAAAAGAGATCCGTACTTGGGTGTCTGTACATACGCGTACATGTGTCTATATTTATACGGATTAAACTGGATAGTGAATACCTCGCTCGCTTCTGTCCAAAAGTAGGGACCAGGGATTTTGTTTCTACTTCCTAGTCATATACCGGAAAACTGGTTTCTAGCCGTCCAGCCGGTCGGGCATATATAAAAACTAGAGGCGCTGGTTGCTTCTAAATATCACAACAATGGTTCCTCAAATCTTAACGCCGGTTTAAATCTTTTTATAAAAAAGATTGTGGCAAAAATAGACAGAAAGGGACATAGCGGAGGGCAGTGGTTACCATAATATTTTTTATTTTTATTTTTTGGGTTTTGGTATATGTGGAGGGATTCGAATTCTTAACCTAATTTTAGTTCTATCATTTGTCTCATGTTCTGTTACCATTAGGCTAGTACCAATAAGTTTTTATTTTTTTTTAAAGAGAATGACAAAATGTTGAGTCAAAATAAAAGTAATCTCAAATAAATGTTCAAATCTCTTTTATTCCATTTAAAATGATAATAATTAATTTTAATTCCCAAAAGAAGGGTTCTATCATATACTATTTTATAATAACTATTCTACTCTCTTTCTTTTTTTTCTTTTTATATATATATATATATATATATATATATATTTATCCCACCTAAATACCCTCCTCGCAATAAATCCATCTCTTCTCTCCTAATTTAAAAATCTCAAAAAATAATTCAAAAAAACCGATCATATATATATATATGTATATATATATTTTAACTAGATTAATAATATACACATTTGGATTTGAAACGTTTGTTTGTTTGTTGTTTTTTTTTTTTTTTTTTCTCGGCGGTTGGGTATGTGAATTAAATTTAAATCATGCTTTTCAATAAGTAATAACAAACAAACAAACAAACAAACAAAAAAAAAACACAAAGAAAATCACTATTTTTTTTTTTCTCTTTCTCAACACATAGGAGAAATATTAGTTAAGTTTTATTTAATAAGGAGCAATAAGAACAATATGATAGGATTTGAGTAGGGTGAAAAAAAAAATTTACTAAAATGATATAATAGACATTAGACCTTAAATTCTCTCTTTTTGAAATTAAAATTCATTATTGCTATTTGAAATAAATATGAGAGTTTTAGTCTTCTTTTAAGATTTACTTTGATTTTGACCTACCGTTTTGTCATTTTTCATTTTTTTTTTTATTATCATTTATCTCATCCTCCATTATTATTTTCTACTTTTGTGGCTTCAAAAGTGAAATACATAAATATATATACACGTGCTAGAGGTAAACTCGGTGAAGGAAGACTAATGAAAACACCAAATGACTTATTGTGTACTCCATTCAATTTTAATAAGGGCATGTCTAGAGGTCTTTTCAAGGAAGAAAATTGGTGTTCACACTAGCACATATTTCTTTGTTCCTAATTGACTGTATCTTTTGAAAAAACATGATTTTTCAGGATACTCTATAATGTTTTCACACTATTATATATGTTTCAACATTTTAATTTTGTCCCTAATTGTACAAAACATTAGAAAAAGATAAAAAAAACTCATGAAAAAGAGGATATTTTAGGAAATCAAAGAAAAAGAATCATCAACTTTTTGAAGGGGACAATAGTTTTGGAACATTTTAAAAAGAAAACGAGGCTAATAAATTAGGAACGAAGGGAGTATATATTATTAGATTGTTGAATAGTTATTAGGTCAAATTAAACACACACTTAGAGGTGTGTGTATGTGTGTGTGAGGTTGGGGTATTGCCAACGGGGGTTGGTTGAGTTGGTAAGGATCGAATTTTTCACTTGTAAGATTTAAGTTTGACACCTGCTGTTAACAGGCTTTCTTGGTGGGCGATTTTTAAGTCCAATGTAAATCCTCATTGAGATTTGCAGCTTATCGTAACCTTAGACTGGGTAGTCTCTCCTCACCTAAACTTTTTTTTCACGAAAAAAAGGAAAAAAGAGGTGGGGGTATTGCTAAAAGTTGACTTGGTCAAACCGTTGAAGGGGCAACTTTGTCCCAACTCAAGGGTTAATCGAATTAAACAGACTTAAGCCTATAGAGAATTGCTTAGTCAAGTCATAAAGGTTAGGTTGTGTTAGTCAAATTTTATTATGATGGTCATTTGGAGCAAAGTTTCGTTAAGTAACAATTTATTTCGGAAAGGGGCTGGAAACAACCTCCATATCCACAAGGAAAAACAATCTCATCAGCAAATACTACAATTCTACAACTATACGTTAGGTGGTTTGACCCTTAAGGGGTGGACAGGATGGTCCAAGGCTCTTTTGTTATACAAGAGGTTTTGGGTTCTATTCCCACCACTTCCCTTCAAGGTATCCCTATGGACTTTAGTTTTATAATTGCTTGGTGCATGTAGGATGGAGGGATTGTATGTGCCCACGTGCCCAAAGAGATTAGTCAAGTACAAAGCATCTGAAACCCTCTGATATCAAAAAAAAAAAAAAAAAAAAAAAAAACAACAACAACAACAACAACAACAACAACAATAACGTTAGGTGGTTTGGGCTGGGTTGAATTGCCTAAGGGAACGGCTATTGCAACCCCCCATTCTTATAAGCCCACCCCTTTCCTTTTGGTTTTTAAGATTTCATGAAAAATATAAAAGGTTTTTGCAAAAACCGATCACTTGGCCTACTAGAAAATATCATTTTGAACAACTTTGCAGAAGAAAGTTTTTCCAAAATCTATCGTTTAGGTAGACTTTTTGACAAAAAATGAAATAAATGCTATAAATGGCTAAAAAGTATATTTACACGATAGATTTAAGAAAAACTTTCTTTTACAAAGTTGTTCAAAATGATGTTTCTTAATGGACAACACAGCCTGGTTTTCATAAAAACTTTTTATATTTTGAATAACTTAAAGAATGGTGGTGGGGTAATAAGAATGGGGGGTTGCAATAGCCGTTTCCATTGCCTAATGACTTGACCCAAGCCCAACTACAGAAAAAGGTCAAAAGTTGGGTTTTTAAACCCACCCCAACTCAAGGTGGAAGATTTAAGCCTAACTTTCCAGGGGGCTTTGTTTTCGGTTGGTTTCAACCTCTCTTGCAACCCATAAGGCCATAACTAGAACACAGACCAACCGACCAGGGCCTGAGGGTCCTAACATTTCATAAGCAACCCCCCAGCCTAACTAATTGAGGATGGACACTAGTTAGGCAATGAATTCGAATTTTCAAGCTCTAAGCATCCTCACAATCCTTTTTAAGTTTAGTATAGAATATATTATTTTTTATTTTATTTTAAGCATAAGAAAAGTGGATGAGTTTATTTAGCATCTTTAGGACATATTGGCATTTGAGTATGGTCATTGGTGAATCAGGCAGTCAACCATAATAATTCTCAAGATCCAAGTTGATAATTTTACGGATTGTTAAAAGGTAGATCAATAGTTCATAAGACTTGTGATTAAAAAAATATGAGATAATGATTTCAACATTTTTTTTTTTAGTCTTTGACCCAGTGTATTCCTAAAGTTGACAACCAAAGGACTAATCACTAGTCGCGACAGGGTGGACAATGATAAATTGCTGGCTCAAGAATTTTTTCAAAATATTAAGATTCGAATTCAGAATCTTTCACCTCCACTTGAAACAAACATTTTGGAACTAAGTGTCCAACCACTAGTGAATGATAGTCTTAATAAAGTTTAGAAAATTTCCGTACCTTATTATTGGTTTTAAAAGAAAAAAAAGGGGGCAGAATCATAGAATTGGGCCCGAAGTGAGACAAATCCTTGCCCTAAAAACCCTGATCCCATCATTACGGCTCTGCGTCTCAACTCTCAATTAACCCCGACTTACACAGTTCACAAACCAAAAACCCCGCCAAAGTCCCAGGCCTTCAAACCCTCCCTGAAAACTCCAATCGACATCTGCAGCTTTGAAATCTATGAAAGTGTCTCGCTTCCGTGCCCTACTTAGCAACGCGACGCCATTTTCTCTGCAAAAATTCATCCCCTTCTCTTCGGCTTCGGCAGCGAACCCTAGACCATCGAACTTCTTCTCCGGCGATTCCGAAGGCGGGAGTGCAGTCTATAGGCACACTCTCAAGTTTCAGCGCCCGACCACCATGAAATGGCGAAAGAATTTCTTCAATTCCGTCAGCTTTATCGGATCAGTCGATCGTCCCCTTGAGGTACAGGCCAGGAGGACAGACGGTAGGTTAGGTGTTTACACCTTGCTCAGCGTCCAGACATCCCGTGATTCGAACCGCACTTTCAGGTGAGATCCTTTTAATCCTTTCTCTCTCTCTCTATATGTCCCCCCCCCCCCCCCCCCAAAAAAAATCTCTTTGATTATTGTACTTCTGTTATTTTTTATTATTAAATGTAGGCCTGTTGATTCGGATTCTAGGTTTCCAAATTCTTGAATGCATTTTATTGTTCACTATCAGTTCTAATGTAAACATGCGAGCAATTGATCATCTGAGAAGAGGGATCTACTTCTCACACCACATAATTCGAATTAGGCTGTTGTGTTTTATGAGTTATTTTATTTTATTTTTTGACACTTGGCTTAGAATAAGGCTATTTTATGACTTTGGTTTAAAGAAGTCGGCAGGACTTCGAAACTCCTTAGGGCATGTGAGAGTTGGGTAGATGGGGCCAGGGGCGAAGCCAGGAATTGAGTTGAGGGGAGGCGAATTTTGGTTTGTTGTTAATATTTTATACTAATTCAAAAAATCGAAGAAGAGGTAGAAAAAATTGCAAAAAATTTATATTCCGTCAAAATAGCAAAAAAATTCAAGAGAGAGGGAATGAAAGATTGGGGGGGTGGGGTGGGGATTGAGGGTTTTATATGGAGGAAAAAATAATAAATGAGAGGGGTGGGAACAAATAATAATGGGTGTTAAAAAAAAAAGGATGGTAAATATAGAATTTTAAAAAACTTATAGCATTTTTTTATAAAAAAAACCAGGTGAGGCAATTGCCTCATCTGGTTTCTCTTTGGCTTCGCCCATGGATGGGGCCTAGGAGAGTTGGGGCGCATAGCATTACTCACAGATATGTAAAATGCAATGAAATCTCTAAAATTTCAGGGAATGTCCAACAACGCCATGTATTATTATTACAATTCAATAAATAGAGAGCAGGACTCACTGAAACATTTGAACAAAGGGGCTGGAGGAGTTAGAAACGAGTGCAATGGCATGGTCTTATATGTGTATACCATTTTCCCATTCTTTGTTGGATAAAATAAAAAACCAATGGGTTGCAGAGACTGCTGGTGGCCTTTATCACTTATAATTTTCTTTTTACCTTTGCTTCTTCAATGATTCTGGATTTTCATTGTCACCGGTACACGCATCTCTTGCTCTCTCTTGCCAGGATCCTGGTCCGTGATTATGCCACGGGTTATGCATGCCCCTAACAGGACATTAGTTTGGTTTGCGTCTGCTTTTTTATACATTCTTTATATTTTCTTTTCATAACATAGACAAAAAGGTTCTCATGTTTCTTCAGGTCTATGTTGAAATTTATGACTTATCAAGAAATTTCTGTTACTAGGAAAACTTACGTTTTACAATTTGTTAACAGGATTTTATTGCAGATGCTGGATGAGATGGCAAAAATGTCTTTAAAACATCTGAAACCAGATGATTTTATCTATGTTTCAGGTCAATTACAGTGTTATACAAAAACAGATTTGAATGGAAAGCTCAGAACATATTACAAGGTTTAAAAGCTAACATACTCTAACTCTCTTTCCACAATTTTAGAATGTGCACATTCTTGTTTATAATGCTTAATGTCTTGGACATATGCACTTAATTTAAGCCAGCTTCTCCATGCTTTGCATGATTATGTTATCCCTAGATACAGGTGCTGAATTGTTTCAATGATGGGAATTTGCTTTTTAATCATTTAGCATGCATTAGATGCGCTTCTCTTTTCAGTTCCTACACCATCACTGAGCCTTTTTTTTAAAGAACTCTGTTATAATATGACTATGGCATCATTAATGAGGTTTTAACAGCATGTATGGTAGCTAAAACTGTAAATCACTCTAGATGTGAACTAACCTTATATAGGATAGCGTATAAAGCAGTTTAAATCAACAAGAGATTCAGCCATGTTGATACCCTATATGTGCTACCCTACATAAGGTTAGTTATCTAGGGCTTGTTAATTAGGAATGCCTAATTCCAACTCCTTGTTATGTGCTGATGAAGATTTATTCCAATCTCGGAAAAAGTGGTTACTAATTGGTATTTTTAAACAAGGTGTTATGATAACATTCACACCTACCTGTAGCCAACATCCATCTGTATCCAATCGTTAATTTATTCAAGCCCATATACATTTTTTAAAAATAAAATAATTTTTTTGTTTAAGGTATCAATTTGAGTTTCGATGTTGCTTCATTTGCCTATTACTTGAAGATATTAGTGTTACTTGAAATCCATATGAAAGGATGGATTTATGTCAGTTAAATTTAGATGATCCTGCTGGTGAATAAATTAAGATAGAACATAAGTGTAAAATAACATCACAAGTAGGGCTTTTTTTTTTGGGATAAATATCTATGTATATTCATCTTATTTGTTATCTGTAGGTAATTGTGAATGAATTAAATTATGTTGCACAACATGGTCAAGGCTCAACCTCAAAAAAATTTGAGAAATCAGATTCAGGAGGAGGTATGATTCCTATCTCTAGTTGGCATTTTGGTGTGGGAGCTTGTGAGTTATGATCTTCAAACTTGTAGGCTCATCATCGTTTTTTTTTTTTTTGGTTCTAGGCTTATTGATTTCTTTTAATTTTATACATTAATCTTTACATGACCTACCTAATTGCCCCATTGAATTAATTGGGGTTGTTCTAGGGTTGAGATGAGTGCTCAGTTGAGCTGAACTAAAGTTGAGCTCCGTGTTTGGTTGGGCTGTGGGCCTGTCACCCAATAGTTGGCTATGATTGACCATAGCAATTACAATAACTCCTAGGCTATACAGCTATTTGTATGGATTTTGTTTGTGCAATCATCTATATTTCTTGTTACAATTTCAGGTGGGACTGGCTTGGAAAAGTACAAAAGCCGCCTTCACTTGTGGCAATTATTTTTTGCCAACCCATACGAGTGGTGGGATAACAGGAAAAGAAAGTCAAATCCAAAGCTTCCAGATTTTAGGCACAAGGATACTGATGAGGCTCTCTGGATCAATCCTGATGATCCTCCATGGATTAAAAGACAACTGCAATTGCATGATTTGAGAATAGCGGGACAAGGCCTGGGGGAACATGTGAGCTCTCGTTCTCGTGTTTCCACTTGGGTGTATGATCATTATGAATGAGCAGCCCCCAAAAGAACAAAGGAGCTTATTGCTATTATTTGATTGTTGTTTGCGCATTGGTTATAAACAAGGTTCAAGATCTTACTCGTTGCTTTCCACTGGAAGGACCAGGAACAGAGGAGAAGACCATAATGGATGGGAAATTAAGCTTATAAAGGACAAGGTCATAGAGGTCCAGGTCCTAACATTCGAGCAGTTGTTACTAGATTTGTTGGGGAGTTTCTCCTCTTCCCTCTGGATATTTTACTGTACAGATTCTATTGGGAAAAGGTATATTTGATTATTTGGCACCAGTTGAGGATATGATTGTACGCTTTGCTTCTCATCTTACAAACTATACTTGTCCATCTAATCCGTAGAAAATCATGAGCATATTAGTAGCAATTTACAATTCTCTTTCCCTTTGACCATACTCCAGTGGATAAAGAAGGGATCGCAATTCTCTTGCTCCACAATTTTGCGTACTGGTTATGTGAGGGAGAAGCTGATTTTTTTGTACAAAGCAGTGTGCATTTTCATTTTATTTTTATATTTGTGCATTGAGTTTATCATTTTTTGAACTGAGGTGCATTATGGCCTAAAATGGTGCGTTTTGGCGTTGTAACAAAATCCTCGAATTATTCATGAATAAGCTACATTTATTCCGAATTTTTCATCACATAAACGAAATTCATATTTGTTTTGCATATTTCAGTAATTATTGAGTTCTTTTAAATAATTTTGATTTTTTTTTGATAAATTTTAAATAATTTTGAAATTACAATACATCTTTTTTAATTAAGTCAACTTACATCGCTTTTCTTAGGAAAAAATTTTCATATATATATTTTTTCTAAGTAATTTTCAATATTTTACCAATTATTGTGGAATTACGAACCATTCCTAATTTCCTATACCGAATAATTTTGGAAATCCCTAGAAGTGTGACTATGCCGATGAGAAATTAAACGACGTCGCCCCCATAAGGTTCACAATCTTATTCGCAGAATTTGAAAATTTCGTGTCCGCCATTGCTGTTCAAATCGTACTAAGCATGAGGGTTGCTGAAACAACATTACAAACCGAAATCAAAACCCCGTCTTTTCTCAGCCATTCATTTCGCGCAAATTCACTCGACCATCGACCTCAATTCTAGAAATTTTCCATCCAATAATGGCGGAATCAGAGTCGTAGATATCGCAATTCGCAGTCTTCTTCTGATTCGGTAATGGCCGGAGACTCCCATTCAGGTATCTACTGATACTATTTCTGATTGACCTTATATTGTTGTTGAGATGCCTTTGAATCTTTTATATCCACCAATGTTAGTTGAAATTTCCCCATTATGAAGATTTACATCACCGATTCACCATATATACGCGTTCCTGGATTGAAATGCCGAGAAAAAAGGGGAGAGAGTCAATCGATTTTTGAGGAAAATTTCTCTGGGAAAGCAATCAATTTTCAATAATTGAAAGGGAAAAACACGCGATATTTCTAGTTACAGGGATGCAACTCCTTCCCCAAAATTAGGCGAGAATTAAGAGAGTGAGATATTTTAGGGATTGTAAATGGCAACTTATTATTATTTTTGAATTGGAAATTATAATTTCTTTATCAGTGTTAATACTAGTTATTGACAAAAGTTTAATATAATAATATATATTAATTACCTGTCAAATATTTTGATATTAATATTAGGACATCTAGGAATGACTAATATACTCTCCAGTATTATTTCTATAGGACATGATCTTTAGTGAAATCTATCATTGGATAGTAGAGATCATGTCTAGAAATAAATAATACTAGGACTAGAGGGGATCTTTTCCCATCATCCTAACCACCAATTGGGTTTATGTTGGGTGTTAACGTACTAATGCGTCGTGTTTGGGATTAGTCATGTTGAAGGTTTCAATACCCCAAGTGGAAATAAAAAATTTCGGAACCTAGATTATTATATATTTTAACAATTAAAATGATTTTAGTTCGTGACAGCGGGAACCCCATATTGTGTCCTTTGGGGTATGGAGTCCCCTTGGAAAAGTTCCATTGATCATGGGAAAAGTTTGGTTCCATAATTGCTTTCACCCTAGACTGTAGTAACCACTTTATTCGCCCTTTATCTGATTCACAGGAGTCCACCTCTCAACTGTTCTAGTAATATAAGATATGAAGAGGTCATCACTTGTTAGATTATTGTATTTTTATTTTCTCTTAACCTGAAATGAGGATGAAATTGACTGAAAATAATAGCCTGTTTCTTAAAGGAAAAAGGGGTGGCTTTTTTTTTTTTTTTTTTTTTTTTTTCCCACAATTGTCTTGGCCGACTAATAATTTGTGACCACTGTGAAGTGGAATAAGTGGTTCAATCCCTAAATGGCAAAAGAGAGTACAAAGTTATAAACTTCTCATGACATCTGCCCTTTGTCTTGGTAATGAAAAGGTGACTAGGGAGGCAGATGGTGCTGGGGAGGGTGGACTGGTCCGGCAGACCATGACTAGTCAGAAAGCATAGCTTCTTGACTTCATTATGTGAACAATAATTGCTTTGTAATCAATTAAAGAAGAAATTTGAGGGTATAAACATTAAGAAAGAAAAATCTTCGGGGATCTGAATGTCTAAATAAAGCCATATTTCTGGACCGGTAATTAATTTATTTACTTTAAGATCGTACTTACGAAATTAACTAGATTTTAGGAAGCTCTTTAAGGAATTATTATTATTATTTTATTATTTCCATTTGAGTAAGGAATCTTGCCACATTAGTAAGGCGCGTAAATGGTAGGCTTTATATGGTTATGTCTAGCACCCCTACTCTTTCTAGATTTGCAGAAAACATATAAATTCCTTCTAGAGAGGGGCTACTATATATTATTCTTTCTGCTTCATCTCGATCTCTCATCTCCCACCTTGAAGGAGAAAGCATGGCGACATGGTTAGAACATCAAAAGGTTCCATGGTGTCTCATCTTTGAACGACTTGATCTATTGGACCGTGTAAGGTTCATGGCTGCCTGTAAATTATTCCGATCAATTGCAGTTGTTAAAAAGCCTTACCGTCTTTCCCGTGCGTTGCTAATGTTACCCAGGTAAGGAAAACTCAGAAACTCGCGATTTCTTAAGCCTTTTTGATAGCAACCTATATGGAATCCACCTTCCAGAACTTTATGGTAGGTGGTGCTGTGGTTCTTCTTATGGCTGGTTATTTACAGTAGACTTCAGTTCTGGTGATATTGCTCTATTGAATCCAGTAACAAGAGCCCAAATATTACTTCCACCAATCTCTACTTTTACTGATCCCCCTGATCTCCCTGAAGAAGATCGAGAAAGGAATATTCAGTATATAGAGAGGGCTACTATATCCACAAGTCCAAGCTATGAGCATGGAACTTTGTTGTGATGGCCATCTTTACAAGTAACCGGGCAATATCCTTCTGCAGGCCTGGAGACAAAAAGTGGACTACTTTGACAAGGCAGGGTGATCACTGCGAAGACATAATATACCATAAGGAGAAGTTTTATGCTATAACTAACTGGGGAAATTTGATATCCTGGAATGGTTGTGATGTTAATGCTTCAGTAGAGACGATAAATTTACGATCAGTAGACGAGCCATTCTTCCGACGGTACTTGGTGGAGACTCCTGATGGGGAGCTTTTGAAGGTTTGTAGACATATGGAATGGGATGATGATAGTGATGATGATGAGGACACACAGCTACCATACACTTCAATTTGTGGTTTTAAAATTGGATGAGAAGAGCAAAAGGTGGATTCGGGTGAAAAGTTTGAGTGACAAGGCTTTGTTCTTGGGGTATAATCGTGCAATTTGTCTATCTGCTTTGGAGTGTCCAGAGTTTGAAGCAAATTGCATTTACTTCACGGATGATTTCTTTGAAGGTTATCATGAGCATCCATTAGGGTGCTATGATGCTGGTGTGTTCAATTTAAAGGATGGGATCATCAAGAGGTTCTACCAGAATCCTACCTTTTGGGCTGAACCTTGCATCTGGATTACACCTACCGCATGCTAGAGGGCTAGTGTTTTTCATCTCAGATGAAGCCATTCGGTGATGGAAATGTTTCCTTTTTTCCTTCCATTATTTTTCAATCATTATATTCATATACTAAATAAGGGGTCTATTAAAATTTTGCTCAGGTCATGGAATTGTTACATTGTGACCTTTTCTATTATAATTATTTTAAATAAAATGCTGGAAGAAGAATTTATTTATTTATTTATTTTTGTTTTGTTTTTGTTTTTAATTTTTACAAGGTGCTCAGTCCTAGCGATGTTCTGCATTCAATTGATGTGTTTATCGATGATGCATCATCAAATTTTATTCTTTGACTAAGGGAAAGGTTGCTGTTTAACTCCCTTCTCAGGGTTCAAGCAGTGCTTTTATGCTATAAGAGAAGGGCGCTTGTTCTTTATTTTAAGAATTTGATGATGCTATGTAATATCTGTTTGTCATGATTATATAAGTTGATCATTATTGGTAGGAACCATGTTAACCCCCCACAAACCCGCACAAACTATGAGAGAGTTTTATTTATTTATTTAGTAAAGCCTATAAGACGGATAATTCCTTGAAATCTTGCTTGATCACAATATCAAGACTCAACTAATTAGAAACTTATTGCAGTTCTCTGTATATATATTTTTTTTTGGTCTATAGTTAGCTTGAGAAACAATTGCCCAGTTTTTCATTGGATTGGTTTCTAGTGTCTATTTGCATTATATTATGTTACCTATACGTGCCTTATTCATCTTATATCATGCATATGCTTTTATGATATATCATCTCAAAGATTGAGAAAAAGCAAGGTTGGAAATGGAAAAAAAATAGCATACCAATATTGCGATCATTATGGTACATGCCCAACCAGCTTCCATCAAAAGAAATTGAACTTTTTCTGGAACACTTTAATAAATTAAGATTAACTATTCCTACTTTACACTGAAGATGCGCCGGATTGTGGAAGTTTTGTTGAATTAGGTCATTGTTGATTTTCTTAACTGTTTTAGTGGGGCATATAATACCTTTAAATGCATCTGAAAAGATGATAATGACAGTTTAAGAATTTGATTGAGGTGAGAGTTGATTGGTTGGTGAGTTTTGATTTGTGTACAAGCAATTTTTTCTGGTTGAAATTCAGGTGAGGGAAATCTTGAAACAAATAAATTAGAGTTTTCAGGGTCTTGTTGGAGGAGTTAGTTGTCTGCTTCTCTTCTGCCTATTTTCTTTTCCCTTCTCATTTCCCCAGTAAAGTGATTCTGTAAGAGAAGCAAACAGTATAAAAGAGAAGGGATTAGAGACTGCTTGCCTGTTTTCAATGAGGTTTCTAAGGAAAGAACAAGTTGATGGTTAGATATGGATAGATTCAGGACAGTTTTCTGTCTCAAGGATATTATTGATGAAAAACATGAGCGCCATCGGTGGCTTCCTAAGTACATAGAAATCCTGTCATACCCACTCATAGAGATCATGAAACTTTTGAGCTACTACTCAACAGCAAGGCGCCCTCTTTGTAACCTTTTTTCCACAATTAAAATTCCTCCTTCATAGATTTAAAAGGGGAAAAAAATTCACTCTTTTGTGAGTACGACATTTTAGTTTTTGGGTAGATTTATTTTCCCCTTGCTATAGACATATCAAGATTTTAGAGGGTTAAATGAATGAATCCTCTTCAATCTTTCATTACTCAAACAAATCAGAATTAAACATGTGCACCTTTACTCTTCCATCTTGTTGCCACTCAAAGTGCTTGAGCTAGGTCAACTTCACTACTCAACCTTCTAGTTATTCTAATTTTCCAGAAAGAAAATGAATCCTCTATAGGCTGAAAGTCAATCGTTTTTTTACAGATAGCTGTGATTTGTCAAAATCTGGAAGATGTAAGGATTTGATTTGTTTGAAAGAATTGAATTCAACAGGAATCAGCCACTTGTAGAGTTTCCGGTGTCTCTATGGAGCTCTTCTTCTCTCTGCTTCACCCTCTTTCACACATCTATCTGTCCCTGAATTCCTGAAACAACTAGACATGGCTACTATGTGGTCTGACCTTCCCAATTTACAATGGCAACTCATCTTGAACGACTTGATTATCTTTTAGACTGTCTCAGGTTCAGTTGTGTTTGTCCATAGATCAATTGCATCATGAAAATAAACTCTATCATCTTTCCCATGCATTCCTACTGCTCCCACAGGAACCCAATATCTGAAACCCAGTACTTCTGAGTCCTTCAGCCTCTCTTACAGCAATATATATGATACTTCTCCCTAGAACTTTGTGCTAGGTGGGTATTGTTCTTCTTCACTTATCCTCCTAAGCTCTTCGGGCAAGAACAGACAGACATAATGATCATAGAAAGTGCCAATTTATCTAATAATCCAGGCACAATCGATGATTTCATTGTGACAGCCAGTTTGTTGCATTTTGCAAACCCGGTGATACAAGGTGGACTGTATTGCATAGCGACTTTGGCTATTGGGGTGATGTTGTGTCATGTAATTGAGAGTTTTATGCTATATAAACTTATAGCCTATAATCTTTGTAATTTTGAAGCTCCAAAGGTGACCATTGTAAGGTTGCCGAAGTTTGGAAAACCTTATCATTGGTATATTTCATGGAGACTCCCAGTGGGGGAGCTTTTGAAGGTTTGCTGAGTTCAGGAGGGTGATTGGCATACCAGTTGAGTTCGAAGTTTTCAGATTCGATGAAGAGATGAAATGGTGGATCTTCGTGGAAACTAGAAAGCTCGGTGACCATGTACTGTTCTTGGGTTATACTTCTGAATGGCATTACAAATTTCAAGGAGTGTGATTTGATGTTGGCTTGTTCAGTTTAAAGGATTGATTATCAATCTCCAGAAGCCAACAGCATAGATATCTCATTTGCCAGTCTTCTAGCATTTTTATTTTTTATTTTTTTATGTGGATTCCATCGATAGTCTTACACATCTATCATCGATATGGTAGAGTTGGATACATGAACGATTCATTATTTACAAAGCCTCCATTTTAAAGGTTTGTTCATCAAGGTTGTTAGTGAGAAACTAATTAAGAATTGTATCAAATTTCTATTAAAAACTGGAAAGAAAAAAAAATCCCAATAAGGATAAGACATGCATTAAACTCACTTGCAGCATTCAAGATTTTTTTTCAATATCCTGTACATTTCTATTACTTCTCTAATTACTGCTATTTATCTAAAAAATTATTTACAAAATTTCTAAATTATTTTGGTCAATTGTAGAAGGACAACAAATCTTTCTTATCTTCCTGCCATGCACCACTAATCTTATCTGCATATCTAGCTTGATTTTCCTGCATTAGTCTACGTTTTCCTTAATAGCTCCCTAATTCAAAATTATTTTGATGCCATAATCGCCAAATCTGGAGAAAATTTCAAGTGCCACCTTTTCTCATTATGATTATCTCTTCCATAGGCTTTGTTGTTTGGAGGAAAAATCGTTCTATAGAAAACTTTTCAAGAAAAAAAAGATGGATTAAATTTCAGGAATAAAAGGATAATTTCTTACCTGTGACCAGTTAAAGAGGTAAAGGTATTTACCCAAAAATAAAAAAGAAGAGGTAAAGGCACATTAAATTTTAATCAAGCTTGACCATAGCATATTTAATGAAATGATGGAACATTAATATAAAATCCGTGGAAGATAATTATATGATAGTCTATAGTTGCAAAAACAATAATAATGGAGACAAAAATAGGGAGATGTGTGTCCATAAAAACATAAGAGATCTATGTGTCGGTAAAAAACCCTAAGGTCATGTTTGTTTAGCTGGAATGGAATCTCATTTCAATTCATTTCTAACAACATGTTTGGATAAGATAATTTAAATGGGAATGGAATCAAATAATATATTTAAAAAGTCATTTTAAATCTATTTTCATTCTAGACTACTTCAATCATGGAATCACATTCCATTCCTATTCATTCCATTCCAACTAAACAAATATAGCCTAAAGGACATCCGATCGTATATTTTTCTTTGTGAGTCACTCAAAATTCGGTTTTTTTTATTTATTTTTATTAAGAAAATAAGTTTAAGGAGAAATTGAGAATTGGCCTAAATTTAATTGAGAACCTTTTTATCATTAATTTTTCTTTGACGAAATTTTCACTGATCGAGTGTTTTTCTGATGGGGTTTGATAATTTAACAGAAAATTTATAACGCAACACATCACTACTCTCCTTTTGACCTTTTGTTGAGGGCGGTGGGCCTGTCCTTTTAAACGGGTCCTTTCCAAATTCACTCACAGCTGACAGCGCATTGAAATTCATTGCCCTTCTTCTTCTGCGTTTCTCTCTAGGGCTTTTTCTTCTCTCTAGTCCACACTCCACACTGGTCTCAAATCTTCCCCCACAAGAAGAAACGCATGGATGTTTTATGGCTAAACCTTCCAACCTCACTATGGTGGCTTATCTTTCACCGCCTCGATTTGTTAGACCGTCTCAGATTCCGCGCCGTATGTCTACTCTTTCGATCCATCGCTTCCCAAACCCAACCCCTCCGCCTCTCCCCTGTACTGCTTCTCCTCCCACCCACCAAAGACTCCGACACCGGCGAATTCTTCAGCCTCGCCGACCACCACACATACAAAACCCATCTCCCCCAACTCCGCAACAAGTGGGTTTGCGGCTCTTCCTTCGGCTGGGTATTCACCATCGACTTTAAATCCGGCGAAATAAGTTTATTGAACCCAATCACCAAAGCCCAAATTTCCCTACCACCTCTCCCGGCATTCACCGACCCACCCGAGCTCGAAGGCGAAGAGTTTGAAAGGAACGATGTGTGGTTCATAGAGAAGGCGACGATATCCAAAGATCCAAGCACAAGCAGTGACTTCATCGTGATGGTGATTTTCACCTATGCGTGGGTGCTTGCCTTTTGCAAACCTGGGGATGGGAAATGGACTAATTTGAAAAGAGTGGAGGGTCCTTGTGAAGATGTGGTCTATTATAAGGACAAGTTTTATGCTATGACTAATTGGGGTGCCCTTGTAACTTGGGATCTCTCCGATGTGAATGATCCAAAGGAGACGGTAATTCTATCGGAGAACGAGGAACCTCCACTGCGCCCGTACTTGGTGGTGTCGAATCGCGGCGAGCTTTTCAGGGTTTGTAGAAACGTTGAGAGAGATGAGAAGGAAGAGGGGGACGAGCTTAGGGATGAGAATTATTATAGGACATTGGGGTTTGTGAATTTCAAATTGGATGAAGAGAATAAGAGGTGGGTTTTGGGATGCATTTGTGAGCAGGCATTTTTCGTGGGGCATAATCGTGGGATATGCATGTGGACGAAGGAGCACCCCGAGTTTAGAGAGCGGTGCGTTTACTTCACGGACGATAATGCAGAACGTTATTTCGAGAATCCGTATGGGTGCAA
Source organism: Liquidambar formosana (assembly GCA_039720395.1). NCBI lineage: Eukaryota > Viridiplantae > Streptophyta > Magnoliopsida > Saxifragales > Altingiaceae > Liquidambar > Liquidambar formosana. The sequence continues at coordinate 28,140,820 of CM077833.1, forward strand.
TGATGTGGGTGTCTTCAATTTGGATGATGGAAGTGTGGAGAAGTTCTACCCGAATCATCCTTTTTGGACTAATCCTTGCATTTGGTTTACGCCGAATCCGCGCTAGAGGTAATAATCCTAAGGCATTTTCTGAATAATGGGTCTTATACTAGATTTCTGAAATCTTGTGTTTGGAACTGTTGCATTGGCAGCCTTTAGTATTTTACTTGGTTTTTTTTCCTTTTTCTTTTTGGGTCAGCAGGAGATACTTCGTATAAATCTTAGAAAGCATAGAATTCTGATTTGAAAAATGTGTTTTTTATGCTAAAAGACATAGATGGATGGGCACATTGGTTCAATTCTCTGAGTGTGATGGGATTAATTTTCAGCATTTGCTTTTAGTGTGTGTCTTTCCCAATAATTTGTCATCAACTTTTGGTCTATGAGTTAAACCAGGACAGGTTGTAGAACCTCCTTTCAGGGTTTAAACCGTTGTTATATGATTATGCCTGACCTGTATTTTGAAGAATTGGATGATGCTGTGCAATGCACCAGTATGACTTGTTTATACTCACGGTGGTGATCATCCTCTAATCTTTGGGGTATACCAGTGACATTCCATATCCATGTTATTCAGATTAATTTATCATTTAGAAAATATTCAAAAGTTTTAAATACATATTTTCATTTGGGAGACTTTGCAGAGTACCCCGACAATTTTTCCCCCCCTTCTTTTAGGCAATGGTTATGAGTTGGTATGAAGGAACTTAGGCTCTGATGTGACATTGATGGAGCTCTACCACCTAGTTTAGGGACATTTTTTTTAAAAATATCTTGTCGGTGAAAACTGGTTTAAGTGAAAGAAAGGTCCAATTTGTGGAGACTTGTCCCTTGCCATAAATTTCCATAATCAGAGAAACACTTCTTGGTTGTGATATCATGCGGTTAGTATGATTTAAGTCTCCTCTTGCATTGCGCATTGAGTATGTGGAAGCTCTACATTTAGACCACTGGTGGCCCGTTTGGGCAAATAGGGAAGATACTCCAAAGTACTGGAAAACTCATCGTCTTTTGTTGATCTGTGCTATCCTTCGGCCGATTTAAATCCAGCCCATGGTCTTAGCTGAGGCAAGAGAGGAGCCTATGAACTTTAGTGAAGCTCAAGAATACAATGACAAATTTAGTTTCAAGGAAACTGAGAGTGGAACACATCCAGTGGGAGGCTTTTTTAAGCAAGGTTGTGATGAACTTTTTGTGAATGGGGGCCTTAGAGGAAGAGAGACAAAAGGGATGGGCTGGGCTGGGCTGGGCTTTGTTCTTTTGGATTGTGATGACAAGATGGCAGCCTAGCTAGGCAAACATTTTTTAGCAGTGTTGGTGGTTCAAGTAGTGTCCCAGGCTTTGTTAATGGGCTTATCTTTGTCCATTGAGCCTGCATTTAAGGTCTGATTGTATAGACAAATTCCCTGCAGCTGGTGCAGTCTTTTAGGAGGTCCATAGAGGAGAATTCAAGAATCACTCCAATTTTATTTTATTATTTTACAGTAGCTTTTACTTCTACATACATGTACTGTTTGTATCTATACTATTGTTTATAGAAAGGAAAAACTTCCTTTGATCTCTCCCATTAGACTTGATCATTGAATTGACTGATATAATCCGTCAACAATCTAAACAAGTTTTTATCTTTAATATTTCTTTAGGATGAAATAATGATTTAAATTGTAAAATGTGGTGAATAGGGTAGTTATACTCTCCACGGTTGTAGTCCCAATATTTCTTCCTTAACCACACCATCCCACATTTCACTTTAATGCACCTTTCTCTGTTATAAGTAGGGTTGGCAATTTATGCCCAAACCCACGAACCCGTCCAACCGTCCAAGTTAAGTGGGTGCAGATGGGTGATTTTATTAATTGGGTTGTAAATGGGTGCCCATAATAACCTAACTAATAATTGGGTCTAATCGGGTTTGTATAAAAAAAATTTGGTGCGAATGAAACCTGATAAGTTTGAAGTCTCTTCATAGTTGCTCTCCTTCGCAATCGAGCCAGTCAATCGGTGGCCGTCTGTTCGAGTGCAAGACCTATAATTGGCAATTCTCGTCTTTCTAGGCGCTCGGCGGCCACCGAGCGAGTCACAAGAAGCCGAGATTGATGATGGGCGCCGGCGGTGACCTCCTTCACCATGATGATCTGCGGGGTTCACCTGCAAAGCTGAAGACGCACGAGTGCTCGATTTGCAGGCTGGAGTTCACGATTGGCATTGGATGGGCATATGAGGAGGTATAGGGCGGTTATGAGTGAAGGGGTGATGGTGGCTCAGGCGGCCAAGGCGGGGCCGGTTATAAAGAAATCGAGTAGTAGTAAGAGGGTTTTGTTGTTGGATTTGAACTTGATGCCGATGGAGAACGATTTGAATTTTTAGTCGTGGAAGTTTTCGCCCATGTTGGATTGCTTGTAGCCTTAATTAGGACCTTTTAGCTTCTTATAATTCTCCAGCTTTTGGCTCCGGTGCACTACCACTTCCACCTTTTTCTCTGGCAAACCACAGCTAATCCTCCTTTACCACAACTCTCTTTTTTCTTTCTCTTTTTCTTTTTTCTCTTTTCGTGGCAAGTTTCAGGACTTTCAGCACAATATCTCTTTGCCAATTGGTAGGGATGTGAAAAAACCCAAGAGAACAACACAGATTCTCCTTCTGAGAACAGTCAAGAGAACATGTTCTCGACATTAATTTGTACACCACAAAAGCCACATTTGGAGACAAAACTAGAGAAATCACAATAGAATGCAATGTCAACGACAATCCCAGACTCTGTTTCAGTATCGACAGCAAAAGGGTCATGCAAATTAAGCGATTGAAGTGGAAATTCAGAGGGAACGAGAGGATCGAAGTCGATGGAGTACCAATACAGGTCTCGTGGGACGTCTACAATTGATTGTTTGAAGATGTAATTGATGGGCATGTGGTGTTCATATTTCGATTCGAGAAGCTAATTGGGTTTGATGAGGAAGCTGGTCGGAGTTATCACCAGATGGAAAGGGAAAGGGAAAGGGACGAAAGCAGGGTTGGGTTTTATGCTTGCAATAAATGGGTGAGTTTGGGTTTGCTTAAATGGGTTCTTCACATAAATGGGTTGGATTGGGTTTGGGTGACATTTTAATTAAACCCGTCTAAACCCGCCCAAACCCACCTAATTACCAGGCCTACTTATAAGTTATAACCACTTCTCTCGTTCTTGTACCCCAAACCAACATCCCCTTTCACCATTAAAAGAAAAAAGAAAAAAAAAATGGGTGGGTGGGTTGGGGGGGGGGGGGGGTGATGAAGAATAAGGGGAAAATAATCCTTTTTTGATAATGTATTGGCTTAAGTAGTTATCTATGTAGAAGGTTATTATTATTAGGGTTTTCTTAACGTGTGCCCTAAAGGCACATGTTAAGTTGCAATTAATGACCTAATTATTACATGGGAAATTGTGAAAATGCATAAAAAATTATGAAAGTTGCTTGGAAAGATGTGAAAATGTTGAGAAAACTTTGAAAACATATTTTTTCATGCAATGATAGGGTCATTAATTGTTGGGGGCTTTGGCCACAAGTCTAAATTTTAGGACTTATGTGGGCATCAATCCATTGGGAATTCTTGTGCAGTCCTAGGTCTACCAAGCAGTCCTTAGGACCAAAATACCCTCCTATGTACTATATTCACACTGTCAGTAAAAATATTGTTCCTTCTCTCTTCCTTCCTTTCTCTCTCCTTAGCTTTTCCCTCTCTCTCTCTTTCTACTGCAAGTTTTTTCTTTTTTGATTCCATTAAAACTTGTAATGCCAAAAACCATGGTAGTTGACGATGTAATTGCTCACCCAAGAAACCCCCATTTTTTTACTGTGTGAAGTCGATCAGATCTGCAAATTTGCTACTCAAGAGATGGAGACATCTAGATCCAAAGTTATCACTCAAATTTCTATTTTTTGGACAAAACAAGTGGTGTGCAAAAAAGAAACCTCCATTTTTCTTGATGGAGGAGGTGCTCAATCATCAGGTTTGATAGCATGGTGGTTCATCGTCATTATTAAGCGTTCTAAATCTGAACTAAATTTTTGAACACCTGAATCTTGAGGTACATGATTTGAGCACGTAATGACAATTTTAGAAAACATTGATGGTAGTTGAGGGTTAAGAGAATATGGAAAACCACTGATCTTTTTACTCTAGAGGTATTTGCTAACCAAGACCATGAAACTCATACAACCAATATGCTATAAGTTACCCATTCCAACCTGTTAGCAACTTGAGGGGATGGTAATATTTTTACTGTGGAGCTAGAAGATGTAGAAATTGAGTATGGTAGATTCTTAAGTGTCTAAAAATTGCTCTACTTCTATAAATTTTATAATTTTTAATAGAACTAACATCAAATTACGTATAATTCTAAAACAGTTACATGTAGCTGTTTTAGAAAACTTACATGAAACCATTTTAATAAGTTAAATTTAGTTACAAACTGTTTTAATAAGTTAGGTTTAATCGCAAATACTTAGATTCATCTATTTTCATAAGAAATTTTAGTCATACTAGATATAGCACACGTGCGTTGCACGTGAATATTTTTAAATAATATTAGTTATACAAAATAATAAATACATAAAGATTTTATATTAATGAGTCTAAACGGTTTCTCAGAACTATAGGTATTTCGTTTTGAATGATTTTTCACTTATTATGATTATAAATTCATCTATCTAACTTAAAAATTCATCAAAAATCAAACTAATTCTCTAATAGTACCATATATATTATAATTTGTAAAGTAAAACTTACCAGAGAAGGGAGAAGTCGCCGTTAATGGAAAAGGTGGAAAGAAGGTTGAAGCTACTCTTGATGGAGAAACAATCCGGCTGTTTATTTATTATATAAGAATTATAGTTTCCGTTTCTTTTGAATTTCTATTTGTGTTTTATATAATAAGGTATGTGTTTTAGAATTATAGTTTCCATATTCCTATATATTTCTATTTATTAAATAGGAATTATAGTTTCCATTTCCTTTAAATTCCTATTTGTGTATTATATATTAAGGTATGTGTTTTGAATTCCTATTTGTGTTTTATATATTAAGGTATGTGTTCTAGAATTATAGTTTCCATATTCCCATATATTTCTATTTATTATATAGGAATTATAGTTTCCGTTTCCTTTGAATTCCTATTTGTGTATTATATATTAAGGTATGTATTTTAGAATTATAGTTTCCATATTACTATATTCCTATATATGCAGAAGGGTGGGTAGTTGTGTATTTAAAAATTAAAATAAGGGTATATTAGTCAATCAAAAGTTTTTCTTATATTCATCTTTTTATAGGTAGTATAGATAACACAAGACATTGAAAATTTAATCACAACAAGTTACATGTAATTGTTTCACAAATTTTATTTTAAGAAATTAAATTTAGTCTCAATCACTTAAATTTAACACTTTAATAAGTTGAATTTAGTCATAAACATTTGGATTAAATTGTTTTTATGGAATATTATAGTTAGATTATATAAATATTCAAGATATAGTCGTATTTTTTTAAAACAGTTATATGTAACAGTTTAACAAAATTCACTTCAAATTAGTTATAATCACTTAACTTTAATTGTTTTAGTAAATTAAATTTAGGTACAAACACTTGGATTTAATAGTTTTCATAGAATATTGAAGTTAGATTATGCAAATATTCAAAAATCTAATTTTTTTTTTTTTTTTTTTTTTATAAATAGTTGAATGGAATTATGTTTTATGTAGTCAGTCAATGTAATTGTTTTATTTTTATTTATTTTTGCATAATTTCATATTTATCATAGATCTTATTTTAAAGGTCTCGATGAATAGATTCTAAAACTATAAATTTTATCGAAAACCGATGGATAGGTTAAAAGTTATGCTATTTTAAAGTTTGAAAACAAAAAATAACAACTTAGTAGTATATTTGACTTTATATACTTAAGACCTAGATAAATATACAACTGTTTCACTTAAAAGGACTTATGGCCAAATAAGTTTTTTCCATAGACTTGTGCCTCTATAAGTTTCATAAAGTGGACTTTTCCCTAATTTTCCCTAAGTTGTTGCTCAACAATAAAAAGTCACGGGCAAAAAGTAGAGTGCAGACGAAGACTTGCAAAAGGATAAAATAGAAAAAGGATTCATTATATTTCTGTGATTCGGAGTGTCATTTTCTAAGTCGAGCCGTATCACTTAAAATGCTTTTTGACCATAGTTGTAGTATATGGAACCAAATTGATTTGTGTTATAGCACGAACTATTAAATGGACCCCCTTCTTCTTGACTATGGTGGAGAGTATCCGTGGTGATGCAAACGATAAGACATTTTGGTTGGATATTTTTCCGAGGACGACAAATTCTAGACGTGTGGCAATTTCTCACCCACCAATGTGATCATGCATTTACCAAGTCCTGGTGAGGGAGGTAATATATCACTGAAAATAATCATGACGAGGGACAAATGAACAAATTAATTTGCCAAGTATATGGATTATCAGGGACAAAGTTAGGAATTTAATTCGAGAGAAGTGGACTTTGGTTGGTTGTTAATACTTCCTAATTCAAAAGAAAATTGAAAACACTTTTAGTTCAAAGATTTTCATTTATCTTATTATTTTGAGGTAGAAAAAATTGCAAACTTTTGTACTCCGCTGATATTTGATAAATCATATTTATAATACTTTATAATTGTCCTTGATAAAAGATTGTTGCACTGACCAAGGGGAGGGATTGGGGTTTTACAAAAGGGGGATAGGAAAGAACAATAGGGGTAAAAAAATAATTAAGAGAGACAAATCTAGATTCTTCTTCTCCTTTTTTTTTTTTTTAAATTTTTTATTTATTAAAATTAAGGTATAAAATAAGAAAAAAAAATCAGGGTAGAGATCTTCTGCCTGATTTGAATATAACTTCATCCTTGACGATGGGCTTGTAGTTTAACCTTGATGCAGGACTATTTTCTTCTATTGTAAAATAAAAGGTAATTTGTTCAAGTCGATGAGGGTATGATGGCAATTTTATCCGTCAACGAGTCTCCTATGTGGGGTGCACTATGTTCCCCATCAGCTTCATCTTGGTTGCAATGGCCAAACACTCTAATTTCTGCCTTTTATATTTGGACGACTTTGATTACTTTATTTGTCAATAGTCAATACTCCATATGCTATACCCTCAAAGGGTAGTCATGTGTCTTGGCCCAAGCTAATTTTCATTTTAACTTAGGAACAATAATTGGTTACTAACCCATTATCAAAAAATAATTGGTTACTAACCGGTGAGGAAAGACGTCGGGAATGGCGACATGTCTATTAATATGTTGTTAGTTTGGTTTTGAAAATAGTGCTATAGGTACCATCATTCCTGCTCATCGATCCATTCCCCTTTGATTTCGCAGCTTAATTATGTGCATTTGCCAACTTTAAAAAGGTGTGGCTTCTAATTAATAAAAATACAAGTTTAAAAATAACTTTTAAACAGATGTGACAATTGCATAATTTATCATGTCATCGATAAGAAGTGGATTTTTCTTTGCTAATTAGTAAATAGGCGCAATGTTATTGGTCAAGAGAAAATTTATCTGTGTCAATTGGTAGACAAAAGTAATATTCTTAATCAAGTGCAGAAGATGCAGAAAGTCTTGCCTTTGAACGGATGTGCGTCTTGGGCATTTCCATCTCAGATTAAGAGAATAATGTCGAAAAAGTTTGTCAATGAACGAAAGAATTTTACTGGTATAAAGTGAGCTTTCTAAACCGTGGCTTGGGTCTTGCAGCCGGGAAGAGAAGCCAACGTGTTGAGGGGTCTCGGTAGGTGCCAGCCTCTTCAAAGGGACAAGCTGAATGTGATTGGGGTGGGTAAAGGTGTGACTTATTCAGGAGTTGTCCCTTGCAGGAGTGGCACGAAATACTGGACCACCCATAGTCTTCACCCAAAAAAATATGCACATAAGAAGCAATCAGGGCTGGTTTGGAAATTTCAAAAATTAAATAAAATTAAATCTAGTGTATATTTGTTATTTGATTTTTAAATAAATTAACTCACAGTATTTAAATTAAAAAAAAAAACTGTAGTCATGCCTTATTTTTAGAATAAAACTGAACTGTTTAATAGGAAAAAAATACTTACCAAATAGTGTGAAATCAAAACTAACCAAATTTATTCTCAATTGATCAGGTTTTCAAATTTGTCATACAATCCCCTAACCGAACTTGTTAAATAGGGTCGTTAATATACACACATAAATAAAATTAAAAAAAAAATTCAATTATAAAGAAGTGTCACTTAATACATAAGGTACTAAAAAATATAATATTTAAACCTCATATACACACATAAATAAAATTAAAAAAAAAAATTCAATTATAAAGAAGTGTCACTTAATACATAAGGTACTAAAAAATATAATATTTAAACCTCCTACAAGGTTAGTCTTAAATAGGGCCCACAGTTTTTTTCCAAAATATGGGACTTGCGCAGCCGCACATCTCGCATACCCTCAGGGCTGCCCCTGGAAGCAACCAGGAAGGGACCAAGTGTGACAAAAGGTTGGGGGGAAAAATGGGCTTTAATCTGAGTAAGCTAGTGGTGTTCCGTAGTCCAATTGAGGGTCCTTGTTTGTTCCTCTGCTCAATGGATTTATAAACCTTCTTTTATTGTAGGTTGTTTTTTTTTTATTCCTCGTTTTTTATTGGATGGTTGAATTTTTTTTTTTTTCCCTTCGTTCCTATTTTATTCTCCTCCTATTCTTTTTTTTTATTATTTAAATTATAGTCTCATTCAAAAAGTTACCAATTCTTTTGATTTTGATTTCTTAAAATGTATATAATTTTTCTTGTGTATTTTATATTAATACAATATTTATACACTTGAGGGCAAAACAAGAATATTAAATACATATGTTCACACTTTCATACTTATGTGATTAAGGATACATATTTATATATTTGTATTTGTATCAATATCTGGATGTTCAAATATTCAAATGTACATACCTATCTAAGTGTATGTTTTGGATCAAATATAACATATGATAAATTATAAGTAAGCATGGGAAGGACATTTTCTTATATTTTTCTTTTGAGGCTAGAATCATAATGTATGTTATTCGTAAAATAAAATACTTGGCTAAATCTTCTTTGTGAAGAGTTGAGGTTTTACCAAATTAAGTATCTAAGTGTTATATTTAGAACTTTTGAAATATAAAAAAAAAAATAAATAATAATAATAATAATACTCAGTTTTACACACACCCTCATAAAATCAAAACCAAAACTTAAGATAATTCCATTTATGCGAATGGATATTCCATTAGATAGAAGCTAAAAAAACGTCATGGTGGCCGAACTTTCCCGATTTCCATTAATTCAATTTCACACCAACGTGGCAACGTCCTATTGGGTTTGCTCTTTTTTTTTTTTTTTAAATTTTAATTTTTTAAAAATTTATTTTATGGATAAGTCCCTTTTCTCTTCCCATTAGAGGGATAGAAACCGAACATTAACCTCTTTGGTTCACTGTAACCAAAAAAAACAAAAAAAATTTCATCACCCGCCACCTTCTTCCAACTCCCACCACCGTCCGGCGGCGATGGCCGTGACGGACTTCTTTGCCGGCGAAATTGCCACCGAGCTTCTCAAAATGCTCATCACCATATCCCAAAAGTCATGCCTCTGCAAATCAACCGCGGAGCAGCTTATAGTCTCCATAAAAGAACTCCTCCCCATAGTTCAAGAGATCAAGTACTCCGGCGTCGAATTACCCGCGATACGCCAGTCTCAGCTCGACCACCTATCGGAGACTCTCCGCGGAGGCCTCGAGCTCGCTGGAAAGGTCCTCGCCTCCGGCAGGTGGAACGTGTACAAGAACCTACAGTTGGCGCGAAAGATGGAGAAGCTAGAGAAGAACGTCTCGAGATTCATGAAGGGTCCTATGCAGGCCCACGTGTTGGCTGACGTGCACCATTTGAGGTTCGAGACGGCTGAGAGGTTTGATAGGCTTGAAGGGTCGGCTCGGCGGATGGAGCAGCGGCTTGGGGATATGAAGATTGGGGTTGGTGGTGGAGGAGGAGGGTGGTTGGAGGAGGCGGTGAAGAGGGTGGAGGCGGAGGAGGAGAGGTGGGAGAGTAGCTTCGTAAATTTGGGGGTGGGGATGGCTTTGGGGAAGAAGAAGGTGAAAGAGATGCTTGTTGGGACGGATGATTTGAAGGTTGTTGGGATTTGTGGGATTGGTGGGTGTGGGAAGACGACTTTGGCTAGAGAGGTTTGCAGAGATGATGAAGTTCGAAGTAAGTTTTGAATTTTGTTTTCCAAAAAGGTTTTGTGGGCTTTCTTATTTTTTCCTTTTTATATAGTCTTTTCCGCAAATTGTTTACTGTTTGTTTAGTTATGTTAATGATTCAGGTCATACTCCGTTTGGTTGCTGAGAAAATGTAGGAAAAATTATAGAAATCAAAATTTTAAATCTTAAAAGAAGAAAAAAAAAAATTCTTTAATTAGGCTCCGATAAGACAAACAAGCACTTCTCTTCCTCTGTTTTTCTCAGCGACCAAACGAAGGGCCAGTAAATTTGGTTTTTTAATTCTTGATGCAAGGATTCCAACTGACTATGTTATTACCCGTTTAATTGCAGGTCACTTCAGCGACAAAATTTTGTTCTTGACAGTATCGCAGTCTCCGAATGCGGAGCAGCTGAGGGCGGAGATTTCAAGATTTGTTACAGGGAACAATTTTGTTGGTCCTTCTAATGATACGATGATTCCAAAATGGAATCTGCAATTTGATTGGAAATTTGTAACCCCAAAACTCGTGGTTTTGGATGATGTCTGGACATTCTCCGTCCTCGAGAAGCTTATCTTCAAATTGCCTGGATGCAAAACTCTTGTTGTTTCTCGATTCAAATTCCCCACAGACCTCACCTATGAAGTGGAATTGTTGAGGGAAGACGAAGCTCTGTCCCTGTTCTGCTACTCTGCTTTTGGACAAAAATCGATTCCTCTTGCTGCAAATGTGAATTTGGTCAAGCAGGTAGTCTCTCTCTCTCTCTTTCTCTCAGATTTCTGATGGTGGAACTTCAAATTAGGATACTTGGCTACTTTCTTTCCTAATGCTTATTGGGTATGTTTTCAATAGGTTGTGAGCGAGTGCAAAGGGCTCCCGCTTGCTCTTAAAGTGATTGGAGCTTCACTGCGAGACCAACCTCAAATGTTTTGGGCAAGCGCGAAGAATAGACTATCACGAGGTGAAGCCATATGCGAGTCCCATGGGACCAAATTGCTCGAAAGGATGGCAATAAGTGTCGAGTACTTGCAAAAAAAGGTCGGGGAATGTTTCTTGGATCTGGGTGCCTTTCCAGAGGATAAGAAGATTCCTCTGGATGTTCTTATCAATATGTGGGTTGAGATACACGCTATTGATGAACAAGAAGCTTTTGCAATTCTTGTTGAGCTTGCTAACAAGAATCTCCTCACCCTGGTGAAAGATGCACGGTACATGACCTGAATTCTTTATACTGTTTTTGTACAAAGGCCTATTAAATGTTGCGATTCTCCAGTCAATTGTGTGCATGAATGTGTAGATTTTGTAGCCTAATCCCTTCGATTTGTTGTTCTGGCAGAGCTGGAGACTTGTATAGCAGTTACTACGAGATCTCTGTCAGTCAACATGATGTGTTGAGAGACCTTGCCCTGCATTTGAGCAATTGTGGGAACATAAATGATCGAAAACGATTGCTTATGCCAAGGAGAGAAATGGGACTTCCAAAAGAATGGGAGAGGCATGCGGATCAGCCCTTCAAATCCGAGATTGTTTCAATTCATACAGGTATTACCATCACTTGCTGGATTGACGTGCACAAAAATTTGATTCAATTATGATGTATCCGAATACATGCATTACTGGAATTTTGGTGATCAGGTTTCATTTCTACTCATTGTGCTCACTTTTGCTATAACTTCACAATATAGGTGAAATGAAAGAGATGGACTGGTTCCCCATGGAATTTCCAAAGGCTGAAGTGCTCATCCTGAACTTCTCATCAAGTGAATTCTACTTGCCTCCCTTCATCAATAGTATGCCAAAGCTTCGTGCGCTAATATTGATTAATTACAGTACCTCAATGGCAACCCTGCACAACTTATCAGTGTTTAATGATATGGCCAATTTGAGGAGCCTTGGTTTGAAAAAATTTCCATCCCTCAATTACCCCAAACAACCATGCCTCTTAAGAACTTGCAGAAGTTATCTGTAGTCCTCTGCAAGGTCAATAACAGCCTCCTCGATCACTCTCTGATAGACCTACCCCACATCTTCCCTAGCCTCTCAGAGCTCACAATGGATCACTGTGACGATTTATTTGAGCTGCCTTCAAGCATTTGCAGGTTGCATTCGCTAAAGACTCTGAGCATCACTGACTGCCACAGTCTCCATGAACTGCCAGCCGATTTGGGTAAACTGAATTCTCTACAAATTTTGAGGCTTTTCGCTTGCCCCACTCTGAGGACGCTTCCTCCTGGCATTTGTGAGCTGGCATGGCTGAAGTATCTTGACATTTCTCAGTGTGTGAATTTGGGATGCCTTCCCGAAAGGATTGGTAAATTGATAAGGTTGGAGAAGATTGACATGAGGGAGTGTTCACAGATTAGATGTCTACCGAAGTCTTCTGTTTCATTGCAGTCGCTTCGTTGTGTAATTTGTGACGATGAGGTTTTTTGGCTGTGGAAAGATGTGGAGACTGCTATACCGGATCTTCATGTGCAGGTTGCTGAGAACTGCTTCAATCTTGACTGGCTAGCAGAGTGAGCAAGGCCTGTCACTATGTTTTATTCAATGGTAGTGTTAATTGATGTAAATAATTGTAAGAATTAATAGATAGATGAAAATTTAGAAAGCTGTAGTGTATTGTTCTTCTCTTCTACTTGGCCTTCTGGGTTCTGATTTGGGAAAAATGTGCAGAAAAATATAACCAATTGAACCACTAAAGTATACCAAGGTGTTTGCTTGCCAGTTTAAAATGTTGATGCTCGAGTAGTGTGGTCATTGGCTTGGATGGGCATGTCTAACCATTGGAAGCAACAATAGCAGCTTTGACAATCACCCTACCCTAGCTATGTGAGAGTAGCAAATAGTGAATGAAAGCACAACCAACCATTTTTCTATCCAAAAAGAAAAATGCCCCTCTGTGTCCAACGAGGAAACTACCTAATTAAATAGAAAACTCATGTCACTTTATGACTATGATTATGCACCAATTCATGTAATATAATATTATGGGCAACAAACTATTACAGTGCTTTCGGAGGACTATACTAAGGTAATAAAGAACTCGATCAATATTTAAAGAAGAAACCAGGAAAGGGATAAACAAAAGAAGAAGGAAAGGCACAGGCCATGCTATAATTTAAGGTGATATATCTTTACCTCTTTAGAAGGAAATGTTGAAGGTTGAATCTCGATCTTATTTTCTCAAAAAAGAACAAAAAAAATAAAATAAAAGAAAGAAAAGAAAGCGGACTCAACTTTACAAAAAAGAACAGAAAAAGAAAGAAAAGAATGCGGACTCATCTTGTAAAGTTGGGTGTAGGGTTATATGATGTTCTCAACACCAATCAATGAAGTTGATGCTTAAAATGGGCTGCTAAAAGCCAATTGGGAAACCTAAGTTTATAGTCTTGAGAAGCAGCTGTGTGTGAATCCAGAAAGAGTTCGGTTGAAAATCTTGGAAGGTGTTTTCTCAGGTCACTGTTATCTGTCTATTCTCACATGCGCATAATTAATTTGAAGTTGGGATCCATTTCGTCAGTGATTGGGACTAGTAGTACAACGCGTAAGAGAAACGTGTGGGGTTCCCATAGGATAAAAAAATATAAAAATGGTGGACGGCCCTCGAATACTAAATAAAAAAAAGAAAAAACAATTGGTATCCGTCACCCTCAAGTAAGTGACTTTTTGAGTCTGGCGGCTTGACAGCCTTTCTTCCCTCGTTTGGCAGAGAGAGTAGCTTCTAGTCTTTGGAAAGCGTTCACATTTCTTGGCGTTAATCCACCCTTCACAGCTTTTACACACCCCCCAAAAAAAAAAAATAAAAAAAAAAATAATAATAATAATAATTTGATGATGGAGTATCTGACTGGCGAAACAAATTCCCCTTTCTTTTTGTTTTTGTTTTGGGTAAATTACAATGACATCCTTATAGGATTCTGAAAATAACAAATGTATCTTTTTATTTTTTTAAAATTATATTATCATTCCTCTTAATACTATTAGATAGGCGTGAATTGAGTATTTCAAATGTTCAAAATACCTTTTAATAAACAAACATATCTTTATCGGACTGAAGGAAAACTTATGGACTAATTGTACAAAATGCATCGTTTTTATTTTTTTGACTGGTTAATAGTTATCAATTTTAGTAATATGACTGGATGAAGGCTTTTCGATTCTTTTTTTTTTTTTTTTTTTGACTTAAATGAACATTTTTTTTTAAATCTTAATAATAAAATCTTTAGATGGATTTTTAATTTTCATATTTGCTCTTGTGTCTCGTATAATGATAGCATAATCTTCAACTCAAATTCAAGATTCGATAACTACCTCCTCACAGTAACCTTAATCATGTGCCGATTTTTAATTTTTAATTTTATTTTTTTACTCTCTTCCCCTTAATTGTATTCTCGTAGCTTTACATCAATAATTAAATTGATGTAATGAAACCACATATGATTATAAAAAATATATCTAAACATTTATGTAAAATAAGACTAATTCACGTGCAACGTACGTGTGCACTAACTAGTATATATATATATATATATAAAAAAATCAGAATGCAATTGATACAAAACAAAAAAATCAAAGCCAAAAAGTCATTAAACTATGATAAAATCAATGAGTTTATCTAGCCGCTAAAGTTAGCTTGTATGAGTAAGGGTCCCATGATCATAAACAAGTTTTAATATTTGTTAATTAAAATATTAGTTTATATATATATATATATATATATAATTCAAAATCTCAATATTATTTAACTAAAAATTTATATCCCAGTTGCCACTTCAAGATAATTTTGCATAACAACATACCCAACAATCACAGACCCTACCTACACTTAGATCACATTCAAGATGCAACTATCCCCTCCCAACTTCCTAGTTACTTGACGGTTGTAAATCTTACTTCCTTTCTTCTGATTTATATCAATTGGCTTATGGGTAGTTTGAAACTAGTTTTTTATGTTGAAAAGCTGTCAAATGATAGATCTAGAAGTATATAAATGGATGGCATATATTTTTGTGACAATGCCTCTACTTTTTGCTGTGGACTTTGAAATAGTTGTATATTTGGGGTGATTATTTAGTGATATAATGGTAAACTTTTTGGACATATGTAATAGATGAATGAAATTAAATTTGTATGCATGCTTATTTGTGAATATTTTTATGTATTTGGCTTAATTTGGGACATGTATTGTTATTATATTCACTTTATTATTGTATGGTGTAATCAAAATGTAGTTAATGTAACTTTTGACATACAGGTTTGGCATTAGGACATTAATGAATTTTGCCTTACTCACAATTTATGCTGAGGCAAAATTGATAGGGATAGAGTTAACCAATGAGGTGGTTACAAAATTGGAGCTCTAGCTTGGTGAAGGGGTGGATGAATGTGCTGGGTTTTTTTTTTTTTTTTGTTTCACTGTGCAACAGTCATCCAAAAATAAGGCCAGTTTAGGTATTTTAAACAAGTTTTGGCATTCTTTTCACTTGATTTTAATAGGTGTTATTGACGGTAGTGGGAGGGTAGGGGGTGTTTTTGTAGGTTATTTTGTAAAGCAAGGGATGACAGTGTAATTTTAAAAAAGTGAAGGGGTGCATCTGTTATTGTCAGAATTTAGAAGGGATGTCAGCATAACTTACCCTTTTGTTTTTCCCTCTTTATTTATAAGCATAATATAATAATCAACATTGGAGCATTATAAAAATGTGTTATTCATTTTTACTTTATATCTTTAAATTCATTCTCTAATGACCGATGATAAAATATTGACTCATTTATTAAAAGTGAAGAGAGATTTCGAGTTCAAATTTATGAAAAAATATTAATACTCAATTTTTTTTTTTTTAAGTAAAAAAGTTAGGGCATTTGAACTGAAGTCCAAATTAGAAGACTTGTGCACCTTTAAGTCTTTTTTAAAAACACTTTCAGTCTTAAGTCCAAGTAAATATTGCTGGACAAAAATACCCCTAAATCTTTCAAAATCACAATAATAGCTAATTAAATCTCCATAATACTGGGAGACATAATCAGCAGCGAGATTTTTGGGGAAAAATTTCCATCAAATCTCCTCACCCAAACTAAAGATTTCGTAACTGATTACAAAGGTCTTCCCATGAGTAATGGCCAAAAACGTAAGTTTTCCGTAAGTCTCTTAAGTTTATTCCTAAATCCATCAATAAATATCAATTAGAACAAAAATTGCAGGTTTTTATTTTCCCGTGTAACTGTTTCAAGGGTTTTAAGGGAATAAGAACCCACGATTGTGGGATTTTGTGCATTGTCAGACAAGTAGCATTTGTATGTTTGAAAAAGGTGGTGTAACAGCATATATGGTGTTAAGTACTTTGAAATTGAACATTTAAACAATTCGGTGCAACGTCAAATTAGGGGATTTTAAGTCATAAATGTTGAATAAATGATTTCTTAAAATTTCACAGCGTTATTACTTTGAAATTGAAGATAGTTACTTCAATTTTGATACATGAGTTTGATAATCGATTCGTGGCGTAGGAATAGTCTTAAAAATTGCTACATTAAATTTGAAAATAGTTACAGTAAGATTCAAGATAGTTATACCAGATTGAAAATAGCTACTTAGGAATTTTGAGACGTGTTTGTAATAGTTACTTGTGTTCTTCACTCTTTATTCTTCAGTTATGGATCTCACAGTGGTTTTTGAAATTAGCAAATGGATGTTGATTGAGATAAACATGGTAAAATGATTGATTGCCTGTGAAAATCATATAAACATGGTAATATGATTGATTGCTGTAAAAATCATAGAGCATAACGCATGGAGAATCTTGCATAATATTGATCATTAATGACTTGCAAACATACCATATCAGGGGAGAAGGCAAAGATGGTACTTCCAATAACAAAAAAATCTCATAAAATGCTAAAACAATAACGTTTCTTGACTTTACTGGACTTGGGGTTGGAAAAAAATTTAAATAGGACTTATGACTTCACAAGTTTTTGGATGTGGACTTCCCACTTATTTTCCCACAAAAGTTTAGGGGTAAGGATGGTTTTGATCTATTGTAAAAACATAAAATAAAATAAAATAAAATTCATACTCTAATGACGTGGCAATAACTATATTAAGACATGGATTTTTTGGTCTTGCTCAAATGAGTGCCACATCAATATTCACATCTATTATATATATCTAAAATGGAGGAATGGTCCTCTTGTAGTAGCCATGCGTCAGTTCTCCTATTTTTTTTTTTTTTTTTTTTAAATTTTTTAAATCACATGCTCAACAGTGAATTTTTTTGAAAAATTACCTTTTGGTGATCCTTTTATAACTTAATACCAATAAAGGATGTAACCTGTCAACTTGCTATAATTTAACTATATACATGCATAAAATGACTACTAATTTATTTTTTTCGTATTACATTGAAAGTTGATCACTAAAACGTAATTTTTTCAAAAAATTACTTTTAGTGACTTTTGAGTAAATTGTTTTTTCAGTGACCAATTTCTATTTTAATACCAAACAAAAGTTTTTTGAGGAAAAACCATTTTTTTGGTGTTCACTACTCTTTTTCATGCAAGTAAATTGTTACTTAGTATTCATCATATATCTCTTTGTTTTTATGTGAGAGAATTGAAAAACCTATACTATACAATATTCATCTCAAACGTTGTAAACTATCATATTTATTCGTTTTCTTTATACCTATTCATCTTCTCTCCAAAAAATTGAACATATAAAATTATAAATAGTCATAATAAGAAAGAGAGATAGTTAGAGGAAAAAATGATTAAAAAAAAAACGACATGTCGAAATCTTCAAATTCTCCAGATCTATCTTTGACGAAAAAAAAAAAAATTATTTTAATCAAATTCTTCAGATGGTTTATCACCTAAAATTAAAAAGATCTATATGTTCTCTTATCTTCTTTTCATTCCCTCTTTGCTCCACCCATTCTCTCTCTCTCTCTCTAAACTTTTCTTTCTCCCTCTTTCACTTCCCAACTAAATAGCAAACAAAGGAAATTGGTAGTCATTTTAAAACATGTATACAAATTTGTAGCAAGTTGATTGATAATATCCTTAACATGTGCCCTTAAGTTATGATTAAGAAGAAAATCATTATATGGAAACTGGTGAAAATGCATAGAAAATGGTACAAATTACTTACAAAACTATAAAAGTGCTTAAAAAATTGTTCAAATATATTTTTACCAAATAAGGGATATCTCAAAATGTTAAGCCCAAACTAATCCCACATGATGCACAAACCATTCGCAAGTTTATGCATCCGATAATGAGAGAACGAAAACACGAACTAGAAACTTGATTCCTGAGCCATAATTCTTTACCATCTAAACTAACATTACGAGTGTGTATTATATATCTATATATAAGATGATGATCGGGTAAGCATGTGCTGATATAAATTATATTAACACCTGCATTGGAAGTTGTACTTCATGCATTAATGGGTTAAGGGATACATTGCCTCAATGTAAGGGATACAACCCCCAATGCATGATACTGATATAACTTATATCAATACGTATTGACCTGATCAATGCTATATATATATATATATATATATATATATAATTTTTATTTTTCATAATATTTATTTTTACAAACTTCCCCGTGCAACGCACGGGTTGTAAACTAGTTATCATGAAAAGAAAAAGAGGGTATAGTAACTGATATTGTGATATAGGAAAGTAGATTTCCTAAGAAATTATAAGAGATTATTTTCAAAGATAAGAGGGTACTATAATGCTGACATGAATTAGGCACTAATTTTTATTTATTAAATTTTTTTTTTAAAGAAAAAGTTACCAACTCTTCCATCAATTATCGTAATGACAAAGACATAAATGAACCAAAATACAACGTGATAAGGTTTTGAGATCTCACGAAGAGGAGACAGACTAAAGTTGATTCCCACTATCCACAAAATTCATTGGCAGTGCAAAAGAAATGGTGGAACAAGCAAGATAAGGTGCAAGATAAGGTGCAAGATTTGATGAGGTAATCAATAATTGAATTGAATATGACAATGACAATACGTGCATAACGTGTGCCCATGTTAAGAAAATAACTTTGGAATCAACGAGGACAAAATATGTGGAGGAAATTGGGTGTGGCCTAAGAACAGTAGGTTTAAAAGCTTACAAAGGTATCTGCTGCTCCCGCTCTCCAGTTACATATATGCTCTCTCACAAAGCCATCCTGAACCATCCCCAATTTGTAAGCTTTAAACTACAGTTGGGGATGAACTCACTCTCCTCCAGTGGCTCCTAGTTTCAACTTAGAACACAACTCTCACACACTCCCGTCAGCCATCCCGGCGACAGGCCAGTCATCCCCAACTGTTGGGACATCAATGGTTTCATGTAAAACCAATCCTAGCAATTGATCCACCACTCGATGCCACTATCTATTCAATGCAGTCAAGTGGAAGTGGTGGAAAATTGGTATGAATCATATTTTATGCTGGGTGGAAAATTACAGTTTTTTGCCATGAAGGGAGAAGAGGTGGAAGTGCCGATTATTCCACCTGTTCCACGTTGGGAAAATTATGCCAATATTCCTCTCTGTACACCCAAAGAAAAATTTTCTGCTCACTCAGAAAATGGTGAAACGGTTTACTTCTATTCTATAATTTATAAACAAACTTCATTATGCATAGGAAAACATGAAATTTTGGCCAGAGCATTAGCTAATATACATGTTCGTCAAGTGCATTCAGAGAAATCTGCTGGGGAGGTACCCATGCATCCTGAGGGGAAGAGTGTAAAATTCATCGCTTCTGCCATCCCCCTTCCTGTTTTGGTAGGGGCGCCACCATGGAAGCCCTCTCTCGTCAACTGTGTACGGATCAAGCGTATTATCAAGTACCGTCCCAACGATCATTGCAACAGTTGGAGGTGATGAAAAGAACGTATTTAATATGTCATTGAACTGCAAGAACCGCAAAATAATATAAATATCAGAAGCAGATGTAATCACTAGTAAGTGGCGAAAAATAGACTCTTCAACCATGCGACAATTTATCCAGATCATTCCCAAAATCAATTTAAGGACTAAAGAGAATTATCACCTAAGAATCCAATCATGTTAAAGTGTCGAAATCATTCTCAAAAAGATGAATGGGATCCATAGAACACATCCTCGAGGATAAATAAGGGGAGCCCAGTGTAATCTCCCAATCAATGCCAATACACATTCTTGAATATGAACTTCAAATACAGGCATAATCAGGTATATAAAAAGATTTGAACAGATCCCTCATGGTTATGAGAGTTGAACATCTTAATATTAATTTCAGCACATTTTTTGTCACAGACAAGGTATGTAATTTCAGCACATTTAGCGGGATAAGAAAAGGAGTTTATTTGAATGAAATCACTATTATTGATTTTGTTCCATTGTTCAATGTCTAGCTAGTACAACTCATAGATGGCCTCAATATTTAGCCTTGGCTGTTCCTATATGCCAAACTTCGTCATGCCTCATAGTGTGAGACAAATTAAGAATGTGCCTCACACCCTGAGATGCACTCTGACTTTAAATTGGTTTGAAAGTCTCTGACACAAGTGTTATTTTGTAACTTCAATGCCAACACATGATGAAAATTCTTTCTCCACCCCCCCCCCCCAACCACCCAAACAACACACACACACACACAAATAAAAGTGATACAAAAAACTAACTTCTAGAAAACATTGATTTTATGACAAGGTCACAAGTGTGTAACAACATGGAGGAATTAAATGTGAGAACAAGAAGAAAGAAGCATTAGTGTATAACATACCCATCCAGCCTGTGTGTTAAATGGTCCATTACGAGCTGCATTAGTCATGACAAAATATTGAGGTATCGATATCCCAAGGAACAGAGAGAGGCCCAAGATGTAGAGGTTTCTCATGGAATTACTGTTTGCAAACTGAATAAATGAGATCCCAACAGCAGCTGAGAAGAAAGAGATTAAAGAAAGAAAACTTCCTGTCAGAAAAAGATTAAAAAGTGTTAAAACTAGAATGATGACAGGATTACTCACCAACAATGCCAAATAGTACACAGTATATGGCGGCAAATATTGGCAATGGAATCGATGCAAAAAAGGCACCAAACTTCCCTGAAAGATAAACTCAAGGTAACACAGATCAGAATTGACCACAAACCCAAGGTGCGGTCTTTAATACAATTAATGATGGAAATACAGAAACAAACCAAATATGGAGAAGAAGATCATAAAAGCAGTTGATATCTGCACCACTCTTCTGCTCCCTATGTGTGTCAGTCCAAGAAGACCAACATTTTCGCTGCAATATCATTCAGATGGGTCAGTAAAAAATTTTGTACACTTCAGGTGATTTCCGGGACTGCCACTCTTTTAGAAACTTTAAGTAGAATATTTCTGAAATTAAAGTTCCCCTCTGAGGCTCCAAATACCATACTCTACAAGCTATTAAAAGAATACTTTCAAGGGGGGATGACCAGGAAAGAAAAGAAATCAGAGGTCAGTGTATTGCAAGTATCAACAACCAACCACAAAAGTAGTAGCTTAGTAAGCCATGAAACCCACAATTTGTCCAGGATTGAGTTAAAATCTGAAGTAAAACAGAACACACAAAATAAATCCACAACCTATCCCAAAAACTGCCCGATAGGTATGCAGAAAATTCCAACCGTCACATATGCATGATAATGTGAAGGGGATTTTTATTGCAGTAATGGTCTCATGGCCTAAGATTTGTGATAAGGAACCATAGACTACTGAATATTAAACAAGTAAAGCACAAAGTCCGGAGCCACACAGAACTTAAGAAGGGTTCATCAAACAATAGAGTCCAACTGTTTCAAGGGTCAATGGCTCCTTATCACAAGGGCGAGTCTGTGATATTAAAATACTTTTAGCAGTCTGGATAATGTTTCCAATCTGGACCAAAAATAAATAAAAAAACCATTTGCCAACTGCACGGTGTATAGCATCATAAATTCATAATAGAGAGTAGAGAAATAATGGAGCGCCCAAATCACTATTTACAGAAAAGGTTGTGAATTAAGCTAGAGCAGAGATGCGAAAGCAGAATGCATCAAATGATAATATAACCATCGGTTCCTTACACAGATGCAGTGGTACCAACAACAGTCCCAAATATCCCATCAAGCAGCAAGCCAATACCCTGCACTCACATACAACAAAATAATACATTTATTTTCTATATTATGAGACTATACCAGCACTTCATTACATCCGAAGAAAAAGCATCTACTAATTAGGGAAAAAAAGAAGGTAAAAAGAAAGTAAATCAATATGTGCATGAACCTGCAGACCAATGCTTCGGCTGAGAACATGTGCTGGAGGGGGTGTAGCTCCTGCGAGTCGTGCTGCTGCAAAAAATGTTCCAGTTGACTGCACGAAAATTTATACAATGATTAAGAAATTAAACGATCAAACAGCAGTATCTTTCAACATCACCGAGGAAAAGAGACAAAGGAACAGGTTTTAAATTTCAAATTGACAAAAACTGTCAAACGTTTTGGATTCTCACTATCATTTTAGGATCTCTTATATATAAGAAGGTTGACATTGGCTAAAATTTCAAAAAGACTTGAATCAACACAAAATTTTCAAAATTTTTGAAATTGTTTCAAGCATTTAAAACAACTGGGATAGTAACTGTACCTCTGCTGAAGAAACAAGTGCTGCCCCCATCATCCCAAAGACATGGCTTGCCCTGAATATTGGAGCACCCCACTGAAATGGGTATGGAATTTTGATCCTAGATTGGAAGCAACACCAAATGGAATGTGAAAAAACAAAAATGCTAATTCTTCTGAAAGGGAATTCAAGAAAAGAACTCCATTATCTGGACTATACCATGGAGCAGATGATAAAAGAAAGGAACGATCTATGCGGCAACTCTGTTTGGTCAGCTCCGAGACGTTGTTATAAGCACCAGAGACAGTGAGGACAGCAGCAAAAGCCCAGACAATTCCTATGCAGAGAAGCAAAGCATACCTCTCAAGAAATATATGCCCAAATGGGACAATGCGCTTCAGGTACTGCAGGAAATAATACACAGGCCCATTTGTTAGATTGACAGAGAAGAATATTTTCACGGAATATATCAATTTAACTAAGATATATACTACCTGTTGGCTGAGAACCAATAGAATTAGCATGGGAAGGCCAATCTCTACACAATTGGCAAGCTGTAGACAACACAGGAGTATCATATAATAGTTTTGTATATTAAATTTGCAATTCCACCAATGCATTGATGTGTCCAGTAAGGGAAACACTTACCAGTGGGAAGCCTCTCATGAACAGACCAAGACCCACCACACACACTACTGGCACAATAACAACAGGACTGAAGAACCTAGTGTTGAAAAGCAAAAGAGGGTATACATTATTATAATTATTATTATTTTTAAATTTTAATGAAAGGAAAGAAAAAGAGAGAACCAGAACACTTAAAAGGCTGGTGTGTCCATAGTCTTAGAGAAGATGAGTATAAGAATTGATATTCAAGATTGAAAAATTAAATTACCTTGTAAAATTCCCCCAAATCCTACTAAAGCCAATGACGATGTTAATAAAGGAGGAAACAATTAAGGATCCTTGAATAGTTCTCATAGTGTACATAAATCTCTGCAAGAACCCACACACCAGGCCATCAAATAAAATTGTGTAAATATTTTATAAGCAAAAATCACCACATCAATAACTATATGGAATGTCCATGTGACTACAGGGACTGGTTCATCAAGAAAAACATTTTGGGTAGAGAATTCCAAAGGAAGGCAGTACACAATGAACCCATCAAACTCACTCCTCAATTATCTAAATAAGTTGACGGCTGAAATAAGATGTGGTGAAGTTAACAGTAAGAACATTTTCGTGAAGTAATCAGACAAATATCTAGAAAAGCAGGAAAACTCATTGGTAACATATAGATTATAAAATGGAGACAAAATAAAACTGACTTTAATTGTGTGTGTGTATGCACTCGTGTGTGTTGTTTTGCATGCGGACCCACCCAAGCAATGCCCAAACACTCGTATGCAATTCTTGGTTAGGCTTCTTATTCTTTCTTTCTTTTATTTTTTTTTTTGGGTTTTTTTTTTGGGGGGGGGGGGGGGGTGTTACCATTAATGCATGTCGCATGATGTTCAAGAGCTATTCTGCAGAATTCATGTACAGCTGACCGAATTACCCACAATATCCAATGATATTTTCCTATAATTGTTGTGTATATGAAACTTCATGGGATAATTCATGTCATGTAAGCTGACTAAAACTATATGCCTCTAACTTCTCAAAAATTAAACAATTTTGTGGCACTGCTTTAGCACCATACACGTCGATTACTCAATTATTTTTACTACTCACATTAACAATGAAATATGTGTTGTCTGTGTGTGTGTGTGTGAATCTATATTTGTTACCATGGTTATTTTTTTCCATCTCAACGACCTTTCACAAGGAATATACATACCTGATGCTCACTTGAGAAGGTCCTATCAGAGTAATCATTGATAATCGACAGAACCGGTATGATAAAAGCAAATGATGGACCCATCACCGTAGGAAGCCTTGTCCCCAGCAAGGTTTGAACTAGCGTATTCACTCCTGACATAAACAGCAGCGATTGAATCACACGAGCTTTATCACCCTGTTTTTCACAAGAACGCCACCATTAGAATATAAATATTGATACAGAACTTAAAAGGGGCGGTCCATCAATCTCAGAATTAATGAGAATTTTGAAACGAGATGCGTTTGAACAAAACTCACATGGTCCCCACCCATTCGAGGCACAAGAGTACTGGCAATCAATACTATAGTTCCAAGCATCACAACATAGTGTTGAAAAGCAAGCACAACTGCTTCGTCTGTAAAAATGAGTTCATTAAAATGGTTAGTTGCAGAAGTAGCCAAATTACAGAAAACCCAGAATAAAGCCCCAAATTATGAAAAATCAGGTTGGGTGAAAGTCGAAACGCAAGTCAGCAAATTCAATTGGAAAGAATAGTCATACTTCCTTTGAAACTCCATTCAAATTCATCAGCAATAAAAATTTCTTATTGGGTTGTGGGCCATGTTGGATCGACTCAGTCATCAGAATTATGTTTACTTGAAAGCAATGGATCAGAAACAAGTATCTAAAGAGGGGATTAGTGAAAATGAAATGGAGAAGATCCCATGTATTTTTTTTTCTTTTTTTTTTAATTTTATATCAGGAGGTTCCAGATGATCGCATGGACTACACATCCACAAACACACATAAAGCATCAAAGATGCCATCAACCCCACTAGAATGACAGAATGATGAATAAAAGAGAACAAACCCGAATAAAAAGCATAAACCTTTTTGATAAAAGATCTTAACTTTTTACTGAACCTTTTTGCATGATGGAAAAACATTTTAAAAAATGGGGGAGAGAGAGAGAGAGAGAGAGAGAGGGGGGGGGGGGTGGGAGGGGGTGGGCAAGAAGAAGAAGATTTTATACAGCAATTAAACTATAAAACCCATATCATAAAGCAAACACAATACCCAAATCATTAACGGAGAAACAGGAAAAAGAAAAGGAGACTGAGAGTGGGGGACTAACACCAAGCAGGGTTGGAGCTGATGCAATATTCGAGCTGATGCAATTGCTCCTGTCGGCGGAAAAACGGGACCCTTCGCTGACCCAAGTGGCAGAGGAAGTGATGAAGGGGCCTGCGTTGGCAGAGACTGGTGGTTGTGGTTATGGTTGTGGTTGTGGTTGTGGTTGTGGTTCGCCGTTTCTGCCATCGTCTAGTTTTTACTCTCTCTCTCTCTCTTTCTTTTCTTCGTTTTCTTCTGTGCTCCTGATTCTGTAGTTGGGTGGGTTTTCTTCTAATAATCACCGACACGAGAAAGTATGGAAATCTAACAGTAAATAGAAATAAATTAATACCCCAGTCAGATCATCTCTATCTCTATCTCTATCTTCATCTCTATCTCTATATGCACATATATATAGACTGTGTATACATAGGTTTCAATTCAATAAAATACAGAGAAAAACGTGTGAGATAGTGAGAGAGAGCAGTTTCGGAATGCAGAAAGATAAAGAGTAGAATGGATGCAAACAGAGAAAAAAGGAGATTGGGATGGAAAAGAAAGAGTCGGAATACAGGCTAAGGTTGTCTGTATGTATTGAGGAGCATTGGTTGTACGGGACCAACGCGTGGGTTTTCAGGTTTCGAGGTACTCGCACTTCCTTACAAGCTTGTCACCTTCTAAATAACACACTGTTCCTTCTTCAAATAACGGTTATGCCATCTTCTACCCATTTCCACCCCATCCCGACCCCCAAATACCCATTTTTCTGCTCCATTTGGCCAGATATTTCAAATACTCCTTCAAGAAAATGAATCTTGTCTGAAAAATGGAATGATTCTTTATCACGTTATCTTTTGTTCAGGTTTAAAATAATTATTCCAACAACCCCTTTAATATTGCACCCTTATAATAAATGAGAGAGGTATGTTAAAAGGGTAAGATGATAAAGCAGTCTTTTAATATACTTTGACATTTGTGGCTTTAGTATGTAAAATAATTATTCCGTGAATTATATTGGGTAAAATTCTTTTTTTAAGAGTATTTTAGACATTTTTCCTATTGTAGGAGTAATTTTTCTCCTCTTGAATTAATAAAGTTTGCAAGTCTTTTGTAGAATCGTCTACACAATCTTTCTTCAACTTCCTTGTAGCTTCCAAGTTTGGGTTTAGTTGACCTTAAGCCAAGCATGAGTCGCCCTACTTCCATCCAATTTGGTCCTTGATTGTTACACTTAGGGCTTGTACATGAGCCAATTAATTTAGTACGCCAGAGTTGGAGATCATTTACACGAAAATCTATAGCAAGGCCAATTACAAGTTCTAGAATTGAAATTCATTTTTATGGTGAAAAAATATTCCACATGATGAAATCCATGATTGGAATTTTGACATATGACTCTATGGGCTTCTGTATGGAAGACATTGAAGGGATCATTTTTACATTACACAATATATGCAAAGTTTTTTCAAAAGCAATTGCTTTTATACCTAATCATTTTTATGCTTCATATAGAAGAGAAAGAAGTTGGGTCCGGATATTGCAACCCTTTCAAGTGATCTTTCCATCCCATTAATTTTAATTTTTTAAAAATTTTAAAAATATAAAAGATTTTTATAAATAGTGCATCATTTTGAACAACTTTGTAAAATTTTTTTTTTTCAAAATATATAGTTTAAGTTGACTTTTTGACCAAAAATGAAATAGCAATTATAAATGGTCCAAAAGTCTTCATTTTTGTCATGGCCTATTTTTATGGGATGAAGAGAGTATAAAATACAATTGTTTTTTCTTTTTTTTCTTTTATGCTGTATGTCTTAAAATAAATTTAAAAAAAAAAAAAAAAAACTTGAAATAGAAGCGGTGTTAGTAATGCCGCTTTTAGTACATGGAAAGCAATGTTACAAAAACAGCTTTCAGTGCATTAGGAGAGGAGAAACACTGCTTTCCTTGTATTAAAAGCATTGTTAATAACACCGCTTTTAGTGTACTAAAAGCGGCTTTACTAACACTGCTTTTATTTTTATTTTTTCTAACATTGCACCAATGATTATTTTGATTTAATTATTTAATTTATTTTGTTTATATCTCTTTTAAATTTAATTGACATATTATATTAACAAAGACATTTTACTATTTTAAAGAATAAATATTATGTTAAAATTCAAATTTGTCAATAGTCCTTAGATCCAATGGTGTGACCCATTCTAATAAAAGTATAAGACTTACAAAGGTTTTTGTTTCAACTCTGTGTGAGTTTGTGTTTTCTCCTATCATTTGGCAATATATATATAAATCTGTGCATTGCATAAATTTTGAAACTAGTTATACAATATATGCAAAATTCTTTCAAAAGCAACTGCTTATATACCTAATCATCTGTATGCTTCATATAGTATTTTCATTTGATTATTCTATCCATATGGTTGGCATGCAATTACTATACTTTTTTTTGGTAAGCACAATTACCATCCTTGCATCACCTGCAAAATTTAAAAAATGAAATCTAAAATTACTGGAGTGGGAAAACATTTCCCACAATACAAGTGACATAACAAAAAGGTAAATGGACTAAAACACCAACTTGGGCGTCAGAGTGTCTACCACCAACCCCTTTCAATCTCCTTTGCGACCTTGCTGCATTCTAATTTGCAGGCTGTACACCTTGAAAGTGTTCGATGACTGCAACATGGCCAATAACTATGAGAAGAAAGACAACAAACTATACAGAATTCTTAAGCAAAGATTGATAAATATTTTGAATTTTTTTTTTTCTCATTAGCGAAAAATAATGGGATTTTGTTGTTTAGTTTTATATAAGATAAAAAAATGATTATAATAAATAAAAAGGTCAAACTCACCAATTTTTTGGATCAAAAAAGCAACTAGAAGGTTAAAATAAATTTTTTTTTTGGGGTTAAATAAAAATTAGTAGGGTCAAATGTTTAAATACTCATAATTTAATTTTTTTAAAAAAAACAAAAAAACAAAAGGTGAAGGGTCAATTGCCCCCTCCCGCTTGACACCCCCCCCCCCCCACCACATCCCTCCGCCCCTGGTTGGTGGTGGTCAAATTTTTGTGATAAATAAAGCTTTTGTTAAAGTTAGTTAAACGGAAACAAGCACTAGGAAACAAAAACAACTTGATGAGCTTCAACTTTTTCAATAGGAGCTTCCTCCTTTCCATTCCCTAATGATCAAATGCAGTCCTAGCAATTTCAACATCCAAGCGTTCTGACGAGACATGACAACTACACTCTTACAGTTTTTTTTTCCTATTGCTGCGAGACAACTACACTCGAGTGTTTGCTAGGATAAGGTCTGTCTCTCCATTTTCTTTCTCGCAAATCACGCGTTTCCACCGACCCTCTTTGATATTCTTTTGACGTAGTGCTTAAATAAATCAAAGACTTCAAAAACCCGTAACCATCACGGGTTTATGGGTTCAAGAAGTTCGGAGCATGCATTCGGGTCTGCCTTTCCTTTTCGGAGTCGGAAAATATGGCAATGGTACTAGTTGTAATTTTGGAACAGAGATGGTGCTACATGTGGCAATGCAGAAATGAATAAGAGATAACTACCTTTCAGTGATATAAAATTCGCGCCAGCCATGTGAAGGCCACGCGATGGCTATGGTTCATGACAAGGTGCCCCGTTATTATTGTTTTATTCAACATATTTTTCAAAAACTGCTATTTCATTTTTTTTATTTTTTATTTTTTTCAAACCATAAGAAAACAAACCTCACATTCATTTTGGATGAAATATACCATTGGACCCAAAAATTATTAATAAATATTATTTTATTTTTTAAATAGTGCTGATCAGATAAGGTTATCAGTTTATTTTTAATTGATGTGACAGTTTATATAGCATGCTTTATGTCAGTAATTTAATTGATTTGGTATGCTAATAGCTTGACATGATATATCATGTTCTAACCTTTTTGTATTGTAAAAATTAAATAACTTGACATGACATGTAAGTTGCCATGTTGAATAAAAACGAAAGATAAGATAAGTATTTTGATGTGTATTACCAGCAATTTCCATCTAAAATTTCAATTCAGTACCACCGGGTACATATGAAATAATATAATGGCATTATATGTATTTGCATTTAGCATTTTTTTATTATCTTTGCTTTATAAATTTGAAGCATAGAGCCCTAGAGGTCGGCACCGACTTTAACGGCCCTCTGGTACTGCTTAGTTTTAACTCCATTTACTAAGGGCACATGAGAACATGGAATCACAGATCAGGAACACGTGCTCAGAAATAAAATCATATACACCAAATATTACTATTATAATCCTTATCAACTCTGCAACCTTAATTTCAAATCTTTCGGCGCTACAGATTTAATATATAATTTATGCAGTGTTAAAAAATTTGAAAAACATGGCATCAGATTCAAATCTATATGCATCCAGGAAATAAGATCCAGGTCAACCGCAAATCAGCCTACAAATCATGAGGAGACCCAATAGTCCTTCAAAAATCTCGGTCACCACATGCCAACACTCCCGCAAATTGATTGCAATACTAGTTTTCCTCCAGAAGCCAATGGATTTCACCAGGGGAGAACAAAAGCCAGATGCAATCCAAGACTGGTACAACATTTTTTATAATCAAATAATTATTGCATCACTACTAGTACTACCCATAAATTAAACTTTGCAGGTTTCCTGCGAATTGCTGCCAATTTCAGCCAGTTCACATCAATCTAGTAAACTTCATGAAACTTCAGGTTGGTCGGTCGCCTAATTTATCCTCAATTATTCATGCTGCAAAAATTAATGAAGCAATAACATCGACAACGAGCATTCACAGATACAAACACATTTAATGCAACACACTAAACAGCTATCGCAATACAAATTAATATTCCACTGTCATAACCATACAACATATGATGGGTTAGAATTTGGAATCTGGCATTTAGACAATCAACAAAATCAAAGCAACTATTCCCAGGGGACTCTTGGGAATTAGTGAAATACAACTCCGCATCAACCACACTTAGAAAAGCTCCAGTTTTATGTTTGTTAGGTTTGATATACTTACGAATTTCCTCCACTATGACAGATTTAATCAATCTGCAATAGGATTGAGAACTTGCCCAATGAACAGCATCACACCAGTCATGTTTTCTCTGATTAGGAATAGGAATGGATGGTCGGCTACAAAGTCTATCTTATTATTAAGAGGCAAGCCTCTTAGGTTTATGACACCAGCAGAAGCAGCTGCAGCTTCCGTGCCTTCTTCATTGACTTCAATACAGGATTTATGAAAAATGCTTGAAACATATAGGTCCTGACTCACGGGGGAGTCTACCATCTCAGTCAAACCTTCTTCGCCAGAGAAAGGCAACACAAGTCCTAATTCCTTTAGAACTTTGGAAGCTTCAAACCCAAATGAAAATTTAAACCTTGGGATCCGGAAGTCACCCACTTCTACTTTTTGGCTTGGAAGATGGCGATCTAAAAATCCAGATTCAGAATCCACTTTCTCTACTAAAGCTGGCAGGCCATCTTTTGCATCTGGAAGAAAAAAGTACATGGAGAAATGACGTTGATCCTCACCTTGTTTATAGGGAAGCCCCAAGACTTTGAAACCATCAAATTCACCAACAAATTGCTTCTTCTTGCTAGTCATGAAGGGAACTTGAACCGAGCTTCCATTAAGAAGGTGGAAATCCTTGTCTTTTGTTTTTGATGCATCAAACTTCTCATTCCAAGCACCTTTAAAATAAAGTGCATTCGCAAAGATGAGCCTGGTGGAACTATCAACTGACCCGGAGGGAAGAACCTCTTTGATAAGGCCACTGGTCTCCTTTTCAGCCCACAAATTCACTTCATTGGTCACTTCAATAGCCTTCACCACCACCATAAACAACAATATTAATAAAATCAACATCTTCATTATATCAGTATTAAGAACTAGTAAGCAAATCCATCAATAGAGTAACTATTGTCACCATTAATAAAAAGCCAGTATGTTTGGATTAGCACCATTAAAGTGTGTGCCTTGTGGCGCATTTGGGCATCAAATGGAAATTGACTCAGTTCATTTTGTTAGAGAATATGAAATGAGTAAGCTTGGAAACACATCAGATATTGCAATGTTTGCAGCTGTCAGCTAAATGCATAACCAGAAGACTCCAGAGTCAACAGTTCAGGCTTAAGCAGGCATCAAGGACCTCTTAAAGGTGACAATTACATCATTTAGTTGTGTTCAATTTATTCCAATTTTCAAAAATATCAATGTCTTCAAAAATATTCTGTGTCTGATATATTTTCATTTTTGGTTCACACTTCAGGCTTAAACAGGCATGAAGGACCTTCTACAGTTAACAAGCAAATACAACATTTAGGGGGACCAACTAAGACATAAACATAAGGACACCTATATTGATGTAGTCTTTAGTTTTGTGTAATTTATTAATTGATTTACTTTTGGTTTACTTTTCATTTTTTCCTTTATCATCCAAATGTGACACTTCACTAGGACGAGGGTAATTATGACTACTATTTCTTTCATCAGAAGTCATGAAATGAAAAACTCAGGTAAGATTCCGCCAGATTATGAAAGTAATATTAATGTGATGACAAAAGCAAACAAGCAAAGAAATGTGAAACGAACCCCAAAAAAGAGATGTGTAAGCAAGTATAAAACTCAATTCAAACATCCATTTTGGCCACACATACTTTCATAAGCTACTCCCAGAATGAATCTTTAAAATGCCTTTAACTTTTTTTTTTTTTTAATGACGAGAAAACCCTTCAGGCAAACCCTGGGCCCATATAGGACGCTGCAACCCATATGGACTAGGCAAGTCCAAGGCTCCATAGAACCATGAAACGTTGTGTAGGTGGCCCCAAGGGGTTTAGCAAGAGTCGAACTCAGAACCTCCGCTTTCTGAGGTGTAGTCCCTCGCCAACTGCACTAGCCCTTGGGGTTAAAATGCCTAAACTTAGTGCCATGATGACTGGACTGGATTGAGCTGCTTTGAAAACAGAAATGCTATACGATAAAATTTTAATGAGAAGACACTCAATTGATATATATTATACTATATGAAATTCCCAATCACTTTACTATATTCAACGGCAATCTTCTATACAATTTCAACAAGTAGTATTTAGAAACGAAATTTCTGTGTAGGCAATTTACATTTGGAAATTAAAGAAAACAGAAAATGCGAAGCGAAAAAGAGGATAATCAGTTAACCAATCTACCCACGTGGTCGTGAGCAACAATATCAAATACCTCTTTAAGGGAGTTTACAGTCCAACAGTCAAAGTAAGTAGCCCAGTTTTTCTTTAGAAAATACGAATGTTTATATCAAATTACCTATCAATTAATTTTCTGACACCTAGTTTTAAAAAATAAGGCTAGTTCCATTTTTGGTTTTTTGCTTGGGAGTTCTTTTCAAGCTTAAGTTGCAAAACTGAGGCCCAATCATGTTGAATGAAAATTTTGTGTCCTAATGTGTGGAGCGTGCCAAAGTAAGGGCCAGAAAAACAATAAAATAAAATAAATCAGGAGATCGATGGCACTGAGCACTAAATTATATCCTGTAAGGAGAAAACTAATGGGGTGTGGGGTGGAGAAACCACAGGAATTTCACGTACAACTAGACAACAAAGTGTGGGAGGAAGATTTAGATGGGGGTGAGGATGAGGGCAAATGATAATATTGTTCAAGTGTTCGGAAAATGGCTCTTGGTTTGGGCATCTCTGCATAAAAAGGAATGAAAACAATAATTATCGCGAGGTAATTACTCAGAGAGGCACCTCCGTTTCCCAAATTGTAGGTAATGTCATCAAAAATAAAATAAAATAAAATAAAAATTGAACTGCTCATTTTCCATTTGCCCACAGGGCAAAAACGTAGCACATTTAATAAAATATATATATAGAGAGAGAGAGGGGAAAAAGATGACCTTGGTCTGAAAATCAGCTTGGTTAGTGGCGGCCTTGTAAACAGTGTCGACAATCTGTTTGAAAGAATGTTTAAAAGACAGAGACTTGTCGATCCAAACGCCGTTTGCGAACGACAGGCGAGGGCCACCGCTGGGACTCCCGTCGGCAAAGACAACGGCAACGAGCTGAGAAGAGAAGGAGTTGAGTTCGTCATTGGTTTTGGACTTGAGGAAGGAGAGCATCTGGTCCAGGGTCCGACCCTTGGAGCCAGCGGCGATCAAACTCAAGACTACATGGATCGACAAGGGCGAGAACACCGTGTTGGAATCCTTGCCTTCGGTTAACAATACATGCTTCGCGATTCCCGAAGCGACGTCGGTTTGGTTGCTGATAGATTGACGGAGATCCATCGTCTATACTGGTATGTTGCAACGAAACGGTGTCCCTGAGAAAGAAATACTAACCGACTTTAGAGGTCAAGATTTATATATGGGGACGAAGGACTTTTGGATGAAAATTGGGAAAGTAGTAATTTCCCTCACCTCTCTCTTCTCTTCTTTTTAATTTTTTTAATTTAAAATTGGTCAGGTTATTGTTACCACATAAAATACTATAAACCCCCATTTAATTTACATTTTTAAGGTTTTATGAAAAATATAAAAAAAATTTATGAAAACTAATCACATTAGTCAACTATAAAACATTATTCCGAACAACTTTGTAGAAGAGAGTTTTTCCAAAATCTATCATTTAAGTAGACTTTTTGACAATTTTTCATAAAAAATGAAATAGAGATTGTAAATGGCC
Organism: Liquidambar formosana; assembly: GCA_039720395.1. Taxonomy (NCBI): domain Eukaryota; kingdom Viridiplantae; phylum Streptophyta; class Magnoliopsida; order Saxifragales; family Altingiaceae; genus Liquidambar; species Liquidambar formosana. Next base: position 28,175,444 of record CM077833.1, read on the forward strand.
AAAAAGTCCGCTTAAATTATAGATTTTGGAAAAAACATTTTCTACAAAGTTGTTCAAAATGATGTTTTCTAGTGAATAATGCCATTAGTTTTCGTAAAAACTTTTTATATTTTTTATAAAACCTCAAAAAGTATAAACTAATGAGGGGCTTTGAGTACTTTATATGGTAGCAATAGCCTCACTCTTTAAAATTTCTTATATCACCAAGGTTGTGCTTGAGTAAAGAATTTGATAAAAACTTCTTTAAAAAATGATAAAATTTTTAAAGTTTAGAATTTTTAAGTGAGATTTTTAAAGTTCCTATTTCATTAAATTTTTTAAAAGTTGAAATTTTAAATGAAAATTTTTAATTTTCTCTTTTGAAAGATAGAATTTGTCTAGAATGCCCAAATAGAATTTAACCTGTTAAAATCTCAAGTTTTAGAGGTTTCGAGTTGAGTGTTTTTATTTTTTATTTTTATTTTTTTTTGAGAAATAGTCTAGGAAATTTTATTAATACAATCATTGGTACAAATCAGAAAAAAAAATTAGTCCCTAATAAAGTCCATGACTTCCTCCATCCAAACACATAAATTCTCAACATTTTTAATATGCTTTGCAAGACTATGTGCCATTACATTATCTTCATGGCGAGTTGAGTTGGCCAAATAAAGAATTTGGTTTTAAGAATTTAACAAATTTCATTTTTAATATAAATTTCACCTAAGAGTTACAATTAACTCCTTATCCAAACACAGTGGATAATTTCATTTGAACCAAAGAGTTACAATTATCCAATGTGTGAGATTGGGAATGATCTAAACATTGATTTAGTGTATAACAAAAATTCCTTTGCACCTCCAGATTAATTTAAATTTTTTAAGATTTTAAAAAATGTATAAAAGGTTTTCATGATAATCAATCACGTTATCCACTAGAGCACATCATTCTGAAGGACTTTGTAGAAAAAATGTTTTTCAAAGTCTATTGTTTAAGTAGATTTTTTAATAATTTTTCATGAAACATTTTTGTAAAAATGAAATAAACTATAAATGACAAAAAAAAAAATCCACTTAAATAATATATTTTGAAAATTTTTTTTTTACAAAGTTATTCAAAATTATGTTTTATAATAAACAAGATAATTAGTTTTTATTAAAACCTTTTATAATTCTTATAATTTTTATAAGAAATTAAAAAAGTGTAAAATAAATAAAGGATGCAAAATAATTTTTGTGGAAACAATATCCCCACTTTTGATATCGATGCAACGAAGATGTCCAAAGGTAAGCTGAGTATGGGTTTTTTTTTTTCTAATTTGCCTGGGCTACGTGATGGGCTTTTCAAGTGACGTACCGACGTACCGTGCAGTAGCTGGCCCACTAGGTTACCATGGAGGGAACAGCTATTGCAACCCCCATTCTTATTACCTATCTTTTTCTTTTGATTTTTAAGGTTTCATGAAAAATATAAAAGGTTTTTGCAAAAATCGGTTACATAATCCACTAGAAAACATCATTTTGAATAACTTTTTAGAAGAAAGGTTTTTTAAAATCTATTGTTTAGGTAGATTTTTTTGGCAAAAAATGAAATAAAAGTTATAAATGGTTAAAAAATATATCTAAACGATAAATTTAGGAAAAATTTTCTTTTACAAAGTTGTTTAAAATGATGTTTTCTAATGGATATCATGACCGATTTTTATAAAAACCTTTTATATTTTGCATAAAACCTTAAAAACGTAAACGATATGGGGATGGGGTGATAAGATGGGGGGTTGCAATAGCCATTCCCTACTTAGGATCACATTATGGGCTGAGTTCATCGCCCAAACATTCACACTGGAGCTACTAGCGTAGAGTACTGCAAGAAATAATTCTTTCCTCATATCCGCTGTTTGTGATGTCAATCTCAGTGGAGTAGGGAATGGGGCACCCCCCACCAGTTTGTTCTTTTTTTTATTTTATTTTGCTTTCTATTTTTATAAGTTTTTAAAAGCATTAGGTGGAACACTTCTTTCTCCAATGCCAGGTGGCTGAATATACCTGGCTTGCCCAGTTTTTTGTTTTTGTTTTTTTTTTTTTTTTGGGGGGGGGTGGTTAGAACAAAGTGTAGCCCAACCTCTATGCTGAAAGTCAATGACTTGCTTGCTATTGAATTATTGATATGCATTCTGAAGTGTCTTTATGAAAAAAATAAAAATAAAATAATCGGAGTAACAGTTTAAAAACATGGCATTAGATCCAAATCTACACAAGTAATGAGGAGATTCAGGGCAACAAATTACTGGTTTCCCCCAAAAGCTAATATATTTCACCTAGGGCAGAACAATGGCCGGATGTAATCCACTAATGGTGAAACAATGTCTCATTTATTTGTTGTTTTTGTAATAGGTCAAATATTCTCTGTAAAGTTAAATAATATTCATATTTGAGTAAGGTCTATTGGTTATAAATTAGGACCGTGCGCCATTTGCTAGATAACTTTTTTCGATTAGCCTTATGCAGAAAACATGGCATAAATACGATGTTTTACAACTAAAAGTGAAAAAATTGGTATCATCAAGAGAGTAGAATCTAATTAACAAAATTTTTGAATCGGCCCTTAAACTTGGCCGGTTTTCTAATTTCATGATACAAATTTCATCCAAATTCAAGAAGGTTATAGACATCTTGCGTGTCCTCGATTTTCCATGTTTCAACAATCAATAAAAACTTTTAACATATTAGGAGGCAGACCCGCACCATGGAAACCAACACCAGTAACAGCTACAGCTTCAGTCCCGCTTTCATTAACTTCAATGAAAGCTCTGTGGAAAATTTCTGAAACAAATAAGTTCTCCCCCAAAGGGAATCCCCTATCCCAGACAAATGTTCATTAGGAGAGAAAGGTAACACCAATCCTAATCCCTCAAGAAGTTCGACAGCTTCAAAACCAAAAGAAAATTTGAACTCTGGGATTCCGAATTCACCCAGTCTTACTTTTTCGTACGGAAGATGACGATCTAAGAATCCAGATTCAGAGCCCATTTTCTCTACCAAAGCTGGCAGCCCATCTTCCGTATCTGGAAGGAAAAAGTACACGGAAAAACTGCGATGATCCATTCCTTGTTTACAAGGGAAGCGTAGGACTTTGAAACCATCAAATGCACTTATGAATTACTTATTCTTGCTGGTCATGGAGGGAACCTGAACCTCGCTCCCATGAAGTAGGTGGAAGTCATAGTCTTTTGTTTCCATACATCAAATGCCTCATTCCAAGCTCCTTTGAAATAGAGTGCATTCGCAAAGATGAGCCTAGTGTAACTATCAGCTTTCACAAGAAGATCTTTTATAAGGCCACTGGTCTCCTTTTCAGCCCACGAATTCACTTTGTTGGTCACTTCTGCAGCCTTTACCAACCCCATCGGGGGCAGTTCAATAACATGGATCAGTATATTCATTACATCAATACTTGCAATTATTTCTGTTAATAAGAAGAAAGTAAGATCGGTGTAGCACTACAACACGATTAAGTTGTGGCACATTTGGGCATCAAATGGAAATTGAATCAGTCCATTATGTTATAGGATGTGAAACAATGTATATATATATATATATTGTGGTCTTATCATTTTGTTTTTTGTTTGTTTTGTTTTGTTTTTTTTTTTTTTGTTTTCCAATCATCGATCCAAATGTGACGATTCAATAGCACCAGGTAATTACGATCACTATTTTTTCCATGATTTATTAGCCCTCATGACACAAGAAATTGATTTAGAATTGCATGAGATCATGAACGGTTTGATAAAGATATTGATGTGAAAACAAAAGCAAACAAGAAAACAAATGCAAGATGAACTCTTATAATAAGAAGTGTAAGCAGGCATAAAACCGCATTCACGCATCCATATTAGGCAAATATCATACTACTATAGTCCCTAAGAGAATCATACAGGCCTGTACCTAAACTTGGTGCATGTCATGATAAACAGATGGAGCCACTTTGCAACAAAAATTGTATTCTCTACAATTATTTTTTGTTTAGAAAAATACTAAAAAAAAAAAAAAAATACTCAACTGGTCTTATATTACACTATATGCTTTAACCAAACACTTTAATTAAATGTTTATGGTTATAGTCGAACTATCCAAGTAGCCCAAATCCATGAAAATTGATAATTTGATACCAAATGACTATCAATTTTCTCACCTTGGTTTTGGGAAATAAGGGTAGATTCATTTTTGGTTTCCCATCATTTTTGTATTGAACACAAAAATTTGTGTCCTATTGTGTGAACCGTTCTAAATTAAAGGCAAAGCACATTGTTTTCACTTATTAACTAGTTTGGGAATTTAAAGGCACTGCATATTTATATTTTTACCCTATATATATATATATATTTAGTAATGTAGGGAGACAGAGTGTTGACCTTGGTCTGAAAATCTCGATCTCCACTCTCTTTTCAATCTCTAATTGAACAAAAAAAAAAAAAATGTAAATGATGATACCATATAAAATAAAATTGAGAATTTTTTTTTAGAAAAAGTAAGAAAAACTATATTATGAGGGATCAATTTCACTTATTAAAAAAATAAATTAAATAATATTAAAAAAGCATAAAAAATATAAAATATAGAAAATAAAAATAAAAAAATTATGTTTGCTACTTCCCTTTGGAATGCACATCTCAAATTGAAGTAGCAAATTGCCACAACTCACATAAGGTAGCAAAAGACAGATTTGTTACTTTTTTTTTTTTTTTTTGGTTACCTCCCTCAAAGATGCTCTTGTATTACATATTAAATTATATTATATCTATACTACCTATAAAAGTTTATACTTTAGAAACACTTTTGATTGACCATTACATCTTTATTTTAAATTTTAAATTTTAAATATTTATTTGCCTCCCATATTTAACCAATTAAGAATGTTTATTTTCTAACAAAAAAGAAGGAAAAAAGATAACACAATTTATGTTCACTTCATAAATTCTATACAGTTTCCACTACTATGCATGTGTTCTAACTAACTTTTTATTCCTACCATAACTCCTAACAATTGAAAGAATTTTGACCTATTGTGTTGAGTGTTTATTCTAATAAGTTAAATTAACACAAAAGTAACAAATAATTAGATTTTCATGTTCAATATATATATGTAGAATTTATAAATTTTTTTATTTAAATAATATTCATGTGCAACGCATGTGTACCCATATATATATATAGATATATTTATATTACTTATAAAAGGTTGAATGTGAGAAAAACTTTTGATTGACTAATGTACCCTTATTTTAAATTTTAAATGCATAATTACCCTTCTACATATATAGGAAATATAAATTAAAATATAAAACACATACATAAATAGGAACTCTAAAGGAACTATAATTCGCATAAATAAATAAAACCCAGAATTGTAAGTTAATTCTATTTCATAACATATATTATTTATTCATTAGCAATGGGATTCTAAATTCTACTTTCTCCATTAACAGTAGCTTTAACCTATTTTAATAGAGCCCTCATCTTCTTTTCTTTTTTGAAATATAGGGTTTTAGGGTTTGTTCTAATTGCTATAGAAAATACTGTTTTCCATGTGGGTTATGTACTTCATATATTTCTGTAACTTTGGTTCTCCTACCTCTATTCTTACTGAATGCCCTACCTACAAGATTTCTTGCAAACACAGTAGGGTTCTATTTTAGTTCTGTTAGATATTATTATTTTTGAGTATTTTTTTATTTTATTTTTTTGGAGTAAGTTTTTGACAAATCGTGATTCACAAATATTTTATGAGGATGCCTTTCTTTTTATTTAATTATTTATTTTTGGAGTTGGTTTGTTTTCTCACATAAAACCTTTTATTAAAATATAATATAATAAAACCGAATGAGGTTCCTAAACTATCAAAAACTTGCATTAAGAAAACCAAATTTTATATGTAACGATGTTAAAAGTTCTACCTTATCTGGTCAATAGAGCATCATCTCAACAAAGGACAACCCAGGAGGATTCCCATGTTTTAGTAAACACATTTTTCATTGAGAAAATTTTAAAAATAGGTATACTTATCATAATTTCATTTAATTTTTTATATTATAAAAAAATTTTACAAAAAAAACCCAACTTCCCCACTCATAGAATAATATTTTCAATGAGTTGGATGACATTTATTTTAATTTATTTCTTATTTTTTGAATTTAAACATGATGTTATTTGTTCAATTTATTTATGAAATAATTTTTTTTTAAAATTATTACTCTTTGAAATAAGTACATAACTAGGTTAGTTACCAAACAAGTTAAAAAAAAAGGGTTAAACTACTTAGCTTTTTCCTTACAAAAATAAACATATATATATACTGATAGAGCCATGATAAATATCCTTTTGATAGGCAAGCGTACAACTGAAATTTACATATATTTTTTATATTTATTTAAGTTATTGATGGCACATTTAATTAATTTATTAGTTTTGGCACTGATTTTTTTTTTTCCATCACAAAAATTTCTTTTTTAAAAGACAATTTATATGGTCTACTTTAGTATAAATTTGTATACCATTGATAAAATATTTATTTTATAATACAAAAATATTCATGTGCAACACACGTGTGTACCAACTAGTATATATATAGGTCTAAGACCCTAACCCTAGCTATAATATAACTTAAAACGCAAGAATTACCAAAAATTTGCACCAAAAGAAATTACCAAAAATAACCCAAAATGATAAAACCTAATTACTTGGATACCAAGTACTACCTTCTTCCTTTTTTTCTTTCTTTTTTATTTTATTTTATTGGTGGTATCCGGTTTCATGCAGTCTCAAGGGTACATATACTTGTTAGTTGTTGCACATAAAGTTTTTGTATTCTGAGAAAAATTATTCAAGGAGACAAGTGTATAGGGTAGTTTGTGTCTTAGGGGCGTATATTCCATAGCGCAAAATAAATTCTTCCATTACTCTTGGAATTACAAAGAAGTCAATATTAATTAATTAATTTTATTTATATGTGCCAGAACTAAGGATTATAGGATGTTTTCATTTAATTTTGGTAGGACCTCAAAACTGATGTTGCCAATGCAATCAGCAGATGCAAGAAAGATAACTGAATGTTCAAAGTCTCGTAAATTGTATTTCAAATTTTTTATTTTTCATTTATTTTATTTTATTTTTTATAAGTAAACTCATTACATTAGCCTTAATATTCGAACAAAAAACATCCTCTTCATATAAGGAGAAGAAATGCCACTAGGCCGTGCAAGATCACCACCGAGGGTGGTAGCCTAGTGGTGGAAGGCTTGGGTTCCAAGTGGTTGCGGGTTCGACGCGTGGCGTCCTCTTTGAAATTCCTTCCATTCTGGCCAACTATGTATCCACTAGACCATTGGTGGTGCTAAGGTGACAGACTCTCCCTTTGGACAATAGGTATAGTTCAAACCGGACATTTTTCAATGGCTAGAGACTCTTATAATAATGCTCAAGGGTGAATTGCCATCGTTGGTCGCCTCCCTCTACCGTTTCGCTTATAAAAAAAAAGCTGTGCAAGATCATTGAATTGTAATGTAAATGTAAATAAAGACACAAGAAGCCGCGTTGTTTTGAATTGGGCTTTCTCCTACCCGGAACTAAATGTCTTGGGCCTTGGCAAATTGTTTTCAATACCCGGAGCTCTCCGAGTTTCCTTTTTTGGATAATTAGATGGAAGGTGTATAATTCATGAGTAATTTCAAACCCTCACCTCATATGTTTATAATTAGCCCAAGAAAACATCCCTATGATTGACATAATTAAAATGAAATCCCAGTTTTTCTATTAATGAAATTCAGTCTTTGCTGGAAGAAATTGGCTCGGAGTGAAAGGGATCTGTTCCGTTTGTGGCATGGCTTTGAATAGTGTGGCGCTTTCCTAGGTATATCCTCTGTTTTTCATTATTGGCGGTCTCCTATTTTCGTAGAGTTTGAGCTGGTTTTGGCGGTGCTGCAAGCGGAGTGAGGCCATGGTGGAGTGATCTTTTGTATTGCTTTATGCCTTTATATCGCCTTGTGAATTCTGGTCATTGGGTGGTTTCCGATTGAATTCTGGTCATTGCATTCTTAGTGTTTGTTGTTTTGTCTGAGTTGGGGTCTTTGCTTGAACAGTCCAAAATGCCAATGAGAAAAGGTTCTATTAGTACCCTAAAGTCTAGTCCGTAGTTGTGACTTAGCTGAATAGAAAAAAAAAAAAAATTGCGTGACTTTGGTGTTTTTAACCCATGCTATGACCACCCTACGGCATGAAACACATGATGAGTTAGAACCACAATAAACTGACCAGTGCTATTATCCCCAGGGGAACTCTTGAAAATTAGCAAAATATAACGCTGCAAAACAATAATTTGAAATAGCTTTAGTTTCACGTTTGTGAGGTTTTTACTCCCAACACATCTCTTCCTATGCAAGAATTAATCAAGTCATGCAAGTGGATTCAGCACTTGCCCAATGAACGACCACACCAGTAGCCTCTTCTCTGATTACCAATAGGAACATTTCTTTGGGCTAATTTAAAGATAATCTCTCTCCAGTGGGCCAATCCATAATTACCTCTGTCTAATTTCGTGCAACAAATTTCAACGAAATTCAAAGAGGCTGATAAACGCCTTGTGTGTCCCTAATTTTACGTAAAAACTCCAACAAAAGATGAACAAATTGATGCAACATAGGGAACTGCCTGAACCGTAGGACGACATATGATCGATGCCTTAGAACCTAACATTAAACAATTAACTAACCAATGCTTCTATGCTCGGGATCCTAATACAACTCTGTCATTAATCAAATTTAAACATATAGAATAGCTTTATTTTCATGTTTGAAAGGTTTGTTTTTACCTAACAAATCTTCTACTATGCAAGATTTAATCAAGATGCGAGTGGATTGAGCACTTGCCCAATGAACAACACCACACCAGTAGTCTCTTCTCTTATTATGAAGAGGAATGGGTGATCAGCTACAAAGTCCGTCGCATCAGGAGTTGGAGGTTTCCGTGACCCACCACAGAAAAAAACAACAGCAGAAGCAGCTGCAGCTTCTGTGCCGCTTTCAGTAACTTCAATGAAGGCTTTATGGAAAATGTCAGAGACAGATAAGTTCCCACCCCTAGTGGGGGAATCCTGTATCCCAGACAAATCTGCCTCACCAGAGAAAGGCAACACCAATCCTAATCGCTTAAGAACTTCAGCAACCCCAGTAATCTTAAAAGTAAATTTGAACTTTGGGATTCCGAAATTACGCACTCTGACTTCTTTATACGGAAGATGACGATCTAAGAATCCAGATTCAGAGCACACTTTCTCCACTAAAGCTGGCAGCCCATCTTTCGCATCTGGAAGGAAAAAGTACATGGAAAAATGACGATGATCCTTTCCTTGTTTATAAGGAAGGCGAAGGACTTTGAAACCATCAAATGCTCTAATGAATTGCTTCTTCATGCTGGTCATGAAGGGAACCCGAACTTTGCTCCCATCAAGTAAGTGGAAGTCATCGTCTTCTATGCTCCGTGCATCAAACTTCTCATTCCAAGTTCCTTTAAAATAGAGTGCATTTGCAAAGATGAGCCTAGTGTCACTTGTAACTGATCCCCAAGGAAGAAGATCTTTGATAAGGTCACTGGTCTCCTTTTCAACCCATGAATTCACTTCTTTGATCACTTCAGCAGCCTTCACCACCGCCATTAACAGCAATATTAATAAAAACAAGCATATTCATTGTATCAAAATTAACAACTAGCAAGTAATTCTACCAATAGAGTAAATCTATTGCTCGGTTAATAAGATGACACTACGAGTTTTCCTAGCCAAAAAAAAAAAAAGCCTGGAAGAGACAACATTTGGTATAACACCGTTAAGTTGAAACACAACATATGTTATTTATGAAATTAACTAAGGGCCTGTTTGGTTGTCTAATTCAAAATTAAACAATTCAAGAAATTTTACATAAGGTTGAAGGCATAAATACATTACCTTAAATTAGAATATTTTAAAATATTAGAATTATCATTATAGTCGATGTTGTAAAATCAATTTAAGAAATTTATGAAATGTCACTATTTTGAATTGCTACTTTTATTTGTGATGATAATCATTATTTTCTTGAATTTGTTAATTCAAGATGATGGAATGTACCTTTAATGCTATGTAAAATTTTTTGAATTGTTTAATTTTGAATTGGACAACCAAACAATCTCTGAATGAATAACTAGTGGTCAACCGAGTAGTCTAGCTCTAGGATCTTTTGTCAAACAAGAGATCTAAGATTCAACTCTTACCACTCCCTCTTAAGACCGTCACCACAGAATAAAAGGCCCATTTATCATTTGATCTATTCTCAGAGAGAATTGGAGAAAATAAAACAAAAATGCATAAAAATTATAAAGAAATTTAAAAAGCATTGTATATATATAAATATGCATGCATATATTCAAAAATACAAATCATATATATAGAGAGACAAAGCTGACCTTAGTTTGGAAATCAACTTCCTTCGATATAGCCCTAAAAACAGTATCGAGATCCTGTTTAAAAGCATGTTTCAAAGAGAAAGACTTGTCGTACCAAGCACCATTAGTAGAAGACAAGATAGGGCCACCACTCGGACTCCCATCGGCCAAGATAAAAGGGAAAATCTCAGAACAGAAAAACATAAGTTGGTCAATAGTTTTTGATTTGAGGAATGAGAGCACTTGGTCTAAGGTCCTACCCTTGGCTCCAGCGGCGATCGTGCTGAGGGCCACATGGAGGGACAAAGGTGAGAATACTAGATTGGACTTCTTGCCCTCGGTTAAGAGTAGGTCCTTTGCGATGTCCAAGGATACGTCGGTTTGATTTTTGACAAGATCCGCCGAGTCGTATGTTGCAGAGGTTCCAATAAGATTGGAACAATGTGTTGTAGAGAAACATAACCGACCGCTTGCGGCAGAGGGAAGAGGTGGCCGACATTCTCGACCGGCAGGGGTTTTGATAAGATTGGAACAACGGGTTGTAAAGAAACACGACAGACCTCTTGTTGAGGGAAGAGGTGACCGACAGGGCATAGTGCCTGACATGGTTGAGAAGATTGTCATAGAGCCTGACATGGTTGAGAAGATCGTCGCTAACTTCTTCACGGGTAGTGATATTCGATTTTGGAACAAAGAAGTCAAGAAAACCTCAAGTTAGACCTATTTACTCAACAAATCTGTTTAGCCAAAATATGATTGAAAAAAGAAAAAAAAAAAGAAAAAAAAGAACTGTTCTTCCAAGAAATACTAAGATATGACCATAAAAGAACAAAAAGAATATACCTTATTCAATTCACTAATCAAAAGCCACGCGGTTGTGCCCTCAATTCTAACCTATATATAAAAGACCTTAACCCTAGCTATAATGAAACTTCAAACGCAAGAATTACCAAAAATTTGCACCAAAAGCAATTACCAAAAATAACCCAAAAAATATCATTAAAATTGGATTATCATAATGCTTGAAACAAGCACTCTGAATTGGTGTCACAATAGCGATTTGATAGCGAGAATTTCTGTTGCACAAAATTCTTCCACTATATATGCACACGTATGGGAGTCAAAAAATTTCTCTTAGGCCTAAAATTGATTTTTATTTATTTATATATTAATTTAACGTTTAGGGATATCCAAAACCTTACCCTAAAGTTTTAACTTATACTAATAATTTTGGGAAGTTAAGTATTTTAAACCTTAAATTATTTGGCCATTTTTTTATTTTTATACTGTTAGAGGAAAAAAATTAATTGAAAAAATAGCAATAATGAAACTCCTATTCAAGTTAACTAAAGCATGCATGAACTTTTAAAAACCAAACACATAATTAAGAACTGATTAGAAGAATGACACCCACTACAAATAGGGAGCTCTAAATCACATAAGGTGCGTTCAACTCATGTTCTCCATTCGTTACCCACCGGTTGCAGGTAGGACACGCGAATATTGATTGTTGATATTTTTTATCATCAAGAAGTTGCATCCAAACCCAGCAAAGACCGCAAATTACCTCCGAAACCAATCTCAGCTAAGGGTAGCACATTGTGAAGCCACAATAGAGATAGATTGTCACCTCTCTACCACCAATATACATTAAAGATCACATCAAGGATCATAATGAAATAGTAGGCCCCAATAGAGTACTAGCCCCAAGCAAAAGTAGAATATCAAACCTCCAGCTAAAGCCCCCGAATAATTAACCAAAACATCACTACATAATCATCCTAGTGTTGGCCATTTTGTTTTAATTTGGGAAGTTTCGTGAAGAGTTAGGTTTAAGTACTGGTATCCGGTTTCAGTCTCAAGGGTACATACTTGTTAGTTGTTACACATAAAGTTTTTCTATTCTGAGAAAAATTATTCAAGGAGATAAGTGTATATACAAATCTAAAGATAGACAACCTCTCACGTGCTGTCATAAAATGGGTAGTTTGTGTCTTAGGGGCGTATACCCATAGGATTTGGATTTGCTCAAGTTGGCATATTTCACTGGACGCTTAAGTTAGCGTCAGATTTTGGACACGTGGCAGATAGGATTTTCAACGGCTGGAATGGCAAGCTTTGGTGTTTTCAAGAGAAGCTAACGCCATTAGCTGGGATGGAAATCAAAGAGAAAAAACGGCACCGTTTGGTAAGTTGTGCAAACACAAAACGAGATGGGAGGGAGGAGCAGATCTGGGTTTCCTCCTTCGAAAATTGCACTCTCCTCTCTCTCTTCTCCTCCATTATCGCATCTTCCACTCTCTCTCCTCGTGGTGAAGCAAAAAAACCAGATCTAGTTTGGCGAAGCGACGGTTGTGGCGAAGCGACGGCAGTGGTGAAGCCCTTCCCCCCGTCGACGGATTGGAGAAGGCATCCACATAGTCGTTATTATCAATCTTCATGTGGATAAAGGCAGCTACAAGAAGATCGAGCCACTGCAACACAAATTGATGGTAGACAAAAGGTGGAATTTTTCCGGTGACAAATCGCTAGACACCCAAGCAAAAGATCACTCAACCGTACAGCAATGAATCTGAACTGGTGTGTTGGGGATGGCTATTGCCGGCCATAGACGATGATGAGGAGAGAAAGGAGAGAATAGTGGGGTTTCAAACCAGTCGCCGATGGTGGTTAAGGAGGGAAGGGGGAGAACGGTGGCGGTGTGTTTGGTGGATCTGAACGGGTGGATTTAATGGTAACGGTGGCTGCGGATTGGAACTTGTCGTCGCCGGTGTTTAGATCTGGGTTAGGTGTAATTATTTTATTTTGAAATTTTGAAATTTTTTTGCGTTAAGGATGGTTATTGTTGGCCATGTGCGAGGATGAGGAGAGAAGGGGGAGTGGGATGGTGGGGTTTTAGTCGCCGACGATGGGTTTTTGTCGCCGACATCACCATCAGAGGAGAGAACGGGAAACAAAAATTAAATTAAAAATTTTAAAAAGTAAGAAGAAGAAGACCTATTTGAAAAGTCTAGCCGGAAAAAATGGAGTTGGCCAGAGCTCTTCAATAGAGTTAGCCAGAAAAAAAGAGGAAGACTTACAGAAGAAGACCTGGCTGTTGTTTTTCATTTCCATCCCAGCCTAACACCGTTAGTTTTCTCCCTTCTCCTGCAGATTGCCAAGCCTTTTCATCCAGACGTTGAAAATTGAATTCCCCACGTGGCACAAATCCAATGCCAACTTGAGCTTCCAGTTAAAGGAGTCAACTTGAGAAAATCCGAATCCTATATCCATAGCGCAAAATAAATTCTTCCATTAATCTTGGAATTACAAAGAAGTCAAAAATTAATTAATTAATTAATTTTGTTTATATGTGCCAGAACTAAGGACTATAGGATGTGTTCATTTAATTTTGGTAGGCCCTCAAAACTGATATTGCCAATGCAATCCATAGATGCAAGAAAGATAACTGATATCCAAAGTCTTGTAAATTGAATTTCAAATTTTTTTCTTTTTAGTTTTTTTAATTTTATTTTTTATAAGTAAACTCATTACACCAATATTGGAACCAAAAACATTTCTTTACATAGAGAGGAGAAATGCCGCTGAGCCAGCCGTGAAAGATGATCGAGTTGTAATCTATTACATATTATATTTAAGAGTTATGATGACATCAGCAATAGGTGACGTGGCAAGTGCATAACCATTCCCTCCAAAATCCTCTTCTCTCCTTTATTTTGGACCCACATGATGATGTCAGCAGTCTTTCTATTATACCTAAAAGACCAAAAAGCCAAGTAATAAAAAAGCTAAAGAGATGAATTAAGAAGGGCAAAAAGGTAATTCCACAATAACAAAGAAGAAAAGGCTGCCTGATCCATGGGAGAAAAAGCTAAAAAATTGATTGTCAATTTGTTACAAACTGACTATCAACGTGACTATAAAATTAATACTAAAGGATTGTTTGGAAAAATTAAAAACCTGATCACTTAACTTTAATCATTTTTTTTTTATTTCACATTGATTGTTAAATCTCTTTTTCTTAATAATAACATTTTTGGTACTTATATAAGTAATTAAATGAAGTTATTGTTTGGCTCCCGCGCATCGCACGGGTCCTTTCTAGTGTAAATAAAAGCACAAGAAGCCGCGTTGTTTTGAATTGGGCTGTCTCCTACCCGGAACAAGTGTCTTGGGCCTCGGCAAATTGTTTTCAATACCCGGAACTCTCCCAGCTTCTTCTTTTTTGGGTAATTAGATGGAGGTGCATAATTGGTAATTTCAAACCCTCACTTCATATTTTTATAAGAGGAGGGCTATTACCACCACCACGTAAAGTATTTTAAGTCTCATTAATTTATATTTTTTAAAATTTTATAAAAAGATAAAAGATTTTTACAAAAATTAGTCACATTATTCATTAGAAAACATTGTTCTGAACAACTTTGTAAAATAAATTTTTTTCAAAATCTATCATTTAAGCAGATTTTTTGACAATTTACAATTTTTATTTTATTTTTCATGAAAAATGGTTAAATAGTATATTTAAATGACAAATTTTGAAAACAAATTATTTTACATAATTGTTCGGAATGATGTTTTTTAGAAGACTATGTGATTAATTTTCATAAATTTTTTTATATTTTTCATAAAACTTGAAATATATAAATTGAGGGTTTAGGGTATTTTATGTGGTGGCAATAGTATGATCCTTTTTATAATTAGCCTTTGGGCACCGCTGTGCGCAATGCGTAGAAATCATGATATATGGAGAAAAAAAAGGAAAAAATACGTATGATTAACATAATTAAAATGAAATCCCAGTTTTTTTATTAATGAAATTCAGTCTTTGCTGGAAGAAATTGGCTGGGTGGTAGTATGGCATGCTCCGAGAGAAGTCAATAGTCTCGCTTGTTGGTATGCTAAGGCTAGGAGTGAAGGGATCTGTTCCGTTTGTGGCATGGCTTTGAATAGTGGCGCTTTCCTAGGTATATCCTCTGTTTTTCATTATTGGCGGTCTCCAATTCTTGTCGGAGTTTGAGCTGGTTTTGGCGGTGCTGCAAGCGGAGTGGGGCCATGGTGGAGTTTGTTGGGGTAATCCTTTGTATTGCTTTATATTGCCGCGTGAATTCTGGTCATTGGGTGGTTTCCGATTGAATTATGGTCATTGCATTTCTAGTGTTTGTTGTTTTGTCTGAGTTGGGGTCTTTGCTTGAAGAGTCCAAAATGCCAATGAGAAAAGGTTCCTATTAGTACCCTAAAGGCCTAAAGTTCTAGTTGTGTATGTGTGTTTGCCAAAAAAGTTATAGTTGTAAGTTGTGACTTAGCTGAATTAAAAATTAAAAAAAAATTGTTACAACTGCCATAACCATAAAGCACATGATGAGTTAGAACCACAATAAACTGACCAGTGCTATTATCCCCAGGGGAACTCTTGAAAATTAGCAAAATATATATAACGCTGCATAAAACAATCATTTGAAATAGCTTCAGTTTCACGTTTGAGAGGTTTTTACTCACAACACTTCTTCTCCTATGCAAGATTTAATGAAGTCATCCAAGTGGATTCAGCACTTGCCCAATGAATAGCACCACACCAGTAGTCTCTTCTCTGATTACGAACATGAATGGGTGATCAGCAACAAAGTCCATCCCATCAGGAGGTGGACCACATCCACACCCATAGATACAACCAGCAGTAGCAGCTGCAGCTTCAGTGCCGCATTCATCAACTTCAATGAAGGCTTTATGGAAAATGTCTGAAACAAATAGGTCCTCATCCACAGGGGAATCCTTTATCCCAGACAAATCATTCTCAGTACAGAAAGGCAACACCATTCCTAAACCCTTTAGAACTTCAGTAGCTTTAAACCCAAATGAAAATTTAAACTTTGGGATCAGAAAGGCATTCACTCTTTCTTTTTGGTGAGGAAGATGGCGATTGAAAACCTCAGATTCAGAACACACTTTCTCCACTAAAGCTGGCAGCCCATCTTTCGCATCTGGAAGGAAAAAGTACATGGAAAAATGACGATGATCCTTTCTTTGTTTATAAGGAAGGCGAAGGACTTTGAAATCATCAAATGCACTAATGAATTGCAGCTTCTTCATGGTGGTCATGAAGGGAACCCGAACCTTGCTCCCATCAAGTAAGTGGAAGTCATAGTCTTGTGTAAACCGTGCATCAAACTTTTCATTCCAAGCTCCTTTAAAATAGATCGCATTTGCAAAGATGAGCCTAGTGTAACTTGTAACTGATCCTGGAGGAAGAAGATTTTTGATAAGGCCACTGGTCTCCTTTTCAACCCATGCATTCACTTCTTTGGTCACTTCAGCAGCCTTCACCACCGCCATTAGTAGAAACATTAGTAATATTAGAATATTCAATACGGTCTATTAACATTAAGAACTAGCAAGCAAATATATTAATAGAGTAACTATTGTTTATGTTAAGAAGACTATATAATTTTTTTTTTTTTTCAATTAGAAAATGTACTTATAAATACTCTTTTTCAATTATTTTATTAGCACTTACGACACTGGAAATTGATACAGAAGTTCACAAGATCGTGATCAGCAAAAACAAAGATATTAATGTATAGACAAAAGCACGCAAGAAAAGAAATGCAAGACGAAGCCACCCCTTAAATAAATAAAAGGTGTAGGCAAGCATAAAACTGCATTCGCACATGGATATGAGTCCTATGTCTTTAGCTAAGATGAAGGCCTACCAAGATTCAAATTTTGTTGTATAGAATTCTCCAACTGTAGATCTCGTATCTCTTTTAAATTGGAATGCTCATGGTAAAGCAACTCCCAAATTTTGTAACCTCTCTTAGTGTTTGAATAAAGCTTCCCTTTTTTCACCCAATTAAAAAAGAAAAAAAAAAAAAGAAAAATACAATTTTGATTAGAAGAAACTCAATTTATCTATATTATACTAGATGCTTCAACCAAGCACTCTAACTAAATTATCATGGACGAAGTGTCCAAGTAAGCTTGGGTCAAACTGTCCAAGTAAGTATTCCTTCTTGTTTTTTTTTTTTTTTTTCTTAATCTTTTTGGCAGTGAAGTATCCGTGTTATTTGTCAATATATATATGAAGGTCGATGTCAAATGACCTATCAAAATTTCCCACCTCTGCTATTGGGAAAATAAAGGTAGATTCACTTTTCGGTTTTCCATGGGAGTTAAAAAGCCCCTTGATGCTCAGATTTGTTTTTAGAGAGAATTGGAGAAAATAAAACAAAAATGCATAAAAATTATTAAAAAATTTTAAAAGCATTATTATATATATATATATATATTAGATGTAGGCACACATGCGTTGCAGGTGGTTATTTTTCAATAATATGAAATATAAATGAAAGAATAATTTTTAAAAAATTAGATATTAATATCGGTTTGGTTAGATTTTTATTTCTAATGAAACTTATAACGAGTAGTATAATTAATTTGAAAAATTTTAAGTTACTCACAAATAAATTTAGAATATAATAATTCCCAATAATATATAGTAACACAATGTTATATTGATTAACCACAAAATTTCAACAATTTGAAATGAAAATTTAAATAAAAAAAATTAATCATTATTGAAGATATGTGTTGTCACCAATTTACAAAAATGTCGTTGCTTAATAAGTTGAAGGTATTATATTTTGATAATTGATGAGTTCGAGTAAAATAAAATAAAATAAGTAAGCTATTTGCACAAATCAAAGTAACATTGATGAATTCCGTAAGTATATCATAATCATAAAATAATCATCATACATGTTATGGAGAAAAACAATGAATTCAAGCTTACCAAATTTTAACATCTAACTATTGAAAACCAATAAATCTTGCTATTTCCTTTAAAGTTTTGATGAAGAAACATCAATTTACAATGAAAAAGTTAAAAAATCACCTTGCATAGAATTCTAATGAAATACAAAGAAAAATATTTTCTATATAAATTAACTACAAGAGTATAGATGTCTCCTATATAAACTTTACTATAATAGTAGTTGTCATTTATTCAACTACAATAAGATTAAAAGGGTGTAGAAGGATAGTTGTGTATTTAAAATTCAAAATAAGGGTATATTAGTCAATCAAAAGTTTTTCTCACATTCAGCTTTATATATATATATATATATAGAGAGAGAGAGAGAGAGAGAGAGAGAAAAAGAGAGAGAGAGAGAGAGAGAGAGAGAGAGAGAACTAACCTTGGTATGGAAATCAACTTCCTTCGATTTAACCATAAAAACAATGTCGAGAACCTGTTTTAAAGAATGTTTCAAAGAGAGAGACTTGTCGAACCAAACACCGTTAGCAGATGACAAGCAAGGGCCACCGCTCGAACTCTCATCGGCCAAGATAAAAGGGACAACCTCAGAACAGAAGGACATGAGTTGGTCAATGGTTTTGGATTTGAGGAGTGAGAGCACCTGGTCCAAGGTCCGACCCTTGGCCCCAGCGGCGATCACGGTGAGGGCCACGTAGAGGGACAAAGGTGAGAATACTAGATTGGAGTTCTTGCCCTCGGTTAAGAGTAGGTCCTTTGCGATGTCCAAGGATACGTGGGTTTGATTTTTGATAAGGTCCACCATCTCGAATGTTACCGAGGATTTGATAAGATTGGAACAACGTGTTGTAGAGAAACACAGCCGACCTCTTGCTGGGGGAAGAGGCAACTGACA
Organism: Liquidambar formosana; assembly: GCA_039720395.1. Lineage (NCBI taxonomy): Eukaryota > Viridiplantae > Streptophyta > Magnoliopsida > Saxifragales > Altingiaceae > Liquidambar > Liquidambar formosana. Next base: position 28,194,558 of record CM077833.1, read on the forward strand.
TCCTCGACCGGCAGAGGTTTTGATGAGATTGGAACAATGTGAAGTAGCAGAGGTCTTGATAAGATTGGACCAATGGGTTGTAAAGAAACAAGACGGACCTCTTGTCGAGGGAAGAGGTGACCGACAGTGCATAGAGCTTGAAATACAAGGGATGGTCGCCATTTATTTTTTCCCCCTGTTCTTGGAATAAAGAAATCAAAATTAACACAAACTCAAGTTAGACCTATTTACTCAACAAATCTGACTAGCCATTATATGAACAATATATATATATATATATATTAAAGAACAGTTTAATTTCATAGAGAAAATTTCAAAAAACAAGTGTTGTTGATTCCAATAATCACTTAGAAGACCATAAAAGAAAAGAGAGAATACCTTATTCAATTCACTAATCAAACTGTTTGTCTGCCCCTCTACTGTTACAACTTACAAGTCCCCTGCCCTCAATTCTAACCTCTCTCTCTATATATATGTAACCCAAACCCTAGCTACTTCATAATGAAACTTGAAACGCAAGAATTACAAAAAATTTGCACCAAAAGAAATTACCAAAAATAACCCAAAATTATACCTTATATGACGTACTAATAACTAATGACTGGATACTACTTTAAGAACCTTAAAACAACTAGGTATTTCCTAAACAAATTCGGACTCCAAAAAGGCAAAATAACAATAACACAAAAGTTATCATAAATAGGAAAATATTATTAAAATTGGATTATCATAATGCTTGAAACAAGCTCTTTGAATTGACGTCACAATAGCGCGAATTTACGTTATGGCCATCAGAAATTTGAAGGGTCACTTTGACTTTTGACGACCATTAATTGCCGAAAATTCTTCCAGGCTTCCACTATTTGCAAGGGAATCATAAAATTTCTCTCAACATAAAATTGATTTTTTTTTTTTTAATCAACGTTTAAGGGTATCCTGAATCTTACTCTTATCAAGGTTTTAACCTAATTTATTAAAGACTCGTGTGAGACGCCCCATACCCATATAGCACAAAGTTGATTTTAAGTACCTATCTTTCTATTAGTTAAGTATTTTAAATTTAAAATTATTTGGCCATTTTTTGTATTTCAAAAGACAAAGTTGTTAATCATTAATTCATTATTAGTTGACTTTAAATGAACCGTTGGTGATAAAAAAATAATAATAATGAAACTCCAATTCAAGCTAACTAAAACAGGTGTGAACTTTTAAGAACCAAACAAATTACTAAAATTTTTTAGGAATTTTCATAATTTACAACACAGATAAATAAATATTTCATTTTTTTTTTTCATTTTTGTGGGTACGTGAGAGGTTAGGAATTTCAATAGAACCAAAGAAAAGGTCACAATTCTTGACTTCTTGTAGTAGTATAATTTTTTTTTTTTTTTTTTTTTTATGAGCAAATTTTTTTTCATTAGTCATAAAATGAAATACAACCTAGAGATGCATTACCGCCAGCAAAATCACTTCAGCCGGGACACCTAAGCATCATTCACCCAGGGCCGGTTCTAAGATTTTTGGGGCCCTAGGCGAATTCTTAAAAGGGGGCCTCTATTGGCACTCAAAAACTTATGTTTCATCCCCCATTTATTTTACATTTTGAGGTTTTATGAAAATTATAAAAGATTTTTATAAAAATTAGACGCGCTATCCATTGAAAAACATCATTTTGAACAACTTGTAGAATAAAGTTTTTCTAAAATCTATTATTTAAGTGAAATTTTTGGCCATTTACAATAGTTGTTATATAAATGGTTATAAAGTCCAATTAAAAGATAAATTTTTAAAAAACTTTCTTCTACAAAATTGTTCAAAATGATGTTTTCTAATGGATTATGTGATCAGTTTTTATGAAAACCTTTTATATTTTTCATAAAACCTTAAAATGTAAAGTAATTGGGGAATGAAAAACAAGTCTTGGGGTGCCAATAGACCCCCTTCTTAAAATGAGACCCTCATACTCAATTTTTTTTTCCTAGTACAAACATAAAGTTTGTTTGCACATCTCAATGATTTTAATTTCTTAAGATTTTAGAAAAATATAAAAGGTTTTAAGAAAATTAACTACACTATCCACTAGAAAATATCATTTTGAACAACTTTGCAGAAAAAAGTTTTTACAAAATTTTTCGTTTAAGTTGACTTTTTGGCCTAAAATTAACAAAGATGGTAAATGATCAAAAAATCCACTTAAACGATAAATTTTGAAAAAACTTTTTTCTGCAAAAGTTGTTCAAAATGATGTTTTCTAGTGGATTACATAACAAATTTTCATAAAAACCTTTTATATTTTATGTAAAATATTGATAAATAAAAATTAGTGGGATGTGCAAATAAAATTAGGGGGTTGCAATAATCATTCTCTTTAGAAAAAATAAAAATAAAAATTAAACCTACTACAAGGGTTAGTCTCAAAATGGAGCCCTCATTTTTTAACCAAAATGTAGGGCCCTAAGCGGCCGCCTTGCCCGCCTTGCCCCAAAACCGGCCCTGCATTCACTCAAAACAACCCAGTATTAAGAAACACAACATAAAGGACTACCTAGGCACAAGGATTCCCTGCTATTACAAAAACAGAGGCCAAGAAAACACTACTCTCTTACAGATCAATTGATCAAAAACACACAAACACAATGACCATACATCACCTAGCCTAGCTGACATTCTTCCAAACACATATTTTAAGAATACAGAGATTTCAATACCAGAAGTTGCATCGAAACCCGGCAGAGACTGCAAATTACATCCGAGACCAATCTCATTTCATAGTAGCACATTGTAAAGCCAAAATAGAGATAGATGACACCTCGCTGGTCTACCACCAATACACAACTCAACTAAAAGAGCACCCATCTACCATTTCTAAATACCCCAGCTAAGAAGAACACGTCAAATTATCATAATGAAATAGTAGAATAATAGCCCCCAGCGAAACCAGAATATCAAACCTCCAGCAGCTGAAGATTCGTGGCCCCTAGTAGTTGTAGAGTCGACATCAGAAAAACCAATACCCTAATGAATAATTAACCAAAATATCACTACCAAATCATCCTAGTATTTGGTCATTTTGTTTTCGGAAGCTTGGTGAAGACTGAAGAGTTCGCTAGCTTTTACTACTAGATCACTCTCTTATGGGTAAGGAAGCGAATCCACTTTATAAATTCCTCTTGCTTCCCTTTAGCATATCCCAACCCATATCTGGGGTAATTTTCTCCATATTCCCCACTCTCTGCATCCCGGTAATTTCTTGGTTGGCAACTTCCAATTTATTTTTATTTTTTCTGATAGGCAAACAAAAATTCTGTTAATATTTAAATAGAAAATAACACCATAAAACCAAGATTCCACCAAACTCCTCAAAACAAAGGAAGAAAATACGGCTAAAAGCAGACTTCCACTTCAAAAACAGAAAACCACCCAACTCGAAAGAATGACAAACTAACGCACAAGCTATTGAGAAGATACCAAGATTGGCAATCTCTTGATATGAATCTCTACAAACAAAGCCTACTTCCAAGCACCTGCCAAGCCACCAAACCTGGAGAAGCACCCTGCAAACTGACAAAAAAACCAACCAAAAGAGAGACCTCTGCAACTGAAACTGATTGGCAAAAGCACGCAACGACCAAAAAAAATATGAACACATTTATGCAACATAGGGAACTGCCATATCCATAAGACAAGACGCATTTGAACATGGCATTAAACAATTAACTGACCAGTGCTACCATCCCCAAAGGGACACTTGGTAATTAGCAAAATACAAATCTGTCGTCAGTCAAACATCTAGAATAGCTTTATCTTCATGTTTGTAAGGTTTGCTTTCACCTAACAAATCTTTTACTATGTAAGATTTACCGAGTAATCAAGCTGCAAGTGGATTGAGCATTTGCCCCATGAAGAGCACCACACCAGTAGTCTCTTCTCTGATTAGGAACATGAATGGGTGGTCAGCTATGAAGTCCATCCCACCAGGAGAAGGTCCACACGAAGTAGCCATTATAACAGCAGTAGAAGCTGCAGCTTCAGTGCCGCGTTCATTAACTTCAATGAAGGCTTTGTGGAAAATGTCTGAAACAAATATGTTCTCATCCACAGGGGAATCCTTTATCCGGGACAAATCATTCTCAATATAGAAAGGCAACACCATTCCTAAACCCTTAAGAACTTCAGTAGCTTCAAACCCAAATGAAAATTCAAACTTTGGGATCAAAAAGTCATCCACTCTTACTTTTTGGTGAGGAAGATGGCGATCTAAAAACCCAGATTCAGAACACACTTTCTGCACTAAAGCTGGCAGCCCATCTTTCGCATCTGGAAGGAAAAAGTACATGGAAAAATGACGATGATCCTTTCCTTGTTTATGAGGAAGGCGAAGGACTTTGAAATCATCAAATGCACTAATGAATTGCTTCTTCATGCTCGTCATGAAGGGAACCTGAACCTTGCTCCCATCAAGTAAGTGGAAGTCATCGTCTTGTGTATACTGTGCATCAAACTTCTCATTCCAAGCTCCTTTAAAATAGAGCGCATTTGCAAAGATGAGCCTAGTGTCACTTGTAACTGATTCCAAAGGAAGAAGATTTTTGATAAGGCCACTGGTCTCCTTTTCAACCCACGAGTTCACTTCGTTGGTCACTTCAGCAGCCTTCACCATATATCGCCATCAGTAGAAACATAGTAATATTATAATATTCAATACGGTCAATTAATATTAAGAACTAGCAAGCAAATATATTAATAGAGTAACTATTGTTTATGTTAAGAAGGCGTATATATAGCACCATTAAGTTGTGGCACATTGGAGCATCAAATGGAAATTGAATTAGTCCAATTTTTCATTATAAGAGGTGTAAGCATTTGCACGTGCATATCAATCATATGTCATAAGACTATACTCATTGTATAGATCATACCATACCAGTACCTAAACTTTGTGTCATACTAATAGGATAGAGCCCCTTTGCAATAGAAATTTTATAGAATACTATTGCGATGGAACACAGAAAGAGAGAAGGGAAAAAGAGGGTTAAAACCCTTGCTATTGATATGTCCCTTTCATGTACATGAGGGACCTATATATAGAGTTTAGGCTAGGAATAATCCTAGGTATAGCTGTACAATACAGGGGCCTACGCTATACTTTATACAGTTACAATACACGGTAACACCCCCCCTCAAACTCAAGTAGGGTTTGTAGAGACCAACTTGAGTTTGGAAACTAAATCGAGATGGCGTCCTGGAGGATGAGATTTGGTGAAGATGTCTGCAGGCTGATCTGTGGAAGAGACGGAGAGGAGACGCACAGTGCCACTGGTAATGTGCTGACGAATGAAATGACAATCAATTTCAATATGTTTAGTGCGTTCGTGGAATACATCATTATGAGCAATCTGAAGAGCACTACGATTGTCACAGTAAAGAACAGTAGCTGTCGGGAGAGGAACTCCCATAGTAGTAAGAAGCCAACGAAGCCAAAGAAGTTCTTGGGTAGTATCGGCGAGAGCACGATATTCAGCCTCAGTATAGAGCGGGCGGTGACAGTTTGCTTCTTGCTACGCCAGGAAATAAGGGAGGTGCCAAGAAAGAAACAGTAGCCAGTGGTAGAACGGCGGTCAGTCGGATCACCGGCCCAATCAGCGTCGGAATAGGCACGCAACTCAAGGGAAGAGGCGGCAGAAAAATGAAGACCATGATATAGGGTACCTTTAATATATCGAAGGATCCGGAGAACAGCTGCATAATGAGAAGAGCGAGGAGCAGACATAAACTGACTGACAAGATGTACTGCATAGGCAAGATCGGGCCGAGTAACAGTGAGATAAACAAGGCTGCCAACTAACTGTCGGTACAAGGTAGCATCATGGAGAGGTGTACCATCTAGAGGAGTGAGGCGAACATTAGGCTCGAGAGGAGTTGAAACAGTCTTGCTATCAGTAAGACCAGCACGGGTGAGGAGATCAGAAACATACTTGGCCTGAGAAAGATAGTATCCCCGAGAATCAGAAGAAATCTCAAGACCCAAAAAATAGCTAAGGGAACCAAGATCCTTCATCTCAAAGTGCTGGCTAAGAAACTGTTTCAGAGTAGAAATGCCAGTAGAATCATCACCAGTGATAATCATATCATCAACATAGAGAAGCAAAAGAATGGTGCCATGATCAGTCTGACGAACAAAAAGAGCAGAGTCATAGGGACTAGATGTAAAGCCGAAATCTCCAATAATAGAACTGAATTTGGCAAACCAGGCTCGAGGAGCTTGCTTGAGTCCATACAAGGCGCGACGGAGGTGACAGACCTGGTTAGGTAAATGATCATACCCAGGAGGTGGTTGCATGTAGACTTCTTCATGAAGATCACCATTTAGAAATGCATTCTTAACATCCATCTGAAATAATCCCCATTGGCGGACAGCGGCCATAGCTAGGAGACTCCTGACAGAAGTAAGACGGGCGACAGGAGCAAAGGTCTCTTCATAGTCAATTCCATACTCCTAAGTAAAGCCTTTGGCAACGAGGCGAGCCTTATAGCGTTCAATAGCTCCATCAGAGCGAGTCTTGATCTTGTAAACCCATTTACATCCAATGGCATGTTTGCCCAGGGGAAGATCAACCAAGTCCCAAGTATGAGTTTTGTGTAAAGCCTGTAATTCAGTATCCATTGCTTGCTGCCAAAGAAGGTTAGTACAAGCCTCGCGATAAGATTGAGGCTCATGTTGAGAAAGAATAGTGGAGAAACAATGAAAGTCACGAAGATGGACTGGCAATTCTCTTACCCGAGTAGAACGGCGAAGAGCTGGAGGAGGAGTGGGAACGAGATTGTCAGGATCGTCAGGCGAGACGGGCACTGCAGGAGGGGCCGTAGTTGGTGTATCTGAACCTGTGTCAACATCATCAGAAAATAAAGAAATAGAGGGGTTAGTGAATAGAGAAAGGGTAGATGAGGAAGGGAGATGAAATTTGGAGAGAGAGGAGAACAGTTTGTGTTCCCAAAAGACCACATGACGGGAAATACGAAGACGTTTGGAAATAGGATCCCAACACCTATAGCCTTTGTGTTCTATCCCATAACCCAAGAAGCAGCAGAGACGGGCACGAGGTTGAAGCTTGGTACGTTCATGTGGTTGAAGTAACACAAAACAGGCACAGCCAAAAACACGGAGAGTACTGTAGTGAGGAGGTGTACCATAAAGCCGTTCATGGGGAGATTGATTATTAATGACAGGAGAGGGAATGTGGTTGATGGTGAAAACGGCGGTGAGAGCAGCTTCTCCCCAAAAATGCTCAGGACAGGAGGAAGAGAGAAGAAGAGAACGAACAGTGTCCAAAATGTGACGATGTTTGCGTTCGGCGCGACTATTTTGCTGAGAAGTGCCTGGGCAAGAACGATGAGGAAGGATGCCTTGTTGTTGAAGAAATTGGAGGAAGTCAGTGTCGCGGTACTCCATAGCATTATCTGCACGAAAGATTTTAATAGGACGCGAAAACTGAGTGGTAATCATGCGGGCAAAGTTATAATAAATCTGTTTCAGTTCAGAGCGATGCTGCATAAGATAAATCCAAGTAAAGCGAGAATAATCATCAATGAAGATAACAAAATACTTGGATCCACCCATGGTGGTGGTAGGAGAGGGACCCCAAATATCAGAATGAACTAAGTCAAATGGGGCATCAGAAACAGAATCACTATTTGAAAAAGGTAAAGCAGGTTGTTTACCGAGCTGACAAGATAAACAATCATCATGTTTATTTATTACATGGCCCAAAATACCACTAGAAGCCAATTTTTGTAAACGACTGAAGGAAACATGTCCTAAGCGAGCATGCCAAAGAGTTAAAGAGGGAAGAGTTGAGGCAGCAGCGGAGTGAGCGGGAGAGGTAAGGTGGAATGGAGTGTGGAAGTTGACCAATTCAAATAAACGTCCAACTCTACGGCCGGTCCCAAGCGTCTGTCCCGTCTTTGGATCCTGTACAATACAACCAGTAGAAGAAAAGGTAACATTAAGACCAAGTTCACAAAGTTGTCCCACAGAAATAAGATTTAAAGTGAGTTGAGGAATGAAATAAGTATCAGGGAGAGACACTTTGGAGTTAGAGATTTGTCCAATGTGATTAACATGCATGTGAGAGCCATCAGCAGTATGAATAGGAGGAAGATGAGAAGTATGAACTTGAGTAGTGAAAAGAGAGTGATCAGATGTCATATGATTACAACAGGCTGAGTCAAAATACCAAGAGGAAGTACCTGGTGTGACGGAGAGAGCAGTAGGAGGAGGGTTACCAGAAGTAGAGAGGACCTGTTTGAGAAGAGCAGTGAGATCGGCATTAGAGAGAGATGAAGTGGGAGAGGTAGGTGGAGAGATATCCTCAGTAGCAGCAGCAGTAGTAGCAGCAGTAGTGGAACGATGGTGAGGCTTGAACCTGTTAGACCTGGATGAATTTCCTCTGGAATGATCATGTCGAGGTTGTGGGTTTGGATTGCGTGGACAGTCATTTAAGAAATGACCTGGACCGCGCTTGTGACAGTGCTTGCAGACTCGAATAGGACAGTGAAGCAGAGTATGGTTCGGCGCATGACAAAACTTGCAACCTGATAGAGATGGACGCCCAGAAGGAGGAGTGGCCATAGCAGTGTGGACCGGTGCTGAGAAGGGAGTTGCAAGAGCAGATTCAGTAGAAGGAGGAAGGCGAGTACAGCGTCGAGTCTCATATGCAACAAGTTCAGAAACAGCACTTTCCAAGGTCGGTAATGGAGTGCGATGAAGCAAAATGGCACGTGTAGGTTCGAATACATCATCCAAGGCCATCAGAAAATGGATTAGACGCTGCTGATTTTGGTAACTGAGAAATTTTGCCGCATCCTGAGAACAGGTCCAAGTAGTTCTGAAGCGGCCAATTGATCCCAAAAGGCCTGCATCCGGGAGTGGAAAATGTCAATTGCTTCTCCAGGTTCTTGACGCATGCGGTGAAGTTGATCTAAAAGTTGGTACTGATGAGAGAGACCAGCAGTGGTGTAGCGGTCGGCAAGAAAATCCCAAGCAGCTTTGGCGGTTTCAAAACGGCCAAACTGCATACCAATGGATGGAATAGAGGTACTGCGAAAAGCAGAGATGATCTTTTGATTCTTACTGTCCCACTCTTCAAGACGATCCACAAATTTTTCTTCAAGTTCTTCTGTCCCTTTCTTTGGTTCAGTGACATCACCAGTGACAATTCGCCAGAGTTTGTGACCACGAAGGTAGCCAGACATGGCTTGAGCCCAGAGAACATAATTCTGGCCATTTAAGACCAGAGGGATGTTGATAGCAAGCTCTGGGTTACTCATAACTGCACACTCGGAGTAGAATTAGCCAAAAAGGAGCTCAAAAATGATATCAGAGGGCTGAAAATACCTAAGAATGACTGTTTGTTTGCTTAAAATAGCCCAGAAATGGAGAAAATGAAGGAAAAACAGCAAACAGATGCAGTAGGGCTGACGTGGCAGAGTGACGTGGCAGACTGATACAGCAGTACTGACGTGGCGCTGACGTGGCAGTGGTGGTTGCTGACGTGGCAGTGGTGTGCTGACGTGGCAGTGGTGCGCGCTGACGTGGTGCTGACGTGGCAGTGGTGAGCGCTTATGTGGCAGTGGTGTGCTGACGTGGCAGTAGTGGTTGCTGACGTGGCGCTGACGTGGCAGTGACGTGGCGCTGACGTGGCAGTGGTGTGTGCTAACGTGGCAGTGGCGTGGCGCTGACGTGGCAGTGACGTGGCGCTGACGTGGCAGTGATGACACGCTGCTGACGTAAGCGCTGAAGGCCTTCTGTAGATGGCGCGTGGCAGCGCGTGGCAGAATACAGTGCGCGTGGATCTGACGCGCCTGCAAAGTGGTGGCGCGTGTGGGCGCGTGGGGAGCTTTCTGGTGAGCTGGTTGACGGCTTTTTGTAGAGCAGAGAGAGGCGAGGCAAGTGGATGTGGTGCAAAGGTTGGGTGATGTGCAGAACGTACCTGAAAAATGCGAAAAAAGCTTCGGCTTGCTGTGCGCGTGGATCTGACGCGCCTGCAAAGTGGTGGCGCGTGTGGGCGCATGGGGAGCTTTCTGGTGAGCTGGTTGACAGCGTTTTGTAGAGCAGAGAGAGGCGAGGCAAGTGGATGTGGTGCAAAGGTTGGGTGATGTGCAGAACGTACCTGAAAAATGCGAAAAGGCTTCGGCTTGCTCGTCACCGGAAATGGGAGAGAAAAAAAAAACTTCAGAGGACCAAACCCCGCTCTGATACCATATTGCGATGGAACACAGAAAGAGAGAAGGGAAAAAGAGGGTTAAAACCCTTGCTATTGATATGTCCCTTTCATGTACATGAGGGACCTATATATAGAGTTTAGGCTAGGAATAATCCTAGGTATAGCTGTACAATACAGGGGCCTACGCTATACTTTATACAGTTACAATACACGGTAACAAATACAATTTTGATCAGAACAAAATCAATAGGTCTATAGTATACCAGTAGTTGTGGTGCGGCTACTCTTCAATAATAAAATATATATTTTGCTCGTGAACATGTTATAATAAGAAGTTGTGCGGGTTACAGTAATATTTGCATTTAAATATAAAAAACCATATTCCAATATAAAATATATATCGAAAGTTAAGAAATTTAAGAAACCCTAGTTCATAAAGATTCGGAATAGTTAATTTGTTCAGGTTAGCAAATTGAATGAGTATGACCTCCTGGAGAAGAAAGAAACAACCAGGCCATCATATTCTTTGTGGGTGAAGTGTAATTTAATATTACTTAGAAAAAAAGAAGAAGAAGAAGTGTGTGTTAGTAATTATTTATAGTTATTTTACTTATTTAATGTTATTGGAGGGTAGTAATGTTATTAGAATTTTTAATGAAAGTATATTGGTCAATTAGAAGTTTTTCCATGATTGTGACTTTCAATAGTAGTATAATAATATATAATATAATATAAATATAAAAAGCAATGCCACATAGTAAAAAATATAAATTAAAAGCATAATTGTGGTGGCTGCCACATCAATTAGACAAGTAAATTTAGGTTTTGATGTGGCATATTTCTACTGCCCAATATAATTAATATGCTTTAACTAATTAAGCACTTTGATTAAATGGTTATGGTCAACATGTCCAAGTAAGTTATGTCAAACTGTCCAATTAGTCCTGTTTTCCTTCACAATGAAGGTCAATACCAAATGACCTATCAATTTTCTCATGTTTGGTTTTGGGAAATAAGGGTATCTTCATTTTGAGTTTAATTTCCATGTGAGTTCTTTTCCATCTTAAAGTTATTATGTATTTAAGGCCAAATTATATCAAACAAAAACTCCATGCCCTAATGTGTGGAGCGCTCTAAATTAAGGGCTAGATTGGGAAATTAAACCCTTGATGCTTAAAAATTATTAAGAAATTCTACAAGCATTATTATATATATCATACATACTAACCAATATACATTTATATTTGTACCCAAAAAAAATATATATATATATATATATATATATACAGAGGTGATCCCATCAGCACGTGTTGATGTAAGTTACATCAGCACTATGCACTGGGGGTTGTACCCCTTGCATTGATTCAATGCACCTCACATCTCACTAATGCACAAGGTACAACTCCCAATGCAAGTTTTGATATAAGTTATATCAGCACATGCTGATAGGAACATAACCGTATGTATATATATTATATATATATATATATACAGAGGTGATCCGATCAGCACGTGCTGATATAAGTTACATCAGCACTATGCATTGGGGTTGTACTCCTTGCATTGATTCAATGCACCTCACATCTCACTAATGCACAAGGTGCAACTCCCAATGTTGGTTTTGATATAAGTTATATCAGCACGTGCTTACCTGGTCATCATTCTATATATATATATATATGACATTGTTCTGAAAATCAACTTGCTTCAAAGTGGCCCTGGAAACAGTGTTGATAGTATTTTTGAAAGAAGGTTTGAAAGAGACGCACTCGTCGAACCAAACACCGTTGGCAGACGCCAAGCGAGGACCACCGCTCGGACTCCCGTCGGCAAGGACAATAGGGACAACCTCAGAAGCGAAGGAGTTGAGTTCGTCGTTGGTTTTGGATTTGAGGAAGGATAGCATCTGGTCTAGGACCCGAGCCTCAGAGCCAGCGGCGATCAAGCTGTGGGCGACGTGGAGGGACAAGGGTGAGAACACCAGGTTAGAGTCCTTGCCTTCGGTCAACTGTAGGGCCTTTGCGATGCCCAAGGAGACGTCGGTTTGGTTACTGATAAACTGATGGAGGTCCGTCTTACTATCGCATGTTGCAGAGCGTCTGATAAGATTGGAAGGGTGCGTTGAAAAGAAGCATAACCCACCTCTTGACGAAGAAAAAGGAGAACCACCTCTTGAAGAAAAGAGAGTAGACCAAGGGAACATGCATCCTGGAAACATATTCATTGCTCTGGAAATACAAGGGACTTCAGTTAGAACATTTTTCTAATCTAGTAGAGAAATTGCAGAAGACAATAATGACATGTAAATTTTAGTCTTATTGATTTCAACAAATTTTAATTAAGAACAATTTGATAAAACCAAGAAAGAAAAAGAGAATACCCGGTGCGCCTCTCCAAGGTTACATGTCTGCCTCTCTAGTCTAGTGTTGCAAGTGTCTCGTATGACATCTAAAACCCACCCTAACTTACAATCGATATAAACAACCCAGCTTGAGCATAAAACTTAGAACCCAAGAATTACCAAAAATAGCCAAAAAAGAGATATAAAAGCCAGTTAGGCCTTGTTTGAGCTGGTTTTGGCGGTGCTGCAAGCGGAGTGGGGCCATGGTGGAGTTTGTTGGGGTAATCCTTTTTATTGCTTTATATTGCCCTGTGAATTCTGGTCATTGGGTGGTTTCCGATTGAATTATGGTCATTGCATTTCTAGTGTTTGTTGTTTTGTCTGAGTTGGGATCTTTGCTTGAAGAGTCCAAAATGCCAATGAGAAAAGGTTCCTATTAGTACCCTAAAGGCCTAAAGTTCTAGTTGTGTATGTGTGTTTGCCATAAAAGTTATAGTTGTAAGTTGTGACTTAGCTGAATTAAAAATTAAAAAAAAATTGTTACAACTGCCATAACCATAAAGCACATGATGAGTTAGAACCACAATAAACTGACCAGTGCTATTATCCCCAGGGGAACTCTTGAAAATTAGCAAAATATATATAACGCTGCATAAAACAATCATTTGAAATAGCTTCAGTTTCACGTTTGAGAGGTTTTTACTCACAACACTTCTTCTCCTATGCAAGATTTAATGAAGTCATCCAAGTGGATTCAGCACTTGCCCAATGAATAGCACCACACCAGTAGTCTCTTCTCTGATTACGAACATGAATGGGTGATCAGCAACAAAGTCCATCCCATCAGGAGGTGGACCACATCCACACCCATAGATACAACCAGCAGTAGCAGCTGCAGCTTCAGTGCCGCATTCATCAACTTCAATGAAGGCTTTATGGAAAATGTCTGAAACAAATAGGTCCTCATCCACAGGGGAATCCTTTATCCCAGACAAATCATTCTCAGTACAGAAAGGCAACACCATTCCTAAACCCTTTAGAACTTCAGTAGCTTCAAACCCAAATGAAAATTTAAACTTTGGGATCAAAAAGGCATTCACTCTTTCTTTTTGCTGAGGAAGATAGCGATTGAAAACCTCAGATTCAGAACACACTTTCTCCACTAAAGCTGGCAGCCCATCTTTCGCATCTGGAAGGAAAAAGTACATGGAAAAATGACGATGATCCTTTCTTTGTTTATAAGGAAGGCGAAGGACTTTGAAATCATCAAATGCACTAATGAATTGCAGCTTCTTCATGGTGGTCATGAAGGGAACCCGAACCTTGCTCCCATCAAGTAAGTGGAAGTCATAGTCTTGTGTAAACCGTGCATCAAACTTTTCATTCCAAGCTCCTTTAAAATAGATCGCATTTGCAAAGATGAGCCTAGTGTAACTTGTAACTGATCCTGGAGGAAGAAGATTTTTGATAAGGCCACTGGTCTCCTTTTCAACCCATGCATTCACTTCTTTGGTCACTTCAGCAGCCTTCACCACCCCCATTAGTAGAAACATTAGTAATATTAGAATATTCAATACGGTCTATTAACATTAAGAACTAGCAAGCAAATATATTAATAGTGTAACTATTGTTTATGTTAAAAGACGTATATATAGCACCATTAAGTTGTGGCACATTTGAGCATCAAATGGAAATTGAATCAGTCCAATTTGTCATAATAAGAGGTGTAAGCATTTGCGCATGCATATCAATCATATGTCATAAGACTATACTCATTGGATAGATCACACCATGCCAGTACCTAAACTTTGTGTCATAATAATAGGATGGAGCCCCTTTGCAATAGAAATTTTATAGAATACAATTTTGACCAAAACAAACTCATCAATAGGTCTATAGTATACCACTAGTTGTGGTGCGGTTACTCTTCAATAATAAAATATATATTTTGCTCGTGAACATGTTATAATAAGAAGTTGTACGGGTTACAGTAATATTTGCATTTAAATATAAAAAACCATACTCCAATATAAAATATATACCGAAAGTTAAGAAATTTAAGAAACCCTAGTTCATAAAGATTCGGAATAGTTAATTTGTTCAGGTTAGGAAATTGAATGAGTATGACCTCCTGGAGAAGAAAGGAACAACCCATCATATTCTTTGTGGGTGAAGTGTTATTTAATATTACTTAGAAGAAAAAGAAGAAGTGTGTGTTAGTACTTATTCAAAGTTATTTTACTTATTTAATGTTATCGGAGGGTAGTAATGTTATTAGAATTTTTAATGAAAGTATATTAGTCAATTAAAAGTTTTTCCATGATTGTGACTTTCAATAGTAGTATAATAATATATAATATAACATAATATAAATATAAAAAGCATAAAAAATATAATTAAAAGCAGGGCGTAGGGAGGGGGGGGTGCCAGAGGGGGCACTTGACCCTCCCTCACCCATTCAAATTTTTTTTTTTTTACTATACATATATCTTCATATTCCTAAACCTTCCTAAATTTTTTTTTTGACCCCTCATATTTATAATTGTGCCTCCTAATCCTCTCTCTTTTCTTTTTTTTTTTCTTTTTATATAAATAGCTCTCCATTTGTGTGACGTGTGTTACTCAAGTCTCAAAACCGTCCTCAACTACCCGTTGTGACTGCTACAGTGAAAGGGTGTTTTCTGCTATGAAGATTATGAAGAGTCGATTGCATAACTGAATGGGAGATGAATGGATGAATAATAATCTATATATTGAAAAATATATTTTTGATAGCATTAATCGATAATGAGATTATCATTCAACGCTTTCAAAATATAAAGACTCAGTCGGGACAATTGTAACATCGGAACGTAAGAACTTTTGATGGGATAGAAACTTCGACTTTGGTCTTAAGTCGTCTTTTGTTTAGACTTTTTTTGGTGATTTTGTTGTCACATACATTAATACTAATAAGTTTTCTTTTATTTCTTTTGTGGAGTCCCTAAAGTTTTAGTTAGGACTCTTGGTTAATGCTTGTATATGTTTCATGTACTTGGGCTATGCTTCTTTTTCGTTTAATACATACATTACTTTATAAAATATGTATATATATATATATATATATTATATATATTATCAATGAATATTTCAGTTTTCGTATTAACTATTAAGTTCTAAAAATTTTCTTTATTCTTGTTAATTTTATTGAATATTAGTATATATTATCAATGAATATTTGCAGTTTCCATATTAATTATTAAGTTCTAAAAATTTTCTTTATTCTTGTTAATTTTTATTGAATATTAGGGAAAAAAATGGTAGAAGGCTACTTCAAATGATCATTTAATTTATAAGTTAGGAGAAAAAAAAAAATCCAAACAAAGTCGTCCTTGTTAGCATAAATTTTTAAAACCGCCATTGATTAAAAGAATAATTATCCTTAATGGGTTGATGTGGTGGCTGTCACATCAATTAGACATGTACATTTAGGTTTTGATGTGGCACATTTCTACTACCCAATATAATTAATATGCTTTAACTAGGCACTTTGATTAAATGGTTATGGTCACCATGTCCAAGTAAGTTAGAGTCATCCTGTCTAAATAGACCTGTTTTCCTTCACAATGAAGGTCAATACCAAATGACCTATCAATTTTCTCATGTTTGGTTTTGGAAAATAAGGGTATATTCATTTTGAGTTTTCCAATGTGAGTTCTTTTCCATCTTAAAGCTGTTATGTATTTAAGGCCAAATTATATCAAACAAAATTTTCGTGCCCTAACGTGTGGAGCGCTCTAAATTAAGGGCTAGATTAGGAAATTAAACCCTTGATGGTTAAAAATTATTAAGAAATTCTACAAGCATTATTATATATATCATACATACTAACCAATATACAATTATATTTGTACTCAAAAAAAAAAAAAATATATATATATATATATATATATATATATAGGGAGAGAGAGCTAACCTTGTTCTGAAAATCAACTTGCTTCAAAGTAGCCCTGAAAACAGTGTCGATAGTATTTTTGAAAGAAGGTTTGAAAGAGACGCACTCGTCGAACCAAACGCTGTTGGCAGACGCCAAGCAAGGACCACCGCTCGGACTCCCGTCGGCCAGGACAATAGGGACAACCTCAGAAGCGAAGGAGTTGAGTTCGTCGTTGGTTTTGGATTTGAGGAAGGAGAGCATCTGGTCTAGGACCCGACCCTCAGAGCCAGCGGCGATCACGCTGAGGGCGACATGGAGGGACAAGGGTGAGAACACCAGGTTAGAGTCCTTGCCTTCGGTCAACTGTAGGGCCTTTGCGATGCCCAAGGAGACGTCGGTTTGGTTACTGATAAACTGATGGAGGTCCGTCTTACTATCGCATGTTGCAGAGCGTCTGATAAGACTGGAAGGGTGCGTTGAAAAGAAGCATAACCCACCTCTTGACGAAGAAAAAAGAGAACCACCTCTTGAAGAAAAGAGATGAGACCAAGGGAACATGCATCTTGGAAACATATTCATTGCTCTGGAAATACAAGGGACTTCAGTTAGAACATTTTTCTAATCTACTAGAGAAATTGCAGAAGACAGTAATGACATGCAAATTTTAGTCTTGTTGATTTCAACAAATTTTAATTAAGAACAATTTGATAAAACCAAGAAAGAAAAAGAGAACCCCGGTGCGCCTCTCCAAGGTTACAGGTCTGCCTCTCTAGTCTAGTGTTGCAATTGTCTCGTATGACATCTAAAACCCTAACTTACAAGTCGATATACACAACCCAGCTGGAGCATAAAACTTAGAACCCAAGAAATACCAAAAATAGCCAAAAAGAGATATAAAAGCCAGTTAGGCCTTGTTTGGCTAAGATTTTAGATTAGTCCAAAATCACTTTTGAAGTTTAAAATCACTTTTAGACTAGAATACTACTTTAGGATCGTTAAGAGCTAGTAGGTATTTTCTATACAAATTCGGACTCCAAAAAGGAAAAACAATAATACAATACAAAAAGTATCATAAATAGTAAACCTATTCTTAATTAAAAGTCGATTAAATGATG
The DNA here is from genome assembly GCA_039720395.1 of Liquidambar formosana. Taxonomy (NCBI): domain Eukaryota; kingdom Viridiplantae; phylum Streptophyta; class Magnoliopsida; order Saxifragales; family Altingiaceae; genus Liquidambar; species Liquidambar formosana. Next base: position 28,212,153 of record CM077833.1, read on the forward strand.
TTCAAATGGAAATCTTGAGGTTAACGTGGTTAACCATATGCGTGCACAATGCTTAAAACAGGCTTTCTGAATAATGGAGGTCACAATAGGGATTTCAGATAACGGATAAAAAGATACTGGCCATTTGGAATTTAAAGGGTTATTTTGACTTCCAACGGACTAATTTTGGGGAATTAAAGTTAAGTTTTTCAAAATTTAAATTATTTAGCCTAGTTTTTCTACTTTTTAATACCAAATTATTAATCACTATTAGCTACCTCTGAATCAAAGGTTACTTAGGGAAAAATTTTACTTGAAGGAATAACAATAATTAAACTCCAATTCAAGTAACCCACTAGCTAAGATAGTTCAAATGACAAAGGATCATAATTCATGCAAGAATTGCAAATCCTGAGTTCAAGTTTTCATGAGTAATTTACAAACATTGCCTCGTCAGAATTGAGAGTGCTACATCATTGTACATATAAATGAGCGATCATATGTTGAGTATTTGTGCAGTCAAAGCGTGTAACCTTTAAAAAATAAAAATAAAAGTAAAAAGAGCGCTCATCCTGTACATGGCACATGGTTTGCGTCAGTCGAACCAAAATCCTGCCAGTTCAGACGGTCTAAACCGGTTTATTTCAGGTTAAATAAAAGAATAGTTGAATTAAATACCCAAACGGACTGATGACTGGTTCATCGGTTGGACTAGTCGGTCCTGTCCAGTGCCGGTCCGATAATAACTGTATACTGTATAAAACATTTTATTTAAACGGACAATATAAGCATGTGTTTTAGTTAAAAATCTCAGTTAATTTCTTTGAAATGAAGAAACATTTTAGTTCGAAGTTTTTCTTTGTTATGTCTTATTTAAGATGTTTATTGAATTAACTATCGAGATTGTTACATAAAACACATGATGGGTTAGAAGCAGGTATATATTAAACAATAAACTTTCTAGTGCTACTATCTCCATGAAAACTCTTGGGAGTTAGCAATCTAAAATGCCGCATCAATTATTTTAGAGTGAGTCAACGGACCAATAGAAACAAAGTAAATTAAGATTGTGTAGCCGAAAAGTAATCTGACAATGATTTTAGAATCTCAAACTTGGCACCGTTTACTAAAATAAAATAAAAAAATTAAAAAAAAAGGTTGGCACCGTTGAGTTCTTTAATTAGCTGAATACAATGAACCTTACATGTTTGTTAACTACAATTTGGCATTCCCTTTTTGACCCTTGAATGGTTTGTCAAAGCTATTTGGAGAATGTTGGGTTTACTATTATTGGAGATCCTCAGGCTATCCTTGGGAATGCTAAGCCTGCCACTGATGGAGTTGCAGGTTGCTTGCTTGCTGAATATATATATATATATATATATATATATATATATATGTTTATATATATATATATATTTATTTTCCAGTTAGTGACTATGTTTTCCCCCTATCAATCAGTTTAAATGAAACTAAAAGTAGTACTAGTAAAAAAAAAAAAATTGGGGAGGGAGATGCTCACAATTTATAGGGTCTGTTTACAATTGTGATGGGGGATCAAGAGAGATGAACAAAAACCCAAGATGTGATTTGATAAAAATAAAATTTATGTCCAGGACAAAATACTTTTTCTTATTCCAAAGAATTGTGTTCAAGTGTTTGTTATCTAGTCCCAATATACGATATTATAATCTTACCTAAGGACTAATGTTATCAGATTGGTTAAGCTAAACACCACCCAATTAAGATAATGATCAACGGAAAAGGATCTTTTACAATGGCGAATCAATGCATGGCTAAAATGCTTATTATGTCACTTAACTGGACGGCCCAGAACTGCCTTTGTAAATTGTAATGCATGTTTAGAATACTGTTCAAACTAAATCAGGTTTGGCTTCTTTCTTATTCCTCACTCACCAATCAGCTACATATATTTTGGAATGACATAGCATCTTGTCCGCTTGGGACTCGGCGAATTTAGTGTAGGAGAAATAGAGTATAGAAAAGATGAATTTTAATCATGCATTTTGTTTTTTTTTTTTTTTTTTCCCTATAAAACATATTCCAATTATTATTTTGGTTCAAATAATTTGGATTCGAATTAAATGGGTATAATCATAAAATCAAATTGAAATTTGTTACAGTTGATCTATGAAATAGGTCCGAATCTATTTTTACGGAAACGCAATGGAAAGGCAAGATTCATAGCTCACTAGAGGACACTGAAGGACTCATGAGGTACATTTCTACAATTTTAAAGATTGTTAGCTAAGGACAAGAACAACATGCTAAAAACTCCATTTTTCGTAAACAATATGAGACCTTGATATGCCCCTCTTAACAAACCCCACATATTTTACTCCCTAGACTTTTTGTTTTGTTCACAACTACAAAACTCTGCCAAATTTCTTACGTACATCCAGAATATTTTATTAATATAATTTGTCCCAATATTGCAATCTTGGATTCCATTAGAGTGATTGATGAGTGGGTGGATTTAATTTCATGAGGAAATAGCCAACTAGTGCCTTCATTTTCCAAGTCATCCTGTTGTATGTATGAGGAAGCCAATGGACATGTTGCCCGATGATCATCTCTCCCCATCTTGTATAGGGGAAGGCTATGAGTTCGAGCCTTAATACTGAGACAAAGGATTTCAAAATTAAATAAATAAAAAGACAAATGTTTGAGAAAATCAAATGTTAATGATACATGAACCTTTCTACCAAGTAAAAAAACAACTCAGAAAAAAAACCCATGTACCCAATTCCAATTATTTCAAATAATTTAAATGTCCTTGTACCTTTGAGCTGTGATGCCAGTGCAATTGTCAACATAGAGTAGGTTAAATTTAAGAGTGAAGGCGGTTGGCCATATGCCCCCAGTCAATGAATGTTAGTCGTTAAACCTGATCATCACAACGGTTATCTCAACCATTTTAAGTATATTAATAAAGAAATAATATAATAAAAGCCGTAAACCAACATATCTTATATATAACAACAAAACAACAGTAGTTTATAAGTTTGAACTTTAATTATTTTTCTCACTACGTGCCATGGAGTTGTGTTCAATTTATGGGTATTTTAGTGATTTAAGCAATGCAAATGATTGCCATGCCGATTGCACAAATTTGTTTCAATTGAAGTGTCTAGCTATGAAAAATCAAGAGCATTTTAGACTAGGCTGTGCCTTTTATAATGGCCAAAGAGGAGGGCCGGCATCCCCAAAAGATGAAGAAAAGACCATGAATAATGTTGGACGTAATGGGTATCATTTCTTAAAGAGAATGTGAATGTTAGAGACGTCATAGTAGCACGCCTTTACGACTCACTACCTAACGATGTGAATAAACCACACTAGCAGATTTTTGTGGACACCTCAGTTGGTCCATCGCTGACCATACATGTATCATTCAATTAATGTGCCCACCAACTGTGATGGGCCACCAAATGTCTCCTTCAATGAAGTAGACTTACTGCTGTTTTGTTTGTTATGGGTATATGCATGTATTAGGTGGGTAGCCCCATTCTGCTTGTAGCCCATGACTTCTCTCTTTCTTTTTCTTGTTTTTCTTTTTTTTTTTTTGGGGAGAACTCGTAACCCATGAGTTCGGTAACAAACCAATATTTGTAAGTTTGCATGGAGGGAATGATTCCCCGCTTTCTTTTTTTTCATTTTTTTTTTCACACTCCTAAGATGCCTCTTTGCAAAAACATGAAGGAAAAGGGGTAGCCTTCATGAACAATACAGATCCTCTTTGTAGGATAGAGACCGGGCAAGCATGCTCCATCGTGCCTGAGCATATCAATGGTGCTCAAGAACTATTATAATTAGAATGGACCCCAATATGTCTATCTACCAGATTCAAGGGCTACCCACGTAAAAAGAATTGGGACCCTAGAAGCAATAAGCATTTATTTGTTAGCATGAAGAAAAGAATTGACCAATCCTGCACCTTATTTCATAAGATAAATCCCCTAACCCATTACTAGTTACTCTGCATTTTTCAAAAATTAGGATCAAGTAATTTCGAACCCCCAACCTCCCTCTCGAATGACTTGAGTTGCTAGGACTTCGAAATTTACCGAGTTATGTTGTATCCAATTTCTGTCGGCCAAGACAATATAATCACTACTTAAGAGGATATTAACAACAATGAAAGCACTCTTAAATTATACCTACACAAACCAATGGAAATCATGTTTCATGAATTGGCATTTTCTTCCAACTAGCGCCCCCCCCCCCCCCCCCCCCCAACCCACTCATTAACATATAATTTGTTGTCAACTAAAAAAGTCAAACTTTACACATAGGATATGCGTCCATTATGTCATAGGAGAGAGAGAGAGATCCTAAAAAAACAAAGAGAAGCCACAAACTAGGAACAGCTCCTTCTCACACGCCAATAGATGCCATTTGATTCCTCTCTGTTCTCGGTTCCTATATAAAGCCAACGCCTACAATGTTAAACTCTACCAGCTGCCACTAACTGTGAGAATCCCTCTCTGTCTTGCCTCCTGCGTCACATAAGTGAAGAAATTTCTCCACAATTTAAAATGGTAACCCATCTTCACTCGTCTCAAATCTATCTCTCAAGCATAGATATTTCATTTCCTTTTCTCCAAAACTAAGCACTTTTAGTCTTGGCTAATCATTTTCTTTTGTAACCCAATGACCAGGCAATCTGCAGAGATGTTAAGACCCAACCTAAACAAGGAACAAAGCTGGGAGGAAATAGAGCCGCACTCTTCGTATATGGTAACTGCATTTTTTCAATTTAGTCCAAACATTGGTTTCTAATAGTGGACCAACCTTATGGACTTATGGTAACGTTGATGAATTTGCGTTGGTTTTTTGATTGTTGATTCATATTGATGCAGCTATGGAGGGACTGGAGAACATGGCGTTTATCTCAAATGCTGTGAGCTTAGTGACTTACTTTTATGGGTACATGAACTTCAGCTTAACAAAATCGGCCACTACGCTCACAAACTTCATGGGGACCTCATTTCTACTTGCACTCTTTGGAGGATTCATCTCCGACACCTACTTGTCCAGATTCAAGACTTCTGTCCTCTTTGGATGCATAGAATTGATGGTATGTTTATTACAATTTGGGCCTTCCGGCCGCCCACACCATGCAATTGTAGAATAGATTTAGTCCAGATAAAATTAAGCTGTAATGCATGAGAAAGGTAGATGGAGGAAAGTAAACTGCTGCTCACTGAGAAACACTCTAGAAAAGATTATGGCAGGGTGGAGAGCTCTCTCTTTCAAAGATAGACTAACTTTAAAACCTACAGTTCAGGTAAATTACCACCAAAGCGAGTTTCCACATACTGTATAATCAAATGCTTAGGGCTTGTTTGGCCATGTTCTCAAAAAAAAAAAAAAAAAAAAAACCCATTGAAAATCACTTGTATTCTCAAATTTCTTGGCTTTTTTGAAGATGTGTTTCTAAGAATTGTTTTATGAGAACAAGGCCAAACGACCCTCAATGTTTTGGACCCTGCTTTCTGAATGTGCCTTAGGTTGTAAACTAAAATTATATTATATAAAAAAGAAAGGCATATCTCGTTGACCCGTAATACATGCAACAAATCATTGTTTTTGCAAGAAGCATAGAATCATTAATTATATCACACTAGTTTAATCATGAATTCATGATCCGAACAAAACATTATCAAAAACCATGATTTCAGCATTATACCTACCAAGCAGGCTTGGTAGTTGTCTTTTTTGGGTTTGTCAGGTTTTATTTTATTAACTCTCGATTTCAATCCTGCTAAAACATTATAAATAAATAAATAATTCTTGCCTAAGAAATAATTGTAGATTCGCCACAGTAGACCTAAACAATGGAAAAAGTTTGCCCAAAACTGTCTGAAAGCCCTGCACCAATACCCATTAATTTATGACCATACGGCTTCTAATTAAAAATCCGATGGATAGGGTTCAATAATGACTGTGATCCTCATGGCTTAAAGAACAATAATATACCAAGAGTAACAGTGTTTGATTTGGTATAAACAAAAATGGTTATTACTCGAATTGTTTTGAGTTAAAATATCGCATAAGATTAACTCCTCTAAATTAACCGCCGCAAAGTAAGTCATTCTGTTTAGAATGACAAGACAACAAGTTAACTTATGATTAGCACCTTTGGACAAAATTTGATTTCCTCCAATGTAGAATTTATGTATAATTTTATCTTGGGAAGTAGTTTTTAAATATGATTTGAGTTCACTCAGATAGATTACATTCATACCTTTGCAGGGATATGCAGTCCTAACAGTACAAGCACACTTTGACCAACTAAGACCCTTTCCTTGCAAAGGTGTTGCACCAAGCCAAATGAATCAATGTGAGGCTGCAGACAGCAGCCAAGTTGCAATCCTATTCCTGGGTCTGTATTTAGTTGCCTTCGGAACTGGTGGGGTTAAGGCCGCTTTGCCATCTCTTGGAGCTGACCAATTTGACGATAAGGACCCTAAGGAGGCCGCTCAGCTTTCAAGCTTCTTCAACTGGTTCTTGTTTAGCCTCACAATTGGAGCTATATTTGGCGTAACTTTTCTAGTCTGGATAGGTGACAACCGAGGGTGGGAATGGAGTTTTGGTGTGTGCACCATAGCCATCTTATTTGCGGTTCTGTTCCTATCCATGGGCAAGTCTGTTTATCGACATAATGTTCCCAAGGGAAGCCCCCTCCTTCGCATTCTTCAGGTAAGCCACACACAGTATAAAACATGTTTTCAAAAACTGTTTCCTGAAATTTTTTCTTGAAGAAAGCCGATTCTTAAAGAAACATAGAACTACTGAAAACTGACATATTCTCAAAATTTATTGTTCTTCTCTGAAAGTGTGTTCCTAAAAAATAGATTTTAGAGTCTCTGGCCAAATAGTCCATTAATACTTTTGGGGTTCCCTTTATATACTCTTTTGGTGATCAAATTCAGGCAATTGTGGCTTCCATTCGAAACCGAAATCTTCCAGTGCCAGAAATGACAGAGGAATTACATGAGATTCATGACAAAGAAGCAGGGATGCAAACTGAAATTCTTCAAAGAACCGATCAATTCAGGTACTTTGATCAAATTCACGTATGTTTTAATGTCTTGCTACAATTAATTTATTAAATTTAGCTCGCTAATAATAGACCAACAACTTACACAGATTCCTCGATCGGGCAGCAATCATAAGAAGCACCCAGAGCACGTCGGCACCCATCACTCCCTGGACCATGTGCACAGTGACACAAGTCGAAGAAACAAAAATTATCCTCCGAATGCTCCCAATCATACTCAGCACTGTCTTCATGAACACCTGTTTGGCTCAACTCCAAACATTCTCCATCCAACAGAGCACCACCATGGACAGGCGTATCCTAAATTTCCAAGTCCCTGGTGCATCCATCCCAGTAATTCCCCTATTATTCATGTTCATTCTAATCCCAATCTACGACCGCATTTTCGTCCCGTTGGCCCGTAAATTCACGGGTATTCCAACCGGAATCCGACACCTCCAGAGAATCGGAGTCGGCTTAGTCCTCTCAGCTATTTCCATGGCAGTCGCCGGAATCGTAGAAAGCCGCCGGAAACACGTAGCTATTGAAAACAACATGGTGGACACTATTGAGCCTTTGCCAATGAGTGTGTTTTGGCTGGGTTTCCAGTATGCTATATTTGGGGCAGCTGATATGTTCACATTGGTGGGTCTCCTAGAGTTCTTTTATGCAGAGAGCTCAGCGGGGATGAAGTCATTGAGCACAGCCATCTCATGGTGTTCCTTGGCATTTGGGTACTTCACGAGCTCGGTGGTGGTGCAGGTGGTGAACAAGGTGAGTGGTGGGTGGTTGGCAAGTAATAATTTGAACAGAGATAAGTTGAACTACTTCTATTGGTTACTGTCAGGGATAAGCATAGTGAATTTTGGGGTTTATTTGGTGTGTGCATCTTGGTATAGATCCAAGAAGGTGGAAGTGAGGCAAGTAGGAACTAGTAGTGACGGTGGTGGCGGTGGTGTTGGTGTTGAAGGAAAGGTTTGAAATTGTGAGGTTTAAGGATGGTAGGCCATAGTGGGAGTGGGGTCTTCTCGTCGTTTCTCTATAATATTGTACTTGTCCTGTATATTATATTAAAATACACTAGAAAGGACCCGCGCGATGCGCGGACCAAACAATAATTTCATTTAATTATTTATATAAGTACCAAAAATGTTATTATTAAGAAAAAGAGATTTAACAATCAATGTGAAATAAAAAAAAAAAATGATTAAAGTTAAGTGATCAGGTTTTTAATTTTTCCAAACAACCCTTTAGTATTAATTTTATAGTCACATTGATAGTCAGTTTGTAACAAATTGACAATCAATTTTTTAGCTTTTTCTCCCATGGATCAGGTAGCCTTTTCTTCTTTGTTATTGTGGAATTACCTTTTTGCCCTTCTTAATTCATCTCTTTAGCTTTTTTATTACTTGGCTTTTTGGTCTTTTGGGTGTAATAGAAAGACTGCTGAAATCATCATGTGGGTCCAAAATAAAGGAGAGAAGAGGATTTTGGAAGGAATGGTTATGCACTTGCCACGTCACCTATTGCTGATGTCATCATAACTCTTAAATATAATATGTAATAGATTTCTCTCAATATAGCGATCTTGGAATCGATTAGAATAATTGATGAGTAGCTGGGTTTTCATAAGCAATTAGGTACCAAGTGCCTTAAATTTTTTTTTTTTTTTTTTTTTTGGTATAATTAGAGGAATTAAAACTTCTAATCTTTTATAATCCTATCGTTTACCCAATTCCTCCTCCATCACTAGACTTACTATAATGACTTCTAAATTTTTAAACTCATACTTGTTATATATCTATTATATACGTGAGTTAGCCTTTAGAGTCAAAGAGTATCGTTATCTTAATATATATATATATATACTACGACCAATTAGCTCAACTCTTAATGCAGGTCTCTCGCTTTGGGATATTTCATAATTTTTCTCTTTACTTTGAATCAAAAATGTAAACCGCTAGTAAGGTTTAATTTACATAAATATTAATAAAAACTGCTATTATAGACGTAAATGTATTAGTTCGGTCAGATTTTGAGTTTCGCATTGGTCATGTCATGGATCTATGGTGCCTCTCCTACGATTGAGAGTTGCCCAGATGCTTATCATCCTCTCAGTTTTTCGAAATTGTGCAAATATAAGACCAAAATCGAATATATATATATATATATATATAGAGAGAGAGAGAGAGAGAGAAGAAAGAAAAAAAAAGGGAGGACAAACTGCCCGAGAAAGAGAAGAATAACGAAATCATCACTGCGAGCGTCAACTCAATAATAAATATAACTTTATGCTATGGAAAAAGAAATAGGAATGCACCCGATTCCATTTATTTCAATTTTTTTGAAATTTCTTATGCTGATGAGTCTTGACGCCAAATTGCCAATGCAATCGTTAACATAGAGTTGATCATACGCCTCGAGCCAATGATGTTAGTCATTAAACCATCATTGCGAGCGTCATCTCAATCCTATTGAAATTTTATTAATAATTAATAAAAAATAATATAATAAAAGGATGAACCTATTTCAACTCCTTTTTACATTAAATTCATGTTCTTTAAAGAATAAAAATAAGGAAAAGGGTTTGAAAATAAGGCAAGTGCGGATTTAACAAGAAAGGGTATGAAAATAATCCCACTAATAAAATCCTTAAAAGTGACATTTCTTGTCCATCTAATAATATTAATTTACAAATTGAACTTCAATACTTCATTAACTCATTGACATTTCCATAAGGGGCCATTTACGCAACAAAAAGAAAAAAAAAAACTATATATATATATATATATATATAAGCCTTAAACTGACATTTCTTGTCTAATAATATTAATTTACAAGTTGACCTTTATAAAGTCAATGCCGTGGGCATAAGGGGCCATTTACGCTATAATTTTTTTAAAAAAAAGGATGGGGGGGGGGCATTTACGCAATAAAAGAAAATAAAATAAAATAAATATATTAAAAATGATAAAAAGTAATGAAATAGGAAAGGACGAGTGTCGGCACGACTTACTAGCATGAATAAAACTCACTGCCCGTTTAAGTTGGAGGCATTTTGGTCATCTAAGGAATGGAATGAATCAATGAATGCATTGTCAAATGTGAAAATTGTTCCGATTCGCCCAAAAATTGAAGGTGTCTATGGCAACTCACAAGCATGTGCAGCTGTGCATTTTATGTATCTAGGTCACCCCCAAAAGATGAAAGAGACACGAGTGTTTGATGTAATGGGCTTATAATTAATTCTTTTAAGAGGAATGTGAATGTTATGGACGTCATAGCAGCACGCCTTTACAAGCTAACGTTGTGAATAAACCTTACTTCAAGTTTTCGTGGATCTTGAATGTGCCCATCAACTGCCACAGGGCACGAACCTGTCTCATTCTCCTTCAATCACTCCCAAATCACTTGATTTGGTCTACCGCTGACCATGTATCATGGATGTGCCCACCATGTGTGACAGCCCACCAATTACCAATCTGTCTCCTTCTATTCCAACAAGTTGCACATCATTTAATTTGGTCTAGCCCAGACCCAAAAAAAATAAAAATAAAAAACAACCACCTTAATTTGGTCTAGCGCTGACCAATGCAAAATAAGAACCAGTTGGTGCTCAAAAACTCAAAATCTTAAAAATAAACCCCAATATGTCATCTAACAGACTTGAGGACTGCCCACATGTAAAGCGAATGGGGGACCTCGAGGCATCACTGACAATATGTTTGTCAACACAAATAAAAAGAATAGTCACTCGTGTAATTAAAATTATTTAGTAGAACAAGTTAACTGGATTTTAGTTCAAATTTAACTGCAGGCAAAAAATGCTTTTTGTTATGGCTAAGTGCCTGTTTGGATGGGATTCTGGGAGGCCCAAAATCTCTTCTGATGGTCTATAATTACTTTTAAAAGTGTTTGGATAAAAAAATGAAAAAAGTGATTGTAAGCCCAAAATAGATTTTGAGGCCAATTTGCTAAAGCTGCCTCCCCCTGATTCTGATTCAGCTTCTGATTCTACTTCTGATTCTACTCTGAAGCTATCCCAAACAGGCACTAAGATGGTTTGGGTGATAATTAGGACTCTAATAAACTTATTGGGCTCAATTGTATGCAAGTCAAGCTGGCCAAGTTTCCCCGTAAAATCACAATGACTCGAGGACCGCAACCAAAATGAAAGCACTACTTAAATTAACTAGCTTAACTAACCAATGGATTTTTTCCAACTAGGCTACAAATTATTAGCATATAATTTAGTTGATTAACCCTTAATAAAATCAAAATATACACATCTGCTACGCGTCCATTGTGTCATGAGACAGAGAGTGAAAGAGACACATAAAAATCAACAGAAGCTAGCCACAAACTCGGAAAAATTGCTTTCACCAACAGATTCAATTCCTTTCTCCCTTTTTTTTTTTTTCCAGTGTGTGTGGGCGACAAGATGTCATCCCATTCCTATATATAGCCGACGGGTACTATGTTAAATCCTACGATTGCCACGGACTGTGAGAAGCAGCATTCCCTCTTGCCTTTTGGGTCACAGAAGAAACCTATCCACAACATGGTAACCTTTCATTTGAAAATCAGTTGATCTTTAGACTCCTGAAGATATCTAGGACCTCTAGGTGGTCAGGTAGCCTATTGGTCCAGGGTTTGGGCTAACATGTTTTTGTGCATGGGTTCGAGTTCTCAAATCCACACTTGCTAGGCATTGTATGCCCCCACTCCCCACCCAACCCCACCCCAACCCAAAATAATAATAATAATAATTATATGGGTGGTCTCATCTAGTCGCATGCTACTGCTGTATGGAAGATAAATCTGAGTCACCACCAATTAACTGGCTTGATAGTATCATTCCAGTTTTATGGGATGTGAATGCCTATTTTCACATCCTTAGCTCCTCTACAATGCTTGAAGCTCCTTCTTTGTTTGAAAAAAAAAATGCCTTCTTTCAATGGTCACAAGACCCAACAAAATTTATTTTCAGTGACCACAAGACCCAACAAATTTTATCTCTAGGCTCTCTGAGCGCCACTAGTCTTGGCTAATCTATTTCTTTTGTAATCAATGACCAGGGACTCTGCAGATATTTTAGAAGACAGCCTAGGCAAGAAAGAAAACTGGGAGGAATTAGGGCCACGCTCTTTGTATATGATACCTGTATTTCAAATTAGTCCAAATTGATACAGGTTTCTCATGCTCACCAAAGAATATGAATTTTCTTTCTTTCTAATTTTTTTTCTTCATCAAAACTCATAAATTGGGGGTTGGTTTTTTACTGTTGGATTCATGCAGTTATGGAGGTGTTTGAGGACATGGCGTTTGTCTCCAATGGTGTGACTCTAGTCACTTAATTCAATCGGTACATGAACTTCAGCTTAACAAAATCTGCCAACACACTTACACACTACATGGGAACCTCATTCCTACTCACCCTCGTTGGAGGAGTCATCTCCGACGCCTACTTGTCCAGATTCAAGACTTGTGTCCTGTTTGGATGCATAGAATTGTTGGTAAATTAATTACATTTTGGGGTTTTCCACAAGCTTACGTCACCTAAATATACCTCTGCATGCAAACTTAAACAAGTGAAATGTTAACGATTAGGCACCTTGCTCTTAAAGCCAAAATCCAAGCCATGTTCATGAGTTTATCATGGCAAGTAGGTCTTCATAAATAAATAATAATAAAAAAAAAAGGTAGGTCTTAGATATGATTTCAGTTTACTCAGTGAGATCCATACCTTTGCAGGGATACGAACTCCTAACAGTACAAGCACACTTCAAACAACTAAGACCCTTTCCTTCCAAAGGTGTTGCACCAAGTGAAACGAATCATTGTAAGGCTGCAGCTGGCAGCCAAGCTGCAATCCTTTTCAGGTGCTCTGTATCTAATTGCACTGGGAACCAGTGGGGCTGAGGCAGCTTTGCCATCACTGGGAGCTGACCAATTTGATGATAAGGACCCCAAGGAGGCAGCTCAGCAAGCAAGCTTCTTCAACTGGTTCTACTTTAGCCTCATCAATGGATCTATGTTTGCTGTAACCTTTCTCGTATGGATAAGCAATCACCAAGGCTGGACAGTGGGCATTCTTTACGTGCACCATATCCGTCTTTACCGCGATACTGTTCCTATGCACGGGCAAGTCTTTTTATCGAAATAATGTTCCCAAGGGAAGCCCCCTCGTTCGCATTCTGCAGGTAAGCCCATCACAAGCTAGCCTCTATACATTTTTGCATGTCTCTAGAGTAACGAAGTTGTATAATGTTCTAATCAAGGTCTATTTGGGTGGTTTTTATTGTTGTTGGTTCATCAATTCAGGTATTTGTGGCTACTTTCAGAAACAGAAACCTTCCAATACCAGATATGGCAGATGAACTAAATGAGGTTGATGACAAAGATGCAGGCATCGGAATCGAAATTCTTCAGAGAACGTGTCAACTATGGTACTTGATCAAATTTTATGAAGATATTCACGCAACAGGTTTGTTTTAGTTTGTCAGTTTATCCCCTTAATTATAGACCGGCCAACAACTTCCACAGATTCCTGGATCGGGCAGCAATTGTTAGGAGCACTTCCCGGACCCTGGAGCATGTGCACAGTGACACAAGTTGAAGAAACAAAAATTCTAATTCGCATGCTCCCAATCGCACTCAGCACTGTCTTTCTCAACACGTGTGTGGCTCAACTCCAAACTTTCTCCATCAAGCAAAGCATCACCATGGACACACGTATCCTGGGTTTTAGAGTGCCCGGACCATCAATCCCAGTAATCCCTCTGTTGTTTGTGATCATCCTAATCCCAGTATACGACCGCATTTTCATCCCAGTGGCTCGAAAGCTCACTGGGATTCCAACTGGAATCACACACCTCCAGCAAATTGGAGTTGGGTTGGTGCTCTCAGCTATTTCTATGGCAGTTTCTGCAATTGTAGAATCCCACCGCAAATCTGTAGCTATTGAGCACAACATGGTCTACTCTACTGAGCCTTTGCCTATAAATGTGCTTTGGCTGGGTTCCAGTATGTTATATCTGAAGCAGGTGAAATTTTCACATTTGTGGGGCTTATAGAGTTCTTTTATGAAGAGAGCTCATTAGGTATGAAGTCACTGTACACAGCCGTCCCATGGTGTACTGGGGCATTAGGGTACTTTTCCAGCACAGTGGTGGTGCAGGTGGTTAACAAGGTGAGTGGTGGGTGGTTGGCTAGTAATAATTTGAATGTGGATAAGTTGAACTACTTCCATTGGTTATTATCAGGATTAAGCATGGTGAATTTTGGGGTTTATTTGGCATGTGCATCTTGGTATAAATATAAGAAGGTGGAAGTGAAGCCACTAGAAACTAGTGGTGCCGATGATGTTGAAGAAGAGATTTGACATGGTGACAGTTCTCAAGTATGGTAGGTCCCATGGACTAAACTATCCACGATATATTCGATATATCTGTGTATCCGTACCCCTCGATATGATATCTAACTAATATATATTTTTCGCAAAATATTTTTACGATATTGTCGATATTTTCGATATTTTTGATAAAATCTCGATATATCCATAATATCTTCTTTCTTTCACATGATATCGTCGATATATCGAATATATCTGCTATATCAAGGGTATATATCGACCATATGGAGAAATTCAATTTCTTGTTATTATGTCAAAATTATCACCTCTTACTCTTCTAGTATTGATTTATATAAATATTTTAATTAACTAATGGCTTAAATTAGTGTTATAAAATAACAACTTTCATTTACTTTGTTAAAATATTCATTTTTTCGCTCAGTAGCACAATTTTTATACCCTACACAATACAAACTTGTCAAATACACATTTAAATTACAATATTTTGACCCTAAACTATTTATTAGAGTCTAATCATTGTTCCCTGAGTTTCAATGGAAATATACGTGTTAACTAACAATATCCGTCTTAGCTCTGAATCGATATCGAAATTTTCGATATATCAATCAATATATCCGATATATCCGTGTTTTTGGACCCTCGATATACCCATTGATATCGATATTTAAGTCCTTGGTAGGTCCTAAGGTTGTCTTCTATCTTATTGTAATCATCCACTCTGTATGTACTGTGCACTTGTGTGTAAATGGTATGCAGTTTGTAAAGCTCTAAATGGTGGTTTCAGTTGAGAGTATTTGGTCATTACTAGAAATGGAAAGACGGTTTATAATGGCTAAATTCAAATGAAGTACTACTCAATTTGATAAATAATAAGTCCTTTTTTTTTCTTTTTTTTTTGGGGGGGATAATGGGGACACCATCCCACAGTAAGGCCCTTTGGACCTACCCATAGAACCTAAACCTCCGGGGAGACTAGGTTAAGTTTGAATAGAGTATTACTTAACTCGATAAACTCATTAATACTTGCAACAATCAAACTTCTCAAACTCGATTTAGGATCAGCTCAATTAAAGACTCATTCAAACTCGCTCTTAAAGTAAACAAGTCAAGCCCTAACTCATTTTCTGAGCTTATTAATTCATCAATCTAAACCTGAGTAACCTAATATTTAACTCAGCTCTTATAGTTTATAAATCCACAAGTAGAATCAAGCTCTCTACTGCCAAACCAACAAAGTCAGAACAAACAATGCTTGCATCATACAAAGTTCGAATCATCGCAAAGATATTCTACAATGGATAAATGGAGAGGTAATTTTTTTTTTCCCTTTCTTCATTTATGTTTTTGGTTTTTGGTTTTTCTACAAGACCAATGGGAATATTCTGTTTCACAATATATACACAGTGGTCAACTCATCATTAAACAAGGAGACATACACAAATGACAACAAATTGCCTTCATTTGTAAATATTCTCAAAAAACTATGGTACAACCATTTCCTCCTACCATTTCACATCCAGCGTAAAAGCCTCAGGAGGGACAAGGATAGATGGAAACTTCGTAAAGGAAATATTGGACATTAAAGTACTCCATGCAGTTGAATCTGCTCCAATGAAAGGTCTCACCTTCTTAACCAATAGAGGCTTCAACCTCTCCTCTTCAACTCTGGCCACCACCTCAAACCAAAACCGTTCAATAGAAGGCTGCGTTCTCCATTCATCTAACACGCCCTGGAGACTCTCATTGCTCCCAAGATCCCTTTCCAGTTCCAACTGGAAGCGAACAATGGTTAATGCTTTAATTTTTGCTTTGAGACAACCCAACCACCCATTCTGACGAATTCTGTCACCTAGAAAGCTCCTCAAAAGTTTTTCCAGCATAGCTATCCTCAAACTTAGGGAATCAATGGGGCAAGCCCGCTTCTTGTTTATATGCCTACCATAACATTTTTCTGGCAGCAACTCGATCATCTCCTTGGATAGGAAAGTGGTTTCAATGTAGGCATCAGGGTTTCGTGTCCTATAGGCAACTAGGGATGAAGACCCTAAAATGTGCATCGGAAGAAATGGTGCACAGAACGAATGCCAAAAGGGCCAAAACCCTCTCTCCTTTTTTATCACAACACTTCGATTTACTGGTAAACCAAGATCAGATGTGTGAAAAAGAGAAACTTCCTGAGCTCCTCTTACTTCCACTGTAATGCCTTCACCAACGAGGATTCGTTTCAGAACAGTGTGTGAGGTGTTTAGCTGTAACCAAGGTCAAAAGGTTAGGACTTTTGGGAGCACTGAAGAATCAGTCTTGGCATAGATAAATTTATGATATGAAAAGTGATAATCATCAGGACAAGTTAAGTTCGGCTAATTTTGCTAAAAGATGAAGAATGTAAATGGCCTTAATACACTAAATTACGTCATTTACAATGTAGAAAGGTATGAGAAAAAATAAATAAATAAATAAATCAAGCACTCACACCCAAAAAACTAAAGCAATTATGTATAAAAAAAATAATAATAATAATAATAAATTTAATCAGCATCCACAAAATTAATCAATTAGCATCCATAAAACTGAAAAACAATGATCAAGGCAAAAACCCAATTGATGAAAAGGAGAAATAAAAGTCGAAAGCGTACCGGTAACAGTATGGAGAGCTCATCGTCTCCGTCGACCCGTAATTCGAACGGACCCTCCACTTTGAAGGTATCAAGTACTGCCATCGAACTAATTTCAGTGACCAAGGATCCAAAATCACCTCCTCTTTTCCTAAGCTTCTTCCACGAAGCCACCTCATCGGAAAATCTGAATAGCAAGTCGCTTTTTCCGATACGGATCCGAAACTCGAACCTCCGAGCCTTGCCCAACCTAGCCTTCCTCACATCCAATTCAGAAACCCTAAGACCCTCCAAATTCCACCTTTGCCTCACCGATATCGCCTTCAATACATCCTAAATTTAACCGCAATTTCAGCACTATACAGACATACTTACATAAATAAATAGATGGCGAGATTTGAGGTGCATACCTGCAAGAAATGAGGTGGTTGAGGACGAGGCTCGTGGGTGGTTGAATGGAGAGGGCTCGAAGAGATGAAGGTTAGGATTTGGAGGTAGAGGAGGAAGAAAAGATAGGATACGCGAGTGATCATCTTTGTATCGCCAACACCAACGGACGACGTCGTCGTCGACTTCCGTACATCGGACTACTAGCTCGGCACGGCAGTCGAATTTAAGGCACGCTTCGAGAATCGAGATCTAGTAACTTAAAATGACAATACTGCCCCCTTCATGAGTTCAGAGGTACCGCTGTTTTGGTGTGATTCAGTAAGAGATTTTCAATCAGTGAGCGCCAGCCCCTAGGTGGCTTCATCTATTTGTGTATGCTATCCACGATGGGTCATAAGTGGGTCCGGATTTGGTGAAATTTGGGACTTTAATTGGACGGTAAAATTTTCGTGGGATTAACCTCACATAGTAAAAGGGAGGAAGGGATGGTTTGGATTCATTAGTAGCAAAACAGTTCTTAAATTTTATGATCTTAACTATTTTCTGCTATTAGTGAATCTAAATTGTCTTTTCTTCTTCCTTGCCACGTGGCGTCAATCTAACAATAACTCTACCATGCAATTAAAGTCCCAAACTACACCAAATCCCAATCTAGTCATAGACAACATGCAAGTAGGTGACGTGAGCTGAAGTCCTCAAGCAATAAAGGAGAAAATGGAATTTTGGAACGAATAGGCCCAAATATGTTTTTCCTTTGTTTTCTGAGACCCTTTTTCGCTTACAAATCAACAAACGATAAAGGGAAAAGAGACCTCTATTGGTATCCAAAGATTTGCTTTTTATCCCCTACATCCTTTACATTTTAAGATTTTATGATAAATATATAACGTTTTCATAAAAACTTATTGCGTTATTTATTAAAAAACATCATTTTGAACAATTTTTTCGAAAAAGGTTTTTCCAAAATTCTATTGTTTAAATGTTTTAGTGAAAAAAAAAGAAAAAAACAAAAAAAAAAACGAAGAAGAAGAAGAAGAAGAAGATAGATTTTGCAAAAACTTTTTTCTAAAAAGTTATTCAAAATGATGTTTTTTAATAGAACACGTGATCAGTTTTTATAAAAACCTCATATATTTTTCTTGAAATCTTAAAATATAAAATTAGAGATGGATAAAAGGCAAATCTTGGATGCCAGTAGAGGCCCCCTAACGGGAAGGGAGAAACACTAGTTGGGCTCCGCTTGCAGGTACATCCAATGCACCAAAATGTTGAGCAAGTGTTTTGGCCAGCTTCATAAATGCTGCCGATGACCCTTCACAAAATGTTGAGCAGAACTAATAAGGCTCTGCCAAATTGGCTAGCAATAATTGAACTATTTTTAAAACATTTAAATTTCAAAAAAGAATTAAAAACAAAAACAAACAAACGAAAAGCCGCTAACAATAAGTGATGGTTTTGCCCTTTCACTCCATTTAACCATTTTTTATTGTCAAACAGCTTCAATCTTAATTAGGCTTCATGGAAAGCAGTAACAATGACTAGTTAGAATGTAGGATAAAGGAAGCCACATGCATCTGCAATTCAATTATGATGTCCCTCTTTCGTGTAAAGGCCCTGTTTGTCAGGCTTGTTCTTAATACATGCGAGTTAAGAACGACGATTCGAGCCGCAGGTGAGTATGAGAAATTTCAGGAATACTCATGACACGTACTCGTGGCTTCCCAAGGAGAAGGAATGTTGCCCCGTAGATGGAGAACAACTGAAATATTGACATTGGATAACCATCTAGATTTTTACTAAAAACCAGATCAATCATACCCATAGGATGATTACACATTTATCCCAAAACAACTTGCATGCGACAAGGCAACATCCAAATATCAAGAGAAAGCAAACCAATGAACGAGGTACAACGTTCTGCTGCATCTACCAAGACTCCACTCTCAACTAAAACATCAAGGAGCAAAAGAGCTACACCAGGCCCGCAGAACCTGACATATATACAGACAAACCATCACCCTTCACATTTTCGCCACGAAGGCCTCAACTCAATCCTTTGGTGTACCACCCAAGACATCGGAACGATAGAAATGACAGATTTAAAAGAAATAAAAGACTGTAAATGCCTTTAACGTTTCTTTGATTTTTCCCACTCTTGTAGAAAAACAAATCTGAAAATGTCATTACATAAATGAACGCATCACAGGCCACGATTGGGCCATCAGCAAAAAGATGCACAGTGATGGACCAGATCCATCTAAATCAGCATACTGAACAAACAAGCACATAACCTAAAAAAAGGGTCAAATATTCACAACCGCCCAATAATGAGCTAAAGAGTGGAGAAAATAATTAATAAATTCATTAGCTAGATGAAATAGAATTCATCTTAGATCCTCCCTCTGCAAGCATTGAGAGGGACAATGGATCAAGAAACTGCAACGGAATGTTTCCCCGCATCTGGATCATATATAGTGTCTGACACTTTGGAAGGAGGCCAGTAACGAAGCACCGATCTACCAACAATGTTTTTAATAGGAAGTGGACCCCTGAAAATAAGACAAGCAAGTCATCGTGTCAGCAAATATACCTCCAACATAATCGCATATCAATAAACCAGCATCCGCTAAAAACTTGCTAATCTTCATACGTTTTCTAGGGTGAATTCGATGTTAACATAATCATCTCTGTAGATATTTTGTTGAGGAAAACCATCAAAGCTAGACATCACGTCTTCAAAATGGTGGTGGTTTTGTTCCAATCTAATTCAATAAATACTCAAACCAATTTTTATCAGTAATAGTGAGGTTGCAAAATTACCAATTATGGGAATCAAAACTGTTATTGCGATTGTCTCCCATCACAAAGACATAACCTTCAGGTATAAGCTGTAAAAGTAGCCACAAAAACCAAAAAAAAAAAAAAAAAAGGTACTTTGTTAAACAATGGGATGAAGGCTTTTGGCCACAAAAGCGATGATTACAAATCACCATTAAGTCAACCAAATGAAAGGGAGGCAGAAGAACACATTACCACTGGCTTCATTTCATAAGCAAGTGGCTCTAAAACGAATTCCTCTTCTTGAACAACGCCATTCACCATCAATTTTCCATCATGAACCTATCATATGGAACCCATGCATATAATACACGAAGTCAGCAATCAAGATACAGGACTCGTCTATTTAATAATAAAAATGATAAGTGAAGGGGTGATGAACTAATATTTCAGAAGGAAAAATACGATCAACTAGATGAGCAGTATAAGCTTACTTCAACATAGTCTCCAGCCTTAGCCACAATTCTTTTAATGAATACATCGCCTGAACTGAAACCGTTTTCCTACACATGCGTTGAACAATTAAAATATAAGCATCCCTGCTAAACCCCACCCCAACACACACAAAAAGACAATAACATAAGCACCAGTATATCAAATGTAAATATACTTGTTCCCACAATGATGCACTTTAAAAGAACATTTCAACATACCTGCAAGATTGGAGGCACCTTAAATATCACTATGTCGGAAACTTCAGGCTTTCTAAAAATATATGAAACCTGAAACATAAAATAGCAAAGACAGAAATGTCAGCTCTGTATCTGCAAATGTGAAGTCAGTCTCATCACTACCTCTTTAACTATTACATTAACACTATCCATTCGCGTATGTCCACCACTAGGTCAAACATCTTCCATCAATAATTTATAGAAACCAACAGACCAATGAAAAACATGCAAATTTTGGGAAATCCTAGGTGGGTACACAAACACCAATTAACAGAGGAAAAAACACATTAGGCTTTTCTCATATGTGATGAAATTCAAACAATACTATTCAAAACCAAGAACAAACTAGTTTCAACAAAGATGAAAGAACCCATTATTTCTCACTTTAAAATAAAGTATTAAAAGCAAATCTTTTGATTCAGTGGACGACTAATGTTATCAGCTTAGACATACCATAGCCCATTAATGACGAAAGTAGTTTTAGGATTCTAAGCCAAAATTAGCATAAAAGTTTATCAATTCACGCAATAGTATGCGACAGCACAACTTTCAAGTAGTGTTTGTCTAACAAGGGCATGATCTTATAGAATCAAATTCGTACAATCGTACACACACAAAATTCGGCAGCTAAAATGAACAAGCATTATACCTTCTCAGCTAATATGCGGTCGCCAACATCCAGAGTTGGGTACATAGAAGAAGACGGGATCGATCTAGGCTCCGCCAAGAACGACCGGAAAAGCAAACTAACAGTCAAAGCTGTAAAAACAGCCTTGGCATCCTCCGAACAGAAATTCAGCAACCGGGACAGCCAATTACTCCTTTCAAACCCCTTTACATCGAACCTTTCCAAAACCCCTGAAGATGTCTGACCATCTTCTCCTTCACTACACAGCGTCCCACCTTTATCCACATCATTACTTCCCGGTTCCTGAACAGACTCATTACAGGGAAGCCACTTTGATCCTTGCAAAAAGGGAATGATCGAAGTGGCCTTAAATGGTGAAATTCCCAAAACCCCCATACTCGTAGCTCCCGAAACAGATGCCGACGACTTCATCATCGAAATCAGCCCCACAACCAGTGGGCTCCGACAACTATCGCCAAAGATCTCTCCGGCGAGCGTACTGTACATCGACGACTTGGGCCTTCTCAAATCGGCCTGATAGCTCCGGGCGGCGCCGATCGGATCGACGTCGGGCTTCGGATTAGGGCAGAAGAAACGAGATCGGACACAGCATTCGTGAAACAAACGGCAATTTCCGACGCGAAAACCAGCCGAGGAGGCGAGGTTTTGGGCGACGTAGCCGGAGTAGGTGACGGTGAATCGGATAGCCATAACTACTAATTTGAATAGAGCGAATAGGATGTGATACAGAATGGTTTCGGAGACCGACGGTGTCGATTTGAAAAACCCTACAGGCCAAGAAATGCCATCTCTGCGGAACGAATCAGTGAATCGGAGACGGTAGGGTTGAATTGAAGTTTAGATATGGACAGGGGGGAGAATCGGAGGCGAATATGAACAAAGGGGAAGCAGAACAAAGGGGAAGCAGAATCTAGGCTTTTTGATCCACTCGGTGAGTTCCCGAGCGAGTCTCTCAGCTGGAGGAACGCCCAGGAAGTGAATGGATTCAGACGCCAAGACGCAAAGAGGAACGAAGAGAAGTGGGGTTTGGGGTTAATAAGGAGGCGGCTATGTCAGCATCGGAAATTTGCCCCCTCTTTCTTTTCATTATTACCAAAATACGTATATTCCTCGTCCGATACTGATCTCATTGAAACTCTTCCCCTTTTTTTGTTTTTAGGTTTTTTTCCATTTAACATTGATCAGAATTTTTTTTTTTTTTTAATCACTACCCTTAATTTGCAATAATACTGAATAGGTATTAATGTTTTTTCATAAGCATAAATCCCATATCTTTTAATCAACAAGTTAAAAAAGATACATAGATTAAAAATTTATCATATTAATAACTCAAATTTAAAATCTCATTAAAAAAAAATTTTTTTTAAAAAAAACACATAACTAAGTCAGAAGGTTACAAGTTGTTGAAATTCTTTACATATGCTTAAATTGTTGAAATATGCAATGGAATAATTTTCCTATTGATGCCATGATAAGCTATCAACGATCTACTCACTTGTAAAGTAAATGATTTTAAGTCTGATTTATATTTATGGAGTATTGATATTCATTTCTTGATATTAGGGGGTTAAGAATAGAAATAATTATAAGTTCTATCAATTATTTTTTATTTTTTTAGAAAAAAAAATATCTTCCTATCTTCTTTTAAAACCTTCCATCCTAAAAATATGAAAAGCTCAAACGCAGTATTTTTCATTATAAGATGAATTAGACTTTCTAAACTCCATTTGATATATACATGATCTTTTACAAATCATCTTTGCGTATTTATCAATCATTAGCATGGACTTATTCAAGAACCGAATCGATTGATGAAGATCCAATCATTAGCCTGGACTTATTCAAGAACCGAATCGATTGATGAAGATCCTTGCATGATAAATACATATAAATTATTCTACGAAGAGAGTAAACTTATACAAAAATCAAACAAAATTTAGTGATTTTTTTCATTAAGGGCAAAATGTATTAAAGGGAAAATTGATCAGGTAGAGGGAGGGTAATTTCGTCATTCTGTGATCTCTGATGGGTATCCGTATAAATATACGTATAATAATGGACCTAATGAGTAATGGCCTATAATATAATTTTGTATCAACCACTACAGACCCAGACTATTCAATTACTTTGGTTGACTTTGACCCAAAAAAATACATAAAAAAAAACGCGATGTCTCCCACTTCCGCGAAGCTTTCCGTCAACAATACTTTTCAATCCACTCAATCAAGTGATGGCCAAAAGACAATAATATCCCTATAATTCGCACGTTCCGGTGCCTAGGGCGCAAAAGGACCAGAACATTCTTGGCCTAACGAACAAAGGATAGAGATTAGAGAGAGGGACAGCTTCCCCTGAGGTTTCAAATATGCAACACTGACCCCAATAAAAAAGCTATGTAAATTAACAGTCATGTTTCCTACGGATCTGCTATCAACTGAATCTGATCTGCAATTTTCATCGATAACCATTTTTTTTTTTTTTGGGGTAATAAGAATATAATAAAAAAAGGTTGAAGCCGAAAAATTACAAACAAAGAATAGCTTAGTCAAAACCCTAATTGTTACACAAAAATAAATATATATATATATATATATATTCTGGAATATTTTGGCATCTATAATCTTCTACTTGTTATGGTATTTGCTGTGCTGTAATTATAAAATTTAACATCACATTGAGTTTTAGCAATAAAGTAGGATGAAATTTATACTTTTTTCATTCCATAAAGATAGGACAAGTTTGACGAAACACGTAATTTAATAAAAATCATCATTACATTTATTTCAAATTTATTAAATAGTATATTGCTGATAACCCTCTTGAACTATGGGGGTCAGCAGATAACCCTCTTATATTTTAATTTTAGCAATGTGCCTTCCTTATGGTTTATTTTTTGTCAATGTGTTGTCGGAAATTAGTCACATACTACACATGTGACACCGTTAACGGCCCCATGTTTCCCAAAATGCCCTCAAGTAGAAGATGCATGTGTGGAAAGGGTGTAAGGCATATCAGTCTTTTCATGTTTACTGTTAATGATGTTAAACCAATTAGATCTTCAATTGAACTAGGGGGTACATTGATAAAATTAAAATATAAGGGGGGTTTTCTGTAGGGGTGTTAGTAATTATATTTGGTTCGATTTTAGGATAGATTTCAAACCAAACCATAATTATTTCGGTTTTGTTCTTACCAAACCAAAACCAAACCATACTATAAAAAAACCAAACAAAAAAATTTCAGTTTTGGTTCGGTTCAGTTTTAGTTTTAACCTATCAAGTAGCAACAAAATAACTGAAAATGAAAAATACCAAACCCCAAATAAAAACATTTTTAATAAAAGCATTACATTAGCAACTAAAAAAAACATTAAACATTGTATCAAAATAGAAACATATTAACATATGTCAATCCAAATTCAAATTTCTAATCTAAGACATGATAATATCACTAGTCACTTAGTCAGTGCTCACTATTCAATAGGTTTTATACTCTGGTAAGTTCATTATTACTATTTTGAATCTATTACCTATTCTAATCTTATTAGAATATAAAATTTACAAACTAAAATTTGATATATAATATATATATAAAATTGGGATCTAACCCATCAACATGTTTTGAAATGGTCATGAATCACGGTCAATCGATATAGTTATGGTTTACATTTCTAATCTTTTACATCAGTACATTGCAAATATTTTTGTAAATACACATGGCATTTTAGACTTTCATTATCAATTGATTAATTTAGTCTTTATAACTCTAGATAAAGCTTAATGGAAAAAATTAAAAAATTACAATTCATGTAATCAATACCAAATAATTGAATTAAGACAATGAATTGTCTTTCTAACTCCTAATTTTCAATTGAAGAATTAAAATAGGGAAAACAAAAAGGGAAACAATGTATAAAATGCTTAACATTCTATTACAACTAATGCCCTGCATCTAAAAAATATTGCCCACATTTTTTAACAGACTAAATGAAGTTGAAAAATGCTTCTCCTTCCTTTTTTTCTTTTTTTTCCTTCACATAAGGGCTAGGATGAAACACAAAACTCTGAAGGGCGGGGGATCAGTAGAAATTTATAAAGAGAGGGGTGCTTTTACAATAAATCGCTTAATGTATAAGGGTTACGACCTATTGCTGACGCAGCGAGGAGTGAGTGACGTAAGCGCATACATCAGCCAACATTCGGTCGTCTGAGTGCTTGAGTGCCAAACTGCTCCTTATAATTTATCCAATGATTCTCAAATATAAAATCTCTGGAATTCCATAAAATATGTTATCCTCTGTGTGGGTGGATATATATTTCTCAATCACTTTTCAAGTCCTTTTTTCTTCATGAGGTGTTAGTTGGACCAGTTCCCTTTTTCCCTCTTTAGGTGAAAGATTGAAAAGTGAAAACCTTCCTATTTTGAAGGTTGAAACTTATTTATTTTGTTTGGACCCATGCAAACAATTAAAAAAAAAATATAATTTCTTTTACTTTTAAAGAGATAAACATTGACTGAGTCAGTTTCAATTCGAGTGTGCATGTGAATGTATATGTGTATGTTTTCTTAATTGTTAAGAAAAAAATATTCTGATCGGTGGTGTCAATAAGTGTGGTATTGTTTTTTGTAGGCATATTGTGCTAAATGATCAATTTTATACACTTGTATCAATTGGTATATGCCAAAATTGTCCACTAAAATCATATTTAGAGATGTTGAGTGAAATAACAAGAAGAAGAAAGAAAACAACAAAACAACACATTTTTCTTTCCCACGTTAGCCAAATCAGAATCAAAACACATATCTAAACGTGACTAAATCTTTGAGAAAATGATAATATCTTAAGAATCTATGACCCGTCTTCCCAGGATTCAGTATCTCGTATTTGGTTCCTTTAATTTTTGGACCACTCAAATTAATAAATCCTCAATTATTATGTTTTAACATTCTTTCTTAAATTTCAATTTAGCGATGAGTTTACGCCAAATTAAACCTAGCCACTTCTGATTATAGTCCGCATAATTAGGTTAGTTACGCATGTAAATGGGCCTACAATTAGATGCAATTCAATTCTTCTTATCTTTACTAGAGTAATTTATTTGTTGGTCCAAATGCCATTTAAAATCGGTGGCCTTTCAAAAGATGCAAAGGGCGTCCAATAATCCGACAATTGGACCTTAGTAGGTACGTTGACCATGCTTCACCCCAGTGAAGTAAAAATCCAACAAAAGTAGAATAAGAAAAAATTATAAATTTTAATAAGTTTGAAAATTAATCTAACAGTGATGAAGTCGAATTGTTTACGTAGCTCGCACTATTTATCTATTGTATTTAAGGAGAAAATTACAATTCATTGTATAGATCATGTGTGCCAAAGATATCAATTTCAGTGTAAAGGCCCTTCGTTGGTTTGAGGCAGTCATCAATGCTAAAGAACTATAAAAAAATGCATATAAGATTCTAACATGACAAATTTTGCGAAGACAAACCTTTGGGGCATAGATACGTATTTGAAGACACTTGATTCTGTGTCTAGGCGGGCAGGGGGTCAATGTAATTGCCATGGCTGCAACTCAAGTGAGTTAGCTCAACAGAAGGGGTAGAACTCTTGGCCCAAAGCCCAAAGGCCAGCCTAGCTCTACCTGACTAATTTGAGCTCAACCCAAGTCTGAGTTTGGGCCGAGTCGAGTTGTTTGGGGTGCCAAGTAAAGGGTGAAATGTAATGTGAGTTTTACACCCAAATGGAGATGAGATCATGAGTACACGTTGGAAAATGGAGTACTAGAAGTTGAAATAGAAGTGATGTGGGCGCAGATGAAAATGGCCAAGAATAGAGCACCAAAAACAACTGACAAATAAGGTCAGTAAAGGAATTCAGGTTCGAATCCCTCCCAATGTACCGTAAAAAAAAAAAAGAATTCGGGTTTGGGGTGCGGACAGGTTAAGATGTGGAGAAGCTCAACCCGAATTGAGCTTGGGTTGAGAATTTTCAGCCCACACTCAACCCTAAGTTTATAAAAAAGGCTATCCCAAACCCGACCATTGATCAGATTGGGTGAACCGGAACCCACCCAAGTCGTAACTCTAGCAATAACGGATTATCACACTAAGCAAACATTAGAAATTTAGTAGTGGGATGTTAAAAGAACAGAAAAAGGCAAAGGAAGCGCACTCCCATCTCCATTAGTAGCATAAAATTTTGAAGTATGGGTATAAAGGCAACGGCGCAGCCGAAGAGATGGGCTTCCCACTTTCGGCGGAAAATATGATCAATGTGGTCCATATTTCCCTACTTTCCCACTTCCATTAAAAAAAATATATATTGCACAGCTTATCAATTTATCAATGAAATTATGGTAATCAATGTAACTATTATAAGTCGTTGAAGTGTTTTTCACTTCCCAAGCAATGAGAGGGAAAACTTTAATAACCTGCCATTAGAGAGACCTTTGCTCTGGGCCCATGTTAAAATGGGCCTGGACATATGAATTAAGATTTGGTGACGTGCAGTTAGTCGGTTAATCCTTAATAATCGCACCTAGGCACGCGCAGCCCACGCGAGGCGAAACGCACGTGCCTGTGTCGGGTGAGCCTGACATTTTTCTTCTGCATTCCCCCCTTTCTTTTTTCAAAGTTACCACCAGGGGCAGAAATCGAGAGTGGTGGGACCATTCCCCCAGAATCTTAAATCAAGGCAGCTCCAACTTGATCGCCCACGCGCACATCATGTGCTGGTAGCCCTCATGTTGGCCTCTCAAGTGTCAAGTCCTAAGACCCGAAACCGAATCCATTTGGAGGGAATTCCGACCCGAGTTTGAATTTGGTGGATCCCTTATGATGATGAGCTTCTCCCATAATGCCCCCACAATAATCCTGACGATAATTTCAATCAAAATGACTTAAATTTGCTGGAGCGGTTCTCACTTTAGTTCTATTTGTAAATTTGGGTTGCCATACAAACAACCATTTACAAAACAAACTCGACTTGAAACCCGATCAATTCTATTATGAACTAAAAAAATCTTTTGATTTCCCAAGCAACCCTTTTAAATAGATCTATTTAAAACTTGGAGCTAGGTGTTTACCATTTATCTTGTAATCATGGTAAACACCTAGCTCATTGGTCATTTTAAAATCTGTAGACATGTTTAATTAAGTTAGTAGGAGTAATATTTTTACTTGAAAGATACTCCATACCAATGCCATGAGTATGCTTACAAGCATCAACCAGTTTTCATTGCCAATTCTTAATGAAAGCTTTTCTTGTTGACCATTTGAGTGTCACGTTTCATTCGAACAAATGTGGCCGCAGAAAAGGATTTTTTGGGTGGACAAAGATGGTTCGGGAGAGAGAAAAAGACCAAAAAAGTCGACAGTCAAACAGTGGCTCCAGACAGGACTAGTCAGGGACTTGCTCCTATCCTACCCAAAATAATTATTTCAGTTGGATCTATACTACCTTTTTTTTTTTTTGGTAAGTGATCTATACTACTTTTACTAATCAAATTATCCTTCAAATTTTGTTATAGGCAACTATTCTTTTTATAATATAAAATTTTCTTCCATAATTGAGTTCAATTGAAATATATATACATATGAGTTTTTAAAAGTATAGTATAAAAATATATAATAGAAATTTGATTAAACGATGTAATAATCAAAACCCTCAATAACATCTGACCTTGCATTGTTTGTATGACACATATGTAGCAAATAAATCTTAAAAGACTCAAATTTGTGACCATTTTCTTAAAAAATTTCATTAATGAGAAATAGTGCTTTGTGACAGTTTTTCCATCTCAGGTTGCCAGCATTCAAATATGATCAAAATAAGTCTATTGATAATAAAATTTCATATGATAGACTCTTGTGAGATTGGATCCTTTACTAATACATTAGGATGCTTGAATTTATTTAATGATTCTAAAAATTTCAACTCTCACTCCGTAAGTGTATTTGTTTCTTTCAATTGTTAAATCACCCAATGCAGCCAAGCATAGGGTCCTCTCTTGACTCTTGTTAGGTGATCTTGTTCGATCACCGAAAATTTAAACTAGGGTGTGATTACTAAAACTCGTGGCAATGATTCCAAAATAAGAAAAAGGCCGATTAGGACACCCACAAGAAGAACTGTTAGGACTATTAAAATATTAGGTTGGTTGGATTGAAAAACAAAACTGTAAAATCAGTGGGGACATAAAACGTTACTCAAAATCAGCAATGGAGAAACACACACACCATGCACAGTGGTACAGTCAACAGTTTGAGAGGATTCGAACAGCGTGCCCTAGGTGTTCACGCCACCATTAATTTGCACGCTAACATCGTAAAATGCTCTACTATTCTACTATGGCCCCATCATCGATCAGACAAACCGGAATTCCCGGAGCCACGGGAGGGGACGGGACCCTACCCCACCCCCTCCTCTCTACTCATAAATCATCATTCATCAACACTGTGATTGATTGACTCGTGACCTGCCGCTTCACGCTAGCCCACTCTCTTTCACCATAAGCGGTCATATTGGCATGCGATTACCCCCCCCCCCCCCCCCCTTACTATATATATCTACTATGTCTCTGTGTGATGCTCCAGTAACGCATCAGTCAGCATCAGCTAGTCTATTTCACCTCTGATTTGAGATAACATTCTCGAGCTTGCGTTGCCGTCAAAACGGAAATCAACACCCACTCATCGAGATTCTGAACCAATACCAGCCAACGGTGAGGATCCAAACCCTGCAAACTTTCATGCTACTCACATCTTTTTCTGCTCCACATTTTCCTTCCCAAAAATGTAATTGGCTTGTAAATACGTCTCAGGTAGACACATAATACAATACGACAACACCCCTTTTTACAATTGACATTTTACTATGTTCAGTTGTTTACTGTTGCATTAGAAAGAGATGCTCCGTATTATGTTATTAAAAAAGAAAAAAAAAGAAGAAACGGAAATATTTTTGATGTGTGTGACGGTGTGGGGTTTTTTTATTTATTTATTTTTATTTATCTTAACAAAAAAGAGAAAGGAGATATTAAGCGGTTAAAAGGTGAAATTTTTTTGAAATGTTTTAGCTTGGATTCTAAGATGTACATGTCTGTATGCAGGTTGGCACTGATCAGTGACCGACTCCCGACAGACTGAAAGCAGAAAAAGAAAGGAAAGGGACAAAGAAAAAAGATAGAATTCTCCCATTATTTTCTTCTCGTACCAGTCTCCTTTTTCACCACAGACACTGAGACACAAACAGCGACAGTCAAACACAGTGATAAAGGAAGAAGAGATAACCATCACCTCCAGAGAGCCACACTCACCCACATTCTCTTTTGCAACCCAAAATGGAGGAGAGGCCGGAGACAGAGCTAATATCAATCCCGGCGACGCCACGTGTCTCGACGCCGGAGATACTGACGCCTTCTGGGCAGAGGTCACCTCGGCCGGCATCGAAGGAGGGGAGGTCGTCGACGGCATGGACTCCGACGTCGTTCATATCGCCGAGATTTCTGAGCCCGATTGGGACGCCTATGAAGAGGGTGCTGATAAACATGAAGGGGTATTTGGAGGAGGTGGGTCACCTCACCAAGCTCAACCCACAAGACGCTTGGCTTCCCATCACAGAGTCACGCAATGGGAATGCTCACTACGCTGCGTTTCACAACCTCAATGCTGGGGTTGGGTTCCAAGCCCTCGTCTTGCCTGTTGCCTTCGCTTTTCTTGGCTGGTATGCTGCTTTACCTTTCTACAATTTTTTAGGCTTCGTTTGCTTCTCGGAAGAGTACATGAGAGAAAAATAAAGGAAAAATGCTTTCACATGCTGGCCTCGTTTCGAAATCATTTTCATTTTCATTTCTCTCATTATTTTCCCAAGAATCTGACTGAGCTTATTCTTTGATACTGTTTCTTGCTTGGTCCTTTTTTGGGGTTTTAAATGTTTTCCCATATACTCTGTACTCATGTCTTGATTGAACTAATTGAAGATTGAAGATACCCATTATTTATTTTTGTTTTGTGAGCTTAAAGTTTAAATTGGATATATAGCATTAGTTCTTCAGGCCTGCATTTTTGGAATGGAGTACCGAATTGAACTGGCCACTCAGTCCTCAACTCTTACTGAAAATGCATTAATTGGTTTCCTGTTCTGTTTTAGTTTTTTATTTGGTAGATTCTTTTTCAGGTTTATGTTCTTTTTTCCCCTTGGATATCAAAAAATTATAATTTTATTGGTTCTATGTGATATATATCAGTATTGCTTTTCACCTATTCTTTGCTATTTTCTTAGTACTCACTCCATTTTTTTTTTTAATTTAATTTTTGTCTGGGGGAGTCCAATAGTACTCATTCTTCTATTTCACTCGCTTCATCTCTTTCTTTCATCCATTTGAATCACTAGTTGTTTATTTTTCTTCTTAAAAATCCATAATTTCTTTGGACACTACTGGCTTTCTTTCTCTTTATCTTTTTCTCTCTGTCCCCCACATGCTGGTCAAAACATTTAACCATACATTATGGTTTGTGGGTCTACCCAGTAATCTTCTATTCTTTTCTTAAGATTTCATCATAGATTTGATTTGAATAGAAGAAAGTAACATCCTTGGGGCAAGTCATTTCACTCCTTTCGTCTTTTCCTTTTCCCACACATTCAATTATACCACAGAGAAGGCACCCATACTGGGGCCCCTCATAATTCTGTTTGTCTTTTTGAGGATTGAGATCAGAGGGCCTTTTTACTTGATAGTTACTTGAGTTGATTCCATATTTTTTTTCTTTTCCTTTTGTCATGAATGATATCCATTTCTCATGACTTCAGACAGTGAATCTGAAGCGCTTTGCCAAAGCAATTTATGCTTCCTTCAATGGTGCACTTACAAATAAATAAATCACACTGGTAGACTTGTTCAATTTACCATTATTCCCGTAATTCTTTGGAATATCTGGATCGGGCCTCCAAGAGAAGCTTCATGAGACCCTGGATGGCATGTTGGTATTGGTAATATGGTCTTGATGGGTGTGGAAATAATTATCTTAGAACTTTTGGATAACATATAAAAACCTATTTTTACTAGTAACAATTAAATAGGCATAACTGGATGAATTTTGCCGATAAGGCTGCTGCTGCTGCTGCATTGGGCTGAAACCTGCCACAAAAGCAGAATTTAAGTTGGTTTTTTGTTCCATCCTTGTGTACCATGATGTTGCCTGCTAAATATAGGAACCCTTGGCCCCTCCCAAATGCGCCACAGAAATGATCCACCCAAGATACCCACTACCTCTATCACTACCTCTATTTGCTAGCCTTGAATTCCACATATGCTGTGTAGCGCCTTATGTTGCATTTTAGAATTATGATACTCGAAGTTTGCTCTCATTATTCTCGTCAAATTTAAAAACATTTCGTTGGTTTTTAAGAGGAAAAATACAATATTATTCTATATTAAATTGAACATACATCTTATGTTGGTATATGGTATTGAAATAAATGGAACCTTTAATCAGACCCATGCCTCTTCCTTTCCGGAATCATAGTTCTTTGTTTCTTGGGTATCCTTACTAACACAAAACAAATAGAAATAGGAAAAGAAATAATGTTTGTAAGTAAGAAAGAAATTCACCATGGTCCCAAAAGAGTGGGAGAAAAATAGAGGATAAAAAAATTGCTTAATATATCTGGTTTGCCTTAGTCAATTTTTTCTTATAATGTTCTGCAGGAGCTGGGGAATACTATCCTTAACAATAGCCTACTTTTGGCAACTTTACACTTTGTGGATTCTAGTTCAGCTGCATGAAGCAGTTCCTGGGAAGAGGTACAACAGATATGTGGAGCTTGCACAAGCAGCATTTGGTGAGATCCCATTGTAACTCCCACCTTTTCTTTGCCAAAGTTGAACACCTTATCTGTCAAATAGAATGTGATATTAAATAATTGTTATCACACAGTCATGATTTGTCTGTTTAATTGATCTGTCATTTTACACTTTTATTGACCTGCTAATTGGTATCGATCACATTTACTCGACAATTAGAAATATATATCAAGTGAAAGCACTCAAACACTTATGGCAAATATAATAGTACAAAATAGAAACATCAGAATGGTGATAAACTCTTCAAAGATTCTCATTCTTCACATGATATCTACTACAACTGAGTGCATTGACGCTATTTTTTTATTTTGTAGGGGAAAGATTAGGTGTCTGGCTTGCTCTCTTCCCAACTGTTTATTTATCAGCAGGAACTGCAACCGCTTTGATTCTAATTGGAGGGGAGACTATGAAGCTATTCTTCCAGATTGTTTGTGGGCCCCTCTGTTCATCGAATCCTCTAACAACAGTGGAGTGGTATCTTGTGTTTACTTCTCTGTGCATTGTTCTGTCTCAGCTCCCAAACCTCAATTCAATTGCGGGACTCTCTCTCATAGGGGCAGTGACAGCCATCACTTACTCCACTATGGTTTGGGTCCTCTCTGTTAGCCAACAAAGGCCACCCTCAATTTCCTATCAACCCCTTTCATCCCCCTCTTTTACTTCTTCTGTCTTTTCAGTCATGAATGCCCTTGGAATTGTGGCATTTGCATTCAGGGGCCACAATTTAGCCATGGAGATTCAGGTATGCACTATGTGAGATTTACTCCCTTTCTTTCAAAAATCTATTATTGAAAATTGAATATGTGCATTTCGGTCATTTAAAGGCATTCTGTTTTGCTTTCAGGCGACAATGCCATCAACCTTTAAGCACCCAGCTCATGTGCCCATGTGGAGGGGAGCCAAAGTAGCCTATTTCTTCATTGCCATGTGCTTGTTCCCTGTTGCTATAGGAGGTTTTTGGGCCTATGGAAACCTTGTAAGTGTACTAAGCATTGCATTCTTTATTCTCACAATGCATGTGCACATGAAGAGTTAATAACGTTGAAAAGGCCAAGGGAGGAAAATTACAACAATACAAACAGTGCATGCATAGCAAAAAGGAAAGAAAAATAAAAGAAAATAAAAGAAAGAAGATGCATAACCTCTAATGTTGTGCACCTTAAATATTGGAACCAATGAGGAAGATTGATATATACATACATATATACACACGTGTATTTTGTGAATCATAATTTGTAACTTGAATTGTTGTGAAAGGTCAATGACACTAAAGAAGCTTCCATTCATAGCATAAAAGATATAGATTGGTGAGATAAGAATCATAAGATTTTTGTCCTATCAGGCGCTTCACCCCTTTGCATTGTTTCCAAGTGTGAAACTTTGATCTTGATTTTGTTTTATCCTTTTAGGATATGATTTTTTTCCTGTTTCCAAGTGTAAAAAAACTTGCGGTATGTTTTGTTACGCTTTGTTTTCTTTGTTTTCAAATAAGAAAATAGCAAGGTGGAAAAACACTGATTATCAAATTTTGGAAGCTGTCACTGTCCAATACTCAACATAGGTTTCTATTCACTGTGAAAACAATAGTGTGCCAAGAAATAACTATCTAAGGTTGTTCTGATTCTTGTTTTGTTTAAGTAGTTGACAAGTGATATTACAATTGAGTAACAAAATACTAGTGTTGTTCATAATGAACTTTTTTTAAAAATAATCAAACATTTATGACATTTCAGCAAGGAAAAAGGAACTTTTCATAGAAGTTGGTAATTTTCTCTTGTAACATTGTATTGTTATATGGATATTGATGATGATTACATGTGAGCACTATTATCTGCTAGTTTTCAATGGTTTTATGAGTTGTGTATGTGAGAAAGTTTTTGCACTGTGAAGGCCTGTTAACGATTGGGTCAATGTTCTGTTTCTTGTTGTAGATGCCTTCAGGAGGGATTCTCAATGCTCTGTATGCATTCCATAGTCACGATATTCCAAGAGGACTCCTTGCAATAACCTTCCTTCTAGTTGTGTTCAATTGTTTGAGTAGTTTCCAAATATACTCGATGCCTGTTTTCGACAGTTTTGAAGCTGGCTACACCAGCCGTACTAACCGCCCGTGCTCAATTTGGGTCCGGTCTGGTTTTCGAGTCTTTTATGGCTTCATCTCCTTCTTCATTGGGGTGGCACTTCCTTTCCTCTCCAGTCTTGCTGGTCTTTTAGGAGGATTAACTCTTCCAGTCACATTTGCTTACCCTTGCTTCATGTGGGTTCTCATAAAAAAGCCTATGAAATACAGCTTCAATTGGTATTTCAACTGGATCCTGGGGTGGTTGGGAATTGCCTTTAGCTTGGCTTTCTCCATTGGAGGTGTGTGGAGTATGGTGAACAGTGGACTCAAGCTAAAATTTTTCAAGCCCAACTGAGATTTTGAAGAAAGTTGCTTAAAAGGGTCATCTGCATTCTACGAAATTTTATGTAGAAATTATATTATTTGTCTTCAGTGGTAGCTGAAATCTCAGTTTTTATGTATGGATCTGTTAATTATTATGCATAGCTGGATGGTGAGTTCATTTTCAAGTGATTTTGTTGTTCTTTCTTTCTCGGGCAGTTTGTCCTCTCCCCTGCGATAGTTTTAAAACAATGAACAGAAGGATAAACATATGGTTTTGTTGTGAATTGTAACCTTTATTGACTCTCTTCAAATATACCTCACACTGAGGCTGAGCTGCAGTAGTTTGCTGGAAAAGGCTAAAACCATTAAGCCACTGCTGCTGCACCATCACTACCATTGTCAGCA
The DNA here is from genome assembly GCA_039720395.1 of Liquidambar formosana. NCBI lineage: Eukaryota > Viridiplantae > Streptophyta > Magnoliopsida > Saxifragales > Altingiaceae > Liquidambar > Liquidambar formosana. The sequence goes on from CM077833.1 coordinate 28,248,391, forward strand.
TGCCATTTTTGCTGCTTCTGCACCACTGACTCCAGCACCTCAATCCCACCACCAGTACATCACCTAAGCTGCTACCTGTACACTTGCATCGTGCCACTAATGTTTAAAGGATAAAATGAAAAGAAGCATCCAATGGTTTATCGATATTGAATAGCATTTTCAATATAATATGTCAAGAAGCATATTAATATATGTAGTGCTATTTGACATTTTTAAATTTGTGGTGTTGGCCACAGGCACTGCAACGCCAACTAGTGCCAACATCATGATTTCTATTGGCATGTAAAACCCACTTGTTGCAATTGTGGCCCAAACATGCGAAATCTTTACACTGGAAAGTCTCTAAAGTGAGCACGTTTTGTGGGGTTTGGTTCCTCTGTAGTAAATCCCTCTTCACTATGCCCATAATCAATAAAATTTTGGCCGTGTCAGCATCAATAGAAGAACGAAGTCACCATTAGAAGGGTCCGTCTTTAATCAAAGAAAATGCCTTTTCCACCTACTCTCGCAATGTAAAGCACGCTTAAGCAAGCAAAAAAAAAAAAAAAAAAAAAAAAAAGAGGGGGGGGGGGGGGGGGGGGGGGTGGGTGTGTGTGTGTGCTTGGGCTCAACTAGGTCTGATGTATTTTGAAAATATGGACATGTCAGACTAACCAATGCACATTTCCTCTTCCAAACCTGCATTTCCCAAGATTGCTACCCAACGTGGGTGTCCCGCAATTAGTGCCCGAAAACAGAGTTTAAGGCGTCCAGGATCCATGTTGGTGGGAGTAAATGAAGAAAGAAAACTATCCTGAACTCACTAATTGAATAATTCAAGAATCCTCCATTCAAAATTTAAATTAGGGATGCATGATGGAATTATGCGCTAACAAGGCACAATCAACGCCGAACCTCGGTCCATTTTGTCACCATAATTTTGCCAATAGAAATCACGCACGCCATGAGTGACACAGGATTTTGAAAAATGTAACCATATAAATTGGTTAAACAATTTGGGACCCATTCGTTGACTTGCAAGTCACGCACGCCATGACTCAGTACTCCATAAAGGATTTCCGGATTTAGTGAAGCATTCAATACCCCTGATTTAATAGCTAGGATCCACATGCAACATGTCAATGTCATTCATACCCCCGATAAGACATCTAGCCATCAACAGGTGAGGTTGATTACCCAAAATCCTCCTCTCTAATTGCTCTTGATACTTAGGCTTTGGATGGGGAAGGTCCCCCCAAGTTCAATTTTTTTCTTACGAGTCAGGTTTTCGTAATCAATGTGGGTAGACGGTAGTCTTATCCATAGAGCTCCCTAATCCTTCAAAAATAAGGCGAAAAAATGCCAGGGATCCCAAAATTTTACCAAATTTATTTGTTCAATTTATCTAGTTGATGTGTGGCATGATGTGATAATAAATATGACACACTACGTCAACCCACGTAATTTTTACATCAGCGATCAAGTTAGCGACCAAGTTAGTTAGAGGAGTAAATTTGAACAAATTAGGCATTATAGAATCATAGAAAAATGCAATAAGTGCCAAGACGAAGCAAAAGCAAAAACAAAACGCATGTGAAAAAGACGTGCATGCAAAGTCATTCTATCAAACTGTTAGCCTGTTAACATATTTATGATAAACAAGATATTTCGTCAAATGGGCCCCCATCGTTGGTGGCATGTCATTCACCATCCCCCATACCTGTACGATGATTACCAAAAAAAAAAAAAAAAAAAACACAAAGAAGATGATGACAAGTAACACATGAACCTCCCTCAAAACCACAATGGTGCCCACTATTTTAGGCTTTTTAGCTGCAACCTTTCTATTTTTATGCCATTCATCTACTACCTCGGAGTAAGCATTCATTCGTAGGCTACTAGGATGCTAGGCTTCATAATTTTCTTGCCACTCCCCCCACTAAATCATCAAACACCCTCTAGAGCCCAAACATGTAACTTACCATGTTGCTTGAAATATTCAATTATTGGTCACAACCAAAACAATTTTCTTTCTGAAAAGAAAATCAAATTCCAAGCATCCAAACAGAAATGAGTTCTTCCAAACAGGATATATATATGTAAACTCCCAAAAGGCTGGTCCTTTTTTCCTTCCACTTTCATGGATCGATGATATGTTCAACACATCAAAACATTTACATAGCCATGAAAAAAACAAGACCCTAAAAGACACTGAAAACAACTACCCAACAGGTACACTCTCAATCGAGTCATCCTGCCTGTAAAACTATAGTCTATATAGTCTATACCCACCACCAAACAAGGACCCAAAAATAGACACCCGAAACTTTGAAGTATGACCCCACAAAATACCACTAACAGGAAAATGGGAGAAAAAAACCCACCAAAATGATGCCAAAAGAAAGAAAAAGTTTTCCCTTGAAATGGTAGGTAAAAGCTCTTCACTTCAAACCTTTGCCTGGCATGGAAATCGCAAGGTCCGGCCAACCAAAGCAATCCCCGTCAGGTAACCCGCTTTCAACACCACTCATCTGCCACGTGTTGCAACCAGAAGAAGCCACCGACGTACCCCCACCGATACCACCACCACCACCACCACCACCACCAATACCCACTTCACCGACTTCAGGATACGCCCAAACCGCCCTACCAAGCCCAAAACCCGCTTCATCGAACCCTTGTCCGATCCCTAACCCGAACCCACCCAGCGCCAAGAACCCCGGTGCCTGCGAGTTCAGCAACGACGTAAAACCCCCGGCCACATCCTCGTTCAGATTCACATCGCTCATCAACGGCGAAACCCTTTCGGTCTTAATATCGGCCGAGACCGAAATGGGTGTAGCGGGTAATGGGTCATGGGTCGCGGAAGAAGAAGAGGAAGATGCTGAAGAAGAGGTGCGAGAACGCTTGGAGTTCTTGCGGCTGCCGCCGCCGACGGGGATGTTGCGGAGGGTCCCACCCTGAGTCCAGTAGCGGCGGCACGACTTGCAGAAGTGGCGGGGCTGAGAGAGGTTGTAGTTGTTGTAGTAGCAGAATTTGGTATTGGTGGAGTTGCAGCGTGGGCAGGCTAGATGCTCTGCCTCCGGCGGGTGGGGACCCACTTGGGTCTGGGGTCTCGCCTGTCGTCTTTCGCCGGAATCTGACGACATTGTTGGATGTACGTATGTTTCTATGTATGTATATGTATGGGGGTGTGTGGTTTTGTTGTATTTTTATTTGGGTTCAGGTGAAGGTCGTTGGGGAGAAGGGATGGAAGAGACAAAGTTGGGGAAAAAGTAATGAGAAGGAATGAGAATGAAAGGGGAAGGGTTTTGGAAGTAGAGAATGGGTTTTTATTATAGAGAGAGAGAGAGAGAGAGAGAGGGACCATGAGAAGGCTTTACAGGCGGTGGCTTTTGTAGTGTACGACATTTTAGATGGCTGGCTTAGACCAGGCTCGGCTTGTGTTGATTTATTTTCGAGAGGAGGAGCAAATATGCTGTGGACCTTGCCAAATCAATCTTATTGTGTCTGCTGATGTGTCGAATCGTAATTGGAGATTGGATTGGGCATCCATAGACAGCACCTACAAGAAAGAAAATGAAGTGTGAAAATCTCTGTTATTGGTTGGAGATATTATTACTTTATTAGCGGCTTCACACAGTTCTCAAGTGAGATGAGGGGAAGTGTCAATAATATTTGCTTATTTATTTAGTTTTATTTTTTGGCTTCTTCGTTTCCATCTTTTAAGAATTCTTCTGTTGTGTGACATACCGACATAAGCTAAGACTTTATTTTACTCACCTTGCATCTTTTTAAGAGTTCTTTTGACCTTTTGGTGGTTGGAGGCTTTCTTTCTTCTTTCTTCTTCTTCTTCTTCTTCTTCTTTTCGGGTGGCGTGGGGTGGGGGTGGGGGTGGGCGTGGGGATGGGATGGGGGCTTGAGGACTGAGGAGAGTCTAATTGGGCTCTTGCACGACATGAAAGCAAACTAAATATTTAAGATTTTAAAGAAAAGCTGGCTATATATTTTGTACTACATATGTATTATATATAAATAATTTTGATCATGTGTGGGATATCTCGGATATCTCGTATGATAACAGTCGTTCATAAGTAATACGCGTACGCATGTGAATGCGAACATGTCATCCATAGATGATTATAATCAAACTGGACAGTTTGAAATATCCTGCACTTAAACAGCTCTAATATATAAAAATAGACATTAAACTTTCTCCCTCCCCAAAATAGTAATTTTTTTTTTTTTACGATCGGTTAAAAATATTTGATCACTTTGAAATGTCGAAGTTTGAATTTAGAATGTTAAAGATAATATTGAAAAGATCAAATTAAACAAGTGACATCTCATTATGTTTATGCATTTTCTTAATATATGCATGTTTTAATTTTCAACATCTTTCTTTGAATGGAAACAATAACCTTTATACAATCACCCACTTAAACACCTCCAAACCTCCAATTGATCCCTCCTAACGTTGATAAGTTTACCTCAAATCTCAAACTCCTAAACTTAAGTCTCTTTGGACATTTATTGAAGACCAATGTAGAGCCCTTCAAATTAAAATCCATGAAAATAGTTAGTGGGATTCTTTTCTCTGTTTTTTTTTTTAATTTTTGGCTGGATCGAAAGGGTTAGTGGGATTCTTGTTGGCCTGATCATTGGTTAATACTTGAGTTTGACTTATTTGTCTTTACAATTTTAAGAGCACTTGATTAATCTCTCATTTAATGATTTCAACACCCCGCGTGCATGTAAAGCTAACTTCTTATTGCTTGGGTCTTCACAGAGTCCTTACCAGTGGAATGATGAGAATTAATTTCTAGAATAATGGAAAAAGAACTTACGATGATCAAATAAATTATGGCCAACTTACTTTATGCTATCACTTTAGGTGGTGGGAATTGGCAGAAAAAAAGAAGAGCATTGAATGAAACGGACTCAATTATCATTATTCTTTCTTTCTTTCTTTCCTCTTTTTATTTTTTTATTTTTTATTTTTTGGGTTGGCATTCATTATCATTTGTTTTTGGTAATACATTACACTTAGTTCTTTCACTGATGCGTTGCACTTTCATTACTTCATATAGTAATGTAATTAGTCCAAGATTTTACAATTTGAATAAAAAAATTTCTCCTCTTCTACTCTATTTTCAAAATTTTCTCCCTTTTCACTCACATAAGATTTACATAAGCACCACTACATGAGTGTAATTCTTATTTCATGTGAAGGAAGTAAATAGACCGTCCAAAAAAAAAAAAAAAAAAAAAAAATCAAAGAGAATAGCACTATTCGTGTAAATCAAGCCAGTAAATTTCTATAATCTACACATTTTTTTTAGGGTAACTTATATCTACACATTTCATCAACTCTGGAACCCGAATTCATATCCTTTACTTAATTTAAGTGTGTTGGATTATTATTGCTTTACTACATTACAACTCACAACACTATTTCAAATGACTTACTTAAGGAGCATTTAAGAAAAAGTGTCAGTATTATTGAGTGTCTCAAGTGCAAGCTTCATTTTTTATATGATGCAAAATCTAACACAAATCCTATCTGATCCAAACTCCTTACGGCTATCGTCAACCATTGGAGTCGTGTATTCTTTTTCTGCGAAAGGTTTTTGTCGAGGTAGTTATAGCAAAGTCTTTCATAAAGGTCATATGTTTAAACTTGGGTCGGGACAAAACAATTACTAATATTAAAACAACGAAGAAAAAGGGGTTAACCAAAGCCTTCTTGAATCGTGAGTCGGCTAAGCAGTGGAGAGAGAAAGAGCGAGAGAGAGGGGGGATTAATTTTGGATCAAAGAGAACCGACAGTATGATGAATGTCGGGCCGCGTGGGGAGCAATAATTGGGTTGCCTGGGCCGAGAGTGCTTGCGCAGCATCAGATTCCCTCTTCGTACGGTGCCTTTGCCGGATTTCTCGGTCGCCGTGATCTCTGGGACTATATGGATTCACCTCTCTCTCTCTCTCTCTCCACACCCCTATTTTCCATGTTAAAAACTGTGCACGAAGACGACTCTACAGTGTATTATCTACGTATTATTATTATCTTTTTTTCTATCATCAATAGTCGCACCTCCTCTGTACCCATCTTCTGTTTCCCACCGTCTGATCATCTCTCAAATCTTCTGATCCTGTGTTTCAAGGAACAGCTCATAATGCATGGCATAACTCATTTCCCATTCACATTTCATCTGATTTTTGATCTGATGGGATATCCCGTACGTCTTTGATCATCATGAATCATGATCATACCGTGTGTACGCCATTGAATATATTATGTGTTGATCGACACAAGTCATGCATGAATGGACAGACTGTGATGGTGCATGCCGTCCTCACAAGATCATTACTCACTTCATATATTCGGGATTATCCTATTTCTTCTGACCCGATCTGACCTCTCTCTACCACTGGTGTGGTTCGTGGCGCAGGAGGGGCAGAGGACCTCTCGCTCAGGAAACGGTGAGGGGGTCTCCAGTGTTGAAAATTTGACTGGAGGACACGTGTCGCTTAAAGGACAGGGTCATTCTGTCCCGGCACGCGCGCGGCTATAGCAGCAGCCAGCCGGAGTCCTTGGTAGGGTCAGACTTCAGAGAGTCTCATTCTCACAGATTCTCTCTCTTCTCTGTGTGCCGACGGGTTAGGCTAAGTCTCGCCTGACTACAAGGAACCCACCGTGCGTCCACACCCATCCCCGCATTCCAAATTAACTCTGCACTTTTCCCGTGGAGAGATGTCCATGTAGATTCATTTTTGGGTAATTAATGTTTATGCTTGGAAGATTATTATTGTTAAAAGAACTGAAAATTATAATATAATGTTATGTTTCGGTAGGAAAGAGGAAAAAAGGAAAGGAAGGGAAGACGAGAGAAATGTATTTTCTATCCTTAAGTGATGGAAAAGAAATCTCTTTTCTTTCTTATGTGTTTGGTTGGATGGATGTAGAATGGAAGGTTCCTTTTTTCTTGTATATTTGGTATAAAAAAAAATAAAAATAATAAATACTGAATTTACTATTTTTTTCCTCGTATATATAGTAATAATAAATAATAATAATAAATATAAGGGTAAATGTATCATTTAAATAAAAAGGTTCTATTTCCCTCCTCAAACCCTCTTAAAATTGAGAGGAAAGAAAAAGTGGAAAAAAGGGATTCCTAATCCTCCCTCCCATTTCCATCATTCCCCTTTTTCCTTCAACCAAACACACTAAACTTTTTCCATCCCTCTCCTTTTTCCTTCCCTCCTTTCCCCCTAACCAAGCACAGGGTAAATGTTTACAGGGTGTCCCTAGGTACTATCTTACTCTGAGTTTTCCAAAGTCTCGCTTTGGCTCATTTATTCTGAAATAGGTGTTTTATAATATATCTCACTTCAGCAGTGGAGAGAAGGGAAGGGAAGCGAAGCGAAGGGAAGGAAAAATCGGATTAGAGGTTATCGCTCATTTCATATCAATTAACATTTGCCAAAAATCTTAACTATCTAACCATGCAACACAAATGAGGTTGTTGCTAATTTCAAATCAATTTAATGCACCAAAACACTTGTTGATGTTTTTTTTTTTTTTTCTCTCTCTCTCTCTCTTTTTCAATGATGTTATTACTACTTTCAGATCAATTTCTTTTTCTTTTCTTTTCAAGTGAATAGAACTTATTGGACTGACTCTCATGTGGGATAGGCAATATTACTGCAGGCAGTGAGACAAGCTTTTCGCAAGAAAAAAAAATGATTAAAAGTTGTTAGATCGAAAGTTGTTATTTCGGTGATTAAACAGCATAGGGGATTACTCGACAGGCGCTATTTCTGAATGGTAAAAAATTATGAGAGAAGATAAATTGCCAGTGTGAGTATTTCACTCGAGGAGGGTCAAAGGTGGTCTCTTCCTCAGAAATCTATTTTAACATCTTAATATATTCATAAATGGATACAGTGTGGAGAAAATTTGCATCAGAATTGAAAATTTCTTCACTCCAATCAGGTACGTACGGAACCCATCACATTGATGCGTAGGAAAAATGGGGCATAAACCCAGGTGGGGCGGTTTGACTAAACAGCATCCTTGCCATTTGTGTCTCACAAAGAGCTGTATCCCACCGACGCCAATGCCAATAGTCCAATACCAATGACAAATGGGGATGACAATACCCAACAGTTGAGTTCCATGGTGGCCGTTTCAATGGCCAAACACACCTGTACGTGTCCGCAAACGGCCAGAAATTTTCAATTCCATCATATGTAGAAGATGTGCATTTTAAAACCGTGGAATTGATTTGTCCCTTTGGGTGCAGTGGGCCATTTGTAATGTATTTCCTTCAACAATAATAACAATCACTTCCTTGTGCCTAACGCAAAAATGCACTTCACCTTCCGCAACCTAGTTTCCTTATAAATTAATCACAAATGCTTTGGTTGAAGTTTTTAAAATGAGTCTGTCTAGGAGGATGGCACCACCATTACTCTTGTTATATTATTATTTTTTATTATTATTATTTTTTTTTACGGCAAAAAGATGTTAAAACGGATCCATCCTTGCGAGCTGAACTTGGCCAAAAAATTGATCAAATATTATTTAAGGAGAGGGAACATCAAATTTCATTGAGTGCCTTTTGTGCAAACCATTCGACACTTATTGAGTTTCACGCAATATTTACTTAAAAAAGAGGTGAGCCCAGTTCATATAACCTAGAAGGCGCATTTTTAAAACCAACACAAATTGGCATAGAGCTGAACCAACTGATCAATTCTGGCAGTGATTTGGAAGAACATTCGCGCTAGAGACGAATACTCACCCATATATTGAATGATCCAACCAAATGTGAATCACACGGCTTGATAAATCACAACTTCGATTTGTAAGCCCCCAACACCCCGAAGAAAAAAGGGCAAAGAAAGGGGCAAAAGAAAAAAAAACCCCGCACACACTCACATGCAGAAAACTCTGATAGCCAAAAAAAGAGCATCAGTAACATGGTGGTTATTACCTCCGTAGAGATTAAAGATTTATGCCTTAGGCAAAGTTTACATAACAGTCCAAAAAGCGCATATAAACTATACAGTATACACAAAACAGGGCACAGGCAAAATATCGCTACGAGGAGCTCTAGTCACCATCAATCTGTGAGGTATGGAGACACAGTGACTTCCCTATTACTCTCTTGGCTTTAGGATTGCATGCATTGGTTGGAGCTTATGAGTGGTGAGCCCAAAAGTATCCACATTTTCTTCCTCCCCATCTCTCAGTCTCCACTCAAACTCCTGTACTAGTCTACCAATTGCCGTGCAAGATATTAGCATTGCCTGAAGAGAACCTGCACAAGCCCTCTTTCCCCCTCCAAACGCCATCGTCTTGTACAAGTCCATGGGATCATATTTCTCATCAAGAAACCTCTCCGGCATCCACTCTTCAGGCTTTTCCCATTGTTTCTTGTCCGTGTTGCATCCATAGATGTTTACAGCAATCTGCACAACATAGTTCAGCATCAAAATTTCCAGCAGGAATAATTAAATACAAGATCAAGGTCGTGGCAAGACTTATCAACCTCACTTCCAGCAGGAATGTAGTAACCTCCTAACTCGGTATCTTCATGTGCATATCTTAGGGGAATTATTGGAACCGGACTATGTTTCCTCAAAGTTTCATGGAAGACAGCACCCAAGTATGGGAGCTGAGACAGGTTTTCCTCCATAATCTTGTCTGACCCGCATACAGTTTGAATTTCCATAAAGAGACGATCCTGTTAGACAGAGGAAATCAATACCACGTACTCATGTAGTACTAAATTAGGTCATGGCAATAAAACCAACAGACTAGAGAGTAAACAACCTGCCGGGTTGGATCTTTTGCAAGTTCATACATGGCCCATTCTGTTGTGACTAAAGTAGTATCTGACGTTTCAATGATCACCTCCCAAAGCAACATGGCCACTTGTTCCTCTGTAAGTGTAAGTGTTTTTGCTTCGGATAATAAATAGTCAACATAACAATCAATTTCCTGTTTTAAATTCCAGCCAAGTTACATTAAGTACTAAGACATGAAAGAGATCGGAAGGGTTTTTTTTTTTTTCTTTAAATTTTTAAATTTTAAATTTTAAATGTGCTTGAAGGCAAGGAAACGCTACCTCTCCTGAAGCAATTCGTTTCTTCTGCTCGTTGATGAGGGCCTTCATCACTGCTTGCCTGCGGAAATGCATTCGATGGATTTTCATTTCCAAACTCGCATTAGGAATCCATCTCAAATATGGGAAGAAATCCCTCCAATCCACATCAATTGCACCCTCCATTGGGTCAAGCACTAAAACCTTAAATATCTCCCCTCTTGACAAAGTTGATGCCAATTCCTCCACATAAATGGATTCTATATCCTTTCCCAAAGCCTGCAAATTCCATTGCCACCTTTTAGTATCATTGATTTTTCATATCCCTGTTCTTAGTGGGAAAAATGAATCATTAAATGATCTTTTAACCACAATGATACAACTCACTTGTTTCAAAGCTAATCCAAAAAGTTCAGACTCGAATATTTTCCTGAAATTTACAGCTTGAAAAGGATGGCTCTTCACGTAAGCGTGAAATTGGTCTGAAATGTTTTCTGTCATGGTATCTCTGTGGGAGCGGTGTCGTTTCTGAATAATTAACAGAGATTACATTAAAATCTAGTCAGGCAACTAAGAGAAATGAGAACACACCCCAATCCCCCAATACATAAAATCCCACTCACTCACTTTAGTGGAGGAGAAAGTAGTAATAGCAAACCTGAGCATTTGCTCCCAAAACATTTGTGAGAATACATCGTCTTGTCATCTTGTGGAACTCATTGTAATCACTTGTTGCAACCATGCATTTATCAGAAGTGAGGATCTTCAATGCGTTTGATAGCTTTCTTGTTGAGATGGATGAGAATCTGGTAACCATGGCCTGAAACAACCAAAAGAATCGAAAGTTTCCACATCACTGCTGCATTCTTCCAAAATCAAAATGAAAACAATCCTTTGTATAAAGAGATAAAGCAGACCCCAATCTTCTAAACCAGCATATGCATGAACATGTTGGGTGACAAAGAAACTGAAAATACTTCAAATGAAGTATAACGTATTGGTCACATGTCTGCATTGGTGTTTAATTTCTCAATTTATTGGATACCATTTCTTCGATGTCCAAACTACCTACTTTTTCAACCAACTTCTTTCATTTCAAGGCTTGTAAGATTAAAATTATTCCGTAAAAATCATTGAAATTTTGGATCATTTGCCCAGATAACAAGGTTTGATGAATAAATATCCAATTTATTTCCTCCAAATTGACAATTTATTTCCTCCTACCATTTGGGCATTTTGGTATTTTCCTTCCAAGAAATCTCCAAAAACCCCAATCATTCTTGGGTTTTGGGATGTGTTGCCCTAGGTCTAAACCCAAGCCCAACCGCTTAGCTGAAAAAAAAAACCCAAGCCGAATTTACCCAAAGACGAGGTTAGGAACTTGTGATTAGGCAACCCAAGCACGACCTGATCTTCAAGAATTTCAGCCCAATCTAGTGTTTTGATTAGATTGGGTCGGGTCAATTCACCTGAGTTACAGCTAGGGCTTACGACAGACTTGCCAAACGGGAGGAGTAAATGACGCAAAGAGGAAAGGAAGTGAAATGTGGTGATCGATTTCTAGACAAAGACGAAGCTCGACAGAGAGAGGAGGCAACCAACCTCTTTAGCGACATCGACGGAATTGAGGACAATAACAGTAGAAGCACCGAGTTTGATGGAATAAATTGGGCCATAAGTCTCAGCCCACATTGTGAATGTCTTGTAAGGTTTCTTCTCTTTCAGTTGCAACAAATTGCCTATCAATGGCAGCCCTGGCACCTCTGCAACCCATAAGACAATATATGAACACACAAAAACTATTTTGAGAAAACAAGAAAACAAAATCGAAAATCAATAGATACCAGGTGGAGGTGGAAGTTTGGAAAGATCACTACTCAGAGCCCCGCTGGTCGCCTGCGAAGACGATGCTTGGATGGGTGATGTTAGCGTGACTCGCAGCTCACCGTCACCCTCGTTGTGCCACGGACACTTGTTCGTCAATTGGGCACGTATCAGTCTTCTAACACGACGTGTCTTCACTCCGTGTGGGTTCCTTGCGTTGTGAGGATGACCGACGGTCAAAACATGAACACCATTTGGTACCCCTGGGAGTGAAGTGACCGGTGCTAGCGAGCGACATTTGCAATCCCCTTGGTTGGATTTGCAAGATTAGGAGTAGTAATCTTTGAGCACAGAGAGAGGTGACAAGATGCGATTAGGTTTATATGGGAATTAAATAGAGATTAGAAAGGTGAGAAGGAATAAAAGATTGTATTGCTGGCCATACTCTCTCAGCTCAGCCTACTTGAATGAAAATTGAGGATCATTGTTTGGATGTACGTGCCGGCCCACCTCGAGTAACTTGTACTTCTAAAAAACAAAATGTTGAAGAGCAGAAGAAGCACCAATTTTCCTTCTTTTTTTTTTAATTTTTTTATTCTATTTTTATATTTTGGATGAGGTGGAAATCTTTCGAGCAAATTTGGTGAATTAAGTAAATCTTAGACTCAGGTAAATCATGAAATTTTGTTTAGGGTAGTGTAAGAGGTCTAACAAAATTCAAATTCAAGATTTTCATTATTTGAGGTGTAATCTTTTACTAACTAATCTATTCTTAAAATTAAAAGTAATTTTTTTTTTTTTTTTTTTTTGTTTTTCGGTTAACTAATCATGACAATCCTTCACGGTGAAAATAGAGGATCATTCTGAAACATATTGATGGGCTGATTAAAAACTCAATCACCCGTAGTATTATTATAATCATTATTTTATTTATTTTTTATTCGATGATTCCTTTTTTGAAAAAAGGCTTTTATTAATGGGCTGTAATGTTGTCGTATGCTAATCGTTGGAGACGGTAGAATATGCCTCCTAAGTCCTAACTCACGGGGTGTCCCCACCGATCCGCCCATGCGCCTATTTATCCATTTTTGGTGTGGGCACCTAAAAATATTATTTAGGGAAGTGTGCTTAGCGACAAGCTCAGTATTTGCTATTTCTTGATCTCAGACCCTATTCGCCTTGTGGAATCTAGTGAAAATGCCATGTGATTCCAACCTTATTCGACTTTCACCGGAGAAAAACAAAATAAAGAAAGGGGATGCGTGAACCATGAGGTCACCCTTATTGTAAAATGATTGTCTTTGAGAATGGTATGATCATTGGATTTAATCATATTTATGAGAACTGTGCGGCAAATTTTTGGTGGATATTCTGTCCATTAAGAGGACGTGCGTAGATCAAGCTTACACTTGTTGTTAATTTTCCTTCTTTAATCTTTATTAATAAAACAAACAAAAAAATCCATAATGTAGTATGTACCTAAAGTTTAGTTTATTATTAAGCGAGTGCTGGGTGACATGTCTTATCCTAACAGGAGTATAGGGTTTGCAGAGGTCTTAATTTCAACTCTGTAAGAGTGTGTGTGTACGTGTATGTGTTCTCTTATCATTATATTTGACCAAAATATAAAATATAAGTCGGGGGTTTTCTTCAATTTATCCATTGAAAAAATTCCTTATATAGTGTTTTAACTTGTTATTCATGATGGTTCTTTATTAATTATTAAGAAGTATCATTTTATGATTTTATCTTGGTACAAACTAAAAAAGGATGGAGAGATGTTGTTTTTCCATTAAAACTTCTACTTTTATTTGGTTGACTAATGTTATACATCAATAATTTTAAAAAAAAATAAAATTGGTATGAGTAAAAATTAACTTGGCCTACATCGAGTGTAATGTCTTCTTGTCCACAATCAGTCTCAAACCCAAATAAATGAGGAGGGTTATTGACTTATGATAAGGAGATTATCTACATAAAACTTGTAATCACACATTATATATGAACACAAATCTTGATAAGAAATAAATGATTTGTAGTCATAAATTATGAACATAGATCTTGACAAGAAATAAACGATCATAGATCAAGTTGAATAGGTGAATATGATTCATTGTAACCAATGTCATGTAGTTGAATCAAGTCTTTGTTACATTGAGTAGTTTTGAGTACGAGTAAGAATTAAATGAGACAAGTGATATCTCCTTTAATCAAACGGGGTGAGCCGATTGTTCCTAAGACTTACGAATTAAGAAACAGTGAAGTTTAGATTCAACTTTTCATTCTTTCTTGGGAGTAGTTTTTAATCAAGTTTATTTTAAGTATTAGTCGATGTGGAGTGAACGATGGGTGACCTTACCTGTGTCAAGGGGATTAGGTAGGCCAAGGTGTAAATACCTTTCTTGGCCAAAAATGAAATTCCTCTTTTAATTGTAATGTGGATTGCTCTTAATTATTTTTTTTCTTCATTCAATGGTTAAACAAATTAATTTAAATTTCATTCAAAAAATAAAAATAAATTAAACAACCCCGAGATTACACAACCATGTTACATTTCTTGAAATAAAATTTCATACTAGAGACTTATAAGGTCTTCTATCTACTGTAGGACACATGACTTGCAATTCATGCATACAACGAACAGGGCAACCTCTTCATAGATTCTTCTTTAAAATTAGTAGAACAAATCCAATTTGATCCATGACATTTCTATTTACCTTCAGAAATGAATAAATTTACTATGGAAGCAAGAAATCAGCTCAATGCCAGAAGAAAACAATTTAAACAATCATCCTTGATTCCTTGATGCGGTAAATTGAAAAACAAGAAGGAATGATTTCATATCCAAGGAAAATCATAACACATTCAATTTATGATGCGGTTCGATGTAACATGGGAATGAAATCATTCCATTTTATTTTTACCTAGCATTCAAAAGGTTCAAATCTAAAAACTATAAACAAAACAGGGTGTAGGCAAAAGGTTGCCAGAAGGAGCTTCAGTCACTACCAATTTGTGGGACACAGTGTCTCTTTCCCTACTAATTTCTTGGCTTTAGGATTGCATGCATTGGATGGAGCTTGTGAGTGGTGAGCCCAATAGTGTCGACATTTTCTTCCTCCCCATCTGTCAGTCTCCACTCAAACTCCTGTACAAGTCTACCAATTGCCGTGCAAGAAATCAGCATTGCCTGAAGAGAACCTGCACAAATCCTCTTTCCCCCTCCGAAGGCCATCGTCTTGTACAAGTCCATGGGATCATATTTCTCGTCAAGAAACCTCTCAGGCTTCCATTCTTCAGGCTTTTCCCATTGTTTCTTGTTCATGTTGCATCCAAATATGTTTATAGCAATCTGCACAAATATAATTCAGCGTCAAAATTGCCAACAGGAATAACTAGAAACAAGAGGTGATGGCAAGACTCAACCTCACTTCCGGCAGGAATGTAGTACCCTCCTAATTGGGTATCTTCATGTGCATATCGTAAAGGAACTATTGGAGCCGGACTGTGCTTCCTCAAAGTTTCATGGAAAACAGCACTCAAGTACGGAAGCTGAGACAGGTTTTCCTCCGTAACCTTGTCAAACCCACATACGTTTCGAATTTCCTGATGGAGACGCTCCTGGGGGATGATGAGGGACTCAAAATCTTTTAGTACTAATCAGTTAACAAAGCAAAAATAAACAGGCTAGTGACTGAAATAACCTGCCGCGTAGGATCCTTTGCAAGTTCATACATGGCCCATTCCGTTGTGACTAAAGTAGTATCTGAGGTCTCAACAATTACCTCCCAAAGCAGCATGTATATTTGTTCCTCTGTAAGTGTTTTTGCTTCAGATAACAAATAGTCGATGTAACAACTAATTTCCTGTTTTAAATCCCAGCAAGTTACAGTAAGTATTAAGTTGTAAGAGAGTTCTTTACTTTTCTTTCTTCTTCTTTTTTTTTTTTCTTTTTTTCCAGAATAAAAAAATTGCAATTGGCAAGGAAAGGCTACCTCTCCCGAAGCAATTCGTTTCTTCTGCTCCTTGATGAGGGCCTTCATCACTGCTTGCCTGCGGAAAGACATTCGATTGATTTTCATTTCCACGCTCTTATTAGGAATCCATCTCAGATATGGGAAGAAATCTCTCCAGTCCACCTCAATTGCACCCTCCATTACATCAGTCACTAAAACCTTAAATATCTCTTCTCTTGACAAAGCAGTTGAAAGTTCCTCCACATAAATGGATCTTACGTCCTTTCCCAAAGCCTACAAATTCCATTGCCATTTTTTTGTTTTCATGTCTCTGAATAACAGGGGAAAACAATTTACAAGATGATTTTAAAATCATAATGAAACAACTCACTTGTTTCAAGGCTAATCCAAAAAGTTCGGACTCAAATATTTTCCTGAAATTTACAGCTTGAAGAGGACAGCTCTTCACATAAGCATGCAACCGGTTTGAAATATTTTCTCTCATGGTATCTCTGTGGCACCGGTGTCGCTTCTGAATAATTAACAGAAATTACATTCAAATATAGTCTAGCAACAAAAACGAATATGCGCACACTCACACACGCACACCCAAGCATCCACCCACGAGTGGAGGAGAAAGTCGTAACAACAAACCTGAGCATTTGCCCCCAAAACATTAGCGAGTATATGTCGTTTTACCATCTTGTGGAACTCATTGTAGTCACTAGTTGCAACCATGCATTTATCAAAAGTGAGGATCTTCAATGCGTTTGATAGCTTTCTTGTTGAGATGGATGAGAATCTGGTAACCATGGCCTGAAACAACCAAAAGAAATGAAAGTTGTAACCATACTGCTGTGTTCTTCAAATAACAAAACAAACCCCAATCTTATATAAACAATATATGCACGTACACATTGGATAACCAAGAAAATAAAATCTTATGATAAAAAAAAAATAAAAAATAAAAAGGAACGTAATGATTGTCAAACAAACCATATATTGTGGATTTCAAGCATTTTATAAGAGTATCCATCAGGTCAATATAGATGCCATATGGAAAGGATAATGACTGGCAGATTGGCTAGTCACTCAACCCCAACCCAAGGGTCACTGAACTTGTCCCCTAGGTGGATCAGTTTTCAGGCAACCATGTAATGGGTTCACTCCTCTACTACAGTACCCTCCATTCCATCAAGTCAAGGGGAGGGGGAAAAAAAGCCATAATTGTCGATCTTTTTTGCTAATACATTGCTCATACGGGAAATTTTAGAAGTCAACCCCCTCCCGCGGTGGCGCGCGTGGAGGCAGGGGTGAATTAAACTAAGAAGGTACTTCAAATCGGGCAAAGGTTATATAAATAAAGCTATGGTTAGGTTGGAACAACTCAGAGTGATTAGGTTTGTCAAGTTGAAATGATTGCATATTTTAAAAGACTTATTGGACTTAGATTTGGTGTTGTGCACATCTAAAGATTGGTGTATTGCTAGTCATGTTGTGCAAAATTAAATTCATTCTTCATTATGCACAGCATGACTGTCAACACACCAACTATTCGATGTGCACAACACCAACTCTGAGAGCTCCGTTTAGTGATCAAATATAACTACTTCTTTTCTCCGTTTAGTGATCAAATATAACTACTTCTTTTCTTTTCTTTTTTTTCTTTTTTTTGAAATTCCCAATAACAGAGGCTTTAAATCCACTATGTTACTCCAAAAATCAAATATATTTCGATACCTGTTTTGGAAGATAATTATTCGATGGGGTCCAACAAATATTAGAAAAGGAAGAAAAAATGTCTTCCCAGGATAAGTTGCATTATAAAAATAAGTAAAATTATATATAAAGCAGATGACATTTCAGATAAGTTAAGGCTAGGCATCTTATCCGAATTATTAATTATTCATACCGTGTAACAGCTTTTCCCTACAACAATAAGGAGTAGACAGTTTTGTACTATTTGTAGGACCGCACCTGTTTTCCCCCTTTGTGCATATACATGTAAAGAGGGATGCCATCACTGAGTACCAGACGAAGTGGAAGCAGAGTGGAGCACTAACGCGATAAGGAAATTAAAGAGGGTAAAGGCAACCAACCTCTTTGGCAACATCGGCGGAATTGAGAACAATCATAGTAGAAGCACCGGTTCTGATGGAATAGATTGGCCCATAAATCTCCGCCCACCTTGTGAACGTCTTGTAAGGTTTCTTCTCTTTCAGTTGCAGCAAATTCCCTATCAATGGCAGCCCTGGCACCACTGCAAACGAACCCATACACATATATGCACAAAACCCATGCCATGTTATAAAATTTGTTGAAGATGAAGACGGAAACCATTCAATTCTGAGAAAACGAAGACAAATAAAATCGAAAATCAGTAGTACCAGGAGGAGGTGGAAGTTTGGACAATCCGCCCCTTCGATTAGAGAGGAATCCTCTGATAAGGAAGTAGAATAAGAGCGAAAGGCCACCCAGGGCCACAGTGGTAGCAAAAGGCATTGCTTGGAAATCTTGCATGAGATGAGTCATAGTCATTTAATTTGCAGAGAAAGAGAGAGAACTCAAGGGGAGGGCTGTCGCATATCATTGAATACATTCATTCACGAGATTATATATAGATACTGTAGTGATACAGTCGCTAGAAAGCTTTCCTGGCAAACAAATCATGGAAATTATATTAAGATGGGTTTAAAAATGCACAAGTATCTTTTACTATTTGTGTGTTCGGAAAAAGGACCAATTTTTTTAATTATTTACCAAAGCGTATTGACACGTTGCTAAAAGACAAGAGGGCAGAGAATCGTCGTTTTCCGAGGATGAGAACGGAGGCAGAAAATGCCGGATTTGGATTTGCCCACGTTGGACATTTCAATTGGACGCTAAATGTATGCTACGTAGCGCATTCATTTTTCAATGACTGAGATGAGAAAGAACCAAAGTTGGGAAGGTTAACGGCGTTATAGGCTAGAATGGAAACCAAAAAAAAAAGGGTGCCATTTTGAAATGCAAAAATAAAACAAAAAGGAGAGAGGGAGCAGATCTAGTTTTCAAAATTGAGGAGTGAGGACTCTCTTCTCCATTCTCCCTCTTCCACTTTCTCTCGCCTCTATCGCCCGTCGCCCCTGTCAGACGCTCCCCCGTCCTCTGTACTTTTTTTCCCCCTAATTTTTGCAAATCGCCCTGTCAGACGCTCCCCCGTCCTCTGTACTTTTTTTCCCCCTAATTTTTGCAAATCTATCTTGATCACATTTTCATTTCAAAGGTCTCACCCTCTTTCTACTCTCTGTCTCCCTACAAATCTCAATCTTTCCTTTTATTTTCTCGTTTTCTCTTTCCCTTTCCCCCCCTTTTTCCTTTTTTTTTTTTTTTTTGCCTCCACTGCTCTGTTTAGACCCAACCATGGCTGCCATGGTCGGCCACTATTCTCAAGTCCATTCCTTCCTTTTCTTTTATTTTCTTTTCTTTAGTACTGTTTTTTTTCTTTTTCAATCTACTCATTTGTTTCAATTGGGGCAAAAAACCAAAAAAAAAAAAAAAAAA
Source organism: Liquidambar formosana (assembly GCA_039720395.1). Taxonomy (NCBI): domain Eukaryota; kingdom Viridiplantae; phylum Streptophyta; class Magnoliopsida; order Saxifragales; family Altingiaceae; genus Liquidambar; species Liquidambar formosana. The sequence goes on from CM077833.1 coordinate 28,267,806, forward strand.
CTTATAATGTAAAAAAATTTCTGGTTTGAAGAAGGGGAAGAAACTAGAGGCAAAATTCTGTGAAAAGTTTAAATGGTGGTGTGGTAAATAGTGACGGTGATTAAGCTTTTTTTGTTCTTGGGCAAAGGAAAATATCTTAACTTTTAATTGGGAAAAGTGTGTATCTGGATTTCATCTACACAAATTGATCTTTTTTACCACTACAAGTACTCATTTATACCTACAGACACAAATTGTTTTTGGTTCCTTCTCATCTCAACCGTTGAAGAATAGGTGCGCCACGTGGCACACATCCAACGTCAACTTGAGCGTCCAATTAAAGTGTCGAACTTGAGTAAATCTAAATCTGAATATGCCTACCCCACCTGAGACGTACCCACCATGGACCATGGTCCTGTCTTATGTCTTCTGGTGTGGCTGCGCCAGCTATGCATATCTTTAGGGGCGTGGGCTCATTGATAAAGTCAAGAATTGGGGATCAAATAACTGATATTGTAATGCCATTTCCCTCATTTTCTTGATTGAATGATCTGAAATTTAAGTTTATGTAAAAGAATTGATATTAATTTGTTGATATTAAGAGGATTAAGAGTAAATTATCAACAACAAAAAAAGTCTACATAACTCTACATTTGATGAATTAGTAAAAATAATCTTATATTTACTAAAAGGGTGGATCTATTTTCACACATTTTTTTGCTAAATCCACTTTCTTACTTGAACAAGATGTAAGAAAATAAATCTTAGCAAAAAAAGATGTAAGAAAATAAAAAGTGTGGATTATGCATTTAGAAAAAAAAAAAAAAAAAAAAAGGTGAGAAAATAAGCCAACAGTTACTAAATAGTAAAAACCTTTATGAGTGAATATGTTAGTCTTAATTTTGTAATTTTTTATCGCCTTATCCAATCAATGTTATACATAAGTTTTTTTTTTTTTTGGTGGTTTCGAAGGATTAGGGTTGAACTTACTTACACCATAAACTTAAATTATCAACCGAACAAAAAAATGTGAAATTAAACTACTAAGGTCAAGAGTGGTTGAAGTTTTTGGTATACGTACAATGGAGATGCTAATAACAATTTTCATATGTTTATAAAAAGTAGCTAGGGCTGTAAAATGAGTGAAGATAATTGAGTTCAATCGATAAAAAGTTAGCTTGAGTTCATATGTGACAAACAAGCCAATTCCAAACATCATTTTAAGTTCGTTAATTTATTGAATCAAATTCAAGTAGAATAGTAGAATGCTATTGAACTCGATAAACATATTAATGTCTTAAATAACTAAACTACTCGAATTTTGGTTGATAAAAAACTCGTTCAAACTCACTCATAAAATAAACGAGTAAAATTCAAAACTTACTTTTAAGCTTATTAATTTAACGAATCAAACTCTAAACAATCTACTACTCAATTCAACTTGACACGTTTACGCCTATAAATGCATCCAACAACGATGATCTTCGTGAGAGGAGTTATTGGTATGGGAATCAATAGAGGGAGACTAGAAGGTAAAGAAACGGTCAAAAAGTGTCGTGACCATTTTTTATTTTTATTTTTATTTTTTGCGTAAAGAAAAGATTTTTTTTTTTAATTTTATTTATCAGGGCAGATATCAACACATTGGTTGAACTTTAGGCACAGTTGTCGTTTTCTGATGGTAGGATGGGACCTGCTTTCCCATGGGACGTACCCACGACGCTCTTTTCTCTCTCTAATGTTGCTGTGTTAATTAGTTAATTATTTGGGAACGCGTGTTTAGTGACAAGCTCAAGATTTAGGAAATCGAAGAGTTTATGAAGTCTATGAGAATAAAACGTGAGCAAAAAAATGGATGGAAATTATGATAATAAGCATCAAGTTTTTACAAAGTTTGGTTGCATTCATGCATCAAGTTGGATTTTTTTGTTGATGATAAAATTACAATTAAGGGTTTTCTTATAAAGAAATTGCTATTGAATCCCCCCCCCCCCCCCCAAGCTCCCAAAACAACCCTATGATATGTCATGAAAACAAATTGGGTCAAATGGGGCAACACCAGTCCACCCTTGCTTTTTATGATACAGCACGAGGAGTTGTTTTAAAAAGTGTTAAGGAGGTTTCAATAGCATTACCATTCCTTATCTATATATAAATTCTTTGTCAATAACCCTTGAGTCTAGTGGCATGTCTTATTTCAATAGAAATGTTGAATTTATAGAAGTTTTGATTTCAATTTCATATAGATACATATGTGGGTGCGTGTTTTTTTATTTTTAACCAAAATAAAAAAAAAATATATATATATATATATATATATACACACGTACACATGCGGTCTATTCAATGAAGTTTACTCTATTGCTATCCCCAAAAAAAAAAAAAAACAGAAGATTTTATAAGACAACGATTATATGCAACATGTGGAATCCATTGACAACATCATCACATAAGATGACCTTGGATTCCATCTTGTCATCAAGGGGGAAAAAATGAAAAAAAGTTGTGGAAAAAAAAAATGTTTTATATAATGTTGTTGGTTAGTTGAAAAACAAAAAAGACTAAAATAAGATTTCGTTGTGTGTCTGGATATAAAATATTTATTTGCTACTAGATGATTTTTTTTTCTTTTTTTTCTTTTTTTGCGCGCATAGACTGCAATTATTTGAAGGGTTAATCAGAATTAGACATTTAGACATCAAGAAATAAAGTTAAAATATGAGACAGGCCAAAAATGGAACATTCATGAAGTATGCAGTAAGGCCAAAAGATGCTTCTGTGATTTGATTTCAGGGAAGCTAACGCATTAAAAAAATAAGGACACAACTTACAAAGACCTCACGTGTACACTTCTTAAGGTTTGCAAGCCGTGTCAACATGAAAATAAAAAATAAGACGTATTTTAACTATGACATGGTTGATGTGATGTCATAAGTTAATGGGAGTGAAATAAAGTGAGATTGTCAAAATACATTTTAATCTTATAATTCTATTTTATTTTGTTTTTTTTGACATATGACACCACGTGATCATGTTACAATTACATGGAAGACTCACTTCATACCATATCAGATGTCATATTTATGAAGAAAAACAAAACAAAACAAACCAAGTTGATTTGACTCTTAAATTCACTTGCAAAACCATATAAAATGGCTTTTTTTTTACCAATCCTAACATTTGATAGTACTTAGTCTATGAGCTATAAAGCATGAACACAGACACAGACATGGACACGCAATATTGTTATGACACAACATGGATATTTCGACACGGCAATTTTTAAAAATATTAAGACACGACACGGCGAGGATACGACAATAAATAAATAATTAAATATATATTTATAATTATTTATGCAATTTTTAAATTAAAAAAATTATATATACTACGTCTCATCATAAGAGGCATGCACCTCATGATACAAAACCATTATTCTTTAAGGTAAAAATGCTGTGTCCCTAAAATTGTTTATAATAAAGAATTTTTCAGCTTTTGCAAAAGCACCCATCAATTGTTTATAATAACTTAAATTATCTTTTTCAAAACAATTTAAATTTCTAATTTTTACCCCACCGAGTCCCTTCCGTGTCCATGCCATGTCCATGCTATATCCAAAATTAATCTATTTTTTTATTTAATGGATACGTACGGAAAGTGTTTGACACGTATCGGAGGCGTGTCGAAAGAGTGTCTGTGTCCAACACATGTCGGACATGGCCACAACACTTTTCTAGGCGTGTCCGTGCTTCATAGTCTATGAAGGTAGCACAAATGATAAAAATTGCGAGCAAAAAGCACCGGCCTTAAATCACAACCAGCGAACAGAAACCAATCTAAGGATTCAGAACACCTTTTCATAGTGCATACAGTGATCGATTAGGGCAAATTGAATTTTAATTGGGAACCAAAAGCAAAGGCACCATAAAAGGGTGGGATGGGGTGGGGTGGGGTGTCGTGGAATTAAATTTATTAAATGACTCAAAAAACAAAAGGAAAAAGATTCAAAAACGAAGACTCAAGGAGGTCCCCATGGGCTTTGCTACTAGGGTGGGCTGATCTCAAGCAACTCAACATCGTGCAAGTTTGGATCGATGCTTTGAAGAGTTGAAGGCATATAGGGAAACCGACTTAAAAATGGATGGGCTAACGTTGTGGGCATCAAGCAACCCTAACCCCACGAGCCCAGCTTAATAAAAGGTTGGGCCCATGAGTATTAGAAGAAAGAATATGGTGGAATTACAGATTGATCCGGCTAGGGGCAAATAATTACAGTTAGTTACCTTTGGTTAAGTTAATAGTCATTTACTAGAAAGTTAGTAGTCCTTTATTTGAACTATAGTTATTTACCTGTAACTCGACCAATCTGTAATTCGCCTTAAAATAATATGATTTTGAAAATTATAAAGAGGAGTGGTTGAATTCATTTCCCCAAATTTACTTACCCAATTAATGTAAAAATTGGGATAGTTAATTAAAATCTTTATTAAAAAAGTAACGGTCTATAGGTTGATGCCACGATTACCACATAATTACTACTCCTAGTAAGGAGCTTCCTTCATCAGTAACTCGAGAGGGCTGGCCATGGGTAAGGTCCCTTTTAATCTCTTGGCTTGAGGATTGCTTGGATTGGATGCAACTTGTGAGAGGTGAGCCCAGAACAATCGACATTTTCTTCCTCTCCATCTTTCAATTTCCACTCAAACTCCTGTACAAGTCTACCAATTGCCGTGCAAGATATTAGCATTGCCTGAAGCGAACCGGCACAAACCCTCTTTCCCCCTCCGAAGGCCATCGTCTTGTACAAATCCATGGAATCATATTTCTCCTCAAGAAATCTCTCAGGCTTCCACTCTTCAGGCCTTTCCCATTGCTTCTTGTCCATGTTGCATCCATAAATGTTTATTGCAATCTGCACATGCAGCATAATTTCAGAGTCAAAATTGCCCGCGAGAATAATTTTAGACAAGAGGTAATGGCAGGACTAGTCAACCTCACTTCCAGTAGGAATGGAGTACCCTCCTAACTGGGTATCTTCATGTGCATATCGTAGAGGAATTATTGGAACGGGAGAGTGCTTTCTCAAAGTTTCATGGAAAACAGCGCTCAAGTATGGTAGCTTTGACAAGTTTTCCTCCTTGATCCTGTCTGACCCACAAACATTTTGTATTTCCCTACAGAGTCGATCCTGTTGGATCAAGAGAGGCCATCAAAATCATGGGGTACAAAATCAAATAACAGTGATAAAATGGAGAAATTAGTGATTGAAACAACCTGCCGATTTGGGTCTTTTGCAATCTCATACATGGCCCACTCTGTTGTGATCGAAGTAGTATCCGATGTCTCAATGATTACCTCCCAAAGCAACATGACTATTTGTTCCTCTGTTAGTGTTTTTGCTTGAGATAACAATTGGTCGAGATGACAATTAATTTCCTGTTTTAAATTACAGCCAAGTTAAAGTAACTACTAAGCCATTAGAGTTTTTCCTTAATACAATTTTATTTTTAGAAATATAAAAATTTCACTGGAAGGCAAGGAAAGGCAATTACCTCCCCCATAGCAATTCGTTTCTTCTGCTCCTTGATGAGGGCCTTCATCACTGCTTGCCTGCAGAAAGTCATCCGCTGCATTTTCATGTCCATGGTCTTATTGGGAATCCATCTCAGGTATGGAAAGAAATCTCTCCAATCCACCTCAATTGCACCCTTCATTGGTTCGAGCACTAAAACCTTAAATATCTCCTCTTTTGACAAAGTGGTTGACAATTCCTCCACATAAATGGATTCTACCTCCTTTCCTAAAGCCTGAAAATTCCATTGCCGTTTTTCAGAATTCTTTATTTTTTCATATCCCTATCCTAAGAAGGAATAAGACAAATTATGAGAGTGCAAGTCCCAAGGTTTCAAAATCATAGATTTTGATGATAATAACAGTACCCCAATTCATCCCCCCTCTTGGGTTGGGTTAAAAGAGAATATTCATTAACCATAAGAAACTACTCACTTCCTTCAACGCTAATCCAAATATTTCAGAGTCGAATAGTTTTCTGAAATTTATAGCTTGAAGAGGACAGCTCTTGACATAGGCATGCAATTGATTTGAAATATTTTCTATCATAGTGTCTCTGTGGCATCGGTGTCGCTTCTGAATAATTAACAAAGATTGCATTAACATGTAATCTAGCAACAAATATAAACCCACCCCCTCCCCCCACCACTGAAAAAAAGATAATAAATAAAAATTCACACACTCAAATTGAAGGAGAAAGATTGTAATAGCAAACCTGAGCATTCACTCCCAAAACACTGGCCAGTATATATTGTTTTACCATCTTGTGGAACCCATTGTAGTCACTTGTTGCAACCATGCATTTATCAAAAGTGAGGATCTTCAATGCTTTTGGTAGCTTTCTTGTTGAGATGGATGAGAATCTGGTCACCATGGCCTGAAACAACACAAAGAAATTGAGAGTTGCAACAATATTGCTGTTAATCTTCCGACATCAAAATGAAAACTCTTCCAAGCAGTGAAGAAAATATACCAACATGTACAGAATACAGTGGGATTTTATAACTTTTTAATCCTAAAGTATATAAACTCTTGAATTAGAAATTAGGTAATCGATATATCACCACTAATTTCATAATGCCCTATTTAGTTGCCAAGAGAGAGGAAATTAATTTTGAAACTTTTCCACATGTACTCATGCGTTAAATAGCTGAAGTACCATTTTTTTTTTTCTTTTTTTGGTTTTGGGAGGGGGTGGGGGGGAATTATAGATTGGTCCAGCAACGACAAATAATCATCTTTAGGAATCATTCTTAGTTAAGTTAGTAGTCATTGCTACGAAATTAGTAAACATTTGTACTGAACTATAATTATTTGCTTGTAACGGGACCCATATGTAACCCCCTCTTTTTGTTTAAAGCATGGTAAGAGTACTTGATAAAGGTTGGCACTTGGCACGCGTCTCATGCATCCCAACGCAACTAATTGGGTAAAGGTTGTAAAATCCAAGCACCAGTTAGATTGAAATAAGTTTGAAATGATATTAATTTAGTGCCAATAATCTATAGTCACTCATAAATTTCGAGAAATCTCCTAAAAACCCCATAGGTTTTGGTTGGGTTGGGTGCCCCGAGAACTCAATCCAAGCCTAACTCAACCAAAAATTTCGCTCCAATCTGGCCTATTGTTGCAGCTAGCCAGGGCGTCCAAAGTTTTTGTCCTAGACTAGATTATAGATGACACAAGAGACCTTTATAGATGTGAAGGGGAATATCTTGATAGGTTACTAGACAAAGTGGAAATAAAATGGTGCTCCTAGGTCACGAACCAACCTCTTTGGCAACATCGACGGAATTGAGAACAATAACAGTAGAAGCACCGGTTCTGATGGAATAGATTGGCCCATAAATCTCAGCCCACTTTGTGAATGTCTTGTAAGGTTTCTTCTCTTTCAGTTGCAGCAAATTCCCTATCAACGGCAGCCCAGGCACCACTGCAACGTACCCATAGATATATAACACATACTCATACTATAAAATTTGTTCAAGATCAAGAGAGTAATAGAACCTATAAGTAGTATCATGTTACTAGTCATTGGATAAAAACCAGGTGAGGGTCACAATCTATAAATTTTATAGTCAAAACATTCTTAAAAAGAAAATATTTGCATGATAGACCTTCATTACAACACTTTTTGTATTCTTGTATGGTCATGATTTTGATTTTCATTGCAACAATATAGTGACGGCCTGTTATGGTAGTCAAACTCTTTTCCAAATACTCCAACACATGCCCAATTCAGCCTTTGATTATGTCAAATGATGTAAATTTGTGAACATTGACAAGAGCATGTGATCTATAGTATTTTGGGAAATTTTTTTGTCTCTAAGAATTCTTGACTTACCCAATTACATATTGACATGGTAGATGTATTAATTTCTATACTGTGACTATGTAAACCCAAGAAGAGAGCTCATAGAAAGACATGAACTTCAAGGTAGCCTTACCCAGTTACCCTTTGGGAAAAAGAAAAAAAGAAAAAGAAATAGAAGATCAGTAATACCAGGAGGAGGTGGAAGTTTGGCCAATCCGCCCCTTCGATTAGAGATGAATCCTCTGATAAAGAAGTACACTAACAGTGAAAGACCACCCAGAGCCACGGTGGTAGCAAAAGGCATTCCTTGGAAATCTTGCTTCATATGAATCATAGTTATTGATTTTGCGGAGAGATAGAGAAAGAATTTAATGGGCTGTCGATACTTTTTGGTAGATGCATAACTTTATATGTAGTTTATACATAGACAAGATATATATAGACAGAGTAATGATGCGATAAAGGAATGTGCTGGCTGTGAGAAGAGGGCACTAGGAAAGGGACAGAAAGAGGAGAAAAATTTGTATGCAATTGTGACATGGCTAATGTGATGTCACGGGTCAAGAGGAGTGTCAATTGATGTAGTGTAAAAAGTTTTTTTTTTTTTTTTTTTTAAATTTTATTTCACTAGGCAATTACAAAGACAAAGTTCATGAGATCGAGTGACCTTGAAAAGCAGTGATGAGAGTTGAACTTAAGGCAAGATGTCGGTCTACCCCTCAAGATTTTGTAAAAAGGTTCAAAGATATATATATACCTTTTTTCTTTGATCATACCTCCTTTCAATTTTTTTTTTTTCCTTAAAATATAATTCGACATCATCCAACATCTAGGTCATACCAAAGCATTAAATATATCCTTTAATAGTCAATTTAATTCTTTTTTCTTTTTTTTTTTGTTGCCAAATTAATTGTTTGAACAATATATAGAAGTCTCTTAGCAATGCCTTAGGAAAGAAATTTAGTTTCAATCAAATGATCACATTCATTTGAATGATTTATTCTTACCATCTTCCCTTAAATTGCTCCATTCAAAATGGTGGGAATTTTGTTCACGTAATTTTATGAAAAATACAATACAATAAGCCAAATTCCATGGGACAACCAAATAGGCCCCGGCTGCAAAGAACAATTTGGAACAATGACAAAAGCATGAAGTTTTTACAAACCTAGATTTATTCACCATGTGGAATCTACAACACCACTGCAAAACATATGACCATAAATGCCATCTTGTCCCTTGACTCAACGATAAGAAGGGGGAAAAGAAACGTTTCAGGCAAAATGTGGCGTATTATAAATAATTAATGTGCTCTAGGAATGAATTTTCGTTTAACAAAAATAGGATTGCTCATGTATAAATAAACAACTTGTATTAGTAGTCAATTTGTATGACATTGACAGTCAATTTGTAGCAACTTGACAAGAAAACTCTTTGTTTGGCATCACAGATGCTTTGCTTCTCCATTCTGTCTCAGGACCAATCAGTACTAAAAAAGAGTATATAGAGAGAATTAATTACACAAAACCCTCTTGTGCTCTAAGCTGGTCGATTTTACACAAATCATTGAATTTTAAAACCGAATAAATAATTATTTGAATTGTTGAATTGTAACACCTTGCCCCTTTCATTTGCTTGCAATTAGAAAATTTAGTTGAAATAAACCATGTAAGAATCATCTTTCTTTCTTTCTTTTTTTTTTAAAAAAAAAAAAAAAACAATGTAAGAATCATGTGAAGTCATTAAACCAATTTTATACCTAAACTAATTTTTTATAATTAGTTTGAGCATTAAATTAGCATAGTATAAAATCACTTTGACGGAGTGGCCGGGCAAAATATCACAATTCAATAATTTAGGGATTGAATTGCTCAGTTTTGAAGTTCAACAAGGTTTTGAAAAACTGACCTATAATTCAAGAGTTGTAAGGTAGTTTATCCAAAAGATTATTGAAACCCATTTTATCGTAGGCCTTATTAAAGGCCGTTAAACCCATTGAACATCAGCTTTAGTTTAGCAATTTGGTCGTTCAATTAATTTGATTTCAATCAAAATTTTGAACAATTTCAAAGCCTGTGGCCATGTATCTCTTAAGAAGGCCACAATCATTTAAATGAATAAATATTTTGAGGACAAACCGAATTGAGGAGACCTGTTTGGTGAAACCTCAAAATTTTTGCAACGCCTTAATCATGCAGAGAATGGCATGAAAAGGAACGAAAAAGAGCAAAACGAGATTGCTAAAAATTACGATAGTTGTCGTTTTGTAATGGAAAGAGAGGGATAGAATATGCCTTCCAACAGTCTCAACCCTTGAGACGTATCCACTTGTGGTCCTCTCTCTCTCTCCCTTTCAAATGCTGCTGTGGAAATAAATAATAATTTGGGCACGGGGCTTAGTGACAAAATTAGGATTTGGTAATCGAATATTTCCACATTTAGAGTAAGATAGGGAATTGAATGACTCAGTGATCTAAGGCATCACTTGGAAACATATTAAGCGTAGATTCTATTTTGTCTTGCAACTGAAAAAACAGACAAACCCGGAGACACACGAAATGTTTCATGTAAGATGTTTGTAAAGAATAACATATTTCCTTTTAAGAATATGTACATATATAGCACAATATTCTTCCTGCAGTGGAATTTCTTAATCTCACTGAGTGGGGGGAAAGAGGAAAAACAAAAATCCACATGGGGCTAGCTATACAATAAATATTGAGTTAATTTGCGGAAACCCCTTTTTCATAAGGGGTATTATACCAATGAATAGTAAAAATAGGGCAAGAGATGTAAATATAATTATCTGTTGACTGTTGTCTGTGATCTATTTAGCTCATTTTCAAAGCCGGATGACTTTATTATTCCTCTCCAAGTTGATCATTTTGCAATTTTTTTATTTTATTTTTATTTTTAGGAGTACATGCCTTAAAAAAATAAAAATAAAATTAAAAAAAGGTGCAAGTGGCATCCTGGGACTGGGACAACATAAACTTTTATTAAGGAACTGAAAGGAAGGGCCATTGAATCCAAGAGGGAGGCTGCCAAAGCCAACATGGCAGATTGATCCAAAAGGGCAAAAAATTTTAAAAAATAAAATAAAAATATACTAGTTGCTAAATACGGTTCATTTACGTAGGTAAATTAAACCAAATTACTGAAGAGAGGCTATCCTTCGTCTATAATACAAGACGACATCACACACATCAGGTCCCAAATACAATTCAAATTTCCCATGGATGCACGATTGAGAACGTCTCCGACAAAGGAGGCGTAAATGGCTTGACAAACGCTGCTGATTTTCTCCATTCACTCATCCAAAGGAAATAAAATACAATAAACAGAGCAAGTGAACACCAGTAACAGAAAGCTAATTGCAAGCATGATTTGGGTCTGATTATCAGATTTACATTGTGCCAGGTCGTGTCCTTTTTTTTTGCTTTACTGAAATAGAAACCTTCCATCAAAGGAGACAGTACAGCAGATCACAATTACATGACATGGATTACAAAGCTATGAACTAACAAAAGTGGGTGTGTATGTGTTGTAAGATTGTAAAACTAGTAAAGAGAGTAAAAAAAAAAAAAAAAAAAGGGAGAGCGAGGTTAAAGATGCGCCGTTTAGTATCCTGGGACCATTGGTGGAGGCGGCGACGAATAGTCGAAGCCGAAATGTGGGGGTAAAATGACATCTGGACTTGGAGGTGGTGGTGAGTTTCTTGGGGGTGGTGGTGGAGATCGAACAGGTGGTGGAGGTGAAAATACTGGTGGTGGTGGCGAGTGAACAGGAGGTGGAGGGGAATGGACTGGTGGTGGTGGGGAGTGAACGGGAGGTGGAGGAGAGTGCACTGGAGGTGGCGGGGAATGCACTGGTGGTGGCGGGGAGTAAACGGGAGGTGGAGGAGAGTGCACTGGAGGTGGCGGGGAATGCACTGGTGGTGGCGGGGAGTAAACGGGAGGTGGAGGAGAGTGCACTGGAGGTGGCGGGGAATGCACTGGTGGTGGTGGGGAGTGAACGGGAGGTGGAGGAGAGTGCACTGGAGGTGGCGGGGAATGCACTGGTGGTGGTGGAGAGTGCACTGGAGGTGGCGGGGAATGCACTGGTGGTGGTGGAGAGTGCACTGGAGGTGGCGGGGAATGCACTGGTGGTGGTGGAGAGTGCACTGGAGGTGGCGGGGAATGCACTGGTGGTGGTGGGGAGTAAACGGGAGGTGGAGGAGAGTGCACTGGAGGTGGCGGGGAATGCACTGGTGGTGGCGGGGAGTAAACGGGAGGTGGAGGAGAGTGCACTGGAGGTGGCGGGGAATGCACTGGTGGTGGCGGGGAGTAAACGGGAGGTGGAGGAGAGTGCACTGGAGGTGGCGGGGAATGCACTGGTGGTGGCGGGGAGTAAACGGGAGGTGGAGGAGAGTGCACTGGAGGTGGGGGGGAATGCACTGGTGGTGGCGGGGAGTAAACGGGAGGTGGAGGAGAGTGCACCGGAGGTGGCGGGGAATGCACTGGTGGTGGTGGAGAGTGCACTGGAGGTGGCGGGGAATGCACTGGTGGTGGTGGAGAGTGCACTGGAGGTGGCGGGGATTGCACTGGTGGTGGTGGGGAGCGCACTGGAGGTGGTGGTGAATGAACTGGAGGTGGAGGGGAGTGGACCGGTGGTGGTGGTGGAGGCGAGTAGACCGGTGGTGGTGGAGAGTACACAGGTGGTGGTGGAGGAGAGTGGACTGGAGGTGGAGGGGAGTGGACTGGAGGTGGTGGGGAGTGGACTAGTGGTGGTGGCGGGGGAGGTGAATGTACAGGTGGTGGTGGTGATGGAACCGTTCTCTGTGCTGAAGGTGGAGGAGGGGGCCTAAACCTTTGAAAAGGAGATTCACCATGAGGATCATCAGGGGGTGGAGGAGCTATTTGAGGTGGGTTCGAAACCGGCGCTGGTGGCGTTTTTGGAGGGGTAGGAACCGGCTTGGGAGATGGTTTTGGAGATTGTGATGGTGGCGAACCTGTTCCTCCACACTTCGACTTACTACAATCAACTGGCTTGCTCACCACTGGAATGCATATTTTTGCCGACTTCTGTCTCGGCCGGTCCGGTAAACAATTGTTCGTGTCATCCAATACAATGTCTGCCCTCGAACCCGGTTCGCATCCTTGGGCCTCACCATTGAAATAATTGTAGGAGAATGTGAAATTTGACAAGCTAGGCAACCGGCAAATGGTCTCAGGAACGAACCCAGTTAACATATTATGGGAAAAATCCAAATGCTCGACTTTTTTAAGGCCATTGAAGCGCTTGGGTAAAATGCCGGTAAATGAGTTCGAGCTAACATCAAACACTGCCGCATTTCCTAGCATGCCAATTTCCGTAGGCAAACAGCCACCAAGCTTATTGTTCGTGAAAACAATCTCGTTCAAAGTGTTCCCCATTTTACCTATCGTGTTTGGAATGCAACCCGTAAATTTATTATTGGCGAAGACAGCGACAGAGACCGGAGAGTTTCCAAGAGTGTCAGGAATTGTGGATGTGAACCGGTTATCATTCAAGAACAAAGCATCAAGATCCTTATTGAAGAGCTCAGGGGGCAATTCACCCTCAAAATCATTGTACCTAAGATCAAGGTACTTAAGTGCAGGTATTGATAGGACGACTGGAGGGAATGGGCCAACGAACCGATTGTTACTCACAGTCGAGCTCATGGAGAAGCGTAAGCCTCGAGAAACTCTTCGGAATGATCCCACAAAAACGGTTCGAGTTAATGTGGAAGAGAGCAAGATCCGTCATTAGACCCAACTCAACAGGAAGGTACCCGGCAATGTCAGCAAGGTTAATATCAACACCAGCAACAACACTCATCGTTGGGTCGTCCAAAGCCGGTGCACAAAAAACCCCATTGTATGCACAAACATTTGCACCAACCCAATTGCCCGTGGTGTTAAATGGGTCCGAGTATATAGGCACGTTTCCATGCTTGGAGCGCGATGTAGGCCCGTTTAAGCCTGGCATTGGCAAATGTAACTCTAAGATCAACCTCGAATTCAAAATCTTTTGGCAAGTCATCATTCTCATGAAAGGCTAATAACTGTCGATGGGCGATGAAGGAGGCTTCAGCATCGGATAGAGCAAAGGAGAATGACTGAGAAAGAAGAGAAGAGGAGGGAGAGGAAGAGGAAGCAGCCTGAGGCCTGCATTTTTCGGAATCGTGCCACCTTGGAGAGGCCCAAGGCTGCTTATTAGGAGAATCAGAAAAGGGAGGGTGAATGAAGGGAAGTTATATTGAGAGAGAGAGCCAGATGGGTTGGAAGCCTATTGAGAGGCTATGCAACAATCTCTCTTGCGGTTTTGGCCAACGGAAGAGATTGCGTGTTTCTTAGGCACCGCATGCAGCATTGATGGGTTGTTTTTGTTAGATTTGGATGGGGCTCTAATTTTAGACACAATTTTAACAGTGGCATCCTTGGATTTTTAGTGGTGTTGCCTAAATTTATGCTTTGACGGTTAACAAAGTTCCAAACCAGGGATGAAATGAGCCAACGACGAAGTCGTTTTTTCCACACCGAAGAACTGGCCATGACCCTCATACCTCCATTTATTTTTTCACGAGATATAGGGGCCACGTTAAGACATGTGTAGTGATTGCTGCACTGCACAACCTCACAACCATCAGTATTAATGTATTATACACTAGTATATATGCAACCATGCAATGGGCTGGTTTGTCTCAAACGGTTGCCGGAAGGTTTTATTGGGATTTTTTTTCCCTTCTCTTTTTTTTTTTTTTTTTGTTGGGGGGGGAGATAATTAAAACGCAAAAAATTTGTTTTATCCACCCACTTTATTTACTGGGGGAAGATAATGGGTCAATGACAAAATCATAATTAATCAAGAAAAAAAAATCCAAACTCGAAAAGGTAATGTCACAATGATACTGAATAAGACCACCAGTTTAACAAAACCAAAGCCCAATAGGAAGCAGACAAAACAACATCAGATAGCTTGATCCAATGAAGGGGATTCAAGCCTTCAGGACTGATACGGGAAGAGACCCGACACAAATGTAGAGCGCACCAAAGAAGTTCACTCAGACAGCCCACTGGGAGATGGCCAATGCTTGCTTTCATAAGCTGAAATTACTCTAGGCTGGAACTTGGGCCAATTATGCAGTATCCGATCCAATCCTTTGGCGAACATGGGCCGGGATTTTCAGACATTGGGTTGGCCTTTGGTTGAAGTCGTACTGTCCTGAAACTCAAGCCTGATTCACTAATGTATTTAAACTCTGAATTATTTTTTACATGTACTTTATGTTTCATATTTGTAACAATCAGTTTGCTAATCATAAGAAAAAATATTTATTAAAATTCAAAAGCTAGCCATCTTAGGGTCCTACCAAATTAGTGTGTCGTCAAGGACTAAGGCTTTTTATGTGGCATTTTATAATAGGCCTAGGAGCGATTTGATCATTATTTGATTGAGAAATGGACCAAAAGTGCACCCCATGTACATCCCAGCAACATTCGCAATATCTCACAAAAGCAACTCAAAGAAAAAGACATCACCCACTAGCACTTGCATGGCTATCTCAACTCGAGAACCAAAGAGAGTTTTTGGACTTTTTTAGTCCCACTAGCCTTACTCACTTAGATATTGATGAACTTTATGGTAAAGAAGAATTTGAATGGGATTGACATTAGAGGAAAAGTGACCCAACGACAAAACTATTAAAGAGAGAGAAAGCACTAAAACAAAACCTACCCAATTCAAAAAAGGGGACTCATACTCGATTACTCACAAATGGAGGTTTGAAACCCCACCTACCATTGAGAAAGGTGATGTCCTTGTGCTCTCCCAATTCATATCATTGATCTGCAAGGACATCGCAGCCACACGCATGCTAAGTGAGGAACAGCATGCAACACATGAAGCATCGTGGTTCGAGCCACTTGTTACCCTTGTATGGGAGCTTCACTTTTGGACATGAGCAAACGACTCTCAACTCTTAATAGTGTTATATATTAGGTGGCACGTGGGTTTACATGCTACCATGCATTATCACACATTGATGATTAGGTTATAGGGCACAAGAAAAAGAAAATTTTAAAACCCCCAAAAAGTTTATGGCCTAATGACCTCCACTTCCAATTCTGGCCCTAATTCCGAGTTCAATTCCGAGCTTCAATCAGACCTAAGTAATGTTAATATGGATCAGGATTAGACGGCAACATTTTTTATAGTAACCAATTTTGTAGGCCCTTAGCCAAAATGGAAAATTTTAAATTTTAAAAATTAATAATAATAATAAAAAAGGTAAATTGCAGAAAACTACTCTCAAGTTTAGGTCAGGTTTCAGTTTGGTACCCTCAAGTTTAAATGTAGTCAATTTGGAATCTGATTTGTGCATTGACTCCAGTTTGGTACCCTCAAGTTTAAATGTAGTCAATTTGGAATCTGATTTGTGCATTGACCCTAAATTGATAACGGTGTTAACAATTTTTGTGAAAAGACTATTTTGTCCTTGTTATTTTTTGAATAAAATAATACCAGAAATCTAAAAAGGTTTTTTTAAATAAGGAAAATATTGTGTTATCCAACAGAGGCCTTTTCCGGCGAAGTCCGGTGCCAACAACCAGTGACGTCCATTTCACCCATCTCACCGACATCCATGACAAACCATTGCATCAGTCATCTACCCCAAGATGAAGATGGAGGAGACAGTGCCGGCGGAAAATACTCCATTTCTTCCGTTCTAAAACTCTACGGTGGCAAGGAAAAAAAAATCGATGAAAAAGAAGGAGACATTGTTAGCGAGAAAAACTCCTCCTTTTTTCTAATCTGAAGGTCGACCAGCAACAAAAATAACTCCATTTTCTCTTATCTAAAGCTCCATGATGATTCCCTTTGTTCACCAGCGGGAAGGAGCAAAGAGAACAAAAAAAACCCATTTCTTTTTAGATCTAAAGCTTGACCTGACCATCAATGGAAAAAAAACTCCAATTTTCCTGATCAGAAGATCAACCATTTTTCCTTTCATTCACCCCAAAAAAAAAAAAGAAAAAGAAAAAAAAAGAACCCCCATTTTTTATGATTTGAAGCTCACCTACCGACGGAGAAAACTCCATTTTTTTACAATCTGAAGCTCGACCATTGTTCCCATTCCCTTCAGTTCACCAACGGGAAAAGAAAAAAAGAAAAAAAACCCCATTTCTTTGGTTTGAATCTTCACGGTGGCTACATCTTGGGTTCATACGATGGCGATGTCTTACCGCTGACGGATCGAGCTTTTGGTGATGCATCACGGATTCAAGCAGAAAATCACCCCCCCCCCCCTTTTTTTTTTGCATTGCGTACTAGCTTCACGGGAAAAGATGAACCAACAACATTGCTGGTCCTGTTTTTTCTCTTTTTCTTTCTTCTTTCTTCTTCTTTTGTTTTTTTTTTTTTTTTTCTTTTGGTTTTTCAACAGGTCAAACTATGCCGTTTTGGGTGCTGAAAATTATGTAGAAGGGCAAACTAGGCATATTAGAGATAAACAAAGTCATATGCACCTCACATGCTTCTTTACCGTCTAGTCAACAGACGGTTACTAACTGTAGGCCCTCAATTGGAACATAATTAAAAGTTTAGGTACTAAATTGACTACATTTAAACTTGAATGTACCAAATTGAAACCTGACCTAAATTTCGAGATAATTTTCTGCAATTTATCCTAATAAAAAACTACTATTCTTACGTAATGAAAGGAACTTGACATCACATGTTCATGCCAGTTTTTTTGAAACCTATTAAATTTTACGAATGTAACAGCCTAAAAATAAATAAAAATTACTCACGTAAATGGTAATTAACCTGATTACATACACATGAGATATTGATAATCATTGCATGAAGTTGAACTCACCTTCTTCCAGTTAATTTGCTTTAGTGTACTAGAAATCAAATTGCTTGCCGACATACCATTTAATTAATAGGAGTAGTGGAACGCGAGCTTATCAGACGATGACAAAGGCATTGTCTGTAAAGAAGAGATATAAAGGAAAATAGGAAAGTTATTTGCAGCAATGGAGCAATTAAAAATTGATACGGTGGAGGAGGACAAAATATCTTTTTCATGATTTTGCCTACCAGAATAGGTGACCCACTGTTTAATCAAACCTCGGGAACCTAGAAAGAAGTGACTTAACCAGCATTACCACGAAATATGTAAATTACATGGTTCAGTCAATAACAAACATACAAAATCCAAATGATTTTCTCTCAAATGAAATTAAAAATAGTTTCCCCAAACAATTAAAAATCTTTGAAACTAAATAGTAAGACGCCAATTTTAAGATTTGGAAAACACGTATGCATGGACAAACTTTAGAGGGTTTTCCGTAATTTACAAAAAAAAAATTACGCTATCAAAGAAAGAGAGGAAAAAACTCGATTTTCAAGAAAGTATATCAACTGATATCTATCACGTACAAAGTGTCCTAAAGTGTTAAATAAGCTTTCTTATTATAAAGCTGAACATTTTAAATGCATTCTGTCATTTGTTTAGATGCATGAAAACGTATATGGAGATGGAGGCTAGCTTTTGTTTATTTATTTATTTTTATAATTGATGCTACCTTTTTTTAAAATGGATTGGAAAGTTGACAACTCGATCCCACCCACTACTCGACTCTTTATGTTCTAGATTTCTATGTATGTTAAGATAATAATAATGATATTAACAAATATAATATTTTTTTGTACAATAGTCACTAATTATAATATTTGATATATAATAAAGGCAATCACAATTATTTGCTATATAATAATCATATTACCCTTCATTTTTAATAAAATAAAGAGCACGTAAAAAGCCCTCGTTGCATGAAAACCGGGTTTACGACATACCTTCGTTACAAAGAACTGAAAAAAGTGATATCATGGATGATGGAACCAATAATTTTTATTTTTAATAGAAGATTATGGAAGTCCACCTGATTATTTTACTATGCATGATTACGGTGTTGCTCAGCTATTATAATGGAAAGAAAAAATTTAAGCTAAGCCCTTGTAGGGAATGGAAATACTATAAATATTTTAATAGTGCTCTTACTCCTCAACCAAGAAAAAAAATATTAAAATTGCTAAATACCAAGAAAAATATTAATGGTTTCGTAAAGTAGCAGAGAAGAATGCGCAGCAGCATAAGAGGGTGTGGTTGTGTTTAAAGGAATCTATAAGTTTAGGGAATGAAAAAAACAGATTGGGTAAAGGCTAAACAGCTCCAAAATTCAAAGTCAAACGTTTTGTGGGAAAAGTAACACAACTCTTCATTGAAAAGTGTTACCAATCTAACTCACTCAAACAGTTGCTTTGGAAGAAAGGTAAGGATAGTTGAAATTTCTTTCTTTTTTTTGGGTAAGCTCTGTACATGCAACTGGTGCCAAACAAGAAATTAAATACCAATGACTCATAGCTCAGATGGCACTGAATGGGTGCAGATAGGGTGCAGATGGGGTAGAATTATTTTATATTTTACTTAATAGTTTTAAATTGCAATTTGATGATGAAGCATTGACCAAAGCAAATGAGATTAAAAAAAAAGAAAAAAAAAAAAAAAGGTGGGTTAGATAAGGAATTAAACTTCAATAATGTGACTCCATGGATCATAAAGAAAATTTTAAAAATGAAATTAGAAAAGAAAGCTCTAGGGTATATCTGCATGTACTGGATGCTTGCATGACTTCTACTCAAAGTTGGAGTTGGAAATTTTTCTGGGTCGATGTAATCTTCATGAGAGAGGCGTCATTCATTTCTCTCTTTTTTTCCGTTGTGGCTCGGTGGCTCCTCTGTATTCAAATGGACAGAAATTCCAGTGCAGGCGTGCAGCACATAGGTTTGTGGTCAACCCAGCGGGCATCACGCGCGAGCTACGACTTTTCCACGTGTTCGGTGCGTACCTGCCTGAATATTCAACGATCTGACTCTGTTCAAAAAGTCTTTTGACTATTTTCTCACCAAATTTTTTTTCATTGTCATTACTAATCGAATCATAACTACAAAAACAACAAATGAGAGAGCTTTTTTATCACACGTTTAAATTTTTTTTTTTTTTTTATGATTATAATTTGATTGTCAGTATAAGTATTTTTCTTCTCTCCTATAAGAGTTACTATTTCATATTTCTTTTTCAATTTTTTCATTTTTAATTTTTTTTTATTTGACATGGGAAGGAAGGTTCATTTGTTTCCAATCAGATTTATTGGGATCTGGTTTACAATATAATTATGTTTTTGTAAAAACAACTTGTAATTTTTATAATCTTTTTTATGACAGGTGAAATTGAAATCCATCGTCCTTTGAGACACAATAAGAAGAGGTTGTAAAAATTATGAATGAGACACAATAAGAAGAGGTTGTAAAAATTATGAAATAATAGCATCTTTTAATTACATGCCTAAATACGAGGAGGTCCATTGAATTAATGATAGATCTTTATTTGTTTATTTTTGGAGTTATATTATAGAAAAATCGACTCCAAAACTTTACCCTCCCTGATACCACTGCCAAAATTGGTAATAATATGTTTTCACCTTAACAATGGATCACATGGGTTGTTAGGAAATTAATTTAAATTGAAGTCTTTATGGAAATAATTTATAAAACACTCTTAATCGTTAATCCAAAAAAATAAAAGATGAAAATAACACTCACACCCCAAAGATCAACCACATCATTTTCTTCCTCACCAAAAATTTTTCATTGTGGCAATTGGTAGGGACGGAATTAGGATTTTATCTCAGGGTGTCTGAAGTATGAATAATTTTTTTTTTACCATTCAAGTATGAGAATCATACTAAGATTTAAGATTAAATTAATACATTGAATAGAGGTAAACGATTGGACCTCGCTTATACTTCTCTAAGACCATTACCAAAAAAAAAGAAAAAGGATTGACAATAGCAATAAATCTAAAGAAGGTTGAAAAATAAAATTAAAAATAAAAACCTAAAAGATAAAAAACCAAAAAGTATACTTTAATATGTAGACATAGAGCAGTGATCTTCTCCGACAAGATGTTCTTCACTGGCAATCACTCTCTAGTGTGCTCAAGGATATTATTGGAAAGAGATCTAGGATAAATCCAACCAAATAAAAGAAGCTGAAACAATAGGAATTCAATGTTTGTTTATGGCGAATTACTTTGGACTTTTTACTTTTTGGGTATATTAATTCTAACCTTTTATCCTAAGGTATAAGTTGCCTATTTGACTTTTAAGAGATTGTGTGAAAAACTATTGTGTTGATTGGGAGGAACCATTGGTCCATTGTGCCTTGTTACTTAAAAAAGGAAACTGGTAAATTACGTTTTGGTGACCACTTTCTAATGTAATACCAAAAACAAAATAACTAGTAATCATTTCATAGTAGGTTGATAATCCATTTATAACAAGTTAACAGGCAAAATCTTTTTTTGGTATTAGCATGAAATATAGTCACTCAAAGTACTTTTCCCAAGACAATTTTGTGAAATTAAGGGGGGCTATGGCCACCCAAAGCCTAGCTATGGTTCCGTCCCTGGCAATTGGTTTGTATGCCTTATTAGGTAACGAGCCAAAACCTATATGTAATTATGATATAATTGATGTTGTATCACAAATCAATGTAAATAAAGTGAAGTAAAATTGTTATAATATTTTTTATCTTGTAATCTTATTTTATTTCAATCTCGTTAACTTGTAACACGATTTGATCGTGTCCAAGTTACATAATAAATTCACTTTAGATAATAAGAAAAGCTAAATACTCGATTAAAAAAAATAAAAAAAAAATTAGAAGACGAAGAAAATGCTCCAAGCATATCTCAACGTTATCTGATTGATGGGTTTTAAAATTTAGGTTTTGTAATTCAAATCATTTGATTGTTGTTATCGTATTTTAATCGTGCAGTTTTTTTCCTTTTTTTATAATCAGCACGTTTTTTAACCAGTTGACCACCTTTAAAATGGTGACAGCTCATTTGAGAAATCGGTCCAGGCGCACTGCACAATATTGCCGAAATTCAACTATCAGTCATGGTGCTTCTCTAACTGTCCTTGTCATCAAATTTGTCTGGAGAGGACAAATTTGCCATAAAATAAAATAGAATGGAAATAACTGAAAAAAAATAAAAGTAGAAACTCTCAATGCTTTGATATATTAAATAAAATTACAAGCCAATGGTTTTTGAAAATTAATTACCAAATCAGGTCCAAACGTGAGGCGTCCATTTTGACTCCAGCAGTAAAAGGCCGAATAGAAAATGCGTATTATGTTGGGTAATTGAAATTCCGTCATAGATAGTGAATGATCAAAGGTACTTGAAATTTTGACTTCACCTTACATTTGGTGATCTTATGGTTTCTACCGAACAGATTCAAACGCATGTTATAAAAAGATGGCGTAAGACATTGCACTATGTATTTTTTTTACGGAGTAAGAGCACCAATCTAAAATTCTCCGGCCCTTTCTTCTTCTTCTTCTTCTTTTTTTTTTTTTTTTTTTTTTTTTTTTTTTTTTTTTTTTTTTTTGGGGGTGTGTGGAGTGATGTTGAGCATACCTGAATTCGGAAAGGACTCATTTTATAGCAACCATGGTTGATGGGATTGCAACCATTTGGCAGGTTGATAAAAGTACCACATTTTGTATGACAGCAAGCTTGTGTTAATCGGTAGATTCATGCACCACCAATATTTTTTGGTAGGACATAAGGGGTTTCAAAGGGGGTAATAATTTATTACGACTCTTTTTGGATGTAATCATAATAGTTACCTATCCATTAAGGAATCAATAACTAGAGAGACGTAAACGAATTTATTAAGGAAAAATTTGTAAGCGTTTCTATAAGTTGATTGATTTATAACTTGATGTCAACTTTACAAAAGGTTAATGGATTTAGTGCATGAATAGAACCATCGAACGACAAATACACATCATGCTACTACCTCCAAGACTCGAATCATTGATTACTTGGTCTTTTATACCTTTACCACCAACATACCACCCCTAGTGGTTTATACGCCACTTAACTATATACTATTGTTGGATGGAAAAGTTCCTTGCATTTTTTTTTTTTTTTTTCGAAACAAACACAAACCATGTCCTGCTATCAAAGCGGGAAGTGGGCTCACAAGAGGCTTGGTCGGGGGAAAAATTGTTCAAGTTGGCCAACTCGTTGCCTTGACTCGGTTCATCCTTGCTCGGCATCCTTACTGACTCGACTTAGGCAAATCTTTCGCAATCCCATCTTTTGTTACTTAGTTATTAATGGTGCATTTAATATCAAGGCACCAGACTTCACTTAGGCAAATTTTTCTAATCCCATCTTTTGTTACTCTGTGACTAATAGTGCATTCAATACGTCACGTGTACTCAACGTATAGGCGTTTTGCCTACGCCTTTGTTTTTAGTTGTTAGTATTGTCCATTAAATGTCTAGTTTCAATGAACTGACCTTTTTACCCTTTTACATTTTAGGAGAGGTAATTAGTGACCATATTATCTTCCTCACATACTATATAAGAGTTAATCTAAATAATTATAAGAAATTTTAGAACATGTGTATCCTATTTTATGTTGAAACAAACGGCATCTTAGATGAGACCTTGACAGAGTAGTACTTTGGATACTCATAATCTTAAAAGAAAAAAAAAAAAATGATTGCCTATTTAATTAAACTCATTTCAGTTCAATTGTCATCCTTTGGAAGTACAGAATATAAATAATTGTAGGTCCAAAATTGAAACATTAGAGGTAGCTTAATTTGATGGCTTACCACTATAAAAGTTTGAAAAGTTATCTCTTAAAAACATTCTCAAAATTATACTCCATAATAAATGTCATCTTCGAATTGAATTGATTTTCCTTCGCTAGATTAAATAATTTAAATCGAACCATCGGCTAAATGGGCCCTTTTTCATTATTTTGCTGTTAAAATCAGATTGAGAGTTAATGCGCAAAGTGGAAGGAGTTTTTTTTCCCTAATAGTCTGATGGTCCATTTTTTCCTTTTTCGGATAAGTAGTAATAGTGACTGTCACCAACAGAAAAACTAGGAATTTTTTTTTGGTTGGACACAAAAAATGAAAAAGTTACTCCGTAAGTAATGGACTTTACCTTCCTTGACGGTCCAAAAAATAAAAAACACAGCCAAAAAAAAAAAAACCAAAGGACCACACCATCTCTTCCTTGGTACCTTCATACCCTTTAAAATTGTCATTTGGGAAAATACAATTTTCCATTTTACCAAACCGTTGCAATAACAAATTGGGAAGTGTAAGTCAAAGGGGGGCCCGTAACTTTTCCGAGGACTGCATTTTTTAGGTGAAGAAGGGAGCGCTCCACTTTGTACTCCTTTCACTCCATTTACGGTATGTTCAATATGAAATTCAGGAAAGTTAGCTTAATTGGTAGGGAGTTAGTTTAATTAGTAAGAGAATAATCCTTCTATTTTATTAATTTAAATTCAATTTTTTTAAAAATTAATTTTAAATATATCAAATTGATATAAAGATTGAAAAAAAATTTAATTAAGATCCGCGTAGGCTAACCTAAATACCTTAGAGTTTAAACAATAAAATATATATATAAAAATGATATTCACGTATTTCTTCAACAGGTGGGGACTGTTGAGGCCTGAGGGGTTACTTTTGGAATTCACAGAGGGGGAGTGTGATTATGGTGTGGGGAGAGAGAGAGAGAGAGAGCAGGGGCATTCAATGCAGACATGTTCGTATCGGTTCTCGTAGTAAATGAGGAATTGATGGCATGCAAGGTGTTGCTTTTATTGTTTCTGCTACTATTTCCATGTCAATCCTTTGATGAGAGGGAAATTGCATATAGAGAGAGAGAGAGAGAGAGAGAGAGAGAGAGACCGTAGTAGTTGGTGGGTTTACTGCTAGTGGGAGGGAGGTGGTTGGAGCTGGTCTTACTGATACTCCTTCCCTCTGCTGCTGTTTTCATTGATTTCATTAATTAAAATTTCAAGGGTTTGCTTATGTTTTATCTTCTTCTTCAACGTCTTTGTACTCTTTCCTGGGGTTTGTATTCTTGGTAAATTCCATTTTTTCTTTTTTTTGGGGGTGGGTGTACTGCGCTTGGCTTTGACCCTTTCAGGGCCTTTTTTAAAAAGGGTTTTTATTTAATTTACCTCGTTAAATCTAGAAGATGTTAATGGGGTTGGGTTTTGGGATTTTGTGAAACCTGGGTTTTTTGTTGTACATTCTCAAATTTATGGTGTTTCAAATGGTTGGTGTTGAAATTTAAATTCAGACCCATAATTATAGGCCCTTGAAGGATGCTAAAGCTAGGGTTTCTCTGATCGCATTAAAGGTTCGATCCTAAATCAAACCCCTCTTTGTCTTTCTTTTTCTTTTCTTCTCTTTTGGACCCAGTCTTCCTCATCTTACAAAAGTTATTAGTCTTCTTAATGGAAGAATCTCTGTTTCTATTGCTTTGAATGTTTCAGGTTTAAAGCAAAAGCGGCTCCCCTTAAGTCATCAGAACGGGCTAAAGTTTGGAATCTGTCACAAATCTCTGCCGCTAACGATTTTGATTTTGAAAAGCATACATTTTGATTTCTGAGAAAACTCAGTAACACTTTTGCTTTGGACCAACAACAGTTTTTGAAAACTGAATCTGGCTTTAGTAGGGGGCTCATTGGATGAGATAAAAGATTTGGGTTCTTCTGGGTTGAGCTGAGCCTGTACTGGTTTTTGGCTTTCTGAGTTTCTGTCAGATTTGAAGCATTCATGCATCTTTCACTATGGAAGCCTATATCCCACTGCGCTGCCTTAATCATGGACAAGAAGACCAGAAGGAGAAATGGTTCTGGTTTGACCGAGGACGCCAAGCGGAAACCCTCAATTCTCCGGAAATTGCAGGAGAACAAGCTGAGGGAAGCTCTTGAAGAAGCATCTGAAGATGGGTCTTTGGTAAAATCTCAAGACATTGATTCTGAGTCTTTGAATCAAGAGGGAAGCTTTGGGAGGTCGAGATCTCTTGCTAGGCTCAATGCCCAGAAGGAATTCTTGCGCGCCACCGCTCTCGCCGCTGAGCGAACATTCTGTACAGAGGATTCCATTCCTGAGCTCCACGATGCATTCTCCAAGTTCCTCACCATGTACCCCAAGTTCCAATCTTCGGAAAAGATCGACCAATTGCGATCGGATGAATACGGGCACCTCTCCGAATTGTTTGCAAAGGTATGTCTTGATTACTGCGGCTTTGGGCTGTTTTCTTACCTTCAAACTAATCTGTATTGGGAATCATCGGCATTTAGCTTGTCCGAAATAACTGCAAATTTGGGCAATCATGCTCTTTATGGTGGTGCCGAGAAAGGTACCGCGGAACATGATATCAAGACTAGGATTATGGATTATTTGAACATTCCTGAAAATGAATATGGCCTTGTTTTTACTGTAAGTAGAGGGTCTGCGTTTAAATTGCTTGCCGAGTCTTACCCTTTTCAAACAAACAAGAAGTTGTTGACCATGTTCGATCATGAGAGCCAGTCTGTGAGTTGGATGGCTCAGAGTGCCAAAGAGAAAGGTGCTAAGGTTTACAGCGCTTGGTTTAAATGGCCAACCTTGAAACTCTGCTCTAGGGAACTGAGAAAGCAGATTTCAAACAAGAAGAAACGGAAGAAGGATTCTGCAGTTGGACTTTTTGCGTTTCCTGTTCAGTCTAGAGTTACCGGGGCCAAGTATTCATACCAATGGATGGCACTTGCTCAGCAAAACAATTGGCATGTATTGCTTGATGCTGGGTCATTGGGTCCCAAGGACATGGATTCACTTGGGCTATCCCTCTTCCGACCGGATTTTATTATCACATCTTTCTACAGGGTGTTTGGGTCTGACCCAACTGGATTTGGCTGCCTTTTGATCAAGAAATCTGTTATGGGAAGCCTGCAAAATCAATGTGGGCGTGCTGGGTCTGGAATGGTGAGGATCGTCCCAGTTTTCCCCCAGTACTTGAGTGATTCTGTGGATGGGCTTGATGGATTGGCAGGAATGGAGGATGATGGAATCAATGGAAACGAAGAATTGATGCCTGAAACTAATGCAGGACCACAGTTGCCTGCTTTTTCGGGTGTATTCACTTCTAATCAGGTTAGGGATGTGTTTGAGACCGAGATGGATCAAGATAACAGCTCAGACAGGGATGGGGCAAGCACCATATTTGAGGAAGCTGAGAGCATTTCAGTTGGAGAGGTTATGAGAAGTCCAATTTTCAGTGAAGACGAGTCATCAGACTACTCATATTGGATTGATTTGGGTCAGAGTCCATTTGGGTCTGATCATTCTGGCCAATTGAACAAACAGAAAATCTCCTCACCCTTACCACCCTCGTGGTTTTCTGGCAGGAGGAACAATAAGGGACTCTCCCCAAAACTGTCATCAAAGATATCTAAGAGCCCGATATATGATGATAGGAGGGTAAATCTCAGACTGCATGAAGATCCTGTGTTATCTTTTGATGCAGCTGTATTATCAGTGTCTCAGGAGCTGGACCGTGTTAAGGAGAGCCCTGAAGAAGAATGGTGTGCAGAAACAGATTCCAAGCATGTTGGAGAGATTCAAAGAGAATCAGAAGCTAGAGCAGAATCAGTGACTGATTCTAAGTTGGCTACTACTACTGTAAATGGATTCAAATCCAAGAACCAGACTTCTGGCTTTCGGTGCAATAACCTTGAGAGTGCCTCAACCTCTGAAATTTGCCAAGAGACAAAAGAAAGTGCAATAAGGAGAGAGACAGAAGGGGATTTTAGACTGTTGGGAAGGAGGGAAGGGAACAGGTTTGCTGGTGGTAGATTTTTTGGTTTGGAAGAGAGTGATCGAGTTGTAAGCATGGGGCACAGGGTGTCTTTTAGTATGGAAGACAGCCACAAAGAAAGTTTGAGCAATTTGTTTGAACCTGGAGAAGTTTCTGTAACTACCCTTGGTGATGATGTTTCCATGAGTGATGGAGAATATGGAGATGAGCAAGAATGGGGTAGGAAGGAGCCTGAGATTATTTGCCGGCATCTTGATCATATTAATATGTTGGGCCTTAACAAAACTACCCTCAGACTGCGGTACCTTACCAATTGGCTTGTGACCTCATTACTTCAACTTCGATTACCTGGTCCAGACGAAAGTGTGGGAGTGCCTCTTGTACAAATATATGGGCCTAAGATCAAGTATGAAAGGGGTGCATCTGTAGCTTTTAATGTGAGAGAGAGCAGCGGAGCAGGGATGATTCAACCAGAAGTTGTTCAGAAGTTGGCTGACAAAAGTGGTATATCACTTGGTATTGGTTTCCTTAGTCACATACGGGTAGTAGACAGCCCTAAACAGCATCGTGGGGCATTAGATCTGGAAGATACAGCCTTGTGCAAACCAATGGTCAATGGCTGCCAAGATGGTAAAAGTGTGTTCTTTCGAGTTGAGGTTGTTACAGCATCATTGGGTTTTCTGACTAACTTTGAAGATGTTTATAAGATGTGGGCTTTTGTTGCTAAATTTCTTTCTCCTTCATTTGCTGAGGATGATGGACTATCCACTGTCCCAGAAGATTCTGAAACGTAGGACATGGAGGCTTGTACGAATGTTTTTTGTTTTCATTTTGAAGGAAGACGGACCCCTCCATTGCCTTTTGCATTCTCCTGAACATAAGACACACTCAAGCTTATACCTGAGCTGAAATTCTGAGATTTGGAATTGGTGGGAGATGCTTTAACAAACAGGAAAAGATGCTGAGGTACGGTTTTGTGTGGTCTGTTTCTTTTGCTCTTCCTTTGGGAGCTTTTCCTTGCAATCAGATGAATTTGTTTATTCTTGTTGTCATTCCTTTGAATGTATTTTTGGTATTACCTCTTTTCAGTTGCATGTAGAGTTTGCTCAAAACACATGTATCAGCTCAGGAAGTTATTTAAAACTAAAAGCAGAACTGAAATGGCTTGAAGGCAACTTCTACTATTTTGCAATATATATATATATATATATATGTATGTATTTGTTTTTTCTTCACCGAGAAAGTTTGGATTTTGTGCTTCCGGTCTGTTCCCCGACGTGTTCCCCTGCATTATATGTTAGGAGTGGATTTGCACTGCCGTGAAATCGTATTGAAGTTCTGCATATTTGAGCAAAATTTTGCAAGGGGATCGGTGACCCGGTA
Source organism: Liquidambar formosana (assembly GCA_039720395.1). Classification (NCBI taxonomy): domain Eukaryota; kingdom Viridiplantae; phylum Streptophyta; class Magnoliopsida; order Saxifragales; family Altingiaceae; genus Liquidambar; species Liquidambar formosana. Next base: position 28,296,824 of record CM077833.1, read on the forward strand.
ATAAAGCTCTTCTTCCATGGGTGGATCCATACCTGAGACCATACCTGGTAATATTGGTGTTGAATTTCTGTCTGGGTGCAGCAGAACAAATTTCATTTGTCCTCAACTGGGTAGGTTTGGCTGATTGGTCCCAAGAGAAGCAAGTTTGTTGTTAGGGTAGGGTCTCTGACTCTATTTTTGTCGGATCATGTGGGTTAGGCGGGTGGTGTCGACTTGTCTACCTTCCTCCGTTGATAAATCTCTTTTAGATTGATGACCGACCATTGATGCATCTATCAACATTAATCTAGAATCCTTTTCCTCGTTTTCACTCTGGCTTTTTGTCTTGAATGCGTTGTGGTGTGTGTTTTTTGTTTTTGTCTTTACAATCGATAGAATCTACCTTACCTTGATTCTAACATTCAATGTCAACAATGGGTTTCAATGATTCTCCATAACCTTAAACCCAAGATCGCTTAATCAACAAGTGAGAAGAATGCCACTCGACTATCATACCATTGGCTCATTGTGTTGTGTTCAGGAATATGTATTTGTTGAGAACCCTTTTATTAAACTCCTATATCTGTGTCTTATAAATGGAATGTAGAAAATATGTTAAAAATATGTTTAGCAACATCCTTGAAAACTGTTTTCTGACACTGTGTTTGGCAGCCATAAAGGAAAGGAAAGGAAAGAGAAGAAAAGGAATGAGAACGAAATTATTTTCCTGTTTGGCATGGAGTAAGAAAAACATTAGAGATCTCGTAATGATTCTTATAATAAATCTCATGCCCTCACATGATGGTAGAACCTATATAGTATATGGTATATACATATGCAGTGCATATGATTGTGGGCCACATTCTTTATATAAAACTGTTAGATTAATTACCCTAGGCCCTAGCATTACTTTTTATTGGGGTAACATGGGTCAACAATTCTTTACAACCTTTCCAGTGGCTCGAACTTAAAAGCTCCCCGCACAAGAGGAAGAAGTGCCATTAGATCAAAGACTATTGCACTGAGTGTTGTTAAGATAATAAGAGAGTGGGTGTTAAATTGTATCCTACCCCAAAAAAAGAGTCATTAATTCAGCCAACTCTTGGCCTCCTCTATCAAATGCATTTCCCAAGATGTGAAACGGATGCGTATTGAGAATGTAGAATGAGGTGGCTCATCGTGTATAAGAATCGGCCGTGAAAGGAAAAACTAGTACACGAATTTTTTCTGGTTCACTCCCTCCATGAAGGTATGTCTTCTACAAGGATGGTTGGGAAGCTACCAATTACCAGGCATTTCTTTAGGGTCATGATGTATGATTTCCGTACAAAACTTGTAATGCCCTCTCTCTCTCTCTCTCTCTCTTTCCTCTATACATATATTCACATTTGTTTTAGGTTATGTTTCCATTTATATCGTCTCGTCGTGTAGGGGTAGTGGTGTAATACCCCTTTTTTTTGGGTAATAATAGAGGTAATATTTATTTTCCAAAGGGAAGTATATCGACTGAAATCTGAGGCAGTGCATATGGATCCTAAACCGTATGACATTTTTTCCTACTGAACAGCAATTTGATTTGATGATTTTTACTATTAAACTTGAATCAAGCTCTTTGGAAAACTGCCGAGAAATTATGGGGGCAAAAATGTGTGGTCTGATGTTAATCATCAAACAAGTGAAATTTTTTTGTAGATTATTTGTTGGGAATCTTATATAATAACCTATCTATATACGAAGGTGTCCGCCCTTACCCCTGATTCGATTAGGATTAAAGGATACAATTTTTGTACTCAATTTTTTACATGATTTTTCTTGTGTCTGAGCACACGGGTCACATGTTGTGTATTAACTTGTTATAAACAGTCACTACCATTGGCCTTCTGTAGCCGGCTCGATGGAGAGAAATTGGAGGAAGCAGTTCTAAAAAGTTGCAAGGGATCATGGCGTGTGAAAGTTGTTAAATGCAGTGAAGGAGGAATGTGTTTCGAGGAGGGTTGGGCGGAATTTGTCCAGCACCATGGCCTGGATCTCGGAGATTTCCTGGTGTTTGAGCACACGGGTCACATGGTTTTTGATGTTATAGTATTTGATAGAAGTGCTTGCGAGAAAGAGTTTCCTCCTTCCATTAAACTGGCTACCAAGAGGAAGAGAACACCATCTCCTAAAGCAAACAACCACGATCATTTCTTGCGCTTTAAAGGTGGGTTTTACATTAGATTGTTTTAGCTACAATATATTGGCAATCTTGTGAGCATAGAAAAATGCTGAAGAATTCAATTTTTTGTCAAAATTTTCTAGTGAGTAGAGGTGGCCCTGATTGCTACATTGTTTGGATGAATAAATTTAGACAAATGAATAGGGCTATATAGCATTATTTGCAGGGAAAAAAAATTAAAAAAAATAATCAATCCAGGATTTGGAAAAAAGAAAAATGGTTATGAGGATTATTATCATGATATTTATTACACTATTTGTTGTTGTTTTTTTTCTCTCATGATGGGTTATTGATGACAATCTAGAAGAAAGCCCACTTGAAGCTGCTGCGGCATGTTTACCTAAGGGTCCCCATTTTGTTGCGACGATGAAAGCTAGCAATTGCCTCCATAATTTTCCTTACATGGTTAGCTTTTTCCCCCTTCTCCTTATCATTTGAAATGTATCTTGAAATTTGTTCTCAACTTAATGACATAATTTCATATTTTGGTCTCAAGTTTAATTTTGGTAATGTCTCAAGTCTAACAAGGGACTAGGAAGATGCCAGAGGAAAGATGGGCTATGTAAAGCACGCCATCATTGTTGTGCTGGGGGCCCGAGGGCTGAGGCACAAGTTCCACCATGGCCAAACCCTTGCCAATTCCCAAAGCCTTATTGTAAATCTCTTGATAGTTGTTTAAGTTAGTAGCACCACTTGTTCAGGGTTTTGTCACAAGTTATTGTGGCTTATCCCGGAGTTTGGTCTTAAGTCTAATGATCGATTTCCCTCCAATGTAATAGAATAGAAAAAAAGAAAGATGAAAGTTGTTTTGAACTGGATTCCTTCTTCGAAGCATTTCGAAACTTTTCATTTTCCTTTCACTCAACTTTTTGGAGATCCAAGCAAAAAAGCTTAATTAACAGTATTTCTTGTGTTTGATTGCAACAGAATATCCCAGCGGAATTTGTGAAAACAACCAAGCTTAATCCGAAATGCAGCATAAGTCTTAGAGATCCTTTGGGGAAATTATGGTCAGTGAAACTTAAATGTCGGGTTTCTGGCTCTACAGGATATAAACGTGTAAACATGGCAGATGGTTGGCGCCAGTTTTATGTATCAAACAAACTGAAGGAAGGAGACGTTTGCATCTTTGAGCTCAATCATATGAAAATATGTGGTCTGGTAGTGATGGATGTACGGATTTTCCCTCTATGATCAAATCAAATCATGTGGCTCAAAACAAAAGCAAAAGCAAAAGCAAAAGCAATTACTCCGTAAACATGTTCTACATTGATTTTCTGTAATTTTAAGATTGTTTTCATGGGACATCGTTGATGTTGCTTTGATTATGTCAGAATGCTGTGAAGATGGCTATTTGATTGTTACTTCACATTTCTTAATTTGCCTTTTCTCTTTTTATTTATTTTTTTTTTTTGGGGGGTTTATCAGTTTTTGTTACTTTTGCTCTTTTTAAATGGCGATCCCCTGTGGCAGAGAGTAATGCTTATCCCCATTTGGGGTGTAAAATGGGCCAGGCTGGCCGGGCCGCCCGTCATGCGGTAGGGCTTGGCTCGAGTTGGTCCTAGTCTGGTTTTACTATGGGAACGGCTATTGCAACCCCACTTCTTATCACCCCACCTCATCCTTTAGGTTTTTAAAGGTTTTATGTAAAATATAAAATGTTTTTATGAAAACCGGCCATGATTTCCACTAGACAACATCATTTTGAACAACTTTGTAAAAGAAAATTTTTCGTAAATTATCATTTAAATATACTTTTTAGCTATTTATAGCCTTTATTTCATTTTTTGCCAAAAAGTATACCTAAACGATAGATTTTGGAAAAACTTTCTTCTGCAAAGTTGTTCAAAATGATATTTTCTAATGGTCTAAGCGACCAGTTTTTGCAAAAACCTTTTATATTTTTCATGAAATCTTAAAAACCAAAAAAAAAAAAGGTGGAGTTATAAGAATGAGGGGTTGCAATAGCCGTTCCCTTTTACTATTCATTCAAGTTGGGCTCGAGCCTAGACCGGCCGCATGAAGAACGTGGCACATTGATAAGTATGCCTTACTTTTCTCTCGTAGGGATGATCGGATGGGATATAACACCCACACATTTTACCAGGCATATATGACTTTTTCGACTGAATTCACCTGCTACATTAAGTGTTTTTCCTAAATGACTAAAAGTTCTCCTGTGCCCCTGATTCTAGTTTAAAAGCACAATCCAATACAATTTAGTAATATATCTTCATTTTTTTTTTTCATTTTTCATTTTTTATTTGGGTGTGTGTAAAAATAGGGAAGCTTTATTCATTAATTAAAGACCGATTACATAATCAAGGAGTTGCCATTCCACAGGCATACCATTACAAAATTTGAAGCAACTCACTAGAGAGGGCTGTAAGATGTATTAAGTTAGGTCTAGTTTGAGACCAATTCGATAAAAAGCTTTCTCAAGCTTGATTATTAGATAAATGAGTTAAATTCAAATCTTATTTTTAAGTTTATTAATTTTTTAAGTCAAATTCAAGTGAAGTACCGCCTAACTCAATAAGGTCATGAATACTTTAAATAATTAAATTATTTGAGCTCAATTGGATTCAATATGATAAAAGATTTCTCGTGAGATAATCAAATCCAACTCAAGAATTGTTTTTAGACTTGTTAATTTAATTAACGAAACTTAAACAATTTACTACCAACATGCCTTCTTCTTTTTCTTTTCTTTTTTTTTTTTTTTTCCCCTCAAATTATAAGAAAACACACACATTTACACACGTACTTACAAAGAGTCATAATTAATACCTTCACAGACTTTACATCCCTATCAAAATGAGACAAACCATTAAACTCATAAACCATTAACCTCCTAACATGCCCTTAAGCCAACTATTTTTCTTGATGAGAACAAACTTTAGGTTTGATTTTGAGAGCATAGAAAAATTTGCCTAACCTGTTGATTTCAATGGATAGAGGTCTAGTAGGTTTTATAAAATTCCCTGCCCCTTGGGACTTGGATTCAGTGCTGAGCTTAAAAAGCTTAGTATGGTACCGAGTTAATCTCAGCCGTCCATTTCGATTTTGGATGGTTGAAATTAAAAGATGAAAAAGTTATTTTTATAAGAATATTTTGATAATTTTACTCCCTCCATTCCAAATTAAGTGTCCTTTTTAAAAAAACACGTTTTTTAAGAAAATCCTATTAAATGCTTTCACATCAATGCATATGTTTTGAAATTCTAATTTTGCCCTTAAGTGTGTAAAACATTAGAAAAAATGAGAATACCTTTTTAAGGGTATTTTAAGAAATGAATAAAAAATGACCATTAACTTTTGAAATATGATAATTATTTTGAAACATTCCAAAAAACAAAAAAAAGATACTTATTTAGGAACGAAGAAAGTATCACTTATCATTTTCAATTTTAAGCTCAGCAATGAGAAAGCCCATCACTGAATCCCCTCCCCCAACCCCCAAATAAAAAAAAAAGAAAAGAAAAAAAGAAAAAAAAAGAAAGAAAAAAAACAGAGAAGAGAGTAGTACATTACTTGTTATACGGCGTTTATGCTGACTTGACGCTGTAAAAAACGATACCTACTGCTACGGTTTTACAGGTGTTTGGTTTGGGTTGGACCCAACGTCAGCATTAATCTCCAGCTGATCCACCTAGAGATACACCCTTTATCCCACAGGTATCCACGGTCACTGTTGTCAGTACTCTAGCACACGCGCTTTTGAGAAGCGTGCAAACACCGCCAATTACAGCCACTGAGCTAGCTATGTTGCGTCAAACACACGCTTCAAATCAGCGCACATGAAAGACCCATCCCTCCTGTCTCAAAGGGACTCCCATGGTATTCGACAAAATCATCTACACTGCATGGGTCTCCCACTTCTGCACTCGGAGCTATTTTGCTTCCTCCTCATCTTCTCAGAATTCCACTCTCCGTCTTCGTTTTCTCTCACTTTTCTCACTCTTTCTCCCCGGATTTGTGATTCCCGGGAAAATGTTAACATGCTTGTACCTTCAGGGTATGACTCAGTATCTCTAGAGTGCAAGAGGAGTTTTCCATGGCAAAAGAGACGCATCTGGAGATGTTGAATGCCAGGAGGCCTTACTTCTTTGAGCCTTTTCAGCCTAATTCAAGCTCAGAACGACTGGTATTTTTTCTTCCTTTTTTTACATTCTTGCTCATTCGTTTTAATTTTTTATACATTTATTTTGATGTTATAGGAATGGAGTTAGGGTTTTGTAGCACAAACTTGTTATTCATTGATACACAGAGCTTAGTAACAGAAAAGATAAGAAATCTGGATGTGAATTTTGTTGTAGGAAAGTAGGGAATTACTTTTATTTTGGCCTTAGACCAAACAATGAGTTCTGAGAAGCAAAACTTATGTTGTGGTGAGAAATCCGCTATGTTTACCAACAAAGAAGAAGAAAAAAGAGATTACCAAAAAAGAGAAATCCGCTACAATTTGGGAATTTTTAGTGCTAAAAATCATCATCATGGCACGATTTTAAGGCATTTGATCTACCCTCCGTTTGGTTGTTGCAAAAAAGGATACAAAAAGAGAAGAGAATGCTTGAAAATGATTAATTAAGGAACCCATTTGACCATTTTTAAGCATTCTATTTCCTTTGGCTCATTATTTCAGATATTTTGATGGCATTCTTTGAAAAATGGAACCAACCTCTAGATTAGGTGATGGTGGTGCCCAAGTCATGCGAGCATTATAAAATCTAATTATCTAGACTAGCAGAGGAGATGCATTGAGCGTGTTTATGAAATTCCATCACTTATAGTTAGACCCTTATGAAACCTTGGTCATCTAAGTTGCATAAGTTGTATCCTACGGGCTTTATCAGAAGGGCATTTAGCGAAGCCATGTTTTTGCATTAAGTAATGTAGACTCATAGCATATAAGCAATTTGTTGAAAGACTTGCTTTTCGTTTGTGTCCCCACATGTATGAAAGAAGAGGAAAGTGTTTGTGTTTAAAATATAGAGTTCTGAACTTCTGATATGTGTTTGCAATAACTACAAAGTCAAGTCTGGTGGCCATCCGTAGTCATTCTTTCTGCCTCACATACACTTTCTTTGATAGAGAAGAAAACATAGGTAAAAAGCAAAAAGAAAAAGAAAAAATACAATCATCAAATAGTACTCCAACCCCATGCTGCTGTGTGGTAAGAAGTTCTCATTTTTATACATCCATCTTTTGAGCAATTACATGGAGGGAAACGCAAAGTAGAAATTTTGTAAAAAGAATATTAAAGGTGCAATCACAGACTACTAAAAAATTAGAATAATCTTTTAGGCAATTACAATAGCCACTCTAACCGGTTAGATGACTGTTGACAATGTCCAACCGGTTATTTGGCGAAAATAATTATTATTGTTGGATGGTGACAGTTCAAAATGCTCTGTTGCAGAAAATTCCATTCAAATTCATTAAACATCTGGGAGGCACAACGTCTGGATCAGTTTCATTAACAGGTCCTAGTGGGAAAACTTGGCATGTGGACTTGATTCAACAAAATGACAGCTTATATTTCCATGATGGGTGGCCAGAATTCGTGAGAGATCACTTCATCGAATGTGGTGATGCTTTGGTTTTCAGATATGATGGTAATTTTCAATTCACAGTGCAGGTTTTTGATCAAAGTGCATGTGAGAAAGAAGCTGCATTTCACGCTGAATGCACCCAAAATTCAAGCAATATTGATAAAAGTATGCGAAAGAAGAGAGAAAGGGAGAAGGAAGCTGCCTCTCCAGACATATGTTTTGAAGGTGTGCCAAAGAAAATGAGAGGGAGCTCTTCTCACCTACATTTAGAATGTTTAAACAAGAATCGAGAAGCTGAGGTGGATATACCCCATAAGGAAGGGTTGCAGCGTGAGTCGGTAATCACAACCGAAATCTGTAAAGAAGCAACATTCTTCAACAAAACAGATAAATGTGACAGTCCATCAAAGACTTCTACTATACCTTCTGGATTGAAACCTTGCAGTGAAAGGCCTGGTAATGATGCCATTTGTTCCATCGCTTCAGTTTTGCAGTCAAATAATCTGCTTCTCCAATGGGAGAGGCAGCGTTTTAAGTAACTGAAGAATTCTGTTACCACTTTCATCTTCTCTGATTCTGATTGGAAGATGCACTGTTGGAGCTAGCTATTTCTTACATCTCCACACATCACATTGTGTTCTAATATTTCTTAAACAGATTTTCTCCACGTATAAGAGCTATTCATGAAATTGTACATTTTTACTTGCAATCTTGAAAACACACAGACACACACACACACACACACATATATATATATTAAACTTTGGTTTACATGATGCAAACACCTTCCATTTACACACACACACACACACACACACACACACACACACACATATATATTTGACTTTGGTTTACATGATGCAAACACCTTCCATTTACTTACTAAATTGAATGAGCTTCTGAATTTTATTACAGAGACAGCCCTGAAGAACAGAGCCAGCAAACAAGATGAACAAAGTTCACATGCTAGAGGTTGTAGGTCAAAGTATTCAATAAGTGAAGAAGAGAAGGCTGCTCTGTCTTTCACTTCTTGTTTTCCGTATTTTGTGAGAATCATGAAAAGGTTCAATGTCAGTGGCTCATATACTCTGGTAAGAACTTTTGCTCTTTTTTGTTTCTTTTGATTTTTGACTGAAATTTTCATTCATATAAGGTATATGTATTGTGTCAAATTTATTCCAAAGCAAAACCCGCATTATCACTTCATAGTGATTTAGATCATAATTAAGTAGAGTTCAATAAATATGAAGTGGGAAATTAATGCAGCTGCTTTCTTGGCCAAGTTTTATCTGTTTCTTGGGAAATCACACCTTGAAAAATCTCCTCTTGATTTCAAAACTTTTGGCAGAGCTTCTTCTCTACTAATTCCTCAGCCAATCCATCATCTACCTGCACATCAGACTAAGTAAGTAACAGACCCCTATGTTGTAGGGCATTCCACCATTAACATCTTATGAGGTGCTGTTTCCCCTAAATAATAGGAGTACTTGTAGGTTTCTCTAGGGATTTTGGCAACCATTAAGCCTTTGTGATGGTTCATGGTCAACTTCCTCCCAGCCTTCTTAAGATGTGGGGCCTAATAGAGTCCAAAATACTCACCTCTAACCCTTTCATGTGGAAGCACTTTTGGAAGTTTCCAGTTGGCGGGTGGGCCACTTGAAGGTTTCAAAGTTTATCATGTTGGATGAACTCATGACAATCACTTACTATTGTTCTTTTTTTTTTTGTGCGAACTGCTTTTACTGTTAATTATCTTTCACCAGTTTCCATCATGCAGAAAGTTCCATATAAGTTTTCAATGGCACATCTCCCCAAATGCAAAATAAAAGTTGTTCTTCGTAATCTTAAAGGAGAATGTTGGACTGTGAATGCAGTCTCAACTACTAGAGTACACACAAGTCACACTTTATGTGGAGGGTGGATTGCCTTTGTTCGTGGTAATGACATCAAGATAGGGGATATCTGCATTTTTGAGCTTGTACGCAAGTGTGAAATGCGTGTGTATATTCTTGGTGATGGAAAGGAAGGGTCAAACTGCCAAAGTGGAAAGACAGCTTCTAACGGGTTTCCTACTGGGTGCGGTCCCACTTCACATAAAACTTTTGAAGGTTTGCCAAAGAAACCAAAAGGGAAGTCATCTAAAGTCTACTCAGAACGCACAACCAACGTAAATGTATCTGATAAAAAAAGGTCTAAAACACATCAAGAAGTTTCTTTCTCCCAGGAAATGAAGAAACATGGTGGTGTGTTGAAGATTTCTGGTAACCATGCTCTCTCCTCTCAATCGAAAGCTTGCAATGATAAATCGAGTAAGGTTCTAGCTGCTTATTTCTCCAATGTAATGGGCATTATCATATGTCCCCGGAGAATTTTGTTAGTTTTCCATCTTTTCTTACTCAAATGCACATAAGCAAGTGTGCTCATATCTCTTGTTTAACATGTTTCATGTATAACATCGATTTGTGACTATGTATTCTTGATGGCCCATGGGTGGGTTTTTTTTTTTGGTTGCAACTGAAAAGCTATAGTGTACAAAACACATAGGCATAGTGTACTCCTGTTTTTTGTTTAAAATGTGTCATGTATAACATCGATTTGTGACATTATATTTTCTTGTGTGGAATCTTGAAAATAGTTTTGTGTAACTTTGATTTTCATGAGACATTCGAAGATCTTCCTATTTCTAACTCAGTCTGAACTATAAAACAGAGACGGCCATCCAGAATAGAAACAGCGTAGAAGAGGAACTGGGTTCAAAAACTAGAGGCTGTATGTCAATGATGTTAGCATTGGAAGAAGAAAGAGTGGCTCAGTCTTTTACCTCCAGTTTTCCTAATTTTGTGAGAATTATGAAAAGGTTCAACATCAGTGGCTCATATACGCTCGTGAGTTGTTTCGTTTTTATTTGTACCTTTTGATTTTTGACTGAAATATTTTTCATGTTAGGTCTATGATTGTGCACCAAACTATTTCCACAATAATCTATTGGGGCGTCATCACTCCACAATAGTTTAGATCAAGTTAGATAACACAAAGAAGACCGAATGAACTGGATGCAAGGATAGATTACAATGAATAAAAAGTGAGTGGTGAATTATCAGAGGAATTTTATTTGTTGTTGAATGTCAACACCTTGAGGATTCAACTCCCTGATTCCCAACTCTTGACAAAACTGCTGCTTTAGATATTTGTTTCTAAATCCTCCATCCTGCCTTCTTCGCAAAGCTTGACATCTATTCTGGAGTTATGGGGGAACTTGATCCTGAATCCCTTATTCATTAGGTTCACATGTCCTGCTATGACCCCTTTTCCATGAGAAGGAACAGATCCATATTATAGGCTATTGTCATCTTGTGTTCTGCTGTTGCCCTTGTGGGTTTAAGAGTATTTGTGGCGGGTTCGAAGGAATCCAGTACCATTAAGCCCTTGTCCCATAATGACTTTTCTTTGAGCTTTGTTGAGATGTGGGGGCTGATAGCATTCACTTAACTCGCCTTTATCTATTTCTTTTGGGAGTTCCTGCAGCAGTTGCAGGCTGAATTACTTGTGGTTTTAGTGGTTCCTTCTCCTACACTTGGCATGAACTTACATGGCACGACTGCTTGTTTTTTGCAAAATGTTTTTAGCATCAGTTCAGTTACTGGCTGGTTTTCATCATGCAGAAAATCCCATTTCAATTTTCTTTGGCACATCTTCCCGATTGCAAAACTGAGATTGCCCTTCGTAATTTGAAAGGAGAATGTTGGACTGTGAATTCGGTTCCAGACATAAAAAGACGAGCGATGCATACTTTATGTGGTGGATGGATGGCCTTTGTTCGTGGTAATGACATCAAGATGGGAGATGTTTGCATTTTTGAACTTGTTGGCAAGTGTGAAATGCGGGTGCATATATTGGGGGTCGGAAAGAAAGAGCTAGACCATCAAATGGGAAAAGCAGCTTCTAATGAACAACCTATTGGGTCATCTACTGGCAATGGTCCTTTTTTGTGAGACGTATGAAGAACTTCAACCTTCACCGGACAAATTTTGTGGTGAGCATTATTATGCCAACTGTTCTTTTTCTCCTCCTTTTGATATATATGTGCATGACATTTTAGTTTTGGTTTAGCTGCATAAAGCGTGAACTATTTCTTGTTGACTTTTATGGGCTCATGTTGTGGAGGCCAAATCTTCACAGATTTGCTTACTTCACTGGTAATAAAGCGTTCTGATCATCTTTGTTGTTTATCTTTGGTTAAATATCATTATGCCATCACTGGAGATGTTTTAACCGTTCACTAGTTTCATTTGTTTAAATGAGTTATGTCAAACGTGGCTCTGTTTGTTGCAATAGAAATTATTTTCCTGGAAAATAGCCATAATACAACATTGGCTTCAGACAGTAACCACTATTTAAGTTACAATTACTGCCTAGCGTTGGACACGAGTAGCGGAAGTAGAACTTTCCTGTGGGCTAGTAATAAACATATCCATGCTGATGAATCTGCTTATCATTCTGATTCTAATGGTAAAAACTATTTTTTTCTATTATAAAAAATAGTAGAAGCTATGTTATTATCGGAATGTTCTTAATTCTGGCTGAATGAGGTTGGTCTATATAGCTAGTTTCACATGAAGTGACTTCCCAAAAGTAGAAAGGAAGCCACAATATATGCAGGTTGGGAAAAAGTTTTTATTTAGTCCAGAGAGTTTTTTGGTCTGCAAACACGAGAGTGATGGGGTTTTTCCTATACCATTTCCAGCATCTACTTTTTGCTAGCACCAATGGAGCTCACATAATTTGGAAAAAAAAAAAATTACAATGAAACAAGTTTACGCTTTCAATCCCTTTCATCATGTGAACCTCTAATTAGCTCACTTATAAGAGCAACCAATGAAAACATGAATTTTCTACTGAAAATGATTTAATTTGTTTTGGTCATGATGGTTTTAGTTATCATAGAGTAAAGCTTGCAGTGAAGAAATATTAAATGTTACTGTGTAAGCCAGTTTGTTATTTTACGATTCCTAATTTCCTACTTTCTCTCCTAGATAATGTTGCAGAAGTTTTAGTCTTGCACTTCTTGTTTGATGTTAGGCGCTAGCCTTGACACACTTGCGTGAGAACTATAAATTCTTCCTTTTTTTATTTTTATTTTTAGTTGTGAATTTACTTTGTCATGCTACCTGGTATATATGTGCAGGGTGGGCTTCCTTGGTATGTGAATACAAGATTGAACAAGGGGGGGATGGAGGCATATTTGAGCTTATAGGGGCATACAAAATGCCTCTGCATATTTTCTGGAGAACAAATAGCTAATGGAAGTTTCAATGACATCCAGTCATGTAGGGCACAATCATTGGTTATCTGTTTGGCTCAATGTATATATCTGTTGTGATGTTTGTATGTTAAAGAATCGTGTAGGCAATTTGCTTGCATCTTAATTCACTAAGAAAGATATTTAGAACCAATGTTATGTTATCTACTGTTTCTGTACATGCAATTTTTCTTCAGTAGTTCTGTTAGGGGTATTAATCGTATCTTGGCAAGTATGTTACATAAACACCTTTTATGCTGAAAACCATTCCGTTGTCTAAATGGAAATTAGATATTTCATGAATTTCTTCAATTCTATGATGTCAATTATAGCAATGACTCCGATTTTTATGACCATCATTTTCTCAAATGTTCCCATTTAAGGTGATAGATTTGTGCCATCCATATTATGTAAAATACACTATAACTGTTTAACTTTAATGTGGACACCCATATGGGCACTAATTAATAAGTAAACAAAGGGAGAGAAATATGTAGAAAAGAGGAGTGCATAATTTAGAATTAAGCAATAAGCTTTGAGCTGTATGCCCAGGTCGACTTAGGTGGGTGTTGTTCTATGGATGATAGATTGGTATAACAGAGAAGGCCATGGACATTTCCACCACTGATGGGAACATGGAAATTCCCTTTCAAGTTTTTATGTTATTGTATGCGAGCGTGGTGGCCCTTTAATGATGTGGATTTGTACAGGAACGATACCAGGAGGTCCCGAAAGCTTGCAATATACGAAATTAATGCTCTTTGAAGGCGCTTAACAGTCTCTGTCCATGTTCACGCATCGTGTGGATAGCCCCATGGGAAATAATTTGGATCCACCCATCACCTGATGCGCGTGAGAGACAGAGCGTATGCGTCCTTGCCCCTTGCCCTTTGCCTTTGCGTTCTTGCGGATGGGATCATGGATGTATGAATGCATCTCTTTGGACGCTGCGGCAGTGCGACAGAAGTCACAGAACAATTAATCCTGAGTTCCTGACAATGGAGCATTTTAATTTCGGGTCACCAATCCGGACAATAGACCATAATAGTCTTGGGCCGCCGATGTATTTTTTCCTTTCCTACATGGCTACAAGGGAGCAAGTATTCATTGATTGGTTTTTTATAAAAAAATAAATAAACAAATAAAAAATAAAAAAATCTATGTAGACACAGATCAAAAGTTCAAAAAAAAATGCTAACTTAAGTTGACACCTCAGCAATTCTTTGGACTTTCAATCCAAACCGTTCAATAATTTTATAGACGGCTTGGATCATCTTTAGTTCAAATTTTTAATGAGATTTGGAAGCATGGAGCGTTTCAACCTCCTTGAGCCAGAATGGATCGATCCCCAGTTAACCTCTAGTCATTTTACTTAAGCTAATGATTTTGATTTTTCGATATAATCATCTATTAATATATTAGAAATCAGAATCACAGTCAAATGGTTCCAATAAATAATAATCCAACTTAAGAAGGTATGATATTCATTTTCAAAACATTGAGAGGACCCTTCTTTTTGTCCACATTAACCCAAAGAAGTGTTGAAATAGATTCTTCCAAATGTTTTTTTAATCTTAGAATCTTCATTATAATAAACGGTGTAATGAAATATAAGTCATTGATATCATTTGAGTCCTACATGTTTTGAGAGATCCTATTTGTTATGAACAATTTTAAACTAAATGACGATATCGACTTCCTATGTCAAAAAACTATTGTGACATTCTCAGTAAAAAAAAAAAAAACCTATGATCTTTGGGTCTACTTATATGTTTTATCTTAATAAAATTTGATGTTTGTAAAAATTTTGATTTTAACTTTGTATGAATAAGTGTATCTTTAAAAAAAAAAAGAAAAAAAAAAAACCCCAGTGACCTGTTATAAAATCTGATGATCACGACACTATGAGATCGTCACTGGTATGTAAAAGAGAGAGGAGAGAGATTGTGAGTGGGGATGGCAATGGGTCGGGTCGGATGCGGGTCGACACTACCTCATACCCGACCTGATCTTTAATCTCTTATACCCATACCCAACCCGATACCCGATGGGTATGAAAAATTAAACTCTATCCCCGATCCACCGTCTTCTTGGGCCATCCATGCCCGACCCGCCCATGCTCGACTACCCTATTGTAAGGATTTTTTTTCCCCTAAATTCCATTTTTTTGCTACTTACACCTATTACATGCTATTCATATAATCATATACCAAGTTTATAAATGTTTTTAGCACCTAATATGATCTTGTTCAAATAAGATCATATCTAATATGATCACACAAATATTATACACAAACATAAGGATTAAAAAAGAATAAAAATATATAATGAGCCTGCTAATTGACTCCATAAGCCTATATCAAGATAGGTTTCAAAAATTCATAAAACCATACATAAATTTCAAACATAGGACATTAAAATATATATATATATATATATATATATATATTTTTATTGTAAAAATATCAGGTTGGGTCGGGTCTCGGGTTTTTTCTTTTTGGGATCCATGCCTGACCCATGCCCGAATTTTTTTTAGAATTTATACCCATACCCGACCCGATACCCGAATTTTTTTTTTAAAAAATACCAGCCCATTCGGGTATGGATCAAGTCGGGACCTTATGGATCGGGGCGAAATTGCCATCCCTAATTGTGAGGGAAGGAGTTACAAAAAAGGGTAAATTACAATAAGACTCCCTCTAAAATCTGACTATTACAGATACACCCCCTCACGTTTTTAAAATTACACTGACATCCCCTATTTTACAAAATAAATTACAAAGAGACCCCTCCTTCTAACTTCCGTCCATTAATCTGTTAAATTATATTCAAATTTTTTCAAAATACCCTAACTACCCTTAGTAGATGATAACTTCCATGTTAAATGCGTATAACTCACCAGTCCAATAATTCATCCAATACTTTTGAATTTTTTAATTATTATTGATAAACAACTAAAAGATCATATATATATATATATATATATAAGAAAAATGTTAAAAATAATTTAAATTTTCTGTCCAACTGATGTGGCAGCTGTCAAATTTGCTGTTTAGAAACAATTATTTATTTAATTAAATTTTTAATTGATTTGCAAAATAAAAAATAAAATAATTGATTTGCTACGTTGCTACCTCATTTGAGTAATTAGATTTGAGCAAAAAAAAAAGGGCTATGTAGCATTACTCATATGTAGAAATAAATAAAAAGAATTATTATAATGGAGATGCACGTATAGAGGTGACAAATGAGGTGGCAACTTGGCAAATCAATTTTTCTTTTTTTTTTTTATACACATCAATCAAATAGATAATTGTTTCTAATGAGCAAATCTGATGGCTACCACATCAGTTGGACAAAAATTTAAGCTTTTTGGCATTTTTCTTTTATATATATATATATATAATCTTTTAGTTGTTTATTAATAAATAAATAAATCAATCAAATATATTGGATGAATGTGTTGGACTGATGAGTTATATGCATTTAACATGGAAGTTGTCATCCAATAAGGGTAATTAGGGTATTTTGAAAAAAATTGAAAGTGATTTAACGGATTATGGACGGAAGTTAGAGGGAAGGGGGTCTTAATGTAATTTCAGAAACGTGAGAGGGATCTATTTGTAATTGTCAGATTTTAGAAGGGGATCTTAATATAATTTACCCTAAAAAAATATATCAAGACCGCGGACAGGTGTGCAGTATAGGAAGCGAGTATAGGAGTAAGTAATCTACACCTACCAAGTTGCCTCGGGAGAAGTAAACTTCCCCAACCAATGGTGAAAAGACATGGTACTCTGACCGAAAAGAGAAAAGTAAAGACATGGTGCACTTTTTCTTCACGGGGAGAACGTACCAGTTCTTGTTCTGTTTCTCTCTCACCCTCTCTCTTTCCCCGTTTGGTCGCTAAGAAACGGTGAGAAAACGAAAGAAAGAGACATTGTGAATCTTTGATTTTTCACCTAATTGCCTCCTTTTAGCGATGTTAAGAGTAGTAGACTACTTTCTTTCAGTGGGGCCATTTTTCTTTCTTTCAAAATTATATATATATTCCATTTTTCTTGGTTTCTTAACTCCTCATTTTTTAATTTTTTTTCTTCTTTTTCTGGGGTACTAATTTCAGAGCTGTGAGTTAGCAAAGATGGGAGAATCGTGCAAGGGTTGCAGGAAATGGGAAGAGGAAATGTATTGGACCCATTTTCAATCCATACATTTCTTTCAGTTTCTCTCTGGGGATTTCCTTGAAGAACTCGTAAGTTCAATGCTTTTTGTTTTATGATTGATTTGTATATTTATTTTGTTTGCTGTAAAAAACAAAAACACTTGTTGTTTTCGCTAGAAGGAGGGCTTGAACCTCCGACCTTGTGGTTAACAGCCACACGCTCTAGCCAACTGAGCTATTCCAGCTTCTGTTTGTACTATGTTTGACTAAAGTATTTATGTGGAAGAGGGTTTATCTTGTTGGTAGTTATCAATTTAATACATATGTCTAGTCACGATTGTTTAGTAAAACTTTGTATCTTGATGTGTTTTTTCATTTGTAAAATCCTCGTTGGGCTTTTCTAAATGGGTTAACTTTCGCACGACATTCCCTTGAGCCGCAGGTCCAGTTTAACAAAACACCCCCCCACCCCCCACTAAACTATAGAACTCAACGCCATTGGCTTTTGGGTCTAATGGCATGTCCATACAAGGTTGGCATGTCCATACAAGGTTTGCGGAGGTTTTGGTTTCAACTTCACGTCAATACGTGTGTGGATATGCGTTCTCATTTGACACATTAGAAGAAAAATAAAATATATAAAAAAAAAAAAACACTATAGAACTGAACACAAAAAAAATAAAAGAAAAAGAAGAAAACCCTAATAATATGAAATTGCTACCCTTGGCCCCTTATATGTTTGTTCTGTTAAAAAATTTAGTGGAAATAAACCATTTGAACTTTATGTGATGTCATTAAACGGATTCAATAGCTAAACTAGACTTTTGCAATTACTTTAGGGAGTAAATTTGATGGAGGAGACAAAGTTTTATAATTTGATGGGAACAGTTAAAATTTAATAGTTTATGGAGTGTGTTTTTATTTATTTATTTATTTTTTTAAGGTGTAGGTGTGTTTTTGTGAAATTGGACCTATACAGGAGGTTTCGTGTGATTTACCTTAAAAAATAAAAACATTAATGTTGGTTGTTTGAAGACCAAAATAACGGGTAAAGAAAAAGGAACAAGCATACTCCTATAGTGGGAGATAAATGAGCCAAAACTCAATTATATTCATTCCTCTCGATTTTAATTCCTTCGCTCACTGTTCATCAAACTTCTTAAAATTTTTACCCTCAAAGGTGTAATTTGAAGTTTAATCGTGTATGAAATTGCAGACCATCCCCAAAAAGTTTGCTGACAATTTGAGAGGCAAACTACCTGAAAGTGTGACTCTTAAGGGTCCTAGTGGCGCTACATGGAATGTAGGACTGACGACAACTGGTGATGCCCTGCTGTTTAAACATGGTTGGAAAGAATTTGTAGAAGATCATTCTCTCCAACAGAATGATGTCTTGGTCTTTACGTATGATGGGAACTCACGTTTTGATGTTTTAGTGTTTGACCGTGGGAGTTTGTGTGAGAAGGAGTTTTCATATTTTGTTAGGAAATGTGGGCACATCAGGCTTGAGGATGAATACCCGACGATGAGAAAGACGGGGGAAAGTTCTGTGGAAGTTATTCCTGTCTTACCCAATGACGATGTCAGATGCACTTCATCAAAGGAACCTATGATGGATGAACCTCTGACGCCAGTGCCATCAGGAAAGCGTAACATTGGCAGAGCTAACGGGAAGGTTCGAAAGGCTGCTCATTGTAGTAAACCTGTTAATGCCAAGTTGAAATTGAGGAGCAGAGAACCTTCTACTTGTACAGAAGGAGCAACGGTCAATTTCGGTATGCTCTTCACACTTGTGATCTAATGTGTTGCATTACTAATGCATTATTTTAGACCGCCTTCTTCTCTTTAGAGTTGAGATTTTAATATAATGTCTTACATTTGGAAGTTTAATGAACAGATTTATCCATTTATGTGCAGAGAGAGTTTATAACATTGTTTTCTTCCTTCCTTTAGTAGTTCTGTAAATTTTCAACCGTGGGTTACTTTATCCATTTCTGTATTTATATGATTTGTTATTCAATATAATTTTCAAAATTCATTCACGTAAACTTGTGGCTGTTTTCTGTTAAATGCAGTGCCTCCCTAGAAACATCAAATCATTTGTGTTGGATGCGAATCTATCATATGAGTTTGGAGGATATACTTGTTTCTTATTTATTGTTTTTTTATTTTTTTATTTATCGTTTTACATATTGATCAGATTCTGAACAATATTCCACAGATAGAGTGGGGGCTCATCAACTGCAATATATATCAAACAGAAGACCTGTAACTGAAGAGGAGAAAGAAATTGCCTTGCAAATGGCACAGGCAGCATCAACCAGTGAGAGTTTCATAGTAGTTATGAGACCCACCCATGTATACAAAAGATACTATATGGTAAACTATTCATTCAATTCCCTGATTTTGAATGCATCTTAAACATTCCGGCTATGTTTCTTTCCCTTTTATTACTGCGACTGTTTGCTGGGCAGTTTTAAAATCTGGTTTTAAATAATTGTTGTGTTCGTGGCATTGTTTCGTGCAGACAATCCCTTCAAAATGGGTGGCTAGCCATCTCTCTGAAGGAAGCCAAGATGTGATTCTCCGTGTTAAAGAGAATACATGGCACGCCAAATATTATTACTGGAAGGGTCGCAATGTTGGAGGGCTTACTTGTGGGTGGAAGAATTTTGCTGTAGAGAACAATTTAGAAGAATTTGACGTGTGCATGTTTGAGCTTGCCAGCCAAGAGGACAACATAATCTTGGATGTTAACATCTTCCGGGTTGTTAAAGAGGTAACACCACCGACCCCGGTGAATTCTGCCCCCCTCCAGGTGAATTCTGCCTCCTTAAGACGTGGAAGGCCACCCAAAAAACCTAAAAGAAAACTTTGCTAGGGCTTCTGTCCATAGGCTCACAATATCATCGCACATTTTGGTTTGTAACTTGGTTCTGCATTTAGGTAGTTTTGGACTGCATTTTGGATGGAAATATTGCCGCCGTTTGGGCATTCTGGACTTGTTTTACTGCCAGACAGCTAGTTCATGTTATGATGGTTTGTGTCTTGATACTCTTGTCATCTTTGGTGACCCTTGTTTGTTTCTTTCTCTTTCACAATGCACGGCTTTAACTTCGCTGGCAAAAATATTCATTGTGCTTGCTTGCATTCAATGCTCTCTTTTTTTAGGTTACATCAATGAAATTCTATTTCTGAACCCTAAACTCTACCCACATCTCAACCCCACTTGAGTGAGAAGAACTTGTGCCCCTCTGTGACAAGGGCCACGTGGTGTGTCACGGGCCAATCAAAGTCAAACAAAATGAGATTTTGGGACCAAAAAGTATACTGACAACTCCGCTCTGCTTGGCTTTGAAGGCACCACGTGGCCGTGTCACAGATGCACAGAAATTCTTCTCCACCTGAGTACTGTCATGCCGAAATGGCCTGTGGACTGGTAATGCAGTCGGAAGTTTCCAAAAAAGGGGAAGAAATAGAAATATGCATGTTGTTAATTGATTGTAGTTAAGCAGGTACATTTTTTTTCTTTCTAGTGATGGTACAAAGAAGCTACCCCTGAATTCTACTATAAATCCCTGCATGTGTGTACCTTGACCAACATTTCATCGCAAAGTGACTTTGGATTTGGTTATTGAAAGAGCTAATAAAGCAGAGAAATTTTTTATCTTTTATTGAGTTTAAAAAAAAAAAAAAACGGAAAATGCAGAGAAATTTTGTTCTTGTGAGTGGAGAGGAGCGTAGCAACCTAATTTACAGGGATTAGGGGTTTATGCACCAATCCTACTATATATATACACTAGCTTACTCGCTTGTTAATTATAGTTGGTGGCTGAAAGGGAGAAGAAGGGGGTAGTCTTGCTAGAATATGCCTTGAATCGAGTTAGGATTTGATGCTAAGGTGATGGTATCTTTGGATGGTTAAGATTAAAGATAAAAGATGTGCTATTGAAATGACTGAATTACCAACTTTTTGATCCTTCAATCTTGTTAAAAAGCCCATCCAAGGACTAAAATCACCTCAGCACGGTTGGACGGAATCCATGGACCATGCGTCTATGGGACTTATTTTGTGGGTATGAGGTCACGTTTTTATTGGCTATACATGGGCAATAAAAAACAAAATGCGGAGAACTTAAGAGTGTATAAAAATACGAAAGTGCTGTTCAAAAGGGCCTTTCATTTTAATCTTTTAGAAAGTTTGAAAAAAAAAAAAAAAAATACATTGAAAGCGTGTTTGAAAATAGCGCTTTCCGTTAAATAAATACTGTTGTTTTCCAACT
Source organism: Liquidambar formosana (assembly GCA_039720395.1). Lineage (NCBI taxonomy): Eukaryota > Viridiplantae > Streptophyta > Magnoliopsida > Saxifragales > Altingiaceae > Liquidambar > Liquidambar formosana. Next base: position 28,318,317 of record CM077833.1, read on the forward strand.
GTGCTTTTTTAAAAGCACTTTTTTTAAACACGCTTTACATTAAGTAAAAAGCATTGCTTCCAAAAGCTTTCATATTAGAATTAACCCCAAAAAAAAAAAAAATGTTGAAAAATAGTACGATCCGTGCTCTAAGATGAACAAACACACCCTCACGACAAGTTATTAGTATCTCACACCCCCGATTTGGGGCTCCATCCTCCATCGTTGTCCATCGTCATCAACTTGCCGCTAATCTTCGTCATCCCAGTCATTCATCTCCTCTCTTGCTCTCTCTTTCTTTCTATCTACGAAATTTCTTTACCAAGTAGTTCCAAACGCGGACTTAATCAAAGTGGCTTTTGATGGTAGGACAAACATTTTAAGGACATTTCAAAATAAAAAATGTAGACGAACAAATTAGGATATTGGGATAGAGAGAGTACTAATAAATTATAACTAAAGTATAAACCCCTAATAATTTAGGGGGCAAAGTGTAAGTTCTCAAATGTCAATACCGCGGACAGGTGTAGTATACAGGAATCAGGAAGCGAGTTTGGAGTAATTACTCAAAACCAGTTGCCTCGCAAAAGGCACACTTCCGAACAAACTAAAAGGGCATAGCACACTTCACGGGGGAAAACTTTCCCGGACATGTTCCGTCTCTCTCTCTTCCAGTCTGGTTGCTAAGAAACGGTGAGTAAACAAGAGAGATTGACGGTGAATCTTCGATTTTTCACCTAGTTGCTTCCTTCTAGCGACGTTTACCATGGTAGACTACTATTGTATTTTACTCATTTTTCTTTGTTTCTTAACCCCCTTTTTTTTAGTGTACTAATTTCAGAGCTGGAAGTTTTCAAAAATGGAAGAATCGTGCAAGGATTGCAGGAAATGGGAAGAGGAAATGTATTGGACTCATTTTCGATCCATAAATTTCTGTCAGTTTCTGTCTGGAAATTTCCTTGAAGAACTCGTAAGTTTAATACTTTTCGTTTATGTTCCTATCTTTTGTTTTTGGTATGCAAAAATGGGAGAATCGTGCAAGGATTGCAGGAAATGGGAAGATGAATTGGATTGGTCCCATTTCCAATCCATACATTTCTGTCAGTTTTGTATTTGGTATTTTCTTGAAGAACTTGTAAGTTTATGCTTTTTGTCATTTTTTGTGTTTGTGTTTGTGTTTTGGTTTGTTTGCTGGGGGAAAATAGCGAAATATTTGTTAATTTCGCTAGATGGACCGTGTGCCAATGACCCTTTCTCCTAATGGCGTGTCCTGCCCCAATAACGACGGGTTTATATGGAACTTGGAAGATGGTTTATTTATTTATTTATCCTGGGTAATTAATGAATATCTAGAGCCACCATTGTCTAGTAAAAATCTGTATCTTGATGTATTTTTCATTAGAAATGTGTTTGTCACTCAGACTTTTCTAAATGTGTTAATTATAATGTCTGTTTATTATTATAAACCTAAATGGTTTTTTTTTAATTATTAGTTGACCTAAACGTTATTAATTTGAAGACAAAATAAAGAATTAAAAAATATAAAAAGAAAAAAGGGAAAATGATCAAGCATATTCCCATTAGGATTGTATGATGAATTAAGCTGGTCAGGATTGGCCCAATAGGTGGCTTGTTCGAGATAATTTTTGAGATAAACAAGTCAGGCTCAATTGTATTTTGGACTTGTTTGTTGTTTGAGCTGAGCTTTAGCAGAACGTGTCTCACACTGGTATGCTTGTGAGTACGTTAAAGACATAAAGACGAACCAAGTTACATTAGCTGGCTTGATAAGAGGCTCAAGTGAGACCGTTTATGAGATAAACGAGGCAAGATCAATTCTATTTTGGAGTTTGTTAGTTTTTCAAGCTCATCTGAGAGGGGTCACAATTTAACTGCAGCCGTGGCCACTGTCACTTTTGAACTCTTTTTATTACTCCGTTGGGAAAACCTACTTACTACCCAATACCCACAAATATATTATACACTTCTTGTATTGATATGAATACAAGATATAAATCTTATCAGGGCAAGACATTCAACAAAACACAAGGCTCAGTTACTTCCATTATGGAGCCCTCCATAGGTGGATTCGAGTCTTCAGTTGCTTAAACACTACTACTTGCAGTATCAATGCGTCTTTTTGAGATCCATTTTTTTGTATTAAATACTCGATTGGTTTGAGATGTTTTTGCATCTTGTTGGAGAAACAATCTTAACAAAAACCTCTTGCATGAGATGTTTCCTTTGGCTGAGACACTTGAAAATTACAAGCACTACTTTTACTCTCATTCTATTGATGTTACCTTTGATGTTACCTTTTTTTTTTTTTTTCTTTTAAGCCAAAGGAAAGAACTTATGCATCATAGACATTCCATTGATGATACAGTCCTTTCCTCTCTAACTTAATGGATTTTCTAGCGAAGTTCTCTTTGATTGGCTGTGGCTTATTCATTCCTCTTGATTTAATTCGACCTTTCAGTGCACTGTTTATTAAACTTCTTACATTTTCCCCCTCAAAGGTGTAATTTGAAATCTAATTGTGTACGAAATTGCAGACCATCCCCAAAAAGTTTGCTAATAATTTGAAAGGCAAACTACCTGAAAGTGTGACTCTTAAAGGTCCTAGTGGCGCTACATGGAATGTAGGACTGACAACAAGTGGTGATGCCTGCTGTTTAAACATGGTTGGAAAGAATTTTCAGAAGATCATTCTCTTCAAGAGAATGATGTCTTGATCTTTAAATACGATGGGAACTCACATTTTGATGTTTTAGTGTTTGACCGAGGGAGTTTGTGTGAGAAGGAGTGCTCATATTTTGTTAGGAAATGTGGGCATACAAAGCTTGATGATGGATACCAGACAATGAGAAAGACGGGGGAAAGTTCTGTGGAAGTTATACCTGTCTTACCAAATGACAATAGCAGATGCACTTCATCAAAGGAAGCCTGAGAAGGATGATCTTATAACACCAGGGCCATCAGGACTCCGTAACAATTGCCAATCTAACAGAGAGGTTCAGAGGGATGCTTATTGCAGTAGACCTGTTCATACCAAGTTGAAATTAAGAAGCAGAGAAACATCTACTTGTACAGAAGGAGCAACAGTCAATTCTGGTATGCGCTTCACACTTTTGATCTAATGTCTAAGCCTCATTTGGAAGTTTTATAGACAGATTTCTATGTATATTCAACCACATAGACACGCAGTTATTAACATTGTTTTATTCTCTCCTTTAGTACTATAAATTTTCAACCATTGGTGACTTCGTCCATTTCTGTATATATATATATATATATATATATATTTCCCTAAGAGTCCATTTCTGTATTTATCTGATTTGTTATTCAATATAATTTCCCAAAGAATGCATTACCTTAATAGAAACATCACATCATATGTGTTGGATGCGACTCTATTTGCTGAATTTGGAGGATTTACTTGTTTCTGACTCTATTTGCTGAGTTTGAAGGATTTACTTGTTTCTTATTTATTTATTTTTGTTTTACACGTTAATCAGATACTGAACAAGATTCCATAGATAGAAATGGGGCTTATCAACTACAATATAGATCAAATAGAAGACCTATAACTGAAGAGGAGAAAGAAATGGCCTTGCAAATGGCACAGGCAGCATTGACCAGTGAGAGTTTCATAGTAGTTATGAGACCCACACATGTATACAGGAGATTTTATATGGTAAACTATTCATTCAAATCCCCAATTTTGTATGTATCTTAAACATTCCAGTTATGTTTCATTCCTTTTTATTTCCTATTTGTTCTTGTTCTTTCTATTGTCTTCATTTTTATTTTAAGAGGGCATCCAGATGTGAAGATTTCTCCACAGGTGGTGTCTGTCAGTGTCAAAATTTGGTCTTAACTAATTGCCGTGTTTATGGCATTGTTTTGTGCAGGCAGTCCCTTCGGAATGGGCGGCTGGCCATCTCCCCGAAGAAAGCCAAGATGTGATTCTCCGTGTTAAAGAGAATGCATGGTGTGCCAAATATTATACCAGAAAGGCTCGCATTGGTGGAGGGCTAACTCGTGGCTGGATGAATTTTGCTGTGGAGAACAATTTAGAAGAATTTGATGTGTGTGTGTTTCATCTTGCCAGACAAGAGGCAAACACCATTGTCTTGGATGTTAGCATCTTCCGGGTTGTTCAAGAGGTAATGCCACTGACCCGGGTGAATTCTGCCTCCCCCCGGGTGAAATCTGCCATCTCAAGGCGTGGAAGGCCACCAAAAAATGCTAAAAGAAAACCCTGCTAGGGATTTCTGTCCATGAGCTCGCAATTTCATCATACACTTTGCTGTTTTACTTGGGTCTGCATGTTGGTAACTTTAGGTTGCCCTTGGATTGATACGGGGCCGCCCTTTGAGAAATCTGGACTTGTTTTATTGCCAGACAGCTAGTTCATGTTATGATGTTTAGTGTTATGGTGTTTAGATGATTTAGTTCTGTTTTGATACTACCCTTCATGATCATTAGTGACCCTTGTTTTTTTTCTCTCTATTGGAATGCACAGTTCGACCCTCATGGTAAAATTCTACATTGCTTACCAGGAAAAAAAGGAAAAAAAAAAAGAAAAAGAAAAAGAAAAAATGCTATTGTTGATTGCAGTTTCATTACTTTGAAGTAAAGCGAGCAGAGACCCTTTTTATTCCAGTAATGGTACGAAGAGTACTGGTAAAAATGCTTGCCCTGTTCTCTGCCATAATTCCTTGCGTGTATCCCTTGGGGAATATTTCATCTCGAAGTGGGCTTTGCATTTGGTTATAGAAGGCCAAATTTCAAAACCTTTTTGCTGCTAATTAATTGAGTTGAGGTGGGGTCTAACATGTGAACCTCAAAAAATTGGTTGAGCCAGCTTGATTGGGATTATAAGTGGTAGAACCCTCTTTGTGGTCTAATTTTATATGCAGATCAACATGTTGAGAGCGCATTTTCGGCCTTGAGTGGCCCCAGAGCTGCACATGGGTCTGGTTCATTTTTGTAACGCACTATATTTACAGCTGCATGCATATGCCGGCGCGCACCCAGTCATATCTTGCTGGCTCACCATTAGGGCAGGTGTTTTCTGCTCCACTATGGGCTCTGCACTGGTTAGATGAAAAAAGATAGATGAAATTCGCCCCCCGGGGAGCACAGGAAGTCTTTTACCATTATTAAGCTTGGGTACCAAAATTTATTTTGATTTGAACAGAAGTTTTTGCAAATCTCCCTGAACAGTGAACACAAATAGGACAAATATGATGAAGCTCATCTTTGTTATGCCTCGGATCTCCCAAATGGGAACGGTCTGATATGAATACCAATGCCATTTATTATTATTATTATTATTTTTTCCCTTCATATGAGTAGAAAGTTGAGTTTGTTAGATGTTTCTCATTACACAGGAACAAAACCCGCATATACGTAGGTGACCTCATATCCCCACTCATTTCTTGAGGGCCTATCCCATCACGTTGCTTGTCAGCCAACCACAATTCATCCCACCTTATCCAAAGTTCCAAACCCATTTCATCTCTCTCACCATAGAAAGTGCTCTTCATTCCTTCCCCACTCTAGTTCACAAATCCTCACAATCTGAGAACAAAAGGTAATTATGTAAAATAAAACACACACACACACACATATATACACATATTCAATAATTTTCTTTCTTTACAGCTTATAGCTAATTATATTCATACTTCGTTCTCCTTGCAATAGTTTGAGCTACTTGATTGTGAATCCACAAGAAATGGCGACAGCTTCAGCTACTCTATCTCCGGCGACGGTCACCGGCGCAGTCATGAGCACAACCAGCAAAACCCAGAGGAGAATGAACAAGGTGGTGCACATAGGAGGGATGAATTCCTATGGGGGACTGAAAGCACATGACAGTCTGGTCTCTCTAGGCCTTCCGGCGTGCACTGAGCAGTGCTTTGCAAATGTTGTGAGCTCATTGAAAACATCCCATGCCAAAGGAAGGGGTGGGGGTGCAATATCTTCAACCTGCAGTGCCGTGGCTGAGATTTTCAAGATTGCTGCCATCATGAATGGCCTTGTTCTGATTGGGGTTGCTGTTGGATTTGTACTTCTCCGAATAGAAGCAGCTGTGGAGGAATCTGAGTGAGTACTTTTTCCGAGGGAAGAAAAAAAAAAAAAAAAAAAAAAGAAAGGAAATTACTGGCTGTATATCACTCTTTTTTCCGTCTTGAGATTGTGACTTGTAATAATCTTGCTTTCAATGTAGATTTTATGTTTTTTGGCTGCAAAATCAGGCTTAGTGGACTGTTGTTTAATTGAAAATTTTTATTTTCTTATTTGGGTTCATTAATTGTCAGTTGGCTTGCTAGGCTTAGTGCTGTCACAATGTTATATGGTGATTTTGACAAAGTATTAAATAGATGAATGAAGTTAATCACTCTGGGCGATGTTGAAGATTGATAAACCACAGCGAGGGAACATTGAAATATTAAAGGCCACTAGGCCAGTGATCTATAAGATATTTAGAATACAGAAGAGCAAGGTTGCCACATTTCAAGTACAAGGTCCCAGTTTTGATGGCGGAGAAAAATAGCTCGCAGGGTCCCTCAAGGCTCAGTCCATGGAAGGTTTTGGCCTTTTGGGTGGAGCCTTCTAAGGGGAATGGGTTTAGGTGGATGGTAGCCTTAAACAACCTCCCCACTCACCCCCAAAATTTTCTTTCCCAATCTACGGAAGGACCCGAATCCCACAGGACCCATACTTTTTATCCAAATCCCACAGAACTCACACCTTTTACATGAAAAGCAAGTTTCGAACCCTTATTACGTCACTTATAAGAGAGGGAGCAAGATACCATCTAGACTTATCAACCACATTAAACAAACCTCAACTTTCCCATAAGAGGCATAGACATAGTGGTAACTGGTAAAAGTATTGGTGCCACAAGTACTTGGGCTAGTTTAGTGGTGAGAAAGGATGAGATAAGAGATAGGATTAGGATTAGGATTAGGATTAGGTTAGGAGTTCGGATCCTCCAATTGTAAGTCATTAAAATAAAAAAAATTTTAAAAAAAAAAGGAAGAGATTATTAGAGCCTCTTTATTAAGCAAAGAACGGAGTATAATGCTCCTGCTATCAGCTGGCAATGGGCCGCAAGGATTGGGGAGAGACTGCAAAATCGAAACAGACACGTCCCTTCTAGGTGTAAGGGTGCCACATTCCATTTGCGCAGGTGCCTCGGACATAAGGTCCATCAAAAGTCCAAAATGCATGCAAACTAAAACCAAGTTGCCTTCAACTTCCATCAAAATCTCGGCCATAATCCTCTGGTTGAATTGATTTTGCAGAGTTCCAAAGCAGAATCTAAATTCCCAAATATGTTAACGATCTGGCGATATAAATTAGATTTCAATAAATTCTAAAAATCAGAACAAAGGAAATCACAAAACTACAAGCAAACAGCACAGCTTCCTGGAGAGAGACGTAAATGAGACTGATTCTCCTTGAGAAAAAAAAGAAGGCTGCCCTCAAAACCTTTCCTCAACCAACATTCTACGACAAGGAGAAATCCTGAGCTGATCATGTAGATGGTCTCTGACATGCGGCAAAGAGCTGCCAGCTGATAAAAGCCATCACCAAAGAGGTGAACAGTTCAAAGCCTACTACCTTTGGAAGGTGCCACCCCAAGCCTCGCCTCAGATAGCTGCAAAACACATAATTTTGCACGAGGTCAAAGAATGATTACAACAGTATAGTTTGCTGCTTAAGTCTCGGAGGAGTGGAACTACAATTATTCAAACAACCAAGTCAGTTTGTCTATAATTCTTGCATCAAGACAAATTAGGTGTTGTATTAAGTATCCATTTTGTAGATTATAGTGCATAAACACCGTATGGTAAAAAGCCGACCAATACCAGAAGTCATACTGATCACAATTTGTACAGTGAAAGGGAAGCTTGAGTTCATTGAAGGTTCAAGAAGTGTTTGGGGCAAAGACTTCCATTTTTTGACACTTGAAAATTGAATGTTGGGAAAGAGGTATGGCAGAGATCTGATTTCAACATGTCACAGTAATGCTTAAATTGTGTTTAAGAAAGAAATGTGGCATTCTTGGCTTAGCAAAATAAAATAATGATAAAGCATAATTCTAACTATTGGGAGTGATGAGTGTGTTTGAGAAGCAGACCTCGTGATAGATGGCATCGTCGCCACAATCCCTGCACATGTGTATATTATAGGAATCAAAGTCCTTGGTTTGTTTTTCCGAAGCCACATCAAAGATCCCAATGCGGCAAGGGATATAGTCAACACCTGAGTCCAGAACATAAGCCAAAATCAACCAAAAAAAAAAAACAAAGATATTTCTGCTTTATAAAGATTCAAAATAAAAAAGGAAAAAAAAGAAAAATACCACCCAAATCTCAACCTCACCAATTTTACCTATCCGCAATTCCATTTAAGTCTTAACTATTTTAAGAATATTATGTATGGATGTTTTATCCTGAATATTTCTTGTCTCAAGTCTCAACCCACTAATTTAAAACTGACAATGTTCGCCCAGAGAACAATCAAAACATACAAATTTCAAACATGAAAAAAATAAGTAATCATACCAGATTTGCATTTGCTTCAAGACCTTGCAGGATGTAATCCCAAGTAAATTCTAGTCCTCTAGCACCCACCCATAGAGGTGCCAATCTATGCAGAACAGAATCGGCAAAAGCCCAACCTGCCAACAGGAAAAAGATTACCCCATAGGGCTAAGATGAAAATGTGAAGTTAACTATGCCAATGCCAATAGAAGCTCATCAACTCCAACTTCAACTGTCATCCAAATACTTGCAGGCATAAAGTTTAAAAAGTTAATAAAAATATAGAAACGAAAATCACGAAAGTTAATAAAGATAAAGTTCTCTGTATTACCGTAGAAATGAAAATCACAAAAATCACTCAAGTGTTTACAATTTTACAAGTCAAAAATACCAATTAGTTTAAATCAAATTCCATCTTTTTTTTGGTTGGGGGGGAAGAGGGGGAGGGGGTGGATTCATGAAGGGGTGAAGCATCGACTTAAATTGAGAAAAATGAAGCAAAGCGAATCAGGGCCAAAGCATTTGTTCACAATTTAGGAATTTCTCCCTGATTTTCCAGATCAAGATCAACAAAAAGGGCAAAGCAAGTTCTTGATGGATAGGAAAGAGTGATTTCCACCACTTTGGAGCAAGACAAACCAGAGAGATTAAATCAATCTGCAGCAGAATTAATGTCTTCAGGTTGGAATTGATTACATAGAAATGGGGAAATGAAATTTTTTATCCATCACATGAAATCTCTAAACAACTTGCTTGCACTATCACTTAAGTGTAAAATACATCATTATCAATTGCAATAATCATGTTCTCATCTAAAAGTCTAAAACATTACATTTTCTAATTTTTCAGCGCTTTCAGGACATGCTTGCCTTGTTTTGATGCACAGTATTTCCCCACCCCACCCCTCTCTCTTCAAAGAAAAAAAACAAAACGAAACAAAAAAGCTTTAAAATTCCTTCTTCAACTTTAGTGTTACATCATCCCAGAGTATGAAGGTAGTAAGTGCAAACCTTAGTTCAAAACAAATCTTATTCATTTGTTCTTGCAATATATCTCAGTTTCAACTTACAGCCGCAAAAGGCGATAGCAGACGTAATAATAACCATAAAAGGAGTAACTGATTGTCTACCAAACCCGGGAAATAGGTTGAAATAAGTAATATGCGCTTATCCTAAAATTCCAAACCACCCCCACCTTAACAACCCCCCCCCCCCCCGCGGCCAAAAAAAAAAAAAAAAAAAAAACGAAAAAGAGAAAAGAAAAGTAACTAAATTCCAGACATCACTCAAGTGATAGAACAGTTAGATATTTGTGTCTTAAAAAGAGAACGCAATTCATTTTAAAATGAAAATGAAGAAGTCAAATATCACTCACCTAGTCCAACGGCCTGGAACTTATGATTTTGGGAGATGTTCCTGTGAGTCAACTGGGTCAAGGCAAAATAAAGCCCAGCAACATCTATAAAACCAATTAAAGCTTTCAACAATTCCTGAAAATGAAACACATTAATTACTTAGGCTGTATGCCCCAAACCTGCTAATAATTTATTGAAATGTAGCATTTACAAAAAATTAATATATGCTTATACTTATCCATGACGAAGGAAAATAATGATTTAATATAGGTGCAATAATAAACAGTGGGGAAGCTTTACGAAACACTCACCTCTGCTTGCCTAGAGATGTATCAAATGCTTTTTTCCAAGAATCTGACAAACATGACTATTTTTCTATTTTGTCTTTTGAAGAAGACAACTTTTAAAACGTCATACTTATGAGTTATGACTGTAACACTAAATTCTTAAAGATTTCATACATATATCATACCATGCCATACATACTCCTTCTTCAATTTGACTGCTTTCATACTGTGTATCTGGATTTCAGATGTCATCATTGACATAAATCTTAATGATGTGATCTCATCCAAATAGTTCATTTGAATTTGGGTTCATATACATGATCTCCTTCATCTCTATTCAGTACCCAAATTCATGATCCATGGGACACAGTACTGAATTTATGATTCATGTAATGCATACATAGACAAGCATATATAAGAGAGATATGAAGACATCACTTTTATTCAACTAGTGAGTCAACATTATGCACATTTAAGACCCAAATACACCAGTACAATTCAACATTAATGTTTGTTTTCATTATAATTCATTCTCTCTAATTTAAGAAATATTTAATTACAATTCCTTATGCGCGTGCGCGGACACATAGATAGTATACTGGGGAGTTCAACTTTAAATCTGATTTAAAACATCTAGAGTTCACTTTATAGCAGTATAAATAGACAAGTAATCTCAGGGAATTAAGTAAACACAAAGGCAGACATCATGGTAACTGCAATCATGAAAATCACAATCTCTGCACAATAATCCCCAATGAACTTTATTATCTGGTCCTCTTTACATGTGCTAATAAATTTTCAGCCAACAGATAAAAGTTAAATGTAATTGAAAATAAGCAAATAAACATGTTAAGTTGTGATGCTAATGAACTCAAACTACATAGTTTTACAAGTGATGCCTATTATCATATTCAATGAACAAAAACATAAGACCAAGCTGTATTCATCCATGTAAAATCTGAATACTCCCTGTAAAAATAAATAAATAAATAAAAATCAGAAAGTAGAAATACCTGATAGGGATCAAAGTTGTCATTCTCTGATACCTTAAGGAAGGTTGCTAAACACACAAGCTGACAACATAAAAAGATAACATCATATATTAATAAAAATTGGAAGACACAAGTGAAAAGAATATAAAATCTAGAGCAAAAAGTAAACCAAATGCCAGGTTAGTACTGCCTTAAAAAGGTTGGATGGCATCTAGTTCAAGGCATTGCAGGTGTGTTTATTAAAAACATTTACCAACCTTCACTAAAGCTGTTCCAAGATAAACAATGGCGGCTTTAACTGAAGTACCAATCGTATCATACTCGGATCTGCACACGTATACTTGTTACTGCAAAACCAATATGTATATTGATATAGCAGCTATATAACAAACCAAATCCTTTCTCTTTCTCACTCTCTCTCCTTGAAATTAAAATCGTACGTTCTCTGAACATGGGCAGTAAGCCAGTAACATATATATATATATATATATACACACATATAACAAACAGAAAAGTGCCAATCTAAATTTGTGATATTCAGGAATGAAAAAAAAAATTAAGAATGCAGAGACCAGGTAAAGAAAAGTTGATGTCATTTTTCTTCATTTTTGCAACCATGCTTGGGTTTGAAGGTGCATTAACCATCAGAGCCGCCAGGGGCAGACCTATGTAAGAAAAAACCCAACGTGGGGCAGTGGACGGCCCTTGGAAAGTTTTAAAAAAAATTTGATACATGGAGTAGTAGGATTCAATTTTTTAAAAAAAAAAAATTGTACAGGTTACCACCCCAAAACCTTCAACTTGGCTTAAAATGGTGGAAATCACCTCAAAACCACTTTTGTGATATACTTGCCAAAGTTTGTAGCAAATTTTATTTTTATTTTTATACACTTGATGGATTATGAAGTACTTTACTTTAAAAATAAACCCATCTTTCTAAAAATATATATATTTTTTATGAAATAGCAAAACTTAATAATAAAGGAAAAAATTATTTCTCTTTATAATTTTTTTTTTTTTTTTTAAGCCGACCACCCCAACTAAAACTTATTAGCTCCCCCACCCCCTTGAAAGCCACCATGGCAGATGTATGCTTATTTCAACTAAGTTAGAAAAGACAGTTGATTAATTTATACTCCAAAGTTCTTTTTCACTAAAAATAGAAAGTATTAATGTAGATGTGCTCAGGATAGGCTCGATAAAGGCTTTATCGAGCTCAATAATAAGTTTAAGGTAAGCTCATTTATTTCACAAGCAAACTCGAGTAGTTGGTTGTTTAAAGTATAATGGGCTTATCGAGCCAAGTAGTACACTACTCGAGCTTGGCTGGATAAATTACTAAGCTCAAAATTAAGTTTGAGCCTGGCTCCTTTATGTTACGAGCGAATTCAAAGAAAGCCTCTATAACGGTAGGATTTGTTAGTTGAGAATGAAGTGTATATAACTGATAATTATTTACCAATTACTCTTTTTTTTTTTTTTTTTTTTTTTGAAACGGCAACAAATATTTACCAATTACTCCTTCATCAAAAATTATTTACAGTTAATCATTCGTGTGTGTATATATATATAATGTGATAAATGGTTCTCCCCCAATTTTCTCATGTGCAATTAAAATAAAAGCTGAATTTTTCCTGAATTGTGTGTGAATCGGATAGAAAACTTCAGAAGGGGTTTTATCAACAGAGACAAAATCATACAAATACGAAACCAACAGATCGATATTTCGAATTGATTAGGGTTTCTTCCTAAAAAGGAGATGGATGGAACAGATCTGTTTGTTGAATTAGTGGAATAGGGGGGGGGGGAACAGATTGAGAGAGAGAGAAAGAAGAGAGGACTTACAAGGGCGTGGCGGAGTAGTAAACGGCGTGAGGGCCGAACGTCAGGATCGCACAGTTGAAGAAGTGAAACACCGTCATTTCTTTTTCTTCTCCTCTCTTTCTTCTCTCCTCTGTGAAGAAGGCCAGAACCAAGTTTCTGTGAGAGAACTGGAGATGGCCTAATCGTGGGGAACCGATGGCTCGTGTACAATTACCATAGTACCCCTCGTTGTTTTCTAGATAACGAATATAGCACTCTGGGTAGGGGCTCTGAGGCTTTAGCTTTGCTATGGGCTTTTAAAGTTGCCTGTTGAGGGCCCCGATTAGTCCAAAACTAATCCACACTCATCTAGAACTAGGGACCCGTTGCCGTTGAACCCTAAGGAACACCACACTGGGCCTAGAGCAATATTACTAGAGAGACGGTTACTTACTTTTATTTGCGTCCCCACTTATTTTAATGGATGATGATTAGGTAAACACATGTTGATATAATTTATATCAATACCTGCATTGGTAATTGGACCTTATGCATTAGTGTGATATGAGGTACATTAGGCCAATGCAAGGGGTATAACCCTCAATGCATGGTGCCAATTTAACTTATATCAACACATGCTGATGGGAACATAATCATATTTTAATTTTTTAAAGTTTTATGAGAAAATTGAAAACTAGTTGCAATGATTAGTATTATTAAAAAAAAAATCATTTTGAATAACTTTGTAAAAGAAGGTTTTTTCAAAATTTGTCATTCAAGTGGATTTTTTGGCCAAAAAATGGAACTGAGATTGTAAATGGCTAGAAATTTTACCTCAACAAAAGATTTTGGAAAAAATTTCTTCTGTGGAGTTGTCTATAATGATATTTTTCTAGTGGATACCATGGTCAATTTTCACAAAAACCTCTTCTATTTTTTATAAAACTAGGAAATATTAAAATAGATGAGGGGTGAAAACAAAATTGAGGGATGACTATTGCCACGCCCTATTACTAAGGGAGGATGTGGGCTTGAGGTCCCAGGGAGACAGGATAATCCAAGCCTAGCATGCACGGGTTGCCCAAGCTTGATGTGTTGGTGAATTTGTATGGAAGACCCTTTATCATAGCCAAATAATGATGGATTGATGGTAACAAAAAGCCCATCGGGCTTAATGGCCTGTTGATGGTATTGGACATTGGAATGATAGTAGACGCAAAGGAGAGGGTTATCAACCGAAAATCCAACTTGATGTGGTCAACTAGTGGGCTGAGAAGGGCCAACATGGCAGCAAAAACATGATAAAGCTAGTATATACAAGCAACTGATCTCCCAACTCTTTTAAACTTAGGTATATATATCCTCCTTACGATAAGAAAAAGATGTCATTGGGCCACACTAAGAGTGCCCAATTTAAAATTAAACAATTCAATAAATTTTACATAACAGTCAAAGTATGAATCTATCACTTTGAATTATAATATTTTAAGTTAAAATTATCACTATAATTGATGTTGTAGGATCAATTATGAACATGCCATTTAATTCACTAATTAAAATTAGATTGAATTGCCCCATGTTAATGTCAAGAATTGGTTTGACCTTTTTTTTTTTCTTCTTGGGTGGGCGTGGGGATTGGGGGGGGGGGGGGGGGGGGGGGTGGGGTTGGACATGCCATTTGATGGGCCCAATGAACTAACTACGATGAAGAAGAAGAAGAAAAAGCATGATGGACGTGTTCCAATTGCATAATTTCTAGTGCCCTTCGCGTAGGAACCAAACAAACTCAAATGGATAAAATTATAACCCAACATACGCCAAATCTTCTTTTAAAATAATTGAGCGCTGCGTGGCCTTCTAGCTGGTGTACAATAGTAACTACCGAGGCACTTTTTTTCCTTGGTGGAAAAATTTTAGACCATCTTATTCAAAGACTTTCTCTGCAGACAAAAACAAATTGCCTTAGCAGACATATGAAAGTGCCAATTTCCCTTCTTTTTTTTTCTCTCTCTCTCTCCAATTCTCTCTCCCATTATAATACATAATAATCAATCATTTTTGCACTTAACACAAACAGTAATTAGATTCCACGCCTGTCTTTTCTCCCAAGCAATCCATCTTTGTTTGAATCATTCTTATCCCCAACTCCTCATCTTTTCTACATGACCTCACATGCTTTTCTATTATTGAACTCCGGAGTTAAATTCAATGGCACTCTTTCCAGGCTACACTTGGATGTAGTTTACGTGATTTGATACGGTCATATGCATATTCTTTCGCCTTTTGGTCGCGTTTCCATTGTTTTTTTCCTCTGAAACACCAATTGGAAACGATCAAATACACATTTCCCTGGACAGGCCTTATCGTAACACATCCTGGCCCGAACGATACTTTAACAATAATTATAACTAAATAATCATAATTAACCAAGGTTTTCAGTTTTTTATTTTTTATTTTTCTAGTACCGTCTCATGGAGCTCTGACAAGGGATTCTGGCTAGACCGCAACCCTGTAGCCAAGCAGAAAAATTAATGTGACTATTCCAATAATATATATATTTTTAAAGAATAACATTTATAATAGTTGTTTGAAAATTAATATTTAATCTCTGCATAACTTAGTATGGAAATTCAAACCTTTCTATATATACTGTGTACGTCGTGGGAGCAGTTTATTCCTCGTGAAAGGGAAATTGGGGATTTTTATTATGTTGATGTAGTTTTCTTATAATGGGTATTCTATTTATAAGGACCCTATATGCTTGACAATCGACAGCAAAAATTGGCCTTCACTCTTGCAGTTTTAGAAAGAGTCCAAAGAAGGAAGACGATAAACCTGAATATAGACCAAATATATAAAAAATGGACGTACGTGGTCCATTGGACAACTATGGGAAAATGAGAGTGAGACAGTGCCACGATAATATCTAAACACACCATCCGAATCACTATAAGAAGAAAATTTTTTTTTTTGCATATATACACATTTACCCACTTAAAAATTCTAGCGATTTGGACGGGCTCCTATGCTCAGTCACATGAAAAAACTTGCCAGAGCAAAGCCATTGATACCCCAGGGAGAGTTTTATTTGATGGGTTTGAATTGTACAATTTCTATAATTATCTTAAAAAACTAGATTCCTCCACACATAAAAAATTGCAGGGCGTAATTGGCGTATATATGCTTCCTAGGCTCACATCAGGTATCATTTGCCGTCATGTTAGGGGTTGCATGTGTCAAAAGGCACACACATATACACCCGCTGAAAGAGTACTATCGAAATTAATTGATCACTTATCCTAAACAAAAAAGAAATTAATTGATAAACTAAAATCATCCTTTAATTAAACCAGTTTAAGTGCTTTAACTATATATTTAATGAGATTCATTAGATGGTGATTTTTAGTTGTTATGTTTTATGTCAACATACATGGTTTTTATTTTACAGGTATTTAAAAAATTCAACATAGATCTACACAGGAACCCCAGATTGGTGTAATAAAACCTTTGAATGAGGAAAGGAAAAGGGCTTTAAGTTTCAAAAAAATTGACTTTAATCCCAATAATTTTTACTCTTGGGCTGTTACCGCAGGGTCAATTTTATCATTGGTGGGCCAAAAATACTGCACATATAGTATCAGAAATGCAGAAAGATAGTCCTTATTGGCACTCATCGTCATCATTAAATGGTCAGACGCATAATTGGGGCAGCATTGAACCCAAATGTGCCTATACTAGGTACCATAGGGAAAAAAAATGAAAAAAAAAAAAAAAGAAAAAGAAAGAAAGAAAGAAAGAAATGAAAAGGACCGGACCAAATCTCAGTAACAATTCTGGAACCCCAATTGAGAACTGGTTGCGAGCACATGGATGTGTCCGTAAGTGAATGAGGGAGTGGGTCCCGAAATATGGGTACGGCCTAATTTTTGATCAACAGATGATCAAGAGGGTTGCTGAACTTGAACGTAAATCACTGGGCACTACAAGGTGACGAATCATTCCACCTTTCTTTCCCATGCTCTTTGTTCTTTTTTTTTTTGTGGGGTTTTTCTCAGACTGTTGGCAGACGGCCTCTTCAACCCTTTCTGCCTATTGAATTCATTGCTTACTTTTCCGTTCTTGAAAGAAAAAGAATCGTACATTCTCATTTAATTTCCAAGCTATTGATTGATGTTGTGGCGCCCACATAAAAAAGAGAGAAAGAGTAGATTGGTTATGTGCATCTGCAATTGAAAGCTGGTGGCAGGTGCCCATCCATCAGCTTTCCATTTATTTCCCTTCATTTCACTTAAAAAAAAAGCAGGAGTAAGTGAGACAGCTACAACAAAGATAGAAGACAAAAGGTTACAAACTAGTCAAACGTCCATAAGTTCCTCCTTGATTTATAAATGTTCATGAAAATTTATGTGAGGATTTGAATTTGAACCATGGAGATATGAATTACATACATATATACTCCATCATATTATATATACATAGTAAATTGCATTCTAGTGATATTATTGTTGAATTTAGCAATTTTATATTCAAATTAGATTTGATTAGATAGGTCAGTCTAGTTTCGTTGTTCAATGAAATTTGAATATTTTCATATTTTAAAAAACTCATAAAGTACAAATATATCATTTATTGTTGAATTTAATAATTCTATATTCTAATTAGATTGATTAACTAGGTCCAGTTTCGTTGTCCCATGGAACTTGAATATTTTCGCATTTCGAGAAACAAATATAGTTCAAATGTATCATTTTGAATGGTTCCATTGAAATAGTTGAAACCATGTTGTATATACCTTAAATTAATTTGAGAAATCTTAAAATGCATGTGTTTTAAACTTCTTACTAGGTAAGACTCGTGCAAATGCACGAGGTAAAATACCTAATAAAATATATTATATAAAATACCATGATTTTCATTAGAAATATATTAGAGAAAATCCTAACAAAAATATATGATACAAATTTTTTTTTTTTTTTTTGAGAAGTTGAATTCTTTTTTTCTTGGTTCAACTTGTAAACACACATATAAATACATAAGTATATAAAGCAATAGTATTAATGAAAAAATAGCAAAGACGTGATAAGTAATATAATTGGTAAAACAAATAAAAGAGAACTCAACAACAATAGCAATAATAGCAAAACTTGAATATTCAATTCACAAAAATTAATATTACATATAGATCTTTCAACCCACAAAAATACTTGGCAAAATACGTTGTTACTAGAAGTAGGCATGCATGGGAGACCATTTGGGAAGCATACCTTCATAACCGTAAAAGAGATAAAAGAAGATATGAATATAGCAATAGGAATGAGAAAACCAATAATTAAACCTCTCTAATGGTTACAAATTTACTGTAAAATATGAGAGGTTGCAACGTTTGGAACATATGCTTAAAAGATAACTATTAAGAAGTTACGTGAAGATAGGTCTCTTTAAATCTGTTATATATATATATATTAGTAAAACAAAAAAAGAACCCATGGCTTTTCTAAAAAAATGATATATATACTGTGTGGAAATATCTCTGAACCGAGGTTTCAGCTCGGGATGGAAGGTTCAGGCCTGAAACGCTGACACGTGGCGAAGATTGCTCAACCAGGCCAACTACAACGCACGTGATTCACCTCCTAAGATCCAGCTCGGGGCAAGGGGTTAAACCACTTCACTTGACACGTGGAAGGCCCTCACGCTAGGACCCACTGCAAAGCACGTGATCTTCCAACTCGGGACCTGACCTTCACCTCGGGACACCTGTCTTATGACTCACGTTACAATCCAAATCCTACTACAGTCCAAAACTGTCCTAGCAGCTGTAATTCCTGATATAGCGGTTACAAGAAACCACGGTTCCCTGGCCAACCATGGTCAATAAACCATGGTCAGACGGTTATGGGTAAACCATAGTCAGATCTGACCTAACCCAAGCAGTTATCTGACCTCACATGGTCAGTCCGTACAGGTGGGTATAAAAAGAATACGATACAGCCTAATTTGGTAAGCTACAGTACCCTAACTCTCTGGAGATTCATCTTCTTCCTTGCCTCATTCTCCCCAGTACAGCTTTCTGACTTAAGCATTGGAGAGGGCACGGCCAAAACCCACCTTGGCCTACCCTCTGACCCGTTTTCCAAGCTTGTGATTGCAGGTCCAAGCGAGGGAGCAAGCTCCATCATCAACACGTAGTTCGGGGAGCAGATTTTACCCCGTACATATACTATCATTTTATAATTAATAATTAGTAAAATTAAGATAAATGTTCTATGAGATGCGGCATGCAGAGACTTTACCATATTATTTGGCCTAGGAGCATCTATTTTAAGAGGACCAAGTAACTAACCATGCTCTTTGTTGGACTAGGGACTAGCTTGTACATTTCTTTTTTTTTTTTTTTTTTTTTTTTTTTTTGGGGGTTGGGGGGTATCTTCTAAGCAGTAGCGTTCATGTTAGGGCTCTAGCGTTTCCTATGATGAATCTAATAGTATGGGATTACTGCTCTAAACGTCACAGTAATCAATTTGGTATTCCCAAGTTTGGGCTAGCGTGGGTAAAAGGTATGGGTGTAGAGTAGTTACCACGAAGGTGAAAGTTCATCAACTCAAAGGATTGTGGGTGCCTAGCTAGGGGTACTAGGGTCTGACTTCTTTTACCTTTTGTTTCTTAAAAATGGGCCATTCTCTACATGGCAGCTGGCCTCTGGTGGCGCGTGTAAACCAGTGAAGCTAACCCTTTTGTGAATGAAATGTAGCTATCAAGTTTGTGTCTTTCCAGAAGTGATGAAGTACCCATTTTAAGTTTCTTAATAATTGAACACTCTGAAGTGGGTTTTGACCATGATTTTACTCATTAACTCATAATTATTATTATCATTATGAAATCACTATTGTCACCTTCCAATTTTATTTTGTTTTATTTTATTTTTAAATTTACTATTTGAGGAGAGTATCTTTTCTTGTCTTGGTTTGATAAAAAATGTCGGTTACTTCACCACAGAAGAAGAAAGGAAAGAAATTCTACAGAAACCAGCAAATCAATGTGTGTGGAGATGGTAAACCATATTCATTCTTATATGATGTAATGTCGTAGCGGCACATCATTCTAAACGGCGTTGATTTCGGTGATTCCTTTCTTTATGTTTTTTCTTTCTGTCTTCTCTTTCAATACTCAAAGGGAGGGACGGAGGGTTGATGAAAGGTGCTCAAATTTCAAAGCAACACATGCCTGCATGGCTGTATTCTAATTTCGCGAATAACCAAGGGAGAAGCTAATATTCTTCCGATTAGTGCCCAAGTGTACCATTGTTAGAAGATTTAAAAAATGCTAGTGGGAGGGCGGCAGAGCTCTCACATCAGAGTATTGATGAGCTTTTCCCTGTTTAAGGGGATCCCAAAAAATACTTCTCATTATTGGATAAAAGGCTTTTCAAAGAACTTATATATTTATGCAGAAAATTTCCTGATAAACGTCATGCGATTTGATTACACAAGGAGATTAAAGTTTTAGGTACAACAGTTTTTTATTAAAATTTGTCATCAATTTTGATTAGCCTTTTTAGAACCTTTCTCTTCTAATTTATATTGAAGAAAATATTGCTTAGCTTTAATTGCCAATGTTATACCTTCCGACAGTTTTTTTTGATTGGATTATTTTGTCAAAATTGGCGGTTTTTCTTTTTATTATAGCACATTACGTTTTACATTATGTGCCCAAAATTGATTTTTAAAAAAAGAAAGAAAAAGGGGAGATTTATATTTGATGGAAACAAGGGTGAGGGTACTCTCTTAGTAGTTTTACTCTGTTTGTTATTAAGAGGAAACAAGAGTGTTATAAAAAAAAGATGGTTTAGAAATCAAAATTTGTATTGTTGGAATACGTGACTCTAGATAAGTGTAGGTGATCGAAGAATTGAACACGAGTATTAGTCATGTATAGATCTCACGCAGAGAAACAGATGCACTACTAGCTAGTCTAGTACATGCACTAGCTGCATGATAAGCTGCCAAAAATCATTAAAGTGGTTGTTGAGTATTGATCAGCAGTCCAACATGCATTGGCCGGCTCTTCAGCTTTGCGTATGTTGAGACTTTAACCAATTATGTGGCTGCTATTCCAGTGGGTCAGTAAACTGACCACAGGCCTGGCCTCCTTCATGGCTGTGGGTTCGTAAAGCATAATAGCCTTTATTGATTGAACACTGTTGTAAGTGTGTAGTAAGTACTTCATAATTTGCTTACTGACTGCCTGCATGTTTTGACTTTCTTACCTTATCGGTTGTTTGAAATTTTGAATAGTAAAGTGATTCCCTTTAACTATTTTCATTTTTTAGGCAGCTTTCACCCTTTATGGCCTGTCGAGCCAATTCACGTCAAAGGTACTAAAACGATACGAACATGGCATGCTTCTTTCATTTATTGCAAAATCTGTAGAAACTGAAGGTAATTCAAAGGATTTGTCCCTCTCACTAGTCAATACCTTCGTTTGAATCGCAATGAAATACGCCTATTTACCCCATCTATCTACGAGCTCGGGAAGATCATTCGGAAGCCACTACTGTGGTTGTTTTTTTTTTTTTTTTTTTTAATATTATTTATATATAAACTTTTTTAAAAAAAAATCCCTATCCTTAACTAAAATTAATTCACTGTCATTTAGTTTGTAGTGTTCACAAGCAAATATTATTTAAGGCAAATTTTAGCACTATGCCAGGCGGAAAAAGGAATGGGGGTAAGGAGGATTCCTCATGCATTAATAGGTTCAACTTGTGAGTATGAGATATTTTATTTTATCTGAAATTTGAGTTTATGATGAATGTAAAATTAAACATGCATAGTATGCACGAGATGAATATCTAATTCAATGTTGGGTAATAATTAAATTGTGCTAATATTGTATAGTCTGATCTTAATCCATTCCTAAAAGGATTATTAATTGGTTGATAATTTCACTACACAATACTTTTGCTCCCGCTAGATTGCTAGTCAAATACCCGTTTGATACAGAAGAGGACAAACAGTACGTGATTCAAACTTAATAGCCATGCCATTAGGGGTACCCTATTGAAAATTTTAGGTCATGCCTACCTACGTACCTAACACCTCTCAAGATCGTTTCAACATTGAATTGAATAGGGTTCCTTTCCGGGGGAAAAAAAAAAAAGGGTAAGGAAGTTGGCGTTGTGTGGTAGAGGACAAACGCATGGAATATGGAATAAAACCCCAAGCATTTGAAAACATTGAAAGTGAGCCATAGAGAGACATGTTGACCGGATATTAGCCACCTACTACCTTAGTATTCAGTAATCCAACACAAGAAATAGTGAGAGAGTATTAACACTAATTAATTAGTACTAGAAAATAAAAATTTCTCATTTCCCGGAGAATCTAGAGCGCATCAGGCGCTGACCGCGGCTTCGGAAACTATTAACAAATGATTAAATCTTTTTCAACACATCTTGTTCTTTACTGCAATCACCCTATTAGATATATTTAAAAAAAAAACAATTGGATTAAGCAATTTACAAGGCCCCCATGGGGGTCTGAGCATAATTCAACACAAAGAATGCTACATATTTTTTATTTTATTTTATGGAATAGGGGTGAAGGAGGTGGAGAGAAAATAAGAACAAGAGAAGAGTACAAAGAGGAACCTATCGCCTCGACAGGGTCACGTCCATACATAAAGTCACGTGATGCAACCATGTTGACGCCGAGGAATATGGGTCATGGATTTCCACGCGCGTGTTGAGTGGCTCGACAGGTGGGTTTTAATTGGCCAAGGAATATTTCGACACGGAGAGGGAATATTGGGTAAGACTGGATTTTCCATATACTAGACAAATACTAGCCGTTGAATTGAACGTCGAAGCTCGACCTGACTGCAACCATCCCACGCTCTTTTACCCACGCTCAGACCTCACGCGCCGCCCACCGACCATCGAGGTTGTCTTTGGAGTTATTGTGGAATCAGGCGTGGGCCTAGGCTGGTGGTTGCGCAGCACCCACGTGATTGGGAGATTGGGAAAAGCGCGTGGGATGGGATATTGCATCAACTGAAGTGGGAAACTGAGGGTTAGGGGTCAGTTGCATGTGGGTCTGCAGCCCTCGTGTCGCCGGACACCCCAAGTCGGTCTGACACTTTCTCTCTCCATACTCCATTCTCCATATTCCTTCACTCCTTATTTCTCACGAGACCATATTAATCCGATATTTTTGGTGGGATTCGCACGTGTACAGCTCGATAATTATCAGCTGCTACGTGCCCACGAAGACCATAGACCTCACAGAGAGTCAAGGTATCATCCGCCGAGAGGGGGGGGGGGGGGGGGAATTAAAGACCAAAGAAAAATAAAATAAAACGAAGAAAGCAAGAAAGAAAGAAAGAAAGAAAGAAATAGTACTCCGTAGTAGAGGAGAGCTGGCACTGTTTTATGTGAAGGGATGGAAACACCTGCTTTCTTTGATTTTTCTTAGCTAATGATTTGCTTATAAAAAAATGTTGTCTTGTATTATAGTTTTATATGATTTACAAATCCATTATTATGGATGAGGCAATTATAGAGAGTCAAAATTACAATCACAAATGACAAGGAATTTTGTGGATGTCTAAAATTGATCCCATGCCATTACTCATGGTGATGGATCCAACTTATTAGTTTCATCCAATATATATGATAAATTTTGACTTTCAATGCTATATGGAGTCACTCAATTATCATAGGATAACCAAACAGATCCTAAGAATTAAGTTGTTAATTTTTAGACTCAACTTTAAGCTTGAATACCATAAATATAGTGTAACACTTAGTGATACATCATAAGTGCAGGGGGGGGCAGCATGGCATGGAAAAGTAGTGTGACCATTTTTTTTTATTAATATAGAATATGAATAGTATGATATGATGGTTTGCCATTGTGAAAAGTAATATATGATAGTCACTAGAACTAGCTTAGTTGTGAGAGTGAGTCGAGTAAGAATATGATTAAGATATATTGGGGACTCTACCCATTGTACCAAAAAGAGAAAAGAAAAATAATATATGATAGTTTGGTCCTAACCATCATTGTTTTTGAGAACAATGATGACATTCTCATTAACCATGAGGGTCAAGATGAGACTATATATATATATATATATATATAATTACTTCTTGCAATGGCTAACTTTATGAAATTATTTTCCTTTATATTACCCTTAAAAAAAAATTTCATCTATCCGACAAAGATAAGCCATTTTTGTAATTTTTTTATGTCCCAAAATGTTTGGTCATTTCAAAAAGTCAAATCATATATGTATATATTTTTTGGATTTGATTGTGTTACCCTTTCTTATTTCAAAAATTACTCTTAATACAACCTAATATCAATTAATTGGAGAGCGTACTTTTGAAAAAAAATGTTTAATGAGTGATAAGTCAATACAATGGTAGTTTTTTCTTAATCTTAGTGTTTTGTTAAAGTTAGCCTATGTTTATGAGATAATGGGATAGAGGGAGTATAATAAACTAAATAATGATTTGCAAAACAAAAACAAAAAAGGGAAAAAAAAAAAAAAAAAAGAAAGAAAAGGGAGAGGAATATGAAATGGAATGGATAACAACCAATTGCATATTAATATATTCTACAGAATTTTCACCAAAGTAATTGCAAAAAGAAAATAAGATAAAAAAAATCAAAAGCTTAACCGATAGAGATGAGAGGGGAGAGAGAGAGAGAGAGAGAGAGAGAGAGAGAGAGAGAGGGGGGGGGGTCTGACGCGGACGCCAGGTTTGCATGGAAGAGACCAATAAGGGAAGCTTTGAACAGGGATATTTTGGCCTGCCACTCAATCCTCGTTCATGAAAAAAAAAGGGAATATTCTAATAGAGGTTTAGCACAATAAGCAAAAAAAAAAAAAAAAAAAAAAAATCCATAAAAACAAAAAGAGGAAGGAATTTAAATGGGTCGCGATCCATCAACGTAGAGAGAGAGACTTCATCTCATTTCATAATATTCCGTTGAACAGTACTCTTTTTTGTTTTCTCGAATTCCAACCATTCCCTGCAGAAACCACCATTATATCCTTGCATCTCCCCCTTATCATTCCCCATTATAAAGATAAGGAAAAACAGGTCCTCTCTCTCTCTCTCTCTCTGGAGAAAAGTCTCTGATCCTTCTGCATCCTTAAATACACAGCTTCCCCTTTTCACTAACTTTTCCTTCAAAGCTTCATCCCCAAAAAAAACTCTGTTACCTCCTTCTTTCCTCCTGCATTTTTATTCTGACTAGTAGTATCTCTGCAATTCTTTCATCTCTGCATATAGGAGTATTATTCATCCGATTTTCTATCAACCCTACAGTGATCCCATTAAAAGCCCTCCCCTCTCTCTCTAAGTTTAAACACTCATGCAAATCATAAGGCACTCATGATTTAATCACAACTCACTCACCACTCCTTTTCAACTCTCCCTTCAAACTTTCAATCCGTTCCTCCTTTCTATCTATATTCCGTTCCTTATTTGTCACACCCCTCTTCATATCACTGAACTCTCTCATCCTCTTTCTACTTCCTTATTATTTATAAACCCAGTGGATCTTGGAGCACCATACTGGGTCTATACTATTCTCATGTTTCTTAGCTCAAACTCAATGAGAACCGCCTCAACTTTCCCCGATCTCTCCTTACAAATCAGCCCACCATCGGTTACAGGCTGTGAACCCAAGGAAGTGGGCTACGATGGATCAACAAGGAAAGCATTTTACAGCGACAGAAGTTCGACGACTGATTCCGGTAGCAGCGGAAGCGATTTAAGCCATGAAAATGGGTACATCAACCCAGAGATGGGTTTTAATGTTGGTCCTAATTGTGAGCCCATCGTTGAGCTTAGGGTTTGATGTGGCACCTTTGAATCCTATACCTGTACAACTACCCAGAAACCTTAATCTTCATCACCACCACCACCATCAACCTCAAATCTACGGCCGTGAGTTCAAGAGAAATTCAAGAATGATAAATGGAGGTAAAAGAAGCATCAGAGCTCCCAGAATGAGATGGACTACAACTCTTCACGCCCATTTCGTTCACGCCGTCCAGCTCCTCGGCGGCCATGAAAGTAATACACCACAACCAATGATAATCATATATATATATATTCTTACATTTATAAATTTTCATCCCATGTTTGGTTTTGGGTTTCTTTCTTAGTTATAAAAGAGTTAAATTAATTTATTTTTGATCAAATGTTACAGGGGCAACACCAAAATCCGTATTAGAGTTGATGAATGTGAAGGATCTAACCCTAGCCCATGTGAAGAGTCACTTGCAGGTGGGGGTTACTGTTTTCAATCCCCCCCCCCCCCCCCCCCCCCCCCCTCTCTCTTGCTTTGAACTGATGAATGAAGTTGATATTTCTATGGATTTCATGGTTATTTTTGCACTTTTATCATATCCTATATTATATTCGTATGTATCATTTGTAGTGGGGGTGGACAACAAAGGGTAAGGACAAAAGGGCATCTAGAGGGGTAATCTTAGCAATTTGGAATTTTTTTTCTAATTTTTATTATTAATTTTTTTTTTTTGGGCCATGCCATTTTTGCAGATGTATAGAACAGTGAAGAGCACTGACAAAGGAACAGGTAATTTGGATTTTCCCTAGCTCTCTAAGGGGACCCCAATTTCATCTCTTCTATTATTGCATGTCTTTGTTTCAAAGTTTGGTGATCCAAAGGTGACAGATCTTCTATAAGTTGATCTACTGTTTCCAACTTAAACAAACTGGTTGAGATGGGACTGTGCAGGTCAAGGGCAGACAGATATTGGTTTGAACCAAAGGACAGGGATTGTTGAAGTGGAGGGAGGACTAACATCTTGTCAGGAAGCTGATGCCAGCACTTGTTATTCTCTCAACCCATTACCACCATCACCACCAACACTAAAAAAAACCCAAAGGTCAGACCCTCTTCTCCATTTTTCTTACACCTTCTTTATAAGATAAGGTGCATCTTCTTCTCTTCATCATTACAACATTTAAAGGCAATCGTGATGTACATGAGGACATTAAATCAATGCAGACATACAGGCACACTATATGTACACATGCCTCTGTCGGTTTTTTTTTGGGGTCCAACATGGTATCTTTCTTTCTTTGTTGGTGGTGTAGTTAATGGGATTTACTACCGGGAGAGTCTATATGTGCATTGATTTTGATGAACTAGATGGCCTAAGGTTTCTAGGTGGAGTGGTGATTTTACGTGAACCTTTTTGGAACAAACTTTACATTTCACATCCGTTAGATTGTGTGCATAAATCCCAAGGTACCCTAAAAGTCAAGGAGTTAGCTCAAATCTCAATGCATATTTAATCCAACGGATATATTAGATGCCACTAAGGGCACTCCTCAGGTAGGTGTATACAGTATAAACGTCTTTGGTTCAACGAGCCGTATCACTGTGGGCTAGATTTTGTTGACTTCGTTCATGGACGGCTATCCGAACTAGGAGGACAATGTATTAACTCATTCATTCAAAATTGAACTTTTCATATGAACAAGGAGCTCTTAGAGAAAATATGCTCATTTAATATCTTGAGTATATAAGCTTCATGTTTTCCCATGCTCTATCTATGCCTTGGTATTTTTAGTCAGAAATGAAAATATAGCGCATGCCAATGAACCTAAATGACACATCTCCCTCTTCAAGGAGGAGGGTTGGGGGAGTTTGTGGCCTAAACTCCTCACAAGTTGTGTGTAAGAAAGGAGGAGTTAATGAAAAGGGAGATCAACTAAATTTTGAAAAATTAAGGATGGAAAAAGAAAATATAATTATAGCATGTCAATTATTGAAGCAATTAATAGATCCTTCCTTTTCAGTCATCTATCATAGATGCATTTTCAAACTAATGGAAACTGGTCCAATTTGGTGTCTTTAAATACCAAAGTCATTTACCGTCATCCATCATATATGTCATTTCGAAAGTTAAAAGTCATTCACAGTAATCAATTTCTACATGCATTTTCAAACGTATGGAAAATGGTCCAAGAAAATTGGAGTCTTTAGACATCGACTCTGCCAAATTATCAATTAACCAATAGGCCATAGAGTGTTTATGCTTACTATTATATTTGAATATGTCCTTGCTTTGCCCTACCATTAAAATCACTACAAGTACTAAAATATGGGCTTGCTGATTTTCCTCTTATTATAATATTTTCATTCATGATACTCAAATTTGTGAGCAGAGGTTCGGGGTCATTGTCAATGGAGACAAATAATCCGGGCCGGTCAATGCAGGAAAACCCATTGACATATTCACATTTCACAGCGAATGATACCAAGGTATGATTGTATCACCAGAAAAAAAAAAAAAAAAAAAATATCAATCAAACATGTTGAAGGTTAAGCTATTATTATTATCATTATAATTAATAATATGATTACTTTAAAATCTATTTTTTATAGGCTGAGGGACATGAGGCAGCCCTCCATGTGTCCGACGAGGGGGAGAATGAAAAATTGGATTCCAGTTGCTTGTCATCATCAGATATGTTGCTTAATCTAGAGTTCACCCTCGGAAGGCCAAGTTGGCAAATGGACCATGTTGAATCTTCAAATGAGTTAACCCTTCTCAAGTGTTAAAACATGATCGATAAGTTTATATTATGTTTGTTTTGAGCTTGGAGAAATTCTCTATTGTGCATGCATTTGTTCCATGTTCTTTGATTAATTTGTCTCAGATGAGGAAAAAAAAAAAGGGCCAAAAAAAAAAAAAAAAGTGGGGTAGGCAGTGGTATAACTTTATGTGATGAATCATTTACTGCAATCCAAGAGTTCTATGACGTAGCTACTCAATCTCTCTAATGATTTTTCTCAAATACATACCACGTTGCTTTGACGGTTTTGTTAAAGGAAAAAGAGAAAAAGAGGAAAAAGTGGAAAGAACAAAGAAGAAAGAAAAAGGAAGAAGGAAAAAAGACCACCTACAAGTTAGCAATCATGATTGGAATTCTGGGCCATGGACCATTGCCCAAAACCACGGCACACCCACAGTTGCGTCCTGATCAATGGGTACGTTGGTGGGTCATTCCACTCTTGGCCGGTGTCCAAGTTGAGCCGGTATTGTCCTGCCTCCTCCTCAAACATGATTTTGATATTGAATGAGATGGCATACAGATGACTCTAGCCGGCCTAGTTTGGACGGACTTGAGAGTAAAGACTGTTAACTCCAATATTCCCTGATCCTCCCCTTACTATATAGACTTCTTATGATCATTTGCTTCTTCAGATGACAGATGCTCTATGTTAGAGTGACCATCAAATTCTCAGTGCATGTATAAATTTTTCAGTGCCAGAACCGAAAATCCATTTCTCTTTAACTTAATAGGGCTTCTTATTGCAACTTTAACATGATCACTCGAGCTCAATACATGAATTGTAGAAATAACAAAAAGATCTTCCATGCTAGCTAGTTTTTATTTTTTTTCATGACTAGTTGGAAAATTGTGATAGAGCCTTCCTAAATATTAATTTCTAACCTGATTCTCTTTTCATCAAGACTTGAATCCAATACCTAAAGTTAACCATGACAGAGAATTAATATCACTGGGATAATGATATGAGCACTATTCTAAGCCCATTGGCCATTGCTCTTGTATTCTAATGCCGCTTCCTTAACTAGCATAGTGTACGTCAAACCTACTTCTAAGAGACACAAAACCTAATTGAATCGGGATTTGTTGTGTATTTGTGTTCAGCCCGTGGCCCAGAGTGGAAGGACATGCATTATTCCAATTTCCAAACCCATTGACAAAGACGACCGATAGAACCATAACACTACATGTCCTTGTATTGGAGGCATATATGTATTTTAATTTTTTCGATCCCGACGGATGTATACTCCATTGGTCCCCTCAAGCACTAGCCACCCCTCATCAACTATCACGCGAGAGGGTGGTTTGTGTCTAAATAGGTTGATATGTCCATCATTCTCAACAATGGTACCAATTTTTGGATCTAACCTAGGCTTGTATACATATCAATTAACGAATAGGTCATATATTTCCATATCATGTTTTTTGTCAATAAGTCATATATTTCCATATCATGCCTTTTGTTTTTAAGCCAAACGATCAATATCTTATGGAAGAAAGGTATGTTAGGGAGAATGAATATTTCTTCAAAACATGAAGTCTATATATACTCTTTCTTTTTTTCTTTTTCTTTTTTGGGATAAGTTATATATAGTACTCGTTTCGATGGGTTTTGAATCAGATCAAATCATGGGCCGTTTGATTGGTAAGTGGTAAGCCTAAGATAGAAGCCAAGCCTATAGCCAAGTCTTGGGCGTAACGTTTTCCCCATGGGGCAGCAATGTAGCATTTTTCCCCTCCCTTAGGAAAATGCTGGGTCCTGAATTAGAGATTACATAACCTCTGTTTGAGAATCTCAAACTCGGAACCCACCCTTTTCCTTATCTAGAAAAAAAATGTATCTTAATTTATAAATTTATGGGTTTTAGGCAGCAGCAAATAGGAATGTAGGTTCACAAAATAGAAAAGTGGAGACCGTATCATCATTGCAGCTTGTCGCTGGCGCTGAGTGTTACCGGCGACAGAATATGTAGGGCACGAAAAAGTTGGAAAATAAGGAGTTGAGGTACGCACTGTCCATAATTTTCCAAACTCTTCATCATGAGATTCACGTCTAAAGATACTCGACAAAATTCTCTCCATTTAATCGAACCCTTTCCGCATCTTCCACTTTCGGACGTATTCCCCACTTCTCTCTTTGTACTTTCTTTTGTCGTTCTAGGAAATTTTTTTCCTTTTTCTTTTATAACCTATCTCCCTTTTTATTTTAATCATTTTGCATACTTTTTAGTCTTGGGAGGGGGGGTATTATATAAAAATTAATTACATCGTTTTATATAAAAATTGATTAAGACTATTGAAATAGAATTAACCACATTATTGAACTAGATATATTTCTAATTTCACCACTATCAATGATGCAAAACGTTTTATATTTTTACTATTTCTTTTAACCAAAAAAAAAAAAGTTACTTTTATTTTTTAAATAAATGGACTTTTTAATTCGAAGTTTTTTTTTTTTTTTTTTCGTTATTGCTCATATAAGATATCTTCTATGAGTTCTATCTATTGAAAGATTTGGATCATATATTGTGTTGATAGTTATGTTTTGATGAAAAGGGGTAAAAGGAGTTCAAAATTTTAAAGATGAAGTTCTTGAGGAAGTGTGCTCAAGGAGGGCTTATGAACAATCTGTTTGAAAATTTTAGAGATTGTGTGATTATTTTCACAGAATAAGCAGGTGATGTAATGGGCATGAGCTGTTTGTGTTATTACCTGTATAAGAAAACAGGATGAATTTTAAGATGTTAACTTTGCCAAAGCCCATTTTCAATTTGGTCTTTTATCGCGATAATCTCATTGCATTAACCACTGTTTCAGTTTAATATGCACCCATTTTGTTTGATTATTCGCACTTTTTGAGCTGAAAATTGGTTAGTCACAACACTTTGGGCAACATGTATGCATGAAGGACTGTCCAGTCTTTACATTGGATTGTCTTATAATTTGTAGTCTTTTAATGGTTTATGATTTTTGTTAGATATCGTTGTTGGTTTAGCTTTATAGCTGGAGCACTTTGATCGATTCCCATTGGTATTATTCTGTTCAAGGATGCATGATTGTGTTGATGATTTGGCTTTAGTGTAGAGAGATAATCGCCTTATGGAGCTTCACCTTGCCAATCTTGTTTTCAGAATTTGCAGTAATCGATGAGGTATGTTCCACTCCACGTATTGGTTGTGCTTCGCTGAGTTTTAATGTGATAGGTACTGACAATGTATGCATGCCTATTGATTTATCAATCTTTATAGCTTCAGCTCTCACTGGATAGGCTTTTATCTGATTAGTTTCTGCAAATAGAGATAATCTAATGTTCTGTTTTGGGATTTTTACCAATTGCACCCACATCTTTTATGGTCATCAGGCCATCGGCATTTGCATCTGGTTTAATGGTCAGGGCATCAGGCTCAGTGTGATGTTGGAAATTGAAGAGTTTGGCAATTTGATTGATTAGTTGATGGGTCACAAGTAAAGCTCACTGTGCCTACTTGCACCAACTTTATTAGGCTTTTAAAATATCATTTTGATTAGAATTGAAGGACCCAATTCAAGCTTTAAGCTATTTTCCATATTTGGCTGATGATGTACCTCTTGGTTAGGTGTCTGGATGCATGGAATTTGTTTGACACTGTCAAAGCATTACATTTTCAAGATTTATCCTTTAGACAAGGTACTAAATTTGCAGATAATCTGCCTGAATTTATAGTAATGAAAATTTTAAAATTAATGACTGATTATAGGTATGGTAGAACTTTTGAATATTCTTGTTTATTTGGTTTGTCTTTTATGAATCTGACCAAATATCATCATATTTGCCGAGTTTCACCTTCCAAATATTCTCTGGAAACAAAACATTTGAATGGGATAATTATTTGAAATTGCTCTGAAATTTTGGGAAAGAGGAGAGTCCATTTTGTTTTGTATTGATCAAAATCTCTCTCTCTCTCTCTGAGGAAAATGTTTCCTTCTAATTGATCTTGTTCCTCATATTGAATCTATTTCATTTTTGTTTTTGTCTTTGTTTTGTTTTTGGAATTTTGCAAAGTTGACTTATTGTGGAGCTTGAGGTGGAATAGATGGTGCGTGCATAGGCTTCGAAACCAAAGAAAAATTCTATTTTTTAAGTTTGACTTGGTCCGTCAAATGGGAACAATTTGTCTTTCATTCTTCTGAGCAGTCTATTTTCCAGCTTTGAGTCCTATGCCTTTATGACCAACCTGATCCTTCGTCACTGCTGCCAATTTGAAATTTTCACCCTCTAGTTGAAAGATAATATTAGAATGTTTAGTGGAGAATTTTCACTCTCGGAATGAAATGAATCAATTTCTGTAACCACCTGTTATTCAGGCGGAGGAGGTTACTGGTGCAGTGAAAGCAGTTAAATTTTACATAAAACCAACATAATATCAAAAACCTATTTTGATTTCTTACATTATAAACCTCACTTCATTTACTTTATTTAACAGAACCACGCTCTTTATTGGTTGTGCACAAATTCCTTGTATTAAAAGAAGAAGAGCAACATGGACATGTGCCTTGTTTTGGAGTTTGGAATGGAAAAGATCTTCAAGTAGTCTTTTTATTTTAAAAGTTTTGAATGACTGACACGTGACCTGGATGTGTTAGCAGATTTTATCCTTAGCAATGTAAATGCACTAAAGGCAGGGATGTTGCATCCCGGTTTTCTACCAATCCGCAAGGCAGATGATGCCGTATAGAGATATGGCATACAATATTTGATGGTGGCAAAGTGGCATGATCTGTGCTGGATAAATAATTGGTGTTTGACAATCAGTTCTCACTCCCCAAGATGCACCTGTGTGTAAGGAATCTGAAATGTTTAATATATCTGCAGTCAACTTAACTACTCCCCAGCATCATATTTATTTTCTTCAAATTAATATATGGACTGACCTAATTTGATTTTCCCATTCAGCACGCTGCTTCTGAGGTATTATAAAGAAATATATATATTTACTTGCTTTACAGTATAAGCTTGAGCCTTTCCATCGACCACTAAAAAAAGTTGATGTATGTGGAAGAAGAACCATGGCCAGGGCCAATCTAATTCTAATTAAAACAGCTCTATGTCATTAATTTTCTTGATCTGTAATGATGCAGGCCTTCAAGATAGAACCTGATCAGCAAACTAGTCTGTTGCACAGCAGTTTTCTGCAACCACAATAACTATGCCGAGTCAACAGTATTTGGTGATTATTTAGTCATTCTATGAAAAAGTTTAAGAATGCAAACATCCCAATATCAGTAATATGGTGCAGGTTGATTGGATGGTTTTAGGATCTCTGGTTTCTACATATTTAGATTATTAGACATGGAATCTAATAGTTCATGCATGTCATTATTAAGGATTGTAGTATCTAGGAGACACAGGTTTTCCAATGTGTTATGCATCTATGTGTGGGTCAATACTTACCTTCCCAATTGTACAGGTCATCGAGTGGGTTCCTTAAAGAGTGAGGAGTGTGCCACGTGAGCGTCAAAACAAAGATTGAGAGCCACCATGTGATGGGTAGGATAGTAGAATTTGGTTGGATTTGATTGATTTTTAACACTTTTGATTTTCATCAAACTCAAATCAAATTAATGCATGATGAAAACCTTTGAGAAGGTCCTAAGAATTAAAAGAATGCTTAAAGGTTAAAATACATAATGTAGTTGATTTTTTTGCTAACTTAATATATATATATATATATGGTGGGCCCCCATCCTCTTTGCTTGTGCTGACATTGCATGAGAACCTAAGGAGCTTTATCCTTGGAATTATATGCCAAGTGATTCCTCCATAGATGTGTATGCAAACACTGAGATGGCACGGGTTGATTGGGTGGCCGGTTGTAGAAACTCTGTTTACAGTAGATATAGATTATTAGATATAGAATCTAATTGTGTATGGGAATTAAAAATTGTAGGACTTGGTGGATATATATATATATATATATATATATATATATATACACACACTTTAAAGAAATAAAAGATAAATAGATACTGGCACAACATACCCCTAGCTAGGAAGCATTAGGTTTTGGCATGCTTCATGCTGATTAAGGGTTGAACTGCTGCTGGAATGCACTTATAAATTGACCGGTGTTTCATTTCCATACCTGTGTATCTCCTATTGAACAATGGATCCTTCCTTCCAGCTACCTGCCATTGCTGTGTTTATTTCCTTAATCTTTATCTACTATGCATTTTTTAGAAAGACAGAGAGTACCAAAAGTAGTAAGCCTAGAGAAGCTCCTGAACCTGCTGGTGCATGGCCGATTATTGGCCATCTTCATCTACTAGGTGGTGGTGATCAGCTTCTCTACCGAACACTCGGATCCATGGCTGATAAGTACGGGCCAGCATTCAATATCCGCCTTGGCAGTCGCCGTGCTTTTGTGGTGAGTAGTTGGGAAGTGGCAAAGGAATGCTTCACTGTGAATGACAAGGCACTTGCTACTCGTCCCACCACAGTAGCTGCAAAGCACATGGGCTACAACTATGCCGTATTTGGGTTTGCACCCTACAGTCCTTTTTGGCGTGAGATGCGAAAGATTGCAACACTTGAACTTCTTTCAAACCACCGGCTTGAGATGCTGAAGCATGTTCGGGCCTCAGAAGTTGATGTGGGAATAAGGGATCTATACAGTTTGTGGGCCAAGAATAGCTCCCGCCCTGTGCTTGTTGAACTAAAACAGTGGTTAGAAGAATTGACACTTAATGTGGTTGTCAGAATGGTGGCTGGAAAACGATATTTTGGTGCCTCAGCTGCCTGTGCCGATGATGGCGAGGCAAGACAGTGCCAGAAGGCGATTAGTCAGTTCTTTCATCTGATTGGCATTTTTGTGGTTTCGGATGCACTTCCATTTCTCTGGTGGTTGGATTTGCAGGGCCATGAGATGGCAATGAAGAAGACAGCCAAGGAGTTGGATTCTATACTTGAAGGCTGGCTGGAGGATCATCGCGAAAGGAGAGTTTCTGGTGAGGTCAAGACTGAGGCTGAGCAGGACTTCATTGATGTGATGTTGTCCCTCCAGGAGGAAGGGCATCTCTCAAATTTTCAGTATGATTCAGATACTAGCATCAAGTCCACTTGCCTGGTATGTTGAATATGCAAAGTATCACTGCAGAAGTTGAAATGGAGTACAATTTAATTTGCAACCATCATTATAGAGATGTAAATTGGCACCCTTGATGGAGTTGACCCACTGAGGTTCCATATTGATTTGTTAAGTAATTTAGGTTGTTATAATTATAATTTTTTTTTTCTTTTTAAATTTTTGTGCAGGCACTTATCCTTGGTGGCAGTGACACCACAGCAGGTACGCTGACGTGGGCCATCTCATTACTCCTGAATAATCGCCACGTGTTGAAAAAGGCACAGGAAGAATTAGACCTCCTTGTTGGCATGGACAGGACAGTTGATGATTCAGATATTAAAAACCTTGTGTATCTTCAAGCCATCATCAAGGAAACCCTGCGCCTATACCCTGCTGGCCCCCTCTTAGGACCCCGGGAAGCCATGGATGATTGCACCGTAGCAGGGTACCATGTCCCGGCTGGTACCCGCTTAGTAGTGAACATATGGAAGCTTCAAAGGGATCCAAGGGTTTGGACAAATCCATCAACCTTCCAACCTGAGAGATTTCTCACTAGTCACGTGAATGTTGATGTTAGAGGTCAGAACTTTGAACTCATTCCTTTTGGCTCAGGCAGACGGTCTTGCCCTGGTGTGTCGTTCGCGCTCCAAGTCCTTCACCTGACGCTGGCTCGTCTCCTTCATGGGTTCGAATTGGCAACCCCATTGGATCAGGTTGTTGACATGACCGAAAGCCCAGGTTTAACTATTCCAAAAGCAACGCCATTGGAGGTTCTCCTCACTCCGCGCCTCCCTGCCAAGCTCTATGGCCGTTAAAAGTGTGTTTTAAGAAGTTTGGTGGAGATGCAATTGAATAAAATGAGATGTGGTGTTGGAGGTTAAGTAGTTCGTTGAGTGGTTTATACATTGTAATGATCAGGTGGCTTTTGTGGATTCTTGGTCAATTTGTAATTTGATCAGCTTTAAATCCCAACTCCCAAGCTTGCCTTAGTCGCTGTATATGCAACAAAACCCTTGGAATGTTATGATTTGTGAGGTTCCAACTGAGAGCTTACTAAATCTTTTTCAACCCAAAAAAAAAAAAAAAAAAAAAAAAACCGACTTTTCATTTTTCTTCTGTTCATAAATATACTAAACAGTTTTTGAGAACAAAATAACTGAAGAATTGATCACCCTTTCTCAATGTGTGTTGATCGTATTGTATATCATCAGTATATATACAAGGTGAATCAATACAAGAAAGGTAATAGCCTGATTTGAGGAATAAGTCTCCTCAATAGGATAGGAAACAAATTCCTAGAATTACTCAATCAAACTCCTAGGAATATTCAATCAATAAAATATTTATACAATCTTCATTGCTAGCTGTCTCAGCATCCTCTTATGATATAGAATATCTCGCATACAGCCTAGCACACGGAATCAACACGGCATCAATCAAGAGATTGATTTTGCATCATCTCCACTCTTCAAGGCAGAGTCATCTCCATGCTTCAAGGCAGAATACTTCTCCTTTACACGCCCCCTCAAACTAGGCCGAGGGGATGGCCAAAGGCCTAGTTTGACGCGTAAATCATGAAATGATGATCGAGACAATGGTTTGGTAAGAATATCAGCTACCTGTTGTGTGGATGGCACAAACCGGGTGATGAGAGATCCGAGAGCCACCTTTTCACGAACAAAATGATAATCAATTTCAATGTGTTTGGTCCTCGCATACAGCCTAGCACACGGAATCAACACGGCATCAATCAAGAGATTGATTTTGCATCATCTCCACTCTTCAAGGCAGAGTCATCTCCATGCTTCAAGGCAGAATACTTCTCCTTTGTAAAGGAGAAGTATTCTCAATATGTGTAATATCCAAAGTGTCACCATTTCCAACCATTATTTTTTCAGAACCAAAATAAGGAGTACAAGACTTCAACTTACCATTGTCTCCTGTCATGTGTTGTGTGGCTCCAGTATCGGGAAACCAAGCAATATCTTGGCTATCTGAAATTGAGGAAGCTGCAAAGGCTTGAGCCAAGTCCCCAGGTTGGTAATTCTGGTTAAACCTTTGAAAGCACTGTTTTGCCGTATGCCTTGGCTTGTCACAGATTTGACAAAAGACTCCTTTATCCTTCCCTTCATTAGTGGGCTGATTGAGTGCCTCATTCCTACCTGCATGATTAGTAGGACCCCTTTGCCCCATGGACTCACGGTTTGGTTGATAAGTGGTGGCTTGAGTGAATCCACGGCCTTTTGAATTAAAGGACCCTTGTTTCCCTTTTCTAGAAAATTTACCACCACCCTGTCCTTGTCCTTGTGTGCGTTGTCCAACAAATGCCATATGTGGGTCAGCTCCCCCAAAAGCTTCAGAGTTATGGAGAGTTTTCATCGTCTCGTGACTCTGAAGTAGGGGCACAACCTCTTTGTATGAAGGAATGGGAGGTTTAAGCATGGTAGTAACAAATGGTTCATAGCCTGAGCCTAAGCCTTTTAAGAGGCCAAAGACTTTCTGTTTATCATTTATAGGTTGACCAATGGCTGCCAAACCATCGCAAATTTCTTTAAAAACTCGAAGATAATCAGCCATTGTGTCAAAATCTTTACGACGATGATATTGCAATTTTTGTAACAAATAAAATTCTCTTTCTTGTGATTCTTGGGCAAAGGAATCAATAAGAGCTTTCCATACCTCAGAGGAAGTTTCAAGTCCCACGACTATTCCAAGAACTTCTTCAGACAAAGTCCCGGTGATCCAACCTCGAAGCAATCGATCCGATCGCCTCCATAGGTTGTACTCTGGATTCTCTGTGAATTGCTTCTCTCCTGCAGCTTCAGCAGTTGAGACTGAGATGAACTTCTCAGGCATTGAGAAGTTTCCATCGAGGAATCCTATCATCTCCTGGCTCTCGACCAACCCCATCATCTGGGTCTTCCACAGAAGAAAATTTGACTGGGTTAATTTCAAGGAAACAAAGTTCCCAATATTGAGAGAAGACGGGTAAGGGTACTTTGCAGCGATTGAGGTTATAGAGGATGAGGCCATTGTCTGAGTATGAGATTTTCAATCAAAGACTCGTTAGAGTTTGGCTCTGATACCATAAACAGTTTTTGAGAACAAAATAACTGAAGAATTGATCACCCTTTCTCAATGTGTGTTGATCGTATTGTATATCATCAGTATATATACAAGGTGAATCAATACAAGAAAGGTAATAGCCTGATTTGAGGAATAAGTCTCCTCAATAGGATAGGAAACAAATTCCTAGAATTACTCAATCAAACTCCTAGGAATATTCAATCAATAAAATATTTATACAATCTTCATTGCTAGCTGTCTCAGCATCCTCTTATGATATAGAATATCTCGCATACAGCCTAGCACACGGAATCAACACGGCATCAATCAAGAGATTGATTTTGCATCATCTCCACTCTTCAAGGCAGAGTCATCTCCATGCTTCAAGGCAGAATACTTCTCCTTTACATATACTTCGTAATAAACTTGAATATGTCCCCGAGGTCTTACAACTTCTCACAACATCCGACCCAATATTGTTAACTGATAGACTTCATTATTTTTTTGGAGATGGAGTTGGGCTTATGTTTCCAGCTTACATAGAATTTCGAACAGGGGGGATTATAGAATGATTCGACTATGGAGGTGGTGACAGCAACGCTGTTACATTAACATGGGCCCTATCTTCATTATTGAACAACACGCACGAGTTGAAAAAGGTCCAAGATGAACTTGACCTCCATGTTGGCAAGGAAAGACTGGTGAGTAGTGACTGAATCCTATATCAGCAAAATTGGTGTACCCCCAGGCCGTCGTTAAAGAGACGTTACGGTACGTTGTATCCTCCAGGACCACGCCAGTTCATAGAGGACTGCACCATAGGTGGCTACCATGTCCCAAAAGGCACTCACCTATTAGTGAACCTTACAAAAATCCACTATGACCCGCATGATGGTCCAATCCGTCGGAGTTCTGACCGGATAGATTCCTCACCAACCACAAGGATGGTGATGTTAGGGGTCAGCATTATGAATTTCTCCCAGTAGTGGTTGAAGATCGTGCCCCGGAATTTCTTTTGGCCTTCTTTTTTAATTGACAAGAGAGATTTTATTAAATTAAATTAAAGAAATACACTAGTGGGACAGAAACATCACCAAACATTCTCACAAAAAAAACACAACTGAGAGAACAAAGATCCAAACATTAAGATATAATATAGATTTGGCATCAAACACATATTGCCCATCACATTGGATGAAAAAATCAACAACCTTGAATTGAGTTGATTTGTTTAGAATCCTAATTTGCGTAACCTTTCTGATAATCTCCAATCAAGTAATAATTTGATTTGATAAAAGTCACATGCATGGCACAATGGATCTTCCTTTTTTTTTTTTGTGGCACACATAGATTTCTTTATGAGAGTATATTGACCCAAAACACCTTTTCCTCTTAATTGGGTAGGAGGAAAATTTTAACTTAGAAGTTATTGGTTTTGAACCCCTCTAATGAAGCTAGTTTCTAAATGGAATGGACAGTTTTGAACTGAAGCCTAATGTTAAATTATTCCATAACTGAACCCCATTATCATTTTGGTCATTAATTATTGCCATTATATAAGACATTTTTCTCTCTTCAATTTAAGTAAGTTTTTTTATTTTATTATTATCAATTAGAGTATCTGAGTACTTTGCCCCGATTAATCCCTTAGAAATGTACAGTCTCACCCCCTCCCCCCCCCCCCCCAAAAAAAAAACTTAAATAGCATTATGCAATCCAAGTCAATCTTTGAATTAACCTTATTTGTTGCAGGCGGTTTTGACTGCGGGCACCGACACTACAACAGTAACTCTAATATGGGCTCCCTCATTATTACTAAACAACCGCCAAGTGTTGACTAAGGGCCCAAGAAGAATTAGACATCCATGTTGGAAGGAAGAGGTAAGTAGAGGAATTAGACATGAAGACTGGTTTACCTCCAGGCGATCCTCAAAGAAACATTACTGTTTATACCCTGCTGCACCTCTCTTGGCACCTCGTGAGTCCATGAGGATTACACTATGGCCATGTTTGTTTGGTTGGAATGGAATGGATGGAATGGAATCTCATTCCAATTCATTTCAAATAACAGTGTTTGGATAAAGTAATAAAATGAGAATAGGAATCAGACATTAGTAGTAAATTATAATTATATTCATTCCGCAATGTTTATTTCAATCTCATTCCATTCCAAATTATTTTGAACATGGAATCAGATTCCATTCCCACCCATTCCATTCCAACCAAACAAACATAGCCTATGGGTGGCTATTATGTCGCTAAAGGCACACACTTGGTGGTAGAACCTTTGGAAGATTCATCGTGATCCTCATGTATGGTTGGATCCCTGCGAGTTTAAGCCCGAACAATTTCTCACAATTCATGAGGATGTTGATGTTAGAGGTCAGCATTTTGAACTAATCCCATTTGGCAGTCGTAGAAGAATGTGCCCTGGAATCACTTCATCCAATGCCATCAAGTCATGCAGTTGACTCTGGCTAGCTTGTTGCATGGGTTTCAGTTTGCAACTATATCAAATGATCCAGTTGATATGAGAGAGCTTTGGATTGACCAACCTCAAAGCCACTCCACTTGGAGTCCTTGTCACTCCGTGCTTGTCTGCTAATCTCTACGTAGAAGAATGATAGTGAAAACAAAGTCTTATGTGAAATGTCAATTCTTCGAATATTGATAATAATTAGGATGCTTATAAGATAATAGTGGGAAACTATTAGTTTGTTCGGGTGTCTAAATGGATGTTAAAATTTTATTGTATATTTTAATGTAGTATTGAAGGTACAAATCCATCATCTAAAAAAAAAAATCTGAGTTATAGCCATAATTGTTGTTATAAGATTCATTTTAGAAACTTACGAAATACCTTTATTTTGAATTATACCTCTCATTTGTAATTTTAGTTAGACTATTTTGAAAAAGGTCGGAGTTATCGCCACGATTGATGTTATAGGATGAAATTTATTTATTTATTTAATTTTTTAAAGAAATTAAAAAATGTCTTTATTTTAAATTTTCACTTTCATTTGTAATGAATTGCAAAACTGATGATGGTTATCATTCTTTTGAATTTTTTTCATTTAAAGTAATAAATTTGTGCCATCAAATACTGTATATTGATGGCACAAATCTATCACTTTAAATGAAAAAATACCGTATATTCGTTGGTTAGACTATTCATCCCACTCAATGTGAAAGTGGAGTCCATTAATAATGGAGCCCAGCGATCTTGCCATTTTGGTTTTTGGTTGCTTGCTGATCATCATAATGGGGCAGCATCAAACACGGACCTAGAGCATGATCCAGAACTTGCATAGATCCAAATTCAAACAATTAGACTTGGGCCTGCCATCAACCGGTGCTCCAACGTCTACTGGGCCACGAAAAGAGGTGGTGATTGTCAGCTGAATAAAAGAATATGTTGGAAGGGCGTTTCTCTTCGAAGAAAATAAAAGTCTTTTTTTTTTTCCTTCTTTTTTAGGGTCAAATTCTGTTTGTTTAATTGATATGGTAGTTAACGTAGAAGACATATTCTACTGAAGAAATTTTTTTATTGATTGGTGTGATTGTCATGTCAGCTGTCATCTCACTTAGATATGTAGATTGCAGATAATATATTAGACAATATATAGCATTGTTCTTGGATAAAATGAGATGTGGTGTTGCATGTTAAGAAAGCTGTTTCACGGGCTCCCCCTTGCGCTTAGGCAGTAACTAAGAACAACATTTTTCATATGGAAAATTATTACTCCCTCCATATTTGTAATTTTATTTGTTCCAAAATGTTTGTCTACTTTGAAAAGTCAAATCATTATTTTTATAAGTTTCTTATAATACCCTTTGTTATTTCAATGATAATTTTTAACATAAAACCCAATACAAAAAAGTTGAGGGTATTTTTAGAAAGAAGAAGTTTAATCAATACAAGTTAATGCAATGATGACCTTTTCTTAAACTCCATAATTTGTCAAACCTGACCTATCTTTGTGGGACGAAGGGAATATTATTTATTGATTGCGTAAGTTTTTCAGAACCTTTTTATATTTAAAAAAGAATTATCATTTGTCAAGTGCGAAAAATATTTTCTAATTACTACAATCCCCTTACGGATAGGTAGGTAGCATTTTTTTTCTCTCTAAAAGGCAAAATAGGTATAGTATTTGTTGTGACACAATTATTTGCTTATATTATTATAATATTTCAAACCTATCCATGGGAAAAAATTTCAACAAAATTTTATCATAAAGCTTAGTGGAAAGAAAAACAGCACCTAGTCTTATCAGCAGCTTTAATTATTCATTCAAGCACCTTCATCCACGTGAGACATGTTTTGTAGGCACGTGCAAAGATTTGCTCTTGTTAAGAGAGTAAGGATAATTTTCATACTTCAAATTAAATCTGATTTTGATAAGATAATGTGGGTGCTAGCTTTCATCTCTCATTAAAAAATCTATATCATTTTTTTTTTTTCAAAATAGAATTCTTCATGATATAGATTACAAAATATATAAATAGAGCGCCATATCCATTGCCATTGTGAGTAAATTGGAATCTATTACATATTATAATTAAGAGATATATGCTGACATCAGCATTAT
The DNA here is from genome assembly GCA_039720395.1 of Liquidambar formosana. Lineage (NCBI taxonomy): Eukaryota > Viridiplantae > Streptophyta > Magnoliopsida > Saxifragales > Altingiaceae > Liquidambar > Liquidambar formosana. The sequence continues at coordinate 28,361,688 of CM077833.1, forward strand.
AATGACATGGCTTCTTAATAAGCCTTCCCTCCAAATTCCTACCTTCTCCTCATCTTTGGGCCCACACCATGATGTCAGCAACTCTCTTTCCCTTTTTTTTTTATTTATTTTTCCTTCAATACACACTCCCTTCTCTCTTTCCCTCTTCTTCTTTTTTTTCCCCTTTTCAAATTTCAAACATGAAAACACTTACCTCCTGGTCGTGGTAGCAGCACTAGCTTGTGATTAGCATCAACTTTTGGGATCACTTTGAATATTTTTAACATCCTATTATAAGCAGCAGGTGACAAGTCTTGATAGCCTTATTATGAGGAGCTTTATATATACTCTACTTTATCTCTGCTTTTGAAGCTTGGATGCAGTTTTTTTTCATGTTATCTATATTGTTTTTTGGGTGGAGGATATAAGTTAAGAAAATATGTCGACCCTTATTGATTGTCTTCATATTTATTTGTGATTCTCGCGCATCGCGCAAGTTCATATTAATATGAAAATAATTAGATGATGGTTGTTATTTCAAAATCAGTACTCATGCTTCCGCTCGACGACCTCAGCTTGAGTGCTTCATAAGATAAAGGGCCCAAAGCGGAGACCGTCACGTGCGAGCTCAGCCCGTTTATCATTTTCTGGTACAAATAAAAAATTAGGTTAGGGTGGGTAGCAAGTACTCAAGTAGCAACCTGAAAAGTCCGGGGCCATTAGGCCACAATCCACATGATGGTCTCTTTAATATTCTTATCAAAGTTGGTTGGACTTGGATAGTATATATATTGCACTCTTTTTACCCCCAAAGGAAAAAGACAACGAAAAATATATACTATAATGTAAAAAATTAAAATTAAAAATTAAAATCATAGACTTTATTGCTGCGACTCGGTGCACGTCGTCTGTTCAACGTTATCCTGAAATAAGATATTTTTGAACATTTCCTCATTTCATGCAAGACAAACCTACTAGGCCACGGTGGATAAAAACTGGCGAACATGAATGGCCCATGAGAAAGGATAAAGATAAGATATAAGGAGGGCCTATTTGCATATTATTTTTTGTTAAACCACGACATGACACGTTTAACCATGAAAGGGACATCCATAAATAAAAAAAATGGCGTGGAAATAATTGGCCCACCCTAAAATATATTTGAAGAAGACTTCTGAGTCTGTCTACCTAGAGGGATCCCTTCTCCAACAGACTAGGCTGAAATGGTTATTCTCCTTCCATACCTAAACACTATAATGGCAGGAGTATTTGCCATGCTTCTGTTTTTATACTGTCTATTGAGGAGGTCTAGAGCAAGTAAGAGCAAACTACCACCTGAAGCCGCGGGCGCATGGCCTGTGATCGGTCACCTCCACCTATTAGGTGGCTCTCAACTCCCCCACATCACCTTGGGAGACATGGCTGACTGAGTATGGTCCGGTCTTCACCATCCGGCTAGGAATGCACCGAGCTTTGGTGGTGAGTAATTGGGAGATGGCGAAGGAATGCTTCACTACCAACGACATGGCGGTCATGTCTCGTCCCAAACTCTTAGCTTCAAAACACTTGGGCTATAATTATGCCATGTTTGGATTCACCCCTCACGGAAACGATGCCTACTGGCGTGAAATCCGCAAGATAACCAATCTGGAGCTACTCTCGAATGGCCGGCTCGAGCTGCTCAAACACGTTCGAGCCTTCGAAGCGGAGACGGCCATAAAAGAGCTGTTCAAGCTCTGGAACGGGAAGAAAAATGGGTCAGTCTGTGTTTCAGTGGAGATGAAGCAATGGTTTGGGGACTTGACTCTCAACGTGGTCCTTAGGATGGTAGCTGGAAAGCGCTACTTTGGTGCGAGGGACGAGAAAGAGGCGCGGCGGTGCCAAAAGGCGATGCGCGAATTCTTTCACTTGCTGGGGCTCTTTGTGGTGGGCGACGCCATACCCTTTTTAGGGTGGTTGGATTTGGGAGGACATGAAAAAGTGATGAAGAAAGCTGCTAAAGAAATAGACAGTATTGCAAATGAATGGTTGGACGAACATCGGCAGAAAAGAGCCTCTGATGAGGCGCCTAACGGTGAGCAAGATTTCATGGACGTGATGCTCTCAATCTTTGAAGGCAGAAACGTCGCTGGTTATGATGCTGATACCATCAACAAAGCCACAGCCCTGGTACGAATTGATATGGTAGCTACAAGCTACCACGCCTCTATCGCGCTGTCGATGGAGGCATGGTCATTGTTCCTTCCGAATTTTGGGCAGATTTAGCCTAATTTGCACTCCTTTAATATTTTGCTCAACTGTTGAACTAATAGAAAATCTTCACTGAGATGGATCATTGAAGGATTTATTTATTTTTGAAATTACAACTTGATTTAATTCATTTACATTTGGCCCCTTTTTTACACTTTTGACCATATTCTTTTTCTTTTTATTTATTAAGACAACAAAATACCCTTTATAATTTTAAGGGACGAAACAATACCCATTTTGTTAACTAATTATCAGTGAGATTAATGGAACAAAAATTAACCCAGAAAGAGAGAGTACAGTTTTTAACTTAGTAGAAAGTGAGAATGGTCAAACTTAATAGTCTGGGCTTCTTCACCCCAATTTTCTGAGCCCAATTAATTTTGGTTTTTATTGGATTTGACTTCCTAATGAGTTCACTTAAGTACCATAGTGCACCCTACTTCTAATCACGTGACGCCGCCAATGATTATCTTCTTCAGTATTTTAACAACAAATAAACCATGATCCACTGATGTCTGAAGTCCACCAAATTTTCGCGACATAGGTGACGCTTTAAAAGATGACCACGCCTTTTTGAGGATCAAAAACAAAACATCAAAACATTAATGTACCAATAAAATTTCTAAGTCTCTTGCTAGTTCTCTCTAAGGCTGGCTTGGTGTATGCTTGGCGTTAAGGTTTTCTATAATTTAGCAAGTCAAACTTAAGATGTCTAAGGGGGAATTACAAGTTGGTCCTGGTAGAGACAAAAAATTGTCAGAAATTTAAATTGTGCCTGGGCCCGTTTCCATTCCCTCCCACAGGAGGAGCTAGACATATACCAATGGACCACACAAGGCATGACACCCTGATGAAATCTAACTTTTGAGCTTTGAAATTTTGCAGAATTTGATTGCAGGAGGCACTGACACCACAACGGTGACGCTAACATGGGCATTGTCTCTTCTACTAAACAATCGCCATGTGTTGAAAAAGGCCCAAGATGAGTTGGACTTCCACGTTGGCAAGGAACGTGTAGTGAATGAATCAGATATTAGCAAGCTAGTGTATCTCCAGGCCATCCTTAAAGAGACATTACGATTGTACCCACCAGGACCCCTATCAGGCCCACGCCAATTCAATGAGGATTGCACCATCGGTGGCTATCACATCCCTGAAGGCACTCGGCTGTTGGTGAACCTTAAGAAAATCCAACAAGACCCGCGTGTATGGACCAACCCATCAGAGTTTTGGCCGGAGAGATTCCTCACCACCCACAAGGACATTGATGTTAAGGGTCAACATTATGAATTGATACCCTTCGGCACCGGAAGAAGAGCATGCCCCGGAATAGCCTTTGGGCTCCAAGTGATACATTTAGCATTGGCTAGTTTGCTGCATGCTTTCGACATCTCTACTCCTTCAAGTGCACCGGTGGATATGAGTGAGATCTTTGGATTGACAAACGTCAGAGCCACCCCACTTGAAGTTCTGGTTTCCCCGCGCCTGCCTTCTAGTCTCTATGAATGAAGAAGTGAAATAAAATGCATTTGGCCAAGTAGGCAAAAAAGAATGCGTGTGAAATGAAAATATGTATTGCGATTTGGTGAACATTTGTCATGAATGTATCTAAAACCAGAGAGGCCAATATGAAACTGTCCTATTATCATGGACTAAACTCTAGAAGAGATGGTATAAAATAGAAACTCTACGGAGAGAAGAATTTAACTGAAACGACTGTCAATTTGGATGTTGCCCGTGCATTGAGTAGTCTCTTAGCAGCACACGGAGTCAAACCGGCACCCTTTTCTTTTCGTTTTTTTTTTTTTTTGGTCAGAGGAGTCAAACTTTTATCATTGTTGTGTTATGTATATACGGTTTTTTTTTTTTTTTTTTTTTTAAAGTAAAAAAAGTTCTTATAGAACCGGCGAGCCTGTAAAGGGGGGATATATTCAACCCACTCGACGTGCAAGTCATGCCCATTAAAAATGGAGCCAAGTGCTCCACCCATTCTGGTTCGCTTACTGATCATCACAGTATCGTGCCCATTTCAAGCAACGAGGGGTTTCGAAAATCTTCTCATGGGAGTGTAGGTTCCAAGCTCCAGCATGATATTTACATGGTGTTTGGTTGATGAGTTTGGAAGAAACCAGCTGGGACTTCAAAAATTTTAAGAATTTCAAAGTTTAGAATTTGTAATTCGAATTTTTAAAGTTCTTTGTTTGGCTAAACCTTTAAAAAGTTGAAATTGTTTAAATTGTGAAATTTAAATGGAATTTAGCAAGTAGATGGAATCTATAGACAGAATTTGACCTCCTAAATTTTGATTTCCAAAGTTTGGCTAAAAAGGCTTCCGCAATTGTAAAAAGGCTACTGAAACTTTTAATTTTTATTTGATTATTAATACGGAGTATCTATGTTGAGTGAGGACTCCATGTTACAGCACATCTTAACTCTTTTAGGAGATCATCACCACGCAACAGAATCACTACTTGGGCTTGGATCATCATGATAACCAGGGGCCTGAGGCCCTGAGCTATGCAATAGACCATGGGGCAACATCTAACACGGATCTGGAGCACTTTTGATCCAAATTCAAACAATTTGAATTGGGCCTGTCATCAACCGGTTGGCCATTAACGTCTACTGGGCCCCCTCATATTTCCTGGTTCAAGTGGCCGAGTAACGTCACCCTTTTATCTTTTTGGGTAAAGTAACAGGGTACCTTGTCCCATATGGATGCTGATGTCAGACGTCATCACTTTGAGCTCATTTCTCTTGGCTTTGGCAGGCGTTCGCGCTAGGGTGCGTCACTCCTATCCTAAATTTGGGATTTCCAAACCATCAGTGAGTCCCATCTCCTTAAAATCTGTTTGGGTATCCTGGATATGAATCTGTTTGGGAATCTTGAATTTGAGATAAGTAGCATTTTTCCAAAAAATACGTCTCACTCTATGGCTCCACGCCTCCCCCATTATGCTCTAGCTAGTAAATTGGGTCTTAAGAAGGTTGGAGATATAGTAAATAAAAAATTTTAAAAAAAATTTGTTAACAAGTGTTACTTTTGACTCAAATTTGCTTGTCCAATTGATGTTTCACATTGATTGTCATGTTTAAAAAAACTCATTTTTTAGGGATTCTTTTTAAATACTTTCACATTTATTTTTATATTCTAACATTCTATTTTTCACATCAAGTGTAGTACAATCCTTAACTGAGTTTGTTTTGTTTATATCATGCAATAGTTAGTATCATAGATATAGGTATTTTGGGAAATTCATTAAAATGAAGTATTTATTTTTTAATTAAGACAACAATTTTAAAACAGTTCAAAATAGAAAGTAAGATAATTAAGATGAAAGGAAAGGAGTAAAATTTTTTATTTATCAAAGTGGATATCAATTTAATTGAACAAATAAATTTAGACAAATAAGTTGAGCATATTGCTCTTGAATAAAATGAGATATGGCAGTATGGCTCTGCTCTTAAGAAATAATAAAAAAATAAAATAAAATGAGATATGGCGTCATAGGTAAAGAAAACGAACCTTTGTGGCAATGCGGTAAGAGAGCTAGGCAGCAATTTTCGACTAAAATTCATTATGGAATAGTTATTTGCTTATCTTACTCTAATTTTTCAATCCTATAGTTATTTGATATATTTATATATATATCAAAATCAAATCATATCAAGGAACCTATGCATAATGAAGTTTCAAAGATAATTTTAAACACTATGATTTGGGAAAGATAATGAAAAAAAAAATAGTAATCATATCAAAAGAAGTAAAAGATTCAGTGATCAAAGTATTTTCATCTTATACAAAAGCACGATAAAATTATTAAATTAAAAAAATTATTATCATTATTGAAAAAAATAATTTAACTCAAAAAAATTCACGTGCAATGCACGTGTGCACCAACTAGTATATATATATGTTTATGTGTTTAAATGAATATGATTATGTGTATATATATTTGCATTCACGACTTTACGTGTCTATATATTCATATTTTTTAAAATTAACTATTACATATGATGTAATATGAGTAGGAGGGAGGAGAAAGTCATTCCGCAACCCTCAATTAACTTGACTTTGTTGCAGAGACTGTTGAGGCGGCGTCTCCGTGCATCTTGCTGTCGCGTATTTTCTACTCACAGTTAAACTAAACAGGTTCCTCCACGAGAGAAAGACTTCTTTGCAATTGGTTAAACCCGAAGGCCCACCATTGAATTGACCCGGCCGGCGTGCAGAGTGAGACGGCATTCACTAAATTTAGCCACCCATAGTGCGCACCTTGTCGATTAGAAGATTGTGACTATTTAGCATTCACTAAATTTAGCCACACATGGTGCGCACCTTGTCGATTAGAAGATTGTGACTATTTAGCATTTACTAAATTTAGCCACACATGGTGCGCACCTTGTCAATTAGAAGATTGTGACTATTTAGCATGATTGGATGAGTTGACGTGATTCCATTTCCATCTTGTTCATTTTTTGAAATATGTTGAATTTTCTTTTCCTTCAATATATTCCCCAAAACAAATTGAACCTAAAATCAAATTACCATAATATATTGATCATATTATCCACCTGATATTTGCTCAAACTTTACAGACTCCTTGCCTCCTAATCCTAACATTAACTATAAAAATTCACATAGAAAGCAGCTTGATTGATCACAATAATGAAACCATCATGTTCATTTTGGCTTCGGCTTTCTTTTTTTCTTTTTTTTCTTTAAAAAAAAAAAAAAGAATCTATTTTTACTTAACCAAATAGAAAGGGATACTATTACAATAATCCAAATAGATCACAGTGAAAAACCGTGATCTATTACCTTTTATCATGGTTAAAAATCGTGATCTATTAATTTCGTTCAGTGCGGGAAGATAAACGCGAAACTTTTTTTAAAAAATCTTCTAAAATGTATCACGGTTTTAAGGAATTTGTGATCTATTGTGTTAAGTTATAACCACGGTTTTTTAAAACTAAGATTAAAACTCTTTAAAAGATCACACTTTTTTTTTTTTTTGTAACCGTGATTAATGTTATGCCCCTATTTAAGATCACAATTATTTATTAAATTGCGATCTTTTTGTTTTTCCCACTATGATTTTTTTCTATTATTTTAGTAGTGGGACAAGAATTTTGTCAAGAAACCCCCATTGATTGCATTGCAATATATATTATCCTGAGCAAGGATATCTTGAACATTTCATGTAAGACAAACCTACTAGGCCATGGCCGGTAAAATAGATGGTCCAAGATTCATAAACAAGTCTAGCTATTTGAAGATAGTATACTAACATACCCACATACATGCATACATGTACATATATGCTATAGTAGAAAGCTTCTCACAGTCTACCCAAATTAAAGGGATCCCTCTCTCCCGTAGTCTAGGCTGCAATTAATGGATACTCTTCTCCCATACCTAAGCACTGTCATGGCAGGAGTATTTGCCATTCTTCTGTTCTTTTACTATCTATTGAGGACGTCTAGCGCTAGTAAGGGCAAAATACCCCCTGAAGCCGCGGGCGGATGGCCTTTAATCGGTCACCTCCACCTGTTAGGTGGCTCTCAACTTCCCCACAAGACCTTGGGAGATATGGCCGACAAGTACGGACCGGTCTTCACCATCCGTCTTGGAATGCACCGAACATTGGTGGTGAATACTTGGGAGATGGCCAAGGAATGCTTCACCACCAACGACTGTGGCAGTAGCCTCTCGTCCCAAACTCTTAGCTTCGAAATACCTGGGCTACAATTACGCCAGTTTCGGCTTCGCCCCTCACGGTGCCTACTGGCGCGAAATGCGCAAGATAGCCAATCTAGAGCTACTCTCGAACCAGCGGCTCGAGCTGCTCAAACACGTTCGAGCATCTGAAACAGAGTCGTCCGTAAAAGGGCTATACAAGCTCTGGATTGAGAAGAAAAATGGGTCAGGCTGTGTTTTAGTGGACATGAAGCAGTGGTTTGGGGACTTAACGCTCAACGTGATTCTTAGGATGGTTGGTGGAAAGCGCTACTCTGGCGCTACTATCGCTGTTAGCGATGAGAAAGAGGCGCGACGGTGCCAAAAGGCGATGCGCGATTTTTTTCATTTGTTGGGGCTCTTTGTGGTGGCCGACGCCATACCCTTTTTAGGGTGGCTGGATTTGGGTGGACATGAGAAAGTGATGAAGAAAACTGCTGAAGAAATAGACAGTATTGCTAACGAATGGTTGGAGGAGCATCGCCGGAACAGAGCTTCTGGTGAGACTCATGACGGTGAGCAAGACTTCATGGACGTGATGCTGTCAATCCTAGAAGGCACAAACCTTGCTGGTTATGATGCTGATACCATCATTAAAGCCACAGTCATGGTAAGTATTGATATCTGCTCTTTCAAAATACGTGGGGATTATTTTTATTTTTATCTATCATTCATTAAATACTTCGTACTATTCACATCAGCCAGTATGCAGAACTGCCACTTTTGCAAAGACCCCCAATTAAACATAGATCCTCCCTGTCTCCATGTTGGGCCAGGTGCAGTTTGCATCTTTGACCGCAGTGTAATAGTTCTTGAATGGACGACACATGAGAAATGGAAGGGATGAATGATTGAGATTTGAGGGCCGAATTTGCCGTGAGAAGAGTAACAATGTTTGTTGCTATAAAACAAATAGGAGCCTCAAATCCCATCGTTTGTCTTTTCCATTTGACATGTGTCGTCCATCTAAGGACTACTGCACCATGTAGTTAAAGGTGCAAACTACACCAAATCCAAATCCATCTTACCATCATAAAAATTATTTTGGTACCTACCAAACAATGGATCCTCATTAATTTGTCTTATCCTTAAAATATCAACTCATTTAAATGGTTTTAATTATTTGATTGAAACTATTTTTCTTCTTTGAAACATTATAAAAACTTTAATAAAAATTCAAATAACTTAATTTGTATCCCTTTCATGTTTTAATAAATTCTTCTGATAACCCCCTCCCCCACAAAAAAATAAACCATTAAAATATGTTGATTAAAATTAAATTAATTGAATAGTTAATATTATCACTGTTATTAAACCCTGGACCGAACCTGCCGGTTCGACTGGTAACCCGAGGCTTAGGCCGGTCCGGTTTTTCAATTGAATCGTTTTTGCAATCAAATTGCCTTAACCCAGAATAAACCGGTTAAACCGGCTGGTTTTACTTTAAAATCACATCAAACTGGTCTGGTTGGACCGGTTCTGTTTAAAAAGCCTCCGGTTCGACTGGTGAACCGGTGACCCGGGGCTTAGGCCGGTCCGGTTTTTCAATTGAATCGTTTTTGCAATCAAACTGCCTTAACCCAGAATAAACCGGTTAAACCGGCCGGTTTTACTTTAAAATCACATCAAACTGGTCTGGTTGGACCGGTTCTGTTTAAAAAGCCTTCTTGTGCACTAACGTTAGGAATATAAACGTGCACCTCTTGGAGCTTGTACAAGCTCTCAACCACTAAACCATATTCTATTGATGTGAAATAACTTACAATATTAAGTATTTAATATCTAATATCTACAAATTCATATTTCATAACTATTTTAATTTTTTTTATTATTTTTTAATTATACAACTGGTCCAAGCAGTGACCCGACGGTTGAACCAGTGACCCGACTTCTAGACCGGGTCAATGTCTATCCGGGTTTAATAACTATGAATATTATGAAGCCAGATTTTTGAGGATATAATGTTCTTAGTAGAACCTAATATTTAGTGGCTCCTAACAATTTTTTGAATGATATTGGGGGCCACTTAGGTGAAAGAGCCATAGGAACAAGGAATCTCCAGTCCCCGCAATTCATGCTCATGTCAGGCTCTACAAACCTCTGTACCAGGCTGAAGATGCTACAAACTTTATACCAAGATTGTCGCAAATGTAGCTAAGCCTGAGCCCAGCACCAAAAAAAATGGAAAAAAAAAAAAAAAAAATAGCTAGTTAGGTCAAGCGTAGGACCTGTTTAAAGTTTCCCAAAATCTAGCTTATGCCTAGGCCGCGTCCGTTCCTTCCAACATACCTAGAACACACTACCAGGAGGAACTAGCCATATAGGTATATACCAATTAATGGGCCACAAGCGATTAGACGTCCCTGATGAAATCTAACTTGAATACTTAATCTTTGAATTTCTCAGAGTTTGATAGCAGGAGGCAATGACACCACGACGGTTACCCTAACTTGGGCATTGTCTTTATTAATGAACAACCGCCACGTGTTAAAAAAAGCCCAAGATGAGCTGGACCTCCACGTTGGCAAGGAACGACTAGTGAATGAATCAGACATCAGCAAGTTAGTGTACCTCCAAGCCATCTTTAAAGAGACATTACGGTTGTACCCCGCAGGACCGCTATCAGGGCCGCGCCAATTCTCCCAGGATTGCACCATAGGTGGCTATCACATCCCTGAAGGCACTCGGCTATTGGTGAACCTTAAGAAAATCCAACAAGACCCGCGTGTATGGGCCAACCCATCAAAGTTTTGGCCGGAAAGATTTCTCACCACCCACAAGGATATTGATGTTAAGGGTCAACACTATGAATTGATACCCTTCGGTACTGGTAGAAGAGCATGCCCTGGAATAATCTTTGGGCTCCAAGTGATACAACTAGCAGTTGGCTAGTTTGCTACATGCTTTCGACATCTCGACTCCATCAAATGTAGCGGTGGATATGAGCGAGATCTTTGGACTAACAAACGCCAAGGCCACCCCACTCAAAGTTCTCGTCACCCCGCGCCTGCCTTCTAGCCTTCATGAATGAAGTAGTGATTTGAAAGTTTATGATTGTGATTTGGTGAAGGTTTGCCGTAACTTTGTATGATACCTGCTTTTACAAGTGGGACGGGAGAAACAAGGAAACCCAAAACTTGATCCATTTTGCAAATAATGGAGAATATGAATGTGAGTATGGTGATACGATGTAAATGAGATACACTATATCAAAATGTGTCTGATTCATAATATGAATGTGCTTCCTAGAGGTTATCATTTCAACTTCTTATAAAGATCATTACTTGTGTTGGTATAGAACATTTCATATGGACCATTGAGAAATATATAGTCTGGGCTGAAATCTCAGCGAGAGTAAGATTTAAGATACTTCTAAATAGTTAATTAAAAAAAAAAAAAGAACCCTTGAGAGATTTGTGATCCAAGATCCAAAGATAGAAATTAGAGACCGAGATTTAGAGGATTTGAGCAAATAATCTCAAAGATTTGTGTAAATTAAAGGAGATATACTATATCAATATTGTATATATATCTCATCAATATTAAAAAAAACAGAGACTTGATATCTTATCAAATCTTCAAATCTATTTAATGTATCTCTGTTGTTTAGATCTTCAGTACCCAATCAAATCTTCCAAATCTCAAAATCTCTACTGGGGGCTGCTATAAGCTTTTGGGTTGATTGTTTCTTTTTACTAATATTTTATTATATTAATACAATTAATCTTCTCTGTTAATCACTTGATCATAATTTATAAAAAAAAAATCTCAGAATTCTAAGCAATAAAAAACAATTTTGATTATAACTTTCCTTGTTTTTATACTCAGACTTCCTCTGCGTAGGACAATTTTATTTTATTTTATTTTTCTTTTTGTTGGTAATAAAGGGGGGGTGGGGGTTACACAAAGAACTTACCAGTCAGCGGAGAGATGCTTGCTCGTGGCAAAGAGACAGAAGCAATATAGATTAATTGCGGACAATATAAGAATTGATTTTAAAAATGGAGTAGGTACAATTATTTGTTTTTCTTTTATTTTTAAGTCAAATTTTGACTTGACCACCTCTATCATTCGGTTTAAAATATTAAAATATCTTAACTTCCTTGAATCATGTGAGAAAAATCATTCAAAGACCGATGTAATTGATGACGAACACTAGGAGTTTTGGATATGTGTTGCTAAATAAACAAGACCTATCGTTTTTATTTATTGTTTTTTTTTTTTTTTTTTGGAAAACATAGGATATCCCAAATCTATTTTTGTTGGGGGGGTTGTGGTTAGGGGTTGGGGTTTGGGTCTAGACTAGTCTATGGAATATATCAAAATCACATATAAATCTATTAATCTAATAATTAAAATGCTAAAAACAATTTTGAGATTTTCAATTCATGATCCATAATCCTTAACTATTTAAACGACTTTGGTAGAATATTGAATTAACATATTAGAACATGCGTCAGAAATGTATTTATGTACTATAATGCAAGTTGAACTCATTGCAAAACCTTACTCCAATGTCATTAATTATTAACCAAACTCACCTATAATCTTCTCATAGCCTAGCATTACTGTACATCGTCACATTTTGCATTGACAAACGAAAGCACATTTCGGACACATGCTACACCTAGAGTTCATAAATTTTAACAACCCAAAAAAAAAATAAAAAAATTGTTGGATGACGTGTGGTCCTATCCACTAGCCAATAGCCACCCGTAATTAGCGGGTGAGACCCAGTCGGCAACCAACGGACTTGGATTCAGTGTTGAGGTTAAAAAAGTCAACATGGTGCCGAACTCATCTCAACTGTCCATCTCGAATTTTGGACGGTTGATGCACGGTTGAAATTGAAAGATGAAAATGTTATTTTTAAAAAGCATTTTGATAACTTTTTCATCTTTCAATCTTAACCATTTAAAATTGAAATGAACGATTGAGATGAGGTCAGCACCGTACTGAGATTAAAAAACCCAGCACTGAATCCTCTCCCGCAACCAACCCTATTGGTGGGCGGGACCGGTCCAACCCAGAATTCGAGATTTTTCCTTTTCCAAACACATGACGTATCTGCCTGAAAATGTTGTACTTACTTATATCAGCACTATATATATTTTTTGCAAGTCACAACTCCAGACTCAGAATAACAGTCATGGAGTTCCTTCTCTCATTCCCAACGACTGCATCGCTTGGGATCTTTGTCTTTCTATTGTTTGTCTATCACCTGTTATGGAAACCTACTATTGCACAGAGATACTCCGAGAAGAAAAGAGGAGCTCCAGAAGCCGCCGGTGCATGGCCTGTGATCGGTCACCTCCATTTATTTGGCGGCTCTCAGCTACCCCACAAAACCTTGGCTGCTATGGCAGACAAGTTTGGACCCATCTTCGCAATCAAGCTCGGCGTGCATCGAACCTTGGTGGTCAGTAATTGGGAGATGGCTGAGGAATGTTTTACGACAAACGACAAGGCCCTCGCCAATCGTCCAAAATTCGTAGCAGTAGAGCTCCTTGGTTACAACTACGCCATGTTCGGGTTGGGCCCTTATGGCCCCTACTGGCGGCAAGTGCGCAAGATAGCAATGCTCGAGATTCTCTCGAACCGCCGGCTCGAGTTGCTTGGACACATCCGACAGTCTGAGATCAAGACATCCATAAAAGGGATATACGAGCGTTGGGTCAAGAAGAACAGTAAAAGCGGTGCAGATAAGGTGTTTGTGGAAATGAAGGAGTGGTTTGGGGACGTTGCTATTAACGTGGTTACTAAGATGCTTGTAGGGAAGCGGTATTCGAGTGAGGAGGAAGAGGGAGTTCGTTTCAAAAAGGCGATCAGGGAATTTTTCGTATATTTGGGGATGTTTCTGGTGTCAGATGCGCTTCCTTTCCTAAGGTGGTTGGACTGGGGCGGACATGAAAGAGCCATGAAGAGGGTCGCAAAAGAGATGGATAACATACTTGAAACCTGGTTACAGGAGCATAAACAGAGGAGAATTTCAGGCGTGGTGAAAGGTGATCAAGATTTCATGGATGTGATGCTGTCTATTCTCCCTGAAGATCTCTCCAGATATGATGCCGATACCATCAACAAAGCTACATGCCTGGTACGTGTTTCTTAACCATATATTTTTTCGCCCAATATGTGTATTCAAATCTTTGACCCGATTATATAATCTCCTGAAGAGTGGTAATTTCCAAACATTTTTATCTATCAAAAGTGAACAAAGTTGTGATTGAGGAAGCAGAGGCCCTCTATCTTAAATGTCAAAGCTGTGCACCTTTAACCTTTGGAGGATGCCTCTCATGATTGTGCGTTACTGTGCATAAGCATCTCCAAACCTCCTGACATAGTGACATAGGTATAAAAACCTCAGTTGGCCTCTCACTTTAATTTGCAGGCTCAACGAGTCAATCATTAGAAAGCAGCCAATAGTTACGTAGCTCCTCCTAAAGCTCAGTGAATTAATAAAATCAATGATAGAAAAGCTGATGTGGATTGCAAGATTTCTCACAGAGTTTGTGAGAAGTTCTCTATTGAATTTATAAGTGTGCTTGTTACAGATAAGTATGGCAAATAACTGTAAAGATAAAAATACAAAAGATAAACACAAATCTGATATGCTATCCAAAACTATTTGAATTCAAAAAATCAATTTGACTTGTTCTCAAGTTCTTCAATAATTAAGAAGGATGATGGTAGAGGACAGAGGACATAGATTGCCTCTTATTTATTTATTTTAAATTTATGGGTCAGTTTCAAACTGATCTTTACAGAGATTTAGTTTCTAGCTGAACAAGTGCTGAATCTAAACCTACCCTGCACCATAACCCAACCCATCGTCAGTTTTAGTCATTAGTCATTGCCGTTGTATTTGCAGAACTTTGAAAGTATTCTAACTAGTCATTTTTCCACTGTCAAAGAAAACAAAAACAAACAAACAAACCTACACACATGATTGAATAAATTAAGTGTTCTATCGCTAGCTCTCTCAAAGGATCCATATTAATTACCAAATTACGTACATCAACCCATCAATTATTGTGATTTGACTCAATTATAAAAGTATATGAGATCTGATAAACTAACAGCTGGAGAAATATGACGTGTAATAGATAGATGCTGTGAATATTTTTCTCTTTTAAATTTTAGTCGGCTAGCTTATATGGACAGCTTCAATATATATACGGTCAACATACACGACAGTTGTTATTACTGCAAAATAATCTTCTATTTATTTTTAATTTTTTAATTTGCCTTTTTTCTCCCTTTGTTTTGGGCATTCTACTGAAAAGTTCTTTTTCGATTTCTAATGGAAAACATTACATTCCAAATTTTGTTGCTCAAATTTTTTTGCCTAATTTATGTGACATGACACATCAATTCAAAATGGTACAACCAAATTTTAGACAAATAAATTGGGAAACATAGCCATTTCTAACCTTACGTTATTGTTGTAGGCACTTATGACTGGGGCCACTGATACCACAACAGTTACGTTGACATGGGCACTCTCATTATTACTAAACAATCGCGACGTATTGAAAAAGGCTCAAGAAGAACTAGACATCCACGTTGGAAAGGAGAGGCAAGTAGAGGAATCAGACATGAAGAACCTGGTCTACCTCCAGGCTATTCTCAAGGAAACATTGCGCTTATATCCAGCCGGCCCACTCTCGCTACCACATGAGTCCATGGAGGATTGCACCCTTGGTGGTTACCATGTCCCCAAAAAGACGCGCCTATTGGTGAATCTTTGGAACATTCATCGCGATTCACGTATATGGTTGGATCCTTGCGAGTTTAGGCCCGAACGATTTCTCACATCGCATAAACATGTTGATGTTAGGGGTCAGCATTTTGAACTAATCCCATTTGGTAGTGGTAGAAGGATGTGCCCTGGAATCACTTTTGCCCTCCAAGTTATGCAGTTTGCCTTGGCTGGCTTGCTACATGGTTTTGACTTTGCAACCTTATCGAAAGAACCGGTTGATATGAGTGAGAGCCCTGGACTGACCAATCTCAAAGCCACCCCACTTGAAGTCCTTCTCACTCCCCGCCTGTCTTCTAATCTCTATGGATAAAATGACCGACAGTGAAAAATGTGTGTATCCAAAAAGGAAAAAAAAATGATTGTGAAAGCAAATCCTAATTGGTTTCATAGGGAGTTGAGATGTAGAAAGAAAGTGAAAAAATTATGCACTAAGAAAAATTTCAATTGGATTTGGAAGCTTTGTAATGCTCCTAAGATCAAGAATTTTATGTGGTTGTTAATTCATGGTAAACTTCCAAGTAGAAAATTTCTTGCTATTAGAGAAGTAAATGTGGATCGTTTTTGTCTTTTTTGTAATTCAGATATTGAAGATATTAATTATATGTTTATCACCTGTACTAGAGTTAATGAAGTGTGGAATTTGGTCAGTAATTCTTGTCTTATACCTACAGATAATGATAATGATTTATTTAATTGGATTTTGAATTTGAACAAATGCTCTTCTTAAAAAAGTATTAATGCAGATTATGAGATGGATAAAATTGCTAATTTGCTTCGGCAAATTTGGTGTGCTTGAAATAATGTTATTTTTAAGAATGAGACTTTTAATAAATTCTTAATTATAGAGAAAGCTACTAATCTTTTTTCAGACTATGTGATTAAATTTTCAAGAAATGATATTAACTTTGATAAATCCTTAGGAAGTGAAAATAAGAAATTTAAAAAGAATTCAAAGTTTATTAGATGGATTTCTCCTGATAATGAGTGGTTTAAATTAAATTTTGATGGATCTGTTAAAAATAAGCATGGGACTACGGGATCAATAATTCGTGATCAGTTTAGTAAGCCAATAGTTATGCATTGTAATTATTTTGAAGAGAATATTTATGTTCCTAAAATGGAAGCCTATTGCATTAAGAAATGGTTTGTTATTAGCAAAGCAAAAAAATTGTAATAAGATGATTATTGAAGGTTATTCTAAATTGGTTATTAATAGTTTGCATCATTTGAATAATTGTCCTTGTACAATTTATAATATAATGAGTGATTATGGACAGATTATTATAGAAAATAATATGGATATTAAGATTAATTATGTGTATAGAGAAGCAAATAAAGCTGCTGATACTCTTACAAAATTGAGATATACTGTAAAATATAATCGTTTATGGGAATCTAGTTTTCCTTCAGAAATATTGGATGTTATCTGGGAAGATTTGACAATAGATCTAGTTTGAGAAAAAATTGACTGTCATTTAACATAAAAAGAAAAAAAAGAAAAAAAAACAAGTCCTAATTTACTTCAACCCGATATC
Source organism: Liquidambar formosana (assembly GCA_039720395.1). Classification (NCBI taxonomy): domain Eukaryota; kingdom Viridiplantae; phylum Streptophyta; class Magnoliopsida; order Saxifragales; family Altingiaceae; genus Liquidambar; species Liquidambar formosana. The sequence goes on from CM077833.1 coordinate 28,378,957, forward strand.
ATTGTTCATCATGCTCCAACATTGTTTATGTTTATGCTTATAAAATTGCTAGAAATTTCATAATGAAAAAATAAATGACAGCTATGCCAGAATTGTAACTTATAACAATGAATAGCTCCCATGTTTTTGGTTGAAGGCTTTGAAACTGTGACATGGCCTAAAATAGCCCACCAGTAAGTGTTTCGCAACTTCACATGGTTGTCAACGTCATTATGGGCCTCTTCATATTTCCAATTAGGGGACCCTTATTGGTACCCAAGACTTGCTTGGCACTCACAATTCTTTAGGGTCTATTTGAGAACTTGAAAAATTAAATTAGATTAGATCCAATCCATAACTATGATCTAGTTTTTAAATAAATCAACTTGCAGTTAGTTTGAAAAAAATTGTGTTTATGCCCTTACTTTTATAACAAAGATAAACTGTTTAATTAGTAGGAAAAAGAGACTTACCAACCAGTATAAAAAGCAAAATTAACCAAACTTATTCTCAATTGGCCAAGTTTTTAGGTTTGCCAAACAGTCCCTTATGGGTTTTTTAAAGTTTATAAAAAGATAAAAAGGGTTTTTATGAAAACTTACAGCAGTGTTCTTCATAAAACTTTATTTTGAACAATTTTATAAAAGTAATTCTTTTCAAAATTTGTTGTTTAAGTGAATTTTTTTGTTATTTACAATCTCTTTTTCTATAAAAATCCAAAAAGTCAATTTAAACGATAATTTTTTAAAAAATCTTTCTTCTACAAAGTTGTTTAAAATGATGTTTTCTAATAGATAATGCGGCCAATTTTTGTTAAGCTTTTTATATTTTTCATAAAATCTTAAAAACCACGAGTGTTGGGGGTGCAAAAAAAGTCCTGAGATATCAATAGAGGCCGTCTTTTAATTAAGATGTCCTACAGTCCCACATGTCAAAACGTAATTGGGGGAATTTTAGATTGCTTGGCCAATAGGAAAATAATTACAATTAGTAGTCACTGTTAATTAAGTTAGTAGTCATTATTAAGAAGTAAGTAACAATTTGCATTGAACTGTAATTATTTTTCTCTGGGCCCCCCAACAAAATTCGATCCCCAATCTCTACGCTTTACATGCCGTATTAGTGTTCTTGGTGAGCAGACTTTCATTTAAGCGACCGGGTTCACTGGTCTTTGATTGCAAGGAAACGTGCGAGGACTAGAGTGAACAACTTTTTGACCGTAGGTAGGAGACTGCGAGACTGGGTCTTTTTTCCTTTTATTTATTATTTGTAAATATAGAATATTCAAACCCTAGTCCTCTATCCTTGGGAAAAAAATATCAAAATAAAAAATAAAAAAAATGATAAAATGGCAAACTATCATTAACACCTTGGATTATTCTACAAATATCATACAAACAAATCCACAATATTAAATGTCACATGGTAGACAAGTTTCTGGCATGGACCCATGAATTTTACTAGCTCTGCCCATGATTCCTGACTTATTGGTATCGCCGGTGAAATTGGATTGTATTTAAGCTGACTCTATAAACTTCAAAGATCTAGTGCCATCGTGAGATTTTTTGGGATCCTATGCGAATTATTAAAATGGGGTCATTCACACTTTTTTTTTCCTTTCTAATACTAACATAATTATAGTTTGTTTACACATTCCATTGATTTTAATTTCTTAAGATTTTAGAAAAATATAAAAGGTTTTTAAAAAACTGACTTCGGTATCCATTAGAAAACATCATTTTGAATAACGTTGTAAAAGAAACTTTTTCCAAAATCTTTTATTTAAATGGACTTTTTGGTTAAAGATTAAACAAAAATAGTAAATGATAAAAAAATCCACTTAAACGATCTTTTTTGGAAAACTTTTTCTTGCAAAGTGGTTCAAAATGATGTTTTCAAATGGATTACGTAACAAATTTTTATAAAAACTTTTTATATTTTTGGTAAAACCTTGATAAATAAAAATTAGTAAAGTGTGCAAATAATATTAGGAGGTTGCAATAACCATTCTTTTTCAAAAAAAGAAAAAATTCAAGCATAATACAAGGTTAGTCCCAAAATAGAACCCTTATTTTTAAGGCAACCTGTAAGATCCTAAGCGGTTGTCTTGCTCGCTTACCTCAAAATCGGCCCTGTAAACATCTTGATGTCAAATCAATTACAATGGAAACGTATATATACATTTTTTAAAAAAATTTAAAGAGAAGCTTCCCAAAAACGGGGGGATGCTTGCCCCCCACGTAGCAAACCGAACAATATTAAAACTGATTTTAATAAGAGAACAGATAGAATTGATAATTTTTTAGGAGCCAAAAGTTGACTTGAGTTTGTGCCTTTATTAAAGCATTTTCAACGGTATGGTAAAATATGTGTTATTATTATATTTTAGCAGTAGCAAATTATATTAGTGTTCTAATTGTGTGTAAAAGGACGTATTACAAAATAGCAATAGTATATTCTTGTGTTATATTTAACATATCCTTACGTTAAAATAACACAAAATTAATTTTAAAAAATGATAATTATGTTAAAAAATTATTTATTATTTCATTTATACAATCAAAGTACATTATCTCAAATTATAACATTTGGCATTATAAGTTGTGCTAAAAATAATCATACCACAAATGATTCGTTGCTTCCAAGACACGCTTCATGCATCGACGAAAGTGGAAACTTTTCTTGAACCAAAAAAAAAAAAAAAATGGTACTTTAGGACTTAGTCCCTGGCGAAATGCGAACCGTAGATAAAACCTTTCTCGTTTGCCACCTCTACACCAAAACTAAACTCATCTATAAATTGCTTTCCTTGCATCTCCCAAAACTCAAAACACTCGTAATAGCAGTCATGGAGTTCCTTCTCTCATTCCCAGTGGCTGCATCGCTTGGTGGTATCTTTGTTTCTCTACTGTTTTTCTATTATTTGTTGTGGAAGCCTAAAAGTGGACAGAAGCGAACAGCTCCAGAAGCCGCCGGTGCATGGCCTGTTATGGGTCACCTCCATTTGTTTCGCGGCTCTCAGATACCCCACAAAACCTTAGCCGCTATGGCTGACAAATATGGACCTATCTTCGCCATCAAGATCGGCGTGCATCGAACCATGGTGGTGAGTAATTGGGAGATTGCTGAGGAGTGTTATACCACTAACGACAGGGTCCTCGCCAATCGTCCGAAATTCATAGCAGTAGAGCACCTCGGTTACAACTACGCCATGTTCGGGTTGAGCCTTTATGGCCCGTACTGGCGCGAACTGCGCAAGATAGCCATGGTCGAGATTCTCTCGAACCACCGGGTCGAGTTGCTTGGACACATCCGACAGTCTGAGATCAAGACATCCATAAAAGAGATATACGAGCAATGGATCGAGAACAACCGAAAAAGCGGAGCAGATAAGGTGCTTGTGGAAATGAAGAAGTGGTTTGGGGACGTGACTCTTAACGTGGTTCTTAAGATGGTTCTAGGGAAGCGGTATTCGGGTGAGGAAGAAGAGGGGGTTCGATTCAAAAAGGCCATCAGGGAATTGTTTGAATATTTGGGAATGTTTTTGGTGTCGGATGCACTTCCTTTCCTAAGGTGGTTGGACTTGGGAGGACATGAGAAGCCATGAAGAGGATCGCAAAAGAGATGGACAACTTACTTGAGAGCTGGTTGGAGGAGCATAAACAGAAGAGAATCTCAGGCGTGGTGAAGGGTGATCAAGATTTCATGGATGTGATGCTGTCTATTCTCCCCAGAGATCTCTACGGCTACGATTCCGATACAATCAACAAAGCTACGTGCCTAGTAAGTATTTTCTAACCAATATAACCAACCCAAATACTCCGTATTATTAGGAAAGATGATGGTAGGTAACATACTTTGCCTCTTTAAATTTTTGTTCTTCTTTACGGGTTGGTTATAATTCCAAACTGATCTTCCATTTTTTTTTTCACCATTTTTTGGGCATCCTACTCAATAGTCAACTTGAAATGGAAAATAATATAGTCTTAACCTTTCTGTCTAAATTTACTTATAATTCACGAGGTTTTTAATACGACAACATACATAACACTTTGTATCCATCCACAACATTGTCACATTCACCACCAAATCAATAGGGTAAGAAAATTTTATCCTGGTAAGCAAATTTTGGGACAAATAAGTTGGGAAATGTAGCATTGCTCATCTCTAACCTAAAGTAATTTGTTGCAGGTACTTTTGGCAGGGAGCACTGATACCACAACAGGTTACTTTGACATGGGCATTAACATTACTACTAAACAACCGTCACGTATTGAAAAAGGCCCAAGAAGAGTTAGACATCCACGTTGGAAGGGAGAGGCAAGTAGAGGAATCGGACCTGAAGAACCTGGTCTTCCTCCGGGCTATCCTGAAAGAAACATTGCGCTTATATCCAGCTGCGCCACTCTCACCACGTGAGTCCATGGAGGACTGCACCCTGGGTGGTTACCATGTCCCCAAAGGTACGCGCGTACTGGTGAATCTTCCCAAGATTCAATGTGATCCACGTGTGTGGTTAGATCCTTGCGAGTTCAGACCTGAAAGATTTCTCACTACGCACAGGGATATTGATGTTAAGGGTCAGAATTTTGAACTAATCCCATTTGGCAGTGGTAGAAGAATGTGCCCTGGAATGAATTTGGCCCTCCAAGTTGTGCAGTTGACTCTAGCTAGCTTGCTGCATGGGTTTGAGTTTGCAACCATAACGAATGAACCGGTTGATATGAGTGAGAATCCTGGACAAACCAATCTCAAAGTTACCCCACTTGATGTCCTTCTCACTCCCCGCCTGTCTTCAAGTACTTACAAATAAAATGATAGTGATAAACAACAATAAAAAAAGCCAGAGCTTATCTAACAAGAACGAGGCCAAAACCATTGGGCGTAGGTAGGATCATCGTCATTCCTTTGTGTTTATTTATTCTGATTGTCTCTCGTAGTGTAATCAGCTAGGAGGGATGTTCCAGCGTCTTTTGGTGATTGACTTGCTTCTTGTTCTCTTTTTGTCCGTGGCCCGCCGAACGATTTCAAATTTGTAAAGTTTATGAGACTAGATATGCAGTACTGCAGGGGCTCATAGACTATTTCGGCTAGAAGGGCATGTGTGTATGTGTTCTGTGTTTTTTGTTTTTGTGTTTTTTTGTTTTGGGTGATTTCTATGCTAGAATATGGTTTGTATGGTTTTCTTATGAATAATATGACCTTCTAAGGTTTTCTAATAAATAAATAAAAGGGATTGTAAAAGCAAATTAAAGTGTGTAAGATTCAATATTTTTGGTTAACCTTTGAAACTATGATGTGGCATTGTGGCTTATTAATTAATAATAGACCACCCATTAGTGTTTCGAAACATTGTCAAGTGTTATGGACAAGGATCAAGTCAATTGTTCCAAAACCTTCGAGGGAATTAATAGTGAGGGAGAGATTTATTGGGACTTAATAGTGAGGGAAAAAAAAAAATATTAAATAGACAGACAGAAAAGTGCAATGGAGAGTAAGAAAGGGAGGAGAGGGAACATGTTTAGAGAAGGGAAGATTAGGAATCTATATTAAGAGAGAAAATTAAATAGGCCAAAAGTTGTAACAAATAGAGAGGGAAAAAAATTAAGGGGGGATTACATATTGGTCCAGCTACCAGTAAATAATTATAATTAGTAGTCATTCTTAGTTAAGTTAATAGTCATTTGCTATGAAGTTTGTATTCCTTTGTATTGATATGTAATTATTTGCTGTAGCTGGACTAATCTTTAATTCCCTCAAAAATTAAAATAGGCCAGGAGTTGTAACGGAGAGAGAGAGACTTTTAAAGAGACAAAGACTTAATATGAATTGAATTAATATTAAAGAAGAAAATTAAAACAGCTCAAGAGTTATCAAAATTAAAACAGCTCAAGAGAGAGAATATTTTATTAAATGACATGGAGATAGAAGAGAGCTGCCACCTAGTTGGAGATAGAAGATAGTTGAATTAAAACCCACATCGAACATCCTTCTCTTTCCTACTCAAACCAGGGAAACACATGGCATCACCTAAACCCTTTGATCGAGCAAACTTGATCTCAACCGTTCATCTTTTGACGGAGCATTTGTTTAGAGGGCGGGGGGAGTCGTGGGTTGATTCTTATTGACGAAGAAACAAAAGAATGGTGAATTACGTGACCATGGAGTTCCTTCTCTCCTTCCCAACAACGGCCTTTGGTATTTTTGCCTTTCTACTATGTGTCTTCTATCTGTTTTTGAAGCCTGGAGGTGCACAAAGACACGCTCCAGAACCCGCCGGTGCGTGGCCTTTAATCGGCCACCTCCATCAATTAGGGGATTCTAAGCTTCCCCACATAACCTTGGGTACCATGGCAGACAAGTTTGGACCCATCTTCACAATCAAGCTGGGCGTACATCGAGCCTTGGTGGTGAGCAATTGGGAAATGGCTAAGGAGTGTTTTACCACTAACGATAGGGTCTTCACCAATCGTCCTAGACTCATAGCAGGGGAGCACCTGGGTTACAACTACACCACGTTTGGTCTCGCCCCTTATGGTCCTTACTGGCGCCAAATCCGCAAGATAGCCATGATCGAGCTTCTATCGAACCGCCGGCTCGACATGCTTGGACACATCCGACAATCTGAGGTGAAAACGTCGATAACAGAGATATACGAGCAATGGGTCAAGAACAACAATGAAAGTGGTTCAGATAAGGTGTTGGTGGACATGAAGCGATGGTTTGGGGACACAATTCTTAACATTATGGTTAGAATTCTTGGGGGGAAGAGATATGTGGGTGAGGACGAAGAGTGCGTTCGTTTCAAAAAGGGGATAAGGGATTTTTTTTATTTTTTGGGAATGTTTTTGGTGTCGGATGCGATTCCTTTTCTAAGGTGGTTGGATTTGGGAGGACATGAGAGAGCCATGAAGAGGACAGCAAAAGAGGTGGACAGCATACTTGAGAGCTGGTTAGAGGAGCATAAACAGAAGAGAAATTCAGGCATGGTGAAGGGTGATGAAGACTTCATGGGTGTGATGCTGTCACTTCTCCACGGAAATCTCCCCGGTTACGATGTTGATACCGTCAACAAATCTACATGTTTGGTATGTGTTTCCTCTCAGTTTTATAACCAAGTTTATATTGTTATTAGTCTTAGCCATTAGTTATTGCCGTCATGTTTATAACATGGAAGAAAAAAAAATCAATTTTTTTTTCAACCACAGTTAAAGAACTAAAACTAAAATCGAATGACTAAATCCTCTTCCACGTTGCTCCCCAAACAGTGAAATTGGACAAGCCCAACTTAGGGTGGAGTTAGTTAATTGGTTAGTATTGTGATTTCAATCGATGACCAACACGGATGAAATGCATTAAGCGCTAGTAACAGCGCGTTTCTTTGCCTATAAAAACAAAAACAGTGCGCTTGCAAAATGAGCCGTACACGTACACTTTGTATTTTCATTTTAAGCGACCAGGCTTGAATGGGTGTCTTTTGAACTGACATTATTTGCAGGGATTTTTGACGGGCGGCACCGGCACCTCAACGGTTACTCTAACGTGGGCTCTGTCATTGCTGCTAAACAACCGCCAAGCGTTGGAAAAAGTCCAGAAAGAATTAGACATCCACATTGGAAGGGAGAGGCAAGTAGAGGAATCAGACATAAAGAACTTGGTTTACCTCCAGGCTATTCTCAAAGAAACATGGCGTTTACACCCTCCTGCACCTATCTTGGCACCTCATGAGTCCATGGAGGACTGCACTGTGGGTGGTTACCATGTCCCCAAAGGCACGCGCTTGGTGGTGAATGCTTGGAAGATTCATCGCGATCCGAGTGTATGGGCTGATCCTTGTGAGTTTAGGCCAGAAAGATTTCTCACGACCCACAAGGATGTCGATGTCAGGGGTCAGCATTTTGAACTACTCCCATTTAGCAGTGGGAGAAGAATGTGCCCTGGAATCACCTTAGCCCTCCAAATGAACCTGTTGACTCTGGCTAGCATGCTTCATGGGTTTGAGTTTGCAACCATATCAAATGCACCAGTTGATATGAGTGAGATATTTGGACTAACCTCTGGCAAAGCCACCCCGCTAGAAGTCCTTTTGACTCCACGCCTACATTCTAATTTGTATGGATAAAATGGTAATAGAGAAAACAAAACCCTATGCAAAATTTTGAACTTTAAATAATGAGGGTGCTTACGCCGACTCTTGTGAGTTTGCCTTCCTACTCTAGCTAGAACTTGAGCTCTCAACCCCCTTTCTTTCTTTTTCTTAAGAACATAGTGTAAAGCATCCTAACATCTGATGCAGAACGCATTGCATGCTCAGCCTCAGACTTTCTAGAGGACGATGGATCGTCAAGAAGTCAAGCGTAAATGCTTTTTTTCACGTTTCTCTTTTATTACCTGTTTTCGTGTTCTTGAGTGAATATTTATCGTGGTTGTCTATTATCTAGCATTGTTTTTGCAATAATCAACAGATTGGTGGATGCTTGTTTGTGATTTGGTGAGCTTCGTCTCGACCGCGTATTTTTCTTTGCATTAGCATCCCAACTAGGTTGGCATCCTAAGAGTTTACAATCATGTGCTTGCAACTCCAATTATTATCAAACAGAATAAAAATAAAAAGCAATACAAAAGTAATGAGGGAAATGAATAGAAGCAGTCTAGTTTTAATGACTTATATACCATCATAATCCAGCTCACAAAGAATAAAAATAAAATAAAATTGGATTAAGAATAAATCTATTATTAGGTAAACCCAACGTATCTCTAGCCAACTCTGTAGAAATAAAACTAGGAGGAGAGTACCACCATGCATTTTCAGAAATACGCACAGTATGGTTTGCAATTTTATTTGCTACACAATTTCCCTCCCGATAAATATGAAAAAAAAATGCACATTCATCTTTTTCAGAAGATTAATGCAATTTCTCCCCTATATGTAGTTGGTTACATGACCCGTTGAATGTATTAATTAATGAAATATTCTTCACGGGATTTAACATTTAATTACAATTTAAGGTTAATTTAGTCATTACATTAAATAACCCGATACAATTTCTTAAAACTATTATTCTAAAACAATCATCTTTCTCTCAAAATAAACTTGCTTGGCCTCTCCAGCTTGAGTGAGTACGTCTTCCATGTAATTGTGACACGGTCACATAGTATTACGGGCCAATAGAAGTCAAGTAAAGTGGAATTATGGGGCCAAAAAGTACTTTGATAGTCTTACTTGGTTCTCATTGAACCATGACACCACATCAGACAAGTCACAGTTATTACACATTTTTCTCCTCCTCATATATTTCTATTTAATTTTATTTAAAATCAAATTTCTTACTCCGTACATTTCTTTTCAAAATATGAATCGGCTCTGATTATAACCTCAGGTTTTAATTTCCAAGAAGGTGATGAAATGTACAAAAACAGAAGTGGCGTTAGTCCCTTTTCAAGATCACATGATCTCCAGAAAAAAACTCATACGGAGTAGCGTATTGGCTGCTTCGCCGTATTGACCGGTCAACTACGACTAGCTCCCTCTTCTTTAGCGGGTCATGCCGTGTTATAATTCTTGCTACTCGATCGCGTGCGCCATGTTTACCATGCTAACATGTCCTCATCTAATTCGCTTATTAGTCACGGCATGCTTTTATTGATTCCTTCCCATTTTCTCCTTCACGATCTGATGACAAGGTATTTCTTAGTGCCATGATCTCAGCTGTTGATCAGCTTGCTACGTGCCCTGTTGCTAACTTGCTATAAGTTGGGAAGGGGTCACTTAACATAATTCTTCCCAAGTTAATAGCAAGTTAGCAAAGACATATTCATGTGGGGTGAAAATAAATTGGCTCTAGTGTTACTCAACCCCACTATTTCATTTTTGTTTTCTCCCGTATCATGGTAATTTTTTAAAAGCTGTTAAAAAGAGTCCAATAGCATTACCAATACGTACGTACATGGCTCATCCTCTTCTTTTTCTACTCAAAAAGAAATGTAGCCCCATGCATGGCTTTATGCATGTTAATCCATTATGAATACCGAGTAGCTCACACTCATATATGTTACGACTAATGATAGGGTCTTCAGGGATAATTGTTCAAAATTCTATCATCTCCACCAAATGAATATAGCAAAATTGTGTAAATTTCCCGTGTGCGAGCTAATATTATGTGGAGGGCCGAAAAAGGTAATAGAGAAAAACTAGGATTAAGACTTGTTTGGTTGTCCAAATGTCAGTTAAACTATTATAATATCAATATATTTTACCATTTAATGATTGGATTATTAATTAATTGTAACTTAACATGTGTCCTTAGCACACGGTTAAGAAAACCCATATATAAAAAGATAAAATCATCTTCATAATTGATGCCATATGATAAAATACAAAAAATCAATATCTTTTAATGAATTAGTCAATTAGGCGGCTGAATTATTTTCTTTTATTTTAACCACGGTTGTTTGAACCGTGGCAAGACCTAATTCTACCATCTAATTCCAATCTCACGGCCAACAACCAGCCACATCATTTATATCTAAATATGTCAGCATATGCCAGCTGTTTCTCAATTGAGCTACGATTGACCTTTAATGGAGTGAAGTTTCAATCCAATGCTCCTTGGTTCTCACTTCTTAGTTCTTTATTTGTAATACAAGTCGCCGGAAACAACATCTGCATCGGACTTGAACTTTCAGAGGGTATGCATGAATTCTCCTTGTAACCCAAGTCGTCGGAAACAACTTCTAAACCGAAACTCCAAGTCGCATGGAGCAGCAGCGAGAAAAAAAAATATTGGAATTTGGAGTAAACAAAATGACAAGGATGGATTTTTATTACTAAAAAAATAATTAATTAAAGTGGGAATTAAAAAAAATAACCCGAACATAGCTGATTTAGGGAATTTTAAAAAAAAATTATAGCCGGCAGAGTTGATGCAACAAACCAAATGTGATTTGAGTTGAGGGTCAACAATTTCGTGAAAACACACACAAAGATTGAAAATTTCCAGACGCCGGGTGGAAAGCTATTTTGAGGGAGACAGGGCAGTTTGTTTATTTTTTGAGGTCACATCGTCATGGTGTCCGTCTTATTGCAAGAGATAAACAAGATACAGCAATGAATCCAAATATCCAATATGTGCACCACGGGTATACCATTGAATCGATAATTCGATACAGCTGGAACCTGGCCTCTAAAATAAAATAAAAAATTGAACAGCCTATTATTTAGGAAAAATAAATGTTCTTCCGTCTTCTTTACAATTCGTCAACAAAAGTGGGGTCCATCTACAATTATTTTTTATTGACCAGGGTAAAAGAAGCCAGTCACGTAAACTCAACTCCTTCAGCTTCACATATATATATATATATATATATATATATATATATATATATAAGATGATGATCAGGTAAACATATGCTGATATAACTTATATCAAAACCTGCATTAAAAGTTGTACTTTGTACATTGGTGAGATGTGAGGTGCATTGAATCAATGCAAGGGATACAACTCCCAATACATAGTGCTGATGTAACTTACATCAACACGTGTTGATAGAATCAACTCTGTATATATATATATATATATACACTCTCACCGTTGCTAAATATAAGTGGCTTACCTTTTTTTTTTTGAAATGACACATTTTAAAAGTTATTGGTTATTTTTTACTCATTTCCTAAAATATCCTTAAAAGGGTATTCTTTATCTTTCTAATGTTTAACATATTGAGGGTAAAATTAAAATCTCAAAATATATGCATTGATGTGAAAGCGTTTGATCTGGTTTTTTTAAAAATCGTGTTTTAAAAAAAAAAAAACGGTCAATTTGAAACAGATGGAGTATATATATATATATATATGGTTATGTTCCTATCAACACGTATTGATATAAGTTATACCAGTACCACGTATTGGGAATTGTACTCTTGCATTGATTCAATGTACCTCACATCCCACAAATGTACAAAATACAACTTCCAATGCGAGTTTTGATATAAGTTATATTAGCACGTGCTTACCTGATAATCATCCTCTATATATATCATCTGATAGATTCCACTCAACATACAGAATAGCAGCCATGGAGCTTCTTCCACTCTCAATTCAAACAGCCGCGTTGCCTGCTTTCTTTGCCCTTCTATTGTTTGTCTACTATCTCTTATCGAAACCTAGACAAGCTGGAAAGAGAACAACAGCACCAGAAGCGCCTGGCGCATGGCCAATATTTGGTCACCTCCACCAATTAGGCAGCTCGTCGACGTCGCAACTCCCACACGTAATCATGGGTGCCATGGCAGACAAGCTTGGACCCATCTTTACAATCAAGCTCGGCATGCGTCCAGCCTTGGTGGTGAGTGATTCAGAGATGGCTAAGGAGTGTCATACAACTAACGACTTAACCTTCGCGAATCGTCCAAAATTAGTAGCCGTGGAGCTCCTCGCTTACAACTACGCCATGTTTGGGTTGGGCCCTTATGGGCCATACTGGCGGCAAGGGCGCAAAATAGCCATCCTAGAGCTTCTGTCGAGCCACCGGCTCAAGATGCTTGGACACATCCGGCAATCAGAGGTGAAGACATTTATCAAACAGATGTACGAGCAATGTGTGAAGAAGAAAGAGGAAAGTGGGTCAGATAAGGTGTTGGTGGAAATGAAGCGGTGGTTTGGGGACTTGACGCTTAACGTGATTGTTAGAATGCTTGCAGGGAAGCGATATTCGGGTGAGGAGGAAGAGGGAGTGAGATTCCAAAAGGCGATGAGGGAATTTTTCGAATATGTGGGAATGTTTTTGGTGTCAGATGCGCTTCCTTGCCTGAGGTGGTTGGATTTGGGGGGACATGAGAGAGCCATGAAGAAGACCGCAAAAGAGCTGGACAGCATACTTGACAGCTGGTTACAGGAGCACAAACGGGAAAAAAGTTCAGGCGTGGTGAAAAGTGAAAAAGACTTCATAGATGTGATGCTGTCCATTCTCGGCGACGATCTCTCCGCTTACGATGCTGATACCACGACCAAAGCCACTTGTCTGGTACTTCTTTCCTAACCATTTTAATCCATCAAACTATTTTCCGATCAAATCTTTGCTCTTTTTTCTTTCAAGAGTACTTAGATATATCAAGATCCTCTTTTTCTTTCTTTCTTTTTTTGGTCCTTGTGTTTTTTAGGATAAAAAACAAATATAAAGAGGAACCTAGTGTTGACCAAGAAAATTCGTGAATACAATTCATGCTCAAACACACGATGAAGATACCGAAACACTATATAACCTAAAAGGGGCTCTAGAGCCCATAAAGTTCACCCATCTTGGATCTCTAAGTAGGCCAGCTCTTGAAAGAGAGATAAAACATGCCATATAATTGGGGCAAACAAAGTTGGGAAAAAGAAATTGGGCACTTCGGCCCTTTCAATCATAATTAAAATGTTTTGTTATAAATTTTCCCCATGGATGAAGCTAGTTTACCTAAGGAGTCTGTTTGGGGAGGTTGGTTTGTTGCCAGTTTTACTTAAATGAATTTAGTTTCTGATTGGACAATTTCGAACCAAAGTCTAATCTAAACGTGCATCACAATCCAATCTATTCTGAGATTTTGTATTTGCATAACTTTGAAAATATTTTTTCTTTTTATCAACAACATGAAATTTTATGGATAAAAACAGGGGATTCAACAAACAGAGCAGAACCAACCAGCCCCAAGAGTCGAAAACTTTGAAAATATTTTAATTATCTTATTTTCCCTCTTACCAAAACTAGAAAAATTAAACAAGATTGAACAATTTTCGGAGTTGTTTTTTTTTATATATAAAGGGACTCACCACGTGCATGGTTACTCTCAAATTTGGGAAATTGGATTTGGCCTATCTCACGATGGGTAATTGTTCTAATTTAAACCAACATTGACCAAACCAGAAGAGGTCCAACGAAGTAATGGCTTTCCAAGTGGGCTATGTTGTTGAAAGAAACTGCCCCATTAAGTTGGGCCTTTTTTTTTTTTTTTTTTTTTTTTCCGTTTAATTCAATCCGAGTATGCTAAAAGTCAATATTTGAGCTATCATAATTTGTTACAGGCAATTTTGTCGGGAAGCACTGATACGACAACAATAACTCTAGTATGGGCTCTCTCATTACTACTAAACAATCGTCATATATTGAAAAAGGCCCAAGAAGAATTAGACTTCCACATAGGAAAGGAAAGGCAAGTAGAGGAATCTGATATGAAGAATTTGGTCTACATCCAGGCGATCTTCAAAGAAACGTTACGTTTATATCCAGCTGCACCACTCTCAGCACCACATGAGTCCATGGAGGACTGCACCGTGGGTGGTTACGATGTCCCCAAAGGCACGCGACTAGTGGTGAATCTTTGGAAGATTCATCGCGAACCACGTGTATGGGTAGATCCTTGCGAGTTCAGGCCGGAAAGATTTCTAACAACGCACAAGGATATTGATCTTAGAGGGCAGCATTTTGAGCTAATCCCATTTGGCAGTGGTAGACGAATGTGCCCTGGAATCTCTTTAAGCCTTCAAGTTATGCACTTGACTTTGGCAAGCTTGTTGCATGGGTTTGATATTGCAACCATAGCGAATGAACCCGTAGACATGAGTGAGAGATTTGGTCTGACCATCCTCAAGGCCACACCACTTGAAGTCCTTCTCACTCCACGCCTGTCTTCTAATCTGTATGGATAAAATTAATTATAGTTAATGCAGGAATGTCATACTTTAAACAATAAGGGTGTTTGTAGGATAAACTTTTGATAATTAGAAATGTATGCCGAGTACGCTGGCTTATTTTATGGGATTAATATACTTGCTAATGTGTCCATGGCACACTTGTTACTAGTAGAAAAATTAAGTCCCTTAAATCTTGAAATGGTTAATGCCACATAAAACAATTGCGGTTGAAGCCTTCGGGACTGTGACATGGCGTATTAAGGCTGGGCTCGTTTGGATAAATTTTTCCTTCTTATTTTTTTCACTTTCAAATTAAATTTTTAAAAAAAAAATTGAAAGTTTTGAATGTGAAATTTTTTTAAAATTACTTTTAAAAATAACAACCAAATTTTTGCACTATAAAAAACTATCAAAAATTTTCAATTGTTTGCTTTTAAGTGTAAAAAACATGAAGTAAAAGTTTATCCAAATAGGTCCTAAGAAACGACGTACCCTGTGATGAAGTAATGAGTCCCTTCAAAAAAATTTAAAAATAAGAATAATAGAAAGAAAAAGAAAAAGAAGTTTGGACAAAAACCAGATTATGCATGGGCTCCTTTACATATATTTGGTTTTAGATGTTCTATATATTTGCGAGATTCTGGCAAAACAAAGTTTGATCCCTATTCCGTAATTTGAATCCTTAGTCTAAAGTGAATTTCATAGCGGTAAAAAAAAAAAAATAAATAATAATAATAATAATAACAAATAAAATTCATAGCGGAAAAAAGTACTACCATCCTATAACTACAAAATTCGTTTTATTTGATTGTAAGTGCTCATCTAATTTTATATATCATCTCCCATCCAACAATATTGTAACCTTTTTTTTTTTTTTTTTCAAATTTAATGGGCATGTAGCCATGTACGATGCTATTTAATATATATATTTTGGCTTTGACTTAAAACAATCGAATGAAATTAACATGATAAATTTTATGATGTGGCACCTGTATCAGATTATTTGCTTGAAATAATTAATATAAAAAAATGAGAGCGCTCATAACAAGATGTATGAGGTGCTCTTATAGCAGAGCCATACTCCATTATTAAGATTTTTTTATTATTTTTATTTTTTGGGACAAGCTATTGCCATCACAAAATTTTCTAAACTCCCCCCACTTGTTTTGAACTTTCAAGTTTTTATGGAAAATATAAAAAGTTTTCATGAAAACTATTATGTTGTTCATTAGAAAACATTATTTTAAACAACTTTATAGAAAAAAGTTTTCTCAAAATCTGTTGTTTAAGTGGACTTTTTGGCATGTACAATTTTTGTTTCATTTTTATAGAATTTTTTATGAAAAATTATCAAAAAGTCCTCCTCAATAATAGATTTTGGGAAAATTTACTTCTACGAAGTTGTTTAAAATGATGTTTTCTAATGAATAATTAAGTCAATTTTCGTAAAAACTTTTTATACTTTTCAAAAAACCTTAAAAAGTTCAAAATAAGTGACACGTACTTAGGAAATTTTGTAGTGGCAATTACCTGTCTATTTTCTTATTTTTTGTCGTGTTGTAAAGAAGACGGAACATTAACCCCTAGGAAGTACGAACACTTATCTAGAGATGTTGTGTCTGTGTGGAACACAAATCGGACACGACACTCCTTTGACATATTTCTGACACGACATCTCTCTTTTTAATTTCCATCTTTTTTGACTTTTTAATCTTCTTTATTTTCCTTTTTGTCTTATTTTATCAATAAATAACTTTACTAAGGTTTCAAAAAACAATACAAAAGATGCATTTTGAATAATGGATGTAAAGATATATGATATTATGTAACAATATACATAAAATATGTATTTTATTAATAGCGTGTCATCGCCGTGTCATGTTCTAAATTTTGAGAATTTGCTGTGTTGACATGTCCATGTCATATCGCAACCGTATCGCGTGTCCGTATCCAAACTTCTTAGATGAACCCACACCAACTAGTAAAAATGACCAAAT
This sequence comes from Liquidambar formosana, assembly GCA_039720395.1. NCBI lineage: Eukaryota > Viridiplantae > Streptophyta > Magnoliopsida > Saxifragales > Altingiaceae > Liquidambar > Liquidambar formosana. Next base: position 28,395,601 of record CM077833.1, read on the forward strand.
CAAGTTGTGGCGTGGTCATAGATTTTAATTTTTGTGGATTAAATTTTTTCGACAGGGGGGCGATCCCAAATTGTATATGTACGTACTTATGTGTTTACGTGCAGATCAATTTTTTCATGAAGGTCTGTGATTCTAATGTAGATTTCTAATTTGTGTTGATATATCTATTTTAAAATCGTCAGACCTGCACCAAAAAATCTGCACGCAAGAACGTAAACATATAGACCACAAAAACTAGAAGTCCATCTTAAAATCTTAAGCACATATACCACTTAGGACAGGACCACCACCTATATATAGACTAACTGAGCGGCAACACACTAGTTGCCGTGGGTTCATGTTGGTCCGACTTTTTTACAAGAAGCCAACAAAAGTGGGGTCCGTCCACAAGTATTTAGTTTCACTTGACAATGGCGACAAGAGTAGAAAGAAAAGAAATCACGGAAACTCAATCACCATTTTGGCTTCTTATATATCCATCATCCCACAGGTTCCACTCAACACTCAGAATAGCAGCCATGGAGCTTCTTCTTCTCCCAATTCAAACAACTCTGTTGGCTTCTTTCTTCACCTTTCTACTGTTTGTCTACTATCTCATATGGAAACCCAGACAGGATGGAAAGAGCAGAACAGCACCAGAAGCGCCGGGTGCATGGCCAATATTTGGTCACCTCCACCAATTAGGCAGCTCGTCGACGTCGCAACTCCCACACGTAACCTTGGGTGCCATGGCAGACAAGCTTGGACCCATCTTTACAATCAAGCTCGGCATGCGTCCAGCCTTGGTGGTGAGTAATTCAGAGATGGCTAAGGAGTGTCATACAACTAACGACTTAACCTTCGCGAATCGTCCAAAATTAGTAGCCGTGGAGCTCCTCGCTTACAACTACGCCATGTTTGGGTTGGGCCCTTATGGGCCATACTGGCGGCAAGGGCGCAAAATAGCCATCCTAGAGCTTCTGTCGAACCACCGGCTCAAGATGCTTGGACACATCCGGCAATCAGAGGTGAAGACATTTATCAAACAGATGTACGAGCAATGTGTGAAGAAGAAAGAGGAAAGTGGGTCAGATAAGGTGTTGGTGGAAATGAAGCGGTGGTTTGGGGACTTGACGCTTAACGTGATTGTTAGAATGCTTGCAGGGAAGCGATATTCGGGTGAGGAGGAAGAGGGAGTGAGATTCCAAAAGGCGATGAGGGAATTTTTCGAATATGTGGGAATGTTTTTGGTGTCAGATGCGCTTCCTTGCCTGAGGTGGTTGGATTTGGGGGGACATGAGAGAGCCATGAAGAAGACCGCAAAAGAGCTGGACAGCATACTTGACAGCTGGTTACAGGAGCACAAACGGAAAAAAAGTTCAGGCGAGGTGAAAAGTGAAAAAGACTTCATAGATGTGATGTTGTCCATTCTCGGCGACGATCTCTCCGGTTACGATGCTGATACCATGACCAAAGCTACTTGTCTGGTACTTCTTTCCTAACCATTTTTCTATTTTCCGATCAAATCTTTGAACCTTTATTTTCACCTTAATTAAGGACTGGTTTCTTTTTTCACTTTCAAAAATGCCAATAAAAAAATATATATATATGAAAGTTCTAACTTTTCAGTGCAAATTTTTTTTGAAATTTACCTTTTAAAGTTGATGAAGTTAGAATTTCCTACGGTATCAACTTTTGAAGTTGATGGAGTTACTTAAATAAAGTTGGCTTCCTGAAAATATTTTTTTCCTTTTATCAGCAATATGAAATTTTATCGATAAAAACAGGGGGATACGACCAACAGAGCAGCACCAACCGGCCCTAGACTCGAAGACTTAGAAAATATTTACCTCTTATCAAAGCTAATAAAATTAGACAAGATTGAAAAGCTAAATTTTCAGCGTCGATTTCTTATATATAAAGGGACTCACCCCATGGTTACGCTCCAATTCGAGAAATTGGATTAGGCCATCTCAGGATTGAACTAATTGTCGTAATTTGAACCAACATTGACCAAACCAGAAGAGGTCCTAAGAAGTAATGGCTTTTCCTCAACCAAAATTTGAGCTATCATTATTTGTTTCAGGCAGTTTTGTCAGGGAGCACTGATACCACAACAATTACTCTAGTATGGGCTCTCTCATTACTACTAAACAATCGAAATGCATTGAAAAAGGCCCAGGAAGAATTAGACTTCCACATCGGAAAGGAAAGGCAAGTAGAGGAATCAGATATGGAGAACTTAGTCTACCTCCAAGCTATCCTCAAAGAAACGTTGCGCTTATATCCGGCTGCGCCACTCTCAGGACCACATGAATCCATGGAGGACTGCATCGTGGGTGGTTACCATGTCCCCAAAGGCACGCGCCTAGTGGTGAATATTTGGAAGATTCATCGCGATCCACGTGTGTGGTTAGATCCTTATGAGTTCAGGCCAGAAAGATTTCTAACAACGCACAAGGATGTTGATCTTAGAGGGCAGCATTTTGAGTTAATCCCATTTGGCAGTGGTAGAAGAATGTGCCCTGGACTGTCTTTAAGCGTCCAAGTTATTCAGCTGACTTTGGCTAGCTTGCTGCATGGGTTTGATATTGCAACCATATCGAATGAACCGGTTGACATGAGGGAGAGCTTTGGATTGACCATCCTCAAAGCCACCCCACTTGAAGTCCTGCTCACTCCACGCCTGTCTTCTCATCTGTATAGATAAAATTGTTGGCTTTCGGTTTTTGCGTTGTTGGTGTGTTCCTCTGTTCTTCTTGGCTGTTGTTGGGTTCTTGCTGAGTGTTGTTGTAAGTTTTTCTCATTTTGCTCTCTGGGTGTTTGTTCTTTGGCCTTTGAGAATGTCCAGGCTCTGGTTGTGGTCTTTTCTGGTGTATATTCTCAGTTTTTCTTTATAAAATATTTTGCTCATAAAAAGTTTATATACGTATAAACTTTTTCGCTATCAAGTCCTTTGCAATTTTTTCTCCAACATTACCTAAAATGTGATTTTTATAATTGTACCAGCTTGTGAAAAATTGTAAAAACTATAATTATAATTTTACACAAGCTGATAAAATTTTAGATAGTGTGTGAAGAATGATCACGTGATGAGGACATGATCCTACCTTTTGTTTTGTTTGCTACTTGTAGTTTTTTCAAGTCGATCTTACATAAATGACCAAGTTATTTTTTAATTAGACAATTTTGAACCGAAGCTTTTGCCATTGTATTTGCACAACTTGGAAAATATTTTTGTAATTTTTTTTTTAAGCCTCTTATCAAAGAGATCAAATTAAAGGTATAAAATTGAAAGGCTAAATTTTAAGCATTGCTGGACTCCCAACTAATTGTAATTTGAACCAATATTGACCAAATTATAAGAGATCCTACAATGAAGTAACGACTGGTGAAGTGAGCTTACTTGTTGAAGGAAACTGCCGGCCAAGTGATCCTACAATGATTTCAGGCTGTCTTCAAGGAAACCTTGTGCTTATTTCCAGCTGCGCCACTCTCGGCACCACATGTGTCCATCAAAGAATGCACCGTGAGTGGTTACCATGTCCCCAAAGGCACGCGCCTAGTGGTGAATCTTTGGAAGATTCATCGTGATCCACGTATATGGTTAGATCCTTAATTGTGAGTTCAAGCCAGAAAGATTTCTCACAATGCACATGGATGTTGATCTTAGAGGACAGCATTTTGAACTAATCCCATTTGGCAGTGGTAGAAGAATGTGCCCCGGACTCTCTTTAAGCCTCCGAGTTATGAGTAAGAGCTTTGGACTAACCAACCTCACAGCCACCCCACTTGAAGTCCTTCTCACTCCACGCCTATCTTGTAATCTGTATGGATCAAGTGGTTGTGAAAACAAGGCCTTACGTGAAATGTTGAACTCAATACCAGGGAGTATATAATAAGGGTGCTTGGAATTTTTGCAAAGGCCTAGAGTTTTTCACATGGAAATTATCTTGAGCTGCAATAGGTCAAAATTAAGTTGCCTGGCTAATAGAGATCCATCATGATTGGATCTAATCTCTAAAATCATAACAAAGGCGCAGTTGCTCATTGCTAGATAAAATGTAATGAGAGAAATCAGAAATTATTCCCTATCAAAATTTGTTTGTCTTACCCTCTATTTGGTTCATGGATTCTATCAAGGAAAAAAAAGGGAAAGGAAAAAAAATGAGGAGGAAAGAAAATGAAAGAAAAATATAAAATCATATCAAGCCAAAATTATACTAATTCTTCTTTTTTTTTCCAATTTTCCATTGCAACCAAATAAAGAAAAGTACAATTCCTTCTATTTTATTTTTTTTCCTTGGTAAAATCCACAAACCAAATAGAGCCTTAAGAAAAAAAAAATAACTAATTGGCAAACCAATATAAAGAGTAGAAAACTTTTTTATTTTTTGTTTTTTATTTATCTAGTTGAGGAAAAGGACTAGAAATTTGGGTGAAATAAATGATTGTGTAAAAATTCTTGAACATGTTAAGGGTTCCAACCCTTCCGATTACACCCAAAAAAAAAAAAATGTATATATTTCTTCAGCGTGTGAGTCCTGACCCGGGGATGCATGACGTACTACACGCGTGTGGGGCCTACCACGTTCACGCAGGCACACAACAGTACAGAGTAACAATAATGATAACCCAACTATGGCTGATGGCTGAAGGCGGACGGCTCTATGGATTTTTATTTGTGAAATTTGAAACTCAAGTACTCAACGCAAGCTATGTTCAATTATTGTTGCTTGAGACAGTGACCCAAAACAAATTAATGGAGTAAAATGATAGAACAAACTAAAAGCGACAATTGTTCCACAAATGGACACTGAAACAAAACATAGCCATAAATCCATAATCACATACTGTAGATGAGTTGGAAACTACTTATTTTATGAATTTTCCCTTCGATATATCACAAGTCACACAAACTTTATGTGGAAATGGCTGTTGTAAAAATAACAGGATAATTGAGAATCATTTTGATGCAAAATGAAGAAAAATGCTATTTCCACATGATTTCTAACTTCAAACAAACTTTTTTTTATTTTATTTTTTTTGTAAAGTTATTTTTGTTAGAACACCACTTAAACGAAAATGAAATTTTTAAATGACCAAAAAATTCACTTAAACAATAGAATTTTTTTAAAAAAAATGTCTATAAAGTTGTTCAAAATAATATTTTTTTAGTGGACCAAGCAACTAATTTTCATAAAAAATCTTTTATATTTTTCAAAACATTGAATAGTGAAAAAAAAATTTAGAGTTTTCAAACAAAGTTGAGGGGCTGCAATAGCCCCCTTCTAAAAACAAAAAATAAAAAAGGATCAGGAGAAGATCTGGGAAGGCCCATTTGGATTTTAATTTTAAAATTTAAATATTTTTCATTAAATTAGGGCCTGTTTGGTTATCGAATTTGAAATTAAACAATTCAAAATTTTTTACATAGTATTGAAAGTGTACGGAGTAAAATCTGCTCTCCGAACTAAGTGTTGATGATGGAGCTTGCTCTCTCGCCTGGACCTGCAATCACAAGCTTTGGAAAACGAGTTAGAGGGTAGGCCAAGGTGGGTTTTGGTCGTGCCCTCTCCAAAGCTTAAGTCAGAAAACTATGTTGGGGAGAATGAGGCCAAGAAGAAGATGAATCTCAGAGGATTAGGGTACTGTAGCTTACCACATTTGGCTGTATCGTATTCTTTTAATACCCACCTGTACGGACTGACCATGTGAGGTCAGGTAACTGCCTTGGTTAGGTCAGATCTGACCATAGTTTACCAATAACCGTCTGACCATGGTTTGTCAATCGTGGTTGGGGTGGAACCATGATTCCTAGTAACCGTTGTGTCAGGAATTACAGCTGTTGTGACAGTTTTGAACTGTAGTAGGGTTTGGACTGTAGTGTGAGTCATAGGACAGGTGTCCTGAGATGAAAGTAAGGTTCCGAGTTAGGGAGGTCACGTGGTTTGCAGCAAATCCCATCGTGTGGTATTAACCACGTGTCGAATATCATGGTTTAACTCTTTGGCCCGAACTGGATCAGTGGGAGATCACGTGCGTTGTAGCTGGTCTGGTTGAATGGCCTTTGCCACGTGTCAGCGTTTCCAGTTTGAGATTTCTATCCCGAGTTGGAACCTCGGTTCAGAGATATTTCCACACAGAAAGCATGTTTCATTTTAAATTAACAAACTCAAGAAAATGTTGTTAATTCAAGAAAATGATAGATATTATAAAAATAAATAAATAAATAAATAAAAAGTGGCTATTTAAAACAATGGCATTTTAAGAAATACTTAAAATTGATTCTACAATATCAATTATGGTGGTAATTTCAACTTTTTAAAATATTCTAATTCAAGGTGATGGATTTATTTTTTCAATCTTATGTAAAAAAAATTTTAATGTTCTAATTTCGAATTGGAAAACCAAACAGGCCCTTACCTTTTTTCTTTTTTCTTTTTCTTTTTTTTTTTGTGTTATTGGGGGGGGTGGTTTCCGAACTTAGCTCATCTGTTATAAATTGATCGATCTGGACTATTTGTTCTAGAACTACCACCAGTTTAATTAGATGCCAATTGCCATGGAGATCCTTCTCCAATCTCCAATAACTTCAATCGTTGGCATAGTTTCCTTGCTGTTATTTCTCTACTATCGGTTATTCATTGGCTATAAAGACATCGCCAGGAAGAGAGCAGCACCAGAACCAGCTGGTGCTTGGCCTGTGATTGGCCACCTGCACCTATTAGGAAAGTCACAGCTGGCCCATATAACCTTGGGAAACATGGCCGACAAGTACGGACCAATTTTCACTCTGAAGCTCGGTGTGCGTCGAGCTCTGGTTGTGAGCAATTGGGAGATGGCTAAGGAGTGTTTTACTACTAACGACAAAGCCTTTGCCAACCGTCCAAAAGCTATAGCGATGGAGCAACTGGGCTACAACTTTGCCATGTTTGCCGTCAGCCCCTATGGCCCTTACTGGCGCCAACTGCGCAAGATAGTCAGACTCGAGCTTCTCACACACCACCGGCTCGAGATGCTCAACCACGTCCAAGAATCGGAGGTGAGGTCATCCATGAAAGACATATACAAGCAATGGGCTGAAAACAAGAAGAGTGGTTCCGGTTCAGATAAGGTTCAAGTGGAAATGAAACGTTGGTTTGGGGACAGAATGCTAAACGTGGTCGTTAGAATGGTTGCAGGAAAGCGATCCGTGGAGGCGGCTAATACTAAGGACGATCGATGGCGAAAGGCTTTGAGGGATTTCTTCCACTTTGTTGGGATGTTCATGGTGTCGGATGCGTTCCCCTCTCTTAGGTGGTTGGATTTTGGGGGATACGAGAAGGCCATGAAGAAAACGGCAAAAGAGATGGACCGTGTGCTTGATGAGTGGTTAGAGGAGCACAAACGCAGTAGAATTTCTGCCGAGATGAAGGATTCAGATCAGCAAGACTTCATGGACGCCATGTTGTCCATTCTCGATGATGACGGTGTCGGCAAGGAGCCCCAATCCTACGATGCTGACACAATCAACAAATCTACGTGTCTGGTAAATCTGTGTTTTTTTTTAGCTATTGTTTTTTTATAATTAAATAGAATTACGGAGTATTAATTTGTCATTATCATTTCAGCCCCTTAGGCCATGTTTGTTTGATTGGAATGGAATGAATAGAATGGAATCACATTTCAAATAATGCGTTTGGATGAAGTAATTAAATGGGAATGGAATCAAATAATAGTAATAAACTATAATGATATTCATTTCGCAGTGTTTATTTTAATCTCATTCCATTCCAAACTATTTTGAGCATGGAATCAAATTTCATTCCCACTCATTTCATTCCTACCAAACAAACATGGCCTTACAGTCGGTGCTAATTAGTCATTGAAACTAGGGGTCTAAATGGGCCATCAACAGACAACTTTCAGTTGATGGCCAATTTATATGATTTGCAGCCCTGGTGTTTGATTTTAGATCTAGGAGAGCAGATTCTTTTAGTAGTTTTTTTCCCTCTTTTGCTATGTTCATGTTCTTTAGGGGTTAGTTCTAGAGAACGTTGGGATGTTTATTCCAGAATATGTGTGGGTGTAAACTATTTTCTCGTTTCTTAATAAAAAAATGAACTTTCAGTTGTATTTGGTTGGGCTTAGTTTGAGGACATTAAAGGCCTAGCCCCTATTTGGCTTCTCGTCTTATGAGTTTCGACCGCAAAGCAGCCTAATTTAAGGTTGTGTACGGATTGAGAGAAATGGAGAGAAGAGAAGAGAAGAAAAAATTATTCTCTCTCTATTTTTCTCATTTGGATTGTTAAGTTGAGAGGGAAGAGAAAGAAAATTGAGAGGAATAGAAAGAAGAGAATAGAAGAGAAAAGAAAATGATTTTCTCTCAATTTCCCTTGTTTGGATTGTTAAATTAAGAGGGAAGAGAGAGGAAATGGGGAAAAATGGAGAGAAAATTAAGCCATTTACTTTTCTCCCCTAATTGGAGAGATTTGAAAAAAAAAAATAGAGAGAGAGGGAATAAATGAGTCATGAATTGACAAATATATCCTCGTACAATTTTTGTTTAATATGTAAAAAAGGATAATAATATAATTGTGACTACTTTATCTTCTCTTCTCTTCTCTTCTCTTCTCTCAATCTATACATAGCCTAAATGAATCCTTGCTACTACTTGCTAGTGGCTAGGTGTTACTATTTAAAACTGTGTGAGCCCAATAAATTTAAGGGTAATGTTATATTGTCCAAACTTTTGGTCAAAAAAAAAAAAAAAAAAAAAAAACCTATTGATAGTGCATTGGCAGACTAGTTAACCAAATTCTCTTACCCAAATGTTGTATTACAAAAACAACTATTTATAGTGCGTTAATGATTTGAATTTTTTTAAAAAAAATATATTGGTAATCTACCATTTTTCATGATTTAAACCAATAATTTAATTATTGTGAGACATTGCAGGCTCTTATCTTAGGGGGCACTGATACAACGGCAATCACTCTGACATGGGCTCTCTCCTTATTACTCAACAACCGTCACGCATTGAAAAAAGCCCAAGATGAACTAGACCTCCACATTGGTAGAGAAAGGCAATTAAAGGAATCAGATATGAAGAACTTGGTCTACCTCCAAGCTATCATCAAGGAAACAATGCGTCTATACCCTGCTGCGCCTCTCTCATCACCACGTGAAGCCATAACCGACTGCACCATCGATGGCTACCACGTCCCCGCTGGCACGCGACTCTTTGTAAACCTCTACAAGATTCACAGAGATCCAGGCGTGTGGTCTGATCCTTACGAATTTCGTCCAGAAAGATTTCTCACTACCCACAAAGATATTGACGTTAAGGGTCAGCATTTTGAATTCATACCATTCGGCTCGGGTCGAAGAGTGTGCCCTGGAATCTCTTTTGCCCTTCAAGTTATACAATTCACGTTGGCTAGTTTGCTGCATGGGTTCGAAATTAAAAATCCATCAGATGAAGCGATTGATATGAGTGAGTGCTCTGGAATGACCAACCTCAAAGCCACCCCACTTGATGTCCTTCTCACTCCACGCCTTCCTGATTGTCTTTATGGGTGAAGTAACTATATTAATTCTAAACTCTAAGAGTCAAAATGTAGTTTTTTTATTGAGATTTGATTCCCTGTGGTAATGGTTAGTGAAGTAAAGTGTAATGCCAGTTCTTATTGGCTATAAAAGCCGAAATTATTTGACTTGTCAATATGAGCCGCGCCCAGGCAGAGACTTTCCAATACTAAATTTACTGGACTAGAATTTGCACAATTCAAATGGTGGGTCTCATGATTTTGAGCAAGGAGATCATGGCCTATATGATCCAATGGCCCCTTAGTGCGTATGCGCGAAGCTTCTGGCCAGGGATTGGACGTGCAGCTTAATCGTTATCTTTCGTGAGGATAACATGGCTGCACGCTCATTGATTTGAAAAATGGGTAACCGGCTAAGCATTATATGTGGGCAGGGGCAATACTACACGGACGGAGGAGAGCCACAGTCTCGGCATATATATATATATAATAATTTAATATTTGAGATAAATAAGATTCAATTTTTTTAAGAAAATTATATAGATAAGTACCTCAAAACTTTTAATTTGGCTTAAAACCGTAGAACTTTGTTGTATTTAAATGTAAAATAAGTGTGTTTCAAATCTAAAAGGTTTTTTCAATAAGAGTTTTTTTTCATCTTTTCTCTTCTCTTTATATTATGAAAAACACTGTCCCATGCGGGTCCCATGGGTTACGATTTCTTGTGAAATGAAAGACATTGCGATCTTTGATCGGATTTTTCTCATGCGGGTCCCATGGGTTACGATTACTTGTGTTTCTTTCCACCTTCTGGCAAGATATTTGAGTCTTTGATCGGACCATTACAAGAAACGACTAAAAATTATTGTCTAATCAAATACCGATTAGATCCAAAAATTCTTGGCTGATGTGAAGACCTGCTGTGGATTCTAAATTAGGACCTGCCAGTTTGGAAAGCTTAGAAGCTAATTTCTAAAAATTGTTAAATAGATATGTATCTGCCAATCATTTTCACTTTGACAAAGAAGCACACATTAGAGTAGTAGAGGCATGCAGATGAGGATGACTCTTACTGACTATTTTTTGCTCTCTCTCTTTCTTTCGTTTCTTTTTTTCTTTTTTTTTTTTGACAAGTCTCATTGACTATTTTTCATTTCTTCTACTCCTTATCGTCACTGTATATAGTAACAGTGGACATTGAATTTATCCGAAATGAAAGAATTTAATTTATTACTATGGGCCTGGGACAAAATTCACGCCAGCTAAATGGTGGGTTCCTTGCGAATCTTTCATAAATCGTAGGATAGTGCTACGCCAGCGGATAGTGGGACAGTGCGTGCTAGTTACGGCACCAATTAAGCATACAGATTTGACTTATCAATGACAATGCTAGGAGTCTTGAATTTGGAATTCCCAAGTGGGACTTATTTATCATGGGGGGCCATCCTTAACTCTGTTCATGAATAATAATTTTAGAACATCTAAGTCAATTTACGTAACAATTACTTTTCAAATATAAAAAGGCTCAACTTTCTACTTAATTGCACATATGTCACTGCAACATTATCCAATATTTCATCCATTTTTTATCACTCATTTCTTATCATCTATCTTACATGTCAAGTAGATATGTGAAAGCTTTCATATAGGATCAAATATGAGAAAGAAAAAAAATATATCTAACTATCACATATAAATGAGTAAGAATATTAGTGAAATATCACTATTGAGAGGTTACCTTACCTCAGCTTTGGTATTATAAAATAGTATCTCCAAATTTTTAAGAGGGAGGCTATTTCCATCACATAAAGTACTCTAAGTCCTCCATTAGTTTGCACTTTTTAAGGTTTTATGAAAAATATAAAAGGTTTTTACAAAAATTAGCCGCATAGTCCACTAGAAAATATCATTCTGAACAGCTTTGTAAAACAAAGTTTTTTCAAAATCTGTCATTTAAGTCGATTTTTTGGTCATTTATAATTTTTATTACATTTTTCATAAAAAATTGTCAAAAATTCTATTTGAATGACAGATTTTGAAAAAAATTTCTTCTACAAAGTTGTCCAGAATGATATTTTCTACTAAGCCACGTGAGTAATTTTTATAAAAACCTTTTATGTTCTCATAAAACCTTAAAAAATATAAATTAAGTGGGAGACTTTAGAACATTTTATGTGATGGCTCTGAGCCAATTTTTAATAGCTAAGCTCACTTTTGAAGTTATAAATATATCCATCTTGGACTAGTAGTTCTAAAAGTACCACCAGTTCAAGGGGATGCTATGGCGGTGGAGTTCTTTCTCCAATCTTCGACAACTTCAATCGCCGGCGTATCTGCCTTGCTACTATTTATCTACTATCTGTTATTTATAGCCCCTAAAAACACTGCTAAGAAGAAAGCAGCACCAGAAGCAGGTGGTGCATGGCCGGTGATTGGCCACCTACACCTATTAGCAGGAAAGTCACAGTTGCCTCACGTGACTTTGGGAAACATGGCAGACAAGTACGGACCAATCTTCACGATGAAGCTCGGTGTGCATCGAGCTTTGGTTGTGAGTAATTGGGAGATAGCTAAAGAGTGTTTTACTACCAACGACTTGGTCTTTGCCAACCGGCCGAGAACTATTGCGATGGAGCACCTGGGCTACAACTTCGCCATGTTTGCCTTAAGCCCTTATGGCCCTTACTGGCGCCAACTGCGCAAGATAGCCACACTCGAGCTTCTCACACACCACCGACTAGAGATGCTTAACCACATCCAAGAATCTGAGGTGAGGTCCTTCACAAAAGAGATTTATGAGCAATGGGCCAAGAACGAGAAGAATGATTCATATAAGGTTCAAATGGAAATGAAGCGTTGGTTTGGGGACGTAACTATAAACGTGATTGTAAGGATGGTTGCAGGAAAGCGATACGTGGAGGCTAATACCGATTCGCGTGAGGACGAAGAGGGTGATCGATGGCAAAAGGCTTTGAGGGATTTTTTCCACTTCCTTGGGATTTTCACGGTGTCGGATGCGCTTCCCTTTCTTAGGTGGTTAGATTTGGGGGGATACGAGATGGCTATGAAGAAAACTGCGAAAGATATGGACAGTGCGCTTGAGGGGTGGTTAGAGGAGCATAAACGCAATAGAATTTCCGGCGAGGTGAAGGGAGAGCAAGACTTCATGGACGCGATGTTGTCCATTCTCGAAGAGGCTGGCAGCCAGGAGCCCCCACGTTACGATGCGGACACAATCAACAAAGCTACTTGTGTGGTAAGTTTGTGTGTGTGCATATGATACAATCTTTCATTAAAAAAAAAAATGATATTGGAAACCCCATACACGATATTACCACCCCCCCCCGGGGCCCGGCACCCCCAAACCAAAAAAAAAAAAAAAGATAGTTAGTTTTTTAATTACTCCTATTTATTTAAGTTAAAAAAAAGTAGGCCTACCCACGAGTGGTTTGCATAACTTTAAGGTTAGCTTACATCTAGTGGTTTGAATAACTTTAGGTTAGTTTTTTAATTACTCCTATTTACTATTCGTGGTTCGGTTTTAGGGTAGATTTTAAATCAAACCATTATATTTCGGTTTTTGTTTTATCAAATCAAAACCAAACCATAATATAAAAAAAAACAAACCAAACAAATCATAAAATTTCGATTTGGTTCAGTTCGGTTTCAGTTTTATCCTATCAAATAGTAACAAATAATTAAAAATAAAAAAATGACAAGCCAAACTCTAAATAAAAACATTTTTAATAAAATCATTACATTAGCAACTAAAACAAGCATTAAACATTATATCAAAATGGAAAAGTATTGACTTATGTCAATCCAAGTTCAAATCTCCAATCTAATACGTGTTAATATCTCACACAAAAATAATAGCTAGTTTAATGAATGCCAATCTAATAAAGAAAAAACATTAAGAAAATTTGCAATCTATTACCTATTATGCCCTTATTAGAATAGAAAATTTAATTACAAACTAAGTTTAATATATAATATATAAAATTGTATATATTTATGTTATATTTTTTCGGTTTTTTCAGTTTTTCAGTTTGGTTTGGTTTTTTAAAGATGAAAAACAAAACCAAACCAATTTAATTCGGTTTTCTAAAATTAGAACCAAAACCAAACCTAAGGACAAAAAAACCAAATCAAACCGACCGGTTTGGTTTGGTTTGGTTTTCGGTTTTAACCTAAACCATGAGCACCCCTATTTACAACATAGTTTATCAGCAAATTTTGAAGTCAAATAGCAATTCCCCATCGTGGGGGCTTACAATCCAAACAAATCCGCACAAAATTTCAAGGCAAGAAACAGAGGCAGCTTATTACCTAGTAGTCGCGAGCGTTCATCATGGTGGTCCAGGACCCCTAGAGAATGTTTATTCATTATAAAGCATGTATATGAGATTTTGCCCTTAAATGGAAAAATCTTGTATGAAAAATTAAGGTCACTGAAATAGTTAATCAATTACATAGGTGAATCGGTTATACCCAAGTGCCTTCTAACAGAACGCATATAGCAAGGGTAAATAAAAATGCGTGAAGGGTGATGCCCAGGGGCGGATGCACTAGTATGCCTATGGTGGCAAGTGCAACCACTCAACCTTCTTGTTTTGGTTTTTTTTTTTTTTTTCCCTAGCTTTTACATTAGTGACCATTGCTTTCTTGATTTTCTTGGTGCTGTTTGTGTGGCTGGTATGAAAATTTATAATAACCCTAGGGTCTTTTGTTTTGGTATATAAACTTTTTGAAATTATTACTTTCTTGAATTTTGGAGGAAGGTAGTGAAAGTTCATTTTTATAGATTGTATAATGTTAAAATTTAGTTTGTGATCGAATAAGTTCTTATGTGCAACCACTGAAAAAATATCCTGGATCCGCCCCTGGTGATGCCTCTGATTTGTATGTCGGAAACGTGGTTGGAAAAGACTTTTCCTATGCAAGATGGGAAATGCTATTACAATACAACACCATTGACCTGTTGTTTGCTTGTTTATTGCGCTATGATATTCTTCTGTTCCTATCTAGTGTCTAGGCAGTAGCAACCAAAAACAGAGGACCTGGATAGTTTTAAGGGCCGAAGGGATATAAATGGGCCACCCACGGTTAAATTTCAGTTGTATTGGATTGGGCTTTTGTTTGTCATATTAAATCTATGGGAACGGCTATTGCAACCCCCCAATCCCCTAAAATGCCCCCACCTGTTATCCCCACCCCCAAAATTTCCATACCCACCTCTCTCAAAGACCTCAATACCTCTCATTCTCACCCACCCCTCTCACCCACCTCACACCCCATGGCAGTAGACTGGCGAGAAGAAGAAGAAGTGACGGCGACGGCGACCGGCAAGGAAGGGCCACTCCATTTTTTCCGGCGACTCTTCCCTCTTCTTCTTTCTTGTTTTTTTTTTTCCTCTGTTGGTTAGATCTGTGCAAGGGAGTTTTTTTTTTTTTCAAAACCTCCATTTTTTCCGGCGAGGAGGTTCTTCCACTTCTTCTTTTTTCTTGGTGACGGGAGAGAAGAAAAAGAAAAGGAAAGAAAAAAAAAGAGGCTGCCGATGGGAGAGAAGAGGAGAAGAAAAAGAAAAAGAAAAGAAAAGGAAAGAAGAAAAAAAAAAAAAGATTTGAAAACCTCCATTTTTTTCGGCAAGGAGGTTCTTCCCCTTCTTTTTTTTTCTGACGACGGGAGGGAAGAGAAAGAAAAGGAAAGGAAAAAACAGAGGCTGTTGACGGGAGGGAAGAGGAGAAGAAAAGGAAAAGAAAAGGAAAGAAGAAAAAAAAAAAAAAAAAAAAAAAAAAGGAAGAGGGTTCCGATGAGAGGGAGGGGAGTGAGGGCTGCCGGTGCGGGAGAGGAGAAAGGAAGAAGAGAAGAGGGAAGAGGAGGAAGGAAGAAGAGGGTCGTTGGTGCGGTGGGGTGGGTTGCCGGAGCCTCACCGTCGCCGGTGGGGTGGGGTGGGTGAGGGTGCCAGAGCCTGCCGTCGCCGGTGGGGTGGGGTGGGTGAGGGTACTTAAGCTCTTTTTGATAATTTTGCCCCATAATTTTTTTAATTAAAAAATATGGGGGCAACTTAGTGTATTGGGCGGCGTTCCCTAAATCTATAACCCATCTCAGGCCATGCCCATCCAGTTTGAAGCCCTAGGCCCTAATATGCTGCTGGCCTTTTGACATTTTTTACAGCAAAGCAACATAGTAAAAAAGTTCACGGCAGATTTTGAAAAAACATTTTTATGTAAAACTATTCAAAATAATATTTTTCTAATGAATTATATTAGCTAGTTTTCATAATTTTTTTATAAAAAAAAAAAAAAAACTTTTATATTTTTTATAAAAATATTAAAAATTAAAATAAGTGGAGTATGCTAAAAACATTGAGGGGATTAAAATAACCTTCCCGTAGCCCGACCAATCTAAAATTCCCCTAATTTAAACCAACAATTTAATACCTGTTGAACTTTGCAGAATCTTATCTTAGGGGGCGCTGACAGCACAAAGATCGCTCTGACATGGGCTCTATCTTTATTACTCAACAACCGTCACACATTGAAGAAAGCCCAAGATGAATTAGACCTACACATTGGTAGGGAAAGGCGAGTCAAAGAATCGGACGTGAAGAATTTGGTGTACCTCCAAGCTATTATCAAGGAAACGTTGCGTTTATATCCAGTCGCACCACTCGCAGCACCGCGAGAAGCCATCAACGATTGCTACGTTGGTGGATTCCACGTCCCTGCAGGCACACAACTCTATGCAAATCTTCACAAGATTCATCGGGATCCTCGGGTGTGGTCTGATCCTTGCAAGTTTCAGCCAGAGAGATTTCTCAGCACCCACAAAGATGTCGACGTTAAGGGCCAGCATTTTGAATTGATACCATTCGGCACTGGTCGAAGAGTGTGCCCTGGAATCTCTCTTGCCCTTCAAGTGGTACAATTTACGTTGGCCAGTTTGCTACATGGGTTTGAAATTACTACCCCATTAGATGAAGCGGTTGATATGAGTGGGAGCTCTGGATTGAGTAACCTTAAAGCCACCCCGCTTGATGTCCTTCTAACTCCGCGCCTGCCTAATAACCTTTATGGATAGAGTGACGGGTCGATCATTGCTTGAACGTATTGGCATTTGGCACACCTCATGGTCTTGTCTCCAGAAACCTCCACGTCCATGGGTCGACAAAATTCAAAGCAAGTTGGGGCAGAGGATGATGTATAGACACCACCCAATGTGTTTATCATATTATTATTGATAATTGGCAAGCAGTGGTAGGGCTAGGGAGTGCCTCGCGTGGTTGATGCGTGCAAGACTTCACTGAGAAAAGTGAACAATTTGGATGGTTGGCTTGTAAAGATTGTGTAGGCGCCCCTTTCAAAGATATTAATCTTTAATTTGAAAGCGCCCATCTATTATTATTATATATAACAGAAGAATAGTCTTCCTGTAACTGCCACAGGTCGTCTTCTTTTTCTTTTTTTTTTCAAAATCACATGCTCAACAATGAATTTTTTTTCGATTATATATAACAGAGGGATGGTCCTCCTGTAGCTACCAAGCGTCATCTTTTTTTTTTTTAATCAGATGCTCAATTGTGATTTTTTTTCAAAAAATTACCTTTTGGTGATCTTTTTATAACTTAATACCAATAAAGGTTGTAAGCTGTCAACTTGCTACAACTTAACTATATGCATGCGTGAAATGACTACTAATTTCTTTTTTTTTTTTCGTGTTACATTGAAAGTTGATCACTAAAACGTAATTTTTCCAAAAAGTTTCTTTTAGTGACTTTTGAGGAAATTGCTTTTTTACCGACCACTTTCCATTTTAATACCAAACAAAAGTCATTCTCTGTCAATTTGCTACAAATTGACTGTATTCGTGTTTCAAAATGACTACCACCTTACTTTGTCTAGTATTAAGTTAAAAAATAGTCATCAAAAAGTAATTTTCCCAACTTTTTTTTGGTGTTCACTGCTCTTTTTCATGTAAGTAAATTGTCGTTTGGTATTCATCACATATCTCTTTGTTTTCATGTGTGAATGGATGTTTCTCCATCAAAACTTTAAAGGAAATAGCAAGATTTATTGGTTCTCAATCGTTAGATGTTAGAATTTGGTAAGCTTGAATTCATTGGTTTTTTATGATCATTTCATGATTATGATATACTTACGAAATCCATCAATGTTACTTTGATTTGTGCAAATAGTTTACTTATTTTATTTTATTTTATTCGAACTCATCAATTACCAAAATATAATACCTTCAACTTATTAAGTAACGATATTTTTGTAAATTGGTGACAACATATATCTTCAATAATGATTAATTTTTTTAATTTAAATTTTCATTTCAAATTATTGAAGTTTTGTGGTTAATCATTATAATATTGTGTTACTATATGTTATTGGGAATTATTATATTTTAAATTTATTTGTGACTAACTTAAAAATTTTCAAATTACTTATACTACTCACTATAAGTTTCATTAGAAGTAAAAATCTAACCAAACCAATATTAATATCTAATTCTTTAAAAATTATTCTTTCATTTATATTTTATATTATTGAAAAATAATCACGTGGAACGCACGTGTGCCTACATCGTGTATATATATATATATATATATATATATACAACTACACACCCTTTTGCATATATAGGAAATATAGTAATATGAAAACTATAATTCTAAAACACATACTTTAATATATTCTAAAACACATACCTTAATATATAAAACACAAATAGAAATTCAAAAAAAACGGAAACTATAATTCCTATATAATAAATAGAAATATATAGGAATATGAAAACTATAATTCTAAAGCACATACTTTAATATATTCTAAAAAACCTAATGCTTTCTCCAAACGTTTGCTCTAAACATTATGTTTCTCTGAACCATTGCTCTACTCATTCCTCCTTTCGTCTTCCCCTTCATACTCCATAATATGGAGTATAAACAATTACAGGATGTCCTTTCTTTTGTTCTCAATATATTGATATTTGTTGCTCCTTTCATCCTTTTTTCTTTTCAGTCAGGCATAATCTCCAAAAGAAGTCTACGGAATAGACATAATCTGTCCCGCCTTTTATTTTTTTAGGTTGTAGAGATGGCATAATCGATGTCGTTCGAAAGTCTCCAAAGCACGCAATATCAAGTTCACCAGAAGAAGGTTCTCTATCTTACAAGTTAATTCAAATCCAACATGAAACCTTAGCTTTTTTTATTGTCTTCCATAATTTTACATCGACTAATTACAGCATTCAGTGGCTTTGAATTGTATAGGTTCCATGACTCAAACAACTTGAATTTGATACATAGAGCCACACGGATATGTAAGTTTCTTTGATTAATATGTCCCAAATTCCTATTTTTATTTGGATGCTTTTTTCATTCTTTGTAGATTTATTTTTTTCTTATTGGTTTACACCTATTAAATATGGAATTGCACACTTAACAATGATCTGAAGGTCAAATTAGGGAAACGAAGTAAGACAAAAAAAATTGAATTTTAGATAATATCCCATGATCCTTGACTCTTTTCCACTGCCCATACATTATGATCAAAACTGAGTTTTAGAATACGTATTTTAATTCTTATTTGTTGTATGATGTGCATTATAATATATAGTGAAGTTAGACGATGAAGATATTATTCAAGCTATTGGCAATTTAGCAAAGACAATGTTTGACAAAATGCCTGAATGGGCTTAATGTTGAAATAATTCCTTTGAAATTTTATTTTATCAAGGCTTTTGTGTAAATAAAGTCAGGTTCTATTTTGAAATAAAAATCAAAGAAAAATAAATTTTGTTTAAGAATCCTAGCGTAATTTAAAAAGAAGAAATAAAATTCAAATAATGTTAACTTATAAAGTCACTAATATAAACATGTTGTCCATGAAATTTTTAAAAATTTTGGTACTTGTGTGGAAATATATCTGAACTGAGGTTTCAACTCGGGATGGAAGGTTCAAGTCTAAAACGCTGACACGTGGCGAAGATTGTTCAACCAGGCCAACCACAACGCACGTGATTCGCCTCCGAAGATCCAGCTCGGGGCAAGGAGTTAAAACACTTCACTTGACACGTGGGAGGCCTATACAGTGGGACCCGCTACAGGGCACGTGATCTCCCAACTCGGTTCTTGGCTTTCACCTCGGGGCACCTGTCTTATGACTCATACTACAGTCCAAATCCTACTACAGTCCAAAACTGTCCTAGCAGCTGTAATTCCTGACACAGCGGTTACAAGAAACCACGATTCTCTGGCCAACCATAGTCACTAAACTATGGTCAGACGGTTATGGGCAAACCATGGTCAGATCTGACCTAACCCAAGCAGTTATCTGACCTCACATGGTCAGTCCGTACAGGTGGGTATAAAAAGAATACGATACAGCCTAATTTGGTAAGCTACAGTACCCTAATTCTCTGAGATTCATCTTCTTCCTTGCCTCATTCTCCACAGTGCAGCTTTCTGACTTAAGCTTCGGAGAGGGCACGGCCAAAACCCACCTTGGCCTACCCTCTGACCCATTTTCCAAGCTTGTGATTGCAGGTCCAGGCGAGGGAACAAGCTCCATCATCAACACGTAGTTCGGGGAGAAAGATTTTACCCCGTACAATTTGGCGCCGTCTGTGGGAACCATCGCGATAAGATGGCTACACCACATCCGCCCACCTTCGGGCGAACCAGATCTGGAGCGAACTTTACTCGCGTAGACCAAGCCATTACAGGCGATGCTGGGAAACGAGCAGAAACCCAGCCTCCACAGACCAACCCGCCATTGCTTGCGGCGGGAACCAGTCAGCTTCCTCCGATTCAACAACATCATATCTCCCCTGAAATGTCTGCTGTCCTACATTCTCTCGATGACCAGCCTGTTCTGAAAGCCGCCTTCGATAAGGCTGTAACAAACAACCCCAACCCAGCGGCGGTAGTGGAACTGATTGCAACCATGCAATCGGAGATTCAATCGGCGCAGCTCGCAAAGCTAAATGCGGAGCAAAATTACCACCGCTACCTCCAGCGAACTTTTGCTCCTCGCGGAGTTAATATTGTCGCTGAGGAGGCTAGCCAAACCAGTCCACTCCGTCGCACCAGGCATCAGGAGAGCTCACCCAGGCCAGGGGCCTCACACCACCACCACCACAGCAGACATGACGATCAACCACGATTAACTGATCCAGAACAGAGACATCTGGGAGGGGGAGATGAACAACATCATGCGCTGATTCAGAGGTCCCCAGAACGCAGTTCAAGGCGTTCAGAACATGCGCGAAGGTGGAATGAGGACCACCCTAGACCTCGTTCTCAGGTGCGTTCTGGGCACGAAGTTCACAGAGAAGAGAGACGCTATCACAGGTCTCGGTCTCTTGAAAGAAGGGGGGAGAGAAGTACTGGGGGGACGAGCAGAAAGCACTCTCGGTCACCCAGGCGTGAAAGAAACGAGGAAGAAGCCTCCAAGAGACACCGGGGTAACCAGAGTAGAGGGGGATACAGACCTGAAAGCCTCGCTATAGCTCGGAGCCCATTCACACGATGGATTCAACGGGTCCCAATCCCACGAGGGTATTCCGAGATAACCTTTACTCTTTACTCTCTTTCAATAGACCCCGACCATCATTTGAATTATTACTTGCAACGTATGTCGTTATATGCTGGAAACGAGGGTTTTCTCTGCAAAATATTCCCCATGAGTTTAGGGGAAGTGGCTCTCAAGTGGTGGGCCAAGATCCCAGACGAATCTATTGACAGCTGGCACGAACTGAGCAAACTGTTCAAGAAAAGGTTCATCACCAGCTGTAAATTCCCGAGGACCATGCAGAACCTATACGAGCTGAAACAGAAAGATGGGGAGGGACTTCGGGAATTCTCTCAGAGGTTCTGGGAGGTCTACAATGAGATTGACGAGCCCATTGAGAAGAATGCGATGGATCTGTTTCCTCTCGGGTTGAGGAAGCCGTCACCTCTGTTTAAGGAGCTCACTGTTAATCCCCCCAGAAACCTAGCCAAGCTACTCTCCACTGTAGCCAATTATTCCAAGTTGGATGATTTTTACACTCCACAGTCTGCCAAAACTGGCGAAAAAGATGACAAGAAAAAGGACCCAAGGTCACAAAGGGATAATCCCCGAGGAGAGAAATCCAGGCCACCCACCAATCCAAACCAGGCCATCTTCACTGTATTTACTCTCCCCATCTACAAGTTAATGAAGGCACTGGAGAACAAGGACTTCTTCCAGAAACCTCGACCTATGTTCGCGGAGCCCGAGAAGAGAAATAAGAAGCTGTTTTGCAGTTACCACAAGGATCATGGCCACAGGACAGAGGACTGTAAGGTTTTGAAGTACAACCTCGAGGCTTGGGCCAAGGAAGGAAAACTCGATGAGTTTATAGCCCGAAAGGATAAGGGACAGCCATCCGAGCAGAAAAAACCCGAGAACAGGGCTCCTCAATCCACTCAACCAAAGATCCTCGGGAGGATTGATATGATCACCGGAGGATATGAGGAAACCGCTCTGTCAACCAGCCAGCTTAGGGCACAATATAGGATGGCGTGTCAAGATGCTGAAGTCAGTGATATTGGAGACGAGCCAATACTGTTACCTCAGAGTGAGGGAGAAAATGGTGAGAAACTGCTTTTCTTCGGGGATGCCGAGACTGATGGGACGGTACGCTGCCCGCACAACGATGCTCTAGTTGTCCGCATGCTCATAGGGAACTACGACGTGGGCAAAGTCTATGTGGATAACGGGGCATCTGTGAACGTCATGTTTCAGAAATTGTTCAGTCAACTCGGGCTCAAGGACTCCGACCTGAAGCCCTGCCACGTCAGCCTGAAAGCTTTTAATGGCAACATGACTTTCCCATTGGGGCAGATAACGCTCCCAGTTCGGGCCGGGCCAGTGCAATCCATGGAGACGTTTGTGGTAATCCAGGAAAGGTCAGCTTACAATGTGATACTCGGGCGACCTTGGATTCATGCTATAAAGGCTGTCCCATCCTCCTACCACCAATCCATCAGGTTCCCGAGCCCAGAAGGGATCATGGAGATAAAGGGAAATCAGGCGGCGGCCAGGGAGTGTTTTCTGGCAGAGTATGCAGGCCACTCAGCATCTTCTGAGGACAAACTGAAGTCCAAGGTCCCACGCCTTCCCAGCTCGGGAATTGGCAAACTCAAAGCCCCGAGGCAAGAGCCTGAGCAGAAGAAAAAAGCCAAGATTGACGAGGTCCCCTTGTAGCAACGAAAGGGAGAACGGCCCGGAGTAGAAGAGACAGCTCTGGAACCCGCAGATAGAACGGGGGAGGAGCTAGTGAAAAAGATAATCAACCCTGATGATCCAGAGAGGTTTTTCTGGATAGGAAAGTCATTAAATGAAACCCACGCAGCAGAGCTGTTCGAGTTTTTGAAGAAAAACATCGATGTATTTGCTTGGTCACCCCATGAAATGCCAGGAATTGATCCCAGAATTATTACTCATGAGTTACAAGTGAACCCGAATTACAAGCCAGTGGTTCAGAAGCAACGAAGGTTGTCAGATGATAGAGCCGAAACAGTTTCTGCCGAGGTTGATAAGCTTTTGAAAGCAGGGTTCATCAGAGAAGTAAAGTACCCGAGTTGGCTGGCCAATCCCGTATGTGTAAGAAAGAAGACAGGGGACTGGCGAGTCTGTATCGATTTCACAGACCTCAATAAAGCGTGCCCAAAGGACAGTTTCCCCTTGCCTAAGATTGACCAACTTATAGACTCTATCTCGGGGTATGAAAGACTGAGCATATTTGATGCCTACTCGGGTTACCATCAGATTCCTATGGCAGAACACGACCAAGACAAGACTGGGTTCGTTACTCCTAGAGGAACGTACTGCTATAAGGTGATGCCGTTCGGGTTAAAGAATGCGGGGGCCACCTACCAACGTCTTGTTAGCAGGATGTTTGAAGGACTGATTGGCAAAAACCTTGAGGCGTACGTTGATGACACTATTGTTAAGAGCAGCTCAGAGAAAGATCATCTGACAGACCTAACTGAGGCTTTTGCCCGACTCAGGGAGTATGGAATGAAGTTAAATGCGAAGAAAAGCTCATTTGGCATAGGTTCGGGAAAATTCCTTGGTCATTTAGTTTCAAGAAGGGGGATCGAAGCAAATCCAAGTAAGATTGAGGCGATAAGAATCTTACGTACTCCAACAACGGTCAGGGATGTTCAACAGTTGAACGGGATGGTGGCAGCACTCAGTAGATTCATCTCGAGGTCATCAGACAAATGCCACCCATTCTTTCAAATACTAAAGAAGAGCACTAACTCGGGATGGAACACGGAATGCCAGGAGGCTTATCAAAAGTTAGTTGCTCATTTAGAAAAACTGCCCACCCTGACCCACCCTTACAACGGGGAACCTCTTTACCTCTATCTTGCTGTTTCAGCTCAAAGTGGATGAATATTGGCTGATTTTTTGGCTGAGTTCGCAGATCCTACTTCCAGTTCGGGACAGACAGCATTCAAATCCTCTCTGCCCGAACTGGGGGGGAGAGACAATATAAACACAGAAGCGAGGAAGAGATGGGAGCTCAAAGTGGATGGTGCATCTAATGCGAAAGGCGCAGGTTTGGGAATTGTGCTGACAGATCCCGAAGGGGAGATCATCGAGCAAGCAGTGAGACTTATGTTCCCAGCCTCAAACAATGAAGCAGAGTATGAGGCAGTGGTGGCAGGACTAGCAATGGGCCAAGCAATGGGGGTGAAAGAGCTGACAGTATACAGCGACTCCAGGCTAGTGGTTAACCAGCTGAACAAAGAATATGAAGCCAAAGATGAAAGGATGGCTGCGTACACGCGCAAGGTATGGGAATTAGCTGCGAAATTCACCAGTGTGGAGTTCAAACGCTTTGCCA
Source organism: Liquidambar formosana (assembly GCA_039720395.1). Lineage (NCBI taxonomy): Eukaryota > Viridiplantae > Streptophyta > Magnoliopsida > Saxifragales > Altingiaceae > Liquidambar > Liquidambar formosana. Next base: position 28,420,002 of record CM077833.1, read on the forward strand.
GGGATCAAAACAGACATGCAGATGGGTTGGCCGCCCTGGTTGCAGCGTTGGAAACAGACACCCCCCGAGCCATAAATGTCGAAATCTTGCAAGAACCCAGTATTGGGACAGAGGAGCTCATCTCGGACATTCAGCCTTCGACCCCGAGCTGGATGGATGAGATAGTTGCCTATCTACAAAGAGATGAACTACCCGATGATCGCAATCAGGGTCACCGAATTCGCGCTAAGTCAGCTCGTTTTTGGTTATCTCCGTCGGGCTCTCTCTACAAAAGATCCTACACGGGACCATACCTGAAGTGCGTACATCCAGACCAAGTGCTGGACCTGCTGGCTGAACTCCACGAGGGATCATGCGGAGGTCATGCAGGGGGAAGATCACTAGCCCATAGGGCAAACACTCAGGGCTACTGGTGGCCATACATGCAGAAGGATGCTATCAGGTATGTGAGGAAATGCCCGAAGTGCCAGATGTTTGCTGACAAAATACACCAGCCTGCTCAGGAGTTACATCCTATATCTAGTCCATGGCCTTTCGCACAGTGGGGGTTAGATCTCGTTGGTTCATTGCCCACAGCCTCAGGGAACAGGAAGTACTTGTTCATCGCAACTGATTATTTTACCAAATGGGTAGAGGCTATCGCGCTTGCTTCAATTAAAGATTCTGATATTATCAAGTTCCTTTGGGAAAATATTATCACTCGCTTCGGGATCCCGAGAGCCTTCGTATCGGATAATGGGACTCAGTTCGACAGTAAGAGAACTCGGGAATTCAGTTCAGAACAGGGAATTCAGTGGTGGTATTCTAATCCGAGTTACCCGCAGTGCAATGGTCAGGCAGAGGCAACCAACAAGATTATAGTCGCGGGGATAAAAAGGAGGCTAGACAACGTGAAAGGGTCTTGGCCCGACGAGCTGCATTCTGTACTATGGGCATATCGAACTACCCCGCGGAGGTCCACTGGAGAAACTCCGTTTTCTATGACCTATGGCATGGAAGCAGTTATACCAATAGAGATGGGTCTACCAGGTCTTAGAACCGAATCTTATGACGCGGCAACGAATAATCAAACTCTGTCTCAAGATCTGGATTTAGCAGAAGAAAGAAGGGAAAGGGCTCGAATTAAAATGGCATCTTACCAACAAGAGCTGAAAAAATATTACAACCGAAGAATAAAATCAAGGGAGTTCAATGTCGGAGAGTTGGTACTCAGACAAGTCAACGCTGGAACCAGAAATCCTGTAGACGGGAAGCTCGGGGCAACATGGGAAGGTCCTTACGAGGTCATCCACGTCGGGGGTACAGGTTCTTATAAACTGAAGAGCTTGGAGACCGGGCAAGAGCTCCCGAGATCAATTAACATAGCTAACCTAAGATTGTTTTACCGATAGCCAAAGTTGTAATTACATTCAATGATTATTCAATACAAGTTCAGAGATTATTCAAGAACGTCATCGCTTGTTTATTAGTTGAGCTAAAGGCATTTTCCCCAACAACGGGTCGAAGTCAAAAACTGCCTAAGAATGGGCACAAGTCTCACCTAATAAATGGCTTGAGCACACCGAACCTAAGAATGGGTTCACAACAAAGTCTTGCCCAAGAACGGGTCCAAGCAAAATCGCCTAAGAATGGGCATAAGTCTCACCTAATAAATGGCTTGAGCACACCGAACCTAAGAATGGGTTCACAACAAAGTCTTGCCCAAGAACGGGTCCAAGCAAAATCGCCTAAGAATGGGCATAAGTCTCACCTACTAAATGGCTTGAGCACACCGAACCTAAGAATGGGTTCACGACGAATTCTCACCTAGGAACAGGTTCAACGCAACAACATACCAAGAGATGGGTCTAAAGGACTGACAGGTGTTCGGGTCTCTTACTCGACAAACTAAAGCCCGTACTCAGGTTGGGTCTAATTATTTTCACCCCAGCAACAAGGTATCTTATCCCGATAGTACATTCAAACATACAACCAGTACGAAAATAAAAGACACATGCACACTAGAGAGAAAAATTCTGTATTTCATTCCAATAGAAGGAGTATTACAATGTTCTGTACAAGTTGGGGCATTCAGCCAGAAGAAATGAAAAAGAAAAAACAAAGGAAAAAACCTAAGTAGCTACATTCTCCCCCGAGTTCCCGGCAGCTGGAGCAATGACCTCGGGAGCCGCAACGGGATCAGTAGAGACAGGCGGAACCACGAGAGTCTGAGGAAGATCAGGGATAGCCTCCGTGGTGCTTTCCGTTGCATTTACGGGTGGGTCCCCGTTGGCAGCGACTGAAGTGTCATCGGGGACGTCAACAGTCCCCTCGGCTTCAATGGTGGCATTAGGCAGAGACGTGACCTCGGGATTGTTCTCCCCGGCCTCATCGCCGCCAGCAACCTCCATCTCAGCTTCCCCGACATCACCTCCCTCGGGATCGTAATCCGGGGGAATATCCCTCCTTTCAAAGGGAATATCGGCAATGCCAGGAAATTGGGCAGATGCCAACTCGACCAAGGTCTCCCACGCAAATCTGTAGGTGACCTCGAGCTCGGTGGTCATCTGCCCAACGAGGGAAGCCGTCACGCTCTCCCTCTCCTCAGTCACGGCCTTCTTCGCGGAGGCCTTCTCCCTCTCTACCTCAGCCTCAAGGGCCCGGACCTTACTCGCCAGCTCGCGCTTCTCCCGGGCCAACCCATCCTGGGCATCTTTTGCCTTCCTCAGCTCAGCCTCCAAATCTGCGTAGTCCTTCCTCGTGAGCTCGAGTTTGCTGATGGCACTTTCGGCTGTAGACTTGAGAGTCTCGCATTCAGACTTTACCTTCTGAAGTTGAGACATAGCCGCAGCACAGTTGGCCTCAGCCTCTGCTAGCTTCTGATCGTACTCACTCCGGACTTTGGCGAGCTCGAGTTGCAACTTATTATCTTCCTCCTCGAGGCGATCGCCCGCCAGCAAGATTTGTTGGCAGCCCTATACAGACATCATCAAGTCAAAAACAGGGTTGAACACCAAGTAATGAAACCACGAAAGAACGGAGCTTACTCGGTAAAGGCTGGTAAACCCGAAGCGGAGGTTGTCGAGGGCGGACCTCTTCCTGAAGTGCGCCATGTCTGCCGGCAACCTCATGGGATTCCCCAGCTGCCTGAAGTTGTACTCAGCAGAGAAGGAGCTGGTAACGCCCTTATCTGTGGGTACGGGGAACTGCACACGCGAACAGAGACATAAAGTCAGTCAGAATTTGTAATAGGCTTCCGGATAAAAGGCGCAGAAGGAAGTGAAGTTTTACCTCGGGGTATTGTGCTATCACATCAGCACGAGCAGGGGCGCTCCCATCTCCGGCCCCCGAAGCATTGGTTCCTCCCTGTCCAGACCCTTGCACAGTGGGTTGCTGTTCAGGGACTGTGGAGGGCTTCCGGGGCTTCGTAGGGGGAACCAGAGGAGCCTTCCCCTTCCCGGTAGCCTCGGGCGCTTGGGGCCTGCCCACGTCCTGCCCCCTCATGGCGTGGGACATGAGCTTTCCGCTGTTGGGGTCAGTGGGCTTTTTCCCAGCGTCCCGACCTGACCCAGGAGCAACAACAGCAGCAGCCTTGTTAGTCTTCTGCAGCTGTTGACGCTGTTGCTGCTGCGGCTGCTGATTCTGCCGCTGTTGCTGCGGCTGCTGATTCTGCTGCTGCTGATTTTGCTCAGCAGCCTTCTTTTCCTGGGCCTCTTTCTCCGCCGCCCTTCTCTCAGCAACCAGAGCCCTCAAATTCATCCCAGAGTCTTTCTGGGTCCTCTGGCTGCTGGAGTCTGTTCTCTGTCTCTTGGCGGGGGGGGGGACGGGAGCCTCTCCTCTCCATGGCTTGGGAGACAGTCTCCTCAGAGCTGGAGCTCTCAATGACGAAGGGGGCGCGGCGAGCCGTCTTTTCGGAGGGCCTAATCTCCTCAGCTCCCTCCCCTTCAGGTCGGAGGCGGATCCCTTCTTCCTCCTCTTCCTCTTGCTCTCCTCTCTCCAAGTCCTCTTCCACCACACGGGTCAGCTCGTCGTCAGGCTGCTCCCAGTGGGGGTAACTCGCCTTCCCCCAAGTCTGGTACCGCGCGTGGTAGTTGAGCAAGGTCTCCGCCGCACGGCAGCGCTGGCTGACTTGATATCCGAGCAGCCTCTCGATATCCTCCTTGTTCAGCGCGTCAGCGGGCTCGTTGGCGTGAGGAGCTGCTAGAAAGAAACATGACACATGAATATCAATGTTAAGTTCAAGATTCAACTCGAGGTCATATAAAACAAAAAAAAAAGGGGGCAAGCAAAATGACATCGCTGATTTCTTACAGCTAGAGCCTCTCTCTCGGGGAATGATGGGAGGATCGGGGGGAAGAGTCCCATCTACGGGCCCGTACACGAAGACCACAATGTCATGAGCTCCCGGGTTGGAGTCTGGGATGTGGGTGACAAAGGGCTTCTTCCTGCGCTTGAGGGAGAGGTAAACGTCGGGCTTATTTTTAAGGGCGCAGATTTTGTAATGGTGGAGGATCTCACGCACCCCGACAGAAGTCCCTAGAAGCTGGTTAAGGACATGAACCCCCATGATGATCCTAAAGGAGTTCAGCCCTAGCTGGGTTGGGACTATTCCACAGTAGAGGAGGAAGTCATTGAGAAGGTCTGGGAAGGGGACACGAACTCCACCCTCCATGAAAGCAGCAATGGGAACGGGGAGGCCATCCTTGGCGTCTGACCTAAAGACATCCTCCCCAGGCTCAGCAAAGCGGAAGCTAAACTTCCCGTCTTCAAAGCCGTATAAGGCCTTAAACTCTGCTACCTTTGCAGGGTTCCCCCTAATATCATAAAAAGAAGACATCTGCCAAGATGAAAGGGGAAGGTTAAATCCAGGGATAACTCAACCCATGACAACATGTCCCGACCTAAAACTCCATGTTCTAACAGGTATGTTACCAGACCCTAAAATTTTTCTAAGTGTCAGCTCGGGGAACACTCAACTCGGTGTTGGGAAAAGACTAAAAAGGACACCCAAAACTTTTTTCTCAAGTTTACCCCGAGATGGAGTTTTTTCAAACCCTAAAAGGCGGGAAAATCAGTGTCTTGGTGATTTGCCCCAAAAACCAGAGGAAAACCCTAGGATTACGAAGCAAACCCCAAGAACATCTCCAACAACCGCAAAGAGAAAAATACACCGAACAAATGGAAGAATAAAGAACAAAAACTAGTTATACCTTCACAAAAGATCAAACGGTGGTCAAAAAGGCTGTTTCGCCGGGGAAACTGTACGGCACGGCGCTGAAACCTCCGAAAGTTGTTCTTGGAAGGATGAAGCGAGCAGGAAGAGCACCAGCAGAAAATAACACCGAAGAAACGGTTCGCGAAGGCAACGAAGGAGAACAGAACGGATCTTCTCCCACAAACGAACGGTGTAGACAGTGGATTCCGGTGGAAAATACGGTATTTTCCTAGAAAAGACAGAAAGCAAGAGCAGAGAAAGTAGAGAGAGAAAACGGAGAACAGGATGCAGAGAGAAAAGGCAGAAAGTAGAGAGAGAGTGCAAAAGATAAAATGAGCAGTGATTTGCTTCCCTCCAAAGACATAATGCTTCTGGAGCATTAAATGCAGATCGTACGGTTCCAAGACACATGACGTCAGCACCTTGGAATACGGAAAGGCTTAACCGCCTCTTTGCCAGGTAAGCCCTAGAATGCCAAGCGGCATAGGGGCACAGGGAAAAACACTCAGCAAAACAAAATTATGACGAGTCCCAGCTCGGGAATGTCATAATTTGGGGCAAATTGTGTGGAAATATATCTGAACTGAGGTTTCAACTCGGGATGGAAGGTTCAAGTCTAAAACGCTGACACGTGGCGAAGATTGTTCAACCAGGCCAACCACAACGCACGTGATTCGCCTCCGAAGATCCAGCTCGGGGCAAGGAGTTAAAACACTTCACTTGACACGTGGGAGGCCTATACAGTGGGACCCGCTACAGGGCACGTGATCTCCCAACTCGGTTCTTGGCTTTCACCTCGGGGCACCTGTCTTATGACTCATACTACAGTCCAAATCCTACTACAGTCCAAAACTGTCCTAGCAGCTGTAATTCCTGACACAGCGGTTACAAGAAACCACGATTCTCTGGCCAACCATAGTCACTAAACTATGGTCAGACGGTTATGGGCAAACCATGGTCAGATCTGACCTAACCCAAGCAGTTATCTGACCTCACATGGTCAGTCCGTACAGGTGGGTATAAAAAGAATACGATACAGCCTAATTTGGTAAGCTACAGTACCCTAATTCTCTGAGATTCATCTTCTTCCTTGCCTCATTCTCCACAGTGCAGCTTTCTGACTTAAGCTTCGGAGAGGGCACGGCCAAAACCCACCTTGGCCTACCCTCTGACCCATTTTCCAAGCTTGTGATTGCAGGTCCAGGCGAGGGAACAAGCTCCATCATCAACACGTAGTTCGGGGAGAAAGATTTTACCCCGTACAGTACTTATTCTACTTAGTTTCAAACCTGGAGCTTTCCTTAGATTCCTAACATTGTAGTTTGCGCTTAAAAAATGATATTTCTTGGACACAGTTTGGTTTAGTTGCATATGGAGTTAACAAGAACTAAATAGAAGTAACAACTATTTATGTTATAGTAACTTCAGCATTGCACGCAAAGGCTGAACAGTTTTTATGCTATCATTTCTTCCAAGCAGTATCAATTTATAACACTTCACTTGTTATCTGGTAGTATGAGTATTGTCCTGTATTTGATAGGGAAGCAATTTACCAACATTGATTGGTTGTAAATCTCTAATAATGGTGTTACAATGTTTATGAGCTCAAGTACAATTTTTATAGTTTTGCAGAATGATTGGGAGGATCCATGAGCTCAAAATTTTTTTAAATTATGTCGTATCAGTTCTTGTATTTTTAAAAAACCCTTAGGTGATTGTGGTTACCAGTTGGATTAGAAAAGGTAATTCAGATTGTTTATCTTAATATTGTGAAGAAATTTTATGGATAGTTGTACCATCTACACAATCTGGCAGTGATAGTTGTTGGAGATTTTACAAACACACATGTTTGAAATATTGATGTTCATCTTATTGGAATTACAAGAATTTTTTCATGTTAGCAACCCAACAAAAATGCATTTATTCAAAAAAAAATCTCAAAACCCTTTTATAGTTATGACACTCTTACCAAATAATGAAAGTGTCCATGAAAATCAAACGGGTTAGGATAATTGAGTCCAAATATGATTCCAAAAACTAAATTATAATTCTATATTAAAAATTTTAATTAAATTTCTAGATTTTTTTTTTTATCAAAATCCTAGAAAATTAACCACGTGCAACCCACCTGTGCACCAACTAGTATATATATCTATACTACCTATAAAAAGATGAATGTAAGAAAAACTTTTGATTGACTAATATACCCTTATTTTAATTTTTAAATACACAACTATCCATCCTTCTGCATATATAAGAAATATAGCAATATGGAAACTATAATTCTAAAACACATACCTTAATATATTCTGAAACACATATCTTAATATATAAAACATAAATAGGAATTCAAAGGAAACCCTAAATCAAATACTCCATTTAATACTATACATATAATCTTAAAACACGTTGACTTCGTATCTCCCTCTTTCTCTCATTCTCTAGCAAACGAGAATGACCTGTTAGAGGCACACCTACTTCCCAGCGCAGTCACAAATCAAATATCTACATCATAGAGACAATACATGGAGACGATACCGGATCTCAAGAGGCTATTGCGTGAATGTTTTATACTTTTATTATATATTTCTTGAAAGTTTGTAAGAATTCATATAATGTTGAATTTGTTTATGGTTGGGGGTGGTTGTTTTTGAGGATTTTGGGTAGACTAGACCCTTGAACGTGTTTTGATTGTAATGTGGAAATTGTTGGAATGGGTCATATATGTATATGATATATGATAATTATTATTATTATTTTGCTTGAATTTGGTTGTTGATGGGAAGGGAGGGGGGAAAAGAAAAATGAAAAAAATAAAATGAAAATCTCGATCTCCACTCTCTTTTCAATCTCTAAGTGAACAAAAAAAAATGTAGATGATGATACCATATAAAAATAAAATTGAGAATTTTTTTATAGAAAAAGTAAGAAAAACTATATTATGAGAGATCAATTTCACTTATTAAAAAAATAAATTAAATAATATTTAAAAGCATCAAAAATATAAAATATAAAAAATAAAAATAAAATAATTATGTTTGCTACTTCCCTTTGGAATGCACATCTCAAATTGAAGTAGCAAGTTGCCACAGCCCACGTAAGGTAGCGAAAGACAAATTTGTTACTTTTTTTTTTTTTGCTAGCTCCTTCAAAGATGCTCCTGTATCACATATTAAATTATATTATATCTATACTACCTATAAAAGTTTATACTTTAGAAACACTTTTGATTTACCATTACATCCTTTTTTTAAATTTTAAATATTTATAAATTTTTTTACTTAAATAATATTCAAGTGCAACGTACATTTACCCATACCTAGCATGCATATATATATATATATATATATATATATATATATATCAAATGCTTGTTGACTAATGTAGTTTGTGTTTTGGAACACTGCCTAATTTACTATCGATCATCAAAAGGTATTTGCGTAAGCGACCAGTTGAGAGGTTTCTGTATCCCACTCTGCAATTCTGCTCCCCACTTTTGGTGGCATAAAATACGATTGGTCATCATCGGAATCCCTCAACCGTCCGATCACGACCATACATCATTGTCACAATATTGGGTAATATGATCGGCCATAAATTGACTGACAATTTGATCCTCCACCGTCCCTAGCTAGTGTCCCAATCAGCCTGTGTTTAATCCGTTCAACTGCATGCTTCTGAAGCGCTGGTCCCCTGGCGGCCTGGCCTCACAAATGTTAGTCACGTACCTAATTAACCCATGGAGAATATATGGTAGATTAATTAATATGGCTACTGCACCATACACCACTCGTTAGAAACACACAGGGAGCATTGAACTTACGGGAAATTAATGTTTTGGGAGGTATCTAAAATTGAATCATTTAGACATACAATGTAATGATGTCTTTTCTTTTTTTATTTTACATTAGACCAAGCTAGTAGTTTTTTTTTGGGTCCATCACAAAAATCAAACCTCGCCCTCATCCCACCATTTAAATGCTTTTATCACCGTGTTACCTGATTTTGATAGGCTAGTTGTGATATATATATTTCTTTAATGCAAGGCTAGTTGTGATTTGGGTAGCCCTTTTTGCCTTTTTATTTTAGTGAATGGAGCTAATAACTCCAAAATTTCCCCCCCCTTTTTTTGTTCATACTTAAATCATTTTCACTATAAAAAGGGGTAAAGAGCAAAAATCAACAATTTTCTTGTCTGTCGTTTTAATGAAGGCCTATTTGGCTTCCATGGAAGTTAAATGGCTCCATTAACAATTTAAATGATAGTATAGGTAAAATCCATCATTTTGAGCGGACTATTAACAAATGTTGAAGCATAATCATGACCGATGATAGAATTTATCTTGCCAAAAAAAGAGGGATGGTATGGTATCAAAATTTTAAATTCATGAAATGGCCTGTTTCACCACTTTAACTGTTAACTCGTGGCAGACTGGCAAAATAACCATTCTCTCTCTCTCTCTCTCTCTCTCTCTCTCTCTCTCTACCCTTGAGCCCTTATTACTACAAGGGAACAATTTAAATTTTATGGGAGTCCCAACTAGGCTCTCTATGTCAATTATAGGTAGACATTGAAAAAACAACGCGGGACAATGGCGCTTTCTGGTGCTAGCCCTGTCGTTGATTGGCGGTGCACTGGTGTGTGAGCGTTACTGTTACATAAACACCAATTGGTCCATTGTACCCTTCCACCACTCATAGGCTCTAACGTTTCGTTTAGTTTCTGAAGTGACTGGTGAGGGCAGTTTAGTGAAATTATTCATTCCATAAACCTGTCGGTCAGATAAGATATAAACTCTATAGAGAGAGAATACGGTGTGAGTGAGAAGCACTGATCGATGATTACGTGGTGTTTGATTATTGGTTAATTTCTTGTTGGGATGAAGCGAGTTCATACACCGGATAACAGCTCAGCGCAGATAAAGTGGTCATAACAGCACCCATAATTTCGTTTGATTAAAGGGCATGGGCCCTAACAACCATGCTAGCTACAGTTAACTAACTCTAGTTCCAAACTTCCAATTTTACCCTTCAGTTTAGTTTGCTTATAAAATGACCTCTCGTTCCTCGAGACCATTTTGAGTTTCTGAATTTCACGACGGCGGGAATCTGACAACAGTATGTTTCCGGCCGAAATTGGAGGGAGCGCGAGGCACCGCGCCGCCAATGTGTTGCCGGAGAGGGTTGTGGTCGCCGTTAAAGCAGAGAAGGTGATCTCCAAGACTGCATTAGCATGGGCTCTCACTCACGTCGTTCACCCCGGCGATTGCATAACGTTGCTCGCCATATTTTCCGGCAAAAAAGCGGGTAATTCAGTAATCCTAACAATATCTTAGAATTTTGCTACTCATTATTAATTATAGGTAATTGTTGATTAAGGCATGTGATGTTTGTCAAAGGTCTGAGATTATGGAACTTTTCGAGATTGACCGGAGATCGCGGGAACAGTTGCCGGGATAAGTTACCGGACCGGATTTGTCAGATCTCTGAATCTTGTTCTCAGATGGTTCTTCAATTTCACGACCATATCGAGGTGATTTCCTAATTACCCGAATTTCCACTTGCTGACTTTCTTTTTTATACAGTTCCTAACACTCCTACAATTGATTTGCCACGGCAAAAAATGGAGTGATTTTTTTGTTATTAGAAATTGGAAGAGTAAGTATGTGTTTCCTGGCAATAAAAGTAGTGCACCAGTCATGAGTCGATTTTTTTTTTTTTTTTTTTTGGTCATGAACATTAATTGACAAGTGCGCTGTGACCTCACTCGTATCTTGGGAATTCGTTGTCCTGAAGGTTTAAATTTTTATTGCCTGAAAAGATTTTAAAAAAAAAAAAAAATGTTGTCCGGCAATTTTAATGGGTAAGCAATTGCAAGCATTTATCACTTATTTTAATATTCACTAATGAATTAATAACAACCCTATTTCACGGAATGATTGAGTAGAATGTAAAGAATGTAATTCACCCCAAAAAAAAAAAAAATGTAAATGTGGAGTGCTGTGATAGTGTACAAAGCATATTTTCTTTCAATTCCACATGGGGTCCTATAAATTAATGTGATTTTCATATGTTCATGTGATTGGTGAAATGATGAGTGTGCCATTTGATGCATGTGATTGTTATTTAATTGTTTGCCTTTGCCGGAGATTGGGTCCACCTGTCTTTGAACAAGACAGCTCATCTAGCTTTAAATGCAAATTAAGTTATTATTTGTTTGTTTTATAGCTGAAGAAACAGTTCTTTTGGGTGATGTCTTGAACCTCTTTACATAACAAAAAGAGAAGTGTTAACCAAACTATGCTCACTTGTAAACCGAAAATGCTACTCTTCCCAATTTTTATTTTTTATTTTCTACAATTTTTTTCCAAATGTGAGACGTTGAGGAAAACTTTGGGACGAGTAGCACTACTGTCCCAGCCCACCAAGCAAAAGAAAAAAAACCCTGTTCTTTCCATATTTCAAAGTGTTAACATTTGCAATAACAGTCTAATGATTCAAATGTGGGTCCTAATGATTTGTTTATTGTAGGTTAAAGTGAGAATTAAGGTGGTGTCAGGCAGACCTAGAGGTGCTGTGGCAGCTGAAGCAAAGAGCAATGCCGCAAACTGGGTCGTACTGGACAAGTAATTAAACATAAAGTATTGTTTCTTGTTTCTATTCTATTACTTTAAATCCGTTGGTCTTCAATTCATTTTTTTTTAATTCCCCCTTTTAAATAGCACCCATTTAGAGAAGGGTTACCAACCTGTTGGATATGATTATTATATGTAGCATTTTATTTTTATTGATTATATTTTTGTAGTTGAGCTGTTTTTTTTTTTTTTTTTTTTTTTTTGGCACATTTAATGATTGCATATTAGTTTAATATGCGTATGCAACAATATGTATTTGGTGTCCATTTGTGTGTGTGTTTGCATCCAAAGATACCGAGGATGAGCAATCATTTCTCTTTATGGGTATTCATGGCTGGACTAGATTAAGTTGTTGTTCCTGGTAGACGTGTCTTAGTCTGACTGATAATTGCCAACGTGCCTAAAACTGTCCAAAATGAACAGGTTTGATTCGACCTTTGCAGGGTCATATTCAGAATCTGGCACCATTATGAAACAGGCTGGGTTTTGGGCTAGGCTACTAGACCTGATCCAGCATAAACCAACTGGATTGTTCTATTCAATATTTTGAAACCATTTTAATGTTTTTTCTTTGGTAATGATTATGGCAATCTGATTTCTGTCAACCCTCATCTAGATGAATCTGACTTCAATAAGGGCATTTTCCAACCCAATTATAATTGGAGCAGATGCAGGTTTGTAGTGCAGTTTTGGACCTGACTCAATGTCAACCTGACCCACTACGTACCCTCTTTACATTCAAGTCATTGCATAGGTAATATCAGTTTCTACACAAGCCTTGGATCTTTTCCTTTCTTATCGGCCAGGTGCAAATCTAGGCATTTTAGCTAGACAGCTACCTATATGAGACTTCAGTGTCTATTTTATTAGGTAATCTTCACATGGTGACTCAGCAGAAGTCTTTACATATGGAAAAGATTTTAATTCCTTTAATTTAGACAGTCACTGACCTATTTTAAACGTTTCCCACTTCACATATATCTACTAGTTGTAAACAATGAACCATGAGAATTGTTTTGTTGGGGTGTAGTTCTTAACTGTATTTGTTGCCTTAAACATTGAACTCATCTTTCTTTTTACAAGATTTGAAATGTTTATAAAAAATACTTAACCACCATGGGTTTGGTTCTTTTGAAACAGAAAATTAAAGCAAGAGCAGAAGCGTTGCATGGAGGAACTCCGCTGCAACATTGTTGTGATGAAGGGTTCTCAACCCAAAGTACTTAGGCTTAATTTAGGATGCTCAAATGAACTCCAAACCCCTTTCTTTTCTGCTTCTTCTTCGCCAGGTTTGGATTTTGGAAATTTGCAAGGCCACAGGATGAAGCATTCTACTCCAGTGAGTAGCCCTGAACAACAAAGTACTTCCTACCCAAGAACCACAGGAGAAGTTTCATTATCGAGTTCTGACACAGTGACTTCTCTTTTCCTAGTCTATGAAGAAAATCCTCTTTTTGAAGGACTTAACAAAGGCAAGTATACACCAATCAGTGGAAGAAAAGAATTAGATGATCCACTTAAAGCACTTGATGCAGATGGGGGAAGGCTTATCACTCTCTCAAGACCTCCAAAATCATCTGTAACTAGTATCTGTGAGAATGTATTTTGGATTCCCCAAAACCACATGGTTGATGAAAAGGCCCCAACAAGCAGAACCTACAGAAATAACCACAAAATCAAATCTCCAGCATCGAGAACTGTACTTGATAGATTCGTCCAGTTTGATCGAGATATGAGGACTAGAGGAATTGAGCTCAACCAAACCCATCACAGAGACTACTTTGTTAACTCCAGCATCAGAGATGCAGTCTCTTTAGGAAGAACTTCCTCAACTCCGCCTCCTTTATGCTCAATATGTCAACACAAGGCACCAGTTTTTGGAAAACCTCCAAGACAATTTTCTTATGAAGAGCTAGAGGAAGCCACTGATAATTTCTCAGATGCAAATTTCTTGGCCGAAGGTGGGTTTGGTTTGGTTCACAGGGGAGTGTTAAGAGATGGCCCGGTGGTTGCAGTGAAGCAATTAAAATTTGCAGGGCCTCAAGGAGATGCTGATTTCTACGGGGAAGTGCTGGTCTTGAGCTGTGCACAACATAGGAATCTTGTGTTGCTAATTGGGTTTTGCATTGAGGGCAAGAAGAGGGTATTGGTTTACGAGTACATATGCAATGGCTCCTTGGACTTCCATTTACACAGTACTCTCTTTTTCTTTCTTTCCTGTCCTTCCAGTAGAATATTTCATTTATAAGTACAAATTATGTAATTCCTTGGACTTCAATTTACAGGGTTTTTAACGTGCGCCCCCCCCCCCCCCCCCCCCCCCCCCCTCCTCTCTCTCACGTCCCTCTTTCTTCTCTCTGAGGGTGTGTTCAGTGTTTTTTTTTTTTTTTTTTTTTTTTTTTTTACACAATTTACATTTGCAGTTTCTTAATATGGCTCAGTACGTGGCCTCTGACTGTGCTCATACTTTTGTGATTGACAGGAAACAAGGGAAGCCCTCTAGATTGGAACTCAAGGCTAAAGATAGCAATTGGGGCAGCCCGAGGCTTACGATACCTTCATGAAGATTGTAGAGTGGGTTGTATAGTACATAGAGACATGCGACCTAAGAATATCCTCCTAACGCACGATTTTGAACCCCTGGTAATTTGAATTAGTCCATGGGTTTCTTACTAGCATGAGTTAGATCCTATATTTAATCTATTAGGAGAATGAATTCATAAATTTCAAATGCACAGATATGTGCCTGTCCTGATAGATAAATGCCTGTAACCATGACCCATGAGTTACATCATCAGTCAATAAGAATGTTTCCCTCAACTGGGAAATTTTTATTTGTTTCTGAGAAACAAGTCTTGATGTTTTCAAGTCTGTTCTTGGATGTTTAGATTGACAAGAATGGGTGCTCAATTAGATGGTGGAGACTCCTCAGTATTGTAAAATACAATAGTGCGACTATCAGTTATCTTTCTTTCGTTAATATTATTAAATTTTGCATGAGTGATCTGATCATTTGGTTTTTTATTAGGTTGGTGATTTTGGGCTTGCTAGGTGGCATTCTGAATGCAATATTAATACCAAGGAGCAGATCATTGGAACTTCAGGGTACGTAGTTACACTTCCTGTTCCCTACATTGCCTGTCATGTCCCAACATCTTCAATTGATTGTTCTTTCTTGAACTATCTGTGAGCTACTATTATCTTTATCAACTGATTTTTCCCATGATATGTACTAGAAACACTGATGGAAATATGTTTGAAACCTATGAGCTCAAACACATAAGTGTGCCACACTAAATACAGAAAAAATGAATCTGAGGATGTTTTGTGAGAATCTGATCAAAGATCATTCTGTTTATGTCCAGATATCTGGCACCTGAGTATTTCGAAGGTGGAAAAATTACACAGAAAGTTGATGTATATGCATTTGGAGTGGTGTTGTTAGAGCTAATGACAGGTCAAAAAATTAATGGGTCACAACTTTACAAGGGGGAGCATTTTTTATCTGAATGGCTCTACCTTCTGGCCGCATTAGAGCCAAGCCATATCTTAGCCAGGAACCATCAATTACTGGATCCATCCTTGCCATCTGACCAACTCCACAACTTCGCCCATCAAGTACAGGCAATGGGTCGTGCTGCTTCCTTGTGTCTACGTCAAGACCCCGAATGTAGACCTCCCATGTCAAAGGTTTTCTACCTCACCCTCGTTATTCCAGTTAATTCTGCATTTATATTGTTGAAACCATTTTTTAGGCTATTGTTTTGTTAAAGTACTTTCATTTTCCTTAAATTGAAGAAAACATTATTCTTTCTTCTCTTGAAATTATTAGGTCCTTAAAATACTAGAAGGAGGAGATCCAGTGATTCCTCTCAGTTTGGACTTGAACTCAGTGGGTAGTAGAAGTGGCCATATGCATGGTCTCATGAGCTCACAAACACAACTCAAATCAAGGAGGAGCCATTCTCGTACACTTTCACATTGAGAGTTGATTCTGCTTTTGGGTGGGAGGGTCTCCTGTTACGTATATAGTTCTGAAACCTGTTATGGTTCTTCTATTGCTCAATTGCTTGTCTGATAGCAGTTATTTATGGAGTTTCCAGAGCTTCATTTGCATCATGTGGATCATATGGATTCTTCAATTGTGACATTAGTGTTTTTACCATGATCATGATCATTTTTTTTTTTTTTTTTTAAATTTTGGTTTAAGCCACTAATAAATGTTAGCTTCAAGTTTGTACAGTTAAATTATTTGGCATTCACAATTATTGTCACAATAAAAGTAAGTTTTGTGCAATTCCTGAAAAATTAACTCAGTGGCAAACTTTTGTGAATAGATTTTGCTCACCTTGCACGACGGCACCCAGAACCGTCACTCGCCCGTGCATGATTTTCACTAACACTTCTTATCGATGTCGCACAGGGAAAGCAGGACTGTTACTTAAACAAACGTGATTTTGAAGAACTAATTGATTTTAGGAAAGCTAAAAATAATTTAATCAATGTCGAACGTAGACGAAACTCCTACATGTAAACCTGTCATTTTTGCTCAAATCTATGGTTATATATACCCTACATGACAATGCTTGGAGATCTAATTGGGATTGCCGCTGAATGAGTCGCGAGAAGCAGAATACTTAAAAGTCTCCCTGCCATCTGTGAAATCTGCTACCCCGTTTTCAAGGTCCTGCAAAATCGTTATTAGGGTGTTTGCCTAAAGGCGGGCGACCTTGGAACATCGGGCATTGTTTCCCACCTGCTTCAAGGGGCATGAGGTAGCCCACATTCTGTATTGGAGTCCATTAAACAATAAAAACCAACCAGGGGCCGCTCAACGATGCTGCCTACTAGTTTACCCAAAAAAAATCAGAAGGTTGCCTACTAAAGATTTCACTCCAGCAAAATACCTTCATGGCCATAAAAAAATCTAAAGTACAAATTTAAAAAAGAGAGGAAAATTCTTATTTCTTAGTTTTACTTGCGTCAGCTCACACTGGCCATTATATTCATCCATTTCGGTCCACACCAATGGTACAACTCCAAGTAATTTAAAATGACCAAAATCTTTTCGTATTAAAAAAAATTAAAAACAAAAAAGAACAATTAATTCAAAGGTGTTTTTTTTTTTTTTTTTTTTTTTTTTAATAACATTGCCACGTCGGCAAATCCGAACTGTATATAATCTTTTCATTACACGTGTCACCGAATTATAAGTTTATTTAAAATTTCTGACCACGGATATGATCACACGTGTCAGTTAACCAGACGAGGGAGTTGATATCAGAATCTTAGATCCACTAGTATCTCTTCGGTTTTTTATGTTACTACCTCCTGTTTTGGCTCGACCTGCCCTGAGAGGTAAAGCTATGGCCCGGTGCTACTGAGCTCCATGAAGTGTCCCCCTCCAAAGAAAGCTGTTGTTGCATCGCAGCCATCTGACTTAGATCAATCGCTTGCGCGGACACACTCCACACCTTCACCGACTTATCAAGACTGCCGCTGTACACGATCCACCGTTCATCACCAGTCGTGGACGAGTCCTTGTCTTCCTCGGCGGCCAAGCACTTGACGGGCCCGGTGTGGCCCGTCAACACGGATAAACACGTGTGAACATCGCCATCTCTCCTCCACACGCATATCGTCTTATCTGCGGAGCCGCTGAACACCAGATTCCCTGCAGCCGCGAGGCAGAGAACTGCAAGCTTGTGCCCTCTGAGGACCCCACCATGCGATAACTGCTTCCCACGTTGCCAAAAGTTAACGAGTCCATCAGAGGATCCACCATACACAACCGAACTGGACTGGTTAACAGCCAACGCCGTTACAGCACACTCTTGCTGGAGCAGGGTTTGTACAAATGAATGCTTAGTCCCTTTCCCATGCAACTCTCTCCGCCACACCTTGACGCTGCCGTCGGCGGAGCCGGTGAAGACCAGGCCTTCAGTGCTCGCAACGACCGAGTTAACCGCGTCTACGTGAGCGTTGATCGATTCGAGACACTTGGAATCGGAAATTCGCCACACCTTTACGGTTCTGTCCCATGAAGCTGAGTACAAGAGGCCTTGGTCTTCATTCAAGCTCAAACATGAAATGGCGTCGGAATGCTTAATCCAGAGGGCACTGCGACGACGCCTTACCTCGACATAATTACTCGGCTTGATCGAGCACTTGAATATCTCTTTCAAAGTCGGTAGAGTCCCCGAACGCCTGTGAACGCTAGGATTCTTGGCAGAGACCTTCCAGACTCGGATTTTACCGTCTTGGTGACCCGTGAAAATCTTTTCACCGGAGATTACAATCGCTTTCACCAAACCGCTGCTCGATTTGAATCCGGAGTACTCTTTGAGATTCTTCCACACGCGAATGTTCTTGCTATCGGAGCCGGTGTATAAGAGATCGCCGGTGGCGGCTAACGAGTATATGTGACCTTCTTCACGTACAAGCGATCCGACGAGACCGTTTTGGGGAAGGTTCTCTTCGTAGCGAGACCACGGAGACTTGGTGAAAGGAGTGGTTTGGTTCCATGGTGACATGGTCATAGGAGAGCCCTCGCCGCTCAACCGGGTCTGCTCGTAGTACCCAGGGCTGGCGGTGGCAGAGACACTACTGTTGCGGACGGAAAAATCTTCATCGTGGGCGGTTGACGAGATATTGGGATCGGAATAGGTGACGTTGCCGTGTTTGGTTCTGGAATTGCTGTTCGTTTCCGCGAACATTGTGCTGCCTCTTTCAATTCGCTTCTCATCAACAATTCAGAAATTCAAAACAAAGAAAGTAATACCAAAACAATATATTCGCAGAACAATATATGTTTATATATTTAGAGAGAGAAGGAGGGAGAGGGGGGCTGATAATATGAAAGAAGTAAAGGCGGGAGAGGAGAGTAGAGAGAAGTATATATAAATATAGCAGAGCAAAGAACCGTAGAGAAGAAATGGGTTGTGAGATGGTGACACGTGTGAAGATGAGACGTAATCGTTGCGTGCAGAGAGATTTGCGGGTGCATCTAACCCGGGCAGGACAGTAACAATGGGGTTGTTTGTTAGTTTTTTCTGTTGGGAGGGCAGTTAGAATTCTACGGTGGTTGTTTAATTGCCATTTTTGGATAATTTGGGTTGTACAAAAAAAAAATTAGTGAACTAACAATGTATGGATGGGGTGGGACATAAAAAAAGTGTCCCAGCCTAGCTTAGTGCCCTGAAACAGCTTCCGTTTCGCTAGTCCTTCTAGTCTTCTACAATGTTCGGGATTGTGAGCCGAATCGTCAAGAGTGCACGAGGGACCGCCACGTCCGAAACTGACTCGTAGGACTACGAGTTGCGACACGGACTCAGGAGCCGCCACGTGCCAGGACTATTGTTGGTTGTTTCGCTTTGAGCCGCATTGTCTGTTTCTGCCACCTGGTAGTGTGGCATCTATACAAGTTCAGGTTCAGGACCACCACTGCCATATGGCCACGTGTCCTAGCACAACGTTAAAGATCTGTGTTCGTGTTTGCATGACGCTACAAAGCACAACTGCGACCGCCTCTTATTGCACAGCGCACCAAAGTTATTTACCAATCCACTAGCTTTAGAACCCGTGCGACGCACGGATTAATTTATAAAAAATAATATTATTAACAAATTAAAATTTTAACAAAACTTTTATTCTCTAAAATAGTAAAATATATTTTTCTAATATAATATGTCAATTAAATTGAAAAGATATAGACAAAAATAAATAAAATAATTTAATCAAAATAATCTTTGGTGTGATGTTAGCATAATGTATTACACAAAATTTAATTACATTCTCGAAAAGATAAATTATTTTGAAAAACAATTAATTTAATAGTGGAAACTTGTAAAAAAAATGAAGGAACTAATATGTTATGATATTTGGTGGAAAAAGATTAAAATTCTCTAAAGCCTAGTCTATCCCACAATCATGATTTTAACATGTTAGTATATACCAAAGCAAATATAGCCGTTGAAGGTGTCACGAAATCCGACGGTGGAGATTGTAAAATGCATGGCAATGATAAATCTTGACCTTTCATGAAGTTTCGAGTGGGTTTCACAAAGAGTGAAAAACCATGGGAAAAAATATCAAAAATATGTTTGAAATTAGATCATAAAAAGATGAGAGAAAAGTCTAGACTGAGAAAGAGAATAGGAAAAAAAGCCAGAAGAAGAAGAAAATAAGAGAAAGTATAAATCTTTTCAACTTTATATATGTAATTAACCATATGGAAGAATTTTGATTCAAATAGATTTTTTTTTTTTTTTTTATTCATGTCAGAAGCAAATCGGGAGAATCTGAAGATTCTAGCGGATTGTGTTTTCTTTTTTAATCCTCCTTTTCTCTATTTGTCTTTCTTTTTAATTATGACTATTTTTAGTTTTATACGTTTAATTTTTAGGAGGGGAAATGAATAGGCATAAAGAAAATAGAAAAATATATTACAGTTTATTAAGTTTGGGTTGAACATTGTATAGTGTGGGTTTTCTAACCCTCTCACATAAAAACAAAGAGATATGTAGTGAACACCAAACGTCAACGTACCTCCACCATATAAGAAAGAGCAAGTAATATAAAAAAAAAGAAAAAAGAAAAAAGAAAAGAAAAAGAAGGTGAGGAATTTATCTTTTGGTAACCACTTCCCAGCTTGATACCAAACAAAGAAAGTTAGTAGTCCTTTTGAAGCACTTATCAAGTCAATTTGTAGCAAGTTGACAGACAATATCATTTATTTTTTATAACCCGTGCAACACACGGGTGAGGTCTGTAAATATAAATATTGTTAACAATATAAATTATATATATAATACACACCCGTGTGGTAGTTCAGATGGTAAAGAACCGCAGCTCTAAAATCATAAATCTTGAGTTCGTGTCTTCGCTCCTCTAATATCAAATGCATGGACTTGAGAATGATTTGTGCATTATGTAAATTAGCTTGGATCTAACAGTTTGAGATACTCCTTGTTTGGCAAAAGTGTATTTGCACAATTTTGAAAGCATTTTTATAGTTTTTTAAGTAATTTGATAGGTTAATACATATTCCAATGTGCCGCATTTTCATTTTTAATCATTATTGCCTTTATTTGGCTCCCTTTCTGATTATAAATATTTATAATTTTATACGTTTAACTTTTGGGAAATGAGATGAATAGACATAAAAAAAACGAAGAAATATGATATAGTCTACTAAGTTTGGGTTGAACATTGTATAATATAGGTTTTTCGATTTTCCTACATAAAAACAAAAAGATATGCAGGGTACACCAAGCGTCAACCTACTTATACCGTGTGAAAAAGAACATGAAAAAGAGCAGTGAAAACCAAAAAATAGAAAAGTTAGACAATTTACCTTTTGGCGATCGCTTCTCAACCTAATACCAATCATGAAACATTAGAAGTCCTTTTGAAGTATGTATATAGTCAACGTGTAGCAAGTTGGCAGAGAATATTCTTTCTTTGGCATTAAGTTAAAAATTGATCACTAAAAAGTAATTTCTCCAAAAGTCATATCTTTTTGGGAAAATTTCTTTTTAGTGATTCTCTCTCAACTTAATACGAAAAAAAGAAAACTGATAGTTATTTTGATGTAAGTATACAGGTAATTTGTAACAAGTTGATAGATATTGTCCTGTTTTGGCATTAGATTGAACAATGGTCACTAAAAGGTAATTTTACCTTTTTCCCAACTGTTCACAAACGGACACGTGGCACCAAAGGGAGGCATTTCCTCCGTTTTAGTATATATATATATAGATATATAGGGGTGATGAGGCCACACCCTGTCTTTCAATCCAAAATTATGTTTTCTCGGTGCATGGGAAGATTAATATATGACATAAGATTAACATATATTATGGGATGATGTTTTCAATCCTCTTGTGCAGTTCCCCGAACGGTCAGGTGATGGGTTCTTTTTTTTAATAAATCATCGTCACAATTTTTTTTAATTATCATTATCTTTGTAGACATAAGTTATTTTATATTGAAACTTTCCCCAATAAGACTTAAAATATCGCTAACAGTTAATTAAGAAAACCAAAATGTTAACTGTACGGGGTAAAAATTGTGCCCCGAACTATGTGTTGAAGATGGAGCTTGCTCTCTCGCCTGGACCTGCAATCACAAGCTTGGAAAATGGGTCAAAGGGTAGGTCAAGGTGGGTTTTGGCCGTGCCCTCTTCAAAGCTTAAGTCAAAAACTATTTTGGGAAAATGAGACAAGGAAAAAGATGAATCTCATAGAATTAGGGTACTGTAGCTTACCAAATTAGACTGTATCATATTCTTTTTATACCCACCTGTACGGACTGACCATGTGAGGTCAGGTAACTGCCTTGGTTAGGTCAGATCTGACCATGGTTTACCCATAACCGTCTGACCATGGTTTGTTGATCATGGTTGGTCATGGAATCATAGTTTCTAGTAACCGCTGTGTCAGGAATTACAGCTGCTGTGACAGTTTTGGACTGTAGTAGGATTTGGATTGTAGTGTGAGTCATAGGACAGGTGTCCCGAGATGAGAGTAAGGTCCCGAGCTGGAAGATCACATGGTTTGCAGCAAATCCTACCGTGTGGTATTAACCACGTGTCAAATAACGCGGTTTAACTCCTTGGCCTGAGTTGGGTCGTAGGAGAAGGGTCACGTGCGTTGTGGTTGGCCTGGTTGAATTGCCTTTGCCACGTGTCAGCGTTTCTGGTCTGAGCCTTCTATCCTGAGCTGTAACCTCGGTTCAGAGACGTTTCCACACATTAACTCTAGCATTCTTTAAGTGAGACATAATAATTATTTTTATAGATAAGTATTGAGTGTACGTGTCATGAAAGTGAATTGCCACGATATATGACTGTCATATTGAGAAAAATATGGTTGAAATTGAGAAGAATAACATTTTCCTAATGCATAACATCAAATCAAACTCTTTCACTTCTCATCCTAATCTTTAGAAATGCTTAATCACTTCAACAAGTTGAAGCTAATACGTTCACCAAGAATTGGACCCATGACTTCATCCTAAATCTTGCACTACCTATTTTTCATATGATAAAGTTTTATATATGGAGGTGCCGCAATGCTAACACCACTACCATTGTACGTTATTAATATTTTTCATCCTTATATTATTAATAGTTCTACTAGTAGTTGATGGCGTAGTGTCTAAAAATCTTAGACACAGAGACATTGTATCTAAGATTGTCAATCAGGCACATGACATAAGCATTTCCAATTTTGGAAGTCACGAGGCTTATCTCCATTGTTACTTTATCAAGCCATAATGCATTGTGAGCTACTTCACATTTAACAAATGATTATGTTATTGTCAATAAATGTGATATATATATATATATATATATATATAGAGAGAGAGAGAGAGAGAGATGTATGTTAAGGCATTATACGTGTTATATATAAGTTAATAATGCGGAGTGAGTATTGTTCTTTTGCTGTGTTTGTGTTAGCTTCATAATTTGAGGAGTCCTGTTTGGGTGAATTTTTTTCTAGTTTGGTTTGGTTTGACGTACTCTCAATGTATTGGGGTAGTGGGGGGTTATATTGATGTTATAGGTATGTTTTGGTGTGCTTTAGGGGCTGTTCTAGTGTTTTTGGGGTGTAATATAATGCTTTTTCTCCTTATGTGATATAATTTCTTTAGGCTGATGAAATTTTAAAAAAATAAATAAATAAATAAAATCCGGGAGTGGAGAAAAAGGAAAAAATTATTGACTCT
Source organism: Liquidambar formosana (assembly GCA_039720395.1). Lineage (NCBI taxonomy): Eukaryota > Viridiplantae > Streptophyta > Magnoliopsida > Saxifragales > Altingiaceae > Liquidambar > Liquidambar formosana. The sequence continues at coordinate 28,443,561 of CM077833.1, forward strand.
AGTTCATAGATGGGAGAAGATAAAATATCTTTTTGAAATATACTATTGAAATTATAGCAAATGAATCCACACTGAATGGAATGTTACTATAAATTAATGTTAAGGGTTGTGTTAGCATGACAGTGAGATCATAACTACAAAAGGATTTTAGTCCATTTAAAAAATTCAAAATTTATTATTTTTGTTGTCAGGATTTGACCAAGTAATGGCAATATGTCATGCCATAATTTTCCTTAATGTTAATAACTAGACACTTAACGTACTCTTATCATTATTGGCTTGGTAAGATCACGTGGTCTCTTATTGTGTGCACGTGATGTCCTTGACAACAATTCAAAACATTATTTGTAAAGGATTTTCTTAAAGTGTGCTCTAAAACACATGTTAAACTGTAATTAATAAGTCAATCATTGTATAAGGAATGATAATAATTATTGTCATAATCAGAATGTTTTTTAAGGTGCACTTGGATCGTTTATGCAAACAGATCACCTTCCTAGATGGGGAAAATGACAAAGCTCAGTAAGACCTCAACGTTAGAGGGGAGAGGCGGCCGGTGGTGTGGCGTTGGCACGGGTGGAGCCCTTGGAGGGCCAAAGTAATAAATAGAAAAGTAAACCCCAAAAAAAATTAAAATTTAAGAAATTTTAAAAATTATTTATTTTTTGAATACCTTCAAATAGGTTAAAATTTTCATTTTATATAATAAAAAAGTAGCCGATATGACCCTCGTTGAACAATGGGCTTATTCAGGCCCAAAACAACATAAGCCAAGAAAACATGGAACCACCATCAAATGTGGAACACCATTTGAGTCTGCATTATCCATGGCGACACCAAGAACATTCTTTTGCATATATATTTCACACGTCAAGGTTGCAACCCCGTCACATTGCTGCCACCTGTACCCCTGCAGGTGAAGTTACTTGAACCTGCTTCCCCCTTTGAAGAAGCAAACATGTGCTATATTTTTATTGGAGAATGTTAAAAATAACATTATGGAACTGCAAAACTGGGCCGTTTCAAGTGGACTAGGATGAAATAGGAACTGTCACCTAGGGAAGATAGGCCCAACTATTCAGCCCATTTGAGGAAATCGCCTTTCCATTTTGGTTTAGGCCCGTTAAGAAAAATGGTCATGAGGCAAGACAGCAGTAGTAAAGGTGGAAATACGTAATAGTGCCCCCTCTTCTTGGATCGAACAGCCAAAGCTGCCCGCTGCTTTAAACAAAGTTGTTGCGTAATTTATCTCATCTGATGGTTTTATGGGATAAGGACCCATTGGAGCCACCCCTTATGAGTAGTTGAGAAGATAATATCTGATTCACTTTTAATTTTTGTAACACCAAAATGCTACACTTCATGATTTTAAATTCTCGAGTTTCATTCCGTAGGTTTATATCAAGATCTTTTTTTTTTTTTTTTTTTTGAGGGGGGGTGGGGGGCGGGAAATATCAAGATCATTTGATTTAGAGTAATGTTGTTCTTTCCGCCAGTTGAAGAGAATTTTTCCTCCAATTGATGCGAGGTAAAATTTATAGGCCAACCTATATTGAACTAAATTGAGAAAATTTTCTTTGCAATTGATGGAAAGAAAAGGATTTTCCCTTTCACCCATCAAACACTAGTCAATAGCATCCTTTTCCTCCAAGCAAACCATACGCAAGTCAAGCCCGACAATGTTAAAAAACAGAGCGCCGACTTACTCAGAAAACCAGCGATTCTGCCCACTGTTTTCACCCTTTTCCCAAGATCCCCTCACATGTCCGACCACTCCACTGATCTCCTCTATATAAACACCGACTCACATATCTCACACCCGTTATCATATTGCAAAATGTCTTCCATCGTCTCCAAAGCCCAACAGCCTTCCTCGGAGGCAGACAAGACCAAAGATTTCGAAAACGAAGCAGAGTCTCCTGTGACCAGCCATTTATACATAAAACCAAGTCACACCTCGGAACCACTCGACAAAGACGTAGTCCTGCGCCGTATCCGTCACCGTAAGCGCTTCAACAAGGTCAAAACCGCTTTCCAAGCTCTCCTCAGCTCCCCGTTTTCTTCCAAGACCGATAAGTCCTCCGTCCACCAAAAGAGATGGCTCGACGACGCTTTTGCTGCGCCTTAGCTTGCTTCAATGCGCCCGCAGATGGTACGGTTGTAAATGAATCTTTGTAGAGGAAAATATATAGCTGTATTTTTTTTTTTTTGGTTGGATTATGAAAGAGCCGTTGTATGTTGTAAATAATTTTTAAAATTAATCATCCAGAATAGGTTTGGCTGTAACTCAAAGAGTAGGTTTGGCTGTTTGGGTGCCCACATGCAAGCACCAATATATGTGTATAATTCATATCCACCAGATAATGCATTTTACTGCTTTTAATGAAATTATAGGAACTATTAAATATGAAAGAGAATATATGCCTTCCAATCCTTCCATAGCCCATTAAATTAAAGTGGAAAAGTAAGTATGTTTCATAAATCAAAATCAAAGTAAAAGAGGTTCGTATCACAAGAAAGTGTACTCCCTAAAAAAGACTCTCCTCTACCACGAAATTTGAGAAGCCTAAAAAGGAAAAAGACAAAGACACTGATTATATCAAGACGACCCAATGGGAATCCTGCTTTAATGTGCCTATCCCATATCAAATATAATATTTAGTTTCAGATTTCAAAGATGAATGTCATATAATCATATATGATAAAAGCTAAATGCGTAAGTAGTCCACTAGGCCGGTTCTGAGTATTTTGGGGTCCTAAGTATTTTGGGGTCCTAAGCAAACTCTTAAAATGGGACCCTTTATACATATTCATACAGACTATAAAATTTATATCCAAATATCCAATAATTTTTTTTTCCTAATACACACAAAATTTTCCAACATATATGATTACTAAAATTTGCTTATGTAGATTAAGATAAATGAACAAATCTTTATAAGAACTAAAAATAAATAAAATATAATCTTCCTTTAGAATTTAGAAAAATTCACATATACAATAACAAGAAAAAAACAAAGAAAAAAATGTAAATATATAATACTATTAAGAAATGAACCAACTCCAACAATGTATCACTTAAATATTACTTTTCTCGCATTTTTAGGATTAAAGGTGTTTTTTTTTGGGGGGGGGGGTTTTGAGGCTTGAGTTAGATTATTTGGTCATTTGGGTGATTGTACATAGATTTGGGTTAGAAACTTTGAAATTATTTGAGATCCTTGAATTTGTATTGAGGCCTTTGCTCATCTAGTTATTGAAAAAAATGTTTTTTTTTTATTTATTTATTTTTTTTAACCCACTACAAGGGTACCAATTAAGTTGGGTCCTTATTTTTTTGTCAAAATTTTGGGGTCTCATGCGGTTGCCTGAATAACCTTTACCTCAAGGCCAACCCTGTAGTCCACTAAATCTATAAGAAAGTTGGAGCGTCCACAAGAAGTGGTAGACCCTAGCGAAGAAACGCGTTTGCATTTTGCGTCACACACAAGGTGCTTAGTGCAGAAAGACTAAAACAAGTTATTAAACACAGCATGGGATGTTAATCCAATGATTGGAAACTGATATTAACTCTTTTTTTTCAACTACTTCTTCATCGCAACTTAATTATATGGCATCAGTTGGGTTGACATTTGGTTAATGCTTTATTTTGTCCACCCAACTTAGATGCGCATAGCACGGTACTAAGCATAGCACCAAATCCAAACTTGCATTTATGCAACAATTTAAAAAAATAACACACAAATAAACGAAGTGGGTTGATGTAACGGTGTAGAAATGACCCAAAGGCCGACCCAGCCCAAGGCATGCTGAGGCTCGAACTGGCCCTAATCCTCTTTTCATAAGGGCTTGGGCCCATGTTATGAAGTTCGGCCCAAACCAAATTAGGCCTAAGCAGGCATTCAGACCCTCCCCGTACAAACAAACCCCCCACAAAAATATATATATACATATATATATATATATATATATATATATAGAAAATAAAAACCTTGTGTGAGTTATATAAGCATTGTCATTATTCATTAATTGAGTCTAGAGTTTTTCATGATGTTTAGAAAGTTTCATAGTGTTTTTAGGAGTGTGTTGAGATCACAACAGAGTGAAGAGGAGTGTGAAAAGGGTTATTTTGGAGTGCTATTAGTATTTCCCTAACACTATGTTTGGATAAAGAATTTTTAGATGGAATTTGCTTTTGAAATAAAATTTGTAAAATTTTTATAAGGATGAGATAGGACAAAATTCTTAATAGAAAATTTTCAAATTCCATTTTAAAAGCAAATTTCACCTAAAAATTTCTTATCCAAACATAGCGTAAGTATATGTTTTAATTTTTTAAATTTAAAATTTATAAACTCTCTATATATTACGCCGGAGCTAAGCCCTAAACCCAAGGTACCCTAGTGCACGCATGGCTTGGTCTTTTACATTGGGCTTAGCCCCCAACCCAGCCCAAATTTTGGTGCAAGCCCAAGCTTAGCTCCATCTGTCCATAATTAAAAATGAGGGGCCTCTGTTGGCATCCAAAGACTTACTTTTCATCCCCCACTTATTTTACATTTTAAAATTTAATGAAAAATATATAAGCTTTTCATAAAAACTTATCGCGTTGTCTATTAGAAAACATCAATCTGAACAACTTTTTGGAAGAAAGTTTTTTTAAAATCTATTGTTGAAGTGGACTTTTTAGTTATTTACGAAGCGAAGACTATAAATGGCAAAAAAGTCTACTTTAAACGATAGATTTTGGAAAACCTTTCTTCTAAAAAGTTATTTAAAATGATATTTTCTAATAAAATAAGCAATCAATTTTTATGAAAACCTTTTCTATTTTTCATAAAACCTTAAAGTGTAAAATAAGTGGGGGTGAAAAGAAAGTCTTGGGGTGCCAATAGAGCCCCTTAAAAATGGTATGGCGGCTCATTTGAAAGGCCTTAGTTCTGAGGGTAAGCCACCAACTAAGTTTCTTTGAATATTAACAGATGCGGAATGGCAGTGATCTTATTAATGTGGAGAGTTGACAATGACCCTTATCATGTTTGAAAATTAATTGAGACGACATTAGCAAAAAAAAAATTCCGAACAAAAGAAATAAAAAACAAAAACAAAAACAAAACAACAAAAGCAAAAACTCAACTTATTAATAATTTTTAATTTTATTATTGTCACATGGGCGCAAGAGCAGTGGATGAATATCTTCTTTACAAAACAATCTACAATTTTTTTCCACTACCTATGAAATTTAATAATATTTGATTAAAGAAAAAGAATCAAATTCGCTCCATCGATTTGACTTATTGTGTTGTTGTTTACTGATTTGGATCAAATAGTTGATGGATATCGATCGTTTTCATCTTGATGGACTTGCTATGAATTTCTTGCTTTATAATGATATTCTTATAAATTCTTATGTCCTGCCTCTAGAAGTCTTAAAACTTTTTGTGCCAAATTCGTCCAACTTTTCACATTCATTTATTTGGGACTCTCACTAGAGGCCATTTTATACAAGCCGAAGTTGACAAATTGAGCCAACAAATGATACCCGCATTAGAAGCAGCACTTGCCTTTTGAATTGCGTGGGGTGCATAAATGCATTTATATAGTTTTATTATCAAAAGATTCTATATTCTTGGAAATGGCTAATAAAAAAGTACATAAAATAAAATTAAAAAAAAACAAAAGGTTTTATTTCTCATTCCAATGGACTTTGCAATAGTAGCGTTGATAGGTAGACTAGTATGCTAGGGAGAAGAGGATTGTTTAATGCATTCATTTGAAAGAAGAAAAAAGAAAATTAGAAAGGGAAGACTAAGTTTGGGTTATAAAATATGAAAAATAATCGCATGACAGTATATCATTGTTAAAACAATAAACATTTCTCTTCACCCTCAAAATTTGCTCGGGATTCTAATTAAACTATATATATATATATATATATATATATATATATATATACATGCTCCGAATCTCCTAATTATCAATAAATTTGGCTTGGGAAGACTCGAATAAAAAATGTAAAATACCTTGAAATATATCGAAGGAAATTCATCGACCATTTTTGTACATCTAACAGAGATATATGGAATGGTAATTGTCATTCTAGGAGCAGTGCAATATTATTTGTGGAATTAATACTGATGCATTATTGATCCCGAGAGGATTTTGCTACACGCACCCACCGGATTACCAACTTCGTGAAGATTTGCCGCTAAATTGAGCTGCCTTGTGCAATGATCGGATATCGTTGGTTTTATTATCATTATTTATTGGACTTGCTTCTCATGAACGCTTGAGATTGTCATCTGTTGTTAGTTTTAACACTATTTTGTTCCCAAGTGAAATCTTGCTGAGTTTTGGAGACTAGCTATCGTTCACACCTAAAATCCAAGTTCAAATCCGAATTTTGCCCCACTAATCAACCCCGCAAGTCCTAATCTTCCAGTAGCTAATCTTCAAACACTTTAGTCTCTCATGAATATCATTATTCCTAAATAATTGTACTTTAAAATTGCTTACTCAATTATATATAAGAACCAAACAAAACATCGGTCATGTTGATTGTATAACACACCCCTCACCAACCCTAGTCTATGGATTAACTCATCCAAGATGACATGCCTTCAACAATTTGTACTAATAAGCAATCATTATTGAAGTGCCCGCCAATAGCCTTGTGGCCTAATGGCACTTCTCTCCCATGTAAGGGAAGGTATTAGGTTAGAGTCGTAGTTTGGGTATTTGTTAATGTAATAAATTTTTTACCTATGTTACCAACAAAAAAAAAAAAAAAAAAAAAGAGGAAAAAGAAAGAAGAAGTGCCCAAATAGAAAAAGATATTGTGCTTGAGAAATACTTTGCTTCATCAAATTTTTAATACCGCCAGGGAAAGGAAAAAATGAAAGGGTAATCTTAAATTCTCGATAGGACGCCAATAGCATGGATAGATATAGTTTAAAATAATAATAATATATTCAACTATTTCCTAACGACTGGAACTGCTCCCCCCCACCCCCAAAAAAATAAATAAATAAATAAGAGAAGAAAAGAAATATATAGAAAAAAAAAAGAATACAGATCACTGCATTTAAAAAAAAAAATTATAACTGCAATCAACAGCAAACATTTTCGGCACCCAATCATCGAAAAAATCCTAAAAATATTGTGATTAATTAGAAAAAACAAAACTATCAAGATCCAAAAAAATTTGGGTGCCAGGCAATGGAACTCAAGGAGAAATTTTGTCACCGGTTGGTTTTTTGTAGTTCGTACTATATTTTATTGTGAGTCGCGAGAACACAAGAAACAAAATATAATAAAGAAATTTATTATTTATTATTTTTTTTGGGGTAAGTATAATAGAGAATTTGAGTAAATATATAAAAGAGATGGGAGAGAACTGAAACATAAGAGAGTGCCATCTTTATGCTATTTTTTTTTAATATATGTTTTTATAGCACGCCAAACTTTCTATAGATGATGGATTGCCTCCCCAATAAGAGGCTTTTGGTGTTGACATTGTAACAACTTTTTCCCTTTACACTATTATTCTCGTGGTCCAATGTTCCAAAAACATATTATAAAATGAAATCTATAAGATCTCATAAAGACAAGTTCGAGAATTAAGATTATAAAAGGAAACTTAATTTGACAAATGCCCATCATTTTTGTTCTTTAAAATCCAATATAAAATTATTTTGAAAACCAATAGAATTGTAACAGGATGAGAAACGGATTCTTTGCTTGACTTTTTGTGTTATCAGCATACTTAATTTTGCATGTGAAACATTATCTAATATTCACTTTGTTCCTCTTTTATTATCCTTTTTTTATTTTTTAATTTTTTTTATTTATGTTCCAAAATTGTTATCACATACAAAAAGTAAATGACTTTTTTTTTTTATTTGATTTTCTAAAATACCCAATTTTCTTTTCTAAGATTTTGTGTATTTGAGGGTAAAATTGATATCATTTAAAATAATTTTCTAAAAAGACTTGTTTTATGGAGGTGATAGTCAAATTAGAACAAAGATAAAAAAATTTCGAAGAGTTAAAATACAAGGTCATTTGGGGTGTGCAGTTTGTGTTGACACTCTTCTAATTTTTAAATGGTATCTGATGTGATATAATATGTTGTAGTACAATATCAATTAAAAGACCTAGAGTGGTAACTTAATGGACCTTCCCACCCCCAAAAAAAAAAAAAAAACCCCTATCCATAGAGTATAGTGCAAGTCCCAAAAATAATTACATTCTAACCTATTATTATTATTATTATATTATTTTTTTTTAGCTTTGACCTATCCTATAGAGTATAGTTTCTGTACAATTCGACTAAATTTCTTTTCAGGCGATCTTAAAGATGTATCCTCCTACTTTGGCTTGATACATTCAAGAATTAATCTATAAAATACTCTCTAAAAAGAGTCGAACTCAAATTAATAAAATAGAAAGATTTTTCTCCTACCTAACTGAACTAACTCACTTAGGTATTGCCTATTATTATCCAACTCAAAAAACTGAGATAAGTTGGGGTTAATTTAAAAAAAAAATAGAAAAAAAAAATAAAAAAAAGGAAAGAAAGAAGCTAAATTACATACAGCATCGCCCATAGGTTTGGGGGCTCCATGGAACGGATTTCCACACGTACAAACCACGCAAGTAGAAAGATTCCAAATCCAAATGAAGTCGAGGGAGACGATGTCATCCTACGTGGTGCTGATGGGGACCTAATTCGTGAACAATCGACAATCTGGACCGTCAATTTCACTTGCCAACATCATCCCAACAGTCTTTGGTCAATGCGAGTGCCGCGGCATGGATGATAGATTGCCGTGTGTCTTATCATACTCTGCCCTACATTTAATGTCTTAAACCCGATGATCACGGGAGATCCGTTATGCTGTTCAAAGCTGACGGACCCCACATTTTGCACAATAAACTCCAATCCTCGATGGAGCATTTTGAGGATTCAATGCCTTCACGTATCCGCTCTTTCAAAGAAAATTCAGAAGAATGGCGTTGTAGGCTTTTGTATCTATTTTCATTTGGTTGAAAAAAATATCTCATGTCAAGTATGGAGTTAAGAAAGGAAAAAACAAGGATTGGGAATGAAATTGGGTTAGGTACATGGTTTTGATCCATGAGATCCATGCTTATCCTCTTCAAATTCTGTACCGCAGTGGGTGTGAGTGAAAAATTTCATAGTATGTGAAGATCAAAAAGTTAAAAACGAGAATGTCAATAAGGTTACCATTTCAAGATGTCACATTCACTTGTATTTATGTGGAGTTTAAAACAACAAGTGTCTAAACTTTTTCTTTAATTATTGACTTCATCATCCTATAATAAAAGACGTAGATAAGTTTACTCCTTTTTCCTTAATTATTGACTTGCCATTGGAATATCATCATATAATAAAAGACGTAGATAAGTTTACTTCTTCTTCTTCTTTTTTTTTCATTAAATTCACATTCCTTATTTTGGTTAAAGTAGATAAATTTACTTCGTAAATTCATATCTTCTACAATTTTTAATTGATATTATATTTTGTCCAGAAATATTCTACGCTTGTTAAAATGTCAAAAAAAAACCCCGAACCACGTTAGCCCATTATGGGTGGTTATTTTCTAATTGAGAATCTTAGTTAGTTAATCGAACTATCACATTACTCATACAAATAAAATTGAACATATAAAATTCCCCCCCCCCCTTTTTTTTTTGCATTTTTTTATGCGGTCAAAAGGATATGAACATATGAATATTACTATAGAGCATTGCCCATTTGCACTTTTATAATTACCATTGTGTCGGTATTCTGTTATTAATTAAACATGACATTAAAACCAAATAAACAAAATCACAAATTTTTATGCCGAAACAAATTTCCTTGTCCGTTGTCCACGGGACGAGGTTAATTCCAAAGCAAGGAATATTTCACATATAAATTTGAAAACAGGACAAGATGGGTGTGGAAAGAAGCAGCTCTCTCTCTTTGTTTGATAGATTCCATACCCTACCATTTTCCTTTAATCATTAACCAAACCCTAGATTATGGGATGTACAAGAAGCTAAGAGACTCTCAGCTTTCTCCTTTTTGCTTTGAATACCTATGACTACACCATGGGAATCCTTCAATTTTCCGGGAAAATCTTCACCCTAGCCTTTTCCGTACCCAAGAAAATATTTTCCTTGAAAATCAAAGTATCTTGCCTTCTTCATTGATTCATTGTTCTGATCCTTTCTTATCCGGTCACCTCCATTCAGTTTCCATATTTTCCTTCTAAAGATGATCCAAAAGGACCTATATTTTCCTCTTCCTCACAATCTCAATTTTCCCACTAGTTTCAGCTACCCACACCTCAACCCACTGCAACCGAACATGCGGCAACGACAATCGAAAAGCCAAACACGTCCCTTACCCTTTTGGCTTCTCCTCCGGCTGCAAGATCCATCTAAACTGCAGCCCAAACGGCGACATCCTCATCGGCGAGTTTTCGGTCCGGGATATAGTCTCAGATAACATACTCGTCAATATCGAATCCAAATGTGACCGTTCGATCGATACCCTCCACCCTCTGTTCAACCAGTACTACTCGCCGACGGCGCGTAACGGAATTCTTTTAAAGAACTGCACCAAGCAAGTGTCGCCTTGCATGATACCTACGACTATGGTGCAGACCCATTTCGAGCTAATTGATTGTGATGCGAAGAACGGCACCACCAACGGCACCACCATAAGCTGTTATTCGGAGGTCAAAGGGAGTGATTTTATGAGTTATAAGAACGTGACGAAGAGCCAGTGTAAGTTTCTGTTGTCGTCGATATCGGTGGAGGCGTACAATGATTCGGCGGTTTCGTTGGATGTTCAGGTGGTTCAGTTGGGGTGGTGGCTTGAAGGACGTTGCCGTGGCAAGTGTTCTCGGGATGCCAATTGTACTGAACTTTCGTCCCCGTTCAACGGAAAGCCGGCATATCGGTGTAAGTGCAAGGAAGGATTCTTCGGCGATGGTTACGGGGACGGTATGGGCTGCCGGAAAGGTACGCTCCAATTGCCGGAATATTTATTATTGTTCAGTTAACATAGTACGAAAACCAAAAAATTAAGGTAAATAAACATAATTTATATTTTCTTAGGTTAATCAAGGTAATTAGGCATAACATTGAGGATTAACTTAATGACTACTCCCTTTCTCCCATAAAGATAGTTATTCGTTCTTTTTTTGGCTATCCCAAAATAGAAAAATGCTAGATAGTCCTACATTTTGCCCTACTATGTTTATTTAAGGAAATAAAGTTATGATATTTAGTGATATGATTAAACACTAAAAATTGAAACAAACCTATGTTTTAAAATTCTAATTTTACCCTCATGTGTACAAAACATTGAAAAGAAAGAAAAGACATTTTTAAAGGTGGTTTAAAAAATCAAATAAAAAGAATAATTGACTTTTTTAAATGTGACAATAATTTTGAAACGTCCCAAAATAAAAAAAAAAGGCCAATTAAATAGGAACGGAGTGAGTATCAAGAATTACTTTCAACATTCCTAATAGGAGAGGGTGCTTTTGGAAGAAAAAAATGGTTTGAAAATTTTCAAAGAGATTAGTAAAACAGAAGGAGTATTAGGTAATTTTGTCCTGAGAAATACTACAACATAGTGGTCCGCAAGTGCAAGTAGTGAACTAGTGATTGATGATGGCCTCATTCTATGCCATGTGGCAATCTCATATATATATATATATATATATATATATATATAGGACCCACTTAAGGAGTCAATTATTAAAAGCTTAAACTTTTTTCTTCCTGAGAATGGAATAGTTGAAACTCAATGAAATTGAATGAGATTAAATTCTTGCGCAATCTATTTTTTAGGTCCATCTACATCATCACGTGTCTTAAGGGAAATAAATCTGTTCATGATCAATTACAAGGAATATAAATCTTTAATATGTTAAGATTGTCCTTAGGAAATTTCTAGGAAATTGTATCCTAAAAATAGGGTCACTTCCCAAGTCATGAGGTAGGTTGTAGTAGCGTAAAACGACTTCTTAGCTCTTAGCTTAAGAAACTATTACTAAACACCAACACAAACTACTACCAAACGGTCAAAATGCAACAAGTGATGCTTTATTCTTGTTTCAATTTAAAGCAAATGAATTCCCTTTTTTTTCCTTTTTTTTTTTTTTTTAACAGTACTAATCTAACATGGCATCAACTGACAACTTAAGTGAGACGAAACCAATAACTTTACCACTTTTCTTGACGAATCCTTCAAACTTGAGAAAGTACTATGCATCAAGCAGGACCAAAAAAGGATAGAGATAATACTACTCGATACATGGGTCCCGAGCATCATTTTGTCTGAGGGTCAAACCGGCCAAAGTTTGTTTCATCATTTGGTCATTTAAGGGACTTTCTGCCCTTCTTTATTAAACAGGCCGAGAGCCCATCCGGAAGAAAGGGATTGAGTAGCTTATCAAAAAAAAAAAAAAAAAGAAAAAAAAAAAGAAAGAAAGAAAGAAAGAAAGGGATTGAGTAGTTTACCTAATGTATCTCATGGGGACCCTCCATGAATTATTTACATCCTCTATCGTGGTCAGTGCTATTATGGCGGTCAGTGCTATTATTAAAACCACCCATTGGATACAAAGTATCCGATGAAGAAACTTTTTGCAAGTAGAAGCAGTGAGCAAAACGAAATGATCTAATTTTCGTCCTTGATGGATTTTGTCAAACATGGAGACAAATGGGGAGTGAGGGTTGGTTAATGATAGCTCTAGACGGCTGACCCAAAAAAAAAAAAAGAAAAAATTGATGATAGCTGTACACGAAGTTACGGCCGGTCAATTGAGTTAGGCAGATTTTGTCAAACTTGAAATAAGTATGGTATTTTCAGTCAAAAGGGAAAATGAATATATGTTTGCTCCCTGTTTGTCCTAGCGAAAGATTATAAAAAAAAAAAAAATTTAAAAAAAGGTCTTCACATATTGCATATATAGTAAATTAGTAATACCTCTTCAGAACACAATGAGCCAGCCCTATTGGGATATATCTTAAGAGGGCGGCTTGACCATTTTTTTACTTGAACTACACCTGGAGAAACTTTAAGTTGCGCCATCAACTCGGTCAAATATGACCCGTAACTCAGTAAGGGGAGTTTAGATAGGTAGGAATCATGGCGCATGAGTGATCCCAGGATCGAGTGGTAACATCCCTTCTTACGGGTATGATTTGTGGGGTATTCCGTCCGTTTGTGGGATTGGTCTAATTCAAACCCTAATACGAGTAAGCAAAGTATACCACTCGTTATCCCCCACCCCCCCCCCCCCCAAAAAAAAAAAAAAAAAAAAAAAGGCAATTGATGCAGGGCCAAAATGTAAAATATGTACTAATGTGCCACTTGGAAAAACATAATGTAACTCTTCGATTATAATTATATGGTTCCTCCATCTCACTATAATAAACCAGAACCCTCCCTTCAATCTCTAACTAAAGATGCTCCCAAAATGATTCATCACTCATATATAATTTATCTGTCAGTTTGCGCGAATGCATTTTTGCAGCCTTTTATCCTCACCAATTGTCTTTCTCTGACATTTTGTAATGTAAACAGTTTCTTCTAAATGCAACCCTTCGAAGTACATGTCTGGCCAATGTGGAGGAACCACTCGAGTTGGTGTTCTAGTTGGAGGTAATTCTTCTTTCCCCTTACTAGAAGAAAAGCACCAAACAATTCACTGTATCATTGCAACTTCGCAGAAACTCTTTTGTTCAGAATTTGTATAGACAACTGTTTGATGAGAGTTACTAATGGAAAATTGAATGACAACGTGTGCACTCCTGACTCCTAATTGGCTAATTGTGGGAAATTTCTTTTTCTCAAGGTATTGCTGCAGGAGCATTTTTAATGATCAGTGTGGGTCTAGTGTGCTGCGCCATTCGACGACGCTCCACTTTGAAAACCCGAAACACCACAAAACGCCGTCTATCCGAAGCTACAGGTAGCTGCAGCATTCCTTTCTATCCCTACAAAGAAATCGAGAAAGCCACCAATTGCTTCTCTGAGAAACAAAGGCTAGGAACTGGGGCCTATGGAACCGTTTACTCGGGAAAACTCCATAACGATGAGTGGGCTGCCATTAAGAGGATCAAACATAGAGATACTGAAAGCATTGAGCAAGTCATGAATGAAATCAAGCTTCTTTCATCCGTGAGCCACCCAAATCTAGTCCGCCTCCTAGGTTGCTCCATCGAAGAAGGGGAACAGATCCTTCTCTATGAATTCATGCCCAATGGAACATTATCTCAGCATTTACAAAGGACGAGAGGCAATGGACTTACCTGGCCGGTTCGCCTCACAATCGCCACTGAAACCGCTCAAGCCATAGCCCATCTCCACACCATTAACCCTCCAATATACCATAGGGATGTCAAGTCCAGCAACATACTTTTAGATTACAATTTCAAATCAAAAGTTGCAGATTTTGGCCTCTCTAGACTTGGTATAATTGAATCATCCCATATCTCAACCGCGCCGCAGGGTACTCCGGGGTATCTTGATCCTCAGTACCATCAGAATTTCCATCTTTCCGATAAAAGCGATGTTTACAGCTTTGGGGTAGTCCTTGTGGAGATCATAACAGCAATGAAAGTGGTGGACTTTAATCGGCCACATAATGAGGTGAATTTAGCTGCTTTAGCTGTCGACAGGATTGGGAAGGGGTGTTTGGATGAGATAATTGACCCTTTCATTGAGCCAAATAGGGATGCTTGGACCCTTTCTTCGGTTCACAAAATGGCCGAACTTGCATTCAGATGCCTTGCATTTCACCAGGAGACGAGGCCGACAATGATGGAAGTGGCAGCTGAATTAGAGCAAATTGGGATTAGTAGGTGGGTATCTTCGGAGGAGAACAATTGCACAGCTTCATCAGAGCCATCCTCTTTCTCGTCATCATCTAATGCAAGCGAAAAATTGCTGAGCCTGACGACAGCTAAGAAGTCCGGATTGGAGAGTAGAGGTCTACTTGTGCTGCAGACTGCGGCCAGTGCCATGAATTCAATGGAAAGGGGGAAGGATAACTCCCCTGTTTCTGTGCAGGATCCATGGTTAAGTGAACATAGCTCGTCACCTTCATCAGACAGCTTGCTGAGTAATGCAATTCAGTGACCTGAATCTGCTCGATCTTCGATCTTTTGGGTTGCTTTGGTCTCATTTCATCTTGTTAATACCATCATGGAATGCATCGTTTGGTTAGCAGATTGAAAGTTTATTTTTTGGTTTTAAAAGCCAAAAAATTGCTTAAATTAATTTTCCTCTCAAAACCAAGAAAATTACTTCCAGAAGCTAAGTCAAACGGTGCTGTAGTCTTATTGTATATCAGTTTTGCCCCTTTCCCCGTGGCAATTATACTCGTGTAGGTGTGCTGCTGTGGAAGTACATAAGAAGTAACGATTTTTTTTTTTTTTTTTTTTTCAAATTTAAAATTTTAGTATTTTACACAGGGAGTGTATGTAATAGTATTGGGTGCAAAGGTGCAGAAGTCACTGCTGTTTGTTGGAAAACTCTTTATGCATCATGTCTAATTCTTAGGAAATAGCTTCAGTTGCAACAAGTTGTCCCCCAAAGTTTGCATTTTTGCAGCACTTCTTGTATGAGTGCTGAGCCTGTTTTGGAATTTAGGGAAGCCGAGGGTCCACTCCCTCAAACTTATTTGGTCTTTAAGACCAACAATTCGTGATTTGAAAACCCCCCACCCAAAAACAAAAACAAAAACAAAATAAAAAAAAAAGGAATAAAAGTTGTGTTTAATTATGTTCTGTTTTCTTTGCACATGGGTCTTACAAGAAAACTAACTTAAAGAAATGATGGTGAAACAACTCAAGCCTTCAAAATTTTGGGGTCATTCTGGACCGTGTTTCACAATGCTTATTTGCTTAAGGGAATGGCTATTGCAACCCCCAATTCTTATCACCCCACCCCTCATCCTTTAGGTTTTTAAGGTTTTATGCAAAACATAAAAGGTTTGTATGAAAACAGGCCGTGTTGTCCACTAGAAAACATTATTTTGAACAACTTCGTAGGAGAAAGTTTTGCCTAAATCTATTGTTTAAATATACTTTTTAGCCATTTATAACCTTTATTTCATTTTTTGCCAAAAAGTCTACCTAAGCGATAGATTTTGGAAAAACTTTCTTTTGCAAAGTTGTTCAAAATGATATTTTCTAGTGGACCAAGCGACCGGTTTTTGTAAAAACCTTTTATATTTTTCATGAAATCTTAAAAACCAAAAAAAAAAGGGGTGGCGTGATAAAAATGGGGGCTTGCAATAGCCGTTCCCTTTGCTTAAAGGCTGGGTTCAGGCTTGAACTACAAGGGCCCTTTCGAGAAGCCCATATCGGTTCTGTATCACTTCCAGTGTTGTTGGACGTGATATTCCAACTGGATGGAGTGGTGGGAAGTGAGTTTTTTTCTTTTTCTTTTTTTTTAATAACACTAATTGATGGTCTCCAAATAAAAGAGTCACACAGTTTGTAATGTTATTACTTATTAACAATTGGAAAGACTTAGCAAAAAAAAAAAAAAAAAAACAACTGGAAAGGTGGTCTGGGCCTTTTGAAAGAAAGTTTAGCGTAGGATTGAGCCTCATTTTCCAAGCTGACCAAGTCCACGAAATGCTGTAATTGGACCTACCCCCCGCCCCCCCCAACAAAAAAAAAGGCCATGGTTGATGTCACCCCTTTATTTTATTTTCATCCCCCACTTATTTTAATTTTTTTAAGATTTTATGAAAAATATAAATGTTTTTTATGAAAACTAATCACACTATCTTTTAGAAAACATCATTTTGAACAACTTTGCATAAAAAAGTTTTTCCAAAATCTGTGGTTTAAGGAAACTTTTTGGCAATTTACAATAGTTGTCCCATTTTTTGCCAAAAAATCCACTTAAATGACAGATTTTGAAAAAACTTTATCCTGCAAAGTTTTTCAAAATGATGTTATCTGGTGGATTACATGATGATTTTTCATAAAAACATTTTATATTTTCTGTAAAACTTTGAAAAATTAAAATGGGCGGCCTTAAGCCCCAAAAATTACAATATATGTTTCATTTGTGGCAACTTATCCAATGAAATGGGCTCAAGATTTTCATAAAACTTTAAAAAGTTAAAAAAAATGGGATTTACAAATAAAGTTGAGGGGCTGTAAAAGTCGCCCTGGCCGGAAAATTCTTCCCTTTTAGCAGGCCCACTAGATGCAACCAATGCATCAGAGCCTTAAAAACGAACAACATTACCAGGCCCATAAGGTCTGAAAATTGTTAACCAAAAGCCCAGCCTGAGGTGGCTGGAGTTGTCAGGACTGAATAGGGATTTCAAAATTTCCTACTGGGCCCCCGGAATAACATCAACGCTCGAATAATGCCCGATCTTACTCAATCTTGTAATAATTTCACGCACGACCATAGCATGTTACTATTCCCTTTTCTTTTGTTTTTTTCGGGGCTAAGAAACCTCACTATTGAGGGGACATTTGCAAGGCATTATTCCATTTGTTTTTGGTTAAAAGGACATCCCAGTCTTTATCATTGTCAACTAGCTAGTTGTCAGCATATATAAAAACTCAAAACACGCCAACCCATTAGGAGCACAAAACGTGCCCTTTTTTTTTTGGGCAAAAGCATAAGATTGGAAATTCAAAGAGGCGGAAATGACAATACGACCAGGGGGTAGCCTCTGTCGCATAGCACAGTGTTCTTGCTGCCACAATTAAGAATTCGGACATGTTTTCATCATAACAGAAAGAGAAAGTACAATATTAAACTCCAATAGTATCCACATCTTGGTTATATGTTGGATGAGAAGTTGCAAGACAGTCCGAAATAAAGTTAGTAGTGTGAAAGGGAAACCACGTTTGAATAGATAACCTTAAGGATATTTAATAATTGGTCCATAAAAGGGTGAAGGATCACGTTTGTATATAACTTATAAAGAAAATGCTCCACCAATACCAATAATAAAATTATACAAAAAAAATTGTATAATGTAATTAAGATAATATTCATGTGAATTATATAATGTGATTAATATAAATATGATTAGGTGCGGATCATTTCGAACAATCTAAACGAGAACGCATGACTGGAAATTATGCGAGGCAAATGCACGTATGAACATGAAAGCTAACCACGCACGACTCCTAAATTTGCAAGCTGTATCAGACAATTCGCATTCGATCATTTCTTGTATTTAAGATATTAGTGCAAAAACTTTCTCCACAAGAATAATGTCATGTAAATTTGTATAAAATCTCTGTAATGATGTAACAACTACAAATGAATGACACATTTTGATTCACATCATTTAAAAGGGAAAATAAATAAATCAATAAATCAATAGCAGTTTAAATACATATATATATATATAATTTTGAATAGCATCTTACTTCGTATAAATTTTTTTTTTTAAACATAGCATTACTTACCACTTAAACAACAACACAAAATTGCTGTAAAATAAAAAAAAAAAACAGTAAAATACATTCTGTCTTCTCTACTCAAAAGGAATATTCATCGTCAGCAAATGAGTCCCACGTAAGCAGCGGGGCCGCCCCACCCACATCGACACATATTATACAACTAAACGCCCCAAATTACCCCCTGAAGGGTCTGAAAATCCGATCAGATCGACGGGACAACAGTCCTCGCCGCCTGTTAAACAGATCAACGGCAGACACGGCTGCGCTCAAAAACTGGCTCTCTTCAAAGACTTTAAAGTAACAGAAGCACCCAACGCCGACGTTCCAACCTCGATCTCAAACGAATCGTACCGCAAAAACAACTCCACCACCAACAGCCTCGACACCAAAACCACAAAGTCCTTCCCAGCGCATTGCTTATTCCCCAACGACGGACTCTCCGTCTCCGGTCCGTTCGACCACAGCACGTGCTTCAGCAACTTCTCACCTTCTCCGACGAACCGATCCGCAACGAACTCTTCGGATCTCTCGAAGATTTTCGGATCCTTCGTCGCGAACGGTTGGTACCCGAACATCATCTCCCCTTCTTTCACCTCAAACGCCGCGTCGTGGCTTTCGATCACCAGATCTCGCTTTGCTTTCCCGTACTGCAACGCCACCGGCGGTTCGATCCGTAGACATTCGTAGACCACGGATTTCATCAACGGCATCTGTTCCATGGCGGCCATCGTGAGTTTCCCGCCGTTGGATCTGACGGCGGATCTGATCTCTTCGGCCAAACGGGTGTGGAGTTGGACCCCGCCTCGGCCGACCCATTTCATCACGTTGGGGAAGAAGATATTCATCCCTCCGAAGGAATTGAAGCACGTGGCGAATAGGAGGTTGTGGCAAGCTTCCTCTCGTGAGATACCCATCTTCTCGGCTTCGTCGAGGACCGCCGTTGACGACTCGTAGAAGAAATCGTAGAGTCTCTGGTAATCGGATTTCACCAGAAACGCCGGGAGACGAAAACTGTGGAGGACGACATCTTCCAGAAGCTTCGGAAGGCCGAGAGTGAGGAGAGGGCTGATTTGGAACAGAACCCATTTTTGGACCAGCGTTGGCCCGTCGAGACCCAGCTTGGTATCGGCCGGGTTCGTCCCGTACAGAGACCGAGCCAAGAAGTTGAAGGCGGCTGAATTGTTGGCGTCGCCGAAGCTGGCTTTCCCTTTTGCGGCTAACTCGCTTTCAAGAGTCTCGAAGCACTCGGTGTAACTGGCATGGAACTCTGGCATGACCTTGTCGCGGCGAGACTGGAGGAGGAAGAACATCAACCGTTTGAGCTTTTCATGGCTGGGCTCAGATGGGTCTAAATAGGAGAGGATACGGTAACCGCCGGTGAGTTCGGTGGATGGCATGTAGGTGCCGGTGAAGAGGTCTTTCTTCTCGACCTTAGTGACGTCGAAGAGGATGGGGAAACTCTTGCCGTCGAGAAGAACGATGACGTTTGGGTTCTGTGAGATGAACGGGCCGGGTGGCATGTTGGCCCGAAAGACGGTTGACTGGTATTTTTGACTTTTTGACTTGAAGTATTCATCCCGGCCTTGGTTATAGAAATAATCAAGACGATCTTTTATGGGACCAATGAAAGGGAATCCATAATTTCCAGGGATTCTACGAACCGGAAGTTTGTTCGGAACCGGCGTGGGTGCCGGCGTGGAAGAAGCTGGTGGAACAGATGGTTTCTCTGAAACGGAGGCTGTGATCGTACGGACAATGAGACGACGCGTGGAGGGTTTAGATGATCTTCTGTTTGATGGGAGTTGGGGGTGCAGAGAAGGGAAAGCTAGAGTAGATGATGCCATCTCTGTATCAACTATTCCAGTAAAGCTTTGACTCTGTTATTTATTGCAGAGAGGGGGGTGGGGGGTGGGGATGGCGGTGGGAGGATAAAGAGGCAAAAAAATTGAAGTCGTCAATGTGCTGTGTGATGTGAGCGTGCATTATTTCGGGGCGCTATATTTATTTATAGAGGGTGGGGAGTTGTGGGCCGGTTTCTCCATATGCTATAAAGGCTTGAATAGTATTTAAAATTAAATTATTAAAGGTTTGAGGGAGTCGTGAAAGGTGTGTATATTAGGAATCTGCAATATGTCCAAATAAAAAAATAAAAAAATAAAAAAAAAATTAATTTACAAAGGTGATCCCACTTTCGAATGCATTTCCTACCATCACTCTCTCTCATTTTGATTAAATCCACTACATGGTTGTTGATATTTTTAAAGTATCTTTTATGCCCATGTGCCCATGTGTTGTGTACCTAGTTCTGCGAGCCTGAGCCTCAAAGGAGAAGAACTTGTATGGAACGTGACAGTCGTGATATTAGGTCTTTTTTTTTTTTTTTTTTTCCTTTTTGGCTAAAATATTATTACGTCACAAATCAAGAAGAAAGTGGCAAAGTGGAAAAGGTTTCTCTCTTGCGTAAATCACTGTTTTTCCCATCAAAAAAGCTCTAGGCATGATTTTCATTGAAATAACTCAACATTCTTATTTAAGTTGTGTTATACTATTCAAAATTTTCAAATTAACATAACAATCATGTGACATTTATACGAGTTGACTTGATATACCACATGTATTGTTACATCAACTGTTAATTAAGTTCGAACAAGTAAATTTAAGCAAAAAAACAAAAAAATAATTTTTTTTGTAATATTGGTTTAGCACATTAATTAATTAGAATTTTGAATATTCTCAACTATTTTTGTTTCTTTATATATATATATATATATATATATATATACACTTGATTAATAGTTAATGCAATTGATTAAACCTTTTTTTTTTTTTTTTTTTTTAAGTTTATGGAATAGACTCAGAGTATTCTGAGGTTAGTATAAATTAGATTGACTCATATATATTAGGCCAATTGGTCCTTTCAACTAATTATGAATGTAATCCATATTCACCATGCAAATCGAATTTTATATATTAATCGATCACCAAAAGGAAAAAACATACATATTGGGGAAGCACCCAAGAAGGCACTAATTTGCCCCTTTTCATTTTAAAAAAGGTACATTTTCTTCCAATAAAAATGGAAAGGCCTTATAAGCACACCTAATCCAATAATGTGCAACCAGTAAAGGGTCCTAAATAGAAGACATACATAATAATTCATTGTTTTATTTATTTTTAAAAAAAAATTAATTATCATAACATACAAAGAACATACACATCCAACTCATACACAATAGAGAGGACCCACAAGCCACTAATTTACTAAATCAAAATATGTATGTTGATTAAGATGAAGTGACTTAAATATATAAATATTTTTCTCTTCTGCTGACAACTTGACAAGTAATCTAAACAGTTAAACCAAGTTTAAATTAATAAAAACTAACATAAGAGGAAATTATCTGTAACTTGCTTATAGAAAATACGTCATTCAAGTAATTATGATATGATCCTTCGATGTCATGAGATAATGAAAATGAAGTAAAATAAAATTATAAGATCAAAAAATACTTTACCAATCGTGTCACAATTATGTAAGGAGCAAAGTCCAATTGTGCTACGGTCTCGTCGGTGTAAGTTTCAATCACGTATGGTATGCAACATCTATCTAAGGAGGTTTTTGTTGAGTAGCAGAGTTTTCTATTGACTCTCATGAGAATTGCTAGCCCCATGCGCCAACGCGAATGCGTGCCATGTGGAAAATCAAAGTCTTGGCCGAATTTGCACAAAGCGGGAGACGGAGTTGAATATGACTTTTTGCGCTTGTGGACTTTGAAAGTCAAAAAAAGAGTAAGGGGTTAAGAAGGGTCAGACATCCGTATTTCCGACTCTCCCACCACCCGTTGCAATATTGCTGCTGCTGTTCTTACTACCGGCCGACCGGCCAAGTGCACCTCTTTCACGTGTTGGTTTATATTTGTAAAAAAAAAGAAGGAAAAATTAGTTCAGAAGTCCAATTCCCAGGTTCCATAAAGTGATAAGTTCTATCAAAACTCTTTTAAAGTTCTAAGTCTATTTAAGTCCCCAAATAGTAATGTTTGGCAATTTATTGGTTTGTTATGTTCCACGAATACCAATCTTATCTTTTCGCTTGATATGGTATTCTAGCAAGTTGTTGACGTTTAAAATTAAACAAAATTCTCTTTGAGTTTATTCTCCACGATTTTCGCAGCAATCAATCGCAATCATGGGGTTAACATGAAAAATACCCCTATCAAATAATCACAAAATCTTTCCTTATTTTTTTTCCCATAATTCTTTCTTTATTATTTTTCTCTCTTTTATTTTCTTCACTCAAGATTCTGTCATAATTTCTCTCTTATAGTAACTCTCTCATAATCGTACTTTCCTTATTTTTTGTTATTTCTCTTCTAATTACACTCTTTAATTTTTTTCCGAGGATATCTTTTGTATTTTTCTACCATAACAATTCTCTTATAACCCACACCTTCCTTACTTTTAAATAGCATGTAACTAGTTGCTTTATGCTATAAAAATAAAAAATAATAATAAAAAATAAAAAATACATGGAAAAATCATGATATAAAATTTCATGTCACTGTTTTATTTTATAAATGATTTGTTAACGTGTATTTGATTATTTTATTTCATGTCACTGTTCCTTCTAATTATTTTGTTTGTGGATGTAACTTATATTTGATGCTTGTAGTTTCAATGTAATTGAAGAGTAACAAGTTTTTGATAGAAAACAATAAGCATTGTATCATTTGGTGTCATTTGTTCTATATAGTTACTTAGTGGTATAGTTACTTTACATTTGGGTGAATGTTTAGGAATAGTTACGCAAATATAATTTGTTAAAAGGTAGCAAAATCCATTTGGGTGGAATAAAAAAAAGGAAGTGTTTATTTACGTCAAAAAATATTGGGAGGAAAAAAAGGAGCAATAAATGTGAGGTAAAATCCGTTTGGGTGCAATAAAAAAAGGAAGTTGTTATTTATGTTAAAAAATATGAGGAGAAAAAAATGGAGCAATCAATGTGGGGGCATTTTGGTCTTGTCATCTCTTGATAGGACTTGAGGGTTTATCATTTTATTAAATGGGACTTCAACCCATAAAAATTTGCAAAAATAGACTTCTCGCCAAATGCCCCAAAAAAATTTTGATTCCAAAATATATGGTAACGACATATTCCACTTCGACCTTGACCCTCCGGATTATATGTGAAATATGGTTATTTTCTTGGATATGGTTTGGACCCATTAAATGCATGTGTTTTTTGGGCATGAAATAATGATCGCTGTGTTTGGATGCATCTTTCTTTTTTTTGGATAATTATCGCTCCAACATATTATCGTTGGGAAAAATGCACTTTTTTTGTGGACTCCAAAACTCCATTGGTTAATGATCTCTTATTTTTGCTTTTTGAATCTGAAAGAACACTGAACTTGAGCTAATTTCAAGTTATCATGTATTTGTAGTCCTGGTAGTATATTTCCCCCTTCTTGTTTGACGACGGTTGCTGATTTTATATCTTAACTCCAATCTTTAATTAAAAAATACAAATCAAGTATAAATATAAAAAAACAACAACCAAATATACTACCTTCAGGCTTGCGGCTTTCATTTGTCCATCTACAAAGTATTATTTTATATTTATGTAAAACTTTAATGTAAATTTTTTTTTCTTCTGATGATAAAGGGCAAGAACTTCATTGTAATTGAACATCACAAAATGTGAAATGTCACCTACTTTAAGTTGAACTAAGAAACCAATAGATAGATATGAATATATCCACACGGTATATGGATGGAGAAGAGGATAAAGAATTTCTTTCTTTCTTTCTTCTTATTTATTTATTTATTTATTTATATTTTGGAAAAGAGCATCACACAAGCTTATGTTTCAGAGGTTTGAGATTTGAGAAGGTCAAATCCTTTTCCTGCATAACAAATGTAGAAGTAGGAGAGATGACACTATGTCACCACCAATGGCAATAAGTTCATTCATGTTATAAATTTTAATTATAGTCATGGACCCAAAAGCACGTTTTTAAATATAATTAGATTATTAATTTACTTAATTCCAATAAATTTTGGTAATGTCACTAAAGTACGTGGGACTTCAGTGCGTGGAGCTTGTCATTCGGATTTTGTACAGTTAGTTACTTTTACTGCATAGTGCAATAAACGTAAAATCAATGACATGTGAGCAAAGATGAGAAATGGAAGGCTCTTTAATGTTGGGCGTCAAATGCATCTCTCGAATTTCAACCCTCTATTTCTCCTTCTTGCCACATGTCATCGATCCTATGTTTACTACACCATGCAGTAACTATATCAAATCCAAATCCGTCACAATATCTTCCCATACTGTTGCTATTCTTACTACCGGCCAACTAGCCAAGTGCACCTCTTTCACATGTTGGTTTATATTTGTACAAAAGAATGTTTGGTTCCAAAATATATGGTAACGACAAATTCCACTTCGACTACGACCCGCTGGATTATATATATATATAATATATTGGCCGGTAAGCCAAATATGAAATATGGTTATCTTCTTGGATATGGTTGGGACCCATAACCCATTAAACGTGGTTTTTTGGGCATGAAATAGTGATGGCTGTGTTTGGATGCACCTTTCTATTTTTTGGATAATTATCGTTCCGACATATTATTGCTGGGAAAATGCACTTTTTTTGTGAACTCCAAAACTCCATTGGTGAATGGTCCCTTATTTTTTTCTTTTTGAATCTGAAAGAACTCTGAACTTTAGCTAATTTCAAGTTACCATGTATTTGTAGTCAAGGTAGTGTATTTTCCCCTTCTTGTTTGAGGACGATTGCTGATTTCATATCTTAACTCCAATCTTTAATTAAAAAATACAAATCGAATATAAATAAAAAAAAACAACAACCAAATATACTACCTTCAGGCTTGCAGCCTTCATTTGTCCATCTACAGAGTATTATTCTATGTAAAACTTCAGTGTAATTTTTTTTTCTACCAATGATGAAGGGAAAGAACTTCATTGTAATTGAACATCACAAAAAGTGAAATGTCACCTACTTTAAGCTGGACTAAGAGACCAATAGATAGCATACACGTTATAGGGATGGAGAAGAGGACAAAGAATTTCTTTCTTTCTTTCTTCTTTGTTTATTTATTTATTATTATTATTATTCTTATTTTTTTTTGGAAAAGAGCATCACACAAGCTTAGAGGTTGAGATTTCAGAAGGTCAAATCCTTTTCCTTCATGATAAATGTAGAAGTAGGAGAGGTGACGCTACGTCACCACCAATGGCAATAAGTTCATTCATGTTATAAATTTTAGGGGAAATATCTGAAGCTCTCTTAAAAATAAATTCATATCCAAAAATCCCATTAAATATATTTTCTATCCCTTTAATCCAAATAAAAAGGAATTATATCCATTGACTCTAA
Organism: Liquidambar formosana; assembly: GCA_039720395.1. Classification (NCBI taxonomy): domain Eukaryota; kingdom Viridiplantae; phylum Streptophyta; class Magnoliopsida; order Saxifragales; family Altingiaceae; genus Liquidambar; species Liquidambar formosana. The sequence goes on from CM077833.1 coordinate 28,469,453, forward strand.
CCTAGTTAACTATTTTTTTTACTTGCAGTTAAAAAAAAGAGTGATTTGACTAAAATACCCCATTTCTCAAACATGCATAACTGCTCCCCCACTCCCTCTTTTTCTTCCCCCTTCCCCCTTATGCAATAAACACACACACACACACTCTCTCTCTCCATGGCACCATCCACATGATGGGTCAAGGTTGCTTCTCTTGTTGTGTTAGTTGCAAAAGACATAGGAAGGGTTCTCTTCCTACTCTGGTGACAAAGACATGCTCTAACGACTTGTCATTAAATATATTAATGTTAAAGAAAGGTATTTGAGTTGAATCACTATTTTTTTTAATAACAATAAACAAAAAATTAATTAATAGAAGTAAATGGATATGATTTTATATTTTTTTGAATTAGATGGATAAGAAAAATATTGAAAGGGGTTTTTGGATATGATTTTATTTTTTAGGGAGATTGTGGATATTTCTCCTAAATTTTAATTCTAGTCATTGACCCATAAGCACGTTTTTAAATATAATTAGATTATTAATTTGCTTAATCCCACTCAATTTTGGTAATGCACTAAAGTGGGACTTCAGTGCGTGGAGCTTGTCACAACTGACCCTCTATTACGTCACTATCTCTCTCTCTCCCCTTTTATTTTTTAAATTTTAAATTTTTATTTATTCAAAATTTACTACAATAGAGGGACTTGAATTATGAACCTACCTACCAAGGCCCAAAGGTTCATTCGTCCTACGGTCCTACCTTGCTATTTTTGCACTACGGATGCCATTATTTCTTAACTTGGGTATTTTCGTTGGGCTTTCCTCCGAACCAAAAAATGAGAAGTCCAAAATCTTTTCTAAAATTGATTGAAATTAAGTGTTAAGTTTCTCAAATTCAAGTCACGCGTTTCGCACAAAAGTTTGATATTTATCATTTTTAGAGGTTAGCTTTCCTCCATCCTAAAATCAAGTACATAGTGATAGAGCATTAGACAGAAAAAAATAAAATAAAAAATAAAAATTAATCTATCAGATACGATCTTTTATGCTTGTGAATTCCATAAACTCGTGCTTGTGTTAATCAGTGGTCATTCAAATTAAAGAAATGATACTTGCATCAATGATAATCTTGGCTTCTCATATGGTACAAATTTTCTTTATATTGTCTTGTTTTTCCCCATAAGAATCCATTCTTTACAAATAAATTTTTCATTAGATGAACGATTCAATCCTTATTTGTCCAAATTGTTTGTGCCAACCAAGGCTTAGTTGTCCTTGCATATTGCACCTTGAGGAAGAGCACTTATTGATGGAGTTTGAATCTGTCAAGATCCAACTTAATCTCGTCCTTAATTAGGGGAATTCATTAGATAAATTTTTATTTGGTCTCTAAGTTGTCTGATCAAATATGACAGCTCAAGAATATATGAATTTAATCTTTTACATAACGAACACAAAATACCATTTCCTTTGAGATTTCGTGTAATCATTCATATGAATTTGGACAATAATTGAAACTCGACAAGTAATAAGCCTCTATTCTACTTGGTTTAATTGGCTTTATCTATTGCAAAAGTTACCATAATACCGATGTATAAGCATTATGAATCTATGATGTTTACAATTAGACAGAAGTCACACAGGTTCAATACTTATCATCAAACATAAAAGGAAAAGGGAAAATAAAAAAAATTTTAAAAAAAGTTGATTTAATAGAATTACAAATTAGTTGGGTCGAATCGAATAATAAACTATTCAAATTTGGTTTGTTAAATGAATAAGTTCAAAAATAAGATATAAATTTTATTTATTTTACCAGCGAATTCAAATAGGTCTTTTATAGAACCCATCTCAAATCAACCTTAAATAACTTGGTTATACTAGATATAGCACACGTGCATTGCACGTGAATATTTTTAAATAATATTAGTTATACAAAATAATAAATACATAAAGATTTTATATTTTTTTTTCATAAAAGATAAAGTTTAAAATTTAAAAATACATATTTTTTTTTAAAAGAATTTGAGTAAGAATTTAACTTTAATTTGTTAAGAATTTAAATTAAAATTTAACTTTCATTTGCTACTAAACGGTAAAAACATTTATCATGTGTTTCAATCAAATAAAGGGTCAATATGTATTTTTCTTAAAATAAGGATATATTAGTCGTTCAAAAGGATTTTTGAGATTCAGCTTTTATAGGTAGTATGGATGCGTTGAAGAGTAGTTTGCTTGAGTTTGGTTCAACGGCCTGCTGAGCTGCTGAACCGGGGGACTCAGCCCATTTGCTCTCACGGTACGCCGGTAAGAATTTATCGTCTAGAATCCAGCTTATAAGTAAGACGAAAACTAACCAATTGGCACCCACCAGACAAGCCTCTACGGCACACCCTTGATAACGTACTAACGTGTCCGGTGCCTAGTGGTCTACTATTTACAATCTTACGAGTTTCTGATTGTATCATATTTGATACCATGAACTCGCTAGGATTTAGGGTTTAAGCGGTCGAAAAACAAAGAAAAACCCCCAACTCTGCTAAAACCCTAAACCCTAGAAATGGAGTTGCAGTCAGTTTGTTGCTTCCTTTCTACCCCAAAGCACAGACTATCTAATCACCCTCTTTTCTTCCCTCATCAATTTGTGAGTAAATCTCTCTCTCTCTCTCTCTCTCTCTCTCTATACAATATATATTCTAATTTTATCTTTAATTCTGAAGGTTCCTGCAAGTCACGTCGGATGGAGGGATAAAAGGGTTCAATCTGGAAATGCATTGGAATGTACGTTTTCTCTTCATAGTGATTTTGAAGCCATCGGTTTCTATTGCTTTTAATTATCCGTTTGGTTGAGAAAATGCGGGAAAAGTAAACAAAATTGTGTCTAATACTACTACTTCAAAGTTGCATTTTTCTTAAATTTTTCCGGATTTTCTCGGCAACCAAACGGAGAGTCCGTATATGTGGCCTAGGTGATTTTGTGTTCTGACTTGAACATTTATTCAGCATATTTGGTGCCTGGTTTCAAGTACATGTTAAGAAAATCTCCATTCCCAAGCTTGGGCAGAAGAGCTATATCGTGTGCTGCGAATTCAAATTCAAATTCAAATTCAAAGTTGGACTTTTCAGGAAAGAAAAAAACTGGTATTACTTTCAATGGATTTGATGGGGTTGAGCCGTTTCGTGGTAAATCGGGTTCTGTTTCATTTCATGGGTTAACTCACCAGTTGCTAGAACAACGCAAATTGGTGTCAGCCCCTTTCAAGGAAGGCACAGGCTCGTTCCTCTGGGTTTTGGCTCCTGTGGCATTGATATCGTCGTTGGTACTTCCTCAGTTCTTCATTGGCAATGCAATTGATGCTGTACTGGGAGACAATATTCTTGCAGGTATATCTTGAACTGAGATCCTACTTGATGCTTGTAGTAAGGATATCGTGATATTGTGTATTTCAATTCTCATGAGCTGAATCGTGAAAGATTATTAGTGGTTTTGGTAGATTGTCTTGAATGGTTGTTTCTGTACCTTAAGAAACAACGTATGATCTTTAACAATTTTGACAAAAAGTGAGTTCATATGATGATAAACCTTGGCATTGTTCTATTGAAAGACAATATATATATATATATATATATAAAGCTTTGATCATGTGCAAGATATCTCGGATATCCCGTTCAATTACAATCTTCCGTGAGCGACACGTTTGCGCGCGTCATCCACAGACGGCTGTGATCGAACGGGATACTCCGGGATATTCCGCACATGATCAGTCCTCTCTCTCTCTCTCTCTCTATATATATATATATATATATATATATTTGTTTATTTATATTGCAAATACGAATGGGTTTGCTTTATTCTTTCTTCGTAATTTCTACTTATAACTGAAAGAAGTTCAATACTAAGTGTATAACCCTTACCACAAATATTTTAGTTGCAGATTTAGTTTCACTTATATATTGTATTCGTTGCACTTCTTTTATCAGATTGGCATAAGAACTCTCTGTTGGTTCAAGTTATTCGGTTATCATAACCTAAAATTTTTAATTGTTTATCATAACCTATAATTAATGCAATATATGATCCTTGATATAGAAGAATGGCTAGTGAAACCAATCCCAAATTTATGGGATAAATCTCTTTCTGGGTTTCTTTTAGGCAATGATTAGAAGAAAAACAAAGTCTCTTAAATATGGAGGGTAATCATGACTCAGAGACAGTATTTGAAAATCAAACCAGATCAAAGGGTTATATTGTCAGGCCATGGCCGTGTGCCTCTAACAATATAGTTCAACCTTTAGTCTGATAAAGCTATAAACCCCTGCAAACTGATTATAGCCGTCTGATACCATAATAAACAAGGAGGTTGGAACATTTCAAAGAGCCTCCAGGTCACAATTATGATTAGATTACATTGAAAAGAGGATTAAATTGTGACACAAACTGGATAGGTTTCTTACGTAAAAAGAGATGGACACAAAGAACAGTGATAGAGATATGGCGTAGCTATTTGTGACCTAGAGAGAAGAGGGGGGTTGGGATATAATGTTATCCCACCTCACTAATAGAAATTATAGATCTAGAGGCACCACTCACATGTGAAAGAGTTACCTAGAATCTATCTATCCGATACCCTTTTCTCTTTGCAACCATTCTACATACAAGTTTGCATTCATTTATGTTTATCTAATGATTTCCCAGGTTCAAAATTAACTGTTTGTACACACGTAATACATTTTCAAGTTTATGAATAAAATTGATGCATTTCTGTTTATATTCCATATGTTCACTAAGAAGAATGTATTTTTTTAGTTACATGACCTTCTCTCATAATGTATTGTTTTGGTTACATGACTTATCTTATATCCATACCACTGTATGTTGTTATAGCTGATGTGCGTGTGTGGTTTACTTGGTTATAATTCAGTAATTTTTTCTCTTCCTGTATTCACTTCCATGACAATTGTTATGCAGAAATTGTGGCTTCTTTTTCTTCAGAGGCTATGTTTTATATTGGCCTTGCGACATTTCTACGTGTAACTGATCGTGTTCAAAAGCCATATCTGCAATTCAGCTCTAAAAGGTGGGGTCTCATCACCGGCCTCAGAGGATACTTGACATCTGCTTTCTTCACAATGGGCTTCAAGGTTATCGCTCCTCTCTTTGTTGCCTATGTGACCTGGCCAGCACTTGGCCTGCCAGCCTTGGTTGCAGTTGGTCCTTTTTTAGCTGGCTGTCTAGCTCAATTCGCATTTGAGACACGTGTTAACAAGCGTGGGTCATCTAGTTGGCCTCTGGTTCCTATTATATTTGAGGTATGTGATTATATATATTGATTCAGAGACTTTTTTGTGAAACCACGATTAGGGTTTTGATGTCTTGGTTTTCATATGGCAGGTCTATAGACTATATCAGTTGAGCAAAGCTGCTCATTTTATTGAGAGGTTGATGTTTACGATGAAGGGTGCTCCTGTAACCCCAGAATTGCAGGAGAGAAGCGGTGCCTTGGTTGCTATGGTAGTGACCTTTCAAGTGCTTGGTATAGTTTGCCTCTGGTCATTGATGACGTTTCTTCTGAGGCTGTTTCCTTCTAGACCAGTTGCAGAGAATTATTGATGTTTGTCAGGGGTGCTGTATATTCCTACTTCTATGGTTTTTGTGCTCATTCAAGTTTTTCCCATTTCCCTCTTGGATATCTTATATTCACTGGTCATAGATTATACACGTGTACCTGAGTAGGCCTGATGCATATTTTTTACAAACTTTGAAGGGAAGCTTTTCAATAAACTGCAAGCAACAACAAAGCTGTTAACCCTTTTTGTTTTCCCAGTGGAGAAATTTTCCACATTGATGAACAGATGCCGTGAAGGCATCAATTGAAGCAGATGGGGCACAAGAGAGGGAAGCCAACCGGAGGAAGTCAATAAAAATATGAATTGCTAGCCGTAGACAAAGTAAATTGATGAAAATACTTACATTAGGCCTCTGTTTCGGTCCATCTCATGAGCAGCCAAAATGTTTGTCATCTTTTGGTCATCGTGACAAAAAATTTTCTCACATACTTTTTTTTTTTGGGGGGGGGGGGGGGGGGGGGGGAATCATATTCTCACAAACAATTTCCAATTTCCACATGAACTAACGGAGCCCTAGAAAAAAAAAAGGGTTTTTAAATATTTTCTAAATTCCAATGTGGCCGTTAGTAATTGGTTGGAGTCGGAAAGGGGCCAATGATCATAAGCGAGAATAAAATGCATGCATATCACTACAAATTTTTGTGTGATTCGTGGACACCCCTTCTCATGAACCTCCCATTTACAAATTTCATTGAAACAACATTGTTCCAATTTTTTATATACACTATGATTTACGATGATGGTGATTATTCTCTGCCGAAGACCCTACTCGCCATGATAGATTTTCAACTTCATCACCAAATGCACTAAATGTAAAGCACAAAGATTCCGATAATAGCGGCCCATTCATCAAGACCCCTCTAGAGACTCTTAACATGGATTTCCTTTTATTATCTACTGTTGGCAAATAAGCAACCGGACCACTTCAGTTAGAGAACCGGACCCAAAAATGCTCTGGTTTTCTCTCGGTCAGGTTTTACTCTCCACGTGCGCTTAACAATCATAACTGTAAACGCCTTCCCGCGCAGAACATTAAACTGAAAGAAAGAAAGCTTTACTTCTCTCTCTCTCTCTCTCTCTCTCTGAAATTTCATTTTAATTCTCTTTCAAGCTTTCTACTCCAACAATGGCCTCAACACCTGAAACTCCAACAATAGAAGAAACTGAATTGGAACAGAGCCCATCCGAATCTTCAGCATCCACCAATGTTGAAGCAATTGTTCCATCGTCACCCGAACTTGAGCAAATCGTGGCTCCGAACAGAGCACCGACAGAGCCTGATGGACAAGGCGGACCTTCTTCTCGTACTGGGGATTTGAAAACTGCTGATGATTTTTTGGACAGAGGAATAAAAGCCTTTGATGACCGCAATTTTGCCGAGGCAGGCGATTTCTTCGCGCGTGCTCTTGCCATCAGGTTAGGGTTTCTTGATCTTTTTGTGTAGTCTTTGATCAGTTATTTTAGCCTTTTTTGGTTCTTTGCTTATTGTTTGATATAGTTGATCGTCCTTGTTTCATGATTTCGAGTATCTTCAATATCTAGTGTTAATTCTTCCCTGTTTTCTTGGTTCTTTCTTGGTTGGACATCTTCTTTCTGAAATTTGATGCAAGAAACATCTCTTCATCTCTCTCTCTCTCTCTATATATATATATATATATGCTTTTCTGTTTTAATCATAATCTTGTTCATTATTTGATTTTTTACTGTCTTTTGCATTCCTGTAATATCAACCAAGATAAGTTCCTCTACAATTTTCTGCTTGATGCTTGTCTCTGATTAAAGAAGTGTCACGGTTGCAAAGAAATACTTGGTTCTGTGTCATTTTTTTCTTTACCCTCTGTTTGATTGCTGAGAAACCTGAAGAAAATACAAGAAAATTAAAATTCTAAATAAGGTATTGCCACATCTACTGGATTCATCCACCCAATGATGTGGGATCTACTTTTTCAAGGCAAAAGATGCTCACTTATTTTTGTTGATTACTAGTTTTCCATTGACACATCATTCAGTAATCAAAGTTGGTGGATGAGACTAGTGGCTTTAGTGTTTTCCTGGTAAATATTATGCTCTCATGTGGTTCTGGTTTCGAAAAAAAAAATGATGATTAAAAAATTAAGCCATATAGTAGGTCACATATATTGATAGATTTGAGATTTCTTATTATTCTTTTCTTTTATTTTCTCACACTTTCTCAGCAACCAAACGGATAATTGCTTTATTTTTTGTTTAGATGGATGTGTAGCTGGGCAGAATTAGAGAACCAAGCTGCATGTAGCAACTCTCTAGGATGTAGAAGTATTTAATCTGTTAATCTTAGATACCTATTTAGAGACTTGGGAATTTTAGGTGGATTTTCCCTCTCTTTAAATCTTCTAAATTCTTGGAAAACCATTTTCTTTTTCATCAATCAAACAGTCACTCAATGGAAATGGAACCCAAAAAGAAAAAAGGAAAAAAAGAAAAAAAGAAAAAAGAAGAGGCTGCAAACCTGACATAACCGTCCTGTAGTGCAACTATCATTGTTTTTTAACTTCTTTTTTTGTTCAGGGTCAAGTACTTCGGCAAATCAGCTACAGAATGTGCCACTGCATACATTGGGTGTGGTCTTGCACAGCTGGATTTTGATAACGATGGTTCTATCAAGGCTGTCGAGCAAGATGGGAATCAGATTTGCAAGGATAAAGATCCAGATGCTGGTTAGTTCTTTGATCAAAACTCCCGCTTCCTCCTGTAGGCGATTAAAATTAAAAGCTTCATGATTTTTATTTTTTATTTTTTAAATGATGTGAATTGTCAAAACGATTCAAACACATACACACACAAACAGTTATGCAGAGAGAAACCTAACTGTTGCAGTCAAACTTCATCATTGGTCTTGTGCAGTTCCAAATCCTTAAAGAATATGTGAGATTTCTGTTAAAAATATGGTAAAAGCATATGGCAGAGGATAAGTTTATGCCAAATGTGGATTATTGTATATTAACAAAGAGATTCTACACCAAATGTGAACTGGATTAAAAAAAAAAAAACTACATACAGCTCATGAAGGAGTTTGGGGTTCCAGGATGTAAAACTAGAGTGAACTTAAGCATCTCTATCTTGTGATTGAGGAAAATTGATGAAATCATGGCTGGTGTGTGTTCCAATCTGCATTAGAAAGTTCATGGGACACAATTTGCGTATTTTATTTATTTATTTTGAAATTTAGTTAACTTCCGACTATCCATGTTCCCCATAGAAACAATTGGAAATTTTGTTTATGATGGAAAATTATGTCTCCCAAACCATATCTTTCTCACAATTGCCAGTGTTTCTGTTTAATGATAAAGGTGTCAAGCAGGGAGAAAGTTCAAAAAACCTCGAATCTGTATATAACCAGCTAAATATTGCACGGTCAATTGTAGAAAAGCAGCTGGTTGAATCAGAGTTGAAAGTGTGTATCTTCGATGCCCTGAGGGAAGTTGTATCCCAAGAAGGTCTGTTCCTCATTGTATTTCTTTTGACAAATCTTGTCACTGAGATCTGCTATTCATCTGTTCTTTCTTTTTCTCATTTTGAAAATCTTATCATGAACAAATCTATGTGCATACTTTATTTTGCATTATGCAGGAGAGTTGAAATCCCAAAAGTACGAACACATAGCTAATCAGTATCCATTTTCAAGTTGTATTATGTCTCATACTATGAATAATAAATATCGTATATCCCCTTTATGTATTGTTATTCCACCGTACACCTGATTTTCTCCTGCTTTATGATTGGTCACAGCCTAACTGAATTCTTTGATTTTTCAAAAAATGTATGCGCTCAGAAAATGACTCAAAGATTGAAGCCATTGCCTATTGTGAGAAGGCTATATCAACCTGTCAGACTCGAATAAAGTCGCTTATGGATGAATTAGACAGCTCATCAGCAGCTGCAGCAGGGTCAACTGTCTCTGAATTGAATCACGTGTCATCCAGTGTGCCACCTGTTGATCCTTCTATTCTGCAGAAGAAAGCTGAGATAAAATCCCTAACTGAACTCAGCAGCAACTTTGCAAGGAAGGCAAGTTTCCTCTAAAGCTACTGTACATTTATGCTCGAGCATAATCCACATGTTATGCACTCTAGTAAAACTCACTTAACTACATTTTTAATTGCAGCTTGAAGACATGCAAAGGTCAGTCATCTCATACCCAGCCCCTAACTCCTCAGAAGACCCGGAAAGGATTCCTACTGAGGCAACCCCAACTTCTAGCTCAGGAAACCTGGAAAGGACTTCAAGCCAGATGAGGGCCACCAACCACTGTGGAGTTTCTGAGTTTGACTCTCCAACTGCTTCTACTGCTCACATAGACATGACTGGAGGTGTCGTGGGAGGAAGTGGAGCCAAGAGACATTCATCAACAGACCCAGCCAGTGCAGAAAGTACTCCAACGAAGCACTCATTAGACTTACTGATCGAGAAGGTTGATGGAAGTACACCTTGAAGACTTCTTTAACACTATTTTTTAGGCAATACGAATACTAGAGTCTCTAAATCAAAATAGATCATTATATCATGGTAAGAAAGTTCATTTCTGGCTACTAATCCATTTTTCACGAGGTGCTTCATTTCCCTGTATGTAGCCGACCATATTGTAGATTTTGCACCACATGCTTCCTTGTTTCTCTAAACTGGTTTGGCCATCGTGTGGTGTGTCAGATTTGGCATACTGTGGCTGTAGTATTCACATCCATGACCTCGTAATTGTTTGCTTTATCTTAGAACTAGGATAATGGAACTTGTACAAAAGTTCAGTCCTTCCTTAACATCATTGTTTGAAGGAATTTGAAACTTGTTTGCAGCCTTCTAGTCTCAAGTATGATTCCAGACATTTCTTTTAATGAAAAAAAATATATATAGGAATTTGAATATTGTTGAAATTTTGACTGTCTAAATAGATTATATATAAAATGATCTATCAACTTCAATATGGAATGATATGACTTTGCTTGGGCATCTGCAAATTCTGCTGACTTTCAATATAGGATGATTTGGCTATGCTTGGGCTTCTTGTACGTATATACTTCTGCTGACTTCCAATTCAGTTGGCCCAAGGCTCAAATGTTTTAGATTTCACAAGTGTCAGGGAAGCATACAATTAAGCTGCTTCTGTTACTGCTCACATGAACAGGACGGGTACTGGCATGATAGGATTCTGCGTTCTAACAGGAATTGATGTTTTTAGTAAAGGGTAATGATTCAAAACATCTTTTTGACTTTTTCCACACCTAGGCTAGCTCGATTTCATGGGTTTCCATCTCCTGATGATCAATCAAGCTTTAAAAGTCCTAACCCACCCTTCTCTTTTTTTACCCCAAAACCTGGGTGGTTATGTCAGCACTTCTCAAGTCCATAAGTTATCCAGATAATCCACAAGCTTTTAGTGCATAATGGAATTGCACAACATCCTGACAGTCTCAGCCGAAAAAGCTTTTCAACTGCATGTAGCAGCATAGGTACACCAGTGGTTATTTCTCGGAGACCAAAATTGTATTGCAGCAAATGAACACCATTTATGTCGTCATTTATGAATACTAACTTCTGAGTAACCTCCCACTGACATTGGAACTTCTGATTTGCTATAAATTATGTCTCAAAACAATTCTCAAAACCATTAGCAACAAGGTATATCAGTGAATTTCGATGATTCTGGGCACATTTTGATAACTTAATCGAAATTGAAAGACTAAAGCGTCTTAAAGGCAAAAATCAATCATCTACAGTAGGACCATGAGAGAATTTGAAACCGGCGCCGAGAGATATAGGATCGTGTACAAATTTCATTGAAATAGCACTGTTTTAATTTTTTTTACTATCATTTACGGTCATGACGGCGGTTCTAAGTATGAATTTGCGGCTTCACAACCAAATGCTATATAGCTTAGTGAACATAAATGGAACTCAAATCCCGGACACGTGTTTACATGTCAGTCATGCTAAGCCAGATTCATAAAGAAAAAAATTTCAATAAGACCTTTCTCGAGACTTATCGATTTTATTTACTGTTGTCAAAAATAAGAAACCGGACCACTTAGAACCCGACCCCCTATGCTCTGGTTTTCTTGGTCAGGTTTTGGTGTCACGTGCACTTAACTACCATAACCGTAACCGTAATCTACCGGCCTAACGGCTTCCCGCGCAAAAACACTTATATGAATGCAAAATATTTCCTTACGTATCTATTCTCTCGTACACAAAGAGTTCTACAGAATTTGAAGTGATAGTTCTCTCTCTCTCTCTCTGAGAAATCTCTCTGTTCTCTCTCTCTCTCAGAAATCTCTTTTGTTTTCTCTTTCAAGCTCTTCAACTTCAACAATGGCTTCCTCCTCCAAAGAAGCTTCAAGATCTGAAACTCCACCACCAGAGGGGGCTGAAGTGCAACAGAGCCCATTCAAATCTTCAGACTCCCCCGAAGGGGAAAAAATTCTTCAATCGAAACCTGAGCTTGAACAATTCGTAGATCCAAAGGAAGTGCCGACCCAGCTCGAGGGACAAGGAGGACCATCTTCCCCTCCTGGGGATTTGAACACTGGCGTTGATTTGACGGAGAGAGGAAAGAAAGCCTACGAGGACAAAAATTTTACTGAGGCTGCTGATTTTTTCAGGCGTGCTCTTGCCATCAGGTACGGGTTTCCTAATCTTTTTTTTTTCTTTGGGGTACGGTGTGGGGTTAATCTTTCTATTTAGTCTTGTAGTTGGACTTCGTGATTAAATTTGACTAAAGATGTGTTGTAGTTGTAAGAAATGCTTGGCTCAGTGTTAGTATTTTCTTTACCCTCTCTTTGATTGCTGAGAAACCTGAGGAAAGCACAAGAAAATACAGTTCTAGACTTCTAATTATCAGGCCCTCATCTTGTTTTGGTATCCGAAAAACAGAAAGAACTAAAGAAAAGAAGAAAAAAAAGGCCACATAGTGGAACCCAGATAGGAGAGATCTGACATTTTTATCAGCAACCAAACATAGCATTGATTTTTCATTTCAGTCTTTTTTATTTTTTATTTTTTTTTATTTGGTCGGTGATTTATCTTTTTAGTTAGAGTTCTTGTCATTTTGAGTAGGCTGGACATGTAGCTGCATGCCTGCATGAGGTAACCCTTCGGGGTGTGAAGAGTAATTGTTCTGTTACCATTTAATATCTAATTTGATAGTGATTTGGGAGGATATTTCCCTCTCTTTATAGCTTTTTCATTTCTTGGAGAAGCATTTTTTTCTAGCAATCATACTGCAATTGAATTTGCAGCAACTGATATAAGCAACCTAGAGCAACTTTTTTTCTTGGTTCAGGGTAAAACACTATGGCGAATTTTCTCCACAATGTGCCTGGGACTACGTTTATTATGGTCTTGCGCTGCTGTCTGAAGTTGCAATTCCAATAGGAGATGACCAAATGGCTGTTGTGCCCAAGGAGGCTGATCACCAGCATTGTTTTGATAAAGATGGATCCATCACTGCTGCCAAGCAACATGGGAACCAGATTCACAGTGACAGAGATCCAGATGGTGGTTAGTTCTATGATCAAAACTCGCTTTCTTCCATAGGCAATAAAAATGAAAAGAGTCATGAATTTTTTTGGTATGACGTGAACTTGTGATGTCAATTTTCAAAATGATAAAAACACATGCACAGAAGTACGTGTCTTTCATTACATGTCATAGCAGCAATACTGGCTTCTTAAATTATTGTGAAAATTAACAATTTGTTTGGACTTCGAATCTCATTACAATTATAGTTTACTTGTTATATTGTCCTTTGTACTTCTATGGAGTCCCTGTAAAAATGCATTTGCTGCCCATTTATTGATCTCAGAGTATCAATTTTCTGACACTACAAAAAGTTTATCATAAAGTTTTATGCATGCCTATCATTTATATAGTATTAACAGCTATTCTGTTTCTGGTTGATTCATTGCTAAATTTCAATCTGTGCTTATTCCTTTTGTATGAAGACTTTTGAGTATGCAAATAAGTAATTTCTGGCCATAGAATTGGGATCAAAAAGCTATTGCAGCTAGGAACTTAATTGTTGCAGTAAACCTTCATCATCTGTCTTGAGCACTTCAAAATCCTTATAGGGTTATGTTAGATTTCTATTAAAAATGATATAGACATATCTGCATATTTAATTTATCCTGGACTGGATTTAAAAAAACCAATGTAAGGTTCATGAAGGAGTTTGGGATTCCAGGATATAAAACTATAGCATGATCGTAAGCATCTGTAGTATGTGATTGAGGAACATGGAGCCGGGGTATGTTAATATCTCTCCAGATAATAGCATAGCTAGAAAGTGCACTGAATGCAATTTGTGTGTGTGTATGTGTTTTGAAATTTCATTTAAACTTTTAGAATCCATATTTCCAATAGAAATGATGGGAATGTCTTGTCTATGACAGAAATTGTGTCTCCCAATTATGAAGGAAATTGTGTAAACCAGAACTTTCTCACCATTGCCAGTATTTCTGTTTAATGATAAAAGGTGTCAAGCTGGAAGGTAGATCAAAAACCCTCAAATCTGCATGGAATCAGCTAACTATCACATGGTCCATTCTAAATAAGCAACCAGGTGCCTTAAAATTGAAAGCACATGTCTTGAATGCCCTGGGGAACGTTGCCATTCGAACAGGTCCTTTTCTTGTTCTCTTTCTTCTAAAAATCTTGTTTCTGAGATATGCCAAATTTTTTTGTCAAAAAGTCAAAAATCTCTAGGGTAAATCTTGGTGTGTGCATACTGCAGAAGAGTTGAGTTATCAAGATTACTATCTGGAGGCTATGTTGGAGAATATGGTTGAACCAGAATTCCAATGCACATCAAATCTGTATCCATCTTTAGGTTTTTCTTTTTGTGTGTGTGTGTGTGTCTGAATGATAACTACCTTACTGCTTTATATATTGTTACCCCCACACCCACTCCATTCCCTCCTGCTTTCTGATTGATCACAGCCTTAACTGAAATTTTAGAGTTTCCAAAATCTCTCTCTTCCTGGAACGTTGCTCTAAGACTGAAGCCATTTCATATTGTGAGAAGGCTGTCTCAGTCTGTCAGACTCGACTGGAGCAGCTTTTGGATGAATTAAAGCGTCCATTAGCACTTGCAAACGCTATACTAAATGAGAAGTCATCCAGTTTGCCCCCTTCTCTTTATGATTCTATTCTGAACAAGAAAGCTGAGATAGATACTCTCATTGAATTCACTGACAACTTTGCAAAGAAAGCAAGTTTCCACTTAAGCTTTTGTATATAACTTATGCTTGAACATGATTCACTTGACATATACTCTAGTAAAAATTGGTGTCTTTTTTTCATCACAGATAGAAGACATGAGAAATTCACTCGCCTCAACGTCAACCCCTGACTCCTCAGCAAACCTGGAAAGGACTTCTACTGATGCAACCACAACCCATACCTCCTCAGAAATTGCAGAAAGGACTTCTACTGATGCATCTAAAACCCCCATCTCCTCAGAAAACACAGAAAGGACTACTGCTGAGGCAACAAGCAGTCAGATGAGTGCCACAAAACACTGGGAGTTTTCTGGCATTGACTCTCTAAATGCTTCTACTGCTCACATAGATATGACAGGTAGTGTCATGCAAGGAAGTGGAGCCAAGATACAAACATCAACAGAACCAGCCAGTGCAGAAAGCACCTCAACTAAGAAGCCCTCATCAGAATCTCCAATAGAGAAGGGTGACAGAAGTGCATCTTAAAGACTTCTTTTACAATATCTTCTAAACAATATGAGTACAATGGATCATTATATCATGGTAAGGAAATCCATTTGTACCTAGTAATCCATTCTTTATGAGCTGCTTTGTTTCCCCATGTCAGATTTTGCATGTTGTGCTTTTAAGATTTGCACCCATGTCCTTGTATTTGTTATGCTTTGTTGTAGAAACAAAGACAACAAAACTTGTACAAATTCAATCTTTTCCTTGACATCATTTTTGAAGGAATTTGATACTTGCTTTGTATCCTTTTAGTCCCGTGTCTGATTTTCCACAGTTATCCTCTCTTTTTTTTTTTTTATTTTTTTATTTTAATTATAAAAAAATCCATAGGAATTAGAATAATGATGAGAATCAACAAGATTTTGTGACAATCGCTGAAAATCCTTAGGTCCTTGATGATCCTCAGGGTAGTCCTAGGAGGTGTACATAAGCAATTTTTCAAAATTTCAGTAAGTACAAGCAGTAGCTAACCTTCTGCTTTGATCAGGCAATGCCTTCTTTTTTGCTTCTTGGTCAAGATCTCAAAATACATACCTTATGCCTGGCATATGGCCAACTTCCTTCCTTGCATGGAGTAAGTATTAGGAGAAAAGGAAGAAAATTGCAGTTGTGATTGACATAGTACCAACCACAGTGCAGGAACAAAGGTTCCAAAGTTGGGAAAGAGAGGCATAAATATATGGATGATAAGAACAATTCCATGAAGCATCAATTGAAAGACAAGCCAGGGCACAACATAGTGCAGCTTACAGGAGCAAGTTGACAGATATATACAATAAGCCTATGCTCCTCTGTTTTGGTCCATGTAGCAACCTAAACTTTCCCAACTGGTAATTTTTTGCAACATACATCATTTTTTCTACAATTCTAATGAAAATTTCTTTCACAGGCTTAAGGAATAGGTTTTCCACAGTTTGTGTCTTGTGTCAATAAAAGAGTGAGCATCACCATAGCTGTGACTTTTAAGTCATCTGTCATTTTTTTTTTTCTTTGTCAGGAAATAATTTCTACATAAACAACCAGAATCAAAATAAGTGGAATTGTTAAAATCTACTAAACTCTAATGTCACGCATAATAATTGCTTCAATTTGGAAAAGGGGCTGAAGCTGAAGATCATAAGTCAGTCTCAAATGTCAACAACAAGGTTTATCAGCGAATTTGATTGATGCAGTGTGCATTTTGATAACTCATGGAAATTTAAAAGCATCAATATATTAAAGGTAAAAATCCATCATCAACAGTAGGACCAAGAGGGAAATTAGGAAGTAGGAATGAGCACCAAGAGATACAGGATCACATGTAAATTTTGTTGAAATAACAATGTTTTAATTTTTTACTATCATTTATGGTGATGACTGCCGTTCTTTGTAAGAATTTGCAGCGCGCTTCACCACCAAATGCTATATTTAAAGCACAAAAATTCCCTTCAATATCCATAGTGGTGTCAACTGTTAATTTCCAATTGATAAAGGAAAGCCCTTACATGAGAGTTTGATATTGCTTTTGCACACAGACATAATAACAAATGTTTACCCCCCCCCCCCCCCAAAGAAAGAAAGAAAAAGAAAAATGAGACTCACATTCCAGACATGTATATCTTACATGTCCTCATGCTATAGCTAGCCAGATTTATAGAGAAAAAAATTTCAGTAAGACCTTTCCACAGGGTTTTATAGAGTAAATGGATTTAATCTATTGTTGACAAATAAGAAACCGGGCCCCTTGTTGTTAAGAACCCGACCC
Source organism: Liquidambar formosana (assembly GCA_039720395.1). Taxonomy (NCBI): domain Eukaryota; kingdom Viridiplantae; phylum Streptophyta; class Magnoliopsida; order Saxifragales; family Altingiaceae; genus Liquidambar; species Liquidambar formosana. The sequence goes on from CM077833.1 coordinate 28,486,563, forward strand.
TATATGCTCTGGTTTTCTCAGTCGGGTTTTGGTGTCACGTGCATTTAACGACCATAACGGCAACCGTCATACCGGCCTAACTGCTTCCCGCGCAAAACCCCTTATATGAATACAACTATTTCCTTATGTATCTGTTCTTTCGTACAGAGTTTTACATAATCTGAAGTGATAGTCCTCTCTCTCTCTCTCTCAGAAATCTCTTTGTTTTCTCTTTCAAGCTTTTCAACCCCAACAATGGCTTCCTCCTCCAAAGAAGCTTCAAGATCCGAAATCCCACCGACAGAAGGAATCAAAAATCTGACGCTCTACCAAGATGTGACAATTCTTCACTCGGAATCTGATGCGGAAAAAACTGGTGCTGTGAACAAAGGGCCGACAAACCCCGACCCCGACGGACAAGGCGGACCTTCTTCTCCTTCCGGGGAATTGAATATTTCCACTGATTTGATAGAGAGAGGAATGAAAGCATTCCAAGACAGAAATTTCGCCGAGGCCGCCGATTGCTTCCGGCGTGCTCTTGCCATCAGGTTAGGGGCTCCCAATCTTTCTCTTTAGTCTTCTGGTTGGACTTCGTGATAAAATTTGATTCAAGATAAATTCCTCTGCTTTTGCATTCCTGTAATATCAACCAAGATAATTTCCTCTGCGTTTTTCTGCCTGATGCTTGTTTCTGATTAAAGAAAGTGTTATAGTTGTCAGTGTTAAAATTTTCTTTACCATCTGTTTGATTGCTGAGAAACCTGGGGAAATACAAGTAAAGTTCTAATTATTAGGCCCTCATCTTGTTTTGTATCCAGAAAATAAAAATAAAAAAAGAGACCATATAGTGGCACCCAGATATGAGAGATTTGAGATTTTTCTTTTTATTTTAGTTTACTCACCCACATTTTTTTAGCAACCAAACAGAGCATTGATTTATCTTTTTAGTTCGAGTTTTTGTCATCTTGAGTAGGATGGACATGTAGCTGCATGTGGTAACTCTTCCGGCCATGGAAAGTATTTGTTCTGTTACCGTTTAGTATCTAATTTGCCAGCTGGACTTTGGGAATTTTTGGAGGATCTTTCCCTCTTTATATCTTCCTAATTTCTTGGAGAAACATTTTTCTAGTAATCAAACTGTCAATGGAATTGGCAGCAGGAAGGAAAAAACAATGGCTTTGAGCTTAAGAATAACAATATTGCCAAAGCTTCCTGTGGCTGCAAATCTGACATAACCGTCCTGTGGTGCAACTTGTTTCTCTGTTCAGGACAAACGGCTATGGCAAATTTTCTCCACAATGTACCCATGCATACGTTTGTTATGGTCTCGCGCTGCTGAATGAAGTTGAAAATCCAATAGGAGATGACCCAATCGCTGTTGTGCCCATGGAGGCTGATAAAGATGGATCTATCAATACTGCCAATCAAGATGGGAACCAGATTCACAGTGACAGAGATCCAGATGGTGGTTAGTTCTATGATCAAAACTCGCTTCCTTCCATAGGCAATAAAACTGAAAATCTTCATGAAATTTTTTGGTATGACGTGAACTTGTGATGTCAATTAATTGTCAAAATGACCCAAACACATATGCTCATGAATGTCTTCTGTTAGATGTGCTAGCTGGAATTATGGTTTGCATGAATACATGCCTGCCTGCGTTATCATCTTCTCAAATTATTCTGCAGATAAGAAGTTTGTTAGGACTTCGAATCTCACTGTAATTCTAGCTTAGGTGTGATATCATTCTTTGTACTTCCATGGAGTCCACATAGCTATTGCAACCAGGAACCTAATTGTTACGGTAGAAGTCCATTATCGTTCTTGAGTGCCACCAAATCCTTAAAGGTTATGTGAGATTTCAATCAAGCATACAATGTATCCTGGACTGGCTTGAAAAAAGTATGTAAGACTCATGGAGGAGTTCAGGATTCCAGGATATAAAACCATTGTATGAACCTAAGCATCTCCAGTATGTGATTGAGGAAAATGGATGAAATCATTAGCCAGTGCATGTAACTTGTGTGTGTGCGTGTTTATATATTTTGAATTTCATACAAACTTTTACAATCCATAATCCCAATAGAAATGTTGGAAACGTCTTGTTTATGATGGAAATTGTCACCCAAACCAGAACTTTCTCACAGTTGCCATTGTTTCTGTTTAATGATAAGGTGTCGAGCAGGAAGGCAGTTCAAAAAAACTCAGATCTGCATGGAATCAGCTAATGATAGCATGGGCAATTTTACAGAAGCAACCAGGTCGCTTACAAACAAAAGTGGATGTCTTGGATTTACTGGGGGATGTTGCATTCCAAATAGGTCCCTTTCTTTTATAAACCTTGTCGCTGAGATATGCCAACTATTTTTGTTGGAAAGCTTATCTGGGATAAATTTTGGTGCACACTGTTTTGCATTCTACAGGAGATTTAAACTGTCAAAGCTGCTATTTGGTGGCCACTTTGGAGAATATGGTTGAACCAGAATTCCAAAACACACCAAATATGTATCCATTTTCAGGTTTTTTGCTTTAAATCTCATTCTCTAAATGATAACTACCTTACCGTTTCATATATTGAATTCCCACCTGCACCCCATTCTGTCCTGCTTTCTGATTGATCACAGCCTTAATTGAAATCTTAGATTTGCCAAAATATTTCTCTTCCTGAAACGTTACTCAAAGACTGAAGCCATTGCGTATTGCGAGAAGGCTGTCTCAGTCTGTGAGACTCGACAGAAGCGGCTTATAAATGAATTAGAGCATTCATTAGCACTTGCAACCCCTATACTGAGTCATAAGTCATCCATTTTGCCTCCTCCTCTTTATGATTCTATTCTGCGGAAGAAAGCTGAGATAGATACTCTCATGGGACACACCAGCAACTTTGCCAAGAAAGTAAGTTTTCACTCAAGCTTCTGTGTATAACTTATGCTTGAACATGATTCATCTGGCATGTACTCTTGTAAACATTGTTGGCCTCCTTTTCTAATCACAGCTAGAAGATATGAGAGAGTCACTCGTCTCAACGCCAACCTCTACCTCCCCAGGAGACCCAGCAATGACTTCTACTGAGGCAAACCCAACCCCTTGGTCCTCAGGAAACCTGGAAATGACTTCTACTGTTGCAACTGCAAGCAGTGTGAAGTGTTCTACGCAGATCAGTGCTACAAATCACTGTGGGGTTTCTGACATTGAGTCTCTAACTGCTTCTGCTGCTCTGGTAGATATGAAGGGTGGTGTCATGGGAGGAAGTGGAGCCAGGAGACGATCATCAATGGACCCAGCTAGTGCAGGAAGTACCTTAATGAAGAAGACCTCATCAGACTCACCAATAGAGAAGGGTGACAGAAGTGCATCTTAAAGACTTCTTTTACTATATTTTCTAAGCAATATGAATACAGGAGTATTTGAAGGAATAGTTCATTATATCATGGTGAGAAAGTCCATTTCTACCTATTAATCTGTTCTTTACAAGCTGCTTCATTTCCCTGTATGTAGCTGACTTTAATATAGATTTTGTACCACTAGCTTTCTTGTTTCTCGTATGGTACTTCAGATTTTGTATGTAGTGCCTGTAGGATTCATGTCCCTATAATTGTTTTGCTTTGTTGTAGAAGCAAAGAGAACAGAACTTGTACAAATTCAATCTATCCTTAACATCATTGTTTGAAGGAATTTGATACCTACTTGTAGCCTTTTAGTCTCATGTCTGAATTTCCACAGTTATTTTTTCTGGGCAAAAAAAAAAAACATATGAATTTGTATACTGGTGAGATTTGATTACCTAAATAGAATTACCTAAATAGAATTAATCATAAGCTAATTTATCTCAACTTCAAAATGGATTGCTCTGACTTTGCTTCGGCTTCTGCACATTCTGCCAACTTCAATATAGGATGATTTGACTGTGCTTCAGCCTCTATATGAACTTGTGCCAAATATCATTTCAGCCGGTCCAAGGCTCAAATTTATTAGATCTCACGTGTAGGAGGGAAATGGATAATTGAGTTTGACTCTAACTGATGCTACTGCTCAGATGAATGGGACAGGTGCAGCATGATAGGATTCTTAGTTCTAAAAGGAATTTATGTTCTTGATAAAGAATAATGATTTGCACACCTAGGCTTGTTCAGATACTGGAAGGGGAAGATTCCATCTAGGCATCGAACCCCATTCTTGGACATGAATTCACATAGGGACATCCGAATAAGCTACTAACTATATAATATGCTTGTGAACGAGTTTCTTGAATGGTGAGGAAAAAACGATGATGTCAGAAGGGCTGTAAAGATGGTAAATATTAGGGAGAGTAGAAATTTTGGCTTTGATTTCATGGGTTTCATCTTCTGATGAAGCTTTGAAAGTCCTCAAAACTGACCTGTTTACCCTAAACCTTGGTACTTTGTGAAGATATCCTCAGATTCACAGGTTACCTAGATAGTCCACATGCTTTGGGTGCAGAATATGAATTTGCATAGTCTTGACAATCTCAGCCCAATAAGTTTTGTGACTATATGTAGATACAGTGGTGGTTATTTCATCTAATACAGAAAAATTATGAATGTATTTCAAAAAGCAAAATCTTGATTCTAAATTTCAATAATCCAAAAGGTATTTTCATTATTATATGGCAAACAGAACCAATTTTTATACACTGGTAAGGAACCCCACAAATCCCAAAACAAGAATCAGTTTTACCAGTAATCTCTACAGGAACACTTCCCATCCTTGAAATGATGAAACCTCTTATTGTCTCGTACAATAAACTCCCGGTCCTCAATGTTTGAGAGAATCTTAATGAAATTGTGACAGTCCCCACAAATCCTTAGGTTCTTGATGATCCTCAGGGTGGTCCCAGGAGGTGTACTGATAAGCCCAAAAGCAATGGCTAATTTTTCGCTGTGATAAAGCAATGCCTTCTCTTTTGCTTCTTGGTCAAGATCATGAAGTACATACCTTGTGTCTGGCACATAACCAGCTTGCTTCACCTCCTTACTTAAAGATCTTAGCTTATCATAAGCCTTGCTCTTCTCCGGAGTCGCTCTCTTTTGGTTTGAAATAAGGTTGTCCTTTACCCTCTTTTTGTTGCTAAGTTTCAAACCAGAAGATCGTATCAAAGGACCCAACTCATTGAGCTGCTCTTTCAGTCCAGCCTTTGAGTATTTTTGCAGTGTCTCCCAAACCATGGAGCTTGGTTCGATTGGCAAATTAGCAATAAACTCCTTTGCCTGCGCTATTTTTTTTGATATTCCAAGAAGTTCGACAATGCTCACATAATGCTCCATGGAAGGAGTAATCCCATAATACCCACTCATCGACTCAAAATGTGTAAGTCCTTCCTGTACTGCCCCTAAGCACCGACACGCCATTAAAACACCAACAAAAGTAGACCCATCAGGTCTCGTTCCATCTTTCTTCATCTGGGTAAAGATTCCAATTGCTTCTTCACCTCCCCCATTTTCCGCCAAACCCAACAGCATCTTATTCCAAGAATCCAAGTTTCTATCCGGTATTTGTTCGAACACTCGGCGGGCTTCCCCAGTATCACCAAATTTACAGTACATCTCCACCAATTTGTTAAAAACAACGGTTTTGGGCATGGATGGAGACCTCACTATATACTCATGGATCCTTTTCCCAACTGCCAACAACTTCAAATCTCCACAAACTTGGAGCAACTCAACAAGATTACCCGAGTCCATAAAAACTCCATTTTTCTCCATTTCATCTATAGCTTCAAGAACTGCTTCCACCTTCCTTTCTCTGCATAAACGCTTCAAATCTGAGCTCACCTGATGTTCTCCTAAAACACGGGCAACTTCGCGCTGAGAGACTCTCGAAACGATAATCGAATCTTTTTTCTTCTTCTTAGCATGAAATTCCCTCCCAAGATCATAAGAGAAATGAATGGATTTCCCTTCGAGACGACCACATAACACACCCACAAGCTCGTGAGATGAAGATTGGGAAAGATTGAATGTCACTTTCTCAAGTGGACGTAATTTTGAGCTTCTAAAGTTGGGCAGCGACCAGAAATTCATAAAAGTAGCCGTTCCAGCACCTTGGGCCATTGCATGCGATATTACAGTATTCCTCTAAGCTTGAATCTTTGAATCCAAGTATGCAACTATTTTTAGAAAGCTAGCATTATTGCTTTGAGAATTGCCAAACCAAACCAGTCCGGGTCCACACTCCACACCCCATCGAGTGGCCTTATCCTTATCCACAACAGAAAAGCCCCATCTCAAAAGTCCATCTAAAATCCCCTGAAGCACTACTGTGAAATGTAAAGTGAGGCCGTAGTCGCACAAATTTATATTGCCAAAGCTTCATGGTTGGGTACCATATAATTTGAAGGGCTTCAATTTACGAGTAGTTCTAGCCACACGGTTCGTTTGCTTTGCTTGCCATGTTAGTATGAAGAAAATATTAGGATCGGTCAGTTGTAGTATATCTTCTGGCGTGTTGAAAATTAGCTCAATTTTATGAGTTTCAACCATCCAATTTGAGCTTCATTTCATAAAAATGTTACAGAAAGTTTTCCACTGTCCAGTTTTAATTGAGTTTGGTTAAAATTAAATTTGTTAATCCATTCTTATTATTAGTACATTGGTCTGAAAAAGGGACCATAAGATGGAGAGGCCCTTCTATAGAAGAGTCTCTGCATAAAGAGAGGCAGAATTGAATCCAAAGGATGTGCACATTTTAAGATGGATTTGGTCAGTAGGAAAGAGTCTCTCTAATCCAGCATTTTGTGCAAACCAACCAAAGGAAAATAAATCCTAATTAAGAATGCTGCTTTTTAAGTCTTTAACAGACTTATTTGTCTGGAACTAGATGCACATTATAGGAGAGGGAAATTTTCACTTTGGCTTAGACATATAATTGTGAAGGGTTTACATAATTAGAATTAAGGGTATATATGAAGAGAAATAAGTAAAGGAGTTACAGGGTGAATACATTGAAAACACAAGCCTGCGGGGTTGTCCTGTTGCCGAATTTAATCCAACCCATCAATTTATAAATAAATAAAAAAAAACATATAAAACTCGTGTATCCCATCAACACACTTGTTTTTCACCCAAAAGGATTCGGACATGCTATGTTCTATCTCTCAAATATTAATTTCCCAAACTGTGAGCTTGATAGCTCTTCCTTTACTAACTCCAAGGTGGAGATGGCTTTGTGGTAAAGTTCAAGCTGGAAAACTTCAGCAAACTCCTTGATCAAGGAATTGTAAGCAATATCTATCAGCTGACAATCATCAGAATGGAGCGTATCTGCTGTTCCACATCTACCGGATGACAAAAATTCTCCCAACAGCCCCTTCATGCTTCCAACCTGACGATTCCTTATCCCACATGGGACTATTTGTTGAAAGGGAGTTAGATCTGTGGTGACATTCAATGCTAAGCCATGATATGTTATCCATTGAGATACACGTACCCCAATGGCTGCTAGTTTCTGATCTCCTGGGGGAAAATGATAAAAAGGAGATCAGGAACACCAATCCTTTAGAAAATGTTTGTTCCAACCCAAAAAAAAAAAAAAAAAAAAAAAAAAAAACGATGATAGGGAAATCAATACTGTTAAATGAAGTGTACTATTAAGGTGAAAATGATAATATCATATTATTAATTGAAGTGAAATTTTAACATGAGATGAATGAGGCTGTGCAGCCAACATGTTCTCCATAAAAAAAATTAAATTTAGATAAATGAATGTATCCTTGACCCAATTACAGATATGCTTTTCTGCAATATGAGTAGAGCCCCCACAAAAGAGTAAGGTTACTGTGGAACCATAAAAGTTTCCTGGCACAAGCATTTTGACCTTACACTAGGCTCATTACCTAGGAAGCACAAACACTTCTCTAAAGGTGCCGTGTTTGTGTCGGACACATATCGGACACGACACCTCTCTCTTTTCATCCTTTTTGTCTATCTAATCTTTTTCCTTTTTCTTTTTGTAAGATTATCAATGACTAACTTCACTAGGGTTTCCAAAAACAATACAAAAGATGCATTTTGAATGATGGATGTGAAACTATATGATGTCATCTAACTATATACATAAAATATGTATTTTATTAATAGCTTGTCATTGTTGTATCGTGTCCTAAATTTTGAAGATTTGTTGTGTCGACATGTCCGTGTCGTGTCGTAACCGTATTGCGTGTCCATGTCCGTGCTTCTTAGCTCATTATATAATCAATTATCAATGTTATCTTTGATTAGCCCCAATGGACAATGATCCTAAGTCCTAAGCTCTATCATAAGCCATTTTATTGTCCTCATAATCCCCTTTCCCCAAGCCTCACACACATACAAACCACTCCCACAAATATATGTGCATCTTGGAGAAGAGGAGGGGGGGGGGGGGGGGGGGGGGATGTTTGATTGTACTTAGTTACTTACTGATCATCAACTAAATTCCCTTAGCTTTCCTGGTTTAAAGTTTTTCTTAGGTAAATAACATGGAAAAAATAGAATCAAAGTTGGTCCATAAGCTTTCAAAGAGAGGACCAATCCCGAAGATGATTCATCTTCATGACTTAATAAAAACATTCACAATCAAGGGACTGAAAATGAAAAGCAGTGAGGTCCTTACTGCAACATTTTATAGAAATTGATGAAAAAGGAAAAGGAAGTCAACCATGTTTTATGGTGTTCACACACATACACATCCAAAGATTTCAATAACAATAAAAACTCAAGAGTACTTTTCTGGTAAAATATGGTTTGATTAGAAAGTTCTTCTGAAACTTACATGTGAATAGTGAATTCTTTCAAGCTCATGCATGACCCAGCATGGAGTAGGACGATAAAGTATGCAAACTAATAAAAAATCATTCAAAGAATTAGAAAGCATACCAACCCAAACGCCAGTAAAGCCCTCAAGCCGGGAAGCTTTGATAGAAAATGTTGAGAAGAGAACTCGAATGACCACCTCCTCAAGCGCCCTGAGGTACCAATGAAGATCCATCTTGTGATAACGGAGATTGATAATAGGGTACATAACTAGCTACAGTCCAACACAAATGCATACAATGTTAGGTGAAATGACATCAAAGATCCTCTATTCAACTATACATGTTTAACTAATAAACTTTGATCCCAGCTTAGCACAAAAAGAGGGGGAAAAATAGAGGTCAAATTTCAAAGCCAACTACTTAAAATACTTATGGATAAAATGCACATTTTATAGTAAATTAAAATACATGAAAATGATGCATTGAAGAGATGAGCATTCTTTAATTTTGCTTTTTGTCATTCATACATAGTTCGATTGTTGCAATTAAAAATACTCTTTTCTTCCACTAGGTAATAATTAGATGTCATCTATTAATGTGTTATGTGAAGAATGTGCTTCATAGTATGGAAAGGAATGCTCTAATGCCAATTGTAACATCCCTTTCATAGAGGTAGTACTTTTGAGACCCTTGGACGATATCAATGGAAGGAGCACATAACAAAATGAGATTCATACAATTTAAATTAACCACCCCCCCCCCCCCCCTTCTTTTTTTTTTTTTTTTTTTTTTTTTTTTTTTCAACAAGGTATTCAACCTTGCCTGACTAGTCCCAGGACACGGGGAAGGCCACCGCCCACTTTGCATCAGTTAATGTCCAGGATAAAACGGGCTAGTTGCTGACCCATTAAAGCGTGTGAAGTCAAATGCAGGATAATCATTCTTAAAAGTTAATGCCACATTCAATCTTAAACTAGACACGAAGGTATGAGATAATTGATATATGGTTAGAACATTAGTAACAAGTACCTGCCCAGGCCCGTGATAGGTGACTTCCCCGCCACGCTCCGTTCGATAAACGTCGTAAGGAGGATCCTTAATGTCAAAATTCAAGTATTCTTTGGAACTACGGGTGCCCAATGTATAAACAGGATAATGCTGTAGAATGATCACAGTGTCTGAATAATCTCTGTTCTCTTGAACCAAAGCCTTCTTCTTTTCAACAATTGACTTTTGCCAAGCCCAGGCCTCACCATAAGGTACTAACTTGTTGTACAAATTAAAGCACTCACACCTATATACGAATAATTTAAAACGAATAGTTTGCAATCTCTCAATGCACGGAAGGTGTTTGTGAAAAAGCAAGACAGAACCACTTACCTTCTCCTCCTTCCTTCATCAGCTTTCGACGTGGCTTCCGAGTCGTTGATATTTGAGAGTGGGTTCAATTTCGACAAGACATGGTTTCTCCTTGAATACTTGCGAGTTGGGCGTGTCGGGGCTGAGCTGACACAGTGAGTTGCCGCGAGAATCATCTTCTCATTCACTCCATACCCGATATCGGAATAGGCCTATATACATGAAGCAACCGGAGCAACCAAGGAGGGTAGCAGCAAGGATAGGTAAGCCATTAAATTGTATAATCGATTGTCATGAGGGGTAGTTACGACATTTTAATGTTTTTTCACCTGTGCAGCTTGGCTGGGCTGTGGCAAAACCTAAAACAGAAAACCTCAGCCGCAAACGAGGTTAATCTCAGCTGCAATGCACTTCAGTTTCCTTGCAAGCGCAGATTCTCTTGGTTTTCGGGTAATTTTTCAGTACTAGATCTTCTCTTTCTGTTGATCTTTTGATCTGTAACTTTTCAGTTCGATTAATGACTTGTGTTTTGATCATTGAATGCTCGTTTTAACCTATAAACGGGGTTGTTCTCTGTGATGATTAACACTGATGACGAGTCCGATCTCTATCTAATCCATTCACCCTGACGAGGATTCGACGCATTTGTCTGAGAGACACCCTTTTATTTATTACGTTTTCTTTTCTGCCTTAGCGGTCTTGTTTTTTTTTTTTCGTTGGTATTTTGTTGGATGGTGTTCGCCCTTGGTGTTTTAATCTGACTTGTGTGTTCGATCTCTGTTTGGTTGTTGAGAAAACAATTTCTTATAACATTTTGGGAACGGCTGTTGCAACCCCCATTCTTATCATCCTACCCCCATCTTTTAGGTTTTTAACATTTTATGCAAAATATAAAAAGTTTTTATAAAAATCAGTTGTGATGTTTACCTAAGAAATATCATTTTGAACAACTTTATAGAAAAAAGTTTTTCATGCAAAATATAAAAGGTTTTTATAAAAATCAGTTGTGATGTCTACTAAAAAATATCATTTTGAACAACTTTGTAGAAAAAAGTTTTTCTTAAATCTATTGTTTAAATATACATTTTAGTCATTTACAACTTTTATTTCATTTTTTGTCAAAAAGTCTATTTAAACAATAGATTTTGGAAAAACTTTCTTCTACAAAGTTGTTCAAAATGATGTTTTCTAGTAGACCAAGTGATCGATTTTTGTAAAATTTTTTTTATATTTTTCATGAAATCTTAAAAACTAAAAAAAAAGAAGTGAGGTGATAAAAATAGGAGGATTGCAATAGCCGTTCCTTAACATTTTTCCCTCTTACCTCTTGGGCCACGCATGAACCAAAAAAAAAAAAAAAGAAAAATAGAAAAAAAAAAAACCAATCCCCACCCACGAAAGCTTGAATGCCCAGTCCAACCTCTTGCATCTCTCATCCGGGGCTTGTGTCGACCACGTGTGGTCCACATTTTTTTTTTCTTTCTTTTTGTGCGATCCCCTGGTTGTGGAAAACGATTTGTTCATTGACAAAATTCTTTACAACTGTATACAAATTGGTTTTTATATCTACTTTCCTTTACTAATTCAGGTCACGATGATAAGTTAGTAATTATTCTGTAATAAAAATACTGATTCTCTTGCATTCTAACCTTAAAAGAAGAAAGTACATGTCTATGTCAACTCCATAAATCAAAATTCAATTAAAAAAAAAGGTGCTTTTTACCCAAATACAAAGGAATAAATGTGCCGAGTATTCATGATAGCCAAGGAGAGATGCCACCTTGGTGTTTCTTTGTTGTCGTTTTTAAAACGAATTTGGGGACAAATCCTAATTTTGTATAGGGAGATGATTATGGTAATTACAGAAATTTCTTTGCCTCTTCAACTTCGTTTATATTTTTAAGGTTTTTATGAAAAATATAGAAGATTTCTATAAAAAGTAATCATGTTGTTCATTAGAAAACATTATTTTAAATAATTTTGTAAAAGAGAGTTTTTTGAAAATTTATTATTTAAGAAAATTTTGGAAAAAAATTCTTATACGAAGTTGTATAAAATAATGTTTTCTAGTGAACAACATTATTACTTTTCATGCAAACTTTTTACTCCAATATTTCCCGTAAGACCTTAAAAAATGTAAATCAAGTGAGGATTGGCAATAGTCTGCTTTTTTATTTATTTTTTATTTGGGTGTATAAATATATAATCATCAGCTTGAGGTTGATAAATGATAAGCTTGGTACCATGCACCAACTTACTTCTGTGTGGAGTACTTATTTACTTATTTATTTATTTTTAATTTTTGGCAAGTTATGTGGAGTACTATTTAGCTTATCAAAATGTGGAGTACTATTTAATTTCTGTTAATCTATGCTACGTTACCCCCCAAAAAATTTAAAAATAAAAATAAAAACAAAAACAAAAACCAAAAGTCGAGATACACTCATTTTTGCGTCCAAACAATTCCTAAACCACTACGCCATAGGGAAAGGGTCATCAGCCACATGACAGGATTGAGTCAGCCAAGAAGGTTCGAACCGTTGCTCGTGGCTTCAAAGGAAACAAAAGGGCATTTTGGTAAGTTGGTATTGCCTCCATTGTCCCCATGTGGCCAGCCAAATCTGTGACAGCATGCCAATTGCAGCAAATACAAGGGGTTGCCTTTGCGGACAATCGAAACCTAATACTATTTCTCCTTCGTCCACTCAAACGTGCGCCGACTAATCTTCCACGACAAGACCCCAAACCCCGCCCGCTACAGCACGTAAAAACATAAGCAAAACACACGAAAGATCCTGTCCATGAGTACTGATAGACCAAACCAACGACCGAAAACAAGCCCCCGGTAAAAGTTGAGGCATTGACACATTGCTCGGCTCAAAATGCTCGCGGGCCCACACGCTGCTGGAAAACGCAAATTTGGAACGTGAGAGTCATGCGTCTGTAACTATAGATCGTACACAAAAAAAAGTCAGGGTCCAAAAATCAAAACCAACCTCTCTAAGAAAAGCGCAAGAGCCAACAAAGGGCTTACCCACGTCCCGACAACCTCAGCCAATATGCCTCGAATCTTCTGCCGTCGCATGGTCATGGTGTCATGGTGTATATAAGACACCTCGCAGCCACCAGATTTCTCTAAAATCTTGGACCGTCAAAAGCAAACGCAGTGCTAGCTCCCGGCTGAACAATGGCAGCCACTAGATTATTGCGTACGTCTTACCCTTTGCATCTTGTTCACCCTTCTTCTTCTTCTTCTTCTTCTTCGTATTTCTCGAATAGTTCTTTGTTGCCGTCGAGGACGATACGGAGCTGCCAAACCAAGACGCGGGTGACCGGAGAGAGGAGACCTTGTGGGGATGCGGAGAGGAGACCATCGGTGGCGGTGAAGGCGTCGGTGGCCGCTTCAGAGAGCGTGGTCACATCAAAGCCGGAAACGAGTACTGGAAGAGTCGATCTGCCTTCTCTGCCGAAAAAAGTTACTGATGCTGTGCTCAAGTTTTTGAGGTCGGCTGTTAAACAGAGGCCATGGAAATTACCTGGTCCAGATGTTCATTGAAAAGGTACATAGATTTTTTTTTTAATATATTTTTTTCAATAGGTTTTTTAATGGTAGTCTGCATGGTTGACCGAATAACATCAATTATGGTAATGGTTGTAACTTTTTAAAATGGTCCCAATCAAGAAAATGAATTTATATACACTTTCAATGCTATGTGAAATATACAGTGACAACCAAACAGGCCATTAAATAATAAATTAATGGGCATCAAACATAAACCCGTGATGATAGCTTCTCATTTCTAAGAATATTATAGTGCGAATTTTTTAATTGCATATAAGCAATATTTGCTGGTATATGACATATGATCAGAAGGAAAAAAAGAAAAGAAAATAGATGAAACCCAATTATGAAGTGATATTGAATAATTAAGCTCATGAGCTTTAATCACATGCAGGTCATAATTGATTGTCGATTCTTTACAATGTTTGCTGTTGCCGGATCCTTGCTTGGTTCAGTATTGTGTTTTGTGGAGGTACGTACGTAAAATGTTTTCTTAATTATTCTTAAATTAAGAGCCCGGATTTTTTATATTTTTTTTCATTTTTGCTTCTACTTTATTTATTTAACACTAAAAATAACACACTTTTTACTTCATCATCTCAGGGTAGCTTCTCTATTCTGGAGTCATATTTGCAGTATTTTCACACGTTGTCGCAAAGGTCGACAGATGAAGGCCATGTAGTTCAGCTACTTATTGAAGCCATAGATATGTACCTGGTAGGAACTGCCATGCTTATGTTTGGGATGGGTTTGTATGCCATGTTTGTGGGATCAAAGAATATTAAAGAAAATGAGCCAAGGCTTCCACTGTCAAACTTCTTCGGACTTTTCTATATGAGGGTATGTAATATATATATATAAATATTTTGGCAATGTGTTAGCTAGTGGCTGAATTATAAATGGAGTTTCTAAAAGATTTTCTGTCATCGTCTTGCAGACACTCCCAAGATGGGTTCAAATGAAGTCAATATCACAAGCAAAGTCGAGAATCGGGCATGCTGTGACGATGATACTTCAAGTTGGAGTGCTGGAGAAGTTCAGGAGTGTACCGTTGGTTACAGGATTGGATCTCGCCTGTTTTGCTGGAGTTGTGCTAGTTTCCTCAGCTTGCATATTCCTACTCTCGAAACTTTCGGTTGGCAATACTATAGGAGATAGGTAATCAAGAAATTATCACATCCTGTATCTTTTACAGGACCCAAAAAGAAGCATACCCAATTAAAATACACATTCGTTTTGTAGTATTAACTATCTATCTGCATGGCCATGTAACAAAACAGTTAGAAAGCTAAGGAATTAACATGTATATCATAGAGTTTAGTTGTAAGTCAATGCAAAAAGGAAGGAGAGGAGGAGGATCGAGATGGCGGCAAGGATGCAGGCATGGTGAATTGTATATTAGTCAAAGACACCTCCTCAGGAAGTTCTGATATTCTTTGATTGTATCTTATTATCTCATTTACCGAGTATATATATGTAATAACCCAGTTTCAAGAATAAATGCTACTTTACTTTTCTTATTCCGGCTAAAGGGATGGATGATTGGTTTTACTTTATTTTATTTTTTCTTTTAGTCAGAGAAGATTGAACCCTTAAACTATCTACCTTATTCCTATCTTTTAAGTTTTAATTAACCCATCATTCCTCACCACTGGATTGGCCCTAATGGATTGATTGATTTTACTTATTTACAATTAAACAAGGACAAAAGAATGTCTTACCTACAAAAAGTTGGCGTTTTTTAATTGGTATCTTGGGTGTGTATGCCTAGACACAAATACTCATTCACTTGCTATCATGTGAATAAATGTTTATGTCTAGACGGTTCATAATTTTCTCCCAAGTCAAAGTTTCTCGTGCTAGTGCATTTCATCAACCTTCAATATATTTTTATTTTTTTGCCTTTTGGCTAAGTCATCAACCTTCATAATTATTTATCAAACAAGATTAAAAGGTATAGTGGGAAATGCAATCATGTAGTCTTGTAAATACGCTACATATTTGAATTGGGAAATGCTGTACAAATGGACCTCTAAGAAATTAATGATGATTCATTACCTAAACAGCCACCATTCAGTGTTCACGGGAATTTTATCTAGGTTTTTTATTTTTTGTTTAGTTCATGGAAATAATTGAACTTTTAGTACCATTGCCATCTCCTTTCAAGTGCCTATACTAAGAAATGAAGCTAAAAATTTAGTTTAGGTGAGACCAACTTGAGATGATTGTTAGTACTTCATCTTAATTCAAAATATTGAAATGAGATAGAAAAAATTGTAAAAATTTATAATTCAATGGTAGACCATATTATCCTCCACGAGACCCCATTTTTTGAAACCATTGTATAATAATTTTATTATTAGTGCTATCAAGTATCCCCCTCACTTACGTACATGTGATTTAGTCATTGACTAATTTTACCCATATTAGCAGGACAGGCTAAGTCTCTCACCATTGTATTTATATACTCTTCTTTTAAAAAGAAAAAAAAAAATTGAAATACTTTTTTTATTATTTTAAAGTTAAGAATTTAAGAAGATAAATAATAATTATCAGATCAATTTAAACTTGTATTATTAACTCATCAACCATGAGTGTGTCAGTCAGTCATCACAGCTTAGTATAAATGATAATCTTGGAGCCCATTAGTGACATGGGCACATGGCAGGCTTCTTTTGGTCAATAGTACTCACTACTGAACAAACCCACAGACCCACGAGTCGTGATGTGTGCCATATGGCGGCAGTGAATCGGTGACACACGACCATCGTCTCTCTCTCTCTCTCTCTCTCTCTCTCTCTCTCTCTCTCTCCCTCACTGTTGAGATTAATTCGAGGAATCACAGCAGGGGTTTTGAGGGAGGTATGAGCATATTCATTCCCGATTGGTATAATTTTGAATCCTTGATTTTTAGATCTTGAATCAGACAGTTTCTTGATCGATTTATTTTGGGTTTGCTTTCTGATTAATTGTCTTTTATTTTGTGATTTTTTGTGTAACGAGTTGTATTGAGTGAGTGACGAATGCTTCCCGAGCTCTTACGGGAGTACATTTTCCTTGTTTACATACTAGCTCAGATAACTGGTTTTTAATTATTCATAGTTTTGATTTTCATGTATCCTGGCCTTGCGTTCTAGATGCATTCTAGCTGTTTGATAAAAAACCTCAATGAAATCATAGGTGATAAAACCAATGCATCTTTGTTTGTATGTATATATACAATATTTTTCTTTTTTGCTGGTTCACATCTTCTGGTGTGCCATTGTTACTTTGTAGTTGACTTTCCAGCCACTTGAACTTGCTCCTCATGCCTTGCAATTGATATAGTAGCATGCCCATATGCTCTGCCGTTGCCTCTAATATATGCTGTCCCTCTCAGCTGCCCTGCTCTCAAATAAATGACAAAGCAGTAATATTTTTTAATGTAACACCATGACATGAAATAATATGAGCATGCCCTATATTTTATCAGCAATATATCTGGGATTTTAAGTGTTCCATATCAAGTCCAAATTCATACGTTTTTTTTCTTGCATCCCAACAGCTGATTTACAAATTCAAAATTTCAAATTCTTCTATTCAAATTTCCTATATAAACAGCGAACTTGTAAATCCATGAATTTTAAACTTGTAGATTTCAAATCCAAATCCAGGTATCCATATGGAACTCTAGGGTTTTAGATGCCATTCCTTTCTGTCGGATATTTCCATGCCCCCTGCAATTATCGTTGTTTTAATTTCAAATAGAGTGCTAAAATTTAAATTATCATGATTGTTAAAATCCCCAGCACATGGCCTTATTCAAAGCAAATGTTAACCAAGGGCACATTACTGGCTTAGGGCGTGATCCGTCCATCGGAGAATATGAACTTGTCAGAAGTCAACTTCCAATCCTGTCTGATGTCTCCCTCTTGTGTCAATTCCTTTTCAAGGAACAAGAATTCATACTATTATCACGTTTGAAATTGTTCTCATGCTTTGTGCTTGGTTTTAAGAAGCTATGAAGTTTTTACTTCTTTAATTGATTGCTCTTCTAGGTTTAGGAGAACATTGGAGATGAATTGAAGCGAAATTTCAAATGGAGTGTGTGGTTCAGGGAATTATAGAGACACAGGTAAGTTTACTCCATTCTTATTTACACTTCCTGTTTTTGTTAATGATCTGTCCAATTAAGTAATGCTTAAGCTGTCTGAAGCACTAATTGTTATGAGGACAGACAGTTTCATGTTTCTGCAGTCATTAAATTACTTTGAAGTAGCATTTGGATGTGCTTTCATTTACTGGAGTCTACGAGGTCTTATATTCAAAGCTGAAGTTGCTATCAGAGAGGAGAAAAATGATTTTTTCTTTCTTTTTTTTTTTTTTGGGGGGGGGGGGGGTTGTGGAGTTGTTTAACATTTTTTTTTTTTAAAATTTATTTTGCAGCATGTTGAGGCCCTTGAGATTCTTCTTCAGGGTCTTTGTGGTGTTCACAGGGAACGATTAAGGATCCATGAGTTGTGCCTAAAAAGTGGTCCAAACCTTGGTAAGTGCCTCTTTTTAAATAAATAAAAAACATTGACCTATGTAGCAAGGACAATCCATATAACCATCCTCACATGCACTCCCACCAACTCTTTGTAATACCCTTCAGAGTTTTGGTTTTTTTTTTTTTATCGACAACAACAGGAAAAAATTTTATTAAGAAAGCAATGCTAAGAAGAGTACAAGTGGAGGACAAGATGTCCACCAAAGACTAAACAGCCAACGAAAAACACAAAAAAACAGAAGAAAACCGAACAGCACTTAAGAAAACCGCCCTCCATTCAGCCTTCAATAGGAACAAAGGAATATCTCGAAATTCTTTAGCGGAATGAGCCCAAAAAGCACCCAAAAAATGCACTCTATCCCATAAAAAAGACAAGGAAGACTCCTTATCTTCAAAAATCATTGCATTTCTTTCAATCCAAATAACCCAAAACAGAGCCAAAAAAGCACACCTCCATAGAATTACAGCCTTTCTACTCTTCCCAAAACCCCAAAAATCAATCTCAAAAACCTCCCTAACACCAACCGGCTCCACCCAAAGCTCCTCCCCACAAGAAAACAATTTATTCCACAGCCAACGAGGCCACTGTACAATGCACAAAAAGGTGGTCTGTGCTCTCTTCAGCTTTTTTACACATAACACGCCACTGAGGTTGCAAATAAACGGATGGCCTCCTCTTTTGAAACAATTCATTGGTATTAATTCTCTTTAAAACAACTATCCAAGCAAAAAACTTCACTTTGAGGGGCACACTCGCCTTCCAAACTGCATCAGCAGGAGTAAAAGAATGAATAGAATGACTCTCAATCATTTTATCAAAGTAAGATTTGCACAAGAAAACTCCAGAAGAATCACCTGTCCAAACCCTTCTATCTAGAATAAATGAATGCAAAGTAAACCCTTTCCAATAAAACCAACAAGGATGCAAGCTCTAAACTCTCCCTATCATTGAGATTCCGAATGAAATTGAAATCCCACCCAAAAGAAAGAGCATTTGAAGAAACCATGGAAGAAATGGAAACATTATGAGACAAGGAGAGACTGATACAGATGAGGAAACAAAGTACAAAAAGAGGAATTGCCCCTCCAAAGGTCTTCCCAAAAGTGCACCCTATCTCCTCTCCCCACCGACAAAGAAATAAAACCCAAAAAACCTTCCAAATCCCTGTGCAATAAACTTCCAAGGCATCTGGCCGAGAATTCGAGAACTTGGTTGAGCATCCCATCCATTAGATACCCTTCAAGGTTTTGTTGATGCAAGAATTGGCCCATCTTGGTCATCTACTCCATTTCAGAGCTTGGTTGAATGTTATCCCAGGTTGACATTGATTAGTCTGTCAGGTTTCTGCCAAGTCCAACTATCACCTTGAAACACATGTTCGTAGCAGCTATAAAGGATTTATTATAACTTAGCATATATATGCATGTAATAAAAGCTTACAAATTGATTAGAGCACAAAGTCACTTAATGCTTCCACATTGTATACACAAATCATTGAGCATGTTAGGATTTTATGAGAATTTTTTTATGAACCTCAATTTGTATATAATTACATAAAAAGCACAGTGATGAATTCTTCATAAAAAAAAAAAAAAAGAAGAAAAAGCCTGATTGATGAATTTATCTGACTTATAAGATCCTCTTCTTTTTTTTCAGGGGTTGTAGCTTCAGAGGTTCAACTCTTATGTGATCTTGAGCAACCGGAACCCACTTGGTTAGACCTGGAGTCTCTCCTGCATATGCATTTTCTGCTCGACTCTGTATGTTTTTGTATTAATAAAAAATTTGAAACTTGTAGGACTGTTCGTCATGTTGGGGGTGCAATGAGAGGTTCTGGGGCTGAGCAAATTTCAGTTCTTGTGAGGACCATGGTGGAAAGCAAAGTAAGCAAGAATGCACTTCGCTTATTTTATGCACTTGGGTACAAGTTAGACCATGAGCTGCTGAGAGTGGGATTTGCCTTTCATTTCCAAAGGGGTGCTCAGATAACTATTACCGTGTCTTCAGTTAACAAGATGCCAAAATTACATGCCACAGATGAGGCCTTGCCAGTGACACCTGGTATACAGCTGGTGGAAGTGACAGCCCCTGCATCAGTCGGAAAACTATCCCGAAGTTGCTGCTGCAATGTCCTCTTTTTGTGAATATCTTGCACCGTAAGGGTTTTCATTTTTTTTTTTTTTTTTTTTATAACAATTCATACTAACACGTTTCGCCTAGATAACCCAACCTTGCTCCTGGTTCATCCATTGACTAGGGACCCACAAACACTTTGAGAAACATGCCACACTATTCCTATGTTGCACATTGCCCATTTGCTTGGGACCCTACAACTTTGTGGATCCTGGAGAAAGGCAGTGATTAGGTATTCATAAGTGATAATTATCCAATATGTTTGGGGGATGCGAAGATCACTGGCTAGCTGTTCAGAATAGAGAATGCTTTTAGATCATATGTTTGTTCATTGGTGTCGCAGTTCTTGGTCCAGTTAATTAGTGACTCTTGATCAGCACTAGTAGCTCTGCTGAGATAGAATGAAGGGGTTAGCCCTGTTCGTCCTGAAGTTAGCTTACAATTTTGCTTTTTTTCTGTCCATTAACATTTAGAAGCTATTGGCGTTTGTTTCTCAGGCTCCTGCATTTGTCCAAACCGGGTGTCTCAACAGGGGTTGTTCCAACTGCTGCTGCTGCTGCTGCATCTCTCATGTCGGATGGTGGGGGTACAACGTTATAGCATGGTTATGGATTAAGAAGATTATTGAAAATTATGTATTAATGGCGACTGAAATGAGTAATTATTTTTATTACAGCCCTTAGAATTATTGTGTACTATGACCACTCGACTCAAAAGTAGGCAGTCTTTCATGATTGGAACGTTGGAATGATCTCTGCCTTTGGCATGGACTTAAAAATCGCGATATATCGCCATATCGGAGGGTAACGATACGATATATTGTTGCGAAATTGAAGAATTTTCAAAAAAAAAATATCGAACGATATCGAAGATATATCGCTGATATCGTTCAATATATCAACACTGCCATGTTTAAATGTCCTTTTGCTGATTGCTGGTGAAATTTTTATACATTAGAATAGGTTAGGATTCACATATATATGTACATTTTACTATGCTTAGTATTTCACATAATTTAAAATATTGTTTCAAACCAATGGTCTTTGGTCTAATAGCACTCTTTATTTAAATGTTACAAAAATCTATTTCAATGTTATATAACATTTAAATGTTGAATTTGCAAAATTTTCTATTATCTATTTACTTAACGCGGTATATTTTTCATACCCTACGCAACACATACTTATATTATACATATTTAAATTACAATGTTTTGATGCTAGATTTGTATTAAAGTTTAAATCATTGTTTCTCAAAGTTTCAATAAAAATATCCATGTTTAACTCATAATATCCACTATATCTTTAAAACGATATCGATATTGTCGATATATCCAACGATATTGTCGATATATCCACATTTTTAGACTTTCAATATATCGATCGATATCGATATTAAAGTCCTTGATCTCTGGTGACTGATCGTTCATTTTCTTTTACGTGTGGGCAAATCAACCTTTTTTCCTCTTCGCTGGGAGTGCAAGTCAACTTAAATGACTTTTTGTCACCCTTGAAATGACTTAAGACATTTTGGGCATCTACGTAGCTGAATATTTTTATTTTCATCTATGGGAGAACCATTCAAACTTAAATCAAGAAATCCATTAAAGTGAGTGACGCCTGATTCTTTTAGGGGCCTCTTTGCTGTCCAAATAAAAATTAAACACTCCCTAATTTTAATATGTTTCACATATTATTGAAGGCCAAAATTACCTTGACCGAAAAACTAGAGAGAATTTACACCGTCAAAGTCTTTAAAAATTAATCCTATAACATCAATTATAATGATGGTTTAAACATTTTAAAATATCTCATTCAAGTGCCTTCACTACTCAATATGGTGTATGAAGTACACTACTTAATTAATTTTCTTTTGGATGACCAAACAGCATCTTAACGAGCCTCTTAACGAAGGATTCAGTACATGGCTGTTTGAAAGCTTTACACCATAACAAAATCTGTTGTTTGGCTTAAAATAAAAAAAAATTAAAAAAAAAGATGTTCATAATAATCTCACACAATATATGGAGGGGGATTTTGCTGTTGATTATCATGTTGGCTAACCAAAGAGGGATCATTATATTGGAACGTCGCAGGTTCTATTCAGCAGCATTGTAAGAAGGACCCGAACGTACATAATGCCAAGATCAGTATCACCGAACCCTGAAAGGTTGCCCTAGTTGATCTAAATTAACTAACCAAGTTGCTTGGCTGTTCGCTTCTATAACTGTTCTCTGACCAGGAAGGTATCTAGATTTAAACCCGGCTTTAAAAATGATAGACGGAGGAAATTTGGTATTATAAATTCTCTCACCAAAGTGTGGGTCCCATGGAGTTGATCATATCAGAATTGGTCCACAGCAAAATCAGACTGATAAATCGCTTTGCTAAAGTTTGATCCTCTTTTGAGATGTCCAAACTCCAAAAGAGTAATTACCTCAACAAAACAAATCCAAAGCCTCTCCCAAGTCAACATGAGATGCATCAAATCCAAAGACAAACAGTTGATCATATAAATTACAGAGAATGAAATTGAATAACCAAAAAAAAAAAAAGAGGGGGTGAGGGGGGTGGGGCCAAAGGAAAAATACAGCCACTATATAACACACAAATTTACAGCGTGAAAAATGATACAAACATGAGGTTTATTCAACCCATTTTGACAAGAGAAGACATCAGGAAAATGCTCCGTCCAATAAATCGAATTCTGGGGAAAAAATTACTACAGCAGGCTAATACACCTCTTTACTCCAAAAGGAACTATTCAAGATTATACAACGCTCTCTACATGGAAGCAAGAAGTTCTCTCATTTCTGCTACAGATGGGATTGACTCATTAGGGTAAATCTTGGCAACAAGTGCTGCAAAACTGTCATATTTGTCAAGAAACTCCTTCTGTCAAAATTTAAAACAAAACCCATTAGATTATGTTGGTATGTAAGATGATTTGTTTCTCCTCTCAGACTAGTTTAGTAATGGAAGATCACAAAATCAGGCACCAAATCTCATTGAGAACAACATTAAATTCAACTTAAACAAACAAAAAGGGAGAGCCAATAAAGAGAAAAGAGAGGGGGGCGGGGGGGCGGGGGGAGGTTGGGGGGGAGATACAATAGAGGAAAAAAAAGTAGTTATTTTTTAGAACCTAAAATAAAAATAAAAATAAACACCACCTCGGGCTCAACCTACCAATCACATCTTCCCACAGAATAATATGCAAGTATTGCATATAATAATTGACAGAACATTTATCTAAAAACTGTATCATGTAGTGCTTTTAACTGATTCACCACAAGAGAACACACAGCTGCAGAAATATCATCCTTCAATCTACACAAATTTCAGGCGTCACATGCACAAAATGCAATTCTCTTTCTTTAATCTTGATATATAGGTTCAGAATATTTAAAGCAGTCTGTGGTAGTGTCTGTGTTGGTGAGGCATTGAGTTCTTTGTGTGTGTGTGTGTGTGTTTCTTTCACTATGTTCCTTCATGGTATTCTGTTCACCATTCTTCTTACTTTACGATTAGGGTCTTTGTCAATGCAGTAAAAGAATATTCAAATTTTGCAACTTCCCAATATCCATTTGCTATGCTACCGAAGAATTTACTTATAGGGTCTTCAATTACTAAACACTTAACAAGTTATAAGAGAGAAGATCCAGCTCACCTTGCATTTATCCCACAAAGAAGGCAACAGCTCCTCTGAAGTTAAGTTCTTCTGCAGTTTCTTATACATCGCGCTGATGGACTTGTCAACCTGTATCAAGAAAGACAAGAGAGCTTTACCAGAGCATGTTTGAGCTAGGGAACAGGAGGTTCTAAGGGTATTAGACTATTAGCTTACTTACGCCAGATAAACTGGATTTCAATATCTTCCGGAGATCCATTTTTGACAACCCAAGCTGGAAAGGGATCTGAATTTATGGAGGAAAATATTATCAGCCAAGATATCCAGCAAAAGTTAGTACTTAAAGGTTAAGGAATAGTAACTAAATAAATCTCTAAAGAGTAACTGGCACTGATGTGAGATTGACACATTCTGTGGTTTTGACCAAAAAAAGAATTTAAAAAAAAAAGCAAAAAAAAAAGAGAGGATTCCAAATATGGAACATAGAAGCCCAACTAAATAAAGACTTTCAACACCCTCGCCTCTGCCCACCGAGAGAAGGTTAAGCATCAAAGCTATGCATATTCCTCTCCTTCCATAGAGACCAAATAACTGAAAACAAACATCTTCCACTCCTACTCCAAGCGCTTACCCACCCCACCATACACCTCCAACTGCCTTCCAAGAACAGGAATCTGACCCAATTGTATGAACCAAAGGGACGCAATGAAAAGATGAACCACCCCTGGGACTGTTCTTTCAGATAAAACATCAATTTGGATTATCACAGAGTGAATTCCACTCAAAGATTCCAGGCATGACACTGCATCACTACCACAAGAAATCCTATTAAGCTCAAAACCTGATTAGTCTAAAAAATCTCTCACGAGTGCAGCAGAAGACTTCAATCGATTACTTACATTCTCACCAATCTCTTACTCATCAAAAATAACAACCAAATTTCCAGCAAAGCTAGAATTAATTAAAGCCAAAAGGTTTCCCAGCCATTTGATTGTGATTAAGAGCATGCAGGAATGCAGATGAGATTTGAAACTTGTTTAAAGGGATTCTAATTTCGATCTGACCATAAAAAACAAGAATACCCCAAAAATATTCACTACAACAAGAGTCAGCACTCCAAGATAGTTCTAGCCATCCCAATCAAAAAAAATGAAAAGAAATTTCTAGCCATATTGATTTTACTTCTACAAACAGCAAGAAGAGGTGATGAAGTACAATAATATCCTAACTGAAAAGCATTTAAAAATATTCTATGAAGCTCTCTCATGGAACGTACATATCAACTTATCGAGAACACGAAATGATAACCAATCACCAACAAACTTACCTCTTCTGGTGTAATTGTGTACATCAAATCCTCGATTCTTCGAGCAAACTGGAAAAGTCGTTCAAATTGCTGCAAACAACAAATTTAATGAGGACATGCACCTAAAAAATTCTACGTCGAGAATATATTTTGAAACGAGAAATTACTAAACTAGTAACCAATAAGGAAATGACTACGCAACAGAGACGAATACTTACATAGAATATGATCATGCTGATATGACGTGTGCAAGCTTGTTCATAAGCTTCACTTGCCTGGTGATAGAATTTGGCTAAAGTGGGCACAACATTGGCTAAGTCATACAAACTGCATGCAACTGCTTCTAATCAGTATTCTGAACATGATAATATTAAGAAACAAATGTTGCCCCTAAAAAATCAATTTGAAAATCAACTTTGCCCTGGAAAGGAAAAATTAAAGTAGAAAAGAAGAGACGCCCAATCATGAATACCTATTCTGAAATGCTGCATAGTTCTCTAAAAGCAAAATGTCGGCATATTTTGGGTCCGTTTGTGAAATTTTCTCTAAAGTCACAAACATTATGCTAACCTGTCAAACAATAAACCTTATGAGAAATAATAAATAGGCAACAATAACTCTAAAATTCACTAAAACATAGTAACTGGTAACCAAACTTAAAGCAACAAGTCTGCTTATTCACAATTGACACTCAGGAAATAAGAGATGCCAGCATATAGGCTGCTGATTAAACACTCCCTATTTTTTATAAAGGGAATGCTGTCTGATAAGTCATTGAAAAGTTAATAAAACCCTTTACTTAAAGCAGGCTATGTACAATGCAATAATTTTGGCAGTCCCAGATTGAGGCTTATCTCATGCTCTCTGATAAGTCATTGAAAAGTTAATAATACCCTTTACTTAAAGCAGGCTATGTACAATGCAATAGTTTTGGCAGTCCCAGAATGAGGCTCATCTCCCCTTATCCAAGAATAAGTCAACGCAACTCAATGTGGCTTTGTCCCAACTATTTGCAATTGTGCATATTATATAGGTGCATGATTAAACCTTATCACATTAATTGAAACATTAAACCTCTCCCTACAAGTTTACAACTATGAGAGGAGCATTTATCCGAGAGAGTACTCACAAATTTTGTGTATGCCTGATCAACCAAATCCCTGGACTGTCCCTGGATGTACTGCTCCATACGGGTTGCAAGAGTTGCAAATCTGTGTGGAAATGTAAAATCATGAATTAGATTTTGCAACATGCTCATATGATGCAGCTAAAAATAAAAATAAAAATAAAAAACCCTTTCGAATTTTAACATATCTACATAGAGTCTGAAAAAGACTTTTTAGACCACTATAAACTCATGCCCCCATAACCAATTATACAGAGACTGAAAAACCAAGACATAACCTGATAACCTTATCTAGAAAGGTTTGCACTCCCCAAGGACAAGCAAACATTAGTCTAGATTAATAATCAAAATAAAAAAAAATAAATCGAACAATTAAGAGCATATATTAAGGCCTTGAAGTTAAAGGAGTTCAGATATTCTAATCATCCAGCAGCCACTATCTTAAAAGTTAGCTAGTTAAAGTTATCTTGTTATAAATGTTTCAATAAAAAAAGGTAGTACCTAGTGCACACCTCTAGGAGAGGCAAGTGCTAGGCAGCCTTACCACCTATAAATGTTTCAATAACAACAATCGATTTAAAAACTAAAGTCAACATTAGAAGAATCTAATGCAATTGGTACTGTTCAATGAAGACTGAGAGTTCTACATAATGCCATATTAAGATGTAAATTAACTATGTTTGCTTTCTAGAGCTCTAGAATAGTGCTTATAAATTTCTGACTGTAATTTTCAATGCATTAGTTTTTCATTTTACTTCCTCTGCATGTCTTCTCTATTCTACATCAGCTAATCAAAAAGTGGATTAGCTATAGTTCACAATTGCCTAAATAATATATATATATATATTGGGGTTGGGGTGGGAGAGAAGACAAAAATAAAAGGCAAGTTTGAAAAAATTAACAGGAGCATAAACCTGTGAGATTTAGTTTACCTAGGGATATATGATAAGACACCCATTTGCCGGACATTGCGTTCATTTCTTTCAATCTGGTGACAAGCTTCATCAACGAACTGCAATACAGTTCACAACTTACACAGGTGAAGATCACAATATTAAGAATGCAAATTGAAAGACTTTCAGCTTCTTATAGGCTAAAACTTACACGGCCAAACTGCATAGAAATTCTTGATTCCAGGTCATCAAGCAAGATGCGCACAAATCCTGCTGCATCAGCTTTCTGACCTGAAATGTAGCGTTCTGTAATCCCATGCATTGATATGCAACGCAAAGGATCAATCTTGTATGCCCAATCCACCACAGCATAAAAATCTTCCTATATTCATTAAAAAAAAAGACATTTTCTGCTAGTCAAATTGGGAATTATGAAATAATTTTGAAGACTAAGCTTGTCAAACAATCTAACAGTGCCTGCTGCTAAGCAACAACAATAAGTTAAGAACAAGATGGAGAGAAAAAATATTAAGCTCTAAGGGAAACCACCAGCTGCGCCTACTGCTAACGAACAATATCTAATTTAGAATATATAAAAAGATGTGCAGTTTTAAGCAAAGCCAGGTAAATTGACGTAAAAACCACATGATTTTGTACCCTGTACAATATTATGGAAGCTTATTAACAAGGAAGGAAAAAAAAAAAGAAAAAAAAAAGGAAGTTTAGTCTCAAAATTCTTCAACTAGATGAGGACACTTTTGCATGGTGGGTGCCTTTTCTATTCTTTAAAACTATTGTGTTATCCAAGAAAACAACCAAGAATTGAACCTTTTGGCTTCTTAAACTTTTGAGGTAGAGTTGCTTACTGATCAAAGCAAGCAATTCTCCGTACAAAGAAAGCTGACAACTCTTCCTCCCATAAATAATTTCTTCTTCAATCATGAGTCTCATACAGGAACCATTATAGATTTGAAATCTAATCCTGATAACACAGCCAATCTTGCCTGACATGGAACTCCAACTGAGCACCCATAGAATGAAGTCTAAGGTGAAGGGGTACACTCAAAAATGGTGCCTGTGAGATATTAAATTCTACAAACCTAGCCTATGATTCAATCATCCATATGGGTCTCACTCTTGGAGGTTTGAGCTTTATATTATATTATTTATAACAGAGAGATGAATTTGCAAGTTCTAGCCAAAAAAGTATCATCTAAACTTGAAAAAGACATCTATTATTTAAGCTGTAATAATAAATGAAGTAATCTCAAGTTGATGGTCTCAAAAATTTCCGCAAACTCTTTTGACAGGGTCAATTCTTCATCACAAAACAAAGAGAAAGTGCAAATTCCAATAACTGATTTAACTACATGCAAATAAATTAATAGTGGATATTGTGAACAATACTTGGATTCCATCAAGCAAATCCTGAAGAGATTCATTTAATGCTCCCAGCTCCGCAGAACTTTCACCTACAAAAATTACCAATCTTATTAAACCATCAAAGTTTGAGAAATATGAAAAGCAGAACTTTAGAGCATTTATCACACATTAACCCTGCTTGAAAAAATGAACATTCATTGGGAAAAAGATTACCAGCTTTGCTGTCAGTCTCATCAATGTCCATGATGCCCAAATCATCATCATTGGTATCATCATTGTTTGATCCAGTTTTACTACCATTGACAAGACCCCCAGGAGGAACAAGCGCAGGAACTTCAAAGCACATGAAATGTGCAAAAAAAGAACTCTGCAGTTTGAGCAATGGATAAATTGTTGAGGCAAAAGAGAATTGTTTAGATTTGTGAATCTTAAATAATTAGGACTAACCTCATCCACAAGGAGTGGGATAAAAATCGTCAGCATTTTGGCATAAGCATCAGAAACTGTAGAAGTGTCTGCATTGTTCACGCTTTGACCGCCACCTGTCGAAGCTTCAAGCCAGACGGTCGGATTTCTTGATGCTTTTGTACTAGCACGAAGTTCATTAGCAAATTCACGAGCCTGTAGATGAATAAGAGGATTTTCAAACACCATAAATTCAAAATTGGTCAAATCCAAAATTGTCAGAAGAACATATAATTAGTTTAAGATCTTCCAAATCTTAGATAGCGAAATGGTGATTTTAAAATTTTTTTTTTTTTTTTTTCTGGGTTATCGCACACTGTTGCAACTATACTTGCCAAGTCCTATTTAGCAACAAGATGAAAATAGTCATAATTAGACATGCAAATGGACCGGATTTTGATCCGAATCCGATAAGGACCTGGATCCATTAATCCGATTACTTAACAAATCGGATATGGATTTGACTTACTTTGATCCGTTAAGAACCCGATCCGATAAATAAATAAGTGCATAAATAAATAAATAAATATATATATATATATATATATATTTTTTATTATTTACTTATATAATGTTCTTTATACATATATAGGGAACATATTATATAATGTTCTTTCTATTTATATATAACTTGGTGTACATAATAGGGAGTATTTGAAGATTCATCATAATGTTTTCAACTTTCATATGATATATGTGTCATAAACAATCAACTGAACAGAAAAAATGAATGAAAGTCTTATAGTTTTATAAGCATTCATTTAACATGTTTATTGTTTTTTAATGTGCTTATTAAAAGTCGATTTTCCTTTTACAAATGGACCGGATCGGATATCCGTTAACTAACAAATCGGATTTGGATTGATGTATCGATGATTTGTTAGATTATCAGATCTGATCGGATATTTTGCTTAAACAGATCGGATTAGGATATACCCCAATCTGATCCGTTCGCAGGTCTAGTCATCATAGAGCTAGTTAAGCAATATCATTTTAGTGGATATGCTTCTAAAGTCGGTATAGGGGTACGGGAGTGTTTCTATTTCCACATTTCAGTGATGTTTCCGGGAACTAGCTACCATGCCTATTAAGCACAACCTTGCAAACCAGCAACTATATCAATCCCAAAAACATATACATGGGTGGTTGAAAGATTTTTGGCACCCAATTTACAAGTTATATAGGGAGATGGAGATTATAGGAGACTACTAGTTGCACTGATAAGGTGCTATAAATATTTACACACACACCCAACTCAGCAAACCCTAACATCGACTTCGAGAAGAGGAAAAAAAAGGGGGAGGGCGGGCAGGAGAGAGAGGCAGGTTAAGTTCAGTAGTGAATGTACCCATAGACCCATAGTTATTAAAGGCGCAATGCATACCTAGGCACCCAAGACTCCTGGGGCATAGATGCATGGTGGAAAAAAAATATAAAGCGGGCCTAAGTTAAGTAAGGCACATTTAAGAAAGAAAAATAAAAAATATTTAATAAAATACGAAAAACAAAAAAATAATAATAATAATAACATACACATATGATTAAACATATTCGTACTTTGGCCAATTGGCAGAAAAATGAAACATTTCCATATATTAGATTCAATGTAGTGTGTGTTAGGATACTCTTGTATATATCTTGTATTTTAGGGGTTTTTTGGGTGTTTCTATTGTATAGGGTTTCTTGTGTATATATACTTTATATTCTACTGATTAAAGTAATGAGAAATAACTCCTCCTTTGCAAACTTTTCATGGTATCAGAACCACGTACAGCCTGGTTGTGAAGTAGCCTCCATTAAATTCGTAGTCGAAGTATAGTCGAAGCACACGAGCAGCCTTCTCTCGCAACTCTCTCTCTCAATCACATTCAAACCCACTGTCGCACCACCAGAATCTGTCAGACCACAAAAAATTGAACCAATCGAGCCCTAGCAGCAGGTCTGGTGTGATCGAGACTCACAGAAGTAGTCGATCTCCTCTCTCAAAGTCAGTCGCACCTTCTTTCGCACCAATTGCAAGTCGATCTCCTCTCTCGAAGTCAGTCGCTCCTTCTTTCGCACCAATCGCAACCCACAATCTCTCTCTATCGATAGCACATCCTTTCGCACCAATCGCAATGCCTAATTTCTCTCTATCGCACCATCCCAGGCAAGTCGCATCAATTCTCGAACTCTCGCACCATCTCAACCATCCCCTAAATCCTTCAAATTTGCATCTCTCTTTGCATAGCATCGTTTCTTTCTCTCTCTCGCAGTGACATCTGTTGGTTCCCTCTTGTCGCAGGACCTTCTCTTCTCTAATTCCTCTGTACCACGACATTGTGCTAGCTTCTTAGCCCTTTGATTTCTCTTGATCAGACAATTGATTAACGTTATTAATGGCTAATGGACATTCAGATTCCCTTCAGGCAATTAGTGTCAAACTGACAGGTGATAACTACACCTATTGGGCTTATGTTATGAAAAAAATTTTAATGGGCAAAAATATGTTGGGTTATGTGACTGGAACTGTTAAGAAACCAAGTGATTCCAAGGTTGAAAATTTTAAAGAGTTACTTTCAGAGTTTCAGTATAGGAAATGAACAACACTAAGATTATTACCTAGGATAAATAATTCGGTCGAAACAATCTATTGGAATGCAATTGGCTAAGTTTTCTACGGCCAATGAAATTTGGGATTATTTATCCAAGGTATATGTTCAATCCAATTTTGCAAAGAGATATTGGTTGGAACATGACCTAAGGGAAACTCCTCAGGGGAATCGAAGCATTCAGGAGTTTTATGCAATTATGACTGGTTTTTGGGATCAATTAGCTCTTACAGAACCCAAGGAATTGAGTGTGAACGCTTTGTATTGCACCTATAGGGAGGAGCAGCAACTTGTTTCAGTTTTTTATAGCCCTTTGGGATGAGTTTGAGGGGCTTCGTGGCACTATCCTTCATTATACTCCTCGCCCTTCAGTGATTCAGTGGTTAATGAATTGTTCGCAGAGAAAATCCGTTTTAAGTCTAAGAAGGGGTTGCTTCCTTTGCCCACTCCCTTAGTGTTTGCAGTTCCTCCCAAGCCTCAGACTAGCACACATAAGGGTCCGTAGGAAGCCTCGCCTCAGACAGCCATGGATGAATGTAGCTTTTGTCATCAGAAGGGTCACTGGAAAGCTCAGTGTCCTAAACTATTGAGTCGACAGTCATCTGGTTCATCTCCTTCATATCAGCCTTGGAAGAAAAGTGGTGCTCAACATACCGCCGCTATTGCCCCCTCTAATGATTGTCCACCAAATCCCTCCTTGGCTATTATAGCAGAACATTTGCAGAAGCTTCTTGGTTTTTCTGAGCCTAATGCTCTGTCTGTCACACCTTCTGTAGGTTTGTCCTCACCACCTCCTTCAGGTATATCTCGGTCTACATGGGTATTTGATTCAGGTGCTACCTACCACATGACTCATGATTATTCTTTATTTATTTGTTCTGCCTCGCCCCCTTCCTCCGTTACTGTCATGACTGCTAATGGCACTTCTATGCCTTTGGCAGGTGTTGGGTCCATTTTCACATCCTACTTATCCTTATCTGATGTTTATTGTATTCCTCAGTTCTTTGAATTTAATTTCCATTAGTCAACTTTCTAATACTGGTTACATTGTTCACTTTTCTTCCACTGGTTGTACTGTGCAGGATCCTCACTCCAGACAGTTGATTGGGACCGGCCATAAGGTGGGAAGGCTATATGTGCTAGAGGAGTTGCATGTTCCTGCCTTAGCTGTGTCTACAGTAGACTTGTCTTCTTATTCTTCAAATTCTAAGTCGTCTAGTTTTTATTTGTGGCATTCTCACCTTGGACATGTTTCTAGTTCCCTTTGAAGTATTTAGTTTCTACTGGTGCTTTAGGGGATTTGCATAGTCATGAGATTTCTGATTGCAGTGGTTGTAAACTTGCAAAATTTACCGCCTTACCTTTTAATAAAAGTACAACTGTTTCTGTTGCACCTTTTGATCTTATTCACTCTGATGTTTGGGGGCCTACTCCTGTTACCACTAAAGGTGGATCTCAGTATTATGTTTCGTTTATTGATGATTATAGTAGGTACTATTGGGTTTATCTTATGAAGCATCGTTCTGATTTTTTTCTCAATTTTTGTTGCTTTTTGTGCTATGATTCAAACCCAATAATTTGCTATCATTAAATGTTTTCGTTGTGATTTGGGTGGGGAATATCAAGATACTGATTTTCTTAACCTATTAACCTCTGAGGGTACCATTCAGCAGTCCTCTGTACTGATACTACCAGAACAAAATGGTGTTGCTAAGCGTAAGCATCGACACATCATGGAGACTGCTCGTTCCTTGTTACTTTCTACATCTGTGCCTAGTTCCTTTTGTGGGGAACCTCTTCTTACTGCTGTGCATCTTATTAATCGCATTCCTTCTGTTGTCACCTCTAGCCTCTCTTCTTTTGCACGTTTGCATGGTAAATCTCCTGATTATTATGTATTACGTGTTTTTGGATGTACTTGTTTTGTTCTCCTACCCAAGATTGCACGCACTAAGCTATTTGCCCGATCAGTGATGTGTCTTTCTTGGTTATGGTGATGGTCAAAAGGGTTATCGATGTTATGATCCCATTGCCCGTAAATTGTATGTCTCTCGTTATGTAGTCTTTCTTGAGCATATTCCTTTCTTTTCTATTCCCTCTGCTATAGATGTTGTTTCTCACTCTGATCTAGTTTACCTTGATCCCTTTCCTGACATTGTTCCTTCTGATTCTTATATTAGTGACTTAGCTCCCTTCGATGTCCCCTCTCTGTCTTCCCTCTCTAGTTGTCGTCTTCCTATTATTCATTTCTATTCTCGCAGGAACAAAGCTTCTTCCCTTGCAGATCCTGCTCCTCCCATTCTCTCAACTGAGACCTCTTCAACTTCTGGTGATGTGGATTCTACTGCTTCTCGCTATCCTTAGCGAATTCGTAAGTGTCCTAATCGCTTTGGTTTCTCTAATACCTGTTATTCTTCTGATTTCTGCTCTTTCTTATCTTCTATTCATTCTCTTTTTGAGCCCACCTCCTATAAAGAGGTTATTCTTGATCCTCATTGGCAACAGGCTATAAATGAAGAGCTTTCTGCTTAAATAAGACCCACACATGGTATCTTCTTGATTTACCTTCAAGCATACGTGCAGTTGGCTGTCGATGGGTTTATAAGATCAAAACGAAGGCTAATGGTTCTATCGAGTGATATAAAGCTCGTTTGGTTGCTAAGGGTTATGCACAAGAATATGATATCGATTATGAAGAAACCTTTGCTCCTGTTGCCAAGATGACCACCGTTCGTACCTTAATTGCAGTAGCTGCTGTTCGACAATGGCCTCTTTATCAAATGGATGTTAAAAATGCCTTCTTGAATAGCGATTTGTCTAAAGAAGTTTATATAGGTACCTCGTCCTGGTCTTCCACCTTCTCCAGGTCAAGTTTGCAAACTTCACAAAGCTCTTTATGGTTTGAAGCAGGCTCCTCAAGCTTAGGTTTGCTAAGTTTTCTGTGGTTATTTGTGATTTGGGTTTCAGCTCCAGTGCTCATGATTCAGCTATGTTCCTACGATCGACTTCTGTTGGGCAGATTATTCTTTTATTGTATGTTGATAATATGATTATTCCTAGTGATGATACTATTGGGATCTCTCTTCTCAAAACTCAACTCCATCATCATTTTGAGATGAAAGATCTTGGTCTACTTCGTTATTTTCTTGGGATTGAGGTTGCTTCATCTCCTCAAGGCTATCTTCTTTCACAGTCCAAGTATGCTACTAATGTTATACAACGGGCTCACTTGTCTGATTCTCGGACTGTTGATACTCCCATTGAGTTTAATGTTCGTTACACATCTATTGATGGCGTTGCATTAGAAGATCCTAACTTGTATCGCGTGCTTGTTGGTAGTCTCGTCTATCTCACTGTCACTCGTCCTGACATTGCTTATGCTGTGCATATTGTTAGCCAGTTTGTTTCTGCTCCGACTTCCGTTCACTGGGCTGCCCTCCTTCACATTCTGCGTTATCTTCGTGGCTCTTTACATTAGAGTTTGTTGTTTTCTTCTACATCTTCTCTTGTGCTTCGCGCCTTTTCTGATGCTGATTGGACTGGTGATACTATGGACCGCCGCTCCATCACTGGCTATTGTGTCTTTTTGGGTGACTCTCTCATTTCTTGGCGGAGTAAGAAACAGACAGTTATTGCTCGATCCTCTACTAAGGCTGAGTACCGCGCTATGGCTACTACTGCTGCTGAAATTGTTTGGTTGCGTTGGTTGCTTTCTGATCTGGGTGTTCCTTCCTTATTCCCTGTCCCCATGTCCCCATGTATTGTGACAACCAGAGTGCTATTCAGATTGCTCATAACTCTGTTTTTCATAAACACACTAAACACATTGAGATTGATTGTCATTTTGTGCGTCATCACCTTCAGCTGGGCACTCTCTCTCTCCTTTTTGTTACTTCAACCTTGCAGTTGGCGGATTTCTTTACTAAATCCCACACTATCTCACGCTTCCGGTTTCTGCTTGGCAAACTCTCGACGTTTCCTCCAGTCACATCATGAGTTTGAGGTGGGGTGTTAGGATACTCTTGTATATATCTTGTATTTTAGGGGTTTTTTGGGTATTTCCATCGTATAGGGTTTCTTGTGTATATATACTTTATATTCTACTGATTAAAGTAATGAGAAATAACTCCTCCTTTGCAAACTTTTCAGTGTGTAACTACGTACCAATTTCCAACATATGAAACTAAATCAAATAATATTACAAAGTTGCAAAAATTAGTTGACGCAATCATCGAAAGCTTAAACATGATAAGATATCTAAAATTACTAAAATTTTAAGATTCAAGCACATAGTATATCTAATTCAACAAGTCAACGTGTGGCCACATCAAAGGATTGAAAGTTCAGGCTGAGGACGAGAATGTTAGAGCTGAGAGTTAGTGAATCTTCATTTCTTTCTTGTATATTTGACCAAAGGGCTATATCAATTGAAAATGAGATTGGACCTAATCTAACAGTTATAATATAATCTTGAGGACCAAAAAAAAAAAAAAGAAAAAAAGAAAAAGAGGAAAAGTTAAGTGGTCTTCAGTAAGGCAAGTGTTTTTTCTTGGGCTTTGGGCTTTGAAAAATGCCCACTGGGTGCACGGCACAACTAAAGTAGGGCCTGAGTAAATGAGCCTCGCCCAGGGTAAAGTGAAGCCCAAGCCTTGCGTCCGTCAGTGCCTTGTGCACCTTAGCCCACTTTTAAGTTTTAACAACTATGAATGTATCATATATTATCTTCATCTAACTTAAAGGTGACATCAGCTCACTTTTTCAACCAAGTTTCATGAACCTGGCCCTACTCTCAGATCAATCCCTGTTTGACTTTGATAAC
Source organism: Liquidambar formosana (assembly GCA_039720395.1). NCBI lineage: Eukaryota > Viridiplantae > Streptophyta > Magnoliopsida > Saxifragales > Altingiaceae > Liquidambar > Liquidambar formosana. The sequence goes on from CM077833.1 coordinate 28,523,090, forward strand.
CATGCTGGATAAGAGTTAACCGTGAATTATAGTAGGGGATTGGTGACCTGTTGCTATATTTTCTGCAAGGAGATCCATTCTATGTAGAAGAGCATCAAGTTATTCACTGTGGTATTGTCTTTCCAAAATTGAGGAAATAAAAAGAAGATTTCTTAGATCAAACTCTTGTATGCATTCAAGTGATTAAAAACCTGAGTGTCCATGGACAGCTAAAATCATAATTGGCAGCATACAGATTTACATGAAATAATTGAATTTGTAAAGTTGCACATTCATAGGATTGCTAGCAAGCTCCAAAGTTGAAACCATTCTGCGTTCTATACAATTTCCTATATACATTTATGTAGACACATCATTGAGTAGGGGTTCTCAGGTTGTCAGGTTCAAGAAGTGTTTGCCAAACCCCAGCCTACCCACATTTAAGCATTAGATTTTAAAGTAAGCATTGGCATCTCAGTTAACATTCAGTTCAAATATATGTAGCACAGACAAACAACAAAAAAAAAAAGTAATGGCAGATAAAAATGAAATATGAAAGGTTAATGGTTCCCTCACCTCCCGCCGAAGAAGCAAGTTAAGGGAGCTACAGTAAGCTTTTCTCAATGGACCCAAGCAATTTTTATCAAGACTCTAGAAAAGCAAAGCAAAACAAACAGTATTCAGAAAATAAAGAATTAGCATATACTTTTTTAGAGTTATTGCAATTTGTATGTAGTTGGACCTTTAAGTGTTGTAGAAGGCGAGCATATGTCCTGCATTTGTATCGGAGATCAGCATGATCAGGCCTCTTCAACTGTCCCCGCTGTTTAATAAAAGAGGAAAAATAAAACTTAGAATTCACAGTCCCAAAGACTGATACTTATCAAGAATAAAACAGCATGAAGCTGAGGAAGTACCTGAGAGAAGTAACTCTTGTCACTTATCATGAAATCCACCAAACTAGCAAAGTAGTTTCTCAAAAACTCAGACGCTCTCCTAACGAATGTGGTTTTTAATTTTTCAAGTTCTGCACGCTTCTCTTTAACCTGTAGAAGTTTCATCTACCACTTTTATACGAAGAGAGGATATCTTGGAACTTATTCATATAGACCATGCAGCGGGGTTGGGACCCCTTAACCATTACAAGGGGTTCTCATTCGTGTTCTTAGAGAGACATGAGATGAGAAAAGTGAGGCAGCTATCTTGCCTATCTGCTCTTAACAAGAACTAATATTTTTTGGTAAGGTAAACAAGAACTAATATTGCTCACCAAAAGAACACGTAATATCACAATCTAGTATCTATAGGACGAGTTTTAAGTCTAAAAAAAGTTGCAAAATATAAAAATATATGTATATTGGATCAGATCGGGATACTCATATAAATAACTTCATTTTTGCACTTTATTTTTAAGCCATTGGATTCACAAGATCCAACAGTATTCCAAAAGGCTGACATGGCTAAGCTCTTCTCATCATTTGACAAATCAGCTGAGATGCAAAAATGAAGTGCTTTATATGAGTCACCCGATCCTATCCCTATGTGTGTGTGTGTGTGTGTGTGTGTGTGTGTATAAAATCCCCATCAGGTGAGAACATGAGAACATGCTGATATAACTTATATTAGCACCATGCATTAGGGGTTGTAACCTGTCCATTGGCCCAATGTATCCTGTAACCCACTAATGCACGAGGTACAACCCCCAATGCGGGGGTTGATGTATCAGCACGTGCTCACCTAACTGTCATCCTATATATATATAATATACTGAACAAACAATATAAAGTAATATCTTGATTCTGGAAATTACAGAATCATATCAAATACAGATCCAATCATAATATTAGATCCATCCTTTTTTAATATTAGGTCCATCTCATAGCTCTTTAAATGCTTGATGCCAACATGCACTAGTTACTTTCTAAAATATTCCCTTACAAATAAATATGCATAAATATTCATGTTCCACTTAAAATTGTTTTCAGAGAAGTAATTGAAGCAAGAGAGATAGGTAGAATACATACGGCTCGCATGTTTGCAAAGGTAGGATCCAAATTAGGCACTTCAAGACCACGTAATGCACCAGTTAACCACTCACATGCTTCAATATTTTGCAGCATGCGTGCCTCATCAAACGAACCACCCGTTAGACATGCCGCATACTACAAACAACAGAACATGGTTGAAAATATAAGGGCAAATTAACCAAATTCAATTCAACGATCAGATTATTGCGATGAAAGTGATGCACAACATACCTCAGAAGGGACACGCAATCGTCGAAGAAGCTTATCAAGTTCCTCAATGAGTGTTTTATTATTTACAGATTGCATTTCCAACTTGTTATTGCGGGTTTCTATCTGGATGTCACAACAGAGAATATTACCCGTCAACATAAGAAAAGAGGTCATGTGTTCAAGTTATAAACATTGATATATCCAAAATCATTCTAACAGCATAAACAAAGAAGCAAAGAGAGCATTTAACATGAAAAGCAGAAAAACATATGGAAAACATGGCATGTAGAATAGTTACTAATCTGACAAGCCTTTCAAAAGGATAATATAGAAGCTCAAATCAATCCATACGTAGAACTACACAAACACACACACACACACATACAAAAAGAAAGAGAAGAAGAAGAAAAACATGTGAAAATTATTGACTTTCTTGTTAAAATGGATTTGTATGTCTACAACTAAACACAGACAAAGGAAGCAGCACGACTTAGACCAGGGAACAGTGATTAATGTGTTTATAGTTACATATATATAGGGAAAACAGAGAATTATATTTCCTAGATTTAGTGATATGTGAAGCACAAATAAAACATGGGCCACTATAGAAACACTTAATAGTCACAGTTTAGAATGCACAGGTCCTTACTGATTCAATGTCCTCTCTCATGTGTCTAAGTTTCACATTGAAAATGCCTAACCATTCATCCATATCATCTACACAATTTGTGGCTGCTTCAAGCCCTTGCAGTACCTGCAAGATCCACAAGTTAACAATTAATAGCCAAACTATTCGGTCATCTTAGATTAATATAAAGTTATAATGATAAGCAATAGTACAGTTTATCATCTAATCTAACAATACTTATTGAATCTGTTCACTCAAAAAGCCAACCACACATTTTCTTAGTAATAGGAAAATAGCTGATACTAGGGATCCTGTATAATGGGCAATGTTATGATAGTAGCTCCCGAGGGAGCTCAATAAATGAGTTGCTTGAGAATTGAGATGATGCACTCGCACTTGACAAAAACCATTAACAGCATTCTCAAGGAGAATGCACAAGCAAGTAGATGGCTCTAGATAATGGGCAGTGAAAAAAGGCTATCAAGATTAGCATATTACAGGAGATATGAACACAGGCAGAATAGAATGGTGAAATATGATAAGCCTGTCTGATGCTATGTTACATGGACACTTCAAAATGTGTGAAGTACCCATGTCGGACACATGTGACATGGGTGTGGGTAATCCTACTGGACACTTTAAAATAGTGAGAAATCTTTGGAAGGTGTGGACGAATCCGACACCTAGACACATATCCGCACCCAACACCCATACCTGAGTACATGTAACATAGGTCTGATGTTATATGGTGCAGACTGGACTTGAAAAATGCATCCAGGCATCTTGTGGTGATAAAACTAGCAGCCACAAGATGCCTGGATCAAGAGGCTCAAAAATTACACCGTAAAGAAAACATAATAATATGAAATTAAAAACGCTTCAACAAGACAGGTCATCAAATTCATATGCACATACACAAGATAAAAGGGTTACCTCTTCTACCAAAGGTTCACTTTCCAAAATGGCATGCACATTTGCTGCTTCTAAAGCAAGAAGTTCTCGCTTCAACCTTTCAGAAAATGCCTCTGCTTCGCCAATACCCATGACATAACTGCATACATGCCATGCTCAGTATCATCAGAACTGGATTAAGATGATCTCCAGTTATAAAAAAATAGCAACTACAAGTAATGCAGGAAAGAAAGTAAATTGACTTCAGCATTCACATTCAGCAAATAACCAAAATAAAATAAAATAAATTTATAAAAAGACAAAAAAACAAAACAGAACAAAAAACAAAAGATGACCACCTAAAAGAAGCAGTCAAATCTATAGATATTGGCAGGGGATAAACCATTCTAAACAAGTAAAGATATTTGACACGAGCTCACACCTCGAGGTCTATCTTACTTTGTTTTAAAGAAATTAAGAAGAAAGTATTTACTTTATTTTGGCCTTCTCTTTTTGTGATTTTATATGCAGAAAATATTTACTTGATTTAAAAAATAATAATAATAATAATAATTAAGGATAAAAAATAAGCAAGTAAATATAAAACATAATTCTGCCACAATAAACGAAATTTTTTGTATCTAATATGAAAATAGCACGATTAGACTGAAGGGCCTTGCCCAATTGCCCATCATACTAAAGCAGGAAAAATGAAGTGAAGAGATTCTTTTGGAGTGTTGTTTAATCAACAAACACCCATCAACTTAAAAAGAAAAATATTGTACGCTGGCTATAAAGCCACCCACACTTAATGGTATAGAACATTGGTAATGAAGAAACCACATATCCTATGACCAACATAATATTTTAAATGAGTATGCCGAAATGGACGAGTAGCAAGATCACAAAGGATGAAATTAGCAATGAAAACATATTTAAGAAGTTAGAGGTAACACAAGAAAGTCAGGTGTAACAATTTGTTCATGTAGAACATTGACCAATTACAATACCGGTCAGGAGAAGTTTCACTAAAGTTAAGGGTACCACAAGGAGAAGAGTGAGCCCAAAAAGGATATGGATGGAAGATGAGAGAAAAGACATGATTAACTACGATTTATCAGAAAAAGGGCCCTTGACAAAGATGAATGACAAATAAGATTCATGAAGCAAAAATATACTAGGATAAGGCTTTGTTTATTTCAGTTTCAGTTGACTAATTAGAATGAGGCTTGGAGAAACCCTACTTGTACAGTGAACCATAGGAGGGCACCAATGTGGACTGCAAATCATGGGTAAGCTTGCAGGCCTGCAACCCATGTTTAATATCTGTGTCAGAAAACTTCAAAAGCCTTCAGGCAACACAACAATTGAAGTGAAAGTATGTTTTACACCTTTTTTATCCTCTATTCATTTGTGTTTGCGATTTTGCATTGTATGTGTAGAAAAAATTTCTCCCACTTTAGTTTTCGTTCATTAATAATATATCTCAACATCACTGGTTAAACAATAATTAAGAAAAAAGGAAGAAAAAAAAGTGTATTTTAAGTAAGTACTTATCCACGCACATAAAATTCCACCTCAAAACAAGGAAAAAGTAAAATAAATAAATAAATAATACATACGTGCCCAAGAGAGCTTCCATATCCTCTTCCTCAGCTTGGGAGACAAGTTCTTTTTCAACAGTCACTTTCAAGTCATTTTCTGTCACTGTAGCTGGAACAGGCCCAGCTTGCATAGTCCCTTGTGAAGGGACAGTGGATGTATTTTCCTATATCAGATTCATGAAAATTAAGAGTAAAAAGTAAGTGGAATGGATACAAATAGAAATTAATGATCCAAATTAGATAACTAATCATTTAATCAATTATACCACAAGTACTTTAAACACAAGGTTGAATGAGAGGAATTTAAACCACAAGCTACTTTACACCAAGCAAATAAAGGGATCCCACATTCCCACCTCATAGTCAATCTTAAAATGGAAAATACGAAGTAAACAATTATCATTAATGATGACAAGAAATGCATACATACATATATGTGTGTATATATATAATGTAATCATGGTATAAAATTTTCATAACACAGATTTTTCTTTGTAGTTCTGTGTAATTACAAAATCCAACCAACCTATCAATGAAGCATTAAAAAAGGATTTGTTAATCAATCTAACATATATGATCAACCTATGAATCAAGTATTTTGAATTTCCATTCTTTTGTAAAAATGGAAAGAAAAAAAATGAAGTGTTTCCAATTTACAGAAAACCAGAACTAACCCCAAAACAATATTTGGAGCCCTGAAACATCATCTACTTTATTGATCATAGCTGTAGAACAGTTTTGAACACCCCCCCCCCCCCAACACCCCGTGCCACCAAAAAAAAAAAAAAAGTTACAAAATATCTAGCCCAGAATTCTTAAAACATGTTTAGGTTAACTCTGTGATAGTGGAATCTTCAGAAAAGGAAAGTTCTATTGATATGTGACTATTTAGATGTTCTCAACCCTTAACTTGGTTATGATATGCCACTAACAGAGAGCCCAGTCCCTCCTTAAATCCTTTCACAATTTGAAACAATCTCCATGTGGCTCAAATCCAGTATTTTAACTAATTTTTACAATAATACAGAAGATTTTTTAATCAAGAATTTCATTATTCATAGTTTAAAGCTGTCTCTTAAAACCTAACAAATTCTGATTATTTTAAACATAAAAAAATAAATAATCGTACAACAATACCAAGTAATAATACTGATTTAATTTTAAGAAATGAGTAAACATCATCGATAACAAACTAAGAAGAGTCAAAGAAGCAAAATACATCATAAGCACCAGAAAAGGTAGCTCCTCCTCCCAAGATATAAAGATAACAGGAATTGAAACTAAAGTAAAGTCCTTAAATTAGAGATCGCATAATTTTTATTTTAATTTTTATTTTAATTTTTTAATACTATGAAGATATCACATAAATTAATGAGAAGAAAGCACTGTAAAAATTCCACGGCAGAAGAGAAGAGAGTTATCATCTGCACCTTAGCCCAGAGAGCCATCTCCACAACATCTATACCAACTACTTTGGGAAGACGACCCAGTACATCTTTGCATATGTTTAAGATGCAAAGAAGAAGGCGGTTCCTACACAAAAAATAAGATAAATGTATATAAAAATCAATAACTAAAATAAAATAAATTTAAATATTTATTTAAACAAATGTCCAAAGAGAATAATTTTTAATACACAACAATCCCTAGAATGGTACCTGTCATCAATATTGCGCATGGTCCACTGAGGAGGAGAAACACTCTGGCTTCTAAGGTTATCAAATCCCTACAGGAAAATCAATCAGAGGCAAAAAAAATAAAAAAGAAGTTTTTTTTTTTTTTTTTTTTTTTGAGGGCGGGGGGGGGGGGGTGTGGAGGGAAGCAAATTTTATAACTTTCGAAGGAAAATTCAACTTCATATTTGCACAAGTGCCAGAATCCTTTCTTTAATTCAGATGGTCATCCAACCATGATTAAACAATCAGAAACCACATGATACATAAAGATTTTACATAGGTACATAGGAGATAGAGCATTACCAGCATAAATGTACATCCACTGGGATCATTAGTTATAACCTCCACCTTTGAAAGATGCTTTAGCTTGTATAATTTTGCAGGCTACATATGCAAGAAAATTTTTGAGAAACAATCAGTCAATAAAGAATCTTCAAGCAAGAATAACCTTGAGGAAAATCAATGAGATATTATTGTTCAGCATGCTATTCACTAGTTTATTGTTTGTAAAATCATTTTCTTGTCCATTTGTCTTTCTTCCCCCATAATGCTCAATTTTGAAGTCTCTTACATCTTATTTCAGGTAAATATATACACAATCGTGCTGGTTATAGGTAATGGGTGATGTATTCATGACATCTAAGTTCGTGATGCATACTCCCAGTGTACAGGAGCTTCAGCTTCTTCTTCTTCTTTTTTTTCTATTAATATAATTTTATCTTTATCTTATCCAAAAAAAAATTTCTAAGTTCGTGACGCATGCTATGAACAATATCTCACATTGCTTATCATACTAGTAAATTAAGTCATATCTCTCAAATTACTTGTGTAATATGAGAGAGTAGGTGTCTTCATTAAAAAAAATATGAGAGAGTATGTGTGGGAAGGGATGGGCTCTGACCAGACCAGTACTGTGAACTAGGGATCATAATGCTGGCCAAAGCCTGGCATATAAAGAAGCTAAATATATCATATTAAGAAAATTTATAAGGATTTAAGCATAAATTGTATAGGCATGTTATACTAATAAACCTCAATTTAAGTAATAATCCTAATTAGTAAGCATCATCAAGCCATGCAGCATTGCATAAATGTCTCACGATAGATGTGCTTAAAATGAGGGGCTTTGATATAATTAATTGATGTGAGATGTGTAAGATGGCTGCAGAGTTGGTGGACCACCTTTTGTTGCATTGTCGGGTAGCGTCTAAAATTTGGGCATGCTGTTTTGTGGTTTTGGTGTACAGTGGGTGATGCCTCAATTCATTTAACAGCTGATTGAGGCATGGAGGTGTAGAAGTTAGCGCAATAAGCCTCTTGTTTTATGGAAGATGGCACCTCACGCCATTTGTGGATTTGTGACGGGAAAGAAATAGCAGAATTTTTGAAGAAAAGGAATTAGCAATACACACACTGAACTTATACCAAAATATATATATATATATATATAGACACACTGAAATATAATTTTTTGGGTCTTTTCTTTCTTGGGAGCGAGATGAGTTTTTTGAGGGGCAGATGTCCTTGATAGATTTCCCTCTGTCCGGCCAATCATTCCACTGGCATCTTGCATTCACGTCCCCATTTGACTGCCACTTGGGGTTGACATTTTGAAATTGAGAAGTTGAACAATTATCTTATTTTTCTTTTCTTGTATACATGCATATCTTCCTCTATCAATAAAGTTTACCTTATCAAAAAAAAAAAAAAAAAAATCAAGCTGTGCAAACTGGGAATGTCTTGAATTTCTAATACCTAAACCTGGCCAACTACAGATTCAGCCTAGCCCAGACCTGTAGAACTAAATCTTATGATCAAGTCCACCAAAAGGTCATCGTAGTTGTACAAGCCCTTAATGGGAGCAGTCATGTATTTTTTATATGGCTGTCATTCAAATATATCTAAATATTAAGATTCAAAAATCTCAAAATTAATTGAATAGGCTTTGAGGACATAAAATAAAATGGAGAACTACCTCAAGAACTCCTCCAGTGGAATATTTTAAGACACGAAGAAATGCTTTAGTCCGCTGACCTTTTGATTTCGCTGCATAAAGCACAGGCTGTCACTTACCATGCCGCACAAAATTATTTGTAACTAAGCGTTACTGTGAATCTTTTTACAATATTGTGGATGAGCAACAACAAAAAGTATAATTATTAAATTTGATATAATAACCCAAAAGGTGTGCCTCCTTTATCTAATATTGTATTGTAAGCATCTGGCAAAAGGCAACCACAGCTTAGGAACAATTTGATGCTATCACATCTCAGAACAAACCAATTAAACCTTTTTTAATTCAATCCAGCAATCAATCCTATCAATAGAAGTACCACCATTATCCAGTACAGTGCTGCAAGAGACTAGTGTACATGCATGCTTGAACTTCCCATTTGATCTTAAAACCTCTGAAACTTTTAAATATGCGCAAGAGCTACGTTTTCAAATTTTATGTATAACATCATAAAGAAAGAATTTCAAATGAATTATTGTCAAACTTTTACAATTGTGAGTTGATATCTAATCAGAACTCCAAAGACTCTTATTAGTAGCATTTCCTCCTTGAAATTGAAACTCAGTGACTTCACATAGTTTTGGTACGAAATCCCTAATGTTGGGTTGCTTAAGGTCAATAATTTCCATCCATCAATTAAAAATGTCATGTTGCAAACATTTGGAATTTGCAACAATAGTCCTACCATGAGTTTCATGGTCCTAGCATCTTCACTTATATCAATAAAATCTCACCAGTTCCATCACTGTTCTCTAGGAAAGAGTAAACCATCTCCATCATCTTTACCTGCCTTACCACAGATTTTAAAACCATCTCCATCATCTTTACCTGCCTTATCGCATATTTTTTAAACACAAACCCTTTGTATTCTTTCCAAGTCATTCTTTCTTTTTTCTTCTGGTGGGAAAAATTAATTTGGTGGTGAAGCTTTTCTAGTTATTCTCCTCCTCCACATCAATATCTCAACTACATTTCAGTTGTCTATTATGCTCATTAATTAACCATAATAACCACTCCCTTAGAGAAAAGAGTTCAAACTAACAATTCTAACACAAGTCTTTTTTATATTAGGAGTCAAGGTTTAGGGAATGCAAAAGGGTTACATCCTAAAAGCTCTTCTTCGTATTAAGAACCGTCGATTGCATGAATTACCCAGTGTTGGTCACGCTAAGCAATGTCCTCCTGGGAGGAGTGAGCTGGATATGGTCCTCCTAACCTCTTCCTTTTTATACAAAGCGGCCGCTATCAATACTTGAACCTGTGCCTTCGCACTTTGTAGCCCCACAAAATCCAAATGTGAATTAACAAAACATTTGAACAACTATATTCTTAACTCCTAGCATCATTAATTATATTTCGTTCAAGAAACAATATTGCACCTAAATTGTGCTGCTTCGCATGTCTAAGCGTTCCACGACATTGAAGAAAGAAGACCAGATGATCAAATACGCGTAATTTGATAAGTAAAAGGTGATGATAGGGATTAGGTCACTTGTGAATGGATCAGTAAAGATCATGAATGGTTCGAATGATAGAAGAAAGACAGAGAACATACTGGAGAGAGCGAGAACCCTGGGTTTGGCCATGTGCCTGCCTAATTTGCCAGATTTGCCCCAGATCCCACGGCTCTTGGCGACGCGGATCGACAGGACGACATTCTGTTTGGTGGCTTCGATTGCGGCTTCGCAGGCTCGCCGGAGCTCCTCGTCGTCTGCACTCGATTTCGCCATTGCTTGCTGTTCTCGATCCTCAGCTCGAGTTCGAAATGAGATTTATGCGAGAAAGATTTTCCCAGGTGAAAAAGAAAAAGAGATCCGCGTGTCGGTGAATATTAAAATAAGTCGGTTGAAAGCGCCTTTGTAAAAGCCCTTTCAATATAACAGAACGCACTATTACAAATATCACTTTCCATGTAATCGAGCAAAAATTAGAATAAAAAACATTGTAAGATTAGATGAATATAAAACAAGTAAGAGGATATATAATTTTTTTACTAAATTTTTCATCCAAAATCTAATTTAGGATATTATATCAATTTTTTAAAAAATATTATGTGAAAAATGATTAAACATTAAAAGATTTTTTATAATTTTAAAATAAAAGTTTTTTACTTTTTTACCTTTTTTTTCTTTTTAAATATTATTAAAATATTGACCTGTAAAAATATTTTTAGTACAAGAACATTTTGAGTGAGAAAGACCAAGGATCCCAATTATGAAAAATATAGCCATATGGCTCAGTTGTATACTTGTATCACCTACATCTTGCTTCCCTTGTGGGAAGTCGCGAGATGAAGTGCTATCAAGCTCTTCCTCCCTACCAAATAAGATTACAAGCATTGAAATTCAAGCATAAAACATATACTCCGTATTAATTATATATTAATTATTAACTTCAAATTCAAATTTTGTTAGTTTTCTTTGAACTATGTTGATTGAGATGTTAAACATGTTTTTAAATATTTTAATTTCAAATCTTAACATCCTTCAAATTCAAATTTCAGCAGTCGAGAGAATTATCCAAGTCTAGAACGAAAATTATTCATATGGAACATGCCTTGTATCTAGCTCACAAGCATGAGCATGCCAAGCTTGCTAAATTGTTCCTACAAGAGGTACTATATATATATATATATATATATATATATATATATCTTACTGGTTAAACATTTATGGGAGAGAAGCGTGTTGAGTGACCAATGCGGCAATGCCTCTCTAACAGTCGCCCCCTACCCCCAAAAATGACCTCCTATGCAAATCGGCGGTGTTATAAAGTCTGTTTGGATCCTAAAAATGAGGGAGGAAGGGAAAGGAGAGGATAAATGTTAAAATTTGCTAAGAAATGAATTCCTTAAGACAATATTTCATAGCTTTTTCCCTCTCAATTTTTTTACAAGGTTTCCAAGGATCCAATTAGAGGCCAAAGAAATTCAAAAAGTCCACAATCAAGATGGCTCATCATTTTTCTTTTTAATTTCACTACGTAATGGCCATTATTCTTTGAATATTATTGAAATTACCTTTATTAATTAATTCAAAAAATTTATGAGCAAATCAATTGTCCAGAATAGATTTTCTTGCAAGTGCAAAAACACCAAGAAAGTGCATGAAGTGTGTGAGGAAAGAAGCAAAGAAGAAGAAGAACATAAAATTCAAGATGTTTCAAGTAAAATGATTAATAAGTGGTTCAAAAAAAAAATTCCAAAAATCGGAATGTTTGGCGATTGCCATGCGTCAATGGCAAGCCTGCCCTGTTTCACAGCAGAAGACACACGTTGGTCCTAGCAGGTGGGGCTCTGTGGAATCACATAGGCCATCTTGATAGGGATACCAGAAATTGGAACGATGATATATTTTAGTGGCATAGGTTGAATCCCGAATGGACCGACCAATAAGGTAACTCTTATCCAATTCTTTCTCTCAACAAAATGGACAACGCATCTATGGCCATCCAATACAAAATAACTCCATAATCAACAACCCCAAAAGCTCTCTCTGTAGTTGGGGTGCGAAAGAAGACAAAGAAGGGGTAGAAAAGTTACTGGTTTTAAAAACGGAATTCTTAGGCTTGGTGTTGGAAATAATATGGCAGCGTCTATTCCATGTAGTGGCTGCGGTCATTGAGGCGACCAAGGTGGGTTTGCCTGCTTGGACCGGGGTGCAGCTAAAATCATCCCAGAGCCTTTGCAAGGCATTTGGCTACGAGACAGCCGGCGTGAGACTCACTTGCTCACTCCAAAACGATTTCAAGGATACGGCTCAAAAATGCGTTGATGCTACCAAGATAACTGGGCTTGCTCTTGCCACCTCCGCTCTAGTTGTTTGGGTATGTGTTTTGATTCTTTTCTTTTGACATTGGTCTAATTATTTTTATAGAGTCCCAATTTTCCAGCTATCTTCCCCATTATCGAAAGAGAAAACACTGGCAACACATGTAGCAAGAAACTGTTTTGGATGTTTTGTTGGGACAATTCGGGGGATATCTTAATGCCACTAGGCAAGCTAAAATTTCCCCGTCAAACATGAATTAATTCCCATGCTTGGGCTCTTTATCGTAGGAATTCAATTCAATTCAATTTTGATTTCCATAAATCACCTCAATTTGTGGGACATCTAGAGCGGAATCTATGGTGCCGCGGAAGAGCGGGGTGTGCATGAGCAATAAAATAATTTTTATCTCATCAATTGATTTGTCCCAAAAAGTCCCCAACAAATGTAGCATGGTCACTTCATTGGGCTGCACATAAAGCTCACCCTGAATGAGATGGATAACAATAAAAAAACAAATTTCCCATTTCGCTTTGGATGGCCATCTCTACATGCCCAAGTATAAGGATTTAGATATTGCAACCCCTTCAAGTTATATCTGCATCCCATTAATTTTAATTTTTTAAATTTTTAAAAAAATATAAAATGCTGTTATAAAAACTGGTCACGTATTCTACTGGAAAACATCATTTTAAACAACTTTTTAGAAAAAAGTTTTTCCAAAATCTATAGTTTAAGTGGACTTTTTGACCAAAAATAAAATATGGACTATAAATGGCCAAAAAATCTACTTAAATGATAGATTTTGGAAAAATTTTCTTCTGCAAAATAATTCAAAATAATGTTTTCTAGTGGACCACGTGGCCACTTTTCAAAAAAACCTTTTATATTTTTCTTAAATCTTAAAAAAAAAATTAAAATTAATAAGGTGGGGAGATCACTTGAAGGTGTAATATCTGGATTGTATTAATAATACCTCTCATTCTAAAAAGCGTAATGCTATAAAGCCCAATTAATTTGTCCAAATTTATTTATCCAACTAAGTTAATTTTTTTTTTTTTAAAAAAAAAAACCTAATTATAATGAATAGACTACCACATTAATTGGCTAAGTAGATTTTAGGCAAAAAAGAGTTCTCACATCAATTAGGCCAACAAATTTAGACCAAAAAATTTTGATTCTTCAGTATTTTTCTTTTAGCTATGGAAAAATCCAATGGGCTCTTGGAATAGTTTGTCACTTTTTATTTTAAATCAAAGGGATCGGAGAAGTGAGTCATAAACCAAGCAATGTCAAGAAACCTTGGTCCATCCGTTGCTTTCTATGAACGATGATAATCAATTATTCATGGGTAAATAATCCAGCTAGGTTTCATTTTACAGGGAGCAAGTGCCGAAGGGGTGCCAAAACGTCTAACCTACGACGAAATCCAAAGCAAGACATACATGGAAGTGAAAGGAACCGGAACGGCAAACCAGCGCCCAACCGTCGAAGGAGGCGTCGTCTCCTTCGCCTTCAAGCCCGGCAAATACAACATGAAGAAATTCTGCTTAGAACCCACTTCCTTCACCGTCAAAGCCGAGGCGTCAGCAAGAGCGCCGCACCCGAATTCCAAAAGACTAAGCTCATGACTCGCTTAACCTACACCCTCGACGAGATCGAAGGCCCCTTCGAGGTCTCCCCCGATGGAACAGTCAAGTTCGAAGAAAAAGACGGCACAGACTACGCTGCCATCACAGTCCAGCTCCCCGGTGGCGAGCTCGTGCCATTCCTGTTCACCATCAAACAGTTGGTGGCATCAGGAAAGCCTGAGAGTTTTGGTGGGGAGTTTTTGGTGCCTTCATACAGGGGCTCATCGTTTTTGGACCCAAAAGGAAGAGGTGGGTCTACAGGGTACGATAATGCGGTGGCATTGCCGGCCGGTGGGAGAGGAGATGAGGAGGAATTGACGAAGGAGAATATAAGGACCCGTCGTCTTCGACGGGGAAGATTACGTTGAGTGTGGCGAATAGCAAGCCGGATAGTGGAGAGGTGATTGGAGTGTTTGAGACAATACAGCCTTCTGACACTGATTTGGGGGCGAAGGCTCCCAAGGACTGTCCAGATACAGGGGATATGGTACGCTCAACTTGAGTAGCTTTAGATAATTCTTCCTGTATCCATGTGCATTTATATGTAGATTTTGTAATAAATTTTCGACTAAATGGTTAACCCCCTTCTTTTTTTTTTTCTCGAAATAATTTTCCCATTTCCTTTTTCTTTTGTGATTGCTAGTAAATGCCGAAGCTCTCAGGTTACTGTTACTTGCGTGTTACCTTTCTAGTGCACCAGTCGTCGCTAGTATAATTTTAGCCATTGCTTTTGATTGTCCTAGTTATGTAGTCAAACATAGGGCGCTATTTGATCAGCGCCTCACTCAAATGCTTATACAAATGGATTTTCTTCTGTCCTAGAAAAATAACCGTTGTATGATAAAAAAGATTAAAAAAGAGGAGAATTCAAAATATTAATGATCGACCTGCGCCTCATCCGGGTATTGTCTGAGATCGATTAGGGAATCTGAGTTGCAGGTTGACATGGTAAGTTGCATCGACATCAGATGGTTTCCGATCCGTCTCTGCAAAAACAGCGAGCCCACGAGCAAAAGCGAAAGAACCCGTTCCTCCAACCACAGTAAGCTCTTCCGTATCCTTGTGCCCAACATGCTTGGCTTGGACACTGAGGCTACCCGAATACTCAGGCGTATCAAAAGTGAGATAAATGATATTGAAAGCCGAATGTGCAAAGTGTTCGATCGGAATTATGAAGCCTTGGGCTTTTCCCACAACGCGTGAAGTGTTCTCAGGCCCTTCCGTGAGTGTATGGTGGAAGATGAATGCTCCAGCGTCTGATGGGGACACAGGCGGCGCCTGTGGGTTAGAGGTCGCAATCTGTGGTTGTTGAATGTACAAGGACAGGGCCAGCCAAGGCCTTGTGGGGTTCTTTGATGGATTTCTGTGGGCAACTGGTGAGAACAAAGACAAGAGAATCACCACCAGGATGGCTAAGGAGACTGCAGTGCAAAATATGATCCTAGGCAGCATTATGCAGTACTCTTTCAGGAATTTTTAGTATGTTCGGGTTATGAATTGGTTAGCATTTCTTAAGAGGAACACTTATAATACATGCATTTCCTGTTCTAGAATAGTATTATTGTTCTTCATTTTTAGATGTTTTGGCCACCTAATCCACCGTTACACCTCCAAACCTAATCCTGTATGAATCGCATGTGCAATTTCTAGAAACAAGTATGTCATCAATAGCTAGCTTATTGCCTTTAGTACCAGCTCCATTGGCTGATAAAAACCCTCCATATTAAATGGTCATAGGGGGCATAATATCCTACTGATAATACCAACTCTATTAGCCGTTGTCCTGGGTTAAAAGCAGATCCCCAAGATAGCTATAGATGTATTGCATAAAATCCAATTGAAGAAGACCCTCCTTAATGCTTGTATTTAGTTCTTGGAAACCCCAAGTGAATCCTGAAAGAACACAAACCCTGAGCCCAACTTGAAATAAGATCTCATATACCACACTTAAAATCTTAGACAAATATGAACTCATGTCTCAACAGAATATTGAAGTTCTCCTGAAAATACAACCCAGAGTTTGCAAAAATCCATCACCTTCCTAAGAAAAAGACTCAAATCACTTGGCAAAAATCTGTACAACAAATCAACAAACAAAACATTAAGAAAATCAAACAAACAGAGGAAAAAAACACAGAACATAAAGAGAGGGACAAGTAAAAGAGAAGAAAATAAATGAAAGAGAATCCCTATACCAGTAACTTCTAGCTGAAATTCATGTATAGGAGGTCTCCTCTCCTCATTTATGCAACAAGAATTGCAGGGATTAAAATTGCATGAAACAGTCACAAGGCCTCAGTTCCAAAGGAGCCTGTGACAAGCAACAATCTATAAAATCTACAATAGAACATCAGAACATGGGAAGCAACGGAAAAAACTCTCTAAGCCTGCACATCAAACAACATACACTGCAGCATCATGGATCCACGTCAAATCTAGGAGCATCATATTTTGAAAAAAAATAAAATAAAAAATAAAAGAATTTAAAATAATATATATAACTTTCCTCATTTAAAGTACTTAACCTCAACAAAGCTACCATCATCTTTTTACGAACTCCCTACAGAACAGATTGTATAAGATCAAAATTTTTGCAACAAATGATGTCTAGCAATAGCAAAAGCACAAAAAAAAAAAAAAAAGAAAAAAAAAAAGAGTTAAATCATAAATAAATCACCAATCCACCATGGCTCCATGGCTCCATGGCATATGAGAGGCTCCAAGGTTGGGACTAGTCCTTTCACGGCAACATCCACATCTAATGCTTCTCTTCATTCCTTAGAAGCCTGCAGCTGAATTCTGAAAGTAAACAACCCAAACTCAGCTTAACCAAGGGGACCCATTATAACACACTAATTCAGCTTCTGATTTAGCTTCTGATTCTACTTTGAAGCTATCCCAAACAGGCACTAAAAGATATATACTTGTTATGTACGGGGGATGTTCACCTGTGTAATGTCAAAGATGAAAATTCATATGCGCATATGAATTCGAAACACTGTCGGGATGTTAAACGGCAATTGAGAAAAAAAATACCACAAAAGAGGTTCTAGGAGAGGAGATTATGCCTCTCTCATGAATCTTTGCTTTCCAAAAGGGATTTCCCATTGTTAACAAAATAAGCAGAATAGAAATCCCACTTCGGGGGGGGGGGGAGATAATTCTTCTCGCTAAATGACTTCCTAAAAACTTGCAATTGAGCTTCTCTAGATAGACGACTACTCCTATGGAAACCAACTGACAAGTTAAGCATTGAATAATCAGATTAACAGGTAAAACAGATCATGACAGCATCCATGGAAAGGCTTGCACGTAATACCCATCCTGCCTTTCAAAGGAATAATTGTGAGCCACTAGTTAAGTTTTTTCGATAACAAATGTGCACTTTTGTTAAGGATTCAAGTCCAAAACATCATTAATTCAAGAGAGCGAAGAGCGAGGGGGAGAGAGAGACGAGTGTTACCTGTTGATGGCGGAGGAATAGAGCGGAGACCGTCGAATCGACGAGTGCGGACTGCGGAGGACAGTGTGCGAAAACCGTAATCGCGAGGGAGAGAGAGAGAGAGAGGGGTTGATGCTTAGTTGCTTACCCATTTTTCTAAAATAAAATAAAATAAAATAAAATTTAAAAGCGTAAGTACCACTAACGCTATTAAAAAGCGTAAGTCATACTGACGCTATTTGATTGAACTGCCGCTTTTAGATTTTTTTTTTTTATTATTATTTTTTTTTCGGTCAGTTTCTTCTAGACAAGAACGGATGCACTAGCTGCCACCATAGAGACCTGCAACCATTCAATTTTTTTTTTTATAAATAAGTAATCTTTCATAATTTTAATTGAGTGACCTAATAATTTAGGAACTTTGATAACACTGGTAAATAATGTAGGAATTTTTATTTGTCTTAATGTGTACTCCGTATTATATATTTCTTTAGAATTTAGAAGTTTTTCAATGGCGTATTTGATTTTAGTTGGTTAATAGATTTTTATGTGTAACCATTGAATAAAAAAATTTTAAATTTACCCTGCTTGTAACTTGTATCTCACATTGTATATGTCAAATAAAAAAATGTTTTAAAAAATGTTTGACCATCACCAACACACACACACACATTGAATAGTAGAGAGATAATGGCATGAGAATACGCTCGTCTGAGATCAAGGGTCACAGTCGTTGGCAAAGTTTGGTAAGCGGAGCTTGTTGATTTGACCTTCACCGGATCATAGAATAGATATCTGGGTGCCTCGAACCATACTAGTTTGGTAACCCGTGCATATTGAGATGATGTTATGAAGCAACGACGATTGTTGAGAAGATTAACATTTTCCTTTATCCAATTCATGGGAGGCAAAAGCAACATCCAGTTTGGGTGTGTGTATATAAAACTATATATTTTATCCACATCCAGTATGAGATGAGTGAGCACTACTCAGTAATCACATAGCAATGGGTACTCTGGAAGAAGGGGTTAAGCTAAATTCCACCACTTTTTTTAATGAATGAATTGTGCAGTGCACAGACAGATAAGTATATGGCCACAAAAGGCCAATGCCACCAGAAGAAACAATATGCACCTAAAGCACTGAACTACAAAATGAATTAAGGAATAAATGCAGCCTATTTGCCCCTAGGCCCGTGTTCAAAGTTCAAATCATCGGGCAGTGGAAGCCATACTAGAGCCCCAAGCCCCAAGAGTCAACTAATTAATGGTTTAGCCTTGCGTAAGTGTCCCATACTATTGACAAGATCTTTGCGCGTGCAGACAGGAAACATATTGATATTCTTGAGCACTTTCAACCGCCAAAGAACATATGGGAAGCTCAGCTGATCCCGAGAAGTGAAATGAACCACCTCATTAAACCAGAGGCACATGAATAGATTAGTCAAGGGTGTATGCTTCCTCACAATGACAGAAGCTTCAGATAGAGCTGCACAGACCAATAATTTGATGTGTGAGCACAAGAACAAGAACTAATTGAATCTCTAGAGAAAAAGCTGTGGTCAATAATAGGTTTCTCAATTCATCCATATGGATAAGGTCCAATATTTTTTACCATCATGTCTGCCTTTCTATACTTTAATGTTTGTCTCCAAAACAAAGGCTTTATGGTCACTTCTCTGTCTCCCCAGCTGTGATTTTCTGTAGGTTACATTACTTTCAAAAAAAGAATATTGTTTGATGCATAGTAAGTTAGCCGTTGTTGCCATTGTACTTGTAAGCTGCTTCTTATTTCTGTCAAAACAAGAAGCAGAAAATAGAATAAATACCTTTCTTTCCATTAAATCGCTTGTCCTCAGGGAAGCCATCGTGGCGGTATTGACTCAACTGCACCTCGACTTCTTCTGGTGTGGCTTTATTTTTTTTTACAACAGCCTTCGCCTCATCATAAACACTACTGCGAGCTCCGTGTTCTGAAATCGCGAGTACAGAATTTGAACGCCAAAGAAGGGCTTCCAGCACACCTAAAGGGTCCCTCCTGAATTGAGACTTTGAGTCTACCCAAATAGAATAACTTGCATGAGGAAAGAGACGATGGCCCAGCATCTGACAACAGAAATGAACAGAAATCCTCACAAATAAGTTGAATTCAAAAGTATGTATGTATGTGAGTGTATATACAATCACACCAAGAGAACTTCTTGCAATTGAGATATATTAGTTGGTAAATATTTGGAAGCTCACAACATTTTCAGAGTAAGAAATTTTCTACCTATAGTTGTGGCAATATGAAAACTTAAAATATCAGTCTCACAGTGACAGATGCAAGTACAAAAGGAAACTAAACCAGTTTCAGAGGGAGGGAGGAAAGTAAAAAAAAAAAACCCCATATTCTCAAAGTCGAACAAAATCATAGCATTAAAATATAATGCTACCAGAAAACCTCAAATGTAAGGTCTTTAACAATGGTAAAACTTGGATTAGTGGCCACCACTAGGTCTTTAACAGTGGACACTCGCACACTTTGTAGGTGCTAATAATGCTCCAAGCTACTGCATTACCACTTGGAATTACTCACCAAGAGCACAGATTTGGTAATGAAGATTTCTAACACTTCTCTTCTAAATGACAATTGAAATTTGATATTTAGTATAGCCATACCACTTCAAACTAGAAACAAGGAAACCATGCAGAGGATTCATCATATACAAAAATATCTTGCTGATGTGGTGTTTTCTAGTCATCTGGTTGGGTTCATCATATAATGCACATGAAATCTCCCGTTGAAGTTTTTTACTTTCTTTTGTTATTATTGTTATTTATTATTTATTATATATATATATATATATATATATATATATATATATATTTGGGGGGGGGGGGGGGGGATGGATAGAATTGAACTATGACCCCGACACCCATTATTTCAGATGCCATGCTGCCTACTTTAGTCTCTCCCTTAAAGATAATATCACAATATGCAATATCCACGCAAACAAAACCAAACAGCAGCTAACACTGCACACATAATTATAATGCACAAAAAGGATATGTATGAGCATAAGACCAAAATTTATGCGACAGATCTTCAGATCATGATACATAAGACATCCTTTTTGATGAAAAGGTAAGAATATACATAAGACATCCTTACAACTAGAATATGGCTGTTGAAAGGTAAACATAATGAAAGGCACAACGATTACATCTTTCCAGAGCACAGACCTTCCACTAACTGAGGGCAAGTGGATGCTTCAATCATGAGAAAACAGATGGCTGAGAATATCCCATATGATGCATGAAAGCTAGATCCTGGTGGCAGCCTAAGGGAGACCATGAGGTACTAGCCTATGTTGACTGTCCAGTTGAAAAGCAACACTCGTATAAACCAGTCTCACCTGGAAGGCTGGAACTGGTACATATGTTTCGTCCTGTTACCAAAATGGGGCAGGAAGCAGACAATTCCACTTTGAACTGCAGTACTCACACAAATCCAAGGGTGCTGACAATTTCAAGGTGACACAACATGGCAAATTATGTGAACATTCTACTGCAAGTCATGCCTCACCCCAAACCAATTTACTACCAAACTGAAATTGAGAATGAGGATTGATGAATGTTACTGATAACAGCTCCATTTTCTCCTATAGTTCCTCTAATTTTAACAAAAGTTGAAGAAATCATGGACGTTATTATTATTATTATTATTATCATATCTCTTTTGAATCTTCATTTGTCCAATATAGATGATAGACATTCAGCATAAAAAAACGAAGCATATATTAATTCTAGAAGCATATATTAACTAAATGACATCAAGGGGGGGAAAAAAACTTGGGAGCCAACATCAAACTTCGCTACCTTAGGGATTTTACCATTCAACCGTTGGTCCATGAAAGGAAGATTCCTAACAACCACAATGCGCCATTTTCCAATATATTGGCCCTCACCAACTGTACGCCCTACTGATTCTTGAGCAGTAAGAGTGATTTCATCCCAAAATGCCACATAGCAAACCTGCATCCATTCAATACTACAAGTATATAAAAATATTGAGCATATAAGCCAATTATTAAAAAGAGTACAGCACAATAGGCTATAACCTTTTGAAGTGATGCCTCTGACATTCCAATAGGCTGATAGAGATCATCTCCACCACCAAATGTGCAAGTAGACACCACAACTTTGCAAGTTTGCATGTACATTTTGTCCTCGTCGGATATCTTAAACCCTCCATTTTCACTGAAGAAACCACAATGTATAACAGCAGTTTCATTGACCTGTGACATTTGCATATACGCTAACCAATGTGAAAAAATGGATATACAAACAGCACCCGCAAGATATGGGCAATGCCTAGCATATAAAAGAAGCAGACTCTAGATAGACAAAAGATTAATGTGTGGGATTCAAAATTCATCATGTTTTACAGTAAAAACTGGTTCTACAGTAAAATTATATATATATAGCGTTTAAACTCTAACATGATAATGACCATGTATTATCCTAAACCATGCTGAAGACACCAAGATGCAATTTTTTTTAAAAAAATTTATTTATGAAGATGATGCAAATTATAACCTTAAAACTTTTCTCTCTCTGATCAAGAGTTTGGTTTCCAGTAAATAAATTAAATCTTGTGGCTTCTGTGTGTTGTTGAAACGGGGTGGAGTAACCTCCCGCATAAGGTGTATCATTCTCTGATAGGTATACCACTTTCTTAACAATATTAGTGGGCTCTTCACCCAAAGGAAAATCCAGATGCTGAAGTTCTTCAGGAGGTAAAATCTTCAAGCAACCTGATATAATCCAGAAAAGCATCACAAAATGAATTGCTTTTAACATCCATAATGTGTCAGAGGAAAAATCAATAACAAGCACACCTTCGACAACAAATCATATTTAAATTTTGGTAAAGAACTAGTCAAATTACTTCAAAAAAAAAAAAAAAAAAAAGAAGAAAAAGAACAAGATAAAAAGAAATACTCCAATTACAGTAACTAAATTGTCATGATATCCCAAATAACAATATGTGTCTATACATATATTTGATGAAGTAAAGATATTTTTTTTTAAAAGGCAAAAGCCCTAGTACACGCGATGTTATGTGTGGTAATTGCCAATGGCATAAACTTAAAATGAATTAAGAGATTTTCAAATCTACCCATGTATGTGACAAAACTCCAATAGATCAATCCAGCAAATCCATCATGTTTGACCATCCCATGTAACTTGAATTATTTCATTGGGTTTTACATATAACATTGTAAATAAATCCATCGAATGGGAAAATTCAAAAGAATGGTATCATCGCAAAGGAAAGCAAAAATTCAAAATTGAGGCATTTCATGAATTTCTAAAATTGATCCTATAACATCAGCTGTGGCGATGACTCTAATCCCTTATTTAATGGTCTCGTTCAAGATGATGAATTTGTAACTTTGATACTATGTAAAATACATTATAATCATTTAAATCTCCATTTAGACAACCAAACAGGCCCAGACACTTAGGGCTCGATTGTTTGGCCGGAATTGGGAGGAATCGGAATGAAATCGAATGAGATTTCAATGGTGAACAGTTGCGCTCTCCATTGAAATCTCGATCCATTCCATTCCAATTCCCCCGGATCCTAGCCAAACAAACGTGCCATCAGAGTTTCAATGGAAGTTTAATATTTGTTTGAGATTTCACAGTTCTCATAAGTGGTTTGTTTACAAGATGTTATGTTTCCAGAGTTACCAAAGTGGATCAGAGGAGAAGTCAATGTTGCTCTACACATTCCAACATCCTAACGGAAAGCTGAAACTAAATGAATATGCAACAATCTCGGTATATAGACAAACAATCTATGGAATCGATGTAAAATCACACCACTTTCAAACAAATTTCTGTCCCAGCCGTTCGGTTATTGAGAAAGTGTATGAAAATAAAGTAAATTGAAATTCGGCTAATTTGGAGCTTCAAAAACCCAAAACCCTGATGAGCTGATCCTAATACACCTACTCGGCTTACTTGAGTTGGAGTTTTTTCATTTTCATAAAATTTTGTTACCCTTTCTTTTCTGTTCGTTTTCTCGGGGAACCAAACAAAGCGAGAGAAATTCAGCAACAGAATTTCCAGAGCAACTTACGTTCTTTGACACCCCGACAACACGAAAGGTGGGATCGAGCCGATTCAAATTGCCCTCCGATTTCTTCTCCAAACCGAGAACCGGTTTCTTCACCGCACTGAGTTCCGATTTCACCACCAAACTCGGTTTTCGACTGATCCTCGAGGCCTCAAACACGAGCAATCCAGCTGCGGGAATAATGAGCAAGAGCGTCCACCACTTCAGTACCATCCTAAGAAGTCGCCGAGCCAATTCGCTCTTGCCTCGGAACACTGGTTTCTTACGTTTTCTTCGGACTCGGACCCTCATCTTACCGAGTTCGTCCGAGTCGTCGTCTGAGACAGAGATCGATATACTGTTGTTGTTGAACATTGAAGATGACGTTGATAGAGTCGAATGCGATCCTGAATAGACGAGGCTTGAAATCGGAATTAGGAAATTAGGGTTTTTTTCATGTAAATTGTGTGTTTTTTTTTTTTTTTGTTTTTTTGCTAAGTATGTGAATTGTGTAATAGAGTTTGTGCGTGGGGTGTTTTAAAACATCGAGAGAGACGCGGAGTCCATGGTAGTTATGTGGGTTCTGTTACTGTCAGAGCTGATTTTTTTTTTATTTGCCATGTTCAGAGCTGATTTTCTTATTTTGTTTCAGAATTTCTTGCAACATTGTCCACTTATTTGTTACTAATTTTTTTGTTGGGTTCAGGTGAGATTATGGTTCAACTACTTCAGGAGAGTGTTTGTAGTTTTTTCCTTTTAATGGAACCTTCTTATCAGTGGTTTAGGTTATTATGGTTACACCCAATTGGAATCGCCATGATTGATTACCCACCTTCAACTTTTTTTCGCTTATAATTTTTTTTATTTAGAAAAGACGTTATACAACTATGAGGTTAAATTCTTAATAGTTTACCAATAATATAAAATTTAAAGAATAAAAATAAAAATAAATAAATGAAAAATGAAAAAGAGAGAGATTAAATTCTTAATGTGGAAGATGACCAAAATCCAATAACATTATAACCTAACGGCATTCTATAATATACTAATTAATCACTGGTTTTGTAGTCTTTGTGATTATATCTTTTACCTTCTTGGAAAAAGATATATGGAGTTTGAAAGTCATTCCCACTACTATACTATTTTATTTCTTTGGCAAGATGGGCATATCCTAGCCTTCAGGAGATGATCCGTAGCCTTCAAGAGATAATCCTCAGGTGGCTTAACTAGTGACTAATGAGGAAGTGAGTGGATGAACTTAGGACCTTTTTCCTATTGATATGTAAGTTCGATAAATTATTGGTCTAATCCATGGGATTGTCAAGCCCACTTAAAGTGGAACAATTTTGTGGAATTTGACTATTTGGGTCTTTACATTAATGAAGGGCAAAAAATTTATATATATATATACACACACACAGGATTATGATCAGATAAGCACATGCTGATATAACTTATATTAACACCCGCATTAGGAGCGAGGGATTCGGACTTAATGTAGTTTGCTACTTTTACTACATGGTACAGTAAACGTAAAATCTATGATGGGCTCATGTATTAAATCATTGATATAGAGAAGTAGTGGAAAGAGTTTTTCTTCCCCGTGAAGCTGCTGTTATTTGTCGAATCCCTCTGACTTGTAGGCTTCCTACTGAAAGAGGAATATGGCATTACAACCAAAAGGGTGCATCTACTTCCAGCGCGCAGTTCGTACCATGTGGAGATGGATCACAAGCGTAGAGACTAGAGAGCTGAACAGAGACGTAGGAGAGTGCTCGTCATCACACAAGAAGGCGACCCCATGATGGTTATAATTTGGAAACAACATTCCATCAAAGATTAAGCACTTTTATGTGGAAAATCTGTAGAGGTATCCTCCCAACAAAGAGCAACCTGATCAAACGGGGAATGGCCCCTTGTTCTGCGGCCATTTGTGTACAGGCTTCATGAGATGCGCAAACGAGGAATGCTTGCGCAAGTTGCTGGCACCCCCACTTAGTACCACTCTATTAACATGACACGTCCATAATGCTAAAACGTGCACATTATACAAGAGCACGAGACCCACATTAAACAAATATATGAATATCTGATAGCTGGGATGGGGTGCACTCTTCCTCTTCTTCCTCTTCCTCTTCGTTGGTTTAATATATTTGCTTATAAATGAACTAATAAATATAGGAATATAAAACTGACACATGTCACAATACAAGAAGTGATGACTCAAACAGTATCTATCACAACAGACCCTAGCATCCCTCACTTAAATATTAAAATAACTCCTTATAATTCAACATGTATCCTTGATTCACCACACTGCACTTTACCAAAAACATGTACTCCTTCCATATTATAAAGATAGGCCATCTTTAACAAAACACACAAGCTAAAAAAAACTATCAATGTATTGACTTGTAACCCATTAAAAATTTCCCTTTTCCAAATTACCCTTCTCTTGGTTGGAATTTGGTTTTGTATTGAAAAGAATTCTTGAAATAACAAAGGATGGTATAAGAAAGTTCAAAAAATTTATGATTTGACTTTTCAAAGTGAACAAACATTTTAGGACAAAAAAAATAGTAAAAATGGTCTGTCTTTACAAGATAGAGGGAGCATATATGTATATTTCACTGAAAGTGAGGACTCAAACAGTAACTCTAAGAAAAAAAAATGGAGACCACATGTCAAATACGTATTCCCACAAGCCCTCTTTATTGTGGTTGTTTCTTTGTTAAAAACCACAAGTTTTGAGTACAAGCAGTAAGCCAGGTATGGCTAGGAACGTTCGGTCTCTGAGTTTCTATCCATTGAAGTTCCAATTCTTGGCCACCACATTATACTAACCATCCAAACTGGGGCTCCTGGAACTATTAAACCAAAATGAGTTTTATAACATTAATCATGCACAAACAACGCCACAAAATGTTACCAATCCTTCATGGATAGGATGTATTGTCATAATTCTTACTCAAGTTCAAAGACAAGTATTTACATCTATTTCCTGCATATAAATCTAGTAAAATACTATGTACATCTCCAAACAAATTAAAATGATAACAGTAAGAATTTTTTTTAAATTAAGGCAGGCTTATTTGGCAAGAATATTGGAATAAGCATATTGGCTGCCAGTTACCTTTAGCAACAGTAACTCAACGGAATAAAGAATAATGGATTATCCCCAAACTATAGATGCACATTTCTACATAAAATGAAGTTAGTATCCAAATAGCTAGCCCACCTCTTGTCGATCACATCTGGCAGGCAAGTTGAGATCAATGAGGCTGCCTCCAACAGTCCTAGCACGTTTCCTAGCAGGGCATCCACCCCCATCTGAACTCCCAAAGCCAGAAGAATGTTGACATGGTGCTGTTATTCCTCCTCCTATATATGCACGTGTCAATAGCTTTTGAGAGACGTGTTGGTCTTATTTATCTTCAAATTCGCTTCCAGTAAAAACTACTATTAAAAAAGAGAGAAGTAATTACGAAGAATGGATCATTAACTTAGTTATGGTACAATTTAGACAACAGTAAGGACTAGCTAAAAAGAGTACTAGTATCTATACCATTTACTCCAGAGTCCTTTTCAGTGTTACAGGTTTCAGTGTTGCAACATAGAGAAAGTTCTGATGCTTTCTCCACGCCTTTTGACTTGTAAGGAGCTATAATGTGACTTGCACATTGGAGGGGACCCAACAAATCATTCTCAATGCATTCATACCTGCATACGATTAAAGTACAAATGAGTCTCATAAACACTAGGCCATGTTTGTTTAGCTGAAATGGAATGGAATGGATGGAAATGGAATCTAATTCCATGCTTGAGTATTCTGGAAAAGAAAGTGATTTGAAATGGTTGTCTAAACATGTTTGATTCCATTCTCATATAAATTACCTCATCCAAACATGCATGCTGTTTAGAATGAATTGGAATGTGATTCCATTCCATCCATTCCATTCCAACTAAACAAACATGACCTAAGAAGGTGCTTGTACAACATATAAAAGGAAAAACCATTTCATTTAGATTTCTATAGCATCTGAAGTCAATTTATTTCATTTTCTCATCACAACTCACCCAATCAAAATAACCATAGCACAGCATATGGTTAATATTTCACTTCATTTTACTCGACAAAATCTTAAGTTCAAATGCCATGAAAATTGAAATATAATCTTCCATTTCTATGTGGTTCCTGGCTACCGCATAGGAGAATTCAAGATATTTGCAAACTCACAATTTTCTGCAGAGGTTATCAATTATTGTAGACAGAATAATGATATTCTTTCTTTTCTCCATAACTGTATCCTCTGTATACTCATCGAATGGCTCCTCTACTGATATTGACAGCCTCTCAATATTTGTCTCAAGCTGCTGCTGCTGGTTCTCGAACAAGTTCTGTTTAATTACCTTGTCCTCCTGCCGTCATTTCATTTTCGAATAGGTCATCACCAAACATATAATATGCAAATGGGTAGGAATATGAAAGAACCTGCCTTGATCTAAAGAGTCTATATAGTCCATTAGTTATCCAACTGAAATCTTTGTTTGTTGATGCCCTTTCTTCCAATTTCAAAACCTTTCCTTGAATGGTTTCCTTCAGCTTAGATTCAAACTTTAATGAATCTGTATGAGCTTTGTATCGATTGTGATAATGCATATAACGCCAGAGGTCCCTCTTTGCACGCTCAGTATTCTTTTCATGTTCTTCTTGGTATCGCCCACAACTGTGCCCATGGATGCTTGACATCGTGTGAGATACACCAGTAGGGCCACCACATAGCCAACTGCATAGAGGAAGAAAATTTAAAAAGACCAAATTGCATAACCATTCTAGAAAGAAAAGACTAGAAGGCAAACTGGGCCATCAAGCATGCCACCCAAAGAGCATGGAAGAAATGTCAATGAGTACATCAAATAAAGCTCAAAAAACAATTCCACACCGGTCAGGGCTGTTAATTTGACAACCAAAGTGAGAAAGGTACTTCAAACTAACAAATCTAATCATTCATTATCCCCTACAAAACTCAGACTTACAATAATGATGGTCTACTCTACAAAACAATTTTAATCCTCAAGGGCATTTGCATCTTGAACAACAAATTTTTTTTTAATGACGGGGAAAGCCTTTGGGCCCTATAAGACATCACAACCCATATGGACCAAGTAAGTCCAAGGCCCATGAGAACCATGAAACCTTATGTGGGTGGCCCCAAGGGGTTTAGCAACAGTCAAACTCAAGACCTCCGCTTCCTAAGGCATAGTCCCTTGCCAACTGAGCTACCCCTTGGGGTTATCTACATCTTCAACAAGCATATACACTTGATCAATAGCCATTCAATATGAATAATACAAATTACAAAATAATTCAAAACAGCCCTCAATGAAACACTGACCCAAAATCATCCCAAAAACTAGCAAAGATGCAAATTGCAAATCCATGACAAAGAGAGAAAACTTATTTTAAACCGAAAAAGATAGTTTTGAAGAAGCAACTGACTATCTGGTGAAGTCTCTAACACAAGATGCATGAATGCCCAAGAGAATGTGTGTGTGTGTGTGTGTGTGTGTGTGTGTGCACGTGTGCGTATGCAAGAGACACAAATAAGAACTCTCACCAGAATGATTGTCCACAGACACAGCGTACATGGTTGCATCCTCCATTCTTTTCAACAGGTTTATGACATTTTGGGCAGGCCTTTGTGTGGACTGTAATCCAATTAACTGTCTCTGATTCATCCTGACACTTTTTGGCCCAAAGTTTCCACATCAGACATGAGCAAGGAGAGTGTGCCTCAGATGAGCAACTAAAACAGAATTGTAGACCGCAAGCACATTCAACCTCGCAAAATTCATCATCCTCAATGCGTATCGCATTTCCACAATGAGGAACACTGGGGCACCATTTAACCCTTCTATTGTCCTCAATATATGATTCTAAAAGAAAGCGATCGAATTTCTTTGCTAAGTCAAGATCCTTTGCACTGACTAGATTTCTGATTTTTGCTTCGTCACAAATAGCATTGCACCTGTAAGCCATGCACCTAATTCGTCTACTCTGACCCTCAGTTATCTTCACAATAAAATGCTCTGTCCAACCTAAGTGACAATGATGCAAACAACCAAATTCAGTTTTATTTATTAAGGAATTCATGAGGGAAAATATATATATATATATATATATATATATATATATATATCGTTTTAAGACTTGCAGATTGCAGGAGGAGATCATAAGTAACAAGCAGAGTACGTACAATCATTACAAAAGTAATGGCCACAGTCCATCGTTGTCACCACATTAGGGGATACTTTTTCCATACAGATATTGCACATTACTTTAGATAAAAACTGTGACGGGGCAAGTTCATCGTGTTCCACAACCGTCACACCTGCTTGAGCATATAACTGATCTTTCCCCTTCTCTACAAGCACCGCAAGCACCTTTTCAACATCCCAACAATAATAAATAAGTAAGGTCCGTGCATGTTGTTCCCTCAATGATAGCAAGTCCATTACTGTACGCAAGTCTTCCCTCTGCAGATTTTAATACCAACATTTGATATCCATACAGCGTAACTAAAACATGAAAGAATAAGTGTCGGGGGGACACAATTGTAGTAACAGGGAAAAACATGGAAAAAATGTCTCACCTGTGCAGCCAACAGAGATTCTTTCGTGATTACCTGCAAAAGGCAAAAGAGGGTCACAAAACTCATAATCTCTGATAGAAAAAGAAAATAGTTAATCAATTCAATTTTACCTCTCTATACAAGAGGGCTAATAATGCCCAAAAATGGGAATTAAATAACCCTAAATTGTTTGCATGCGATGCTTCTTAATAAATAGAAAAAATTAACCTCACAAACTGTGAGAAAGGTGTGACCTTCAGAAACCTACAAATTTTTCATCGCTGGACATAAAAAAGATTCACACCTTTCTTATTTTATCATAAAAATCTTTCACTATACTATAGAAAATTGTCTGACATGTACAACTCCAACTCACAGAAACAACCTAAGATGATCCATTTGATTTCCAAAGAAAGCACAATCATATCTCTTAACTTTGGAATAATATGGGACCCAAGAAAACAAAAAATTACACACACCTAAGCCCAATACAACCTTTTTGGCTTAGTTGAGTCAATATTTACACATTTCGTACTTTTTTTTGGGGGTACAATTGGAGGGTTCGAACCCCTAACTTATCTTAATCCTACCCATTACCCCAACCTCCCTCATCACAAGGATAGTCCCCAGTGGCTTACAATTTGCACTTTTTATTAACAGAAACTATTAGGAATCAAAATTCTTGAGAAGCAAATGGAGGCTACACAATCAAACTAAACCCTAAGGAAAGTACTTTTCATCAGAATTCTCACCCGAAATCCAATGTGAACATTTTCAAATTACAATGGGCCACAAACATTAGAATTCAAATTTTATTTTATCTTCTTTTCCTCTATTTTCTAGGCAAAGAAACGGATGGTAAACTGCCAAACGAAAGCCTTAAAACCCTAAGTTAAGTACATTCCCACCGAATTGACTTTAAACAACAGAAAACATCAGACTTAAAATTTTCTTTCTCTTTTCCTCTGTTTTCTCGGCAATCAAACGGAGTGCACTTGATCAAAATCCAAACCTTAAACCCTGCGAAAAATCACTATACAATTTTACCTTAGTCGACGAACCACGCTCGTTGGGGCACTCTGTCTCGTTCTCAACGCCTTGGAACACATCCATAGAGTCCTGATCATCATCGCCTTCACCGCAACCATAGTACTCATCGTCACTACTCCCGTAATCCGCCATTGAAGATACAAACTCCACAATTAATTATGTATAATATATATATATATATAATGGCTATGAAGATTATGACATAGAGCGAGCGATCGGAAAGGAAAGATATACGAATTTTCCGGGAAAATTGAGACACATTCGCGGAAAAGCAAGCTTTTTTCCCTCGTCTCCTCTTCTTTGAAGGGAAAGAGCAAACTCGTAAGTCGTAACACTCCTACAAAAATAGAGGTTTTAGGTCAATTATTAAAATTAAAAATTAAATAGCTGCAGTACACACATAACACTCTCACACACGTCTCTTCCCCTCCCCCCCTCTCTCTCTCTCTCTCTCTCTCTCTCTCTATACTTTCTCCCAATTGCACTCATCTCTGACGGCGTCACCTAGATTTCCCAGCAGTGGAAACAAATTGAGAAACGGGGGGAATTTATTTTGGTGGATCGGTGGATGAGATTACAGTGCTACTGCGTTCAGTTTTGGCCATGTACACACAAGAGAAAAAGGTGGATATGCTTTCGCGGGTGTAGTTCACCGATAGTGTGTGACTCTTATGGCGATAATTTTTCCCTTGCGTGGGTGGGGTGGCTTGGCGAGTGCTGTCTTTTACGTGGCCTCAAACCAGTGGTCAAAACGGTGAAACCTAAGACATACGGCTGTATACAATACACAAACATCCTCGGTTTTTTCAAACTTAAAAAAAACCTAATTTGTTACCCCAAAAAAAAAAATAATAATAATAATAAAATAAACCTAATTTGTATTCCTGGCTGGGCTTCTCTCCGGTGAGCCTCAACAGTAATGATACACCCTCATAACAGAAAGTCTTAATTAACAAAATAAAAAAGGAATGGCCCCGTCATTACAAAAAGTGATGACAATAAACTCTTAATAACACTCGTATATGTAGATATACATTAAACTTGCTTCGCTGCTTACCATTACAAAAATAGTAACAGATTACAATTTTAGGTATTTTCTTGACCAAATTTTTTTTTCTCAATATTTTTTAAACATTTCCTAATTGTCTAAAAAATCTGATTGAAATATGAGGTAGAAATTTCAAATCAAGCACCATTTTGTACTTGATCTATTCAATGACACCTATTAAATGGTGAATTGTGGTCAATACGAACCGATGTGGAGTCATATTTTTAGTAAGGTTTTTTTTAACATGTGCTTAAGAACACATGTTAAGATATACTTAATGAGTTAATCATTAGGGTAAATTGCAAAAAACCCCCCTTAAGTATGGGAAGTGTGACACAGAACCCCCCTTATGTCCAAAATGTTGCAATGTCCCCCCTAGTACATATTTGCCGTTTGATAAAAGAAACGGTGTTAACAGATGTTTGAAATGTCGGTTTTGCCCCTCACCCTCCCCCTCACGTGCCGAGCCATGAGAAGAGAAGAAGAAGAAGCAACAGCAACAGCCACAGCCGCAGCCGCAGTCGTGCTCTAACGGCGATAGCCCAATAGCCATGGCAAATCTGAGATCTCTGGCTATTACAATGGCTATGGGGGTGCTCCGACAGCCATGGCAGTGGCTATGGGGGTGGTTCGGCGGCGACGGGATTTATGCAAATCATTGGAAAAAGGTGAAGAAGCATCTCATTTTCCTCTCGCGACAATGAGAAACCCATGGCTAAAACCACCAGGTACAGCATAGCATGCACCGACAATAGCCCATAATCTCCTCGCATAGATTCGCATCAAAAGCAAATGGGCCAACGTTGCAGCTGCCGGCACAGCCACGGCAACAGGAACAGTAGCTGCTGGCGGCAGCAAAGAAAAGGGAGGTTTCAGGCCATTGTTTGTGAGCTAGCCTTGCCAAGGACTGAGATTGTGAAGCAATTGTGGGCGTACATAAGGGAGGCAGCCATGGCGGCGGTGCCTACTGCTGCTGCTTCTTCTTCTTCTTCCTCTCTTCTTATAGCTCAGCACATGAGGGGAGGGTGAGGGGCAAAACAGGTCATTTAACATGGTCACATGCAAACAGGTCATTTAACATGGTCACATGCTAAGCATGTGACCATTTTCTGTCAGTTTTTGTCAACAACACTAAACGATGTGGCACATTGAAAAAATTTAAAGCATTAAGGAGGGAAATTGCAACGTTTTGAATATAAGGGGGTTATGTGCCATACCCCCCATACATAAGGGGGGTTATTCGCATTTTACCCTAATCATTATATAAAAAATTGTATTTGTACAATTTTTTAAACATTTTTACATTTTTCCAAACAACTTACACTACTCTCTATGCATTTTACCATTTTTCATACAAAAGCACACGGTAAGAAAACCACCCTTTTAGTAAATAACTAAATTAGACACCTTGTAGAAATGTGGGAGTATTTTTGGTCAATTGACAGTACTGGGGACGTTCAGGATGTAGGAGCTAATGCCCCTGCCCAGCGTAGCCAATTTTTCAGCCCAGGAAAGACTTAAATGGATTGGTCGCACGCACGGTTGTGGATTGACACTCATTAATTTTGAAAAACAAATTTTAAAAACTGAAAATGCATACCACATCATAGCTGGATCATTAGGAAAAGAAATTAAATGAAAAATTAAGAATCAATAGCCTTTTTTTTTTATTGTTTTACAAAGACCCCATTGCACCAATCTCGACCTACAAATTCACATCCAAGCCCACTCTAAAAAATACAGCACATTTCAAAGGAGGTTTCTATTGGCACCTAAAAATTTGCTTTTCATCCCCTACATTTTTACAGTTTAATATTTTATGAAAAATATGTAAGGTTTTCATAAAAACTTATTACGTCAGCTATTAGAAAACATCATTTTGAATAATTTTTTGGAAGAAAGTTTTTCCAAAATCTATCGTTTAAATGGACTTTTTAGTTATTTATAATGCGAAGACTATAAATGGCAAAAAAGTCTACTTAAACGATAGATTTTGGAAAAAGTTTATCTTAAAAAGTTGTTCAAAATGATATTTTCTAATAGATTACGCTATCAGTTTTTATGAAAACCTTTTATATTTTTCATAAAACCTTAAAATATAAAATAAGTGGAGATGAAAAGCAAGTCTTGGGTGCCAATAGAGGCCCCCATTCCAAAACTAAAGCCGGAGGGCCTTATTGGCTTTAAAAAGTGGGCCCAAACCAACGTTAACCTTGCAGTCCAAGCCTCAGATTTAGCCAGATAGACTAATGCAGGGAAAGAGATGAGAATTATTCATCAATGCAGTAACTTGAAATTCACAGAGCCAGTTGCGAATAGTTCAGCCAAACTTCAGGGGGGATTTGAGAGTGAGACCATAATTCTATAATTATTTACTGGAAATTTTATAAATGAAAAATAATAGAGGTTAGTTGTTATAATTCAATAATAATTTACTGGAAAATTTATAAGCTAGCATTTGCTATTCTAGACGAAACATTGAAAGAGAGAAATATAACAAGAAATTAAACAATTCGTTTTCTTCTAATACCATTTCTTACTTGATATGGCCACAAATAAAACATTTCAACTTGCTGTCCATTCCTTTCTCAAGCATTTTTAAGCACTTTCCTTTACTTTTCTTTCTTTCTTTCCGAGATCCAAATAAAAAGGAAATGAATGCCACTGCCTGCAGTCTTACTCTTCCTACCCCTACATGTTTAGCAATTGGCACGCCAATCACTCGGCCCATGAACTGGACGATCACACGCCATACTTTGGAGGCCTGAATTTCCTTCTGGACCTCAAAAAATATAATCAATATTGTAATTTTACATTTCATTGTTAACCAGGTGAAATAGGGATTCAAGCTCTGGAGAAGACTAGATAAAATCAGTGATACAACTCCCAACAGATTTCATGGGTCGGGACATTTCTGAAGAGCAGAGGAAGAAAAAAAAGAAATATTCTGAACAAGATCACTATTTACACCTGGAATCTAGTTTCTCTTGGGAGTACTTTCCCCTAAAAATATTTTCATTCAAACCACAAGGAACCCAACCTATTGTAGACACATACAAGGTTGTGCAAGATTCATCACTACCCTGGCAATTTCATCTTTTCCCCACCCCCAACCCCCCTCCTTTCCCTTCTTTCATTTTGCCTTTTCCCTGCTTATTTTGCAGCACACCCCTAGGGAGGAGTCAGGAGCAGCAGGAGGACTGGTGGAGCAAAAGAATCAAATTCCTCCACAGGAACCTGGATCATTAAGGGTCCTATATCAATCTACCACGAACCTTCTTGACGTTTGAAAACCATATTTGAAGCATGCAATGAGCAATTAATCATTAAAAACCAAAGAATTCAAGAAAATTTGAACCTGAAGTAAATTGAGAGAATCCTCTTAGTACACTTCAGAAAAGGAAAACAATTTCAAATTGTTAATTTGATAACTGAAAGAACAAATGTAAACTACAAAGGGTAGGAGTGATGAATTGTCCCAGAAGCGCAAGAAATATGGCCTTAAATTTTTAACAAACCAGTATATTCAATTCTAACCTTAACGTTTTGAGAACTGTGGAGCTTTACGAGCTTTCTTGAGACCAACTTTCTTCCTCTCAACTACTCTTGCGTCCCTGGTCAGAAGTCCTTCCTTTCTCAGAGGCGTTCTGTGGTCCTCGCTTACCTTTAACAATGCACGAGCAATGCCAAGGGAGATTGCCTGAGCCTGACCAGAGAGACCACCCCCATGAGCCTTGACAAACACATCATAATTACTTTCATATCCCAGAGTAACCAATGGAACTTTTATGTATTGAAGCCATAGTGGATTCCCTTGAAGATATTCCTGCACAGAACAAAAAAATGGAGTCACAAGGTATATATAATCATGTACAAAATCACAGAAACAAGCTGCAACAAAATTAAAAAATATTCTACATGATCTGCCATATTCAAGTATGCAATAAGGAGCCATAAACCCCCAAAATAGTTGCACTCCAATGGTCAAGACACCATCCTCGGGCAACATATGCCTTCAGCATTTGTGCTGTCTTGTCTTTTATTAGAGGGGCCTATGACTTCTTATCCCAAACTCAAGTTCATGGAATCATCACTAATCTACAGAAGAAAACAATAGACTCATCGATACAATTCTAGACAGCATATAATGAAGGATGTTCAATTATGGGGTTCAACTACCTTTTTTGCTCCAACACTGTTTCTTTCATGATTGGGAAAATGTAATATTCAACAGCATTTTTGCCATGAAAGAAAACAGAATAGCTACAGGTTTTGCACTCCAACAATGTGTTTCATACCTTCCTAAAAGAGTAATCTAACAATTCAGGGATCTGCTCAGAATTATTATGAATTCCATGGGTGGCTTCTTCAGGTAAAATTGAAGAAACTCTGAAGAAGGTAGAAGTGGCATTGCTTGGTTAAACAATCCCAAAGTAAATTCTTGCTTTTTGAAAGCAAAAAAATTGCATGATTTGCAATCTCAAAGTAAATTATTGTTTTTAAAAGCAAAATTTTGCATTCATTTTTAGCTTTTGAAAGTCATAACCAAACGGTAAACATAATCCTAAACCCTAACTATAACGAAGAACTGACAAATCAAATAGATAGATTGTCTTATTTGCATATATATACCCATAGAGAGAGTATGTACCTTGGCGTCACGATAATTGATGATAAATTTGCCGGTGCCTTCTTGGATAACGACGCGAGCGATGGCGCATTTACGTCGGCCGGTGCCGATGAGACTCTGGGCGGCGAAACCGCCGGGAAGCCTCGATTTCACGTACTTCTTGAGGTCTGCAGTCTCTAATCCCACTGGAGATAATGTGGTGGTAGCGACGACGAGCACAGGGGTTTTGGTTACGTGCGAAACGGAGAGAGATTTTGATCGGGTTAAAAATAGGCTGTTTGGTTTCTGAGAAATTTGGGAAGAAAACGAGAGAGAAGAGAAGGAAGATGTGAGAGATGAAATTGAAAGTGCCATTTGTGTTTTGCCTGGAAATGAATTTCCAGACAAAGGAGTGAAACAAAAGTCGCAACTCGCAAAGGAGCAGTGGAGTTGAGCGGGTGGGAGGAGGATAACGCTGATTGAATTGACGAAGATGCCACTGTTGGCCTGGAGGGTAGTGATTCGGACGGTTTAAACCCGATCCAGCTCATGTGCACCCTACCAATGGCCGAGTGGCCCGAATTTGGGCCTATGTTTACATAGGAGTTGGGCTTAGGCGCGTGGGACAAGCTGCTTCAACTAGGGCTCCAAAAAAACCATGATCACACACTATCTTTCATTCCTTTGTTTTTTTTGTTTGTTTGAATTTATTTATTTTTTTAATGGTTTACTTCCTTTAAAGGTCTACGGGCCGAAATTTTTTATTTTTTATTTGTTAACAATTCAAGGGTATCTTAAACTTCACTCTAAGTCTTCATTCAAACTAATTCTTAATAACCCATTTCTTAATAACCCATGTAACATGATTAGGACAAAACTTTTGAGGGACCATATTTATAAAAATAAAAAATAAAAAATAAAAATGATCAAAGGTCTTGGGTTGAGCTCCATTCTTTAAAGTATATTCATCATAAAAATAGTATCACTTACTTTAACATAATCCAATGGCTCAAATTGAATTGTAGGGAACTAGGAATATTAAATTGAACTGGACCAGAGCTAAGCCACAATTGTGGGCTTTCTTGCCCAT
Source organism: Liquidambar formosana (assembly GCA_039720395.1). NCBI lineage: Eukaryota > Viridiplantae > Streptophyta > Magnoliopsida > Saxifragales > Altingiaceae > Liquidambar > Liquidambar formosana. Next base: position 28,561,496 of record CM077833.1, read on the forward strand.
TTTTTAATTTAATATGAGAGACCTCTATTGACACCCGAAGACTTGTTTTTTCATCTTTCATTTATTTTTATACTTTAAGGTTTTACGAATAATATAAAATGTTTTTATAAAAACCAAATGCATTATCCATTAAAAAAACAGTTATTTTGAACAATTTAGTAAAATGAAGTTTTTCCAAAATTTATTAGTTTAAGTGGAATTTTTAGTCATTTACAATCTTTGTTATATAAATGGCTACAAGGTTCATTTAAACAATAGATTTTTGAAAAACTTTATCTTACAAAATTGTTCAAAATAATGATTTCTAATAGATTATGTGATCAGTTTTTATGAAAAATATAAAAGGTTTATATTTTTCATAAAACCTTAAAACGTAAAATTAGTGGGAGATGAAAAGCAAGTCTTAGGGTACTAATGCCCCCTTCAATACTTCTGAACTAGCTCGGTCATTCTAATTGTTGACTTGAGCCATACGTCTTTAGGACTTATTTTCCAAGCTTGAGGTCACATTTTCATTGGCTATATACAGGGCAATAAAAAACAAAATATGGTGAACAAAGAGCATACAAAAATATAATTACAATGAAAGTGTGGTAATAGAGGTTATTGTTTGGGTAGATATAGGATATCTCATACGGATTGATAGGGGAGTAGTGCAGGCAGAAATTTTGGTAGGAGTAAAACTTGGAATACCCTTAATGGTTAATAATAATAATAATAATAAAAAAGGTGCTTTCATTTAAACAGTCAAAAATAAATAAATAAATTGAAAGCGTGCTTGAAAAGAGCGCTTTCAGTTAAACAAAAGCGCTGTTTTAAAAAACGCTTTCATTCATTTAAAATACGTATATTGAAAACGCGTTTAAGAAAATCTCTTTCAATCAAAAAGCGGCTTTTGAAATTGCGCTTTCACTCAGAAAACTTACAAGCGCATTTTACAAACACGCTTGTTTTCCGGTCTATAAACACGCTTTTTTTGTTTAAGAACAAGCACACAAAGAAAAGGTGAAATAGTGCTGCTTAATACAAACCGTTCTGTAGAGTGAACAAACACCAACCCCCCCCCTCCCCCACCCACGGCGACAAGTTATTAACATCTCACCCTCTCTCTCGCGATTTGGGGTTCCGCCCTCCGTCGTCGTCCATGGTCGCAGACTCGCAGCCGGTCTCCGCCATCCGCGGTTTTTTTGGCCCGTGATCCGGTTTAGGGTTTTCAGGAGTTGAAAACCTGAAAATCACCGAAAAAATTGGCAATTGCAGTCGAAGAGGTGTACTGGTGAGAGGATTGTTGGTGGCTAATCGAGATTGCTGAAGAACACACCCCTCAAGCAAGCCAGGAAGATCATTTGGTAAGTCATTTGCTCTCTTCTTTGTTTCTCTGGCCATCACAGTCATTTACTCATCACTAAACTTCTATTATCTATATATATTGGTCTACTTTTCTCATGATCTTAAATCAGTTTGCATATGAAACCCACCTGAAATAAAGAAATCTTGGGAGTTTTTGATGTGTCTTGTGGCATTCTAACCATGCATGGTTTCAGCAAAATGTCGGACCTGGTTCTGTAATCAGTGTTTGTTGATTAAGCCGCTTTGACTCCTCTTTATTCAATTGTGGTTATTTGAACTTATATTGTGAAATGCTTTAATTTGATATTCAAATTGAGTATGTGCGTGTGTAGAAGATTGGGCCAAAATCAACATGTTACTCCGTATTTCATTTTTCATGGGACATTCAAACACACCCTACAACCCTATTGGCCTATTGGGGCCAGTCGCCGTTCGGCTATTCCCTACGTTAACCAGTGAAGAGTGGGCAGTAGTAGCCTCACCCGTGTGCAGAGGATTAGTATTTTTTTTTTAAAAAATTTTTTTTCGGTGATTTTTCATTTCTAATTATTTCTAGAATAAACATCATTTGCATTTAAAAAAAGAAAGGGAAAAAAAAAAAAAAATCATCTTTTGGGCCATAAAATCCAAATTGTTTGTAAGGAAAGCTATTTGACGTAGCAATTGAAGGGAATGACTGCTTTCAGATGCCATAGAGAAAAGATACAAAAGAAAAGAAAAGGTAAAGGAATGATATCATTTCCATTCGAACATCTGAGTCCCCAAGGATCTGATTGGATAATGGCCACACCTTCATGAATCAACTTGATCCTTATATAGAACAAACATTCCAAAGTTACCATTGTTACACAAATTGAGAGAGCACTAAAATGACTAATCCAGTCCTAAGTTCAACAAAATTGAATAACCAAAACCACCCCTAAGTACAGCAAAATCAATATGTCACCCTTTTGAATGAAATTTCTTATTCAAAAAGTATGAGCTTGACAGTTGACAAGGTGACACCACCAATATTACTTAACCTGAGTTTCAATCACTTCTGGCCACATCGCAGTTCTGAAGTTGGTCTAGCTCAGAGAAAACTGGGGTGCAATATAGTGATCCACTCCTTTAACAATTTGTCACTTTGTCTTTTGTCTCTGCTAAAGCAACCATTGCCGGTGTAACACTTTTGAATTTTCCGTGTTCAATGAAATCAATTACCTCCTCCTCCCCATTTCTTAACACGACTCTCTGCTTCATCAGCCTGCAAATCCAGTTAAGTGACATTTAGAGATTCAAGTTGAACCAAACAACTAAAACGAAAGCATCTTATTCTACATAGCAAAATTCAAGGCTAGAGAAAGAAATTGTGGAGTGCAGAAGCGAATATGTACTCACTTCTTTAGTCCAGTTAGTGTATGAAGTGACCCCAATCAAGATTATGGTCTGCAAACAAATTCCCCCTATCATCCCTCCCCAGATACCCTGCAATTCATAAGAAGAAATATATATTAGGAGGAAAATTTAAAAATTGAAAATAAAAATAAAAATTGTTCAACACTACAGAATATTTAACCCCCACTAATCATAAGATCCTGATAAAGTTTCTTAAGGAGGTGCAGATGAAATCATTATACTGTTTTTTCATAGCATTTGAAGGCAATCGAGAGATAAGCTTTAGTATTTTACCATGGCTCCAAGATCAAAAGTGAAACCCAGGAGTATGCCAGCGGGCAATCCAACAATATAATAGCACCCGATATTGATGTAAGCAACAACAGATTGCCATCCAGCTCCAACAGCAACGCCTTATGAAACAAAAATGAGAAAAGAAAGAGTAAGAAAGAGATAAACCTTATATTGAACCACTGATAGGCTGGTTTGGGCTCACATCTAGTGCACTAATAATTACTGCACCTCCATGTTGAGTAAGTGAAGAATGCAAGCTGAGTGAATTGCTAATTTACTGTCTAAACAGATATGATAAGCATTTTAAGTCTTTAGTGTCTGTATACATATAGTTATGAAAGTGGTTTTGTTTTGTTTTTGGAAGTTATTAAAGAGTGCTCCATTCATGGTGTATAAGCAAGCCAATGATATAATTCATGTTTGTTTGCTCTTACCAGATAAGACTGGTTGAAGGCTGTTTAGAAGTACTGTGACTCCCAACAAGATCGCTAGTTTGGTAGTTTCCTCAGCAACTGCCTCGCTGGTGGTGAAAAGGTAAGGGAAATAATCTCTTGTTGCAAATACTACGCACATGCAAACCACTCCTATGGCCACGGATGTGACGGAGACCACTATCACTGCAAATTTCGCAGTTCGAGCATTACCCGCTCCAAGTTCATTTGATACTCTCACACTGTTAAAACATCCACAGTAAGTTCTTCAAGTAAGTATCGATATTTGATTGCTGAGAAAACAGAGACCAAAAAAAAAAAAAAAAGGAAATTTGAAATCTTACAACCTATTGGGGATTGGGTAGTTTTTGTAAGATTCAAAATTTGTATTCATTCGACCTTATTAATAATTACATGAAGCGATTAGGAATGTCATGTTTTTATTTTATGTATATTTTTCAACGGGGGTATTCAAACCCTCAGCACATTGAAGTAATAATCACCTGGAACATGAGCAATAATCACTTGGAACATGAGTATCGCACAGGATAAACCTAATTTGTGGCTAGCTGCCTAGCCTCAAGAGGGAGTGGGAATTTAAACCCAGGGAATGTCATGTTAAAGTATTTGATTGACTAGCAGGTAATTCTATTGAAAGAACAGATGCAGAGAACATCACCTTATTGCAGCATTGAATCCCAATGCAATCATGGCATCCCATCCCTGTATGTTCATGCTGCAAAAGTGTGGCAATGAAGTTAAGCAAAGGACTTATCTTTAACACTAAATATTCACTAGGGGGAGGAACTTGGGCTGACCAAATAGAGATGGCATCAACTGGAATCAAAGGGTTCTGCAGACGACCTGTTATCACCACTAGAATCATCAAGTACCAAAATTCCAAGCTGCAATCCAATTTGTACAAGAAGATCAGTACCACACGTGATACAGTAAAAGACTACAAGTTGGGAAGGAGAGAGAGAGAGAGATATATACCATAACATGACAGCAGAAGCCAGAGAAAGCTTGACAAAGCCCCACAAGTTGGAGAAAGCAAGCCATGAGAATCCACTCCAAGCACCATCTGATTTTGTGATGAAAATGTACATCAACTGCCCGATAACTATGAGCCACCACGACGTATTCAGAGTGATTGCTGCCCCTACTAAGCCATAACCAAGCTTCAATATAAACAACCAGCTTACTACTGCATGTAATACGAGCACCGCAGCTGATATCCATGCCATTACCATGACTTTCCTCTGTGATTGCAAGAACTTCTGTATCGGAAAATTGACCGCATAAGCAAACAGCTGTGGAATCATATAGAGAGCAAATTTACCTGCACCAGAAAGGTAAGTTGAATGATCAAACATTTCGAATATTTTTAATTATTTAATATTTAAATTTATGAATGGTGTGATTGGTAGAATTTCTCATATGTTTTAAAAAAAAAAAAAATACATTGGAGGGATTCGAACCCTAAACTATTCCCACCCAACCTCACCCCACCCAGGTGATACTAGGCCTTGAGGGTATAAACCAAGTAATTGATTATTAATTATTTTGGTTTTCAGAGCAGATGATAGTGATCATTGTGACTTATTTAGTTGGTGCTTCTTACTCAGAAGAGTAGAAGTGTAGACCGAGCACATGCTATAAGCTAGGGAAAATTTGCACGAAATTAAAAGGTTTTGGTAGACCCATTAACAACCAGCTTGAGTCTATTGCATAAACTGAGCATGGTTAAAAAATGGTTTAGAGTTCAAATTAGGCTTCCAGACCTAATGAATTGAATCCTATTTGATCTTTAAAATTTAGCAACTATATACACCTCAATATTTTAAAAGATAAAAACCAATCTGATTGGCAGATAGGTTTGAGGTTGACCCTATAATAAACGGGTATGGTTTGGGTTCACGATTCATCATGTTTAGAAATGTTAAACTCGATTATGTGATGATCTTTTTTTTTTTTTTTTTTTAAATTTTTAATTTATTTTATATGCAGTAATATTTTATTTTTCTTTAAAGTTTCCAATTAATTAAAAAAATTAATTTTTAATTAACAACACAACTTGTCATTGACAACCAAGAAATAATTTAGTTGCATTCAGCAACAACGTACAGCCTTCTAATCGTGGGTCGTTAGTGCTCCGCGCTACTCCTTATGAGAGGTTGGCGTGGGGGTTAAATTTACATGTGATTTGTCATGAACTCTTCAATTCCTCTAAAAATTAGGTACCTTTTTTGGGAGGTTGGCGTATGGATTTAATTTACGTATGATTTGCTTGTATAGTTGTATTTGTTGAACTTTGATGTTGTTTCGTGTAAAAGGTTTTGAAGAGAAGGAACAAAGGTACCGTACACAATGACTCGTTAGTCTAAACTGGTAAGCTGTACCTATCCATCAATATTCCTTTTTTCACAATGAAAGGGTTTTTAACTTCTAATCTATTATACTTCCATTAAATTCGATGTTGCGATTGCAGCAACTGGTAGGCCCAAGGTGGATTCACATTGAGCACAAAAGCCAATAAGGGCAGATGAGAAATGGGTACTCTCATGTATTCTGTACCAGGCTACCAGTCAATGCATTTTCGATTTTCCAAGTCGACATGGGGGCCGAAGGGACTCACAGACAGCTAAATAGTCAATACAAGATTGGGGGCCCAGACCCAATTGTGTGATATTTAATGAAGTGGAAGAAAAACAGGAAATAAAAGAATGAATACTGACCAGCGGCCTCGGAAATCTCCGTAGTCTCTCCGATGACCTCCAGAATGGGAGGAGAGAACACGTAGATGGGAACCAAACAACAAGCCGTCGTTACCAAAATGACCCACGATCTTTGCATGTACACCCCCAACATCCTGTACTGTCCCGCACCGTATGCTTGCCCGCATAGCGTCTCCAATGCACTCCCCATTCCCAGCTGCACTCATCAATATAACCAATAATAATTAAAAGTACATTTTTTTTACTACAGAAAAAAAAAAAAAAAAAAAAAGAGAGGAAATTTTTAAGTAGATATCATCAAACGGTCCAATAACAAATATGGGGGAATTACAGGTAGGTTTGGCTATGGGCAAATAATTGTAGTTAGTTGTCATTTTTAGTTAAGTTAGTAGTCATTTACTAAGAAGTTAGTACTAATTTCTATTGAACTTTACTTATTTGCTCCTAGCCGGACCTATTTGTAATTCCCCCAAATATGATCAGGGCACTCATTAAAATAACAAAAAATTAAGAAAAACATGTGTTTTTATTAGATATCACACGGTCCCTAAAAAAAAAAAAAAAAAAAATAATGAACAGACCCTATTTGGCCTTATAGTTTGATTGCAACACGCACAATTTGAAAAATAACAGGAAATTATGTTTTCTACTGTTTGGTGTTTCCTACTGTTTTGTGACTCTGAAAACCGGAAAAAATGTAAATGATAATTTTAGACTAGCAGACAGACCTTTAGCTTTTACACGGATTGTGCATGACTCGGGCAAGTAAACTCGTGACTTAACTGAGTTTACTCATTACTGTACACATGAAAAACCCAACCCAACTTAACTTGATAGAATGATAGGGATGGTCACTAAGTTGAACTTAATTCCTAAAATGCCCTTGTCTGCTAGTGAAATGAAAAACCATGCCCCTTATCCTCTGAAACCACTTTGAGGAAGAAGCTGAGCCCATCATTCCTCGTCTTTTTCCAGAAAGAAACACACCAATTTTATCACGTCTGTTTCACTTTTTGACCACCTTTTTTTTTAACCTTTCTGGCAATTCATGCTCCCAAGTCTGGACACACTCCTTTACCAGAAAATCACAGAAGGCCTGCCGTTTCCGGCCATTTCAACACAACGGTAAATATTTAAATTATGAATACATATAGGAAAAATTGGAGGGATGGAATGTAAATTTACCATGACCCCAAAAGCGAGACCGGCGATGACAGAATTCTCGACGGAAACGGCGGCGAGCTCGAGCTCGCCGACCAGACCGGCAAAGGTCTGAGTGAGTGCACCCAGTGAGTACTGACAAATGGAGGTGAAAATAGCAGGGCCGGCAATCTTCCATAGCTTCCTCGACTCAGTGCCAAACTGCTTCACCACGCTAACAGGCTTCTCCTCTTCATGGCCGTTAGCTTGATTACTAAGAAGGGGTGTCGTCGCCTCCATGGCTAGCTTCCACGTAATGCTACTTCAGTTGGACGACTGCTCGCTCTGATCAAGCCCCCCCCTTTGATTTTGAAACCATATGGGTTTGTATGTTATATATGAAAGTCTGAGAAATAGCTAGGGTTTTGCGGTCTTTTCAGTTATCATCGGTGCTTCCTGTCTGCCCAGGTAGGTATGGACTATGGACTATGAGTTGTTAGCTTTGTTTGAAAGGTTGTTATGAACCTGTCGAGTGGGGAAATATATCCAACGAGCCGTCTCTTCCTTTTATTTTATTTTTTATTTTATTCATGGTCTTCAAGGAGTCATCCTTGCACGACAGCTGGGTGTGACCACGATGGTCACAGGACCATTTAATCATGGTTGATGTTGGAAAATAGACAAGGCCTTTTTAAAATTTTTGACATTTCTTCATGGGACCCACGGCTACAATTACGTTGATGTGATCAATGGTAGCCTGGGATTGGGGCAGTGCTGAAAACTTTTGCACGTGGCTGTGAGAGTACCCTCTGTCCCAAGACAGAAAAAATGAGAGGCAAGTTGAGGGGAGTGGCATGTGTAAAAAAGAGCGTCGCTCACCTTTCTTCCAGATTCGGTGGCTGTGCGAGCGGTCATCCACTCATCGAGCATTTCGGGGTTGGGTTTGATGTTAGGTGGATGCCCTGTTGCCACTAACAATTTTGAAGGTTACTGTTGGGGAGCTTCTCCTTGAGTCTCCTTGTCCCTTTGCTTCTCATTTTTTAATAAAGAATAAAAAAATTATATTTCATTTATTTTGATTTACTCAACTAATTATTAGATGGTTGCTTGAGGGTAAGAGTCAAATTTTTGTTCACAGGTTTGAACCGTGAGTCGCACCTCAAATTGAATTGGCAAAACATTAAAATATTTTTGGGCAAACTATACATTAGTGTCACGAATTTTACCCCCAATTTCAATGTGGTATATAAACTTTTAATTTGCACAATTTAGTGCACTAACTTTACATTCGTGTTTCAATGTGGAAAAATATAGAAAGGCCGTTTGGTTCTAACAGAGAAAGCTTACGTGGCGGCCAGTTGGTGTTGACGTGGCGTTTCCTGACCCATTTTTCCCCATTTTCATCTCACGTGTTGCGCACGTGAGGACAGTTTACCCAAATAACCCATTTTCTAGTGTGCATTTGCAAAAATAACCTTACTCACATGATTATCCCTCTCCCTCCACGATCTGCAGTATTCCTTCCTTCTTAACCCCCATTCCGGCAATTTCCATTTTTTCCAGCCATCACCGTCACCAACACCCACCAAAACTCCATCTTCGACTCCTTCTCCAACCCTCGACAAAAAGCCCATCTCCGGTGCAAAATTTAATAGATTTGAACTAAAACCCTCAAAAATTGAAAAGAAAATTTTGCTGCAAAACAACTCTTGGTCCCTGCCACACCGACGGCCACTTTCCAGCTCAATTGAAGACGCCGGTCGATTAAGATGATGATGATAGCGACAACAGCGATTGCGAACTTGTCAATCAGAATCGATTCATCCAAGCTCAAGCCATTGTAGCTTTGTTGGAACAAAACCATAGATCGACGAGAGTTTTCAAGGTGACGACGGAATCAAGCTCCAATAGGGACAAAGGGGCAAGCTCGATTCCACATTTCCCACCGTCGTCACCTATTTTAGCACTGCCATCACCTTCACCAATGCCCACCAAAACTCCATCTTTGGCTCCTTCTCCAACCCCCACCAAAACCCTATCTCCTCATCATAATCGAGAGACTCCATCGTCGACCAACCTCACAGGCAGAACCCTTTACCACTGTCGATTCCGATCGCTGATCGAACCCCACGAAGTCCAGCTTTCGATTCCCACCGCTGCACCAGCATCATTGAAACCCTCTCCACTATAGATCAGATCGCCGGCGAGATCCAGTCATCGACTCCCACTGCTGATCGAACCCTACGAAGCCTCTCTTTGACGTCGGAACCTCTGTTGCACCTTCGCCGTCAAAACCCCTTTTTCTGCCGTTGCTTGAACACCATAACCAACGAGACCCCATTTTTGTTGATTACAGATCCACCACCATCGTTCCCCATTGCATGAGAGAAGTGGAATGGCAGGGGAGATCGTTTGCAAATTTCAATCGCAGGAGAGAAGTGGATATTGTTGGCAGATCCTAACCCTTTGTTTGGGGCAACGAAAAAAATGGAGATCGCCGGAATAGGGGTTAAGAGGGAAGGAATAGGTAGATCGTGGAGGGGGAGGGGTAATCATGTGAGTAATGTTATTTTTGTAAATGCATACTAGAAAATGAGTTATTTGGGTAAACTGTCCTCACGTGCGCAGCACATGAGATGAAAATAGGGAAAAATAGGTTAGGAGATGCCACGTCAGCACAAGCTGGCTGCCACATAAGCTTTCTCTGTTAGAACCAAACAGCTGTTCTACGTTATCCCACATTGAAACACGAATGCAAAGTTAGTGCACTAAATTGTGCAAATTAAAAGTTCATACACCACATTGAAACTGGGGGCAAAGTTCATGGCACTAAGGGTGCATTTGGTTCGCGGGTTGGGAATGTGAGTCAAGGGAATGCGCCATTACTTGGGAATAGCAATGTGAGATATTGAAACCCATTCCAACGTTTGGTTGGGGGTATGGAAAGCAAGATTCCCTCTACCATTCCCACTCTTATGTTTGGTAAAATCAGGAAAGTGATGCCAATATGGATCAAATTCCCACAATACCCTCACAACGCCCTTGCTCAAATATCTCTAGAGATTGCAAATACAATCTTATTGAATTCCTTGGGCAAATCAATTTTGATTTGTCCCAAACCTCCATCTCACATAAATGGTCCAATTCTAATTCATCCCTACTTCAGTAGAGTTACTCTTGATGCTTTCATCTATATCACCATTGCTATATTAGGCTTTCAAGCTTCTGTCCTAGGGTTTGATTTTCATATCTTCACTTTCTTCAACCTCTCTTAACTCGCAGAGATGGGCAAATTTACAATAAAAAAAAATTATAAGAAGAAGAGAAGATGGTTGATTTGAAAAAAATTAAACATTCCCATGTTTGATTTTCACATCTTCACGTTGTCATCGCCAGTAGAGGAAAAAAATCCCAACCCACGAACTAGCCGGTGTAGCATTGTCCATAAATTTTGGAGTTTCTGAGGGTTGTTCTATGGGGAGGCCTTCAAATTCTTCCTCGTAACTGTAATCGAAGCCAATTGATGAGGGTTTCGGAGGGAGATCGGCGGCCGGCTGAGATGGCTCCGATTGCTGTGGAGCTGCATTTGTAGGTTGTGGATCTGGTGGGCCGTGGTGAGTCTCGGAATCGAACCGAGTTAAGGGCGTGGATCGAAGGCGGGTGTTGAGTTGTTGGAGTGCGTCGTCGGTGTCTAGGGTTTCTTTGATGTTGTCGTCGTCAACGTCGAAGCCTTCGAAGTGAGAGTCGACGAGGACGAGGGAGGAGTGAGAGAGGTGGTGGAGGAAGAGAGAGAAAATGGAGAGGAGGGCTATGAGGTACCAAAGAGAACATCGGTAATGTCGTGAATGGGGAGGACATGGACGGAAGAAGAATTTGTTGTGAGCAAATGGCAAGGGCACGGTTGGTATTAAAATTCTTAGTAAATGTGATTCCCGGGTGGGGGGAATCAAACCCACCAAAAAAAAGGGAATGTTTTGGGCTCATTTTGTGGGAATGTGAGGAACCGGGTATCCAAGGTTTCCTGGGTTAGTGCAAGCCAAACACCGGAATCTTGAGAGGATTCCACTTTCCCATTTCTGATGCCCCCCAACCAAACTCACCCTAATATGTAGTTTGCCCAATATTTTTTTTTTAAGAAGAGAGGCTATATAGTTAAAACCAATTGGGTTGTGCAACAGAATCTGCCCATGGATGGGGGAATTTGGACACAATCAAATTTGAATACATAATTCATATGGAATTCTCTCCTTTACAACTATATTCGAATTCTCCGGCCACTACATGCAATCTTTTTATTTTGTATGATTTGCACTCTTACCTTGGATTTTTTTTGTTTTTTTTTTGGGGGGGGGGGGGGGGTTTGCTTTGTCCTTACACAATTTATAGCAGATAGTAGATTTAGTATACCATCCAATGTATTAAATTCAAGTGACCAAACAACAATTGCAGTAGCATTCTGAATTTTTTTTAATCAAAGGAAAAAGGGACTTGGGACCCTTTGTTTCATGGATTCCATTTAAGAGGGCACATGTTCAGAAAAAATTAGCAATTTTTCAACTTGCTTAATTCTATAACTTTAGATTTCTAAAAGGGTCTCCCTAACATTCCTAACCAAAAAATTTATTCTAAATGAAAAACTTCATTTTAAATGAGTTAGTTTCCACTACTAGTTAAGATATTAGTACATTACTCCTAATTAAGATAGATATAGTCCATTTGCATCCAATTTGCTCTCCATTAGGGTAGGTGCATGAAGTCTTAAATCATTGCTTAGTGGCTCAGAAGACTGGTTGGCAGCAGGCTTATGGTTAGGCCTAGGGTTTGGTTACAACGTCAAAAAAAACAACAAACATTTGGAAGGCTAGGAATTCTTCAAAGATACATCAAATACTCTCTTTGTCCCATAAAGATAGGTCATATATGTTATTTTTTTGGTCCCAAAATATTTGTCAATTTTGAAAGTCGAATCATATTTTTTTTATACGGAGTACTTCATACACTACCTTTTGTTATTTCAATAATTAATTTCAACACAAAAAATCCAATAAAAAGTAGGAAATAGTATTTTTGAAAAAAGAGAGTTTAATAAATAATAAGCCAACCAAATAATATTTTTTTTCTTAAACTGCGTGTTTTGTTAAACATGGCGTATTTTTGTGTGACAAAGGGAATTTAATCATGCAAAATATTGGTGCACTCTTCGGTATTGTCTATTAATACTTGTAGTCCATGATTTCTCAGGAGAGTTCTTATCAGTAACAGATTTGTTTCCTTTATTTTCTCTCCTCCGCTCACAAATAGAACCTACAAGCCAGTCGCAGTCGCAGTCGCAGTCGCGGGCCAGCGGCCGGCGAGGGAATCATTCTAATACTTGGTGGCCATCTCATACTACCGCAATTGAAGTAGACACAGAATCGGGGCCATGCTCCTCCGGCCACCCTCTCCCTCCGTCCATGTAATTAGGACCATCATCACCACCACCACCGCCCACACAGCTATCAATCCATCACCACTCACCACCTTCTATCAACCATCATCACTAGCACCTTTTACCCTTCCATCTCACATCCAGCCAAGCTAAATCCTTACCAGTGGTTACCACCATCTTCTCACGATTCCAATGGCAGACAACCTCCCTCACCCACTTGATTTATTGATATGGATCGCTCTACCGTACCCATCATTATCCACTAGGGGTGTTAATGGTTTTTGTTAAAACCGAGAACCAAATTGAACCGGGCAGTTTGGTTTGGTTTTTTTGTCATTAGGTTTGGTTATGGTTTTAATTTTAGAAAACCGAACTCAATTGGTTTGGTTTTGGTTTTCAGTTTTAAAAAACCAAACCAAACCGAAAAAACCAAAAAACCAAAAAAATATATAATATATAATATATATATAATTTTATATATATAAACTTAAAGTTTGTAAATTCCCAATTCTAATAAGGGTAAAATAGGTAATGGGCTTGTTTTGTTGATTTTAAGTTTCTTATTGTTTTCCCTTTTTTAGATTGGGATGTATTGAATTAGCTATTAATGTTGTGTGTATGTATTAATATTGTATGTGATATTGACATATTGATATATGTCAATATGTTTCTATTTTGATATAATGTTTGTTTTTTTTAGTTGCTAATGTAATGCTTTTATTAAAAATGTTTTTATTAGGAGTTTGGCATGTCATTTTTTTCATTTTCAATTATTTGTTGCTACTTAATAGCTTAAAACCAAAACCGAACTGAACCAAACCAAAATATAATAATTTGGTTTGGTTTGGTTTTTTTATAGTATGATTTGGGAAACCGAAATATAATGGTTTGGTTTGAAATCTCTCATAAAACCAAACCAAACCGAACAATTAACACCCCTATTATCCACCACCTTCCACCCCCCTCCCATATCACTACCGCCACTACCAACTACCACCTTGTACCAATCTACCCACCGTCAATTTGGCCCTTATAACATTCAATTTCACCCAAGATCCTCACTAGCATGCCACGACATGGCTAAAAGTACAAAGACAAGGGTTGCACAGCGCTGGCGCTTTACGATACACCCCCTTATTCACCTCATGACGTCAACAAAGCTTTGCCACATACTCCACATCAAATGGACCCCAAAATGTTAAAAGGGAAATGTTAGTTAGTTCCACACTTTATTTTACATTTTACCATATTGCGATAGAGTAAAAGAGTAAAGTTATGAGACCCACTAATATGGTTTAATTTTAAAAATTGAAATAACCATTATTCTTTCTAAGTAGGATAAAGTATAAAGCAAAGTGTAGGACTAATTAGCATTTCCCAAATGTTAATGCAGTAAGATCATGCAATTTTTTTTTGTTTTTTTCATTTTTTTAGAGGATAACAATATATGGAAATTATACTCTTTTATTTTATTTTATTAAATTATAATTTTATTTATAGCAATTCTACCATGATGACTCAAAGTTACAACCTTCCTCCTCAAGATGGAGACTTACCATTAGGGTCAATGGCCGACAGCAAGATTTTGTATGCACTAAAACTCTTCAAGCATTAAGCTCTAAAAATAAGACAAATCATAAAATGACAAATTTCACTGCACGCTCGATCACGGTAAGATATTGTTATTATCTATTATATCTATACTAAAACGGAGGAAAGGAAACCTCCTTGTGCCACGTGTTAGTATAGCATTTTTTTTTTTTTTTTTCACATGCTGAAGCAGTGGCAGCAAGAGAAAGCTTTTTTGGTAAAATTACCTTTTAGTAACGGTTGTCCAACCTAATTCCAAGAAAAGGATACTAATCTGTCAACTTACTACAAATTGACTACCAATGTGCGCCAAACTGACAGCTAACTTCTATTGTTTCGTATTAAGTTAGGAAGCAGTCACTAAAATGTAATTTTTCCAAAAAGTTACTTTTAGTGACTTCTACTTTTAGTGATTACTTTCCAACTTAATACCAAATAAAGGATATTGTCTGTCAACTTGCTACAAATTGACTTGATAAGTGCTTCAAAAGGACTACTAACTTTCTTTCTTTGGTATCAAGCTAGGAAGTGGTCACCAAAAGATAAATTCCTCACCTTCTTTTTCTTTTCTTTTTTCTTTTTTCTTTTTTTTTATTTATATTACTTGCTCTTTCTTATATGGTGGAGGTAAGTTGACGTTTGGTGTTCACTACATATTTCTTTATTTTTATGTGAGAGGATTAGAAAACCCACACCATACAATGTTCAACCCAAACTTGATAAATTGTACTATATTTTTCTGTTTTCTTTATGCCTATTCATTTCCTCTCCTTAAAATTAAACGTATAAAACTATAAATAGTCATAATTAAAAAGAAAGACAAATAGAGGAAAGGACGATTAAAAAAGAAAACACAATTCGCTAGAATCTTCAGATTCTCCCGATTTGCTTCTGACATGAATAAAATAAAAAAAAAAATCTATTTGAATCAAAATTCTTCCCATATGGTTAATTACATAAAGTTGAAAAGATTTATACTTTTTCTTATTTTCTTCTTCTTCTGACTTTTTTTCCTATTCTCTTTCTCAGTTTAGACTTTTCTCTCATTTTTTTATGATCTAATTTCAAACATATTTTTGATATTTTTCTCCATGGTTTTTCACTATTTGTAAAATCCACTTGAAACTTCATGAAAGGTCAAGATTTATCATTATCATGCATTTTACAATCTCCACCATCGGATTTCGAGATACCTTCAATGGCTATATTTGCTTTGGTATATACCAACATGTTAAAACCATGATTGTGGGATAGACTAGGCTTTAGAGAATTTTAATTTTTTTTCACTAAATATCATAACGTATCAGTTCTTTCATTTTTTTTTACAAGTTTCCACTATTAAATTAATTGTTTTTCAAAATAATTTATCTTTTCGAGAATATAATTAAATTTTGTGTAATACATTATGCTAACATCACACCAAAGATTATTTTGATTAAATTATTTCATTTATTTTTGTCTATATCTTTTTAATTTAATTGACATATTATATTAACAAATATATTTTACTATTTTAAAGAATAAGAGTTTTGTTAAAATTTTAATTTGTTAATAATATTATTTTTTATAAATTAATCCGTGCGTCGCACGGGTTCTAAAGTTAGTTATTAAAGAATGACAAAGACTTTTTGGTTAGAAGTATAATTCAAGATGATTGGGATTTGTACTTCTCGTCAAAGTTATAGAATTAAGCTCTGAGATCAACGTGATTCAACTTTTTGAATTTCGGTTGGATTGGAGTTAGGTATGGGCTGCGTGAGTTTGACACGTGGACGGGTTGAGCTCATCTTTTTTATTTTTTAAATGTGTTTTTGCGCTCCTCCTACTAAAACATTTCAAATTCTTGAAAATTTTAAAAGTAACTTCGAACATAAATATAAAATTTTAAGTTAAGTTAATTTAGTTAGTTTATATCTAAATTAATAGTATTTAATATTCGATAACGTTAATTAATACTTCGTATATACTAATTACAATAAATAGATTCTTGAATTGAGAGTTAATTACTCACGACATTTGTCTAAGTGCAACTCATATAAATTTAGGTTGACATTTTACAACCCAAACCCAACTCATAAATTATAAATTATTATCCAAATTACTCAAATTTTAGAATGATCTCCAAGTGAGACCATCTAGGTTAGACAGCCCTTCCTATCTCTTACAAAAGGCGTGCCTAAAAACAAGAGATCGAAAAACTTACATGTAATCGTGATATAATTAATGTGGTATCACAAGTCAATAGAAATAAAAGAAAGTAAGATTGTCAGAATACTATTTTGATCCCACAATTCTACTTTACTTTACTCTCATTGACCCACACATGTACAATACCACATGACCATGTAACTGGTGCATGAAAGATTCACTCTACAAGATGACAATCAATGTGGGGATTGGAAAAAAGGCCTTAGCTTTGGGCCAAACAAGTAAAAACAGGGGCATCTATGCATTAAAACGCTAGCAGAGATCCCATGGAAAAATAATTAGATATTGTCACGCGTGAAAATTAAAATTTAATAATGACCAAGAAAGTCCAAAAAAAATGACCATATGAATTTACAAATGACCTAAACGAAAATGACCAGAATATCCAGCTGGAAAGTCTCTCCAGTCTTCACTGCCCATCTAACAAATTTACCGGTTGAGGTTTGACTTGAAGAGTAGATGTACACAATCCGGTTGTGGTTCCCACCTGTCCATAGATCTTTTAATTTGGTGTTTGGTCACACCTTATTTCGCATAAAAATAACTGATTTTGAAATACGTCGCACAATCCCTGTGTTTGGACCCACGTACTCCCTCCCTTTCAATGAGTAACACCATGGTCACGTGAGCGATTGGAATCGGCTCTCCTTTGACCAATAATAATAATAATTGATATATAGAGGGGGGGTCCTTTCAGTTTTGTCATATAATTTCTGCATGAAGGATTAAACAATTCATCTGATGGAGATTCCATTCGTTTGATTACACTCAAAAATAAGATCGTGAACGTTAATCGTTTGATTAAACAATTTCGCATAAATTTTTGTCTTATGTACAAATTTTCATGTGATTTGGTTGCACTTATCAATCAAAGTTTAATTTTTTACATTGTGAATTTTCTTTATTTATCGACTCTGATTGATGCATATATGTAGGCCCATTTCAATATAATCGTAGTAAAATTTTCCAATAGGACAGATTTGATATCATAAATTTAACAAAGTGAGACGTATCTTGAGTTACATGTGTGAAATAATTGATAAAAATAGGAGAACTCGTACAAAAAGGGTTGAAGCGCCCTCTTCTTTGCTACAAGAGTACAATTTGCTGCTTTCTGATGCACAGTAAACTCAATCGATCTAGCGTACTTGCTACTTAACAGTCACCATATGCTTGTTTACTTTCCTTATTTTTGATGAGAGAGAGAGGCTTAAACAGCTTGTTTGCCTTTCTTCGTAAGTGAGGACCACTTGTTGATTAGGTTTTTTTTTTTTTTTTTTTTTTTTTTTTTTTTTGGTGAACACTTGTTGATTAGTTGGGCACTTGGACAGTAGCGATATTCCCTCTCAACGTTTAAACTGCCGCCCACTCCGTATTTGGAAATGAATCTGACCAACCAAACCTCATTCAATTCACAAGGAATCATAAACTAAAAAGTACAAGTATTATAGAGATGGGTAACCACCCTTCGAGAAATAGCATGACATGACCAACTTAAAAAAGTAGCTCAGTTGGTGAGGAGAAGTTACGGTTCACGGAGCGGGTGGTCTTAAATTCGAATCTTGTTAAGGCTACCAACATCAAATTTCTTGGTTCTAGTTGGTCTAAGACTTATGATCCTAGAGTTTATACATAAGGTTTCCTCGTCATTTAAAAACAAAAAAACAAAAAACAAAAACAAAAAAAAAAAGAAAAAGAAAAAGAAAAAGAGAAATAGCATGACCACACAAGTCATTGTTCAAAGGGGTTAAGATTTGTCGTTTCCTTCCAACATTTTTGCAGATGTCTTCGTTGATGCAAGAAAAATAATCCCAGAGATATCAATTAATCCACCGGTGGATTCAAACTGATCAAGGAATGACTTTCCTCTTGATAGTGCTCGACGAGGAAGCTAGGCTTTCGGCATTGAAAGGATCATTGTTCTCTAATTTAGGCTGCATTTTAAATCGAAAACCTTGCATGTTTGAACCGACGGGAATAAAACTTCAGCGAGAAAAATTCTCAAAATTAGTGTGCAGTTTGTAATGTAGGTTGATCATGTACATTTCAAAAAACTGCGAGCTAGCTAGAATATTGCGGCTTCTTCTCTCTTTAAATGAAGTCCCAAGCAAAAATCTTGTACGGATTGAATGTAGTGAGATTACGGACTGACTAAGTTGGGGCAGTATTCTTTGACACTACTAAATACCACTACCTAATTCTACATTAATTACAACACCAACACAGAATATAGACACATTGTAATGAGAGATTCAATTCATACCATCTACACATTTAATTCTTTCGTTTACACACACACACACACACATACATATGTCAATGTATGAGATGGAAAAAGACAAACAGAAGAATTATGGGTCCAAGTAAATGATTTCTGCTCGTACTGAAGCTCGCCGGAAGCGCAGCAACTCTTTCAATAACTCCCATCCTCCATCGAGAGATGCAGGCTTAACAGTCATCCTCTCAAGCACCGGTGAATTGGCAAGCACAAAGTTAATGAAATCAAGTTCAGATCTAATACCAGATATGCTGGCTATTTTTACAAGCCGCAGTTGGGAAAACAGGCAATCCCAGTGATCTTCTTCTTCCCAAAAACTACCAACTGTTTCCACGACTGCCTGATCCTCCGGACGAGCCTACAGAAGGTTGGAGAAATTCTTGAAAATTCCCAAATGTAGCTACCAAAAACCAGGATTACAATTGACAATAATTTCTAAAGTATCTAAAGTTGCAGATATGGAGTATCAACATGACAGTAAGTTGAGAGAATCACAATCTCAATTCACACAGTTTTAATACTTGGTAGGAATAAACTCACCAAGATCTCTAGTTCTTGTAGATTAGGGGAACTCCTTAGAAGGCATAGTGTTGTTAAATTCTCCTCCAAATCGTTCAAGTTTATGCGTATCGAAATATAACTCAGATCAATACACGGATGAGGCAGCCTTTGTGGTACATTGCCAACAGCCAAATACTGGAAACAAATAGAAGATACAAAACAATTAGCATAAATCAACATATTAAACAAATACGCTAAGGTTGGCTTTCAGATGTTCCTAGAAAACTGAATCTATCCATTAGGTTATACATGACATTTCAAGTTTCAACACACGAGTTGGAAGTCTGCTATAGAGCAATCAGCAGAGTCGTCAAAGGAGCAAGAAAATGAAGCTGTTTAATGAAGTCCCAAAATGCCCTAAAACCTAAACAAGTATTGAGAAAAACAAAACTTCTTGTATAACCCAATGGACTCAATCAACATCCATGGGGGAAAAAAAATGCCTCATAAATATATCAGTGGAACCCTTACCTTTAACAAATAACTCTGCACCTCAAGCCTTTGAATATGAGGCAGATGAACGAAAAACTTGAGCAAATTGCTAGCATTTCCACAAGCCAGATTTTGGTCATTTTCAACATTCACATACAATCCAATAGAAACTGTGGCCAAAGCAAACGTATTCTCAAAACTAATTTCATCAAAAACACCTCCAAGGTCAAAAAATTGGAGATTCGGAGCTTGAATGTTAAGACGGGAAAAACCCTCAAAGTTCATCAATGTCAGTTTCTCGAGCAGGTGACAGCTAGAAATCAGTTTTTCAAATATATCTTGGGCCATTGTAATGTGCTGAAGATCAAGGCTCTTCAAACACCTGAAGCCATTGAATGTTGAAGGAGGTTTTAGCAAACAATTAAATAGCTCTAGATGAACCAAAGTTTGGCAAGAGTATAAGCAAGAAGGTAGCTTGTAGCGTTGACCCTTCCATATTTCAAGTATGAATTCTTTGAAAGAGCTTCTTGATAGATATAGGATCCATCGATCAATGTCAGCAACACCTAAGAGATCTCTGTGAGAGAGCTTGAACGTTTGTATCGGGCCAGTGTGAAGTAAGAGAACATGGTCAACAGTGTTCACAAGCTTATTCTTGAGGAGTGTTTGATCATGGGAAGAAAGTGAGAGACACTGATTATCAAATACGAGATGTGGAATGGTGACCCATTTATACCTCCACTTGCTTGATAGGACACTCGTCCTCACTGCATCCTTAATTGACAGCTTTGAAAAAATTTTGTCCATAATGTGCGCTGGTAGGTTGCTGATTTTGTCAAGCTCCATCTCCGTTTCATAAGGGAACTTGGCTTCTCCTCTTTGCTTCTGAAATATGTAAGGGAAAGAAAAAAAAACAAATTAAATGACTAGAAGAGATGAACCTAGGTAGTGACCAGCATAAAGAAGAGATTGAGAAATCATAAAAAATGGCCATAAATTACACTAGACTAGTATAAGTAACAGTGATGCTGCCTCTAGTAACCAGATGTAGACAACAAAATAAAGAATTGTGTCATACCGTCATGTGATGGACCTACTCCATTTGGGCAACTTAATCAAATGGCACATTTCCCAAAGAAGCATTTCATTTGTTAATTTTTTTAATTATATACATATATATAGCTTTTTATTTTTATTTTTTAAATCACCAAAATCCCATCCAAGAGCATCACAAGCAGAGAGTTTCTGCCTTTTATAAGGGCATGGGGTGAAAATGGTTGGTGCCAGTAAAATTATCAGTTTTGACTGACTTCTCTCTGTAGGTTAAATTAGGAGCTACAGAATAAAATGGTGTTCAGATTCGAACAGCAAATAGAGGTGTTTCCACCTAAAGTGGTCTCTGCATAATTAATTCTCGTGTTTTAGAGAAACAGGGGAGTAACGAATGTTGGAATATGATTCTATGAAGCTTTAGAACTGAAAGAACACCAGTGTCAATTTCAGCCCATTTCTTATGTGTCTTGTTATAAGTTTACACATAACAGAATCTCTAATATAGCTGCCTATCAGCCAGTGAATTAGAGAACCCTTGCATCACTAATATACTCACTGCTGAGCAACAGAAACATTATGCACAATAGCACTATGGTCTTGCAAAAAATTTGTTTACAAACAAGAAACCCTTTAGAAATTCAAGTGGGTAGTTACTAAATCAAAGAATGACATAATAACTGGAGTCTTTTCAAAACTTTAAAATAATAATCCACAAGCTCATGTCTAAAAGGAACAACGCGGATATTTGAAAACAAAAATGTGAGCCGCAAGCATCTTTTCTACAAATATATCTCTAACTCTTGAATATCTAAATCAAACATATGGGGAGAGCTTCAGTGTTTAATGTTGAAGGGAGGTCGAGCAAGAATGGTCATGAGATGCTTAATGGAGTAGAAAGGAAGAGAGGTATCCAACTTCTTTCTTTTAAAGTTAAATCTGCAAAAACTTTGTGACTGAGTGGAGAAGCTCACTCCACCTGGATATATTTAGTGAATCATGTAATTTTTTGCCTACTCCCTCAGATCTAGCAAATGGAGTTCCAATTGAGTCATTCAGGGGAAATGGAAAGTCCTGGTCAGGAAAATATCTTAGTTACTTTTTTTCATTGTCATGCAGTTCTTCAATGACAAGGTTGTCCAATATAAGTAAATTAAAGTTCCAACAGTCCTTTGGAAACTAGAAAGTTTCTCACAGGTAATGTTTATGATCTAATAGCATTAGGTAATGCAAATAAAACTTTGTTTGGATGTAAAGAACATTTTACATACCACAATTCGCAAATGTGTTGGAAAAATGATGAATTACAGCAAATAGGAATTGTTTTTCCATTCAAATGTGAAAGAGAAAAGCAACAGAATATGCTATATTTTCTTGAATCGAAACCATGGTAAATTTATGACTGCCAGTTTATGGTTGAGACTTGAGAGTGTTAAGTCAATGGTAAATAAATGAAAAATATGTGACACATCCATATGCAGAGCAGCTCAAACTTACCATATTACTTTCGTCCAGCTATCAGAAAATTTGAGAGAGAGTGCTCGTACTTCCAAAAAGATTGTGAAACTATCAAAAGCTTGGTTCACAGATTTCTAGCATCTAAAAGCTAATTCAAAAGACAGACGGAGTTAGTAAGCTACTACGCTATAGATAACAATGTCAAAGGGAGGTCTAATCACTTGAAGCTTTGACCACTACAAAAACTTCCAATATTGTGAAAAAAAGGTCAAAAGGATTAAGGGGAGACAATTCTTTTACACAATTTTTTACACAATTCTCAAGCTGTTGGATCTTGTAAGAGCCAACGATCTCCAAAAAAGCTGGGTGAAAAAATGACTAACATAATAATGAAACCATTCGATCTTGCAAGACCTTACAGCTTCAGAATCCTGTCAAAAATAGTGTTCCCAGATCCTGACCCATGAAAAAGTAATGGACAACTTTTGCTATGAGAAATCATTAGGGTGACCAATCAATAATATAATTAAAAGAAACATCAAATATCTATTTGAAACATGCAATTTGTGCACACCATCATATTGTCAAATAAATAGTTGATTACAATACCAATTTGCACAAACCAACAAAGTTCATACGAAGAATGAACGGAAATTTAGCAAAGATGAGGAAAATTGTTCATATATTCCTAGGTTTTCCCCCTCCAATGACTAAGATGAGAAACCCATGTAAAAAACAGTTGGAATTTGCCAACCCATAACCCTTTCAATCTTGACCATCTAAGTACACACTTATCTTAAGATTGATATAAAGATTGAAGCAAATAAAAGTCTAGTTGCGATTTTCTTTAAATACGGCTACCAATGGTATTCAATTTTTATAGCCCAAATAGTTCCACAACACCATATGGTCATATGACACCAGACTCGCCACAGCCATTGCTAACATAGTAAAAGCATAGAGAAACGGTTGTGCCGCCTGACTAACCACCCACTGCCTGCATTAGGCCCTAGACAAACAGTGGTAGTAAATAAGAAATGACTATGCCATGGCTATGTGATCCCTAAAGCAACCCATCGACAGGACTTGATGTGTTATTCAACTATTTAGATCCTACATTATGGGTTGCTTTTAAACCATTTGCAAGAACTAATTTTAGCAATTGCTTTTAAACCATTTACATGATGGGTTCTTTCTTGTATTAGCTGCTTTCTTTCTTACTGAATTGTTTTCTTTCGCCTTGATCAATAGAAGGGGAAAAAAAAAAAAAAGGTAAAAGAGGGATTCAGACAGTCCCACATACATGATAATCCAGAAAGAGGCGAAAAATGCGATACCACACGGAAGGAATATTGGGGTCTAGAAAGTAGGGGAGTAGAGAAAGCCATACCGCATGCCAAAAGGGCGATCAAGAATCATGGGGATCCTTCGAAAATAGGGGACTTGGATGGTCTGTGAACGGCAACCTATTTTCACCGTCCTCTGCTTAACCCAGGAACTTCAACCCACTGAAGTAAAGATTTCCAATATTCCAAGTGCGAATGAGCTGCCCCATAGTGTGGCTATTTCTTGAACCAGCCAACGTAACAATGGCGCATTGCTACATGAAGATGAAGAATTTGGGAGAGTGCGAGAGAAAGTTTCGACAACTCCTAAGCCCTAGAAATAGGCGACAGTATCCAGACCTTTTGGACGAAAATAATGTAGTGTTTTTTTTTTTTTTTCCGTTGCCGGGATTTGAACCGGGGTCGCGTGGGCTGAAAGCCATGTATCCTAAACCGGACTACATGGCAGGGGATTAGTCTTAAGATCTTATTGTTCATTGGTTGGAAAATGTTGTTCAACTTTTTATCTTGACCAGTTGACTCATAAATAAAGTATCATACTCCGTATGATGTAAAAAAATATATATATATATATATATCGTTTTATGAGGTGCCAATGGCATTATAACTAATGACATTTGATTCACTTGATAAGTGAGTAATCTTGTATTAAAAGTATTGATATCAATTTGTTAATATTAAGAGGAGTTAGGGGTAAGAGTACGTAATTTTTATTGATCGTAAATTTTTAGTCTTAAAAGTATAATCACGTCATATGAGATTATAGTTTTGATCAATAATACACATCAAATAACACTGCTCTAATTAATTACATCAACGCCAATAAACCTTGGATCTAAAGGTATGTCTTTGTGGGTGCATATCAATGTGTATTCTTCCGACATTTGGTAAAAATAATAATAACAATAATAATTACCTCAACTTTGCACATCTTTGCATTTTTTTCAATGCGCAATGTTACATCCACCACTGTGGATTCATCTACCGGGTGATGTTGAATTTTTCAAGACACATAAAACTTATTTTTTTCATTAATTACAACAATATCATCAACCCATCAATAGATAAATCTAGTTGGCGTATACCAAACATTTTTATTTTTTAATCATGACAAATCCATTCCAATTATATAAAATAATTATATACAAGTTCTTTACTTTATACCAGGAAAAAGAAAAATATAAGGATCTATGACTTAAGTGGGTCGTCTCATTTAGTTTATCGCATTTGTTTAGTTATCATCATAACCGATTATTAATGACAACCAAAAATTGTCACATTCTCACATTCACAATGACAAACCAATTTAAAAATTTATATATAGAAGAATGAAACGATTCAAATTTTAGAGGGCAGCCTAATAGGGCCTTTGTGTATTCAAAAGTTCAAAATGATTTTTAAAACCTTAGGGCGGAGGGGAACCAATCGTTAGGCCACTTTTCGGAATTAGCTGGTTATACGTGTCCTTTGTCTTAGCACAATACAACACGACGTGGCTGTTCACACCGACTTTTTAATGCTTCTCTATTGACTATGGTTGGTTCCTGAATTAACAAGAAACCACAAAACCCTACGAAGGGAAGGCCTGGGAATCTAGGATTTTAATTGTACGTTCACACGGGGCTTCCTTTCATATTGTGACATCCTATCTAAATTATAGCTAGCTAGCTTGATCCGTTGTATGACTTGAACATTATGGATAGAATAGTTGGTCTTACTATTCTTATGAGTTAGCCAGGTTAAATTTTTTCACACGTCAATTGATATAGAATGGACGATTACTTTATCTCTATTCAAGAATTGAAATTAAATTCAAATACATTATTGTGATGCTGACATGACCCAATAATAAAAAGCATCAGGACCAGCCCAAATAGTGATTTCAGCTCATAATGACATTAACAACAGGGCGGAAGCCATGTTTAGATAGGGGGGGCCATGGCCCTTGCAAATTCTTGGACAAGTATGACACTTGGCCCAATAGAATTTGATTTTATTCAAAAAGTGTATAGGTGGCCACCTCAAGTGGAGGAACGCACCTCACAAAATCAAGTTCCATTTGTGGTTTACCAAAATAACCTTGGCTAAATGGAAAAAAGATAACTTTAAATGAGGGCATTTATGTAAAACAACCTACAAGTTAACTCTAACCCCTCTATTCCTTTTCTTTATTTCCTTCCAATTCTCCTAAAACATCATTTCTACCCCGATTACTTAACATTTCAGTCTCCACCCAACGGTCTTGGATTAGTCCCTCACTCTCTCCGAGCGACTTTTTAGCCTTTTTACTTACCAAAACCCTCATTATCTCTTCTCCACTAAGCAAAATGTTCAGAAAAAACAATTTAGAAAAAACTTTAGATCTGAACCCATTGATGCTTATCAAGTCATCAATCCATCTCAAATTTCATCTTCATGTGCTTAAAAGGTTCGGTTCATATGAAAATTCCA
Source organism: Liquidambar formosana (assembly GCA_039720395.1). NCBI lineage: Eukaryota > Viridiplantae > Streptophyta > Magnoliopsida > Saxifragales > Altingiaceae > Liquidambar > Liquidambar formosana. The sequence continues at coordinate 28,587,628 of CM077833.1, forward strand.
ACCATTTGATGCTATCTTTGGCTTATTTATATCTTCTAGGGTTTTTAAGCATTAGAATTTTGTGACTGTTGCAAAGCAAAAAGCGAAGTGGGTGGCCCCCCCAATGGAAAATTCCTAGCTCCGCCCTGATTACCAGCATAGCAAGCAGGCAACAAATGAATGATGTCACTGCTGAATTGAAGTTCCTAGTGATCTTTATGAATCTCCTTGTCGAGACATCAGACGTAGAGTTGCTAAGAGTTGTGTAGCATGTGGTCGGGTGGTCCTTTTCAAGTTGGAGATAACTAGCTTGTTATGTATTTGTCAAAACAGCCAACCTACTCGTGTAGAAAATTGTGATCAAATGAGAGACATGCATGTATGGAAGAAGATTATAAACGTTTGACTTCTGTCCATATCCTCACCGCCAAAAGGGCAAATTTCCATACTTATAACATCAATGGTTTTCGTCTCCTTCTAGCTCCTTCCCTCTCCCTCCCTCCATTTCTCTCTTAAATAATTTTGAGTTCTTGTTTGTTCATACGTTGCTTGAGTGGTACAATACGAAGGAAACTGCTTTGCTGCATCACATACCAAGAAAATGGGAAATTCATGCACTTTTCAAACTTGTAAAGGGTATCATTCTCTGAGAACTCTTCTCCTTCCTTATTGATCATTACTCTGCGTTCCTTATTGTTTTTGTTGTTGTTCATATATGGACATAATTTTCATTCTGGATGATAAAGATTTTCAGTTTTTATAATGGAAATTGGTTAATCGAACTTTTACATGCAGAAGAAGATCCAAGTTGAAGCGAAGACCATTAGGTTCCCTGGACAATAACGTCGCAACTCATGAAGGGATCAAGACTCTTCGGGTGGATAATCTTTGTGACTTCTCAAGCATTTCAGATCTTTGCATTTGCATAGTCACTTGGAACATGAATGGGCAGGTGACATATAAATTTTATGTGTGCTTGTTCTTGTGTGGACTTCATAATTCTCCTTTTGTGATATTTTATCTCTTTTGTGATGAAGGTGTGTTATGAAGACTTGGCAACGCTGGTTGGGAGGGACCAGAAGTTTGATCTACTTGTGGTTGGTTTGCAAGAGGTGCCACGAAACAACATTTCTCGATTGCTGCAGGCAGTTCTAGTCGAAACTCACATGTACGGAACCGCTTTTTCTTGGCTCATTTCCCTAAATGGTAGGTTTTTTAGAATTTATTCTAACTTTGGTGTGATTTTGAAGTTAATTCCCACACAGTGATAAATCGTGGTTGCTAACCACGATTTTATTTAAAATCGTGGTTAGCAACCATGATTTATCACTGTGTGGGAATTAACTTCAAAATTGTGGTTGTATACCTAAAGCTAAAATCGTGGTTGCTAACCACGATTTTAATAAAATCGTGGTTAGCAACCACGATTTATCATTGTGTGGGAATTAAGTTCAAAAACACACCAAAGTTGGAATAAAGTCTAAAAAACCTACCATTTAAGGAAAAGAGCCGCTTTTTCTTTCTTCCATATATCCAATTTCATGTTCTATTTAAAAAATAAAAAAATAAAATAGCTGGATGATATATAGTAGTGGCTGTAACGTACTCATGTATGGGACAAACTTGGTCTTTGGGAGTACTAGTTTTAATTACGATTTCAGATCTTTTGCTTGTTTAAAGAGTGTTGGCCTTGAATATCTTGGTACGCTTTTGTTTGTTTTCATATTTTATAATGATATAACATGTTATGATGTAAAGTCAAACACACATTAATGTGATTATAACAAGTAAAGGGTTCAGACCCATTAACTCGCCTCAGAAAAAAGGGGAGGGACCCATGTTTGAGGCAGTATGGCGACAAGACAAGCATTTTTCTTTTTCTCATGGTCCTTTTTTTTGTTTTTTCTCATGGTCCTAGTGTGTAAAGCTTATCTTAGTTAATCGGTACAAACATAGTTGTAGAAGAATGAAAGTAAGCGATCTTAAAGTCTAATGTAAATTCTCGTTGAGACTTGCGACTTGCCCTGACCCTGTACTAGGTAGCCTCTACTCACCTAAGTTTTTTAGTACCAAGAAAAAAAAAAAAACAATGAAAGTGTGGTCCTAATTTTTCATGAATGTTTGGAAGAACATGAAAGTTTCTATATCTGACATTGACACTCACACCGAAAAATATTACCATGCATGAACCCACCAAGAAACAGGGAAACGAAGGTTTTGAAATTATCAGTGTCTTTTTTTTTTTTTTTTTGATAAGAAGACCATTGAAATTATCATAGTTGAAAGTTGAAGTCTTGCTTTCTTAATGATTTGGATCTATTTGTTGCTGAATCAAGATTTTTGTTTTCACCCACTATTTTCCTTTTATTTTATTTTATTTTATTTAAGTTATTATTCCCCACCATCTCAATCTGATGTCTATTAATTTTATTTTGAAATTAATGATGAAGGTTGTTAGGAAAAGTCATTATGCAATCTTTGCAGCTCTATGTGTTTGGACCAAAGAACTCAGAGTTGTTCCTCAGAGGTGAGGTTTAATTCATAGTAAGTCCACTTTCTCCTTAAGGTTTATATCATAATTTCAACTCTCTCTCTCTCTCTCTCTCTCTCTCTCTCTCTCTATATATATATATATATATATAAATTTCCTGAAATACTTGTGTATAGAGTTGAAGGTGGACAAACATGCTGTTGGGGGTTTCGGAGGACTAATTGGAAGAAAGAAAGGGGCTGTGGCAATCAGCATTAACTACAGAGGAATCCGAATGGTTTTCATCTCTTGCCATCTCTCTGGTACGTCCATATTTGGCACTCACTCTCTCTCTCTCTCTCTCTCTCTCTCCATGTTGGTGTGAAATTATAGATGGGAATGGGAACCTGACCGTTGTTTGGAACTCATCAATAGTCATGCTTTCTATCCAACCACTATAATCATTTTTGGGTATTTTTTTTTATTTTTTATTTTAGCCAAACGTGGGATATGAAGTTTAATAATAAAAAACATTGTGTCTTGATTGGAAAATAAGAATATTATATAAAAAAAATAAAAAGATAAATCAACAACAATTGTTAACAGCTTTAACCAAAATTTAAAAAATTAAAAAGAAAAAAAACGATTTTGATGACATCAGATCGATGTTACTGACAGACTGACAGGAGAGAGGAGTTTAATCTGAAAATTTAGTGGATGTTTTTGTATTTTTGGCAAATTTCAAGGGAAGTGAGTGTAATTGCACACCAATTAATCAATTATTCAGCCCGTATCTAAAATTTCCATGGTGCGGCCAAGCCTGTTAGAGCACGCGAGATGGGCCAGATCATTGTCCGCCATCTGATACACCCGCTGCTCCAATTAGTGTTATCATAAGCCCAGTCTAGCGTTGTTTACTTGGGCTAGGCCCCATTTGAACCCACCCGGCCACCCCTCCATCTAGCAAGGGAACGGCTATTGCAACCCTCCATTCTTACAACCCCACCTCTTTCTTTTTAGTTTTTAAGATTTATGAAAAACATAAAAGATTTTTGCAAAAACCGATCGCTTGGTCCACTAGAAAACATCATTTTAAACAACATTGCAGAAGAAAGTTTTTTCAAAATCTATTGTTTAAGTAGACTTTTTGGCAAAAAATGAAATAAATGCTATAAATGGCTAAAAGGTATATTTAAACGATAGATTTAGGAAAAACTTTCTTTTACAAAGTTATTCAAAATGATATTTTCTAGTGGACATCACGGCCGGTTTTGATAAAAACATTTTATATTTTGCATAAAACCTTAAAAACCTAAAGGATGAGGGATGGGGTGATAAGAATGGGGGTTGCAATAGCCATTCCCAAATAATGAAAGGACAAAGCCCAGATTGATTGCACCAAAGCCCAGAATAAGAATCCATAATATGAGTATTATGAGTTCAGTTTATTTTATTTTATTTTTGCCCCTTCCATGACCAGCAGAAAATGGGCATAATTGCATTCATGTGTTGGGTGACGCTAGCTATCCCGGATAGACACAAGAGTGGACCCTATAATTAATGGGAAAAATTATGGGACCCATTTTTGTATTTATCTGGGAATCTCAAATTTGGAATACTTAACATTTTCTTTATACATTATGGATTTATTTTATTTTGAGTGCAGATTACTAATAAACTTGATGTATATATGTGCCCATGCAGCTCATGCTCACAACGTGGAGGAGAGGAATACTCAGTGCAGGCACATATCACACTCCCTCTTCGTCAAGAACCAGAACCCCTATGCAAGACCTGCACACATCACCGTATGGCTGGGAGACCTCAACTACAGGGTACAGGGAATCGATACACATCCAGCAAGGCATCTCATACACAAGAACCTTCACAGAGTAAGTCACACCACACATTATTCCACATGAGTCACGTACGGACTTCGGTCTATTTTAGGAGCCAAAATTGAACTTCCCACGAGTCCTGATTTTTATGGTCAAGATACGTTCCAAATCAAGTGACACTGCGTTTTGTGGAATGAATTTCTGCAGCTGCTCACCGACAAAGATCAGCTCTTACAAGAGGCCGAAAGAGGACAGATTTTCAATGGATACTGCGAGGGGACATTGGCATTCAAACCAACATATAAATACAATACCGGAAGTAGTAACTACGATACAAGTTACAAGGTATAGTACAGATTTAGTGATCCATTTGTATTTTTTTGAAAAAAATAAAAATAAAAATAAATTTAGTTTGAATATACTCACCTATCCCAGGACCCACTCTAGCATAATCAACATTGGGCAATTAATGTGTCCTTTTAAAAAAATTTTTTGCCAGTTTGAAATTTCAACTCTTGATTACCTACTTACCTTTTGCATGGGTGTCTAGAATTGATGTTTTCAGGTTCACATTCGAATTCCTCAAAAGTTGCTTAGTATTGACATTAATTTTTTTTCTCCCTTAACCTTTTTGTGATGCTTCCTCTACAGGTGAGAGTACCATCATGGACGGATCGGATCTTGTTCAAGATAGAAGACTTGGACAATATAAATGCAACATTACACTCTTATGAATCAATTGACGGCATTTCCAGTTCTGATCATAAACCAGTGAGGGCGCATCTATGCTTAAAACTACTTAACAAGCCGTCATCACCTACTAGCACTCGCACACTTTTCTAATCCTATAATAGAAAGGATTAATTCTCCCCATTCATTTTTTTTTATCTTTTTATATTTTTATCACATCATACATGCAAGATGCATTAAATTGACACCGGCAATCCTCCCGTCACCCCATTTTAATCCATCCAACCCCAATTATTTGGTTATCATGATTCCTTCACGAGCATGATCCACTGTATGTAGCAACAAGTGATTGAGAATATATAGTTGATTAGTTGATAGTTAACAGAGTTTTTCTTTGCGCATTTTATCCTCTCCTACTAAAATATGTAATTATGAGCATTTTTTTTTTTTATATATAGAAAAAGAAATTCACAGCCATTTCGTGGATCTATCTATTTTTTACCACTACCAAATAAGGTATGGTGTTTTGTTTTTGCTTTATTTATTTATTTATTTGCCAAACGAGGAGTATCCTAAGTCAATATACTCAAACGTTTAATCCCTTATCATGCACAAACTACTTGCAAACCCATGCATCTGCTAGTAAACGTTCTAATCCCTTTGTCACTTAAGCTACCCTCAGTAAGTTAATAAGGTATGGTAAACAGTTAGCATTTTTTTTATTTTTGTTCGGTAATAGTTGGATTTATGGTAATTAATTTGTACATGAAATTATATATGAAACAAAGTGGGCCATTTCATTCTCATGGTACATCCAAAATCAGTAAAAGGATAACCTAGGGTATTTATTTAATTGGGAATATTACATACATTTGCCGAGAGGTCCCAGATCCTAATTTTGTAACCTTATGTATTTAATACTCCTATAATATAAGAAGATCGAGTAGCTAGAAGGGTGCAGCAGCTACGCGTGTGTTCGGCAGCTACCTAATTGAACGATCAATGATGATGGCTGCACCCATCCCCGTCATTCAAGGATGGTCCCTCATTTGCCAATTAAATAATCAATGATGACGATAGAAATATTCCTGACGTTTTATTACTTGTTTTCTTGTGTGTATCCAGGTGTTTTAAATAAAAGAAATTACTCCGTATTCAATTCAATATTACTGCCACGCCACACCACAACCTGTGGCATGATGGTGATGTGTTGGATTGTCCGTATCGTGGTCACAGTTTAGGATTTCTCAAAATATGCTATCATAGTTTATTAATCATCTAACATTTAAAGATAAATTATATTTACATCCCTTACGTATTCACAAATACGTTAATAACGTTCTACAATAAATATAAATTATAGATCATATCAAACCTTCACCTTTCCCCTCTTCTAAAGAAAAAACTACTTGTCCACATTTAGCTACCTAACGTGACACTAATTTTTTTTTTTTTTTCAAGATAAATTACACGAGATCCCTTGAATAGGTCAATTTCACAACATTCTGTGTATTTTAAAACTAAACAAATAATTAATAAACTATTTAATTATGACCATTTGTCTCCCTCTGTCAAATTAATTGCATATTTTTGTTAAATTTTTTTAAAAAAAATTTATGATTGAGTTTCATCAAATTAAATGCCTGAACCAACAATAAAAAACTGTAGGCATTAAATTAATTTGACATAATCTATTTGCATCAATTATTTCAATAACAAATAGATGGATGCAGAGGGGTTAAAATGTCATAATTTAAAAGTTCAAACTTATTTGTTCATTTTTTTAAACCCACGGAATTTAAAAAAAAAAAACTGACTTATACCGGAGAACATCGATGTCCAGTAATTTACCGTTCTTTTATTAAAAGAAAAAAAAATATGTATCTCTAAAATAATATATTTTTGTTCTTATTTATTGCTGATGAACTAAATTGAGCTTCAACGGACCTTAAGTCCCTCACCGAAACCGGACCCATCTCCGGCGAGTTACCCACGTGTTGAAGCCCTAGAGTCAGAGACACATCACCAGCGGGTGTCCCAAGCCTTACCGGTCTTGATCCCATGTTTGCACCTGCAGCATCAGTGCCATACTCGCTTCCTCGAAAACGCGTGTCGTCAACGGCAACCGTCGGATGAAATTCGCGGGTCATCGGATGAAATCGAGACGTAGTGGGTGACACGTCATAGCGTGTGATGGTATGTTGGAGGGATTGTGGGTTTCCCGAGAGGCCGTGGCCATAATTGATGGTGTTGTGTGAAAGGTCGTTTTCTAGGGCATTGATTTCGGATCTTTTGCCTGCTGCTACTGTTTTTGTGGGTATGGATTTTTGTGCGCTGCTGCTGCTGCTGCTGCCGTTTTGGTGCCCTCGTGGGTGTGGTTCTCTATTTTCTTGCGCTGATGGTGATGCTGCCTCTTCTTCTTCTGCCTCTTTGGCCTCTTGCTGGTACATTTCTTCCACCATGGGTTTCCACAACCTAACCCTAGCATTTATAAACCAGTTGGACACCTGAAAGTATACAACAGAGAAGGGACATATATGCGTCAAAAAAGAATATAGAATTATAGTAAAAATAAAAAATAAAAGCTACCTCCACTAATTATATGTTCTAATTCACATGAGAGATGAGAAGATATTAGATAGTTTATTAATTTTTAGTGAGTAAATATCAAATTATCAGTCATATGAGTTGGTATACATAGGAAGTTAGTACATATAGCATTACTCTAATAACAAATAAAGAGGTGACTAAGTTGAAGGGCAACGCCGATAATATGATAGCTAGTTCAATACAAATATTATTCTCTAAGTGATCATAAATTCAAACTCATAAAAGAATATTGACACCCATATGTTAATGTTAATCGACAGGATTTTCCTTCTGTTTTTTTTTAAATTTTTTATTGAGAGCCGACAGCAATAGTTTCTATCCATCTATGAATGGTGAAAAATTAATATATATGTATATATACGCACACGTACAGAAGCGATGAAAATAATGGAGTGTATGTGCACTGAATTCATTAGACAGGTAGTGATAAATGCTACCTAGTGACTGATTCACCGGCTCAATCCAGTGGGTAGGTTAGTTCTTGTATAGGGTATTAAAAATGGTAGTTTTGCGGGGTCAGGTGTGTGGAAACATGTCTTGTGTGAGACAGTGGAGGATCTGTGCAATGAATGTGGGTGTGGAAGGAAAAGACAAAGACCAAGGATCACCAAAAACTCAAATCATGTATAAATACTAGACATTCTATTTGGGGACAAAGCCTGGAAATCCTCCATAAATAGGTACGTTGTACCACCCAACAGGATATCATGATAGCCCAATAGTTGGTTTTCTGCCACTGTAATAGTTATTTTTCTTTTTCTTTTGAGATTAAGTATAATTGAGAAAATAAAAATTAAAGCAATAAAAACATTGGAGAGAATATAATTAATTTTTTTATTATTATTTTAAAAAGCTCTATTTGAAGATACCTTAAAGAGGTTGTTTTATATGTTGATGCAATAATGGTCATGCCCATAATTCATTGTATTTTGATTTCCAAAATCTAGCATGCTGTAGATTCAAAAGAAAATGAAAAAAAAAAATGACTGCAGTTGGTATAAATATTGTGGTCCGGCAGGTATTCTTAGAGGACAAAGCGGACTCTTACTCAAGAATCAAGATTAAAATAATATCAATATATATCAAAGTACACCGATAATTAAAATCTGCAGTTTTTTATTAAAGGATTTGATGGATTAATACTAAAACATGTCATCATGAAGCCAAAACAAATAGTAGTTATAGAATAGAACAATATGAATAATGAATAATACAGTAGTGGCCGGACTAGCTAGTGGCAGGCAATAAACACGTGAAAAAAGAGAGGAAATGACCACGAATTATCGGCTCAGCTGATACAAATTTTCAGTTTCCACCTAGCTGATACAATTGATCAAATACCCGAAGAAGTTCAACCAATCTCAAGCTTAATTTCAAGCCTAATTTCTAAGAAAACTTAGCTTAAGCTACATTGAGCTTCGCTCAATAGGCTCATGAGTGGTGTATTCACGGTAGTCCGTACCACTTAATCGAGACATGGTACATGAGTTGTTGAGTAACTTTTAGTGGTTTGTTACTGTCAATTATGGTGATTTAAGTTGCACTTGTCAAACTTGGCAAACCTAGCTAGCTACAAGTTTGTGCTTCAAAAACTCAAATCAAGCCTAGCTTGACCAACCCAATACCTGAATCAGCCCAACTCATTCATACTGCTAACCAATTAAAACTGCCAAATGATGACCAATTATTTTGTGGACTTGTTAATATAAAAGGAATATAGCTTGCAAAATCAATTTTCTAAAGAGAGATGTAGGCTGAAGGTTATGTTGGTGCCTCCAGCTTAAAGAAAAGGAAAAGGATTGAACTGTGAAATAAAATTTTGATCAGGGAAAAGGGGCAAGAAGATGATCGAATTTGCAATTAAATTTGTGAGTGTACGTGTGTGTGCTTATATATATATATTACATGCAATAACAAAAAGTACTAGTATGTACAATTGGACTTCGACACTGATCAATTAGGATTGAAAGCTAGGGGATCTAAAAGGAAAATAGAATTCTTGAAAAGAGGAGGGAAGAAAAACCAGGAGCAAGGGAAGGTAAAAAAAAAAAAGGGGGGGACTTTGGCCACGAGTCTATATTATTGTACTTGTATAGCCATAGGTCTATGGAAAAAACTTATAAAGCTTTAAGTCCATAAATATAATCATAGACACAAATACCCTTCAATAAATGTTGAAAGAGAATCTTATCTTCACCATTTATTTAGATCCAGTCATTCTTTTATCAAGCTCACTGATTGAACCAAGCATACCTATATATATATATATATATATTCTTTTTTTCTTCTTCTCTTCCTCTTTATCCTGATTGAAAAATTATAGCCACACATGGCATGCAGTTGTTTTAAAAGCATTATATTTTCTTAAATTCAAAAAATTTCAAATCACTAATACCAAATTTAATTGTTTTATTCCTAAAGTAACTGTTAAAATTACTCTCAAAACAATTAATTTAAATTTATATTCTACAAAAAACAATTTAATTTAAAATTTTTAAAAATAGTTACGTGTAACTCTTTTAAAGCAATACATTGAGTTAATGTAACTGTTTATTTTTTGGGGATTTTGGCTACAAGTTTATATTATTGTACTTATACAGTCATAAGTTTATGTAAAAAAACTTGTAAAACCTTAAGTCCATAAATATAACCATAGATACATATACCCTTCAATAAGCATTGAAAGGGGACCTTAAAAAAAAGATGTTTAATTTTATTTTTTCTTCTAAATTATATGATATAGATCATGCACAAAAGAAAAAAAAAAGAAAAAAAAGAAAAAAGAAAAAAAAAAGAGTAGTTATGTGGCATTGATTAATTAATACATAACCCAATCATGAGTTTAGGGAAACCAAATTAAATTGAAAAATCCACAGAAAATATCTTAACAAAAAGAACAAATATAGAAAACATTCACAATTTTGTAACTGCATTGTTTATTCCAACTCATGTGAGAAGAAACTGAGAATAATGACATGGTCAATCTGATTTTTTATTAATAAATATTATTTTTGCTTATCAGAAAAAATAAAATGATATGGGGTCAATCTGATTTTAAATGAAAAGAAAGAGTGGCCAGTCAGGAATGCTCAAATTAACCAAAATTTCTTTGTGATGATTTTCTTTTCCAATTGTAATTCCAATGTTGACATCCAAAACACTCAACACCAACCCAAAAGAGACAAATAAGTAAAAGAAAAGAAAAGGAAAAAAAAAAAAAAAAAAAGGAAAAAGGGAAAGAGCATAATATAATGTGTTCTCTCTTTCAACCATCGTGACGTATCAAACTTAATTGTAAGAAGATGAAATAGAGTACCTGATTTCTGGATAACCCAGTCTGTCGAGACAACAAATGCTTATCTGCATCGCTTGGGTACCTGAGACAAAAACCAGAAAATGACATCAGGTCTCACTTCCACACACACAAAAAAGAAAAAACCCCTATAATGATGAAAAGAGAGACTCATCTTTCCCTGGCGTCAAAGTCTAAAAGAGAATAAAACTAAAAACCAGAAGCAGCATCAGCCTCAGCATCAGCATCAGCATAATTGGAATTAAATAATTTATACACTGAACTCACTCTTATATCCCCTTTTAATATTCAATATCCATCCATTAAATTATGATATATACACCGCGAGAGAGAAAAGGGAAAAAGCTCTCATGGGTAGTCAAACTTTTGAAGATCTTTCTTTCCATATATTAAAGTCTTTCCAGATTTGCATGGGTCAGTGCGAGCAGTATTTTCAGCTGGTAATGTCGATCTCATCAGTGTTTTCTTTAGTATTTATCATGCCTTTCGAGACGACAGACATTCTAAGGACAACTGCATTACTGCTCTTCCAACGCTATGACAGAAAGGGACAATGAAGACCAAATCAGGATTTGTAGTAAATTTCGTGGGATATGGGAAATTTTATGGTATCACATTGCACTTTTTGGATATATAATATAGGTTACCATATAATATGATCGCTTATCACATTATGTAATAAGTTATTAAATTTTTATGAATGTAATTGGGTTTTCCAATGGATGATTAGATATCCATTAATGTGACTAAGTTACCATATAATGTGACAGATTATCACGTCATGTGACCAGATTCAGTATGATACAAAAATTTCTCATACTATGTTGCAAAATTTTCCGGATTTGACATTTCATATTACCAGATCCCAATGTGTGTGTGTGTGAGAGAGAGAGAGAGAGAGAGAGAGAGAGAGCATACGGATGAAGGAAATGCTCAAAAAGCCAGGCTCTCAAAATGTTGACAGAACGGTCAGGCAAGCCTCTTTGTGGCCTCCAAGCCTCTGGCTCCATGGTATCCAATTGATGAAGGGTTTTTTGCTGTCTAAAGCTTTGGTCAAGCAACCGAAGTTTCGGCGTCTCGCCTTTGGTGAATCCGGTTGCCCCCATTACGTCTTTTTCGCCGAGCAGCTCGCGCGTAAGCTTCAATTGTGCCACGATTGCGTCCTTTGTGCATCGGAAATGCCTCGACATTGCCTTCCATGCTATGGCAGTGTAGGGAGTTGCAGCTCCGAAATCCAGAACCGAATCAAATGAGTTTATCACCGCTTTCATTTGTTCGCAGTAACGGTTGTATCTGCCATCCACCTGAAAACCATGAATTTTTAAGAATGAGAAGCAACCCTTTTAGCGTCGATTGCTAGGGACCCATAGAACCACACAGCAATGACGTCCTACAAGCACAAGACACTTTCTTTCAAAACTAGAATAATACATAAATTTAAAATAGTTAAAGAAAAAGGAAACCCTAAAAACCATATGAATGCTTAACATAAGGTCAAGGGATGAGAAAGAAAGAAAAGGGTCATGGGTATAAAAATTAATGGCTTTTTTTTTTTTTTGGCCTCCTAAAAATTTGAAAACGGGGTCATGGGTACAAGACCTTTGTGCTCTGGTAGAAACCCAAAAACCACTGGATTCGAATTAAATCTTTATTATGAGAAAAATTAGTACCCATTTGGATCACTTTCCAGGTAGTATTACTATAGTCGGAGGAGCCTGCCCAATACCACCAAATTAAACATATATATATAATCGCCCTAGTTGGTTCCCTCCATCAGCCGACTTTTCTCTATGGTCAGTGATATAATGAAATTCATTTGACAAAAAACGGCCGAATTTGCTGCCCAGGCGGGTTGTAAAACAATTAGACTAAGAAGACGGGATGATACGAATGAGAGAGAGAGAGAGAGAGAGAGAGAGAGAGAGAGAAGGATGCAAAATTTTATGGAGATTAGAGGGTACATGCCTCATCAAGCATGGATAATAGCTTCATTTTCCTCCTCTCGTATTCAATCCTATCGGCAGCTGACAAAGGTGGGAGATCTTTCAAGGAAGAAGACCCAGCACCACCGCCACCGCTATCTCCACCATCAGGGTTAGAACTAGGGTTTATATCGTGCCTCCGATTCCTCAAATGCCCTCTCCCAGTACTGCAAAACTCTTCCAACAGTTCCTGTGCCGCCTTCGCATACTTAGAATTCTTCAGAACATGAATCTGACGCCTCTGATCTACTCTCCCTTGCAAGTGCAGCGGCTGCTGATTATAATTAGTCCCACCATTATTAGAAAAGAATAACCCGCCATTTCCAATCCTCAATCCCTCCACTTTAGAGACTTCCAGGTTTTGCAATGAAGAAGAGAGCGACAACGATAGACCTTGGTGGCTCTCCATAGCCTCTCCAATAGTGTTGTAATCATCTCGGCCGTTGATACCTGGCACCCAATTGAATTGAACAGTACTAGGCACCGTGCTGACTTCTAAACCTCTGAAGGCTGCGCTGGGCGAGTGAAACCCTTGAAGATGAGAATTTGATGGATCATGAGGTGAAGATGATGTTATATGAGGGTTCATGAGGGAAAGATGCATAGGACTTTCTGAGTTTGCGTTAATGCCTGTGAAGTGGTGATTATCGATAATATTTCTTGTTTGCCGCTTCTCTTCTTGGGAAAAACCTAGCCCTGCACCCACCATGTCTAATTTGTTTTCAAACGTCGTCTCGTGTGCTGGCTGCCGTGGCCATCGATAATTTGATGGGATCTGATTCTCCAAGATGGCACCGCCGGTTGGGATGTTGAACATCTCAGACAGCATCCCGCCGCCAGTTTCATATACCGGCAGCTGGGTGGGTACTTCTTCCTCTTCTATAGCTACAAACGGCAGCGGCTGCACTCGCACTGTGTCGTCCCTCTGGCCTCGCTGTGCTATGTGAAGGTGTAATCGATGTTGCTCATCTTGCTCATCTTGTCGGTGCTTCGTCACGGTGGATCTCTGGTACCCATTTGAGAAACTGAAGAAGCCTTGGTGGTGTAAGCTTTGGGACATATGGAATTTAGAGACTTATGCCTGCAGAGTGGTGGCACTTTGGGTGAGTAAAGAGAGGTAGAGACGATTTTGAGTTCCTACAACCATCTTAGTGTCTTGTTCATCATCATATATCTTTGTGGTTGCCCTACTGGGCAGCTGTTCATCAATTTCATGGATGGGTTAGAGCTAGGGATCACAAAAAGGGAAACACATGCTAAAATTTGAGCAATTACAGATTCAGAAAAAGTGAGAAGAAAATATCACATGCTGAAGTTTGAGCAATCAGAGACCCAGAAAAAGTGAGAATAAGATATGAATCCCTCTGTTTGGTTCTTGGAAAGCACAAGGCAAAGAAAAGGAAAGGAAAGGAAAACGATGAGAAATACTTGTAAGTGGAAGCATCTCACAGTTTTTTCCCTTTGTTTCCTTACATGCTTTCTGAGATCCAGACGGAAAGTAAAAATGATCTCCTCTCTTTTATTTTTTGGCTGGCTTGTTGGTGTACCTGTTAGATCGAGTTGCAAGCTATAGCTAGGATGTAACGCTCAGAGACATCGTTTTCTCAATATATGACCTGTGTGCTTATTGATCTTTGCATTTAGCCTTTCAAAATTTCCTTCATGAAATCATGAAACTGATTTCTCAATTAGACAGCAAACCAGCAAATAAGGAATAATGAAAAGAGAATAGAAAAGGTCGCTCTCTCTAGCTACCTCTTCACCTCCCCTCTTCGATCACCTCCCCTCTTCACTCTCACCCAACTGCAATTTAATGTGTTTTTTGATGTAATGAAATGAAACTAAGGCGGATCAAGAACAGTTTAGCGTCAATCAAACTGCAAAACATGGATATTTGTGTCATTCCAATGAAATTCTCGTATTCATCAGTCTGTGGATATGTATTTACATATTGTAATTTGAGGCCGCATTAGGTGCGGAAGCCACCTTTAGCGTCACAATAATTGGACCAATGGATCTTGGCCACGTATACCTTGGAAAAGACAAAGTCGTCAAGCTTATGATCTCTTCAAGTGAAGAGTCTAGCTAGGATGAAATGATTTGGGTGTACCTCATAATTTTTGCAATGATCTATAAACATTTATGAAAACAGTTTTCTGAGGCAAATTATATATTACGGAGTATATGATCATATACTTTGGCTAAGTCATGTGATATTACAAACCATTGTTAATTAATGGAAAATGCTACTTACCCCACTTGAATTACTTATTCAGAAATGGATAGATTGAATGCTGTCACATAGAACACAATATAAAAAGAGCAAAAACTGACATAGAATGGTTTGATAAAAGGTGATCGATTTAGGTGGCATAGCATTATTCGTCAATTATTTTGCATGGGGCCCAATGATTTTCACGCCACGTCCATTTTCAATTATCTATTTATGAAATCGATAATGTTTTTTGTTTTTTTTTTTTTTTTTTTGTTTTTTTTTTACACTTATCTTTAAGGCTTTATTTGGTTTGTGGATTTTATCAAGGAAAAAAATATATATATATATATATATATATAAGGAATTATACTTTTCTTTATTTTGTTGCAATGGAAAATTGAAAGAAGAAAAATAAGAAGAAGAGTTAGAATACTTTTGACATGATATGATTTTATCTTTTCCTTTCATTTTCTTTCCTCCTCATTTTTTTCCTTGATAGAATCCATGAACTAAAGAGAGGGTAAAGAAACAAGAATTTTCAGTTGTCTTGAAATTTGGCGTCTATCAATATACTCTATAAATAGAAGGAATTGTACTTTTCTTTATTTGGTTGCAACGGAAAATTGGAAGAAGAAAAAGAGTTAGAATAATTTTGACGTGATATGATTTTATCTTTTTCTTTCATTTTCTTTTTTTTTCCCTTCCTTCTTTTTTCCTTGATAGAATCCATTACCCAAATAGAGGGTAAAGAAATAAGAATTGTCAGTTGTCTTGAAATTTGGCGTCTATCTATATACTTCATAATAATTATTCCACACCCCCCCCCTCCCTCCCTTTTTTTGGGTTTGAATGAAATTAAACGACAACTATGGTCTACGGCCTATAGAAGACCACATCCACGGCATCAGCCGTAAGGGGGCTAGCCTCCACAGCCCAGGTAGGGCTCATCCAAGATAGTAGCTAGCTAGATACTGCACACAAGGAAACAAGACCTCAATTAGCTAAAAATATCAACGCAGGCATTCCTTGAATTGGCCTTCACGAGGCGTATGAACAAGCTAGCTAGCAGCACCAAGCAGTCTCTAGCCATTAGCAAAAAAGTTTAGCCAGAAACCCAGTTTCCATTCTCATTGCAAAAAATTCCCATAGCACTGGCAGGTCTCGGGTTTCCTCTAGCTGTTGTAACCGTTGGTTTATATTAAGCTTCACGAACCCAATCACGAGGGGGCCAGATCCAACCAACATATATGTCTTGAATTCTCTTGAGACCTTTTATTAAGTCTTAGTGGCCTTAATTAGCAGCAATTATACCATTTTTCAACCCTGTGATCCACTAGAGAGTACTTGGGTATTGAAGATGAATCAAATTAAGCTTTTTCACTCATTTCTCTCATAAATTCTCTTAAACTTCATTTGGATCGACTGATGTGAAGAGGAAAGAAAAGTCATGATCATGGAGATGAATCTAGACATTATATATGTATTTTTTTTTTTCTTTTTTTACAAGATTGTCATACTCCCGAAATTCATCATGGGTTACTAGAAAAATGCCATTTTTTTTTTCTTACTGACTGTTAATTTGTTTATTTTTCTTCTAAAAAAATATCTAGTATACTAATTTCAAGTGTTATTTTTTCATAATACGAAATTATTGTCATCTTTTGTCCGTAGTGCGTGCATCATTCTAGTACCATAGAAGTCAACTTCACCGGGATGGTGAAGTGTGTAGGGTGCTGTTCCACGTACATTTGCAGCCATGTTCGTTACCACTAACTTGCTAACCTAAAAAGTTTAAATAGTACGTTTTCCCTAGTACCCCTCAACAAAAATAATAAAATGAGTAACAACCACTGTGGCATTAATGTCAAAATTGTCCCTACCTGGAAGTTTCCACAGTTTCACAAAACCTCCTTAAACTTTAAACCGATCAAGTAAATTTCCAAAATATCCCCCCCCCCCTCTTCTCTCTATAAAGCTGTTAAAGTGTTAATTAAACTAATTTAATGCCTAAACTAGCCTGTTATAATGAGTTTAGATATTAAATTTGATAAATATAAGAGTTCTTCTATGTGAGACTACTACATAGGCCTATTACATTGGTTTACTGATGTGATAATTTTCTATTAGTTTCTTATTTAAAGGAAAAATAGGGTGAAATGAATTGAAATTCCCAAATCCCCCTAAAACTGGCGAAAATCACTGAATAAACCCCCCATCTCTCGTCCTCTCGTTTTCAAACAAGTTAACATTGCCAACAGCCGGAGAGTTGATTCCATAGCCTATTAAGTTACGAAGGAGGATCAAGTGTTTGCCATCAATCGAGCATCGACATTCAGTTGTCAAGTGATAATCTGAGATGGGTCGAAGAACAGGTTAGATTCATCCCATTTTTAGGGTTAGATCGTTTATTGTTCAATGTTCATCCGTAGTCGTGGTAAAAGAAGGGGTTTTTTTGTGTGTGGGTATTTTCACAAGTAAAACGAATGGGCTTCTATTATGTGAGTCTTTTCACCAGTGAAAATTTGTATTATCCATAAAAAAAAAAAAAAAAAATTGATAATTGTTCAAAAAATCGACTTATTAAATTGTAAAGTTATAGAAGAGTGTATCACAATGGGGTTGATTGAACGAGCCCTCTATTATATGCAAATCCTACAATGCTTTTCAAACCCTTACTATCTAGTTTAGTTATTAAGTGATTATAAAATTGTTTGAAAATCTTAAGCCTAACTGTGAACTCTGTTATATGCTTTTAGTGATTTTATTAAATTACAAAGTTGTTTATTTCTCACAATTTATGTAGTTATCAAGTGACATAATCCTTTTGTGATTAAGAGACAAAGTTCTTGTGTGCAGTTAGTGAATTATTTATATAGTTTTATATTTTTGCTCAATTTTATTTAGTTATTAAGTCACAAAATTCATTTGCGAGGAAATGGTCTGTGTATATAAATAATTATTAAGAGATATACTCCAGTTAGTAAGTGATATAGTTGTGTATTTTTGCCAAACTTTATCAAGTTATTAAGTGAATACATAGTTATCAAGTCTATATGCTTCTGAGAGAATTCTAAAATGGATGGATTGACTATGAAATAGAAGCAGAAATGGCTGGTCGGGGGAAGAATGTGAGAAAGTTATAATTATGGGAAGTAACATTTTAATTTTAACAAAACGTGGAAGGAATGTTGCTATTAAATGAAATCCCTACAATTGTGGGATTGTAGGTTATAACCGCTTATGATTTACCTCTCTTAAATGGTTGTAGGCCAATCTATTAGGCCAACAGATTAGGCCCCTCTATCATTTTGCTAAATATAAAGTATAATTTTGGTCAAAATTGAATATAATGAAAGTAGGTTTAAAAAAAAAATGGGAGCAACCTTTCACAATTTAAAAATATAGGGAGTTACTAGTTTAGTTTTGGAGATCATGAAAGTTTTTGATCGACAAGGACCTATAGTTCGAAGATTTCATATAATTCACCTTTAAAATAGAAAAACCTATATATGAAGTAATTTTCAAGGAAAGGGACCAAGTGTCTGTTGCTCGGATGGTAATAAACCATGAAGTGACCAGTGCGATACAGAAGATTTAATCCCGCTAGCTGATAAATCATCACTGTCTTGTGGGGACTACGTACCAAAAAAGAGAGAAGGATATAGATGGTGACATCCTCGCTGATTATGTGAGGCAGCTTGAAGAAAATGACATACAGCCTCCTTATGTGTGGTTCTTTAGCTTTATTTGTAATCTTTTCTATGTGGATATAATACTCTCTTTTATCCATGATGATAATTATATTAATAAGTGAAAGAATAGGTTCGAGTCAATGAAAGGTCACCTAATTAAAGTAACTCCACTACCATCCTTAGTCCACTAGCTTGAGTTGTTCATATTACTAGTAAAAAAGCTTCACTTCTAACGAGCCCTTTTGGGGGGTCTGTCTCTCCTCTCTCTCTCTTTCTGAATGTATGAATGAGTGTTCTGAATAGCCCACCAAAAGCAAGTAGGAGACTAGGAGTGATAAACTCCAACCAAAAGAAAGGTTAGGGAAAGAGAAAATGACACTACAATCATATAAAGAACAAATGACCATGTATGTTGTGTCGCCCTGTTTCTGTAGCTTTACTAGCTGCACTGCTGCAGGTCCTCTGTGACCCCCCTCCCCTCCTCCTTCCCTGCCTCTTCTTTTTAGAATTATAATCAATTCTATACATTAGGCCATAGAAAATATGCAGGTAACTGAATATTGCACGCTGTTGTGTGAGAGTCAGTCGAAATATTAAAAACTCCAAGGGTGGGTGCGCAGTCGGAATGAATATATAAGTTTGAAATTAGAGATCGGCCCGGGTTCAAATCGGGTTACAAAAAGGAAGAAATTTTTAAAAGAGCTGAGTAATGTTACTAATCTCTAATTTCTTTCCTTGGTGATCAACTTAGATTTTTTGGTATTTTCTAAATGTGTTCCATGTCAGTGGCCGGCTATGTGATTAAGGAAAAAATTAGAGATGAATAGCATTTTTCTTTTAGAAATGTTGCTCTCTTTTCTCTTTTTTTTTGGGCTTTACTTGCTATCCTAGAGCACTTGATAACTTGTCATACTTCTAATATAAGGTGAGAAATGGCTCATCTTCTTTTTTTAGTACCTTGTGCAACGTTCATAGATGCATTTTTTCTTATTTTTTTCTCCTTTGATCCCATTTTCCATTCAAGCAAACAAAGCCTTAAATCATATGTGCATTAATTGATCCTCTCAGATAAATGACTAATTTCATGTAGAGATGGTAATGTTGATGTGTCACAATAATACCATGAACAGTTAACAATTTACAACCTTTCAAACTAGGACAATTGTACGTCAAGAACCCGCACGCCGGGGAGAGGGGGGGGGGGACAGGGTTTTCATTTCATGTTTACCCTTTTCAAACAATGTGGAAAGGTCAAAGAGGAGTCACTGATAGGACTAGTTATTGATGATGATTCGACTTATCTCGCTCTGCTATGTTTGAGGAAAGAAAGATTGAGAATGACCCTAAGCTTTCTTCTTAATCTACTATCATTTGCCTATAAATAAATAAATAAATGATAAGACTAGTTTGCATGCCCTTTTAGCAAGGGCCTCTGCGGGATGATGACATGAAAATTTTCCAAGTGTATGTAACTTTATGCAAAATATACATGAGACCATGGGAGAGTGCTGTTGTGGTCCAACAATTGGTGGTCTCTAATGGACTGGTGGGTGTGGGTCCATGGGGCATGGGGGACAGAAGTGGTCATGGCCATGTGGAATTTGGGGAATGGTGGGGTGGCCTCATGACCTGAATGAGATGTGCTATGCTAATAATTGAGTGTGCGGATGATAAAACACATTATCAACAAGTAAAAGAACCCTCCACGGTAGGTCAGGGGCTGGTTACAACCACCGTTCCTCTTTTATTCAAAATTGAGTATATTGAAGATAAAATGGAAAAACGGACAAACAAATTTATAGACACAAACCTAGATGAGAATCCTCGTTCCTTTTTATCTAAAATTGGGTATATTAAAAAAAATATATATTAGATGGACACAAATATGGACATGTGAATCTCATATACTTAAATAGACACGGATCATTATGTCCATCATCTCTTTTGCAATCTATATGTCTATATCTATATAATAATATAACGGATAATGGTTACCTGTTTTAATGCCACGTTTAAATTATATTTCTTTTTTATTTATTTATTGTTAGGGACCTGGTGAATAACTATGATGGAATCATTTTCAAAAAATCCAATCCGAAGTCACGTAAGCCCACTGCAGGTTGAACGATAACAGGCAGCCCCGGTATTGGATGACAACAAAATTTGTGGGTTGGGATGTCAGGCTAGACCCTGGTTTTAAGGGTCCGGCTATTGCCACCCAGCAATTTTATATTTTTATTTGCAACCCAACTTATTTTAGGTTTTTAAGATTCCTATGAAAAATATAAAAAAATTTTATAAAAATTGGTAGTATATTTTACTAGAAAACATTATTTTGAATAATTTTATAAATTTTTTTTTTCTAAAATAAATTGTTTAAGTGGATTTTTCTAACATTTACAATCTTTGCTTCGTTTTTTACAAATACCCATCCCTTTAAAGATTTTGAACATGGAGAATTGGAGATGTGAATGGGCTCAGTGGAATGGGCTTCATGAATCAAACGGTAAAATGATGAATACTGTACAAGACTACAAGGAGAATGTGGAATTAAAAAGAGTGGAATCATGGTGATGCCAACTCACCGAATGGAGAATTGGTTCAGTCGTTTTCTCTTCAATTTGCATGTTCGACAGGAGGCCCAATAAGGCATGTAACAATTTGCATGGGTTAGGCCGGGCTGCTGGGGAGGGTGGGGCGGGATCCAGATATTACAATCCCTTCAAGTGATCTCCTCACCCGTACTAATTTTAAATTTGTTAAGGTTTAAGAAAAATATAAAAGGTTTTTATGAAAAGTGTTCATGCAATCCAATAGAAAACATTATTTTGAACAGCTTTGCAAGAGAAATTTTTTCCAAAATCTATCATTTAAGTAGATTTTTTGGCCATTTATAGTTCCTATTTCATTTTTGGTCAAAAAGTCCACTTAAAATATAGATTTTGAAAAAACTTTCATTTTCAAAGTTGTTCAAAATGATGTTTTCTAGTGGATTTTGCAGTCGTTTTTTATAAAAATCTTTTATATTTTTTTAAACTTTAGAAAAATTAAAATTAATAGGATGGAAAGATCATTTGAAAGGATTGGAATATCCGGACCCGGGTGGGGCGAGAGAATAATGAAAGAAATGGCCTATTAATAAAGTTTTCGTAGAACTTTGTCTCGCTGTTCAGTCTTGGACTGAAGCCTCCCTTTTAAGTTCATGAGTTCCTGGTTTGTAGGCAGCGTTTGGGCCAAGAGAATGCATCTGTGATATACCCTAGGCCCGCATATTGAAGCCCATACTGGGAATGGACCGGTCCTGATTTAAAAGCCTAGTTCAGTAAAATTACAAGGCGGGAGCGGCTAATGCAACCCCCCAAAAGGTTAAGTTGCCTCACCCCCCAAAAAGTCTAAACTACCCTTCTTCCAAATAACCGTAACCCTCACCCACCCCAACACTCGAGACCCTTCTCACCCACTCTCCCACACAACAGCCCCATTCCGATGACGGTGAGGAAGGCAAAGACCGGTGATGGTGACGGTGAGGACGGCGACGGTGACGTCCTTTTCTCTCTTCTTCTCCTTTTCTTTCTTTCTTTCTTTCTTTTTTTTTTTTTTCCTCCCTTTGGTAGTCAGATCTATGTATTTTTCGGCAAGGGAGAGTTTTTTTTTCAAAACCTCCATTTTTTCCGGCAAGGGAAGTCAAATTTGGGAAGGAAAGAAAAAAAAAAGCAGAGAAAAAGAGGGAAGAAGAAGAAGGAAGAAGAGGGGTGTGGGGTTCCGGCGAGGGAGGTTTTGTTTTCAAAACCTCCATTTTTTCTAGCGAGGGGTGTGGGAGAGTGGTTCTAGGAAGGAAAGAAAAAAAAAATGCAGAGAAGAAGAGGGAAGAGGAGGAAGGAAGAAAAAGGGTGCGGGGTTCTGTCAAGGGAGGTTTTGTTTTCAAAACCTCCATTTTTTCCGGCGAGGGGTGCAGGAGAGAGGTTTTGGGAAGAAAAGGAAAAAAAACAAAAAAAGCAGAGAAGAAGAGGGAAGATGCCAGTGGGTGGGTGTCGGAGAGAGTCGCTGGTGAGGAGGGGTGCGGGAAAGGGGATAGGTGAGGGTTAAGCCCTTTTTGGTAATTTTACATAATAATTTTTTTAATTAAAAAAAAAAGGTGAGGCAACTTATAGGAATGGGGGGTTGCAATAGCCGTTCCCTTACAAGGCCAAACTCCAAAGGGAGATTCTATTGGCACCCAAGACTTGCTTTTTGTCCCTAATTTATTTTATATTTTAAGGTTTTATGAAAAATATAAAAAGTTTTCATAAAAACTGAGTGGGTATTCTATTAGAAAACATTATTTTGAAGAACTTTTTAGAAAAATGTTTTCCGAAAATCTATTGTTTAAATAGACTTTTTTGCCATTTATAGTATTCACATCATAAATGATTAAAAATTCCACTTAATAAAATTTTGGAAAAACTTTCTTCTAAAAGGTTATTTAAAATGATATTTTTTAATAAATATCACGGTCAGTTTTTCTAAAAATGTTACATATTTTTCATAAAATTTTAAAGCGTAAAATAAATGGGGAATAAAAAACAAGTTTTTGGATGCTAATAGAGGCTTTCAACTCCAAATTTACACGTTAGGGCTGGCTAATGCGTCCCCATTTTGATGGGGCCCTCTTAGTTTAACCTCTGAACATTGATCAGTATGACTTGTCGTCTTGCAAGTCGCAATGACTAATCGTACATTCGTATGAAGTGATGAATTAACTATTAAAATCTCATTTTATTTTATTTTGATTTTTTTAGTTTCGGCCAATCAAACGAACCTTTGGTGTTTGTGTAACTTTTTCCATTCCAACTCACCTAGAGCACGGTTGGGTATTAAATATTTTTATATTAATATGGTTAGGGAACTGATCGAGCGTGTAAGGACCATTCCGACGTTGTCTTCAAGATCTAAGAAATCGGACAAATTTATAATTGAGAAGCAGGAGGCGCAGTTGAGTCGTTTAAACCAACTAGATATGAGTATATGTGCGTTGCACATTAATATTATTTAAATAAAAAATTTTATAAATTTTATATATATATATATATATATATATTAAACACGAAAATATAATTATTTGTTATTTTTGTGTTAATTTAACTTATTAGAATAAACGCTTAATATAATAGGTCAAAATTCCTTCAATTGTTAGGAGTTATGGTAGGAATAAAAAGTTAACTAGAACACATGCATAGTAGTAGAGGTTATATAGAATTTATGAAGTGAATATAAATTGTGTTATCTTTTTTCCTTCTTTTTTGCTAGAAAATAAACATTCTTAATTGGTTAAATATAAAACATTATTAATTGGTTAAATATGGGAGGCAAATAAATATTTAAAATTTAAAATAAGATGTAATGGTCAATAACATAAGTGTTACTAAAGTATAAACTTTTATAGGTAGTATAAATATAATATAATTTAATATGTGATACAAGAGCATCTTTGAGGGAGGTAGCAAAAAAACAGAAAAGAAAAAAATAACAAATTTGTCTTTTGCTACCTTATGTGGGCTGTGGCAATTAGCTACTTCAATTTGAGATGTGCATTCCAAAGGGAAGTAGCATCCGTAATTATTTTATTTTTATTTTCTATATTTTATATTTTTGATGCTTTTAAATATTATTTAATTTATTTTTTTAATAAGTGAAATTGATCCCTCATAATATAGTTTTTCTTACTTTTTCTAAAAAAAAATTCTCAATTTTATTTTTATATGGTATCATCATCTACATTTTTTTTTTGTTCTCTTAGAGATTGAAAAGAGAGTGGAGATCGAGATTTTCATTTTATTTTTTTCCTCATTTCTTTTATTCTTTTTCCTTTTTCTTTTCCCCCTCCCTTCCCATCAACAACCAAATTCAAGCAAAATAATAATAATAATTATCATATACATATATGACCCATTCTAACAATTTCCACGTTACAATCAAAACACATTCAAGGTTTTCCTGGTCTATCCAAAATCTTCGAAAACAACCACCCCCAACCACAAACAAATTCAGCGTTATATGAATTCTCACCAAATTTCAAGAAATACAAAATAAAAGTGTAAAACACTCACGCAACAGCCTCTTGAGATTCGGTATCGTCTCTATGATGTGGATATTTGGTTTGTGACTACGCTGGGAAGTAGGTGTGCCTCTAACAGGCCATTCTCGTTTGCTAGAGAATGAGAAGAAGAGGGAGATACGAAGTCAACGTGTTTTAGGATTATATGTATAATATTAAATGGAGTATTTGATTTAGGGTTTCTTTTGAATTCCTATTTGTGTTTTATATATTGAGGTATGTGTTTTAGAATATATTAAAGTATGTGTTTTATAATTATAGTTTCCAGATTGCTATATTTCTTATATAGCAGAAGGGTGGGTAGTTGTGTATTTAAAAATTAAAATAAAGGTATATTAGTCAATCAAAAGTTTTTTTTACATTCATCTTTTTATAGGTGGTATATATATATTTGTTCAAATCGGCTCAAGTCAACGTATGCGCGAAGACTCATCTGCAGTAGTTTACACGTGCATGTATATAAATAAGTGTAGAAGGTATCATATATCAGCCCAGGGGCGGAACTACACATGGCTTTGGAGGGTTTTGGCATCTCTAAAAATTGTAAATACCTTATATATATATATATATTTTAAAATTTAAGTTAAATTTTTTTAAAAAATATATCAATGGCCCTCCCAAATTTTTGTTTATTTCAAATATAATCTATCAATTATAAATAAATTTTCATTCTCATGCCTATATTTTCATATTTTATTTCAAAATTTTGGACACAAAAGTTGGTAAAATCTCAAAAAAGGGACATTTGTTATATCTTTGGAAATTCCAGGTAATATGAATATTGTAAAAAAATTTAGCATGACATGTGAATTAAAAAATATGTATAAAAAGTTTACTTTGGCCCTCCAAAAAGAAATTTCTAGTTCTGCCCTGTATTAGCCCATCGACCTCTGCATAATGTGAACAATGCCTGAGGGCTCAAAGGACAAGTACCAACTTATATTTGATTTATTTACTAAGACATTGATTTTGCAAATTATAATTTGTCAACTCAGTGTTGTATAAGACACGTGCTAATGAGGATATTCTTTTCGCCTTTAGTATATCTTAAATGAGTTTGTTTGTTTGTTTTTTTTTTGTTTTTTCCCTAATAATAAGAGTGTCTGAGAATTTGACCCGACATGCCATGAGTTATAATTAGTCACAATTTGCCTATTCATGTTTGACACGTGACAATTTAAGAGTAGTTAAATTTTTTGTTTTTATTTTTTACTTATACAATAATTTTTCATATTTTAGTTGCATTAGTACATGCATTTGCAATTGAACTTTCATGCGTGGAACTCGCACGTACGTAGATCATGACATACGTGTGAACATGTTCAAACACAAAGCGGCTTCCAATAGAAACAGTCTCAAGGAGAGGTTTTGTTTAGATTTATCAACTTTGATTTAGTTTCACCTAATTAGCCACCTTTGTTGACAACTTGAGATTGACTAATTTGCCACCTATTACGTACTGTCAACTTGGCACGCGTGACCCGTCTCTAACTAGTAGCCAAAATTCAGACGATAGCATCGAGCCATCGACATAGATATTTTTTTTTATTATTAAACTTTTTTTTTTTTTGGTAGAGAGAAAATAAACGTGGGCATATTATACCTACAATTAATTAATAATGAGGAAACAATTGAAGTAAAAATAAAATAAAAAATCTAATAACAAGAAAATATAGCCAATATAGGGTAACCTTAAGAGCATGGATATTGCATTTTGCAATAATAAATAAATTAAGGCCATAGACTATCATGGAATTATTTTCCTAACTTATTGGTACTTCATTTTTTGATGCATTCATTCCACACAGTACAAATAATAAGACTTGCAAGAATATAAAACTGATGTTAATAAAAAAAATTAGGAGTTAAGACTTAAACATTGTTATGTTGTATAAAATGGAGAGCTGGGTGATATACCTTATGAGTTAGGGTGCAGCGTTGGCCAAGGTCTATTATCTAATGACTCTAATAGCACCTCTCCCCCGCTTAAAGAAAGAAAGGTGCAAGATTAGTATTTGATAACATTTATTTATTAAAAAAAAAAAAATCAACTAGTAAGGCTACATACTCTGTGTCTGGGACTACTCAGAAACTACTAGCTGAATGGGATAGGGTGATATTACATTTTCAAAGAGAAGACGACAATAAACTTTTTTGAAGCCCAAAAGAGAATATACTTTGATGGAAGATGAAGAGAAAAGAGATGTTAGCAATAGAGATGATTGAGACAAGGAATAGTATTTGGATGTGAAAGGCCAGAATATAGGAAGGAAGACTTATCCAAAATATATATATTTATATAGGAAGGAATGTATATACACTCGGATTATAACTTTGTTAAATATTGTTAAATACTTCAACTTGTCAAACTTGTACGTGCGTCGTGAGAAGCTTTTTCAATACTCATTTTTTCCTTTTTTCTTTTTTTCATTGTATTGTGAAGCATGTGTACGTATGAAAATTTCGAAAACAAAAAATTACGAATGTGGGTGGTGACTTGTGAGTCCACTTAGGGTTTAAGATAAAAGAGAGTAACATGAATCATCGGCACCTCTATCCTTTGAAAGAGGTGTTAGCAATAGAGATGATTGTGAGTCCAAAAGGTATTTTCAAATGAAGAGCTTGCATTGAGCATGTGCCCGTGGCACCTCTATCCTCTGAAAGGAGAGGTTCTTTTCTTGTTGTTATATAGTACGTTTAGATATAATTGATATTCTCACTAGTTACCTAAAAGATGGAGGAAGAGCATGCATTGAGAAATTAATTGTCAACCAAATCCCATAACTTCTTTTGAATTTAATAATCCATTGTCTTGCAAGCAATCAAAATTAATTTCAATAGGTTACTCAACACTCCTTAATTCCTTGCATGCACCACCTCCATTATTATGCTTCATCCCTATTTTTAGGAAGATTGATTATTAAGTCAGTGTGCAGATGCTTTGCCTCCTTGGCCTAATCTTATTTTGTTTTGTGCCTGCACTGGATTTACTTTATATATAGATTTGGCACTGACCATATGTGGGCTTATCAAAGTCCATGGAGTTCTAAAGAGTAAAGATATCAATTTGGCCGGGTGATATTTTTTATTTTTTGGTCCACAAAGATAGTTAGATCTTTAGTTCGACTAATAATTGAATACAGTTAGGGTTGTCACTTACTATGCATTTCTTAGAACTCGTGATAAATTCCATTGATAACTAACCCTATAAACTGAGTGGGAAGTTAAATCTAAAACTTTTTTTTTTAATCTCTTGAGATATAAGTCCTAAAAATCATTGAAATTGATTTTCAATCAAATTATTTGGACACTAATGACAACTTTAAAGATACCAGCTGTAACTAATGATACATATCATTTTGCAGGTCTTAACTCGTAACTATAATTGTGAATGCTCATAGGGTTCAATTATGGAGGAGATATAGAAGCAGGTTTAAGTCAAAAACATCTACGATTCATAAGCTAACCATGAAGGCATGGGGCACTAATTCATTTTTACAGGCTTTTTTTATTTTTAATATTTTGGCTGAAGGTGGGTATCCTAATCATAATCCTCTCAAGATTTGGACCTAAGCTAACCATACAATGCATAAACCAACCATAAGCCCATGATTTAATTATAAAGGGATGAATATTGGAACTTAGGACTTCGGCTCCTAAACTATGTCCTTTTGTTGTATGTATTGTACTACTATCCTTGCAAGTCATATTCATTATAATTTTGTTATCCACACATAAGAAAAACTGGTACCTACATCGTGGTCTATTGTCCAAAATTTAAAATTTTACATCCAAATGAATTAAAATTCCCCCAGCCAAAAGGAAAAAAGAAAAGAATTTACTAAACTTCGATTTTTATAAAAGGAAAAATTAAGATTTTGAACCGCACGGGTAGCATCGCATTGAATCCTTGTAATGCAATATTTAAGGTGAATTAGATTCACCTACGACCCACAAAATCTTGCGGGGCGCGCGTGCCAGGAAGGTCCCATACCAAGAAGGCAAGAATTGCCACCGTATGCACGTATAAAGAACAGTAGAAAAGGCTTCCGCCATCGTAGAGCCCCCCTGCCTTTTTCGTTAAGGTGGGTTTCTCGAATCTTTACCAACCAGTTGATATTCTCTTTCGATTCTTTCCACTTTTCATCTCTTTTTACTTTTTTCTCTCTCTTTGATTGCTCCGAAAACGAAACTTTCCATATATTTTTTTTCACAGAAAATTTTCACTTTAAATCTTTTAATCAAACACACACACAAGCCAGCGTGTCTGCATAAACTCCTAGAAGATTGTATAATTTTCTTTAATTAATCTCTCTTTAAGCTTTGTTCAAAGAACGCCTTTGGGGGTCTTCTGGTTCAAGAGGTAAACGGCCTCCACATGCATTATAAGATATAAACCCCTACAAACAATAGAAAATTCATAATACCCAACTGGGCATTGATGCCTTTTTCGTCAATCCCTTTTGGGTTTCTTGAGACAAAGCTATTAAGTTTTTACGTCTTCTTTGTTTTTGACTTTGATTTGGCGTAGACTTTAAGCATTCGTCCATTCTTTCCAAATATATATGATTATGTATATTACGTATATAATATGTATTTTTGGGATTTCCCTCTACAGGTAAAGAATCTTGGATTTTTTTTTTTTTCTTTCCTTTTCTTTTTGAGAACATTTTGGTCTAGTAGGAATTCAAGAATTCTTCCAGCTGTTCTCCCTTCTCTCGCTCTGTATATATATATTTATAAATATATATTCTTGGGATTTCCCTCTACATGTGAAGGATCTTAGATTTCCCTTTTCCATTTTCTTTGAGAATTCTTTTGGTCTGGTAGATTCTTTGGGATTGAAAGAGATAAAGGGTGTGATTGAGAATATCATTTTTACGATTGTAAGTGTTGCTTTTTGAGCGAGCTGGGATCTTATCTGATCTGGGTCTCCTCTGTTTCTACCATTCCTGCAATCCTGCAGGCTCTTGATCTCTCTGAGGTGAGTCATTCGTCCACCATTTCATTTCTTTATCCTTTTTAAACATAAAATTGTATGTTATATGTCACGAATTTAATGGGCATATTGAACTGGAAGAATCTCTCTGTCTCTTTCCTTCATATTATGTTAAGGTCTTGAGAACTTTTGATGCCTCATCCATGCAACTTGGTGTCAAATCATTTGGCGTTGAAACAACTAGGGCAGTAGTATAATGTTTCGTAGGTGTTTAGGTGTCTTAATTTTTTTTTTTCTTCCTGTTTTGACTTTCTTATTGCTGGGAGAGAGATTTGGATAATCTATTTTACAATTGGGGCTTTTCTTGCGGCACTTTTGAAAGCCAGTTTGTTGAATTGTTCACATAGGTTGTGTTAGTGCTTTATTCTTTCATATTTTTTGGAACCTGGTTTGATTCGATTGAGTTGTATGAAATTTCTCTGTTTTTCCCCCTCGTTTTAATTATTGGGTGAGCTACACATGTACTACCTCTTTGTCATTCGATGTTAAATGTAATATTTTCTAGGAGAGCATGAAATTCTGGAGTTAGTACTACCTCTTTGTCATTCGATGTTAAATGTCATGTCTTCAATGATAGCATTGAGTCTTAAGGACAGGGAATGGAATTCAAATTGGTTTTGGAAGAGAACATTACCATTTGATGTCATTTTTTTAGTACTTCTTTGGTACAAAGACATTGTAGTTTGGGAATAAGTTGCAAATTAAGCTTTTTTTTTTTATTTCACTAATCGTTGATGATTTTTTAACCAAAAAGAAAAAAAAATTTCTATCATTATCAATAATTAGATAAGCATGATATCCCAATGTGTTTTGTGTATACTTTGAAGGTTATGGGAATCAATCAAACTAATCAGAAATATCTCAAGTTTCTACAGTATCTATCATATTTTTTATGATGTTTCTTTTTAACATACCATCTTCTTGTGCAGGTAAAAGCTTTCCTAATCATGAGCAGATAGCATATCACATTATGGGTTGGCTTAACAAAATTTTTAGAGGTTCCAGCCATAAAATTTCGGAAGGGCATTATCATGGGAAATATGGAGAGGATACTGCCTGGAATGAACCTTCTAGCTCAGGGGTAATTATAGTGGCCACTTCTTGCCATTTCTTTATTTGAGCTCTTGTATAGTTGGGCTAAAGTGTTTTCTCACATTTTGTGAAAGGGTGGGCATAATTTACATTCTACAAGTGTTTTTTGATAAGGTAAATATGTATTGATGAACAAAAAGGGCTTAGCACAAGTACATAAGCCATATACAAAGACTAACCACACTCCTCTCTAAAGCTTAAAGGAGTCGACAAAATCTACAAAAGAAAGATTACAAGAATTAGTGTGACTAGAGAACCATAAGTACAAGTTAGCTGAGAAAGCATAAGAGATTCATCTATACTGCTTTTCTTTTAAAGATGGATTTTATCTTTTGTGTTTATATTCTATCATGAAATGGCTTGATTAAATGGTATACTTCCTGACTTGAGTGGCAAACTTGAATGTAGGATATGTGGTCGGATCATGAAAATGAAGAAATGGATCGTGCTATCGCACTATCCCTTTTAGAAGAAGATCAGAAAGGAAAAAATGTGATTGGTGAGTAAAAGGTCTATCAGGTGTCATCATGGATACTCTCTGCAATGTGTATGGCTTTCACGTGTCCAAAGCAAAATTTACATGATGGCTCTATTAAATTTATTTGGAAATCATTTCTTGGAAACAAGCATGATAAAAGTCCAGTTGGTAACAAATAGAATGATGTATGCATAGGTCTTCATGCTAGCTACATGCATTTATCTGTTGAGTTGAATGTTGGTTATGAGCCATAATAAATGGTACTGAGGCATATACTTTGGGTTGTTTTTATCTCTTGACTTCCTTACTTCATTGGAGTCACTTTTACTGCTTATTTGATGGTTTGACCAACACTCTTAGAAAGGGTGAGACCTACAAGAACGTTAGTTTGGTGAGATCAACCAGTTGTTTGCTTATGAACTGATTGAGGTGTTCTCAGCCTTATGCTACATTTTGATTTAATAAGTTTATTTTATTTTATTTTAGATAGTGCATCTCAATTGGAGGAAGATGAACAACTTGCCAGAGCTATACAAGAAAGCTTGAACGTCGAGTCTCCACCTAGTCCTCGATATGGAAATGGAAATGGAAATGGAAATATATATCACCCTATGCCATTCCCCAATTCAACATCATACAGGTATATGTCATTTTAATGTCAACCACTAAATTTGCTAACTTATGATGCCAATTTGTATAACCATCCCTTGGTTTTCTTCTGAGTATCTAGTTTCCTCACACATGTATAGGAATGGTCTTTGATGGCCTTCATTTGTAAATGGGTGATAATATTTTTATTTCACATTTATGAGATTATATTTAGCCTCATGCATCTATGGGCCATGGAGATAAACTTAAATCTGATAAATTTGCAAAAATTTCTTGGTTTTAGATACTTGTGCCAATGGCATTTACTAGAACGTGAAAATTTCTTGGTAGTAGTTGAATTTTGACCTCTTCCTATGGTCAATTATACTAGTTTACAATTGCAAAGTATGATGGCTTCTTAGTTTGAGTTGGGTCCCGGATTTTTGCACACACGCACACACACAGAGACATACAGGTACTCTGTTATTCTAAAGAAAGAAAATGGGATAAATATTGTTTTTTCCTCCAATTTGGGTTGTTTGGTACTGATTTAATGATTTTGTTTATAAGTTAGTGTTCCCTTTAAGGATTCTATTTTTAAGTGCTGTTTCTTTAAAAGTCTACTAGGACTTAATTCCTGGGTTTACTCTATTCTTCCACATCCTTATATATCTCCCTCTATTTTCATGTTTCCATAACTTCTTTTCTTTTGAATTCTCTGCTTTGATCTATTTTGTAGCTCTTGGTTTTAAAGTCTGACCACTTTTTGCTTTGTAATACCTTTACTTAGAAAACCCTAAATCTGACATCTTAAGGCTTTCCTTTAGTGAATCACTCATGAGCTGATCTTTTAAAGCTTGTGCTTGTAAAACATACATCAACCATAAGCTATGTGAGCTTATTGCAAGAGGACCTAGCTGATGTATAGAAGGATTATTTTAATTGCGTAAGCTTGTTTGAGTTTGAGGTCCTGCTTATAGAGTTCAGCTAGACACAACTGACGAAGTTTGGATTGCATGGTGGTGGTGGTTGATTTCTCTGAACATCTTTTATAGAATTGATTGTTGTAAGAAGTTAGAAAACTTTAGTTGGATGATAGAAAAAATCCTATATTATTGCAGTATAGTTAAATGAAACAGATGATGAGAAAATCATATTTAGATTTGGCCATTGAGGGAACCTTGGATGGGGGACAGGCTGCCTGGGTTAACTCGGCTGGTCAATCCAGGCTTCACATTTTTATAAGGGATACTTATTGCTGGTTAAATTCTAGGAAAAATCCTCCATGGATGTGGCAGTTGCTTTCCCATGCATCAACCATGGTGGACATCAGAAACTGCCTGCTGCAGTGTCATGGAATTACTTATGGAACTTCACTGTTATTGTCTGTGTTTAGATGTACCAGTCATTCATTTTTTACAATAATTTACCTTCTTCAGGCACCTTTTCACATTTACAAACAGTGCGATTATTATTATTATTAATATTTTTTGGTAGGATTTGTGCTGGTTGCAATACTGAGATTGGCCATGGACGATTTTTAAGTTGCATGGGTGCATTTTGGCATCCCGAATGTTTCCGCTGCCATGCTTGCAACCTACCAATTTCTGATTATGAGGTGCGAAAACTACTCCCTCTGGTATCTGCCAAAGCACTCTAGTTCTTAACTTATTCAAATTTAGCATCAATCATCCTCTCACTATTTTTACTGATTGCTGATATAGAATGATCATTTGTGTTATATGGGCTAATTTTGCATTTATTTGACTGCCTGTAGTACTCTATGTCTGGGAATTACCCTTACCACAAATCTTGCTACAAGGAGCAGTATCACCCAAAATGTGATGTTTGCAAGCACTTTGTAAGTACATCTCCTGTATCAGGAAAATATTCTCTTGGTTCTGTCGTGCATAAGCTGGCTTCATTTCATCCTTGTATTGAACATTCTATGGTATCCAATTATATGTCTAAACCTTATTGAAGCTATACATTATGTGGTAAATCTCAGGGACAATAGGTATAATGTAATACCAAATCATGAGGGTTCATATAACTTCTTTCTATGATGATGGTTATTGTACTTGAACATGGTGTTTTTGAGTTTCAACCAACAGAACTATACAGAATATGATATGCAGTGTGTGAGAGACACGGTACTAGTGAACTAATGATACAAACTGAGAGGAGAGGAAGGAAGAACTCAGTTCCTCTCCATTTACTTAATCCTGAAATGCAATGGCTTTTGGCTCCCTTGTAGTATCTATGTTGCCTGCCCCTTACACAATCTGCCATAAGAGGGGCAGAACTGGTGCTTAGGAAGCCAATCTGCATTTGGAGAGCTGATCTGTCTGTAAATTGTGTACTCCACCTATGGGGATGATTACCCACGTAGCATGGCAACCTGGCCATCTATGTAATATGTCATAGTTCTAAATAAAGCTTCTCTTTTTCACCCCAAAAAAAAAAAAAGCAGTTATGAGGAACATGAATATAACTAGATATATCTTTATTTATTTATATTCAGGATGTGGTCTCATGGTTCATATTGTTTGTTATCAAGGATTGATCATATATAATGAAGAGATTGAAGAGAACCTTGCTTATAAAATTAAAACAGGATTATCAAGTAGTGCTTTTGGAGTGTTGTGTACTTGTGTGAAAGCCCATACCCCTCTAACATTATAGAATTTATGGGGAGTATTTTATAAGACATCTATAACCATCCTTTTAAACAAATAAGAAATCTATAACAATATTAAATAAAATGCATGTTATTGGAATGAGGATGTTGAGATGAGTTAGTGGCCATACAAGAGTGAGAAATGAATGCATTCATGAGAAAGTAGACAAAGACATATATTGCACTTTTAACGGGGAGCTATATGATACTAAGTGGAATGAGATATGAGGGCCAGAGAAAGGTTGAAAAGAATGTGAATTGCAGTGGTGAGAAAAAGGCATGATGACCTGGGATCCTAGATTGTGATGAATTGCAAAAAACAGAATTCATGTAGGCAACCTCAAGTGATTAAGGGTTTGTTGTTGTTGTACAGGATGAAATGTTAAGTCTATACAACTAACAGCCCATTAAACTAAGACATTAAATTGATAATTAAGATTACTGTAGTCTATCTAACAGGGGTTTTTGCAACATGCATGCGTGTGTAATCGAATTCCTCTTCAGCTAGTAGCTTTGCCTACTGTTTACATGTTTTAACTTAGTGGGGGTATGCACACGCAACATGTAGTGACCAAGAGCCAAGAGCCAAGACTCCTAAGGCAAAAAGGCCTGGATTGATGAGGTGAGGTGAGGTGCTTGGTCCATGCACTTAGTCCCACATTGGCTGGTTAGAAAGGTCCCTGGGCTATCTACGTAGACTCACATCCTTATTGTAACGGCGTGTTTTAAAGCCATGAGGGGTAACCCAAAGTAGACAATATCGTTGCTAAGTGAAAGGGTTGGGTGTGACATAATGGTATCAGAGTCAGACCTAGCTCGTGGTGATGGGATGAGTCCCACAGGAGGACATGTAGCCCTTTTGGGGGTGAATTTTAGTAACCAAGACCCAAGATCCAAGACCCAAACTCCTGAGGCAAAAAGGATAAGATGGATGAGGTGAGGTGACCATGCACTTAGTCCCACATCTCCTAGCTAGAAAGGGTCACTGGGCTATATATGTAAACTCACATCCTTAGCTTGTAACAACATGTTTTTAGAGCCGCAAGAGGTAATCCAAAGTGCATAACACCGTTGCTAAGTGAAAGGGTGGGGTGTGACACAACCTCTATTTGAAAACTTGTGTGTTTGCCAATAATGTGCATCATCTTGAATTTTGCTGTGATATGTCATGTTTTAAACACTTTTTGTTGGAAGGAGATACCTTCAGCTGTTTCATTCACTGTCAATTTTTCAATTTTTCCTTTTTATTTTTCTCTATTTTCTTATTATATATAGTTTTTTGGACAGATTCCAACAAATCCTGCTGGCCTTATTGAATATAGGGCACATCCTTTTTGGGTCCAGAAATATTGCCCTTCTCATGAGCATGATGGAACTCCTCGGTGCTGTAGCTGTGAGCGAATGGAGGTCAATCTGAATGGAATACTTTTATTTTCTAAAACCTTTTAACGTTTTCCACAGGAAATATAGGTGGACATGTTTTTTTAGACATGTTAATAACATAAATCTTTTGGTCATCATATGCAGCCACGGGACACAAGATATGTTACCCTTAATGACGGTCGGAGACTCTGCTTAGAATGTCTGGACTCTGCAGTCATGGACACCAATGAATGTCAACCCCTCTATATTGATATACAGGAATTTTATGAAGGTTTAAATATGAAAGTGGAGCAGCAAGGTTCCATTACTCTTGGTCGAGAGACAAGCTCTAAATGAAGCCATGGAGGGAGAAAAGACTGTAAGGGCAAAATTTTTCAAAGTACTTTATATTAGCTATGACATGTAGGAAATTCTTGTTAGCAATGCTTGGCATGTCAAGACACCTGTCCAGAGTCCAAACAGGACCTGTGTCCACCCATACTGACACCTATTTGGAAACTCACCGTGGAGTCCTACTTTATATAGAATCCAACTTTTTCTACCTCAAAGAAAAAAAATGTGATGTTTGGACGATACTGTAAATTATCCTTCTATTGTGGAATGTATTTAAAAGTTATTATTTTCACTATTTTATCTTCTATGGTTCTTCCAAAGACTAGCGTATTCTTTTCTTTCTTTTTTCCCTGTTGGTTCATAGGAGAGCCCAATGTGCCCTAGGGCTACAAAATGAGGGGGTAGCCCATCCCCCTTCCCATAAGCCCTCCCCACAACTGTGGGTTTAATGCACTTCCACGTACTTGAACAGTTGAACCCAAGACCTCTCTCCAACAGGTGTAGAGCACTAACCTCTAGGTCAAGAGGCCTTGGTTAAGACACATGCATATTCACACAACAGTGATCGTATACTTTATAGGTAGTAGATCCACCAAAACTCATGTATATAGATGTCACCCTGTGTCTGAAACATTTTGCCAATGTTGGAATGTGACACTCTGTTGATCCTTGTATATCATAGCATATCTGTTGATTAGCAAGCTATAAATCTTTTTGTCTTTTAAATCTATAAAATGTTTTCTTTATTTCTTTGTCTTGTTCAGGGCCATCATCACATGCCTGAAACTAGGGGACTCTGTCTTTCTGAGGAACAAACTATTAGCACTGTAAGGATCTTTTGTACCATTCTCTCTTTATTATTATTATAATTATTATTTAAAGTTTCCTATCCCTTTATTCAGTGAATGATTGATTTTTATTACCATAATCAGCATATCGGTTAAAGATATTTATGTTATTTACCCAAAAAATTACCAGATTCTGAAGCGACCAAGGATTGGGGCAGGAAACCGAGTGATTGACATGATAACGGAGCCCTATAAACTGACGCGTCGTTGTGAGGTGACCGCAATTCTCATTTTGTATGGCCTTCCGAGGTATTGTTTCTTTATCTCTCTTTTCTGTCACCACTTGTGCAAGAAGGAAAACATTACATGAAAACTACAATTAAAAAAGACAAAGCCCTTGTAACTGATGAGTAAATTATTCAATGCTTATACGTTATTGAAGAAAAAAAAAACATAAAGAGAAATTTAAATATATGTCTAAAAATTGAAACAGAAAAACCATTTTATATAAGTTGATATGAGCTATATGTGCAAAACAAAAACAACTATGTTTTTTTTGTACTAGTGTAGCACAACATATATATGTTCTGCACAAAATTTTTGATCTATTGATCATAACTACTTCTGACTAAACACCAGTCTGTCTTGATTCTTGAAAGTGCTTAAAAGTGGCATGGTCAATTTATTTTATCGGTAAATTGACATGAATATTGCTTGGTACTATGATAATGGTGAGAAATGCAAGTCTACAAGGTCCTTAGCAGAGTTAATAAGAGGGGAAAAATATAAATAGGCATAGTTATGAATGATATGGTAGTCCCGATAGCCTTATGAATTTTTCTGTCTTTCCATGCTTTGTAGACCACTGCAAGGCTTATGAAGACCTATTCAGTTTCCAATTGATATCTTCCATACTATAAGGCGATAATCAAAGAAACCGGGGGTTGGGGGGGATGGAAGTGAACACAGCTCTAACCATCATCAACTTATTCAGAGCTGTAATAACCTTATTGCTTATATTCTTTTTCTGTAAAAGACATGCTTGGTTCGAAGGGAAAGGGAGACTTGCATTATTAGAAATTAATTTTTTATTTCTCAGTGAGATTTAGTTAGATTTAATAAGCATTTTTTATGAGGGAAATTTTGTAAATTTTATGGCGATAATTTTTTAACTGCTCATAAGTGCTGTTTTTCATTTAGATCGGTAAAAGAGAGTCCTATGAGAAGGTTTTCTTGAATCCTAAATTATTTAAAGACATTTACCAGGAACCCAACTAGAGAGAGGCATATCAATCCAATTGAAAGAGTGCTGTTATTGGAATTGATTGAGGGCCTGTTTGGGCATCTATATGAAAATTTAATAATTTCAGTGTATTTTATACAGTATTGAAGGCACAAATCCATCACCTTGAATAAAACTTTAAAAAAGTTGAGTCATCACTATAGTTGATGTTATTAGATCAATTTTTGGAGATTCATGAAATACCACTATTGTGAATTTCCACTCTCATTTGTGATGATAATTATCATTCTCAAGAGTCATCACTATAGTTGATCAATTTTTGGAAATTCATGAAATGCCGCTATTTTGAATTTCCACTCTCATTTGTGTTGATAAATTATCATTCTCTTGAATTCTTCCATTCAAGGTGATGGATTTGTGGCTTTGTTTAAATACTGTATAAAATATACTAAGTTATTCAATTTCCATTTGGACACCCAAATGGGTTTTAAGTTAATCCAATCGAAAGAGAGATGTTATGGGGATTGACTAAGTAAAAATTTATTTTTTAGCAGAATGATACAGAAGTTCAGATGCCAGTCCTACCAGGCTTCACACTCACAAGTCACCTTCTTCTTCCTTTATTTTTATTTTTATTTTTTTTATATTTTATTTTTAAATGTGTTATAATACAAATTGATGCAAAACAATGCAAACGTGACCTCACTAAACTTTTACGGTTGTAATTCTTGGCTAAAATCTTCTATGTATGACTGAAAAAACTTTCTGCGTGCAGATTGCTGACTGGGTCAATCCTAGCGCACGAGATGATGCATGCATGGTTGCGACTTAAAGGTAATCCACCATTCCATGGCATATGTCTTGTTGGTGAGACATTGGGCAATGGAAACAGAATTTATTTTATTTAAAAATAACTCATTTCATTTAACTCCATTATGTTTTTTCACAACTCTATGAATGATTCTATTTGTTTTTCTTTACACTTACTAAAATAAGGTCATATATTTAGGGCCTGTTTGGATGTCCCATGGAAACTGCTCATATATTTTTGTTTATAATCTTTTGCAAATAATTTTGGGAAAAATTTCATCATTGTGAATTGGGCAATTTATGAGAATGGTAGCCATCATCACAGTTTACAGTGAAAAACTGAAACAGCTGGATGATTTCATGAATTGCTGGAATTGGTCATGTACCATCAGTCTTGGTCATGGCTCGAACTCTTCCTTTTGGCTCCATGCCTCCATTCAACAGGATGGATCTGTAGCTTCAATGCTTTGTAAAATACAGATGGAGCCATTCAATTTTCGTGGAACAACCAAACAGGTCATAAGGAATGATCTCATTCCTATTATTTATTATGATATCAGTGATGGCTTCATTTTACATGTCTCATTTTGGCAAGGAGTCCATGCTCCATACTACCAGATACCCGGTGTGTTTCTCTGGATACTGACATATTTCCTGTTCCCTTTGAAAGGTTACCGAACTCTTAGTCAAGATGTTGAGGAAGGTATCTGTCAGGTGCTAGCTCACATGTGGTTAGAAGCTGAGCTCATGTCTGGATCTGGTAGCAATGTCGCATCAACCTCGTCGTCCTCCTTTGCTTCCACGTCTTCAAAAAAAGGTACAAGATCTCCATTCGACAGGAAGCTTGGGGAGTTCTTCAAACACCAGATTGAATCAGACACTTCCCCAGTGTATGGAGACGGATTCAGAGCAGGTAATCAGGCAGTGCTTAAATATGGTCTTCCAAGGACCCTTGAACATATTCGGTTGACAGGGAGCTTTCCTTATTGAAGTTTTTAAACCCTGAATCCTGACGGTGCTCCTCTTTCTTTTTCTCGGAGTTGAAGCTTGGCCTTTTCCTATTAGAACCTAAGGCGAAGCACATAGGAATCAAATCTTTACTGAGCAGTGTTTAGAAGTGCTGATTTTTACACGAAGTGGCTGTATACGCATCAAATCCTATTTTTTGATATTAATAAATTTAATATTTTTTGTTTCCTGTTGTCAACCTTCTCCTACCATTGGCTTGATATGCTCAATTATTGAATTTTCTTTTGTTTCGATCTTTTCTGGAAGAAAGACGACAACTTTATTATGGATTGATCTTTCAACATGCAAATCATTATTTGGAAAGTACACACCATTACAGGTGCTAATAGGTTGCAGATTGACATGGAAGGATACAGTGCAATGTGCCCCCATGATGACCCAGTTGGAGGGAAGCCTCTCGTTTCCTCAATAGTTGTGGCTGTCTTACAGTTGAAGAGTTTCCAGAAACACAGAATTCCACTCGTCGCATGGGGCTACTGCTCACTGTTTCAGCTTTATATAGGCGAGCCAATTATCTGCATGGTAAGGGAGAATTAGTGAGGTTCGCCATAAATCAAGAGGTCTTTGTTGCAAAGATGATCAGAGGCTATTCCCCTCCCCACCTTTTCCTTTCTTCTCCCCTTTCTGCCTTTCTGATAAGGATTAAGATTGTCAAAGTAGTGGAGGCTTTGAAGAAAAATCGAACGGATGATCAGAAATCTAATGAAGGAGCTGGCGGGAGATTCATATTAAACAGGCCATGTTGCCTCATCTGAATTTGCTAACATTTGGTCACTTGTAGTCTTCACCTTCTTCGTGGCCAGGACATTAACCCATACTGCCGGTCATCTATGAGCTACATAATCCCAAAAGCCTATATTTTTGCAACCAAAGTTTTTCTGTAGGTGTTGCTTTCCAGAATGGAAGTCATGAAAGGCTAATGAGATTGTGCTGCTGTGGAGTTGTATGTGAGAAAGTTTTCGAGTTGAAGATTTAGAGCTGGATAGACTCAGAGTTACTGAACTTTTAACCCCTTGAAGGACATTGCATATTTGCGACTTTCGCAATGGATGCCAGTGAGAGTCCTCAGCAAGGCTGAGGATGATTGATTTTCTTTGCCCTCTGTTTTGACTTACCATGATATGAAAAATTAAGGTGGTCTTGGAAATTTGGCTTTCAAGCATATGAAGTGCGGATGTGGTCATAGCTCGCTGAGCTGAAGTTGCAGACTAGTCTTATCCTCTCTTGATACGTTCAATGCAAGTAAACCCCACGAAAAATATTCTTGCCACAAGACCTGGTAAATTTTATTGATAGTAGAAGTAACTGGTATTTTTCAAGATGAGAACCTAATCAATATCAGAATTCATTCTTATTCCTGGTTTACCTTATTGAATATTTACAAGATATCATTACATGGAATTGGCTTGTATTCTCCTATTTACAAAACATAAGTCCTTCTGTCCTTCAACCTTTTTTTTTGGTCGTTGTTGTGGTGGGGGTGGGAGGATGTTTCTCTTTGATTATACTTCAAGCAAATTCAACGCTTGATGATTCTAATTTCTGTAAATTCGCTTGAATTTTTGACAGAGACGACACTACATCACCCATGCTTGGTCTGCTTGCAGGATCCCGTGTCAAACAGGCTGTACTTAATTTTGCTACCCGCAGTGCAAATTCCACCCCATTGTTTCCTTTGAGATTAGGATCAACAAAACTGATCAGCTCGGCTTCTGCCTTTTCTCCTTCCATGATGGAGATAAATGCTGCTGAAAGTAGTATTTCTCCTCCACCTTCTACGATAACTGCATCTTTTCCTGTGATCAGCTCCAGCATGATCACTCCAAAGGCATAGACATCCACCATGGGAGTTACCAACCCTTCCTCTATATACTCGGGTGCCATATAACCTCTAGTCCCCACCACACGTGTCGTCAGGGCTGCACTATTTGTTCCTCTCTCTGCTGTTCTTGCCAGACTGAAATTCGCAATCTTGGCCCTTAGATCACTATTTAGTAAAACATTGCTGCTCTTGATATCCTTGTGCACATAGGCTGGTTCGGTGAAGCTGTGAAGATAGTGAAGTCCATTAGCAACATCCAGGGCGATCTGAATTCTCCAAGCCCAGCTCTGAGTCTTTCTTGACCCTCTATTGCAAAGCCATTCTCTTAGAGAACCGTTTTCCATGTACTCGAAAACAAGGTAGAAACAGCCTTGGTTTTCGCAGACACCATGAAGCTT
This sequence comes from Liquidambar formosana, assembly GCA_039720395.1. NCBI lineage: Eukaryota > Viridiplantae > Streptophyta > Magnoliopsida > Saxifragales > Altingiaceae > Liquidambar > Liquidambar formosana. The sequence continues at coordinate 28,630,154 of CM077833.1, forward strand.
TATCAGATTGAAGTGGTTGAACTTGTTCAGCATGTTCACTTCCTTGGATACATCTGTGCCCATTTTTTTAACAGCTAGGATTTTGCTACTAAACATCCCCCGATAAACAGACCCCTTTATTCTACTCTTGGAGCTGAAATTTTCTGTGGCCTTGTTTATTTCCTCAAATTCAAAGACTTTCACAGCTTGATCAAAGCTGGCAATTTCAACAAGTAGATCTACCGGCAATACACCTTTTGCTTTTCCCTCTTCATAACTTCTAGGAGCCTGCTCTCTTTTTTGCTTATTGTAAAACAGAAAGACAGCTGATAAAATACACCAAGGACTAGCACTAAGCAACCTGCTGCAATTCCGACACCCACATGGAGTTTCCTCTTCGATTTACTGTTTCGGGTACTATAAGTAGGTGGAGGTGAAACGACAGGAGTCATTGCGAACGATGGTTTGTGAACTCAAAGGTTCAGTTGGCAGAGGAATCAGAATTGTTGTGAATGGAAGAAGAATTGGGTCCTCTTGGGAAAACTCATTTGCAGAAAGTATACTCTTTGCGCTGACATTAAATTTATCACCAATAGCAGGAATATTATCATCCCAATGAGGAGAATAAGTCAGCAGATATTTTGTTCCTTTTGCAGTTTGATTCTTTGTAGGACAAGCACAACGAAGTGGTACTTGCAATTCCAGGCCAGTCTGCAAATCGAATTGACTATAAGGATTTGCCCACATAAGAGCATCACAGTTAGTTAATCCCTGGAATGTCTCATTTGCTATTAAAAAATAGGTTTCCTGGTCGTCTGCTATTTTATAAGTGGTGTTGGCTTGATAGTACTGACCTGAACATGAACAATCCACCGGAACAATCACCTCCTTGTTTGTTGGAAAAACAGTGTCACGCCTTGTGGCGTTGTTGATTTGAGCGAGCTCTGATTGGTTTGAAGATGTGAGGATTGAAGTGGTTGGAACTGTATTATAAGGAGGTTGAGATCTGAAGATCAGAAAGGTCTGGCACGATGATCTTTGGCCATTGCAGGTGTAAAGGAAAGGTGGAAAAGGCTCTTTTTGGTCGCTGCTGTGACAGGCTTAGTAGTGAATTTTGTGAGTACTGTTGTTGAGCATGGATTAATGAAGGGGAAAAACTGAGTGTGAAGAAGAAACTGAGGAGAATATTATTCATGGCCGGTGATTGTATTTTTCGAAGGTGGGACTTTTGAGTATATGAGAATGAAATTGGAAGATTTGTAGTCGGCAAAATGGCAGAATAAGCGCGTTCAAGGAATTACAAAAATGGATAATACAGATGGAGGGTCACTGACTAGACTGGCAAAGCCTCATGGAATTGCTCCGGTAACCAACTTAATCTAAATTTTGATTTAGTCTCCTCTGTTTGTCCGTCATATGGAACATTTAAAATCTTTGTTTATGCTAAAAATCAAGATTATGACTAGGCTTGACCCAGTTTATGTATTGATTAATAGTGTGAAGGAGAAATTCCCAAGAGCCCAATCGGGACGGTTTGGCAATAAATAATCAACATAGATGCCGGCCCATGGTATTGTACTATTGTTTGATTGCAGTTTAGTCTGAGGTAAGATATAGAACTTATCTAATGCCTAAGAGTTTGTATTAGTCCTAGAGCGGCCTGGCTTAACCCGATAACAAATAATTTGATTCCTTTGCAGCTTGAGAACAAGACACCCCTCTTTCAACCCCAAAACTTATCCAAGTCCGTCCCATCCCAATCCCTTGTTGGGACGAGATGAGGCGGGAGGCCGTGGGGAGGATTAAGTTCTTAGTTGTTTTAAAAATTAATAAAATGGCAAGCAAAAAATAATTATAATTTTTAAATATGATTTGGGATTTCCTAACCCGCAAATTAGGGGTAGCAGTTTTGTGGGGCATCTGGGCCCACGTCTGGGTTGGGCATGACGAACAATTGGGGCCCACTTAGTTGCCACCCCTAGGGAGAATTGGTCAAATTCCATTGAAAGATGGACGACCCAAGCAATTTGCCAGCCCAAACTGACTCCACTGTTTGGTTGCGTCTTCACGTTGGAATTACCGTATAAAGAGGATTAGTCGGTCAAGCTGGCTTTACTTTTCCTAAAATCAATGCTTGTTTAGTTTACTCGTCTTAATTTCAAAGAGTGATAGTAGCCATACCTGAAAAATCAACCAGATTCATTCCCCAACTGACGTAAAATACACGTTCTTTGAAAACTGAAAAAGATTGGCATTTTCATTGTCTGATTTTCCATTGCCAAATCAGCCGACGCAGAAAGTGAGTACAAATAACCAACATATGCAAAACGTTTTCTAGTTCAAAACAATTTTCTCCTGCATAAAACAAACGGATGGCGCTTCTCAAACGGTATTGCAATTTACATCTCGACATACAAGCACAAAACAAATGGTAATTTTACCAAGTGTGCAATATGTAGCAACAGCAATGTTTTTGTTGTTTTTTTATTCAAGACCCTATTTTCATTAGTACATATATAAATGACAGAAATTGGCCCTTTCTTGTATCGAATTAAAGACAAAAACATGATTGTATATACATATATCAACCGATTTCAAGTCATCATCTGCTGAAACTCATGGAAATCAAGCACTCCATTACCATCAAGATCGAAGACTCGAATCATGGCGACACACTCTTCGTGAGATTTCGTGTCTCCTAGTCGATTGAACATCAGCTGCAAACCTTTTGGTGTGATGCACCCGGAACCCTTATCAACTTCAAACATCTCAAAAGCCCTCTTGAGATCATCATTGGCTTCACTGTCCTGCTCCATCAATTGAACAAATTCTTGAAATTCTAATAAATTGTCGCCATTGATATCGAAATCACCAATCACCCTTTTAGCCTCATCTTGCGACATGGACTCCCCTAGAGAGGTAAAGTAAGTCCTAAGTTCCTCGCTTGAGATCTTCCCGTCGCCATCACTATCGAAGTAACGAAAAACTTTTCGAAGCTCATCCTCTTTTGTGCTGTTCTGTGGTGTAAGGGGAGTCGGGGAAGGGCTTGAGGATTTGGATTTTGAATGAAGGCGAGGAAAGCTTTGCTTAAGCCAAGTTTTATACAGTACAATTATACCAAATGGAAGGCTTATAAGTAGCTTGAAACTCTTGACGGAGAACAATTTGGATTGCTTCGAAATATTGCTTGCAATTGCCATTGGAGGAGAGTGGTTTTTGCAAGAACAGAAAGGGTATGGGCATAGCTTATATATAGGAGAAAGTTGATGCTGGAATATGTGGTAGGAATTTGAATACCACTTGGCAGCAAGTTGTAAATAAAAGGGCAACACGAGACTTGCCAAGAAATTGCGTACTCAATGAATATGAGAGGCACTATGTGAAGGTTCAATGCAAGTTCTTAAAATTCCTGTAGGAGATGACTTCTTCTTGTCTAAAGTGCCTTTACCTCAACTTTTCTTGCTTAATTGCCTCTGAGGTGAATTCTTTATGAATACCCCACGAAAGTGACAAGAAATTGGTTCGAGATTTTTTCTCGAGTGCTGTTTTTGACCGTCAACTATACACAGCGAAAAAGAAATATAAACTTTGAATCTTTGAATGTCATATTACTCTTGAATATTAGGATAAATTACAGAAAACTATCTTCAATTTTAGGTTGATTTTTACTTTACTACCCAAAAGTTCAAAATCAATCAAAATAGAGTCTAAATTATAGGCATGTGACAATTTAGTATGGAGTATCTTCTGTTAGTGCGCTGTTTATGAAATTGTCAGAAAAAAATTTACACCTATATTTTTTAAATGACAAATTTAGCTCTCCACAAAGCTTTTTTGCCTGGCCTTTAAGGGCTTCTTTAATAATTAGGGTGGAGTTTTTGTTTTGATTTCGTAAAGGACGACCTTTGGTGATTCCTCCATTGTAATCATTAATTCTTTATATGTATTCATTGCTAGCTCAAAATTTTTATGTTTTATCTTGTTGTGAGGTGTGAGGTATGAAGTACGAAGTATGAAAAAAAAATTTAGAAGAGGTTGTTATCAATTGATTTTCTAGTGTTTTAAATTAAAATAAAAGTCTAAAAACCAACCAGAATTTGATCACCTGGACTAAAATCCTAATTCTCCGCCACATATGGCCCCCCACTTCTTGAGTCAATTCATATGCCTATCTTAGAGTGTTGTGCCATCATTTTTTTTTTTTTTTTTTTTTTGATGACATTAGGTGGGTATATGTAAATCTCCTGTCTTATATTTATTAAGCAATTACAAAATAAAATTTATGAGAATAAACCAAAAGAAAAATGTTGAGAGTTGAACTCAAGATTAATAAAAATCATTGCTAAGGGACACATGTTGTCACTTCCATTTTGATTGGGAGTTCCCGCTAATTGGATCGTCAGGCCCACAATTCCCCAACACAAGGGAGGAGGACGGTAAAGGTTCAAAGCCAGTGCATGGCGGCCCTCCATTTCATTTCAGGCTAAAGCCGTCGCTTTTCTTTCTACTTTCAAGCATGTAGCATACCTCATGGACTGGGTCAGTAGGTCTCTCTGCTAGAACCTGTTTGACGAGAGAAAAACTTGTATGTAATTGTAACATGACTAATGTAATATCGTGGGTCAATAGAAAGCAAGCAATGTGAGATTGTTAGACTATTTTTTAATCCCATAATCTCATTTTACTTATCTTCTATTAGCTCGTGATATCATATAACCATGTCACAATTATATGGAAGAATCATGTAGTCGATTGACGGCCAATGACAACTTTGCTGACATCGCCTCATTTTTAAACTTCATGTAGACAGCATATGCAGTCCGTGGGCAACACAACAAGGATGTAGTCCACCCCTTTCCCATTGCCTCGGTTTTGAAGAATGAGGGATAATTAAACTGGAATATTCGTCGCGAAGGGGTCCGACCATCATCACTATCCAATTATCCATAGCATCTCCCTTTAGCTTAATATAAAGCAGGCAAGCGCAAGGGGACGGAGTGCATTAGTCTGAAGAAAATTAATCTGTAAGAAGTTTGCGCGAGGATCGAAAACAAGCAGAGCAAGGTGGAAATGGGGATGAAGGTTAACATAATCATGAGAGAAACCATAAAGCCATCATCTCCAACTCCCAATCACTTGAGAACCTTCCCTCTCTCTTTTCTGGATCAGCTTGCTCCCGCAGTTTATTCCCCAACTGTTATCTTCTACGCCTCCGACGGTGACGGAGATAACAACAAAGCCAAGGCTGCCCAAAGATCCCAGCGCCTTAAGAAATCGTTATCCGAAACTTTAACTCGCTTCTACCCACTCGCAGGAAGAATCAGAGATGATGTCTCACTCGATTGTAGCGATGAAGGAGCTGATTATTTGGAAGCTCGAGTCGATTGCCGCCTCTCGGACATTCTTGCAATTCCCAACACCGCTCTGATGGACCAATTCCTTCCCGTTGATATCCATTCCGCGGAAGCACTCACGGGCTGTCTCTTACTCATTCAAGCGAATTTCTTCGAATGCGGAGGAATGGCTCTCGGTGTGTCCATATCGCACAAGATCACCGATGCAGCCTCGATAGGCATGTTCCTCAAGGTATAGAAAAACTTAATATCATTCGTAATTGCTTGATTACAATCAACCCATTGGTGGGATTATATAGAGAACAAGAATAACTAACATGGAAACAAATAATACTAGAATAAAATAAGAAAGGAAATAAATCAAATTCATTTTTGACTTTTTTCTATGATTTCTTCCTAATCTTTCTCCTTGATATGTTCTCTCTTGATTCTTTTCCATATGCTCTTGATCTCATCCATGATTGCTTGTCTTGATTTATTTCCCCAATGCTCCCCCTCAAACTTATGAAGATTTTAAATAAAATCTTTTTGAGTTTGATGCCAAATCATGAAAAATATACTACCATTAATGCAATTTCATCAAATAACCCCCAACTAGAATTGACCTCGTTGGGTCAATGGTAACAAGAACAATGAGGCTTCGTAAAGCCAATAGAGGCTCTATGGACCAAAGTCCTGATGCTATGAGCTGAAGTTTAGGCCAACTCCTTGGTATGCTCTTTCTTGATTCTTTTCATATGCTCTTGATTTCTTTTTGAGACTTTAACAATGCAGGAAGACAGAAAACTCCATGACCCAAAGGCCAAGTCATCGTGGGCAAAAATCCACGTTAATACTCCTTTGAGTTTGCAACCTTGGATCGAAATTCCCAAAATAAAGAGTTTCTTTTCATTTATAAAATAGCGTTGGGTAGTGGTATTGATGTTGGGCATCGTGGGCAGATTCGATACAATTGTTGGAGAATTAATCGAGGAAAAAAAAAATCAAGATTTTTGTGGGTGATTATAACAAGGTTTAGGAGGATTAATGACACTAAAATAGATGAATCCATTTCAAAGGAAATGAGAAAAAAACTAATAATTATAAGTGAAGGCCCGACGGACGGCGTTCTAATGAATGGAAAGAAACGCCGTCCATCGACGGAATGAAAGACGAAAGAGAACAGTCCCTCACAGGTAGATCACCGCTCTGATACCATATAGAAAAACTTAATATCATTCATAATTGCTTGATTACAATCAACCCATTGGTGGGATTATATAGAGAACAAGAATAACTAACATAGGAAATAAATAATACTAGAATAAAATAAGAAAGAAAATAAATCAAATTCATTTTTGACTTTTCTCTATGATTTCTTCTCAATCTTTCTCCTTGATATACTCTTTCTTGATTCTTTCCCATATGCTTTTAATCTCATCCATGATTGCTTGTCTTGTTTATTTCCTCAATACAAGGATTGGGCCACAACCGCTCTTGAGTCCAGCGTGGCACTACTGCTTCCAGAGTATAATGCAGCGTCGACCGCCTTCCCGCCTAGAAATTTGTCCATCAAGAAGCCCGCTGTGATGCCTCAAATGTGTAAGTGTATTACAAGGAGGTGCTTGTTTGATGCCTCTAATATCGCGGCCCTTACGGCGAAAGCGGCCAGCGCAACTGTAGCGCTTCCAACACCGGTCGAAGCTGTGTCGGCCTTCATTTGGAAGTGTGGAAGGGCAGCGTCGAGATCAAACTCGGGGCACGTCAAGTCATCTGCGTTGAATCAAACCGTGAACATGCGCAAAAGGGTTTTTCCGTTGCAGGAAAATTCGTTTGGGAATCTTTGTTTGTTCTTTACAGTGAACACGTCGGAGGAGGAGAGTGATCAGTTAGAGTTGCAAGGCTTGGTGGGTCATCTACGGCAAGGAATCAAAGATTTTGGCCGTCACTATGTCAAAAAACTCGGAGGGGATGACGGTTTCTTGACGATTACTGAGTCGTTCGAGGCGGTCGGAAATTTACTCAGAAGCGACGATATAGAGTCGTATAGTTTCACCAGTTGTGTTAGGGTGCCATTTTACGAAACTGATTTTGGTTGGGGGAGGCCATTGTGGGTGACCACTACGAGCTCGCCTTTGAAGAATGTGGTTTTACTGTCGGCAACAAGAGAGGGGGATGGAATAGAAGCGTGGGTGACTTTGAAGGAAGAAGACATGGCCGTGTTCGAACGTGACCGGGAGCTGCTTGCGTATGCCTCTTTGGATCCGAGTGTCTTACACTCGGCCGCAGGCCACTTCACGGTTAGGGCCCATATGTGATAAGCCTTTGTTTGTTTTACATTTCACAGAATAAACAACATCTGCTAGGCTTTTGTCTGGGCCGGTGAACCTTTAATTTGGTTCTAAAAACCATTTACCCTAAGGAGGCCTTTATTGGCATCTAAAAACATGTTTTTCATTTTTTACTTATTTTATATTTTCCGAGTTTATGAAAATATCTATGGTTTTTATAAAAACTGATCTCCTATTTATTAGAAAACATCATTTTGAACAACTTTTTAGAAGAAAGTTTTTTCAAAATATATTATTTAAGTAGACATTTTAGTCATTTACGAAGCGAAAACTATAAATGGCAAAAAAGTTTATTTAAACGATAGATTTTGAAAAAACTTTCTTCTAAAAACTTGTTCAAAATGATGCATTCTGATAGAGTATGCAATCAGTTTTAATAAAAACCTTCTACATTTTTCTTGAAACCTTAAAGTGTAAAGTAAGGGATAAAAAGCAAGTCTTGGGATGCTAATAGAGGCCCCCTTTACTCAATGCTGTTTTTGGGAAAGTGATATATATTTTTTTTTTTTGATAGATTTGTGTTTAAAATCAAATTTGTCAAATTTTAATTTAAAACCAAATTCCTTGTTTGGCTAGCTCAATTCGGAATTTTTAAAATTCCAACTAAAACTTTAACTTCAGATTTGGGGCATCAAAGTCTGATTAGAAATTCCATCTTGATAGATGGAATTTGTTAATCTTTTTTAAAAAAGAAGTTGCAAAATTTGATTTAGAAATTCTAATTTTTAAAAATTTTTCCAAACAAGGAACTTTGAAAATCCCACTTTAAAATTCTGAACTTCGAAAATCTTATTATTGAAAAAATTCAATAAGTTTTACATAATATTGAAAACACAAATGCAACACCTTGAATTGACAAATATAAGAAAATGATCGTTATTATTACAAATTAGGGCAATGATGAAATTATGAATATTTAAGTGATATGGACCAAATAAAAATAGTTTTGCTATTTCCCTTTTGGGTGCGATCATACTTGCACTAATGCACCGGATCCCATCAAAACTCCGCAGTTAAGCGTGCTTGGGCGAGAGTAGTACTAGGATAGGTGACTTCCTGGGAAGTCCTCGTATTGCACCCCTCTTTTTTTTTTTTTATTTATTAAAAAAAGGGTGATATGGACCAAAACTGAAGTGAATTAAATATGAAATTATAAATGAAATAAAATTCAAGTTAGAGGTTCTAAAATCTAAACGATGCTATCACCAATCATGAGAGATGGTGGCCTAGTAGTAAGGGTGAAGAAGGCCAAGTAGTGAAGAATTCGAGTTTTGGGGGTGGTGCGTAACGTGTATTTATCCTTGGGTAAATTATACTTTAGGGTCCAGAGTTTAGGTCAGGTCTCACTTTAGGGTCCCAAATTTCAATTGAGTCAATTTAGTACCCAAATTATTAATTGTGTTTCAATTTGGGGTCCGATGTCAAAACCGTTTGTTAACCAAATTGAAATTTTGCACATAATGTGCATGTGACCAAATTAAAATTATATTATCTCTATTTTGCCGTCGTATGGGTTTGAAAACCCTATTTTACCTACGTGAAAACTCTCATAGCCTGTAATGGAGCTTCCCCGATTTTTCCTTCTACTCATTATGGGTAGCTAGCTTTATCCCAACAATTCACCCCTAATTGCCGGCACACCATTTTTTCTAGTGATGAAGCAACCCAAAAAAAAATAATTAAATAAAACATAAGCCACATAATGAACAGGAGATGGAAAAATCGACCATTCTCCGGTGATGAAGGTCCCAACAACCATTCTTCGGCACATCATTGATTTGAGAGTGTTGCCATGGCACACCATTTCTTCCGACGATAAAGCCAAAAAACAAAAAAACAAAAAAATACAAAGCAAAACAAAAAAAACAATAGCCACATCAAAAGCCACAAAGATAGAAATCGCAAACCCAATCGTTGATGGCAGTGAAGATCAACTTCTGCTATTGACCCTTCCCTACCTATACCATGATCCCCATCCATTTTCGTGTAAAAAAATAAATAAAAAAAGAAACCATCATCTCCTCCTCATTAGATTTGGCTGCCACATAACCACATTTCCTCCTACATTTTTAGATCTACAACTATTAAAAACCCAATTTTAAAACCCACACTTCCAGATTCAAAAGTTGGTCTCCAGGGCAATCATGGGTGGTTTTGGATGGAGAGCACGACTATGATGAAAGTGGAGAGAGAGGAAGTGTTTAGGGAGAGATCAACATTATTTGCTATTAGGTTCAAATTAAACGGTGACGGCAAGGGTTTGGAAGGAGAAGAATGGAGGCGTAGGGGCGTGGAGGAAGAAGAAGCTACTGGCAACAAAACTCGTTCTCTAACCATGGCAGCATCTCAAACCAGTGGACTCCATTGACGCTGGTTAGCAGAAGACGAAGATGCAACCGTCACTCCATTTTTTCTTTGGAGTCACCATAGATGAGGAGGGAAGGGAAAGGAGAGCAAGGTCAGTGGGGGTGGATTTGGGGTTATAGGAGACGAGAGAGGCAAGACAATAGAGACGAGAGGAGAGGAGAAAGAAAATGGCATGAGTTTGAGAAATAATCTTGATTCAAAACAACGTCTCATGTTTTTTTAGGGGCATTAAGCTCATTTCATATATGCCGTTGACAGCGTTATTGGTCAAGATAGTAGATATTGGATACTAAATTGACGCAATTGAAATTTGGGACGTTAAAATGAAATCTAATCCAAATTCTAGACTTTAAAAAGTACTTTATCCTTTGTCTATTGATGGTCCTATTCATATATTAGAATCATTAATCTTTGATAACACTAAGCTTTATGGGTAACTAAACCGACTTAAGAAAGTGTTTGGCATTTCCTCATTAATGGACCCTCATCATGTCATTAATTAGTTCTTCAATAAATAGAAGAGCTACAACTATACCCCCAAATCGACTCATTACGATTAGTTGCCCTTTCAACATTCTTTTGTTCCGAAAAAATTAAAAATTAAAAAACAAGGAATCGGTGATGGTGCCGTATTTTGACGTTTTGTCCTTGAGTTCGCCAATATGATCATTCAAGAAACGACAAACACCCGGCTTCCATGTGCCACGTGGCAAACGTGGGTAAACCTCACCGACGATGGCGAGTTCTTTGTTCATATTCGTTTTGGAAAAGATCAAGCGCACGGATGAGCATAACATTTGTGTATATTTTGGTGGGCAATGATGATCGTACATAATGAAGTTCAGTAGCTATGTTGTACATAAAATTCACCTGGATACATTCCCCATATATGGATTAATTTCTTTTTAAATTTTTTATTTTATTTTGGGTATGTGACCGGGTCATAAAAAACGTAAGGGTAAACTACAGATAACCCCTCTTATGTTTTAATTTTGTCAATATGCTTATCTTATGTTTTAATTTTGTCAATGCGTTTCACTATCACTGACCATTGATAAAATTTGACGAAAATTAGTCACGTGACTATGCACGTAATACCATTAACGGACTCATATTGCTTAAAATCACTGGAACTCTCATTGGCGTCATGGTCAATGGGTGGCTATCAACGATTGGTTTTGTTTTCCAACTGAATTTGGGGGCACAATGACAAAATTAAAAAATAAGGGGGTTATCTGCTAACCCCCCATACTTCTGGAGGGTTTTTTGTAATTTAACCAAAAAGTAATTATTCTAAGTAATGGTAATATAGTTGTATGATATCATAAGTCAATTAAAGTGAAACATAGTAAGATATGAGGCCAAAAAGTGACATGATATTTTTATTTTACTATATTTTTATTGGCTTGTAATTTCATATTAATTTAGTTACATATTCTCTTCGTCCCACAAAAATAGGTTATATTTATAATTTTTTTGTCCGAAAATATTTATCCACTTTAAAACGTTAAATCATAAATTTACTTAAATTTTTTATAATATATTTTGTTTTATCGAGAACTACTTTTTTTTAAATCTTCTAGTATCGTAGGAAGATAAAGATAATTTTAAAAAGGAAAAAAAAATATAATTAATACATAAAAGAGAAATCATTTACCCATTTCTCGGCCACTTGGGCTGGTTTCTGAAATTTGATTGGGACCGTGCATTTCCGTTGTCTGTATTGATTGTGTGGGTAAAGAGCGATGTTTCATTGGCTGGTGACCTGCCCATGCGTGACAAAATTGTTTGCTTTCATGAAACTGCTGGGAAGAATTCAAGCACCTAAAGCACTAGCAGATGAGGACTCAATTATAATAGCAAAAAAAAAAAAAAAAAAGATGAGACTCAATTAAAGTTTTCACATTTTCAAGCGGCTCTTGAGAGCCAAACAACAAATGGTGCGGCTACCTACCACTGCCTGTAAGCTAATATGTTGATTCCATTAAGGTGTTATCATACCCTTTCTAAAAGAAATCTTATCCTCTCATAGAATGTCCAAAGAGAAATCTTATCCTCATAGAAGCTAAGGCATCCATCAATCAGCATCCATCAATCAATATGTTAAGAGAAAGTAGATTTTGTTGTTGGTCTCAAACTTATTAATGCCTTAGTAGCACCATCAATAATAATTCAATTCTTCCTATAGTATTGTCGGAGGTGATGCCATCTCTCTCTCATGGGTCATTTTTCATAGAGAGATTCTCTAATATATCTGTTGGATCTCTCACATTGAAGCGAGAAATATTGTTCATATGAGATAGGCATTTTTCTTGACATTTTTTTAGAACTCTGACAGATGGATTAAGCGATCGAGCTCGTTTGTTTTGTTAATTATTCATTATCTCCTGGAAGTTTTGAAAAACAAAAGCCATGTTTGTGTCTTGCCTTTTATAGACCAAGTAATAATAAAATTAGAATCAGTAAGACCCATTTTCAACTAGCAAATTTAGATATTTTTTTAAATTAGGATGAGGTTAATTTTTATGAAAACACAGTCATCCAATTTAAATAAGATACTATTGAAATAATATAACCGTCCATTCAATTTGACAAACCTTTCATGCCACCATCCCAAAGTTATAATTATGATATGAAGACGGTATGAAAATGAATAATTTGAAAGGTCTAGCTAGATAGATGCATACCTACTCTAAACAAACAATTTGTGGGGCATGAAAAAGTAGGAAACTGCTTTCTTAATATTTTTCCCTCATCTTGACAAAGACAACTCATTTTTTATTTACGGTGCCATTGAACTTTTGCATTATATCAAGAGCCACTTCTTAAGAATGAGTGTTTTATTAATTAATGGTAATGTCTATGTTCTAATTATGGTTATGTTTGTCAGTATCATGAGAATCCATACCCGCACTAAACCACGAAAAGGTATCGATGCTTTCATTTTAATCACAAGCTATTAAGAAAATTAAGAGAGTCATGCTATAGGAAAAAAAAAAAAAAAAAAAGAAATAGAAATCATTGTGCAAAAAAGAAGAAGTCATGCATTTTTTTTTTTTTTTTTTTGGGTAGATAAAGAAGAAGTCATTTCCAATTATGGTACAAGGAAACTAAGAATATCCGTGCATTAATCATGCTTCTGTTTACCAATTTTATCTTTTCTACCACCTTGCTAATTAGGTGGTAAAGTCTGCTCCCTGATACCATCGGCTTGGGTTAAGAAATTGGTCCCCATGCTAATTCACTATATTTAATTAATCATTTGATCGTTATTCAAAAATTTAAACTAATAATAAGAAGCACTTTCATATTTTCCTTTTCCTTTCTACACAGACACTCTTCGCATCTGTTTGAAATTTGAAAAAATTGACAGAAAGGAAAGAATACCCAACAAAAAGAGAAAAAAATGGTTTAAGAAGATATTTATTAATAAGCAAATCTCATTCTTTTCTTCTTCTAGATCCAAACAAAGCCTTCAGTACGTGAAGGCAAAAGTCTTATCAAGCGGTTTGCCTCGTTTTTTTTATTTATTTTTTATTCACTAAAATTAAAGAACTTCAAGGATCTTAGGCCATCCCAAAATCATAACAAGATTGACACCTTACAAGACCCAAATCATGTGTTATTGACCCAGATATTTCTAATAACCAGAGAATATAAAAAGCACATAAGGAGAGGAAAGAAAAAGAAAACTGAGCCAAAAGGCTAGATACAACTCACGCCCAGAACACAAGGGGAACCAAAAACTTCTTCCTACATCCTAAACCTATAGTAAGGAAGACCATACATTATAGTGAACAATATTGTGGTAAAGTGCAAAATTTTTCTTGATGGAATATGTTTAGATCCATATAAGTTAATCATAAATTTTGATTCAAAGCTTACGGTGAATTGTATTAATGGTTTATATTCTATTCTTTGGTGTTTGTGATATTTTTGTACTTGTATTCACTATATCTTGTCTTCATTGGATTGTAGTGTTTAATATACCTACAAAGAGGGAAACTTTGTTGTTATTTTTTGGTTTCTAAGGGAGCGATTGGGTATGACTTTTGCTGCTTTTTGGACTTCCTAAAGCAACTTATTGACCTACGTTTTTATAATCATCTTTAATTAGATTATTTGTGTATGTAATGCTTATCTTTTTTATTAATAAATCGGTAGACTAGTGTCTGCCTTAACTCCCACTCACCGAAGAGGGGTATTTTTATAAAAATTTTAAAAAAAAAAATGAAAAGGAAAAAAAAGAAAAGAAAAGAAGAGAGGAAGACCAGACATGTCATTTTTAACAGTAGAATTACAGAAAGAACTTTAGTTGCCATGGGGCCCGAAGACCACCAGTTAAGAATAGAATATTGCACCCCTAGATTTGCATTGTCAAGCGGTTTTGCTTGGAATCTCCCATGTGTGTTTTTCATTCGTTGCCGAGTCACCACATATTCGTCAATCCGATCCCTCACATTATTAGATCGATCAGTACCTCACCATTTAAAGAAAGAAAAGGAAAAAAAAAGGTAGGATTAAGGATTCCAAGAGGCAGCCCTCATCCCAATTCTCGTGAGTTTCTTTATTTTATCTGTTATTTTAGACATGTCATACAAAATATGTGCCATGTCATCAAATTAATTGCATTGATTTCATGATAATGGCAGATTTAGTATCTATTAAAAGAGCTTAGTACCCATTAGCGCATATTTCGTCGATCATTTTAGAAATACAATTCAAGACATGCACCATATCACCAAATTAATTACATCGACCCTGTCATAGTGGTATGTATAAATTACAGCAAATATAAACTAAAATATGAGCAATAGAGTTAGTTAAGGTTGATGAAGAATTTCAATCAAATATTATTTTAAGACGAGAGAGGACAATTAAACTTTGATTAAGACATGACATGTGAGAAAATCACGTGAGTACGTTATTAGATCTTTGGAAGGTTATTTATCCAATAATAAGGCCCATGTCTTGAGATTTGTAATATTTCTTGAAATGATGGAGAGTTCCTCAAGACACCCACAACTTCCTTTATTAATTTCTACAGCTACCCTTGTGCCTATATAAGAGAGACAAAGAAGAGATTGAAAGAGAAAAGGAGAGAGACAGGGATGAAGCCCACTACTTTTTCATACTGTTCCAAGGAGAAGCAGCCTTGTGTTAGATGGGTTGAGAAGTATTTCAAGGACTGTCTTTGCAGCCTCAGCGATGAGATCTCGTTCAGTTTTGGGTTTATTAGTCTCATTTGCTGGGGAATCGCGGAAATCCCACAAATCATCACCAACTTCAAGACCAAATCTGGCCATGGAGTCTCTCTTGCATTTCTCCTAACTTGGGTTGTTGGGTTCGTTTTTATATTTCTCCCATCATTTAGACATTCAAATCATGGCCGGCCAAGCAAACTAACATCATATTGACATCTTCTCCACGCAGGGACTTTTTCAATCTCGTTGGTTGCCTTCTTGAACCAGCTACGGTAAAACAATTATTCACCATTTCTTATTCTCCATTGTTCCCTTATGATTGGAGCATAAGGATACTAGATGGAGTGCAGGCTAGGGTTTCTCTTCTTTCCCAAGATGGTTGATAGTTATAACGATAACAACAATCAACAAGCTAGCTAATTGGCTAGCTCAGTTGGTCTCGGTACAAGTCATGCATGTAATGATGTTCTTATGTTGTACAAAATTCATAAAATATTCCCCCCCCACCACCCAAAAAAATAAAAAACTATAAAAAGGATATTTTAATTCGAAAAATCCATTATTCAATAGATGGATGTTAGGATTTTAGTTTGTTTAGATATACTTTCACATTATTTGGGTCTAGTCCATAAGAAAATTATTTCATGCATCTTTTGTATAGAATTCTTTTACATAGATAGGTTGGAAAAGTATTACATTTCATATCAATTAAATATTTAATTTTAAATATTTTGCTAGACATAACTTCATATACATGTTTGTATCATCCATTTAATAACTAGTTTAGGCTATTGGGTTCAGGGGCAGAGCTAGGGGGGTGCCAGAGGGGGGACCTGCCCTTTCTCACCCATTAAAGTTTTTCCTTTTTCCTCTATATTTCATCTGATATTCTGAATTTGACCCCGTTGATATTTTTTTTTATCCCTCACATTTTTTAATTTTACCCCTCCCTCTTTCATTTTTCCTTTCATATACTTAATTCTTACCCTCTTTTATTTACAAAAATTTGATATTTCTAATTGTACCTCTTTTATTATCAATGAATATTTAAATTTTACTCGTAGAGGTAACTAAGCCTTAGGAGTGTAATATTTCAAACTCTTGGTTTTGAGTTTTAGTCTTAGTCATTACTTGCGGAAGATTGCAGGTATTTGAGGTTTACCCCAATTCCACGAACGGTCAACAAAGTGGAGTCAAGTCGTAAAAAGTTCCACGTCATAAAAAAAAATAAGTTTTTGTTTTAATTTGTTCAAAAAAATTTCTTAGTTTGTGTTATTGTCTATTTCTTTCTTCTTCTTCTTCTTCTTCTTTGTTTTTTTTTTTTTTTTTTTTGTTTGGGAGTTGAAAAACATTACTAGAAGGTTACTTCATATGATTCTTTAATTTATAGGATGATACCAAAAAAAAAAAAAAAAAGAGTCAACCCTGCTAGAGTAGATTTCTAGTTCCGTCACTGCTTGGGTTGGAAACTTAACAAGAGGCTCTTATGTTTATGTTTTAGATACCATTTTGAGGAAAAAAGAAGAAGAAAGAGAGAGGGGTAGCATCATGACCAAAGTCTCCAAGAAAATATATAATGAAGATATTTGAAAAGCTCAGATGGGTTCAGCTACCAAAATTAGAAAGATTTGAAATTGCCTATAGCAAACTTACCAAAGCATATTAAATGATGGAAAAGAGGGCACCTGACAAACTTTTCTCTATGTTCTATCTCTTTATTAGGAAAAAATGGTGCTTTTTTCACGGCTCCCTCTTATTAGCACACAAAAATGGGATTTACCCAACAAAAAAAAAGTGGGTCTAAATGTACACCTTTTTTTTTTTTTTTGTTAAATTCATGTCTCATAGTAAAAATAAGAAAAATGTTTGAAAATAAAACATAAAAAGTGTGAATTTAGTAAAAAAAAGGTGTAGATTTGGACCCACCAAAAAAATAAATAAATAAATAAAAATCATCGACAAGAGGATAGGAAAAGAGGGATTAAAAAAAAACTACTGAGAATGTTTACTGGCAGTTTGGTAAAATCGCAGCCCACCAGTAACTTTTTGTTTTTGCTGTCGTTTAGGTTTGAGTGCTTCTAATTATTTAGTAAACGAAACCATTATTGCCCTTGAATACACCAAATCCTACCATGAGTTGACGGTTTTACCTGGTCCACAACAAAGGTGCGTCGGCGGAAGCACTGCCTACGAGAAAAAATAATAATTAAATAAAATAATTGAAAAAAAAAAATTGTCACTTGACATTTTGACAAAAATCACGAAGCTAATGTGGCAATAACATTCTTGAAAGGATTAGGGGTCGGGTTTATGTCATTTGTGATTTTTGTGTAGGGATCTTTCATAATGAGTAGCATTAAGCTTATTATTTACTTATTTAAGTTACACTTTAGGGTATTATTCAAAAAAAAAAAAAAAAAAACCATAAACTTAAGGATAAGTCAAGGAAAACCATTTATTATAAGTTGACCTTACTGAAGTATTAAGCAGGCAATTTGAAAATTAGCCTGATCGGTTTTGATTTCACCATTGTTTGGAAATGCTTATATATATATATATATATATATATATATATATATTAATTTGGGGTGGGGTAAAATACAAAATTTTCAAACTAGTTACTTGATATACTTACATTAAATGATCCTAATCCAACTATATGTATTTCATGCTGAAATATTTATTTGTTTGATGCAGCTGCCGACCCAATACTACACAGCTTTGGTAAACCAACCCGCCCTTCACTTTCTAGAGCCAATTTACAAAATCATGATCTAAGATTATCAGATTGCTGTTGTAGTGTTACATAATATAACCATTAATTATTGCTCGATCTTGAATACACCGAAATTGCTTTCATGATGTTTCTTTCTCGTTTTCTTTCTGCAGCTCTACACAATAACCACAGTAGTATTGGTGTTGCAGTGCATGTACTACGATCACATCGGCCTGGGTTGGAAGTGCCAAGAGATTGAAGTTAATATGGTAGTATTTACGGACATATTTTTATTAGTTTTTAGGACTTTTCTATTTGACTGGAATCTGATAAACAATAATGAAATGAAATTTTAATAATAAACTGTCATAATTAAATAAAAAATGAGAAAAAAGTAGAAGAGATTGACTCATTTCATTCTGGTTCCCCTGCTATTGACCAAACAATCGAGGCCTTAGGACATAATGACGTATTGGATAACACAATATTCATGATATTTTTGACACAGTACACCGTTTCAAGAGACAGGAAAAAAAATGGCAAAAGATTAAGATGAATTTTTTATTTTTATTACTTTTTTTAAGGCTAAAGATGATTCCAAGCGTCTGAAACCAAAGTCCCTTGATCTACGTAAATCGACACCATGTGGCCCCATTGAAGTACCCCGGCAGAGGGACTTCTACTATAGGTATGAACTTTAAACCTTGTACAAATTTATTTGGAATCAATATTTTTCGTCTTTTTTTTCCTTTGTGAATCTGGTAGGCTTTTGTTCAAGTTGACGAATCTATTTTCCATTTTTATTGGTTCAGATCAGCAAGATCTTTGGCTGGAAGTGACACTCCACCATCTCACTCTTACCTTAAGTTTGCTAGAAGTGGTCCTTCTGCTCTGAACAGTACCGGCGACTCGTCATCTGAAGACGATAAAGTTCTAGGTTCCTACAAGAAGTCTGCTGCTCAATCTCTGCGAATTCCACGTTCAGTATGTTTGCTAATTTGTTTCAAACTTGATAATCATTAGATTATGTGTTGGGATTATTTTTCAGCACTAATTGGCAAGAGGAACTTGGATTTTTTTTCATTTTTCATTTTATTTTTTAAAGATTGAATACGGTATGATGAAAATTAAATTACACTTGGAAATGGTTAATTTCTGGCTGTCCATTTTTACTTATGCTTGTATGATAGGGGTGTTAATGGTTCGGTTTGATTTGATTTTAAAGTAGATTTCAAATTAAACCATACTAAACAAAAACTAAACAAAAAAATTTCGGTTTGGTTCGGTTTGGTTTCGGTTTTAACCTATCAAGTAGCAACAAATAATTGAAAATGAAAAAAATGTCATGCTAAACTCCAAATAAAAACATTTTTAATAAAAGCATTACATTAGCAACTAAAAAAACATTAAACATTGTATCAAAATAAAAACATATTGACATATGTCAATCCAAGTTCAAATCTCCAATTTAATACATGCCAATATCACTAATCACTTAGTCATTATTTACTATTCAGTAGGTTTTGTACGTCAATAAGTTCAGTATTACTATTTTGAATCTATTACCTATTATGTCCTTATTAGAATAGGAAATTTACAAACTAAACTTTGATATATATATATATATTTTTCGGTTTTTTTGGTTTTTCAGTTTGGTTTGGTTTTTTAAACATGAAAACCAAAGCTAAACCAATTTAATTGGATTTTCTAAAATTAGAACTAAAACCTAACCTAATGACGGTTTGATTTTATTTGATTTGATTCTCAGTTTTAACCTAAACCACTAACACCCCTAATGTATGACTAACAAATCTGTCGCCATTTGTTCTCAGGTGGGCTATGGAACTTTCCTTGCGGCTGTTGTCGACTTGCCCCTTCAAAGCAAGGCTTTGACTGAGGCATACTTGAAACTATCAGGGAGGAGACTACTACAGGTATGAAATTGACATAAAGGCATACTCCAAAAATTCCTCGTATTTTGATTTTTATGTGCTTGCAAATTGAGGCAAGGGACTATAAACAGGAACATGGATTAATCCGTGACGATGTCTGTGGACAATGGCTGGGATGGTTGATGGCCGCTATATACATAGGCGGCCGCCTCCCTCAAATATGGTTAAATGTGAGTGTACGTTTAATTAACTTTTCAAGCCCCTTTTTGGTTTTCCAAATTTTTGAGAAGTTGGGGTCTGTTTTTCCTATTTCTCTGGATTTTTATCGTTCTAATGAGCTTGTATGGCGTTGATTGACCAGATTAAAAGGGGGAGCGTGGAGGTAAAAAATTCTTTTTGTTTTTTGGCCCCCTTTTCATCTACTACAGTAAGATTACTTTAAAAAGATGATTTTGTTTGGAGTGCATTTAATTGAGCTTTTTCTCCTTCTAATATAGGGCTTGAATCCTCTCATGTTCATCTTCGCCCTTACTGCCAATGTCACTTATGTTGGAAGGTACTCTCCCTCTCCCTCTCCCTCTGCCTCTCTCTGACCCTCATATCTTAATTGGTGTGAAAAATAAAATGCAGCATTCTCGTGAGAAGCACCAAATGGGAGAAGATTAAAGCGAACATGCCTTGGTTGCTGGATGCCATTCTGTGTGTGGCGCTTGATTTCTTCGTATCCTTGGCTAATATATATTTATTGATGAAATTAAATTAATTAAGTTCATTTTTACTTATTTATTTTGGTGCAGGGCTTCGAAGATATGATATCATACGATCACCTTGACAGTAAAAATTAGATAATTTTTCAGTACATCTACTACAAATTCATTAAGCAAAAGAGGATAAAATGAAGGCATTGAAGAGTGTTACGGAGGCTGTGCAGAAGCAAATAAAGCTATCATATATATTGACCTTTTTTTTTTTTTTCTTTTTTTTTTTTTTTTTTTTTTTTTTTTTTGGTAATGTGCACGTTTCGTTTGGTAGCTCGTATCTTAAAACTTATATCTCTCTTTGCGGGGAGAAGGGTGTGTACTAATTAGCATGATCGAGTTTATGCAAAAGAGAGCTTTATAACTTTTAAGGCTTAGCAAACGACTTTGGAATATATATGATGGGTTTCGTATAATTCAGACTGAGGAAATGCCTAAGTGATGAATCTCCTTTTTCCTTTTTATTTTTATTTTTATTATTTTATTTTATTTTATTTTATTTGAGGAATGGGGACAAATGATAGAATAGATCCTTACCCCAAGCCCTCCTTAACATCATTTATACCTATCAATATTTCTACATGAACTTAAATATGAGATTACACACTCAACAAGTTGAAAATACCAATGCTCTTCCATGAATTTAAACTCAATACCACTCACTCAACAAGTAAAAGGATTATCATTAGGCTACCATAAGCGTATGCATAATTAATAAATATGGAGAACTAGAAATGTGATGGCATAGCTCTTCCTATAAATTGATGGTTTGTGTGTATAAAATTCAGTTATGTTCCTATCAACACCATACATTGGGGGTTGTACCTTTTACATTGGTCCATCATATCTCATATCCCATTAATGCATAAGATATAACTTCCAATATAGGTGTTAATATAAATTATATCAGTACGTGTTTACCTGATCATAAACATAATTTGCATCACCAACCTATTGAGCTATGGCTACTAGTTTGGGAAGTTGGTAGGGGGGATGGCATGCATGGGGGATAAAAGTGGAAAATGCATCATTAAATTTCTTTAAAATGCACAAGATTAAAAATCAATTCAAAGTGCTCTGCAATACGTGTGTGCATTGAGTAGTCTATATAAACAAGGGATGGTTGTCACAGTATTAAAATTCTCAAATTATTCCCAAATTCCCAAATTTATCTTTAATTTTTCATTAAACAAATGAAACCCGAATTTATCTTGGCATATTTCAATAATTCTGAGATTATTTCTGCATAATTTGAATATTACAAATAATTTCCAAAATTCTCTAATTACTCCAAATAATTATGAAACCACAACATATTTTTCTTATTAATTTAAATTTCATTCTTTTTCTTACTCATGAATATTTTATAATTAATTTTCAAATTATTTCCGATATTTTCTCAATAGCTCCTGTATTACAAACTATATAAATAATTAAATATTATTTTTCTTCCTCCCTCCGGCCTCAGACAACAAACATCGAGAGTCATATGTGTTTCAGTCACAACCCACAATAAGTCGGCAACCCCAAAACGAACCCTCAAAAATGCAATCTCCGATTCGAGATATGTGAATAATGGTGTGCGTGTATACACAGGTAGCCTGCGATGCTCAGGTACTCTCCAATCCCCCCTCCTTCTCTTCTTCTCCCTCGCCTCCACCCACACAGATCACTCCACGTTTCACGTCCCCTCCACTGGAAGCTCCGTGACGAATACAAGCTAACCCGACCCGAACTCATCGACCGCATCACCCGTCTCCTCGTCCTCCAACGACCCAACGCCCTTAACAAGCTCTGCTTCGAGTTCTCCGATGAACTCCTCGACGGCGTTCTTCGGAATCTCAAATTAAACCCCAAAGCATCTTTAGGGTTTTTCAAATTGGCTTTGAAACAACAGAAATATAGACCCAACATCAAATCTTATTGTAAGATTGTTCATATATTGTCGAGGGGCCGCATGTTCGGCGAGACGAGAGAGTACTTGAACGAACTCGTCTGTCTCCGCAAGACGAACGGTTCGGTTTCCGTCGTTTGGGACGAACTCGTTAGGGTTTATGGGGAATTCTCGTTTTCCCCAACTGTATTCGATATGATCTTGAAGGTCTATGCGGAGAAGGGTATGACGAAGAATGCCTTATACGTGTTTGATAATATGGGCAAGTGTGGGCGTGTGCCGAGCTTGCGGTCTTGTAATAGTCTGTTGAGTAATTTGGTTAAAAATGGCGAATGCCGTACGGCGTGCCAGGTTTATGATCAGATGATTAGGGTTGGGTTTGTTCCGGATGTTTTTACGATTTCGATAATGGTGAATGCGTATTGTAAAGATGGGAGAGTGGGTAGAGCTGTGGAGTTTGTGAAAGAATTGGAGAATTCGTGCTTTCGAACCAAATGTAGTGACTTACCATAGTTTGATCAATGGGTATGTTAGTTTAGGAGATTTGGAGGGGGCGAAAGGAGTGCTGAGGTTGATGTCCGAAAGGGGGATTTCAAAAAATGTGGTTAGTTATACATTGTTGATTAAGGGTTACTGTAAACAATGTAAAATGGCTGAGGCGGAGAAGGTGCTTAGAGGGATGAAGGAGGAATCATTGTTGGTTGCAGATGAGCATGCTTATGGTGTGTTGGTAGATGGGTATTGTCGAGTGGGTAAAATGGATGATGCTGTTAGGATTCGGGATGAGATGTTGAGATTAGGCTTGAAGATGAATTTATTTATTTGCAATTCTTTAATCAACGGATACTGCAAACTTGGTCAAGTCCATGAAGCAAAAGGAGTGGTAATGCACATGATGAGTTGGAACTTAAAGCCAGATTCTTATAGCTACAATACTCTTGTGGATGGGTACTGTAGAGAAGGTCATACAAGTGAGGCTTTCAAGCTTTGTGATAAGATGCTCCTAGAAGGGATTGAACCAACTGTCGTGACTTATAATACTCTTCTGAAAGGTCTATGTCGTGCTGGTGCCTTTGATGATGCTATGCAACTTTGGAATTTGATGTTGAATAGAGGTGTGGCTCCGGACGAGGTCGGATATAGTACTCTTCTTGATGGGTTCTTCAAGATGGGAGATTTTGAAGGGGCTTTAACGCTGTGGAAAGATATTCTTGCAAGGGGTTTTACGAAAAGGAGGATTGCTTTCAATACAATGATTAATGGTTTATGTAAGATGGGCAAAATGGATGAAGCAGAGGATATTTTTGACAAGATGAAGGAGCTAGGATGCTTCCCTGATGGAATAACATATAGGACCCTGAGCGATGGCTACTGTAAAGTTGGGGATGTTGAAAAAGCTTTTAAGGTTAAGCATGTGATGGAAACGGAAGCAATTTCCCCTTCCATTGAAATGTATAATTCTCTTATTGGGGGACTTTTTCAGTCTAGGAAATTAAGTAGAGTGATGGATCTTCTTTCTGAGATGCAGGCTAGGGGCTTAATCCCAAATATTGTTACTTATGGAGTCCTTATTGCTGGTTGGTGCAAAGAAGGGATGCTGGATAAAGCTTTTAATGCATATTTTGAGATGATTGAGAAGGGGTTAGCTCCTAATGTAATTATATGCAGCACAATGGTCAGTGGCCTGTATAGGCTTGGTAGGATTAACGAAGCAAATATACTGTTGCAGAAGATGGTGGATTTTGGTCTTGCTCCAAATTTGGGATGTTTTGACAAGTTTCTTGAGTCTGACATGAAATGTATAGAAACTCAGAAAATTGCAGATTCCCTAGATGAAAGTGCAAGATGTTCTTCTCTGCCCCACAATGTTGTCTATAATATAGCAATTGCAGGGCTTTGCAAGTCTGGTAAGGTTGATGATGCAAAAAGAGTTTTCTCGGATTTGTTGGTGAGAGGCTTTATTCCAGATAATTTTACATACTGTACCCTAATCCATGGTTGTTCAGCTGCTGGTAATGTGAATGAAGCTTTTAAGTTACGAGATGAGATGCTGAAAAAAGGTATTGTTCCAAATGTGTCTACATACAATGCCCTTATTAATGGCTTGTGCAAATCAGGAAACCTGGATCGAGCACTGAGGCTTTTTCATAAACTTCACTTGAAGGGGCTAGCTCCTAATGTGGTTACCTATAATACATTAATCGATGGATACTGTAAGACTGGTAGAACTGGTGAAGCCCTAAAATTGAGAGACAAAATGATAGAAGCAGGAATCAATCCTTCTGTTGTTACTTACTCTGCCTTGATCAATGGTCTTTGTAAACAAGGATATATGGAAGAATCTATGAAGCTTTTGAAACAAATGGTCGAGGCAGGTGTAGGCCCAAACCTTGTGACATACTGTACATTGGTTCAACGTTACATTAAATGTGGAGACGTGGAGAAAATCTCCCAGCTTCACGATATGATGCATATTGGGAGTCTCTCTTCTGGTGTTACTTCTCATAAACAGATGGATTTGACAGAAGCTTCAGATATTAAAGGAATGCCTGAGGCATATAACATGTCTGAAGCTGTGTGTTGATGCACGCTCAGTGAACTTAAAAAATTTTGGGAGGGTTTTCTGCTGTTGGAGAGAGTTTGGCCACTGCCAAGTTATCTCAAATGTGCATCCTACGCAGCACAAATTTTGGAGTTCTGACCACTACACTGGGGAGTGAGGAGGACTATGTATCATATATGTCTTGGTGTCATCTTGTGAGGCTCAGGTAATCTGCACTTTAGAGACATATAGTTGCTCTTTTTATTTTATTATTATTTTTTGTTTAAGATTGCTCAAATATATTTGCTTCTTGTGGCGCAGGATGCAACTAGTCAGTGTCATCTGAAAGCACATGATGATTCTGTATTGTCTTTCCCACATCAACAAACTAGATGTTTCTTCTTAATTTCAACAGTTGCATTTGAAACCATCAGTTGACTGCTCTAATCATTTCAGGAAGTAGTTGCCTGGAAAATAAGATTTGAAATCCAGCAGAAATTTGAGTTCAACTTTAGTTTCAAATATATGTTTTTGGGGAGGGAATTTATGATCTTTTTTCCTCTAGTGCAAAGGTATGATGGGTGATGCCTTTTGGCAGTATGCTTATATTATTTGGATTGGTTAAATATTCTCTTTTCAAGAATAGAAATTGTTTTAAGTTAGTATTAATGCCTAATGGTTTTTTTTTTTTTCTTTTTTTGGCAGTAAAAAGAGCAACATGGATTTTAGATGTTTTAATTGCGATAAGGTGGTGCTAAGTGGAACCTAAGAAATCTACGGAAGTGGAACATATTATAAGTCTAGCTTGTTGTTCAAGGGCTTTAGCTTGCTGTTCAAGGGCTTGTCCAATTCGATGCTGGTAAGGTCCACATCAGTAAATTAATGTAAGTAGGCACTGAGGTTTTACTGTTCAGCATCAGTTTAAATATTTGCCAGTTTGGAAGTGCCATCATTTGTTTAAACCCTTTCTGCATTGTTTTATAAAATTTCGAATATTTTGCTTTTAAGAGTTGTGATTCCCTTATAATATGTTATACTATCAGAAACTTTTAAATTTATGCAGAAATTAGCAATCATCTCATTAGTCCAATACTCAAATCACTAGGAAACATAAAGAAGTACAGATTTGAATCTTATATGAGTGTAATTATATATGTTAAGATTTGGTAGATATTTTTAACCTAACTACATATAGGCAATCAAACCTATACCAAAACTCAACTTGCTTGATCTTTCATTATTATTCTTCATGGAATAAAAGCAAAGGACAAATGATCCTAATGAGCAATGTTATTTAATTCATCTGCAATTGATTTATGGCAAGGCTAGAATGAATTTTAGTGGTGAGGTTTTTTTATGAACCTTCTCGAGGGTTGGTTGAAGCTGGACATGGGTGCTAAAACACATTGATCATGAAGATGCTAGATGGCAACTTCTTGGCTTTTCACTTTTTGTTTGTTTTCTTTGTTGATTAGTGGAGTTCAAGACCTACTGTGGCTATTTATTTGCCTATCTACTCTTGTGAAACAAAATTTATTATGTCTTATATTTAATTATTAATTATTTGGCTTGCTTCCATTTAAGAAGTGGAACAGTCTTCCTATTCCAATGTCCTTGGATTTCTTGATATTTATGAAGTTTGTAGGGCAAAAGACCCATTTGTTTTGGTTTTCACAACCCCCAAAACCTTTTTGTCTGGGAAATTGGTTGTCAGCAATTCTAATGCCTACGGATAAGTTAGGCCAGTTGCATGTGAAATGGGCTTGCAGACCTAAAGCCAAATAGTGGTGCTGTCTTTGACATTGCTGCAAAGAAATAGGGTCAATAGTATAGTTGAAAAGGTTATATAATTATTGATCCTGCATGTCTTGCGTTAATCACCTGTTGTGCTCTCATCAACCAACACCTGCACTTACTCTTGTGCTTAATTCAGATGTTATTTTCTTTAGTATTACTGGTGAATTCTTCTACACCCAATGGATCCTCTTGTTTCTATTTCAATTCATTTCACTGCTTGAAATACTTTTTGCAGAGGCAGATATTTTCATTTCAAATTTTGTCCACAGGATCTCTGATTAGCTGTAATAGAGGGAAGTCACCAGCTGAAAAGAAAACCTCAAAACTGATTGTTTTATACCTGATTCAGTTATTGAGGGGAAAGTCCTTGATGAGAAGATCTCAACACATGCAATCGAAACTTGGAAGGCAGATAAAAGGAGCAATGGTTTATCATCAAATTCTCAAGACGTGGCAACATCATCAAATAGCCATGAAGCAATCCCCAGGTTGAGAAAGGAAGGCTGCTGTTGGCAGAAACAGAATAGGCACAAGAAGCGTTTCTGCTTCATGCCATTTCAGATCCTCTTTTCATTTTGCATGTGTAAACTAAATATCTTAGCAATTAAAATGCACCTGTTGATTGACGTAACTTAGCACCAAGTTGGTCCACAGCCCACTCAAGGAAGGTTGTGACAAATATGTAAAGAAGAATGGGGGAGATGTTCAAGGAATAGAGAGGGGTTGAAGACCATCAAACTTCATTCTTTTTATTTGTAGCGGTATATTGACCTCTTTTGGCCATTTTCTTTCATGTTTCCAATTCATTTGAATTTTAAATGTTGTACCATTTCTAGAAGAGAATAAACCAATTTGTTATTCTTGAATAATGTCTAATTCAAGTTCAGGTTTGTTCACTGCTTGAGCTCTTTGCCAAAGTTTATGGAAGCATTTTGCCGTTTTGGTTTTGCTTTTATCTGGCACATGGTACTGCGAAAGGCAACCCTAGCCATGTTGGGGTAGGAGGGCTTAGAAGGTGAATTGATTGTATGAATTTGGAAATTTAATGAATGGAATCCACATTGGTTTTGTAAAATGGCAATGAAATTTTTGGCATATGTTTTACTTATTTGTCAACCTTTAGGTCTGGTAAAACTGTGGTGAATCTGAGCCTTTCTTTTAATTCAGTACTCTATGGTCTTTGAATCTCCTCCTCTTTGGTTGTTTGATTGTCGTATTGTGATGATGCTATAAGGCTTGCTAGACCCTGTAATGTTGTTCTATAGTTTTGGGCTCTGGTCCCCGTCATATATTCCTCCCCACACCCCCCACCCTCACACATACCCACAAAAAATAAAACAAAATAATGCTGTGTTTTCAGAAATAAATTAGATTTTTGATACCTTGGGGTCCATACCAGTCCATTTGTTGATTTTAGGATTCTTCTTGTTGGGTAAAATAGAATGTTAAAATTGAGATCCAAACCAAAATAGATCAAGATATGATAGTAACTAGTAAGAAGTGATCTGCCTAATCTGTTCAATGTTAAGAATTTGTGCCAGCTTGCTAACAATGGAGGATTCTCTTAAGAATCAAATCAAGTTAACAGGAAGAGAGAGAGAGAGAGGGTTTCAAACGCTGTAGGAAAAGTGTCTTTGCCTCTTTGGTCTCTCACCCACCCAGCTGTGAATCTTAAAATATATGGGAGTACATGAAACTTATCCACAATGAAAGAATCTAAAGTAAAAATGATAACTTCAAACTTTGTCAACTTATGCGCTAACCATCAAATTCTATGAAATAATTATTCTCCAAAATGAATGACCAAAAAATAGAGGCGATAAAAATACAATAATTAAAATTAAAAACAATCGCACAGTATGTAACAACTCCACGGGTGTTGTCTTTGAACAACTTCTTAAAATGGAATGGCTGAAATCCAAATATTGCAGTTTTTTATTGAGCAATGAAAGGATTCACCATCTTTTGGATGAACATAAAAAAATGACGCCAATTCGAGTAGTAAAGATCAACTGAATTTTATTTAATGCGCTCAAAATCTATTGGTTAAAATTTTTTCTCTGACAATTAGCAGTGGGGGTGGCGAGGGCAAGCAAAAATGTCAAACCATGATCCAATAGAAAAATGTGCGTCCTTCCCGGGTTTGCTTGCAAATTCCAATTCAAAGACTCTACAACAAATCTCTAGATATTTTCTTTTATACCTATTTTATGTTCATTTTCTTTAAACAAAGTTACAATGTAAACTGTAAAGAGACTTAATTAAACAAGGGAAAATTAGGCTGAAGTACATTGTCCCCATTCTACTCGAGCAATAAGTCCTCTTTTGAATCTGATATTGCGAGAAGTCCACCAATGTGACCAAACGACCACGTTTAGAAATTAAAGTGGGGATTTCCCTCACAGCGAATACTACATTTTCCCTTTTAAATACATATGGGAATGAGTTGAACGGAAAGTGGCTAGATTTGCGGAATTGATTCTGAAGTTGAAGATTTGCCTTAACGGTTACCATATTTGATCAGTGTCAACCAACAAATTTTGCCACGTTTTCGAATTTGAATGTCAAAGGGGTCAAGTTCATCTTCTTTTCAGCCGGCACGGTTTGAAGAATACACAAAATTGATCGCCATAAGTTGTAGTAATCGTTCGTGGGTATTTGCGTTTCTTTGATAGTAGTTTTGTGGAACGAGCTAGCTAGATAGTTCTTAGAATAGTTACATGATATCTGTAAGCATTTGCTTGAAAGTTACATTGACTTCGTGAGTTATGCGAGATTTAAGAATAATTACATGAAACTGAGGATAGTGACTACAATTCAGATACATATATTTGGTAATATTTTTGTGGAGAGGAATAGTTACCTGATAATTATACAAGTCTGAAGATAGTTACATCGATTTTGACATATGCATGTGTTTTGAAATAGTTACATGGTTGCAAAATTTGTTACTGAAAAGAAATGAACTTAACCCCTTTGAAATTTCATGTCACTGTTTTATTTTGTAAATGATTTGTTAACGTGTATTTGATTATTTTATTTCATGTCACTGTTCCTTTTGATTATTTTTTTAGGGATGTAACTTATATTTGATGCTTGTAGTTTCAATGTAATTGAAGGGTAACAAGTTTTTGATAGAAAACAATAAGCATTGTGTCTTTTGGTGTCATTTGTTCTAAATAGTTACTTAGTGATATTGTTACTTTACATTTGAGTGAATGTTTAGGAATAGTTACACAAATATAATTTGGGAAAAGGTAGCAAAATCCGTTTGGGTGTGCAATAAAAAAAGGAAGTGTTTATTTACTGTCGGAAAATATGGGGAGGAAAAAATGGAGCAATAAATGTGAGGTAAAATCCGTTTGGGTGCAATAAAAAAGGAAGCTGTTATTTATGTTAAAAAATATGAAGAGGAAAAAATGGAGCAATCAATGTGGGGGCATTTTGGTCTTGTCATCTCTTAATGGGACTTGAGGCTTTATCGATTTTTTAAGTGAGACTTCAACTCATAAAAGTTTGCTAAAATAGACTTCTTGCTAAATGTCCCATTAAACAAATGTCTCTAATAGCTAATAATAAATAAATAAGAAAATTTTAGATTGATCTGGATATAAGAAAATAATTACAGTTCAATATATTACTACTAATTTCCTAATAAATGACTACTAACTTAATTAAAAAGGACTACTAATTGTAATTACTTTCTAGAAGCCCGTCCAATCTAAAATTTTCCAAAAAAAACAAAATGAAAATTGTTGAATTGTACTGTCGCTGCTAACTTTGTGCTGACACTCTGACAGTATCTAAGGTACTCACATGTTGCCCACGTTCAGTTGTTAACTAACCGAGCCAATTGGACCGGTACGGTGATGCCATTCTTACAAATAGTTAACAAATGTGTAACAAACATGATTTAGAAAGCCCCTAAAATCATTGTCTGTTTGGTTGCTAAGAGGTCAGAATCATGGGGAAAAAAAAAAAAAAAGAAAAGAATTTCCATGTTGTCTTGGAAGTACAGGAAATAGGAATTGCAAAAAGTTGTTCATTGACGTCAGAAGTTGGTCCCCTCCCCCCCTCTCCCTTGGGGCACTGTATGGGGTAAAATGGGATGGAGAAAGCCATAGGTTTGTCCCACATCGGGAGAGTGCTAGAAGTGGTATTTCATGCCTTTTTTTTTTTTTTTTTTTTTTTTTTTTTTTTTTTTTTTTTTTTTTCTGGGTATTTCATGCCTTGAAAAATCAACTACGAATCTTATGTCTTATTCCATCACGCATGCTGAGCTAAGACCTTGTATGGGAATACGAAGTGTGGCTTGCCTGGATTTTCCCAATTGTGACCATCTTGGAGGTTACCTGATTTTACCATTCTAAAGAAAAAAATCATTGCAATTAAGATTAGTGTGATTCAGTAATGAGATTATTGTGATTCAGTAATGAACAGACAGAGAAATTGATTATATATATATATATATCAAAAAGAAGACAGCAACAACATTAATTAAGGAGCCTAGTTTTTAAAATCTCTCTTAATTGGAAGGGAAGAAAAAGGTTAGATGAAAGGTCTGCCTGGTGTAAAAGGAGAGCAACTTAGATTCTCAGGAACCTTCAAAAGCGCAGGGCAGAAAGGCACACCTCATCCAACTGGAGTGCACCTTATGAGTAATTTGGGCACCTCCACTTGAAAAAAATGCAAAATAAGGAGCAGTGTAGCTTTCAAACCAGCAAATAAAGACTTGTTAAAAAAAAAAAAAAAAACTGTTTTTGGTAATGTTGGTAAGCCTGGTAGCTGGAGGTGAAAGCTAGGACAAGGCAGATCGGTTGTGGCCACAGATTTGCTTCGGACAGGAACTTAATATGCATATTCAACCATTTATGTCACATCATGAGAAAAAAAATAAAGTACAATAAAAATTGACATTACCCAACTCATCTTGGTGAAAATGTAAGGTGGCATGACTGTAACATATAGTAGCTCTTGAGAAATACAGCCTAACCTAAAACTGTATGGTCAAATGGTGGCTTCAGGAAAGCCATCCCCCATAGAATTGTGTGAATTCAAATTAGCAATGTATGGCACAATTCCTTGATAAATAGGGCAACCCTAAAACATTGATTAAGCAATGAATGAGATGTGATTGAAAGTGGATTGATGGCAGAAGCTGAAATAATGCATGGCATCATCACCACATAGAGGACAAATGGTGGTCCTCCAGTGTGAAAAAGATCACTGGGACACGAATTAGACCTTCTACGCAAAACACCAATAACAGCTCGGCATAGCAGTAAGTGATCAAATCAATGCATTAATTGTTTTTTTTTTTATAAGTAAAATACACTTTGTCTCCTTTAAGTTTAAGTTATTTTCAACAGTCTCCTTATAGTTCATAAATTATGCTTTGTCCCCTCGCACATGACACGTGGCAATCCATTTAATTGACACATCATCAACAAAAGAGGGTAAAGTAACATATTTTGCAAAATGTGGATAGTCATTTATCTAGTTTTGAACTATAAGAGGATTTGCTAAAATCAACTTAAACTTAAAGAGGGTAAAATGTAATTTACCCTCTTTTTTTTTTTTTTAATCTATGTACTTTTCAAAAAGACCTACCACGAAGAAGGGATATTAGAAATTGTATTTTTGGAAATCAATTAAAAAAAAACAATAATTTTTCAAATGGGATAATAATTTTAAAACACCTAAAAATAAAAATAAAGGAAAAACGCAGGGAGTAATGATTTATACATAATTTTGGATGCAAGTTAATTTGAAAGATGGTGAACGAAATTAGGGGATTAGGGTTAAAAAAATTTGAAAAGTAATTTGAATAGAGTACAGGACAGAAGAAGATGATAAGTCCAGCCACATATCTGGAAATTGAGAGTGATGGAGAAGCTAGAAGGAGGACCCACTACAAAGACTTTTCTACCGCAGTCCGGATGGTAGGCCGTACATGCGTCTTACTTCTTACATGCACGCCACGCGTCACTCATAGAAACCCCACACAAGATCCAGCTAGCTATTAATGGTTAGGGCCTTCCTCCACCCTGCTGTAATTCCAGTATTTCCTTCCCCTGCCGACACTTTTTTTTTAATTATTATATTATCATTTTTTGAACTTTTAAAAATATAATTTTGTAAAAATAAAAGAATATACAGGGTGGCGTTTTGAGAATGTTCTCATTGACCAAGGAACTATCTATGGTCGAGGACAGCATGTAAGGAATTGAAAAACATTTTAAAATTTTATATTATTTTATATTACTTCCTCTGTTCTTAAATAAGTGTCCTACCTCCTCTCCTCCTTCTCCTCTTTCTTCCTTCTTCTTCTTCTTCTTCCCTTCTCTTTTTTTTTTTCTTTTTTTTTTTTTTTTTTTTGATGTTTCAATATAATTGTCTTATTTCAAAAGTCAATGGTCATTTTTTATTTATTTTCTAAAATATCTTTAAAAAAAATGTGTTTTTTCAAAAAAGACACTTAATTTGAAATGGAAAGAGTATTTTTATTTATGTATTATAGAAAATTCCTGTTTACTATATAATAAAAAATAAAAAAAAAAGGAGCTGTGGTTATGAGATCCCAGCCGTCCAATTTGATCTGAATCAGAGTTTGTGAGGATTTAAGTTGCAAATCAACCATTATATATGTTCCCAAAAAAAAAAAAAAAAAAAAAGAAGAAGAAGAAAACACATTATATATGTTCAGTACCTTATATATGTTGAATGTTATCCATTTTCTTCTATTTTTTGTGAATGATTAAACTCAAGTACGGAGTAGAAAAATGTTTGAATTGTCAAAACATAACAACAGGAGAAAGTTGGCATTAATAATAACTTACCAATATGGGAATGATTAATAGGAGGAGGCGTTTGGCAACTTCAACAGCCTCTCCGTATAACCGTACCTCATTGGAAATCTTTCTTCTTTTTTTTATTCTTCTTCTTCTTTTCTTTTTCTTTTTTTTTTTTTTTTCAAATTTCCCTCTTTCTAGTCAATATATAAGAATATTTAGATAGCTGAATGAATAATCTCTCTAATACGGTTATTATTATCTTTCGTTTTATATCAACTAATACTATTACCCTGTGTCAAAATCTAATGACATTTTTCATTCTAATAGAATTGTTGAGTTTGTAGTCATCTTGTATCGATTCCACTTGGATTTTGATTTGCTTATTAAAGCAAATTTTCAAAAAGAAATAGTCCAATTTTTTATTTTTTATTTTTTATTTTTTTGGTAAGAACAATATAAAATTTTACTTTGTAAGATCTTTCTTTCTTTAAAAAAGAAAAGAAAAGAAAAGAAAAAAATATTTTGATAGGCTGTATGATTCTTTTGTGAAGTAGTTTTTTTCGCATATATAACATTGGATCGAGAAACCAATAAGAAGTGGCACGGAGTACATCCCATGGTAGAGAGAGAGAGAGAGAGAGTCAAATTCTCCATCTGATCATCTATTCTCATCTTGTTAGTTCTGTTCGTCTCTCACTATCGACCTAATTATTAATTAATGGACACCCTTGCCTTTATTCTTTTTACTTAAAAGAGGTTAATCAAAGAGGCAGAGAGTAGTGTCTTTCCAGCCAATTCTACTTAAAGCCACACGCTACCAGCTTAAAAAACAAGAACCAAAAAGATGGTGGTGCAAAGGAGGAAACACTTAAATGCCAAGAAACCTTCAAATTTCTCTATCCCCCCACCCCCCCAAAAAAAAAATAAATAAATAAAAATAAAAATTCTTCATTCTATTAAATTAAGGGCAACAAGAACATAAATATAACGTCAGCATAATATTGAAAATGACTGATTAATTTACTAAATATTCTGCTTTCCTCTGAATCTCTCAGAGGATTGGACCAATGGACCCACCTATTAATTTCAGCTTTTCTTGCTGGTAACTCCTAAGTCAGTATGTGGAACAAAAGAAGGAAAAAAGGGAAAAAAAAACTGAATTGGGAAGCAATGAAGAACTGCAAAAAGAGTAATGAAAAAAATAAATTAATGAAGGCAAGAAATTATTGATAAAACTGATCTTATTTCATTTATCACTGAGGAACAAATAATCTAGTAAACCACCCAAAACAGCTCTTTTGCTATACAGAGTTTTGATACAATGATAGTACACCAGAGGTGGGAAAATTTACAAAACCCATTTTGGATTTTTTCTCCTTATTATTTCAACACACTGTATGTGCACTCCGGATCCTCTCTCTCTCTAAACAGGTGAAAAAAAAGAAAGAAAGATTGAAGCTTATGTATAATCTACAAGAACAAACCTCACTTTCCCAGTGATATTTTGTTTCTATCTTCAAATCTTTCATCTATGGCTTCACCATCTTTGAGATTAACATATGAAGACTTACATGTGGTATATATGGGATTTCTCTGATTGTCCCTCCGCCTAACTTGTGCCAGAATGAGCAAAAGGCTTAAGGCAGCGATCGGGCTGAGATCGAACAATCTTTAAGCTTTCTTCCCTCTAAGAATCCAGCAAAAATGGAGTCTGCAAGAGATCATAAGGAGCCCAAAGAGCGTCCAACGGGCAGGGCCGGTTCGCGTCGAGTCGAGCCCAAGGCTTCCCCTTCCCACTCCAATGTAAAAGACTCACCGGACCCAGGTGCAGATCCCTGCAAAGTCCCCTAAAATTATCACCACCGAGACCATGTTGATTCCACCGGTGATTGACCGGAGCTATATTCCCGGCGAATACGAGCAAAAAGGGCGGAAGAGAACCCAATTCGTATATCCTTATTCTCTTCTGAAGCTCCATCCATTCTTCAATTTTTGTAGTATAATCTCCCGCTCGCCACCGATCGAGGTCGATCACCATGACGCCAGTGTTGAAATAACAAGCCTTGCGGTTCGCGAATGTCAATGACAACGAGGGGTTGGACCAAAACGTTGGCGTAAAGTAGGAAGTGAAATTCGCATTGCAGTATTCAGGGGCAGCGAGGACGGATTTGTCGCCGAGTGGAGTGGCGGCGAGTTTCGCAATGTCGTCAACGAGGACTAAATCCGAGTCCAAATACACGACTCGGCGGACGCATAGTGGGAGGAGGTTTGCCAAGTAGCTGCGAGCGTAGTTGAGTGGGCAGTCGAGGGCGGAGCGGATGGAGGTGGAGATAAGGCCTGCGACGGCCGAGTCGTCGAAGATGTTGACGTGGAAGCGGAGGTAAGGGAAGGAGGCGGAGATGGTGGAGCAGAGGAGGGAGGAGTTGGCGGAGGCGGAGGCGACGAAGTGGAAGATGATGTTTTGTGGGCAAGAGGAGTGTTGCAGGACGGAGAGGATCGCGGCCATTGAGCCGCGGATGTACGCCACGTCGAGTGTCATTGCGACGTGTACGGCGTGATCGGAGCATATTTCGTTGGTGTCGTCTTCGTCGGGGTCGGTTTCTTCGTCGGCGTTGAGAATGGAGGGACAGTCTGGGGAGTTGTAGAATTGTGGGGCTTCTCTGAATTGTTGAGAGATGGAGGTGGTTGCATTGGCGGCGGCGGCAACAGTGGTGAAGTGGAAGCAGAGGAAGGAATAGAGAGAGAGGGAGAGGAAGAGAAGGAAAGGTGGCGATGGTTTAGGCATGTTGTCAAAAAGGCTTGGAAAGAGCTGGTAGCTGGGAGGCTGGAATTATGAGAGAGAGGAAGTGGCTTTTAAAAGAGAGATGTTTACCTTAGCTTTTAATTTTGGGTTTAAAGTTTAGACTTTAAACACGCTTTGGTTTTTTTAAAATAAAAGAGGAGGCTAAGTCAATAACAAGTTTGTCCAATTCACATTTACGGGTGCAGATCTAATTTTGTGAACTTTTACGACGGTCCTACACTCCTATATCTCTTTCTCTTATTTTTGAGAAAAAAAAAAAAAAAAGCATTTTTTTCAGTAAATTTATTCGAAAAATTTAACACTTATTTGTGAAAATAGATGAGGCCACGTGTTAAATATATATCTCCTAGTTTGAATATTTATCATTATAAAATATAATACCAGACCATGTTATTAACCAAATTCGTCTATTATCTTTGATAATATACGAAAATGAAAGAACAATACGCCCAATTAATGCACAAATGAAAGGGCATTGTTGATTTTTACACGGGCAGTAGCCAGTAGGCAAGAAAGTTCTTTGCTAAGGTGGGGTATTAATTGTGGGACCCAAAACTTTCAGTACTTGAATGTTACCTCACATAAGCACTTTAATCTCTCTTTCTTTTTTTTTTGGGTAAGCCAAGCATTTTAGTCTTTGGGTTTGAATGACATATCAAAAAAATCAAGAATCATGTGAGGTCCATCTTTAGCAATAAGGTTTGTAATTGTACATGTATTTGTCCATTGTGAGATCAAACACATGATTTTCAAACTTTAGTCCTACTTATATAAATCCTAATAATGTATAACCTAATTTCTTTGGAGGATGTTTATACCCATCAAATCAATATGAATCTAATAAATTTATATATCAAGGGATGTGACGTGTGATTTTTGAAACACGATTAAGAGGCTTAGTTTTTCATTTAATTACTCCAACCCAAAACAAGACCTCTAATATTAGCATTTTTCGATTTCATTAGGTCTGTACGTGGTTTAGATTGTTTTGTTCATTACATTACCCTATTAAATCATGTCACGTCAATCTAATGAGAAATAATAAACCCATCATCTATTGGTTTCATTTTAATAAGTAAGTATATAATTGGATGATGTTAGCATTAATTTTAATCTAAGTACTTACGGAGCGTGAAGAATTATGTAAGATGATTAGGGCGTTTTTTAAAAACATGTGTTCTTAGAAAATACATTTAATAAAGCAATAAGTGCTTAGTAAAAAATGAATAAGACCCAAAAAGAAAAAGTAAAAGAAAAAAAGACATTAGGGTGGAATGTTCGGGGCTCAATAGTTGTTCAAGCAAACTAACTTTTGGTACAACACGCATTGGAGACGTGTGGGTTCCAACCCATTTTTTATAAATGGCATAAAGATGTGCATGACGACTTGGAAGCAGGTCCACTCCATACTTCCAACGACCTGGATGGTTTTCATGAGGCATGGACCCTGATGCCCTTTGATTCAAGTGTCTCTCTAAAATTTTGAGCTCCTTTAAATGTATGGTTTCATTGCTGAGCCTTCCAAATTTTACGTCTCTCTTTTACTTCCTTCTCCACAATCTAAACGATCTGTACTGAAAAAGTAAATAATAAAGGGAGAAAAAAAAACAAAGAAAAAGAAAGATTAGGGACAGCTTTGATGATTTTTCCAGAAAGACTTTCTCACAACCTTGATTGTGACTCTACACTTGATTTATAATGACAGTTGATGTTTCATCTTTAAAACGAGCTGAAAAAATTGTAAAATGAAAAAAGAAAACCATCACTCTTCTTTCTTTTATATATATATATATATATGTTGAGATATCACAATCGGGAAAAGCATATACCAGCGACTGGAGACTTTCATGTGGGGAAGAAGTAAATAAATTTGTGCTTAGTCACCTATGGGTACAGAGTAGCAGACTGTTAGCGGTTCCCATGGCAGATGTAACTGGGGCCTCGTGTTTGAAATATTTCTAGTATGAATAGATTACCCTTTATTTAAAGATGCATAAGAGAGAATTAATACCCAATCAAGGGGTTTTTTTTTTCTTTTTCTTCCCTCAGGGGCAAGGGAAGAGTAGAAGCATCATAGAGGTCATGGCATCCCATAACTCTACATCGCTTGCTCACTACATTTCATGCTGATCGATTTGATCATTTTTTGTAATTTGGGCTTCCAAGAGTTATCCAAATTTTTGGCCTAATTAATCCCGTTAACATAAGTAAAGTCATTACTCATTCTCTATTCCAGTTAATGTTTAAGACAAATTCAACTGGTGGCTAACCTTAAAAAAAAGATGAGAAGTCAAACTTAAGAGTTTCCAATTTTTGAAACATTATTAAATATTAGAATCTACTTGTTAACCTCCTTGAGATTTTATTAGATGACTTTACAATAGTGCAAAAGGTTCCACTATTTATCCCAGTAGAAATGGAAAAAGGTTCAAATCAAACGAAAGTCCAAAATATTGTGATTATGATGATTTTCACCGACACTTTCCTAAAGATCCATGCTCTTTTTGAATTGACTAAGAAACTCGTTTACGCAGCACGCTTCGCGCTATTCTGTTTTGGCAACATTCATCGAATCCTACTATACTCTTTTAGACATGCATTTAGTGTTTTATATAGCATTGTACCGCAAGAATTTCGAATCCCTCCATCATCACATGTAACACATTGATACTATTTTGGTTGAGGTAAAACTTTTGAACTTTGTATCACATCGTACCTCGGATGTTTATCACCAAAAAGGAAGTGGCAGAGTACGTAATGCTTGGATTCGGTTCTTACACATAATACTGCATACACCTCATCTATTTGGAGGGTTTAGATTCAATGTCAAAGTGGGGAAATTAAGCACCGTGCTGAGATCCCTACCACCATTAGATGATGGGTTAGACGGCTCAAGTCGAAAATAACAAAAAAATAAAAAAAACAAAAGTCTATTTGGGGAGTTTGGATTCAATTCCGGGGTGGGGAAACTCAACATTGTGTTGAGGTCCCCATATGAATCTTAATTCCTATTTGGGTGTTTATCCTTATAATGTCTTTTCCCAATGCCTCTATATATTTATTGGTCAGCGTATTCATAGAGAAAATATTTAATGTTGGACTCAAAATCAACTAATGAGCAATATATGCTATCATCAGGCAGACACCAAAATATATAGAGAACCGGTGAAAATTGATTTCATGGTGCGTGGGGGGTGGTGGTGTATTGACCCCGATTCTGCTTACTTATTTAAGAAAAAACTAATAAATTGATTAATCAAATAAGTAATTCATTAATTGACTGCTTAACTATTTCCCAATTAATTCCTCTCACTATTATAATAGGCATTGGCATCATTAAGCAACATTAATTATGGGATTGATTTCAATCTCTTCTATTTACTAACCTCCCTCATTCTATTGACGATGTCAATCTTGTCCACGAAACATTAGAGGGTAAATTGAAGATAACCTCCTGAAGTATGGGGGAGTTAGCAGATAACCCTCCTTATGTTTTAATTTTATCAATGTACCCCCTAAACTCATTGAGGAATTTTTTTAACTTAACGGTTGTAGTAAATTTGATGCAATGCAATTGGGGTTTGGGTTGGAAGAGAGAGAGAGAGAGAGGGGTAATTCTATCAATTTTTATCAACAACGAGTAATGGTGGGGCACAAGTCAAAAGTTCAAAAAAAAAAAAGTTCTATTTGGGGAGTTTGGATTCAGTGCCGAAGTGGAGAAACTCAACACTATGCTGAGGTCCCCATATGAATCTTAATTCCTATTTGGGTGTTTATCCTTATAATGTATTTCTGTTATCTTAAGTGTATAACCCTAGAGGGGGGATGAATAGGGTTTATAGTCAACTAAAACAATAATGACAAACTAAAAATCAGATTATTGCAAACAAGAGAAAATTCAACAATAAACAATAATGAGAATAAGTTAGAGAGAATGCAAACACAAGATTTTAACGAGGTTCGGCCTTCTCGCCTACGTCCTCGCCTCAAGAGTTCCGTTTAAAGATTTTACAATCCACTATAACAATCCCCTTTAAGAGTGGAGATCAAACCTTTTACAAAGAGAAGTTCTCTTCAAGACAAAAATCTCTTATCTCACTAGGGTTCACACAACTTTTATAACACTTGATAATGGAGTTTATTTGTTGTAAACAATTTCTCTTGAAGTAAATACAACACTTGAAAACTCAACAAACTTCTAATAATTGCTCAATTGAATGCTCTTTAAGAATTAGGGATTGAAAGCTCTTTTATTAAAGATGGGAATTGATTGCACTTGTATAGATGCTCATAAATGAGTTTGAATACTTGTATATATACGCATTTGGCCTAATATGGCCGTTGCAAGTCTTCATGTAGTCGATTACAAATATTAGTAGTGAAAATATGGCAAATCAGCATAATTTAGTCGACTATATGGGATCATATAGTTGACTATATATATCAGTAGTCGATTTCAGCCTATTTCTTATGATATAGTCGACTAAACCTTGAATATATAAGGTTTAGCCACATTTCAAGTGTTTTTCAACACTTGATTCAATATATATCAACTTAGGCCTTCTTTAAATGATAAATTCAATTCAATTTAGGGTCCCAGGGTCCTTTTAGGTTAATAGAGCAAAGTCAGGAGCAATTATGTACATTTAAAGCCTAAAACCTCACTTGTAGCCTAAATGAGTCTTCATTGACGATAATTGCATGGCTTGAGATGCTTGTAAGTCCATTTGCTAGCTTTTTATGCTCTTATTGCATCATGCTTGATTGTCCTTAATGTTTTGAACACGAGCCTCAAGTTTCATGACTTGGTTATGCTATTGAGTGCATTTGAGTCATTTGATCCTTAAACTTATACTTGAATTGATTTGAGCTTGAGTACTTAGCTTTGATCATGTTCTTGACAATTAAATCATTAGAACTAATATCGATCTTTTGTTATCATCAAAATCTCGGATATGCCCTTGGTTGAAAACCTTAGGTCTAACACTTTCCTAATGCCTCTATATATTTATTGGTCACCGTGTTCATAGAGAAAATAATTAATGTTGGACTCAAAATCAACTAATGACCAATACATGCTATCATCAGGCAGACACCAAAATATATAGAGAACCGGTGAAAATTGATTTCATGGTGCGTGGGGGTGGTGGTGTATTGACACCGATTCTGCTTACTTATTTAAGAAAAAACTAATAAATTGATTAATCAAATAAGTAATTCATTAATTGATTGCTTAACTATTTTCCAATTAATTCCTCTCACTATATATAATACACATTGGCATCATGAAGCAACATTAATTATGGGATTGATTTCAATCTCTTCTATTTACTAACCTCCCTCATTCTATTGATGATGTCAAT
This sequence comes from Liquidambar formosana, assembly GCA_039720395.1. NCBI lineage: Eukaryota > Viridiplantae > Streptophyta > Magnoliopsida > Saxifragales > Altingiaceae > Liquidambar > Liquidambar formosana. Next base: position 28,671,947 of record CM077833.1, read on the forward strand.
CTTGTCCACGAAATATTAAAGGGTAAATTGCAGATAACCTCTTAAAGTATGGGGGAGTTAGCAGATAACTCCTCTTATGTTTTAATTTTATCAATGAACTCATATGGGATTTTTTTTAGCTTAATGGTAGTAGTAAATTTGATGCAATGCGATTGGGGTTCATGTTGAGAGAGAGAGAGGGGGGGTAATTCCATCAATTTTTATCAACGACGAGTAACGGTGGGGCACATTCATAAAAATTAAAACATACACAACACACATTGGTGAAATTAAAATATAAAGGTGATTATATACTAACCCCCTATTTTAAAAGGGTTATCTGCAATTTACCTAATATTAAAATAAGAAAAAAAAATATCTGCTAGTTTTCTTAAAGTCCACTAAATATTATGGAGAGTACCACAGAATGAACTTATAGCGCTGGTTGTATCTCTCTCTTAATTAAGTGAAGAGGTTAGCAGTATGAGACTAGACTATGTCAATGGAAATCATATGAGGTTTGGATTCTTTTATTGATTGAAAAAGAAAAAAAATAATAATAAAAAATAATAATAATAAAAGAGAAAGAGGAATTAAGAAGAACGGCGCGCGGCCTCCCGACAGCTCCAAAAATCCAAATATAAACTTTAAATAAAATTGCAGGACAATATGTAGATTAATAGTGCATAAATTAGTCTTGAAGAACGAGTATTGGGCGGCGGCTCTATATACCATGGCACCAGCCCCTCGCAGGGTCATGCCGGCGACATCTATACTATACTATATTTAAGAGTTTTTTGCTGACATCAGCATAGTGTATGAGGTGGTTGCTTGAGAGTCTTTCTCTCCTAAAGCCTAAGCTCTCCTTCACTTTGGGCCCACATCCCTACATCTTCTCTCTTTCTCTCTCCTCTCACATCTATTTTTTTATTTCCCCTCTTGGACCATAATTCTTTTTCTCTTCTTTTTCTTTTTTTTCTTCCATTTGTGCATTTCAAATTTCAAAATTTGAAAACTACTGACTGTTTGTCTTTTTTCTCTTAATCTCTCCAACTCCCAATTCCTTATCATCCCAGTAATTCCCTTACATCATTTTTTCCATTATCATTATCGTTCAAAATTGGATACTTTGGGTTGGATATGTGATTGAGATTAACATTGGGATCATGTATGCAAAACATGTGTGTAACTTGGATTTTCTACCTTCACCTTCTGATATTGCCTAACTATCATAAGTATCCCAAATTTTCCTATCCTAGGTGCATTTTTCATTCGTTGGAGTTACATTTTATGGCAATGATATGAAGCAATGAGCTGACAATAATAGGGAGTATAAAAGGATGAGAAGGCATGTCATAGTCTACCTTCTATGTGTGCATTCTAATAAGTTTATGCCACAGTATTGAAGCCTATTTATATGGTTATTGTTGTGGAGAAATTTTTGCTTCGGTAACCAAAATATTAGAACGAGTTAAATATCCTTTTTAGAAGTTAGCTGAATGATGGCTTACATATTCGTTACATTCTATTGATGGTTGAATGACGGCTGAATGACTTCTCTATGTGCCATCTTTCTTTCGTTCCCTCTTCCTTTTTCCTCCCTTTTTTTTCTACTTTCTTGGTTTATTTGTTGGCTAATTGCCTATAAGTGCATGGTAATGCTTACATATTTACTTGACAATAACTGTTCTAGATTTATACTCTTCTAGATTTTTTCTTCAATTAATCAGGTTGTCCCTTTTTTTTTTCCTTTTTTGGGGGAGTTATAAAAAAATTGGGTATAAGTAATAACCCGTAACTGCCAAAAGCAACTAATGGGAAGATGGACACACACTGCTTTATAAGTAGGGATGTAAAGAATTGAATCATATATAAAAACATATTGACCTAAGTTCGGATCACTAAACTATTTGTGATTCCCGCGTATCACGCGGGTTCATACTAGTATTCTTTAAAGGAGAGTTCGAGGCAAACAAATACTATGAACCCCCCTGCATGACAGAGATTCAAATTGCCCCCACAGTTTTGGGGTGTGACAAGTTCATCCCCCTGCTGTACATACAATGAGTAAGACTAGAGGAGAATAGGATAATGTGTGGGTAACCCTAAACAAGTGGGAGAAATACAAAGATATTCAATTTTAACATTGATAGTTTTCATGATCACCGACATCTGACCCACAACTCAAACCGTGTGAGTTGGGAAAGGGTAATTAAAGTCAAGCACAAATGAGGCTTTACCCACATGCAATGTACGGCTGATGGTCCAGGCCATGTCCTTGACTTACCTCTCTATGTGTGGAACAGACAAAAAGTACATACACGTCGGTGCTCCGTAGTCTGTAACTCTGTATGGTGTAGGCTTTTTATTGGTTAAATTACTTTAGTTGGTTGGAATTTTAACCTCTCCATTGTGGATGCCCTAATGGCAAGCATGGAGTCAAAGGTTTTACTACAGTGTGGAATCCAGTTATCAATGTTGCGTGTCAGAGATGAACTTAAATGCAACCTTCGCCTTCTTCCTTTTCCATTTTGGCGCCAAACACGTTTTTAGAACACCTCCGAGATATCCCTCCCTTTTTTAAGACGTCGGTAGCAAAGGATTGGTATCACTCACTTCCTTCGTTTTTTTTTTTTTTTTTTTTTTTTTTTTAAATCTATAGTAAGAAAAGAAAGATAACAAATCTTTTTTTTTTTTTTTTTTTTTTTTTTTTTAAAAATCTATAGTGAGAAAAGAGAGATAACAAATCTTTTCTTATAAATAAAATATTGAGATTTTTACCTCTCAAATCCTTCCATTGGTTACAAACGAAAAAATTAGGAACTAACATCAAAATATCTTATTACAAAAGACATTAAAATATTAAAAAATTAATGTCTGTCATCTTTATTAGGGCACCAATTTCCGAGTTACCAAAATGCTACATAAAATAGCAAATTATAATTCTCAATTTTGCTACATCTTTAAGAAATGCTCCGATTTGAACAAAACGAGCAAAGTCACTGTAAAGGATGTCTTCATACATGTAGGTACAAGTTCTTTTCTATTTCATTAAATATTACAGGAATTATAAGATGCTTGATGCCATATGGTAGAGAATTCTTTAGGGGTGTCACTTGCCAAATTTCATTACGAAATGCAATGTGATTTGATGACCTATTGTTCAAAACCTAACTTTCTACTTCTGTATTAAATTTGAATTAATTCTCTAATTATGACTAGCATGCATCAGTGTATCATCAAACCTATTTAATATTAATATATTTTTTTATCAAATTTATGTTAATACAACAGACCTGATAAGTTAATATGATCAATAAAATGATGTAGCGTATATCTTAAAAATAACATTTCAATAACTTAAATAATGAAAGAGCTCATATGAGAGGAGTGAAAGTGCCCTCTTAACAGCCTTGTTACCCTCACTCATTGTATATAAAATATGCTAATCTTGTCAAGGGCCAACAGTCCGACAAAAGAAAGTGGAGTCATTGACCAACACGCTTCATGTAATTGCAGAGAAGCTTCTGAAACTCATTTCCCTCTTTCTATTTTTTTACCTTTATCCTTCGTCTTGATCGACTGGAGTAATATTTTACATCCTTTTATTTGTTTATCCGAACCTTTGATCTGTCTAAGTTTTTTCGAATAAACAAGATTTATGTTCACGTAAGATAAATTTGACCCGCGATTGGCCTCAATAGAAATGAAGCAATTAAATCTAAAACCTTCTACATTTCGAAACACAAGTTTCAAGAATCAATCGTCTTCTTCTTGAAATTAATTGTTACACTTAGGTAACTATTCATAATTAATTAGGCTTTGAAATAATCATTAATCATTATTGATGCTCGTTAAAGATATAATCATTAATCAATATCTTTATAAATCTCTATGGGGATAGAGAGAGATTTGAAAATGGAGTGTAGCCTGGACCACTGGCTAGCACAGAACTGATCAAGGAGAGAGACTTTGAAATTTGAAGGTAGAAGTACTGGCAGCCCAGAGCGGATTAGGATTGATCGAGCATTTTCAAACTTTATATATATTGAGTAAACTCAAACCCAGCTGGCAACCCAATGGCCATTCTAATCTATTTAAAGCACTGCTTCAAAAATCAACCAGTTCCGAAACCATCTAACATTTAACGCAGAGTAATTTTATCTCTTTTCCCAGAAAACCTTTTCCAAGAAAACTCTACCATATTTTCCAAGAAAGAGAAGGGAGCAAGTTGGGACATTCCATGAATTCGAATCGGACCATTTTACCCCAATAAATAAATAAATAAATAAGATGGGACCATTGTGTTCAATATAATATATAAACAAACAAGTCGGGTACTATTTTTATATCAACTTAGCAGCATCACCAGGTCTAAAAAAAGAAATAGAAGTCATATTTCTCTAAACAACGCAACAAGATTATTCGAAATGTTATAGTATAAAACAAATTGCACGTCCAAATTCCCAACACCCATTTCGTAAAAATATTTGAATGTTTCGGAAAATTATATATCATAACAACCCTGTTTTTACATTATGGTTCTAAATTATAATACGTTTTTGTCATGGGCGGAGCCAGGGGGGGGCCTTGGGGGGCACGTGCCCCCCCTGCCTCAACCAAATTTTTTTTTTTGGGGAGAGATATTAGCCTTTGGTGACTATTTCTCAACATAATGCCAAAAAGAGGAAGATAGTAGTCATTTTAAAGTATATTTACAGTCAATTTGTAGAAAGTTGACAAAAAAAATCATTTTTTTGGTATTAAATTGAAAATTGATAACTAAAAAGTAATTTTTTTAAAAAAATTGCTTTCTAGGACCTTTAGTTCTCAGTTCCCACTTCATAGAATCATAGCACAATGCTCCCCTTGGAGATAAATCCTGGCTCCGCCCCTGGTTTTTGTGTGTTTCGAGAGAAAAGAGATATGTTTTTTTTTTTGGGTTAAAAAGAGATATGTTAGAATTTAGATACATCACTATTTTAAACCAATATGAGTTGTGGGAGTCATCATGGTCATGGTCATGGTCATGGTCATGATAAAGTGGAAGCATTTTACCCTTCAAATAATTTGCAAGTGGGGTTCAATCTTAAATGGGCTTATTTCAGTTTTAGGAAGGGGACCCATAAGAATGGTCGATGTGAAGTAAGGGTTGTTTCTCCTCTTTGTCTTCAAGTCTTCTTTAAATAACAAAAACAAGATGGAAAATGTAGCAATATTGGGTTCCACTGAATCAAGATGTGTAAGGTCCAAAAACGCTAAATAGTCGTTTTAAGGGTGCGTGGTGAATGCACCCATCTCCATCTCCATCCCCGCTCGCACGGCACCTCCGTGGGCTAGGGGATTCAGTCGGTCTTTAAGAGTAGTACGTACATCATATTTTTGAAGGTACAATGGGGTCATCACTGCAATGGCCATTAATATTTCAACCTCTATCTGCTTTTCTTTCTACATTTTTTCCGTGGTTGGACCGTGTTGGCACCTCAGCATGGTGCTGCAAAAACACTGGAGGCGCTTCAGCCATAAATACATGCACAACACATGTAACAATAAACAAACACTGAATTATGCAAGCGTTGTTGCTAAAGCCTCGAGACATTTTGGTCCCCATTTCTCAAGTGACGCACAACAGCCCTCATTATTCCCCAACACCATGGGTCGGGCAAACCCTAGAATAATCCATGCCTACGTTCCAACCCCATTTGGCTTCAAATGGTAATGCTTTACAAGGCAAGACAAATAATCAAGAAAATCCCAATATGATGACCCTAGACAAGTCCCGTACAAGCAGCCCATGTGCTAGAGAAAGCTCTAGTCTTGGGAATCTTAGGGCCACAAGAAGCTTTTGAACTGGTGGATCAAAAGCATTCAGGAGACAATTTAAAGTCTCTGTTGAAATACCACTTCAGGACCACCTTTGGTAAATGAGATAATACGTAGGAACCATCCAAAGCTCAAAATATCTTCCTTAGAACACGACTCCTACAACTAAAATTGCTTTCCAAAAGGGTCCTACAATTTCTCCATTCATTAAGACCTTCAAATAGTACATCTAATTCTTTGTCCCTCCCCCTCCCCCCCCATTTTTTTTTTCCTCTGTGGGAGCAATAAAAATTAATAAATACCCTCAACCCCTCACCCTTGCATATTCAAAGCTACTGTTTTCCATCCAGAACTCCTACTTAAAGAGTCTAATCACTAAGGAATGATCAATTTGTAGAATTGTAAGCACTTGGCAAGATTTTCATACGATAATAATGGCACTGTATTTTCCATATGGATAACATGGGCACCAGTTTGCCAAACTAGAGAACTTTGCCCTCGAACCACCCTATGTATAATGTATTCGGCTGTTACATGTGGTTGAAACACACATGCCTCCAGAATCTGAAACACTATGAGTGGACAGGAACCTCCTGTATCTGAAACAGTCCGCAGAGAAAATCTAGCTCTCATAAAAACCCTGCAAATACAACTTCAAAGTGATCTCTTATGACCCACGATCAAGCATAAAGGAGAAGCACATGCAATGAAGTCAATATAATGTAAGCTAGTTCGACCCCTTCAAAACTTCCATCAGCTACTCTTAAAAGTGTTTATGGAGAACCAACAAATAGAACCCATTTGGAGAAACCAAACATCTCCACATTTCAACACAGAAAACAACAAAGCCATAGAGTGTTTGGGAAAGAATAATGACAACTTGCCTTCAATGTGGTCTGACAATTCTCTGTCTCTCTTTTTTAAAACACATTCCATGGACCAATGGTATGAAATCCGCAACAGAGGGGGGGGTGGGGGCGAAGATCAGATCTGCCTTCACAGTGGTCCAACAATCCTCTTCTTTTTGTAAAACACATTGCAAGCACCAAAGGCCACTCTAACGTCATAAAATAAAATGAAAAATCAGATATACTCCAAAAACAAGCCCCAACACAACCACCCCCCCCCCCCCCCCCCCCCCAAAAAAAAAAAAAAAGGATAAGACATTATGCCATTTCAAAATCCACTAATTCTTCCAAATGACCAAAAAGATAAACCGATGACAACGGATTTCAAAGGAACTAATCTATTCACAACATTCACCTCATACCTACCAAACCCTCTCGAAGTAACCAAGTATTCATCTCAAACACCAGCACACCAAATACATACAACTTTCCCTTTCTAACTTCTTCCCTTTTTTTTTTTTCTTTTTTTTTTTTTTTTTTATAACAAGTGTGTTGTTGTTTGGGGGGGGGGGGGGGGGGGGGGGGAGTTTAGACTAGTGTTCCTTTTTTACTATCTGGGAGAAGAATTTTCAATTTCTCACTTTGGGATTCCCAATCCTCCGGTAATATAATTCTGTTTCTTTTCACCTCCTGATGAGTAAATAAGTCCCTTAAAGGACCTACCATTCATAACAATACACACAACACAAGCTAGACACCTTCTTCATAATCCTGCCAGCTTCTGAATCTAAATTCCAGGTACACAAAAGAGTCTTGCTCTTTTCCATATGAGTAACAAATTACCTTCTATAAAGAAAAGATTAACAAGAACTATACAGCCAACATACTTTTCATGCAGTCATTTAACTAAGGCACAGATAAATAACTAGTTCCCCAACTGAAGCTGACAAAATCTTTCTTCTTTTTTATAGTTTTCACATGAAAGAAAATTTTAATAACCAAGATAAAGCCTAGCAGCCCAACAAGGTCATTATAAAACAGAGAATTTGGGAAGAAGAAACTGCCTAGCCGAATTAGAAAATCAGCCAAAGAAGCTATAATAATCTACATATGCATATTACACATCTTAACCATTCGAAAAAAATTCATGGGAATTTTTTATACAAAATATCACAATCGCAAATCAACAACAATTTGAAAAAGTACCAGAGATGATTGATAACTCTGAGATCATCCCTTAATAACTCAATTCTTATGCTAAAAATATCAAGGACATCATAAATTACTAAGATCTCATTGTGATGCCGATTTACTTAAATTTCATTGCAACGCCAATCACATCTCCTCTGCTTGCAGAGAACACCTCTTGAGCAAAACCTCCTCTCTTTTTTTTTCTTTTTTTTTTTTTTTGATGAAGTAAGTGTATGTATTAAAGAAAGGGAGAAGCCCAAGTACATAAGGGATATACATGAACAAGCCACACAAAAAAGAGGCTCAAGCAAGAACTAAAGCTTGAGAGTCTAAAAAAAGAACAAAAGAGAGGTTACGCTCTTGAGCAAAACCTCCTTTAAAGGAACAGCCATTAGAACAACAATAAGAAATACTCGGACATTGATCCAATGCTTGCATGATCAATACCAAATATACTAACAGTACTGAAATCGAGAGAAAGTATTTCCATGAAAATTTTGCACCATACCTCATATACAAAATCTTTCCAAACATTTGCACACTGTAAAAGCAATAATGTTATTTACCTGGTCGACAACATAACCCAATACCAGTGACTGTAATATACATAGTACACTCTTTTCTGCTCCAAATTTAGCATGTCACCAAATTTTATATAAGAGTAATAATAAGGTAGCAGTCTTTCTAATAGGACACAAATCTTAAATAGAAGGAAGACAACATTACAAGTAAAACTAAATGATATCTAGATCGATACATCCCAAGACAGAAAAATTGTTGCGGTGTTGCTTTCTAAGCAAAATTCTCTAATTACCTTAACCCAACATTCTGTTTGGCCTTTCCATTACTTCAACTTCAAACCTAATCACTCCTTACCAGTATATATATTGGTCTCCATGACCAAACAATCTAAAACAGAATCCCTTCATTTTATCCTCAATTTGTATCCTTCAACATATAACGAATGAATTACAGGCTATATTACCATTTCTCATATTGCCACTGATCTATCTCGACGTCCCCATTCCATATACATTCATTTTGAGAAGTTCCCATCACACAAAAACTGTTAGCATAAGATGTTAGCTCAGAAAATATAGAATCAGATGCGCATGTGTTTGTATGCACGCACAAGAAAACATGCAAGCAAGTGGAGAAAGATGAGTAAAAAAATCCCAACTTCAACACAAGCAATAACTGATTTTCCAAGTTAAGGCTATTACCATTGCATCTATTTATCTTCTTACATGTAGTTCCGTAAAAGTGCCTTCATGCAACCCTCAAGATCCCTAGTCATGGAATTAAATTATGCCGTCTGGAAAAACAAACTAGATTGGCTTCATTCTGATGAGGGCATCAAGCTTGCAATCTTGAAACCATAAGCATGAGGCTTGTGGGGTTTTTTAATAAATGAAAGATACAACCGGGGATTGTTTCCATATGTTAGATTCCGTGAATTAAATTCTTAATGTATGGGTATCTTGAAATGTGAAACTATATTGTCAACTCTACGAAATTTTGGAAGTTAAACCCCGCATCAAGCATATATTAAGCCACGCCAAAAAAGGTACTCAATATCCTTTTGGAGGCCTACTATTTCTACTTAAGCTCAAGAAACAACTGACACCCATCCATAGTTATTAAAGGCGCAAAGGACTCCTGGGGCCTAGGCCCAAGGCGCAAGAAAAAGTGTGGGCTTTAGAGAAGTGAGGCGCACATTTTAAAGACAATAAATAAAAAATATTTTATCAAATGCAACTAACAAAAATAATCAATTTAAACATATAAAATTGAAAACTCTTATCTTTTGGGCTATAAGCCCAATTGGTTGAAGTGTTATGCAATAGCACAGAGGTTGTAGGTTCGAATCCAAGATCCTTTTTTTGTAAATCTCTAGAATCCATATGTAGTAACTAGCCTAAGTAACCTAGAGCCACAAATTTGAAGAAGCAGAAAAAGGGAACAAAACAGTTTGAAAGGGAAAAAATGAGAGAAAAAACACAGTACAATACCTGTTTGAAGGAAATTTTTTTTTTTTTTAAATATATATATATATATCAGTAAATAAACTTGAATAAAATTGAAGAGGACACTAAGGCGCGCCTTGAATGGGCCTTGCGCCTTGGAAAAAAGCCCAAAAAGCGCGCTTAAAACACGCCTTTTGGATCTCGCCTCACCTAGCCCAAAGCAAAGCCCAACAGCTGCGCCTGAGCCTCGCGCTTAGGCGCACTTTTAACAACTATGCACCCATCCTTGGGTAGCCCAGTTGGTAAGGGCGAACTTGTGATTGTGTGGGTAGGCGCATGATCTTGGGTTCAATTCCCCGCTAGGACAACCCAAGATTTAAGTAGGGGCTGTGGCGGTGAGTTGCTGCACTAATCTCCTCGGGTGTTTAGGTTCCATGGGTGGGTCCAAAATCCCTATTGTGGGATTGTTCCACCGTTATCAAAAAAAAAAAAAAAAAAAATCTTCAATATAAATGACCTTTAAAATTTCATGGGAAGTATAAGATTTTGAACCCTACTCTCTCTCTCATGATCTAACTAGAAGTCTTCAAAATTTAAATAAAAAAAAAAAAAAGGGTCTAACTAGAGGTGGAGCTCCTAAGCACAAGGCAGGACTCCTCTTCCCTTCATCATCTCCTCCACCTCCTCATCTACTTTTCCTTTCCTCTGTTCTCTACTGTTTTCTTCAATTTATATATCATAAATTTCACACTAGTCAATGTGGTTCATCATTTTTAGCGACCAACCAAGCTTTTAGACCCCATCTATTGATGATATTTAAAACATACCAACAAAATCCCCAATGGCAAACAAATTAGAGGAACCAATGCGTACCAAAAAACTAATCTTTTGAGAACCAATGGCTTACGAATTGTGTAAATAATTGAGTACAAAAATTGTGTCCTTTGATCCGGACCGTATATATAAGTGTGTGTGAGTGTAAATATATATAAGAGAGTTATAAGAGAGAGAGAGAGAGATGTGGCAATAAGATTATGAAAAGATGTAAAATTACATTCCACATGCATGTAATGGACATAACAAAAGCTATAAGACCATTAACGAAGAATCCTATAGACAGTTTCCTCAATCACAAAAAGTAAACATCAAATGCACTAACAGATTTACAAAACGCATGAGATCAACAAACCTAAACATCCATTAGCAGTTTGAGCTCCATCATCAAATTCAATCTATAACCCGAATAGAGTAAAGAGCACGAAAAACCCAATTATCAATAACAGTGTCTTCAAATAATAATCCGCTTGCTGTCGTTGGCTTGTATGACGATGAATTGTATGCTGTGGGAATCGATGCGCATGATGAACCCCATGAAATGCATTAGAAAAACCATAAGGATAACCAGCGGCTGCACCAGCTCCATACATGGGAGGATTGTGAAATCCATGCACCTGGACGTTAAACAATGATGGAATAAAACTGCCAAATGCTGCAGACAGTGTGAAGTTCCCAAGCCTAGCACCTGCCATTGGCGCAAGTCCCCCCAATCCACCCATGAATCCAAACCCATGTTGTGGAAAATGATGATGATTAGTTTCCGGTGGAGGCGCCGTCTCAGGTCTCTGCCCCGCTGGGCGATTCGGAATATTATCACCAGGGATTGACTTAGATCTCGGATCAGTCGATGTCTTTCCCCGCCCATATAGAGGGACCAACTTCTCCTCCTCAATAAGGGCCTTACAAACTGGGCATTCGTGTGAATGTGAGTGAACATGGAGCCATTTGTAAAGGCAAGGCCAGCAGAAAAGGTGGCCACAGAGAGTTATAATTGGGTCTTGAGCTAAGTCGAAGCAAATATTGCATTCGAAATCACCAGCATCGTTGTTACCATTGTTGCTCGAAAAAGATGGGCTTTGGGGTGGCCTGCTTGTTGATTCCCCAAACCCACTTGCCATTATCTCAAAAGAAAAAAAAAACACAGAAGCTCAAATGCGCCTAGAAATCACATTAAGACCCAAAATCAACACCGCCCATAAGAATACAATAAATGCTCTATAAGGCACACAATCCAACGCAGAGCAACAATTAAGAGATAAAATTAAAACCCTAGGTTTTCAAATACATATCTATAAATTACTCCGTATTAAAACAACAAAGAAACCCTAAGATCTCTGTTTGTTTCCCGGGAATATTTTCCGAAAATACAAGGTATCTAGAATGGAACAATAAGGGGTGGGGGGGGGGGGGGAATTAACCAGAACGCTCAACCGAGCAAAATTCAAACACCAAAAGCCCTAAATCTCCTGAAATCGCAAAGGCTTATGACCAATTACGGATCTTTTCGTAAGAAAACACGACTTTGAAAAATCGATACGCAGATTTTTTAAGAGTTTCAATTCAACAAGAAACAGATCTAATTCAAACAATGAAACGATTCGATAAACGAAAATTAATAGATAAAATGAAGAAACCACTGACCTCTGATTCGAAAGATCGGACGACCGATGATCGATCGACCGACGGCCGAGAAGTCAAGATGGAAGACCGGTAGAGGAATTTTTGGTTTGACGGTGGTGCGAAGACGCTGGGTTGGAAAGTTGAAGGCGTGTGAGCGTCGTTTAGAATCTGGAATGTATGCGTCATCATCTAGCTGGCGTCTTTTTACTGGTGGTTTGTGCCTTTATGAATGTGACCGTTGGATCGTAGATCGTTGTGCTTTGGGGTCAGAAAATCAACGGTGTGGAAAGTTTCTGATTATAATTCTCAGCAGAAGTTTCGGAATTGAAGACTTTTTCGTGATATAACAAAACTTCTAGAATGGAGACATGTATGGTGTAGTAGATGAGTGGAATATTAATACCGTGTCAATCACAATCGCAGCCAGCCTATTGCCACTAAATCCTTTCTGGAAGACAATACATTTTAGCCTATGAGTGCTGTTTCCTCTTCTTTATTTTTCTTCCTTTTTTTTTTTTTTCCCCAACCACCTCTACTTTATCACCTGATTTGGTATAATTGATATTATATTAGGTCATAAAATGCTCATTTTACCACCTACTATGATATCATCTATTATAAATTTTATCCATAGTAAGACCATGTTTGTTTAATTGAAATGGAATTAATAGAATAGAATCACATTTCAATTTATTTCAAATAACGTGTTTGGATAAGTTTATTTAAATGAAAATATAATCAAACAGTATATTTAAATAATTATTTTAAATCTCTTTCTATTTCAAATTTCAAATATAAAATCAAATTCTATTCATATTTATTCTATTTCAATTAAACAAAAACAAACATAATCTAAGAATTGATATCATAGTATCATTCAAACCTTCCTCTTTCTTCTCAGCTTTAGTCCCACTCGCCTTTCTCCTTAAAGAAGATATGTCTTCTGATATTTAGTCCCACATGGGTCTTCTCAATATATTAGGTGCATCACTAGGGCCTTTTGTCATAGTTTAGCAAACACTACTTTAAAAATTTTTAAAGAAAAAAAAGGGTAAAAAGTGAAAAAGGTTCTCACCCCCTTTACGGCATTTGCATTTAACTATCCCAAAATAAAACGCGTCCCAGACTTCATGAGGAAACTCAAAAGAAAAGAACAATGTTAAAAGGTAACCATAGGATTGACCAAATCTTTTAGCCATCACCCCAAAAATATAAAAAGGAAAATAGCAACGACTTATCATTTAATGGGTGCAATTTAACATGTTTGTGTTTGCTTAAAATTAGTTGTATTGATGGATAAAATACTAAAAATTTATATTCTATGCTACTATATTAAACCAACTCTTATTATTGTTAGTTCATTGCAAAAATACAAAATAACCCTTCTTTTTATCCTTTTATTTTTATTCTAATTGCATAATAGAAGATAATCAAGTCAATATAATATTAATAAGCATAGTTAATGTTGCCATCCACTTCTACTTTTCTCTCTTCTTAACTTCCATTGCCTAAACCTGAGAGGATAGCACAGATGACAAATAATCTCAGCTTAAGAATCAGAGATCCTAAATTCAAGTCTCCATTCTCTTACTATTAAATACATGGGTTTTTTGTACATCACAAAGGACTAGTTTGGGTGACTTAGCTCAATGGTTTGGGATACCCCTCGTTTGGTGAAAAAAAATAAAAACTTCCACTATCTCTCTCGAGGGCCAGTCCTGAGTTTTTTGGGACTCTAGACGAACTCCTAAAATGAGGTCTTTTATACATATTCATAAGCATAAAAAAATTTTACCTAACAATTTTTTTCCCTAATACACACAAAATTTGCCTAAATATATGAGTACTAAAATTTGCTTATATAAATTAAGATAAAAAATAAATCTTTATAAGAACTATAAATAAATAACATATGGTCTTCTTCTTTTATAATTTAGAAAAAATCACACATATAAGAAGAACAGAAAAGAAAAAAAAAAGACAAAATTTAAAGCTATAATACTAAAAAGAAATGAGCCAACTATAGCAAAATATCACTTAAATATTACTCTTCTCGCTTTTTTATATGCAAAATCACTTATAATCACGCTTTTTAACTATATCATATTCAATGGATAATATAACTAATCCAATCAATCTTTCCTGTAATATAATGGAACAAAGGTAAGATTTGATCAACTTCAACTTTGAAAAACTTATTTTTATGAATGCAACTATAACTGGTATGATCAACAATATTATATAAGTAATCCAAGTATTTGGGAAACAACTGTCCATTTCTTTCAAATAATTCAGTACTTCAATTGGTCTTTTTAGATCTATTGGTAAAAACTTCTTTCAAGACCTTTAATTCTAAAAATAAATCTCCCCCAATAATATCAGAGTGCCCCTTATGTGTGTGTGTGTGTGGGAAAGAAAAAGTAAATAAATTAATTAATTAAAGAGAGAATGGTTTGGACGTTTGGTGTACTTGACATTTTTGTCTAAGAGGTAATCAAATACTTTTAATATTCCAAATAAAATTATGATCTAATCTGATTAGGATGAAAGCTGTGAAAGGGTTTAGAGGCTCGAGGCAAACTGATAGAGGCGTTAGATCTGATCTGATTTAGGGTCAAATGTTTTCTTTTCTCTTTTTTTTTTTTGGTTTTGGTCTTGAGTTGAGTAAATTATTTGGTCATTTAGGTTATTGTACATAGACTTGGGTTAGAAACTTAGGAATTATTTGAGGCCCTTAAAATTGGATTAGGGCTTTTCTCATCTAGTTATTAAAAATATATATTTTTTTTTTTGTTTTTGTTTTTTGTTTTAACTTATTACAAAGGTAACAACTAAATTGGGGCCATTATTTTTTGTCAAAATTTTGGGGCCTTAGGCGGCTGCCCAAGTGACCTGACCTCAGGGTTGGCCCTGGCTCTCTGTCCCACGTTTCTTTCTCTCTTCACAAAATACTCATTTTCTCTCCCTCTCACCCATGCACCACATTTCGCACGTTATCTCTTATTTTCTCTCCTTATCTCTTATTTCTCTCCCATGTTTCTTTTACTTAAAGTGATTTAAATTTCAAACATAATTTATTTGAATAGATTCTTTAACATGAAATAAAAAACTACGAATTGATAACGGTAATGTTTATTTTTATTATTAAAAAAAAAAGCTTAACATATATCGAATTGCACACACATATCAAGTATACACTCGATAGTAGATGAGTAATTATAACTAAATATAACATTTTATGTTAGAGCAAAATTGGCCCGATCCAGTACATGCTGGTCCCGTCCAACAATTTCTTGAATCATACGAAAACAAAAATTCATCTGGAAGCTCAATGTGTACGTAGAAAGTGCTTGCTTTGAACGGTCTTCCCCCACGATCCTGGTCCTACTTCTTATTTTATAATCGGCTGACTTCCAACCCATCAACAGCCCTCTGTTATATTAAGTCATTAATCCTCTAAATCAATATGTTTGTCCGCCTTTCCTTCTTATTACCTTCCTTTCTGGACCCAACTCAACGAAAATCACTCCATTTTCTCCATTTTCAAACACCCCCCTCTCCTTTCTCCCTATCTCTAAATAAAGACAAAAAGAATTTGATTCATCATGCATTTGTAAACCAAATTCATAAGGATTTTCGAAATTGATTGAAGATGATGGAAGGAGGAGCACAGTTGATACAGAGCACGAAGTACTGGCTATCAGAGCACCCAACAATCGTAAACTTCCGGTGGAGCCACACCCAATCATGGGGCTCCACGTGGTTCTTCCTCATCACCGCCATCTCTCTTTACATCGCCGCCGCCATCACCCTCCACCTCCTCCTCACCCTCTTCCTCGGCCGTCGCCGCCGCGTGTCTCTTGGCCCCATCCCAGCCGTCCACAGCCTCTCCATTGCCCTAATCTCCGTCCTCATATTCGTCGGAATCCTCCTCTCCGCCGCCGCAGAGATCCGCGACACCCGCTGGTCATGGGGCCGCACCAAAACCACCCCATTCCAATGGCTCTTCTGCTTCCCATTGGGCACACGCCCCTCGGGGCGCGTGTTCTTCTGGTCATACGTCTTCTACCTCTCTCGATTCCTCCACCTCCTCCGCACTTTCTTCACAATCCTCCGCCGGCGAAAACTCACCTTTTTCCAGCTCTTCAATCAGTCCATTCTTCTTTGCATGTCGTTCCTCTGGCTTGAATTTTCTCAGTCGTTTCAAGTATTGGCAATACTATTCACGACTTTCCTTTATTCGGTGGTTTATGGGTATAGGTTTTGGACGGCGATTGGATTGCCGAGGGCGAGATTTCCGTTTGTGGTGAATTGCCAAATGGTGCTTTTGGGGTGCAATTTGGTTTGCCATGTTGGGGTGCTTTTGCTGCATTTGGTGAAAGGTGGTGGGTGCAATGGGATTGGTGCTTGGGTCGTCAATTCTATGTTGAATGGTGTAATCCTTTTGCTGTTTTTGAAGTTCTATGTGAGGATGTATAGGAGAAAGGGAAAAGATGGTGATGTTGTTGAAGGTGACTCGACTCGTTCGTGGTGTGGATCGGAGGCGATAAGTGAGTTGACGGACGTTAAAGAGAAGGATAGTTGACATAAGGGTAAGAGTTCAGCTGATATGACCGTCCACCATTTTCTTAAAGGTCGACGCTTAAACGTGCAACATTTGCTCTGATGCCAATCTCACATTCATCCATTTACACACGTGTGTCACGTGTCCAAAAATAATGACACATGAAATCTTTTTCGTTTTTTCTTTTACCACAAGTTTTTACTATCTGCTTTACACACGTATGTTTCTCCTTTGTAGGAGTACATTAGGTTTTTTTTTTTTTTTTTTTTTTTTTGGGGTGGGGGGGTGGTCTTGGAGGGGGAATTTATTTATTTTTCCTCTGATGTGAGTTGGGAAGAACAAGCAAAACGCCCTCACTTTTTCCTCTTTTGTAAAGGACAATGTATATGCCATGACAAGGAGTTCATGATCAATTTTGGGTGTTGTTTTGTTTTGGTTTGATGTTACTTGTACGATGGAGTGGCAAATTAGGGTTTCGCAAATGTAAAGTCTATGTTTTTTATGTTGTTAAATTCTGTGTCAAAGTGTGATTGAATCTTGGGTTAATTGAAGACATATGAAGTTGCAAAGGTGTGTTAAATTTCTAGTGTTTAAAGTTATGCGCCTCATATTCATTCGTAGGGAAGGTAAATGACTTTAGTTGCCCTATACCTTAGGTGAAATATTGTTTTTAAACATCTCTTTGTTTTCAAAAATGTTTAGAGAATATTTTTAAAAGGTTTTTAAGGTTTTAATGCAAAACATGGACAGCCCGATCGATCAGGATTGAAGGCCAATCGATCGGTGTTATTTTAAAAATGGGTGTTTGCTATTGTTTACCTCAATCGATCGGGGTTAAGGGTCCGATTGATCCGATCGATCGAGCTTCGTAAAATTTAGATCTTTTCTTTTAAAAAAAATCTTCTTATTTGATCCTATTTCGACTCCTATTCTTTTGGGGTTTTTTAGTCTCTATATATAGAGGCTATTATAATAGAGGAGGTTAAGCAAGCCTCTCCCTATTAGGGTTTTCATTGAACATCTTATTTACTTCTCTCTAGAGTTCTTCTACATAAGGTTTTCACTTATATGTTCTAGAGATTTATTCAAACCATAACCTTCAAGACATCCTTAAGTGTGTGTGGCTGAAGTTCACCGAACCGTTGCGACGGAGATCAAGCTTTCAAGCTTGTGGGTTAGAGATTCGCTTGAAAAAGGTCGGATGCTATCCGAAGCCGTGAAGACACGGAGATCAATCGACAGGTCGTGGGAGTGAAGGCGATTATTTAATTCTGTGGGGTCTGTAAGTATTGTGTCTTGTATTCATTACTTTTTTAGTAGATTTGCTTCAACTTGGACGAGGTTTCCGTGGTTTTTCCCTACTAGGGTTTTCCATGTAAAAAATTATCTTAGTGATATTTTTACTGCTTTATGGTTTGATTATTGTGTAATTGATTGATAAATTTTATGATTTGAATTGATTAGATAAAAATTAGATAAAACAAATTAAAATATCTATTCAACCTCCTTCTATAGGCTTGGTAAAACCAGAATTTTAGCAAACAAGATAAATTTTTGCAAAGTCAAAAACTGAAAAAGATTACTAATGTCTGAATGAAACCATTCTCCTCTTTGTAGCTGTTTACTCATTGTTTTTAATTTTTTTTTTCCTTTCTATTAATCCTAAATTGGTCATTGATTGAGTACAAATATAGTAATACTAGAGTGGTAAAATGTACTCTATAGTTTTCTTTTTCGTAAGGAAGCTTCTCATTTAAGGGTCTCGTTTGTGTTGTTAGGGCATATGTTAAGAAGACGCGTCTATAAACATGTTCTCATTGTGTGTGTTCTTTTTGTGTGTTAGACCAAAAACAAAAAAAAACATATGCCCTGAAGACATGTTAACAAAACACCTCATTTAATGAGAGCTATTGATAATATAAAAGTAATTAAGGTGGTGCATAGCCTCTGTGTTGGCTATTAATATGTCACTATAGTTCAGTCGGAGAATGACACCTCGAAATTAAAACTTGAATGTCAAGCCTCATGACCTCTAATCCATCTTACGAATTAATAGTTCATGAGAAATTAGGGGAAAGAAAAGGCTTTATTTGTACTTCACCAGGGAAAGAAAAGGCTTTATTTGTACTTCTTCATTACGATGATCTAATCCATCTTACGAATTAATACTATTCACTACTCGTTTAGGGTTATTCGGTGGTTTATGGGTATAGGTTTTGGACGGCGATTGGATTACGGAGGGCGAGATTTTCCGTTTGTGGTGAATTGTCAAATGGTGCTTTTGGGATGCAATTTATTGATGATACTCTGTTTTTTTCCTTAATGATACCCTGTTTTCAAGTCTCGGCGGTACTTTTTTTTTTTTATGGGTGTTTACTTTCCTTTAATTTGTATTTGCTTCGACAGTTTTTGGTTTTACACGGACGAGACCCATTTTAGATCTTATATTCACCAAAAAAAACCATATTTTTGTTGTTGATGGTGGACAGGTAATACTTTGCGCGAGGACGTTGTTGTTGATGATGAACAGCCAAGTCCTCCGCGTGTAGAATAGCGCCTCTGGGGAAATTCAATGGTGGAGGTGTTCTGGGTGCGGTGCAGATAAATTAACTTTGAAGGAGAGTATCCAGTCCACCTCTACTAGTCCAAGAATTGTGTCTTCCCAAACACATCTATAACCGAAATAGGGAGAATCCCGAATCCATAATAAGCGGCGATTTTGTTTTGCTCAATGGCCCAACTCAATACTTGGTTACCTATGATCCAGGTGCCTCTCAAGACTGAGTACGGCAATCGCCTTTTGAATGGATGAAAGTCATCGATCAGCAGGTGGATCTCGTGCTTCTCCGAAGAGGTTTGGGGCTTGTTTGGTGCGGTCATATTGAACTCCAATACTTTAGGACCCTTGCTCAATGGATCATCATAGCTGGCTTTCTAAATATTTTTCTGCATGGAGATTGCCAGACGAACCTCCAACTCAATGTAACCACCAATTGTTATAACTTAGAATATATCGTTGAGATATTAAAACAATTCAGGTGGGGTGGTGGATACCCAGTGTACGTGTTGGCTGCTGGTATGTCACTGCAATTCAGTTGGAGATATTAAAGCTTGAATATCAAGCTTCATGGCCTCTAATCCATGTTACTGAATTAATAGTTCATGATAAATTAAAAGAGAAGGCTTTATTTGTACTTCACTATGGCGATCATATCCAAATTTTGGAATTTTGGAAACTAGATCGAGATGCTCCACCTCAGTACAAATAAAATTCCTATATAAGATTTTAGAAAAATAATTCGACCATGATCCGACAGTCGATGGTTTGCGGGAGATAAAGCTCAAATCCAAATTCCTTTCGTTTTTTTTATTCCTTCCCCCATTTGGTAGATTCACATTCCATTGATTTATTAGATGTCTCATGTCTGCTTTATTCTGAGTTTCAAGTAAATGTAACTGATGCCACTCCGGAGAAGTAATGATTCTATTATTTTCCCCCAACTTACTTTAATGGTAAGGCAAAGTGCAATTTCTTTAAAATATTAATAAGTTTATTGAGCATATTAATATTTTAATTGAGCTTGGCTTGATCATTAACAACCTCAAAAACAAAATTTTTCTTTTATTCATTTATGAGACAGAAGAACTTATTTGGTTTATCGCTGAAATCAACTCTTACTTTAGTTGATTGATAAATCTTTACAAACACATGTACCATGCCTAACACATATACATGTACCATGTAAGTCACAGGAGTTACACGTACCTTGGGCATGTGACCCATGAGACTTGAATGAAAGATGTTGGAATCAATACTTAACACACTCACCATATAAGCTAACCCCACTGCTTAACTTAGGGGGAATTACAAATTGATCTGACTAGGGAAAATAATTACACATCAATACAAATAATTATTAATTTTGTAATAAATTGCTGCTAAGTTAACAAATAATAGCTATTAACTGTAATTATTTACCCGTAACTGTTAACTCGAGCTCGTCTTCCTATCCTAAATTCCTAATCCACGTCGATGAGGACTATTGAAGGGTTCTTACTTCCCGTCTTTAATTTGGCACCACATAAAAAAGGGGAGAAAAGGGATAAAAAATATGAATATACTCCGTAAAATGGTAGAGCTAAAGCTTTTTTTGTTTTTTGGGTATGGAAACGACCTTATAGGAGTAGAGCTTTCGGGGACGGTTGATTACCACTGTAGATAACAGTATAAACTGGATCTGGGGACGGTTGGTGCACTGGCCTCCTTCGGATGCCCAAAAAAGCATTGAGTGTGAATCTTCAACGTAGAATGCCCTATAAGGGGCCCCCCTCGCTCTCATAAATTGGGTTCGTCGGCGTTACGATTACTCAAAATCGAGCTTTTTCTGTCGTACCCAATCACTAACTCTGGTCCACCGCCATCCTCTTGCCGACTTCACCTGTTCTATTGCCATCTCCTAAATCCGAATTTTGGATTATTCTCTAGAGAGGCAAACTCTCTCTCTGTCTCTCTGTTTTTCAGTTTTTCTCTCACACACACAAAAACCCAGTTAGGATCGAAGTTTCGCATTTTCGGAGCCGAGGTATGGGAGCATTTTTTCTCTGTTTATTATTCTTAGATTCTTCTTCTGTGGTATACTTCCTTTCATCTGCATAACACAGTACTGTAGCTTTCTCATGTTCATATATATCTATGTGTGTGTGTGTGGAACTTGGGAGTGATTATGGTTTCTTTGCACGGGTTAAGATTAGCGTTATAGGTAAAAGGGTTTGATAGTATGGGTTAATTAAGATTAACATGAGCCCCATATCAGCAATAGAGTAATTAGTTAGGCTTTTATTTTTAATTTTGGTATCTGGGTCATGTCAATTGGAATTTGTAAGCGTGGCTGAATTGGCTTATGTTATTATTCGGTATAGAATGGCTTTAGCTTTACTGAGCACTTCATTCGCTTCAGGGTTCCCTTTTTTTTTTCTTTTTTTTTTTTTTTGGTTGGGGTTGTGGGGGAGGTAACAGGATAAGAACATCATATATATGAGCTAGAATTCTGAAAACCCTGCGGAGAAGGTTGTTTGACGGAGGGTAGAATATACTGTTACTATTAGGAAAGTTCAGTATTTGGTCAAATATTTTAGAATTGGTTCGGGTCCTGTGAGTAAAGTGATTTATTTTCTTGGATTTGGTAGTTTTCAGCATTAAAACCTGAGCCATGAGGAGATTTTGACACAGCAGTGGCATATATGGAGTTTTGGAGCCCTTGATGTGGTCATATCAAGAAAATAATTAATACAGACCTGTGAAATTATTTATTTTTCTTTTGAGTGTTTTTAATGTGGTCCGTATTATTCCCTTACCTAAGTAGTGACATCTTGACTTGATATTTTAGCACCATCAGCCCATGGTGCTAACTTGGGTAGATCTCCATTGATTGAGCTGCTAACTTGGGTAGATCTCCAAGCACTAGTTTTCAGTTACTTCTTTGCCATTTGACTGCAAGAGGTATGGTACGCTGGTGTATGAATTAACTACTTGCAACTTGAAGAAATCCAGCCAATACTAGCTTGTCACCATTGTAGTCACTAATAATTGAAGTAGGGGTGCCATGGAGACGAATGATCCTTTGAAGGCTTGTCATTGGCAGCCATGACTTCATGAGGCTGCAACCCTCGATAACTAAAATTCATTGACATCCTACCAAATTGAATCTGGTTTTGGAAGAAACTGGAGGAGGCTAGGAACTGATATTGCTTTTATTTTATTTATTTTTTTTTTGATAAAGTTTTGTTGAAGGGTTTTACATTCAGCTGTGTATTGCTTTACAATATATTTTCTTTCCTATACGATATATTTTCATTCCTATGAAAATTTCAGGGAACTCCTTAGTGTGTGGGAAGAAATCTAAATTTCACAGTGCTGAGTTGCATGAAATTCATGTAGTATTTTAGGAGTTAAAAATTTCTATTTTTTTGGAGTAATTTTCCCCTTGTAACACTGAGCATTCTAGTCAACTGTGGAGAAGGAAATCGATTTTAGTTTTCATTTCAACAAGCCATGACATTTTTTGTTTATTGATCAATTTTCCAATGAGATTGAACTCTTACGTTTCTTCAATTTTGCCATGTAGATAGCATTAATGATCGTACCATCAGTCACTTTATTATTATTTATAATCATAATTAAATTATCATAATGGAATTATCAAAACTGCCATTGTTGTTCCATTGGTGGTATGCTTTGCTCTATAATGTACCTTTGGCTTATGATGTCGTCCCATAAAAAATTTATTTATCTTCAATTTTGTCTTGTAGATAGCATTAATGATTGTATCTTCAGTCACTTATTATTATTTATAATTATAATCAAATTATCATAATGGAATTATCAAAACCGCCATTGTTGTTCCATTGGTGTTATGCTTTGTGCTCTATAACGTACCTTCAACTTTGGCTTATAATGTCGTCCCATAAAAAAATGGAGGCCATTTATCGATAGTTTAAAATGATGCCCAACATTTACTTGTAAAAGGATGATCAGAAGTGTGTCCTGGATATCGCCTTTCTGATTAAAGTCGGTAGATGGTCTTGTTGCGTCAAAACTGCTCTGATCCTGATTATTGACTAGGCTCAATAGGGAACTCTAAATTAGAATCAGTATTTCGGTGGAGGTGTTGTTTTATTGCCTTGTTCACCCCATTAATCAGACAATGTGGTGTTCAGCTGACCAGATGATGTCATATCAATTGAATAACAATCATTTTTCAATATTTCTATTTTGTAATCTTTTATGTGTTGGCTAAATTATTTTGATGCTTTTCTATTGATATGTTTTATGCAACATGAAATTACGAATGTTTCTTTGATTGTATTTGTGCAGAGCAGATGATTTGGCTATTCTCATGTGCTGATGTTGTCACCTTCTTCCATTGACGGAAACCTTCTTGCTGCATCTTTTTAACCAAGCTTGAGATATGACTCCATAATACAGTATCCTTCCCATCACACAAGGGGCCTTGCCATCTTTCGGCCCCTTCCCCATACATAAAGTAATTAAGGTGTTTTTTTCTTAAGGAAAATATTTTTCTTCAATTTAGGAACATCAGAAGTGACTTTGAGGCACGTTTTGCAGCTGTGCTTTGCAGGATTTTTGAAGTTTGAATGTTCCTGGAAGAACATGGAAGTTTGCGGGCCACCCAGTTCTAATAATGGATCAAAGCACCGCCCTTTGACTCCCTTTAGGTTTATAAGGGGTTTGATATGTTTAGTGGTTTTTCTTTCAACTGCATTTATGTTTTTAGTGTATTTTGGCCCTGTGGTTTCTGTCATGTTGAGGGTTTTCAGCATACATTACAGCAGGAAAGCAACATCCTTTCTTTTTGCTCTTTGGCTATCTTTGTGGCCCTTTCTATTTGAAAAGATAAACGAGACTAAAGTGGTTTTCTCTGGAGAAACTGTTCCAGCAAAGGAACGCGTCTTGCTTATTGCCAACCACAGAACTGAGGTTGACTGGATGTACTTGTGGGATCTTGCATTGCGGAAGGGATGCCTGGGCTGCATCAAATATATTCTTAAGAGCAGTTTGATGAAATTACCTATCCTTGGTTGGGGATTTCACATTTTGGAGTTCATTTCTGTTGAAAGGAAGTGGGAAGTTGATGAACCAATTATGCGCAAGATGCTTTCGACTTTTACCGATCCTCGGGATCCATTATGGCTTGCTGTTTTCCCAGAAGGAACTGATTTCACGTAAGACCTCATTATGCCCTTTATATTCCTGTGTGTTCCATGTGCATGCATTGTTCTGTTTCTTCTTAATATGAAATATGATATTTTTTTCAAGTGATTGATTTGAAGTTACTATTTTTCGATTAGGCAATTACATAAGTTTGAAAGATAATAGATAATTACATGGGCTGTGGATTGTATTTTTTGATCAGTGTCTTTCCTGATATGCTGTCTGCATTTTGTATTTTGAACGTGCCATATTTTGATTTGTTTGTGAGATTTGTGCACCATGTCATATTTCACTATTTATTCAAAAATTTAAGATTTGTTCTGCTTCTCATACAGTGAACAGAAGTGCAAAAAAAGTCAAAAATTTGCAGCTGAAAATGGATTCCCTATACTGAAGAATGTGCTGCTTCCAAAAACAAAGGGTTTCTGTGCTTGCTTGGAAGCTCTAAGGGGTTCATTTGATGCAGGTTGTTCTTTCTTCATAATAAGGCTCAAAATTTATGTTTCCTCTTATCTTGCCATATGGCCACACCTCCAATGGTCTTCTTCTGTTGATTCAACAAAAATTTCACTCCAGTGTTTTAGGGAAGTCGATTGTTTATTTTTTGTTGTCAATGAGAGTGTGTTGGTATTTCCAGTAGTTGGGAGACTAGAAGAATGATTGCTCTTAGTTTGGCATGTGACATAAAACCTAAGTGACGCCGAAGATGTTTGGGAGGAAAATGAATCCTAAAATTTCACTCATCTCTTTCTTTTTTCTTCTGAAAATGATTAATGCATTAATTTATTAATTGGATTTGTTTAAGGAAAAATATTTATGATCTATGATGTGTTTTAGGCGTCCAAATATCTAGGATTAGTGCAGAACATTTTGTTAGAAAAATAGATCATACTCAAGAACATTCTGCTCTGTGTTCAGATTTTTGTCCTTGGCATATATTTCATATGCTGATCTTCTGTATGTAACATGCTTGTCTTCGATATTGGCTCGTCTTCTGCCTTACTACTTTATGGCCTGTTGGCAAACCCAATTTTTGTTTTCCCTGCTAGTGACCTCTATGACTATGAACTTTGAAATTTATAATATTACTTGTAAGTCGTAACTTCATCATAGACATTGATTCAGCTGCTTCAGTTCTCTATTTTTCATAATTATTTCTTGGTGTGCGTGCGCACGCGCGGGGTGGCGGGGATTTAGCTATGCTTTATGAGCTTGTAACAATTCTGATGATTTTTTTACTTCATAATTCATGGCAATTGTGTCTCTGTTTTTGAAAGATGGGAGATGTTTCTGTCACTTAAGAGTAGATATCATATTCGAAGAATGTCCAAAATCTCTGTGTGGCCCAATAACAATGATGGTCTTATTGGTGATTAGAACATGAAATGCATATCTCTATACTAATCAATACATTTTGAAGGGATTGACATTCAATCAACAAATTAATGGAAAAGAAGTGTGGATTTTTAAATTCGAAGGCATATTCTTTACTTGACCTGTGAATGTTAACTTTGGGTGACTCGACCAGTTCATTTTAATAATACTTTTTAAGTACAGATAGTAGAATCTGTTCTTGGAAGTACAAAGGAAATTATGGTCCAAACATCATGGATAAATAGACAGGTTATAGAGTTGGCTTAAAACTTTGGTCACTTAGAAACTTATCTTGATTGTGGGATAATAGGCTACTTGTGTCTTTGTAGAATGCCTTTCTTTTCTTTTCTTCTTTTTCTTTTTTTAATTTTTTTAATGAAAGATTTGGTTGATTCTTGTGAGTTAAGCTGAGTAGAATGTTTTTCAGCCGACTTCTTCTACTTAGAATTCATCAGAGTGACACAACAATTGATTCATTTTTCAATGCCCTAATATTTTACTTAAATTAGCTTGGTGCAAGCATAATGTATGGTGGATCATTGGTGGTGATTTAAGACTCTGTATTATTCTCTGTGTCTGTGCTTCAGAAGGCCATTGGAGTTTTATAATTTTTGTACATTAGTACCTATATTTATTATGATATGGAGATGGTTTGTAGTCATTCATTGAGAAGTGCAAGTGGTGATGTTAAATTTTTTGATTAAGAGTGTCTCGCAGTCTTCTACATATTATTATTAGTTTTTTTTTTCATTGTCTTTTTTGTATCAATCTTTAGTTGTAATTATTATTATAATTTTTTTTCTATTGTCTTTTTATTTCGAATAAATAACACTTGTTATTTGTATGAAAGGAGACTACATATCCTTGGTTCTCATTTTCCCTTCAAATCAGTGTTGCCTTTTAGCTCCTCAAATACATCCTTACATTCGTTTGTTGTCAATTTACTGCAGTTTATGATGTGACTATTGCATACAAGAACCAATGCCCCTTTTTCTTGGACAATGTTTTTGGCGTGGATCCTTCGGAAGTTCACATCCATGTTCGACGTATCCCTGTTGAGGAGATCCCAGCATCTGAAAGTGAGGCTTCTGCTTGGTTGATGGAAACCTTCCAGCTTAAGGATCAGTTGCTCTCAGATTTTGTTGCTCGAGGCCATTTTCCTCATCAAGGAACTGAAGGAGAACTGTCTACACTGAAGGGCCTGGTAAATTTTATAGTGGTAATTGCTTTAACTGGCATATTTACATTTGTCACCTTTTTCTCATCCAAATGGTTTAAAATATACATAGGTTTAGCTGGTGCATATCTTGCTTCAGCTACTTATTTTAATGTTCAACTTGTGCCTCTCCTTAGCTTTGTTAAAGCAATGTTAGATTGCAAGAAAACCAAGAAATGAATAGTTTAATTTTAAAGAATTTCAAGAAATTCTTGCTAGTGGACTTGATAAATATTTGAATCTCTTGTAATTGGGGTGTTTTTGGAGCATTACTATGTTATGTCTGAATGGTATCTTGAATTCCTAGCAAAAAGAAAAAAGGGAAGAAAAAAAATGGTAACTTGAACTGCATTATATCCTGTCACTTATAACACCTAAAAACTTGCCACTGGATGATTGATTTTTGGTATGAAAAATGCTTGATCCCTTCTTGCAAGAAGGCAATTGTGTTATGCCAAGTGAAATAGACAAAAGATGGGGCTCAATGCCCATTTGACCATATATTGAATGGACAAGGTGAGTTTTTTTGGGGTGTGGTCCGTGTGGACAAGGTGAGTTCATATCCCTCCCCAACCCCCCACCAAAAAAAAACAGAAAAAAGGAAAAAGGGGCAATTTTGAAGCGGGCCATAGGTTTTGTTTTATTTGTATGCTCAGTGGTAGTGGCTGCCTAGGAGTACTTGCAAAGGTATTGTGCAAATGTTTTAGTGGAGACAGATATGTATCTTGTTTTGTGTATTGATCTCATGATCTGAACCCCGCTGCCATTCTCACCCCAAAGGGACGGGCATGGGCTTTTCCTTGGGCTGCTCCCTGTATTATTCATCTGATTAGGCCAGGCTTTTAAAAATTTTGAAGCCCCCTACCTACAGGCCGAGGTATATTCAGGCTAGAGGGCCCAGATATTGCAACCTTTTAAGTGATCTCCCGATCTCACTAATTTTAATTTTTTTAAGTTATAAAAACATAGAAAAGGTTTTTATGAAAAGTGGCCCCGTAATCTAGTATAAAACATCATTTTGAATTACTTTTCAGAAGAAAGTTTTTCTAAAATCTATAATTTAAGTGGGTTTTTTGGCTAAAAATGAAATAGGGATTATAAATGGTTAAAAAGTCTATTTAAATGACAGATTTTGGAAAAATTTTCTTCTACAAAGTTGTTTAAAATGATGTTTTCTAGTAGTCCTCGTGATCACTTTTTATAAAAACCTTTTATATTTTTCTTAAACCTTAAAAAAATTAAAATTAATGAAGTGGGGAGATCATATAAAGGGGTTACAATATCCGGACTCTTCAGGCTACTATGTCCACTTCTGGCATTTTGGGGTCGTTCGGGTTTCAAAATCAATGTCCAGTCCCAGCTTGAACCTTGAGTGTCTTAGGACAGCAGTCGAGTTGGGTCAAGCTAAAACCCATGGACTTTGTATGTGCTCGGGCTGGGGTTCAAGCTTCGGGCTTTTGGGTCAAGTTTTTTTTTTATCCCTTAAACGAACTCCTAAAATAAGGATCTGGAACTTGATTTGAGGTCCCCATCAATCTAGGTATTAAAAATACACACACACGCACACACACACACACACACGTATATATATATGCCTACTACAACGGTTAGAATTGATTTGAGACCCTCATGTTTTATTAAAAGTTGGGAGCCCTATGCAGTTGCATACCCTCGAGTTTGGCCTGGCAGCACATCATGTTACATGTATGCTGATATTGTGGATTACCTTGCCATGTCTTTTGCATTGCTTACCTTCCATTCAGTTTTTCCACTTTTTTTGTGAAAACCTCTATGTTTGTCTAATCTTGAATCAACTTGGAAAACTTTCTGAAATAAAAGGTTTTATATGAGGCATAAGCACATCATGTATGATGATAAAAATAGGTAGAGGTGACAAGATTGTGGTATATGGATCAAAACCAAATTGACCTTGTCATGAAAGATAAAGAAACAAGAAGAATAAAAGGAAGTTTGGTTGGTTGTCATCAAAATCACCTGAGAGGCAAGCATGGGGTGTCAATTGTCGTCATGGAAAATTTAGAAGTGAAGCACTTGGTTGGAACTCTAAGAACCTTGTCAACCTTCTTTGCGTGTGTTGGGTTTCTTGGTCTTCCTTAAATTTAGTATGGGTTAATTTTTAAACCGTTAGGTAATAGCTTCAATATTCATTGCTGTTGGTCCCCTACTCAATTTTTATCTTCCCCACAACTATAACCCCATAAAGGAACAAACGTAAATGAGCCTGTCTTTGCCCACTTTTGCTCATAAACCATACAGACGTGTATAGGTGGGCTCTGTTAAATCACATCATCTAATTAAGCTCATTCAGCTCGATGTCTTTTTTTTCTTGTTTGTTTGTTTGTTGTTTGGTCTGTCAAATAAAGGGTATTCCAGGCATACTTCTTGCTAAAATTTGGACCTAGACGAGTTGTCCCGTAATGCACATTTCGCCAACAAACCTATGCTTCTAATAATGAGGGAGCGAAAACTTGAATATTGTACTTCAATCTAATACTATCATTACTTAGAACAACATTTTTGTTAGGCCATTACTTAAAACCACTTACAATCTTGAAATGAACCATAAAACTCAGAGAGTGAAAACTAGATTTTTATTAAATTGAGCTACAATACCATTTCCTATCTTTTTCATTTTTTGCAACTATTTGATGTGACACTTGACGTAATATTATCACATTAATAATACTCACATGATGTGATAATTGATATACAATTGTCACGTTATTTTTAAAAATGCATAATTATATGATGAAAAAAAAAAAAGTTCGAAAACGAATGAATTTTGAGGGAGAAGGGGGGGGAATCAAAATGGTTGAGGGGAAGTTAACTAAAACGCGTTTTGTGTGGGGTTTGGAATGAGATCATTGTCCCCCATGTTCGGTGGAAGTGTCTACTTGTGTAAAGAAAAACGAATACAAAGAAATGTGTGCACGCTAATGCTGTTTACTGGGGTTGGGTTGGGTTGGGTTGGGTGAACTGCACACCTTTCATTGTGTCCTTACCCGTCTGATCTCATAACCACAAGCTCGTTCCAATAAAACAACGGTCCGACCGGTTACCTAAGTTCGTAGGAAACCGGTTTGAGTTGGTCATCCAATCTTACGAAACTACTCGAAAACGTTACCACGATTTAGAGAGAGACAGAGAGAGGGGTTAAGGTTAATTGGGCTTTTTTGGGGAGTGGAGGAAGCACGTGCGACTTAACGGCCTCAAAGGATGTGTGAGAGGGGAGGTGGGACGTTCCTTGTGCTGATGTCTGTCACGTGGGAGGTTCAGTCTGCATGTAGACGACAGCATATTCACCACTGGGTTCCTTTGTCGTGGGAAATAGTCGTTGTCACGTGAGTCATGCCGTCTGCATCGTGTGTGCTCATTATCCTGTTACCATTTTTTTTTTTTTCCCGGGATTTAAAGGAAAATCCTGTAGACCCTTGGATTATGGAAAATACATTTTCCTTTTCCATAACCATTTTTTCCTCACATGTGTCTCGGAGAGAAATTAAAAATCATAATTTCTTGCAAACCAATTAATGTGTCATCCCCATATGTTTAATTGAATTTTTCTTAAAGCAAAGGAAAAAAGAAAACTATAAACTCCCTGCTTTTTTTCAAGTAAAAAAGAAAAATAATTTCAGCTAATCACCAATAAAATTCTTGTCGAATGAGATAGAAATGGGACTATATAAATTATGGTAACAAATGTCACGAAAATTGATCGAATAAGAAATGACAGCATTTTCTGCGCGCGCTGCAACTCATGTATGTGTATATATATATATATAGAATAGACCAACAAGCTTTGAGCACGGACAAAGAACTACCTAAAAAGGGTACATTGATTGATGAATTTCTGAAGGGGGAAGTGTAGCTGAGGACAGCCTAACAGAGTACGCACTCACTTGCTCATTGGCTTACAACCAAAAACTTAACATGCAAGGATGTCATTTATTCATTTCTTGTTTGATCTTCTATCCTAAGAAAAATTTACATCTAATAAGAAAGTTATCACACCTTCATACTATAAAATGTAATATATCTTTTGAGTAATTTGTCCAAAATTTTTCTTAAAATCCTTTTACCCAGATGATGTAGTAGATCAAGGTACTAACTGATCAATAATTTCATAGAAAAAAAAACCCCTATTCACAATAGGTTGAACCACCGAGTCAATTGGGTTAGCAAGTTTGGTCAATATAACATTTTTCACACTCTTAACGTGGCCTAGTATGTCATAATGTATGCGACTCACATTTTTGTCACATATTTGACCATTTGTAAATCATTGATTGATTGTCAAACCGTCATACTAACCAAACTCATGAAAATTTGTTAACGTGATTTGTCTCTATTGGTTCATCAGTGTAGGGGAATATCAACTTTTACATTAATTGGATTCATACTCCCAAAGAAGACCCAAACTTAATATAAAGATTTACAAATGTAAACGAAAAGGGGCCAGACACCATCAAATTAGAAATACAGAAAAACACCGGCGAAACCGAATTACAGTTACAAAGCCTATATTTATAAGAACTTCCACGATCCCATCATCCCACCTACAACCACTCTAACCCTTATCTCTCTCATCTCAACCGACGTCTTCTTCCCATCTCCTCTCTCACAAACGCTTATGGCGATTTTCTTAAGGGTTTATCTGCTTCTAGCCCTCTTCTCCTTAGGTAATTAATGCCCCTTCAATAATCTCAACACTCACCCACTTCAATCTACTCTCCCATTTCTCAAAATTATGTGTGTTAATTGCTTCGTTCACTTGCACATACCGCACAGTGATCTGAGCCGTCTGTGATAATCACGTGTAATCACAGACTATTCGGATCCTGCGCCATGTTGGTCGC
Organism: Liquidambar formosana; assembly: GCA_039720395.1. Classification (NCBI taxonomy): domain Eukaryota; kingdom Viridiplantae; phylum Streptophyta; class Magnoliopsida; order Saxifragales; family Altingiaceae; genus Liquidambar; species Liquidambar formosana. Next base: position 28,703,975 of record CM077833.1, read on the forward strand.
GGGGGAGATACCGTTGTACATGGTTTGTTACATAATGTTGCACTTCAACATACTAAGAACTGACCCACATGGTTTGTTACATATTGCAGGTAGTGTAGCTTCAGCCACAGTGTTCACCCTTCAAAACCATTGCACCTACACAGTCTGGCCCGGAACATTATCCGGCAACAGCGCCGCCGCCCTCGGTGATGGTGGCTTCGCTTTGCCACCAGGAGCATCAATGCAGCTCCAGGCGCCACCCGGCTGGTCAGGCCGGTTCTGGGCCCGAACCGGATGTAACTTCGACGATTCCGGCAATGGCAAGTGCGTCACGGGAGACTGCGGCCCGCTAAAGTGCACCGGCGGTGGCGTACCTCCTGTCACACTAGCCGAATTCACACTCGGAAACTCCAACACCGACAAGGACTTCTACGACGTGAGCCTTGTCGACGGATATAATGTGGGGATGGGTGTACGGCCCTCGGGTGGAACCGGCGATTGCCAGTACGCCGGCTGTGTAGCCGACCTAAACGTCAACTGCCCAGCCGAGTTACAAGTAACGAATTCCGGGTCGGTCGTTGCTTGCAAGAGCGCTTGCGCAGCTTTTAATACGCCGGAGTTTTGTTGCACCGGCGATCACTCGACGCCGCAGACGTGTTCGCCGACGCAGTACTCGGAGATGTTCAAGAATGCGTGTCCTACGGCTTATAGTTATGCTTATGATGATGCGACTAGTACCTGCACTTGTGCCGGGTCGGATTACTTGATCACATTCTGCACAACCGGATCATGAATTTTCATTACAGATGTGGAGTAATTTAATTTCCCTTTATTGTCCTTTCCTTTTTTTTTTTTCCATTTTTTTGTAGGGTGATTTGATATATAGGTCGTGGGGATTTGTTGATTGGATTATCATATGTTATTATTAGTTACTTGACATTAGTATATAGATTATAATTTTAGAAGATTGTTTTTTTTTTTTTTTTTTTTTTTGTTTAAACCAAAAAAAAAAAAACACACTCCGAATCATTTTTGGTTGGTTTGGTGAGCAAGTAAGGGAAGAAGATAATATGAAGACAACAACTGAAGTTTCTGGGTCAGAAAACAGAGAGATTAGATGACAAACCAAGCACAAGTCTTGTTCCAACAGCTAATGGTGGGGACTAGAGTCACCTGCATTTGTCAATTTTTGGCATTATGTTAGATTGAAAAAGGAAAACCTGGTGCGGGTTACTTAATCAAGTCACATTTCTCCACAACTCCGAGATACTAATTAATCAAGCCAGGGATAAGGTTGGCTTTCAAATCTTAGATTTAAGTCGGGTTTATTTAGCTGTTCAAATTAGACTCAGATTTATGCACATGATATCCACAAAGAAACCAACAAACCTTCGCTCGGTCGGTGTCTGGATGAGGTGGGATTCGGGTAGGTCTAGGCTGGGGTTCAAAGAGAAAAAAATCCACAAAGACAACACTTTTCTATAGGGATAGTACGATAACTTGATTCTTACAACAATTAAAGCCAAGTTTACAGCGGCACATGGTTAATAAAGGTTGGGTATTGTCGAGTTTGGTAGAATTTCACTATCAATATTACCATCTCTTATTAACTGTTTGATGTGTAAGTTAAATGGTAAAGCCACATAAGCACAATGGCTGATTTGGAATGCCACGTTGGCCATCACGTAATCACCAATAGATTAATTGTGATAGTATGATGGGTGACTTAGCATATCATGTTAGCATTTGTTAGTAACATTTATATTAACTTTGGCATTTTTACATTACCTGACATGTCACGCATTTAATGGAATATGGCGTAAGCGTTAGTAAGAGTAACAACAATTACAAGCAAAATTTAGCCATTTGAAGATGCAAGCCCTCTTTGAAATGTGCAATACTTTTGAGCAGGTTTTGGTGAATAGAGAATGCAGATAGAAAAGCAATTAAAACGCAGCAAAAATGGCTTATTAATCGTGGGATTGGTCTATTAGTTGAGAGGATTAAATGGTTGGTGGGCAGCAATTAGATGCAGCAGATACAGGAACAGATATCTCCTTTTGTGATTGTGCCTTCTGGACCATGTAATCATTTTATTCAATGGAGAATTTCAGATTAAACATCCTAGCTATCACCATTAAGAACATTCACGCTTCCAACCTCGAGAGGTGGACCAAATGACCAATAGGTCTTAGGATTTATGCCTTCATAGGAGGAATCTTCTTATTAATGAGGTCAACTACCAATTAAATTTATCCCGACGGTTAAGTGACGCAGAGTAGAGAATGGATTTAAATCTGGTGCAATTACGTAAAAACCGAATGGCATCAACTCCCCCCTTCTTAACTGAAACGTACAACTGCATGCATTGCAGCATTGCCCTTCTTCAATTCCAATGGTAGATCAAAATTCCATTTTCAAATTTTTCAACAGCAGCAGCCCTTTGAAAATGACTCAACAACAGATGAGCATATAGATGAACATTTAAGCCTCATCCTGCCATTTTTACCAAGTGAATTTAAAGTGTGGGTTCCAAATCCTCTCTCTAGCTTAATGGTGGAGCATTGAGAATTTAGAGATGAAATAAACAGTGCCTCCATATTTCAAAGATGAAATAAATGGAGTGGGGTTGGATCCAACCAACCCATTGTCTCTGCGCATTGAAGCACAATAATTTAGAGCTGCATAGTCGTTCGTGGGGCACAACATATGAGTTTCACGTACCAAAAGTTCAACTTTAAGATGCAACTGCAAGTTAATTTCACAGGCCTCAAAGTCTGATGTACATGGACCACCACCCATAACAGATGGACCCCAACTCCCTAAGCAGGCGAGTAGTTGCCGACCTGCCGCGTCAAAGCTGGCAGTGCTACACTGCTGATATTGATTGGTGGCCACATTTCTTGCCTCAAAACCAATTTTACAGGTCGTGTTTTTTTTATTCGGTGCAATGGAAGCTTTCTAGTTGATTCACATTTGACTTTAAGAATTCTCCAAAAGGAAAGTGCTTATACAACAGTTTGTAATTACAAAAATAATAATAATAATAAATGCCCAAACAGGCGGATATACATGTGTTAGGGCATACTGGCTGCACGCTCGTGATGATTTTCCTCTTTACCAGTCAGTAGTAGCCCAGCACATGGTCGAAAAAGAGCCCAAGGTCTAAACTAATTTAAGCACATAATGGTGTATTTGGAAGAAGGATTTTTAAAAAAGATTTTAGATAAGATGAAATTTCAATACTAAATTATAACGACAACAAAAAACACACCCGTAAATATTATATTGTAAGGAGGCCAACAAAATTTTAATTTCCCCGACCCACCCCCAACCCCCAAAAAAAAAAAAAAGCATAAATAAATATATATATATAAAAGGTTCAATTGCACAAATGCTTCAAAGGTCTAAAGTAATTTAAGCACATAATGTTGCATTTAGATGAAAGATTTTCAAAAGGGATTTCGGATAAAGATGATATTTCAATGCTAAATTATAACAGCAACAGGAGGCACACCCGTATACATTACATTGTAAGCTCCACCAACAAACCTTTAATTCCTCCTCCCCACCCCACCCCACCCCAACACCCCCCTCCCCGGCGGGGCAAAATAAATAAATAAATAAATAAAATTGCACGATCACAGGCTCACAGCCATCTTTTGAAATAAATAAATAAGGTCCGCTTGCACATGCTTCAAAGCAAAATAGGAAGCTTCGTCAACTTTTTTGAAAGAGAGCTAAAAGATCTTGTGACCCATCCCGATTGCATTTTCCTAGTTGTATTAGCATTATCCTTCTTTTTTGGAAAACCAAAATGACATTTCATAACTGTTTTAAAAGTTATAAAAGCTAGGTTTAATGTTACGCCGTCGGATCCAAAGGGCTCATATAAGAATGAAGAAAAATAAATCAAAACAGGAGGCTTTTTCTTTACTTTCCGGGCCTTCGGCCAAATCTCTGTTCAATCTTCTCGACAAACCTCTTCCTTCTTTTTTTTGCTTCTTTTTTCATTTTTTTCATTTTTTTTCTTTTCAATACATTTTCAATTTTCTCTACATTTGGGCTTTCATCTTTGAAAGCCCAGTCTAACTAAACATTTCCACCCGATCCTTCTCATATGAAATATGGGTCGAGTGGACGGAAAAACCTACACCCTACCATCGAGGGGGCACATACAATAAGTGCCCGCCTTTTCCTAACAATAAAGACCCTAGAAAAATTACAGGCCAAAAAATAAAAATTAAAACAAAAGCTAGAGCTGCCTATATTTTACAAACATTCCTTTCAAAGAAATGCTACTAATGTAAAATCTGCTCAACATGCGAGTAAACCACGACGGCTTCATCTCGCCAGAGCCTGTGCACTGACCTTCGCCTTCCTCCTCACCGCTGAAGAGGGTTTGGTCTGAGCAGTCGAGCGATGCTCCACATGCTAAGTTGTATGCCTGACATGCTGAATGGCATACCCGAAGCCTGTTGTCACCATCCTTGTCGCACTTTTGGATCGAGATCTGTTAATGTAGGGAAAAAAATTCTTATTCAAACGGATAGATGGAAATTATTACTAGTACAAATTGCCAAAAACTCATAAATAAGCATGACATGATAATAGAACACAAGACCATGCTCGAGGCTAAGAAGCAATATGGTCAGACAAGGATGCAAGTAACTAATTCACCAGTAAATCATGAAATTATTATACGAACCATAAGAATACAACCCATCAAAGCAAGTTAACGATCAGAACCTTTTAAGTTTTTCTGGTTCTATAACATTTTAGGTCTGCCAAATTCAGAAAGAATCCATCTCTTGGGCATTCCGCCAACTCATGCATTACCTAGTGCATTTGTGCAGCCCTTTTTACTTGGGGTCTCTCTGCTTTAAGAAAACATGCCCATTTAGATGAAAAACAGGGCTACTATAGTTATCAGTCTTCTCTGCTTTAAGAAAACCTGACACCAGGCTGCTCTGCAACGTGTTGTGGCTAATTGGGAGTGATAAGGGAGGAACCTAACAGGTGCTAACTAGAGAGTATCTCAAACAATGGTGAATTAAATTAAGACTTGCAGTACCACCGCAAATAAATTCACATTAGATGGGGTAAAGTAAGAGACCCCAAAAAAAAAAAAAAAAAATATATATATATATATATAGATACACACAAATAACTGAAGCTAGAATAGAGATTAGAAACAGTTGAAGTATAAAAGGTAAGGCAATTTACCCAGCACGCAAGCCGCGTAGCAGCTTCATCACAGTAGCCATTGCCAAAAATATTCAATATTTTCCGAGCACCAGTTGGGAACAATCGATGGTAATTGGGCATGACAACAACTTCTTCTAGCTGCTGTAATATGCTTGCATCACTAGGTGCACAATGTTGCCCAGAGACATCTTTTGCCAGCACACTTTGGCAAACTGGAAGACTGGAAAGAAGCATGGAGGTGTTCTGGCATGAGTAGCCTGCATAATCAGAGCAACGGAATTCACAAACTCCATTGTCACAGACACCTCCATGAAGGCTGCATTGTTCGTCGCAAACAGCTGCATACATATCACACCCGAGAACAAAGTTATGGAGAGAGATTGAAGTAACACTACACATTTTCATTTCATTACATTCGTGTGAAAGAAAATAACTGTTCAATGCCATGGAAAAAGGTGTTCTCAAAGGTCAGTAAAAGCCCTTCACTGAACGTGCGTGTTCTTGGCGTCTCTAAGTATTGGGCCACTCGTGAGTCAGGGCAAACTGAGAAGTCATGCCAGATGACATATTCAGAGTTTAGGGTCTCCAAACCAGTGTGAGCTCTGAGGCAGAGCTTGTCATGGAGTAGAAATTAATCCAACAATTGAAAAAAATTTGCATTCTGGGAAATGATGGTTTGTATTATACTATTATTCGGTTATTATTCCCTATCTGTGTTCTGAAAATCTAACCAATTTATTTATATTTATTCAGCATGGGATGACAGAAGCTACAAAATTGGATAGAAAATATTTTCAACAAAGTGGCTAGTAATCAAACACCAAAAGAAAATGGGGGAATTTTAGATTGGTCGGCCTACGGGAAAACAATTACAGTTGGTAGTCATTTTTAGTTAAGTTGTAGTTATTTACTAAGAAGTTAGTAGCAATTTGCACTGAACTGTAATTAGTTTCCCATAGGCTGATCAATCTAAAATTCCCCCCAAAAAAAATTCAGAAAGATAGCACATTACCAGTAGAGCAGTCAATGCCAGTGTAGCCATTTTCACATTCACAGACCCCATTTGGAAGGCACTTTCCATGTCCATTACAATTGCTTGGACAGAATCCTGCAAATAAAATATTCATTCAAATCTCACAAAAAGTAGTGCATGAACTTTCTGGAATTCTACAAACTAAGTTCAATCCAGTATAATGAACACAGAATGGGAAGAAAGGGGATATAAGAACTCACGTTTACTGCAATCATAACCGTGAAAACCAAGAAAACATTGACACTTGCCATCAATACAGTCTCCATTGAAATTACAAGAGTAGGCACATTGCCCAGATACCAGAACTGGGGCTGTGCTACAAAGTTCATGGTAAGCCGGGCAGATCAGGTCACCTACAGATAACAACATAAAGCAACTTAATGTTGGAGAAACAAAACAATAGATACTTTGACTATTAATGATGGAAAGATAGAACAAGAGTTACCATTGAAACCAGGGAACTGAACAGGTCCACCAGCTTCAGGACATACTTTCCAAACACCATCGACAGCGACCTGAAAAGATCATGATCAGAATCATAATGAAGGGAAGAGTGGAGGAAGAAGAGACAAAACGAAGCTTGAAAGATGAATCCTCGCCCAACTAGTTGGTGCAGGTAACAAGCAAAATTGCAGCCTGCCTGACCATGACAAAGGAATTTTAATGATCCTAAGATGATTGCTCTTTCACCAAAGTAAATATAAACATATACTAAGAATAAAATAAAATTATCACCATGACCCCAATAAGACAGGAACCTTAACAGGATGCAAGCCTTGGAAATCTGGTTAGCGTTCTTTTAAAGTTATAGTTTAAACTGTAGGTATTATAGTGATTCCTTGAGGTCATCCTCTTTTTCTTTAATGTAGGCACTCAAATTTGATATGCAATCAGCTGCTCAGACTCAGCACACATAAGCTAGCACTCACACATTTGTGTTGAGCCAACCAGGATCCAACCCACGTGCATTAGATCATAGCATTTCATGTAAAATAAGAACATACAAATTAAAAATTATACCTCTAGCGAGTTGTTTATACACCTGTGCTGATAACAACCATTTCCTTGGGTCGTTGAGCCCCGCACAAACCCAGTACGTACTAATGATGAGGCCATACACCTTCATTTTGATAAAGAGAAATATGATTAGCAATGTTGTTCCTTAAATCTACATTATCAAAGAAAGGGAAACCACCTTCCTACTTCTATGGGTGGTTTTGCAACCAATGATGCCAAATTTTCCCCCCCCCAAAAAAAAAAACCCCTACTAAGAAATATATATGGAAAACTACTCTCTCTCTCTCTCTCTCTCTCTCTCTCTCTCTCTCTCTCTCTCTCTCTCTACAACCCAACCATATATAACTCAATTATCTAACCAAACCTACTTCTCTGCCCCTCAATAGTAAGTACATCATATCTCTTAAAACATCTAACTGAAAGTTAAGACTATGTTCGTATCCCGCACATCCCATGCCACTGGTACTGTGAGAAGTTACAAGCACAAATCTCACCTGGAGCTACTCCCTCGCACTTCACCCAACATTCTGTCAGGTGCCCGTGCACTGTTAGTGTCTGTGCATGACCCATCAGAGTATGCTACAAAATAAGTGCAATAATCGGCCAATGATGACTGCCCACCTGCGATCGCCAATAATAGGGTTTACAAGTCATAATATGGCCTAAATCAACAATAAGATAATGACATGTTTCTAAAAATGCCCATGCTTATCAGATCATATCTTAAAATAATAAACACATGCATCAATTTTTATCTGACTATCACAGGAAGCAGTTACAATCTGCAAGTGAAAGATGAGACGAATTACAATAATCGGTTACAATCTGCAATGGTCCATGCAGTAGTTGGCATAGACCTTTGATGAGACTGATTAAAATGATTTCAGATACAGTGGCTCTGAAAACTAACCACCCTTAGTGTCAAAAATCTTGTGGTTTACTGCTAGTCCTTTTTTTTCCTATAACAAGGAAACCCCTCGGGCAAACCCCAGACCCACATAAGACCCCACAACACATATGAACCAGGGTAAGTCCAGGCCCATGAAACCATGAAACCTTGTGTGGGTAGGCCCCAAGGGGTTTAACAAGAGTCAAACTCAGGACCTCTACTCCCTAAGGCGTGTTCCCTTGCCAATTGAGCTACCGCTTGGGGTTTACTACTAGTCTTAGTATGGGGTATGGGTAGATTTAATATTATCAAACATGTTACATAGGATAAATCATCACAGATCTTCATAGTGGGTGTTAAGGTTATCTTCACATGAGAGTAGTTTCTAATCCAATATTCAGGACATCCGTTAAGGCTGTCTTCACAAGAGTATCATACTGCATCCATTACGGTTCCTATCCATTTGCATCACATTTCCGTGCTAAAATGCCAACCCATAGGATCATATTAACAATCAAAATTAGAGAAATCCAGTGAAGGAAAAACTGACAGCTGCAAGGAGTCACTACCCTACTAACAAATTATTCAAATCTCATGACAATTCCTCAGTGGAATACACAGAAACCAGCATATGGGCCAGGCATCCAGACAATTTGCTTACAATTCTTGCAATCTTTAAATATAACAGCTCATATAATCTACAAAGTGCATGATAATGGTATCAATGGAATGTATAAATGAGGAGCACACACATTAGGGCCTCGACAATATACATAAGAAATTAGCATCTACTTATACAAACAGTGAAGATAGAAAAACTAAGGCACAATAACAGACCTTTGTTAGCCTGTGGAAAGTAACGGGCCCATTGAGGGAGGTCTCCACTATAACTTACAATTGGGCAGTAACCCTCTGCCTCCCTATTATATGTACAGCCTGACAATTGTGTTGTGTTGCAATGGTATGCCCCCTTCCAATGATTGCAAGGGGAAGTAACGAAGTCAGTTCCTTGGTAGCGACCCCAATCAAGACCGTCCGCCATACTATAATTAGCCTGGTACCATCCACTATCCTCTAATAAAGCCAGTGTCATTTTTGAAACTACTGATCTTGTATCCACTGAGCCAGTCATAATCTCATTCATCAGAAGCCTTTTTTCCCAGTGGGATCCTGCAGGCAAGTTATCAAGCAAAAATTGATTACTGAATTGCCAAATGTTACGACAGATTCAACAGCATCAAATGTCGCATGTGTCAGAAGGTACCAACATATTTATTGCTAAAAATTAATATCTTAAAATACACGTGCTAGGGATTTATCAATTATTTCTTATCCAAACAATTATCTCTACATATTTCATTGTACATATTGACTCCTATATCCAATCTCCCAGAAACATTGTATTATAGCACTGCACAAAGGTTTGGAGACAGTTCTACATGCTTCAATGATAAAATCAACAGCCAATACACATATTGATGGCTAAAATCTATAAATTTCAAACAAATATAAGAGGGGATAAAAAAAGAAAAAAAACCTGATGTGCCACGTCCTCCCCCATCTTCCAGCTCTAAGCCAGTAAGGTTCTCAGAGAATGCCTGCCAGTGAACAAAACATTCATCAAATATTTGTTGCTTTCTTGCTTGTTCGATTCTAAGAAATTTACAGTCACAATACATTCAAATAAGTGCTTATAAAAATGCACATATATCAAAATTAAAAGATAATATATTCTGCATAAACAAAGATTTTATCAATCACCCCATAATGATATCGTGAGTGCATGACAACACGGGGAAGCACCACACGTGTCACCATTCGTCCAAGCTTTTCATCCATAGCTTGTTCAGTAACCTGCAAATGGACATGACAAGTGAAACTTAAATTAAAAATAAAGCTCAATAAAGAACCCCATATGTGCATCCCAATAGATTCTCAATGAATGAATGCATTTTTACAGAAAAAGCGAGTAGGCATCAACAAAATAGATAAAATTACAGACAAAACAAAACAGATACAGATCCATAGGTTCCATAGACCACGCAAAGGTGCCTGAGGCAAACAGAAATGAAAGAATGGTATTTTTGTATTGAATTATTAACTAGGTCAAATGGGATTGCTCAAAGAATGGTTTCGATAATCCAGACAATTTATTTGGTATAATAATCACTCCAAGAGGTGGCATGTTGACTGGAGATCTATAATGATACTATGGCATTCAAGTGTACAGCAAAGGGGGCAAGCAGCAGCATGATGTTCATACTGCACCTCCAGATCAACACTATGTTCAAAAAGTACTATTCAGAGCAGACACATGGCTTTCAGGGCAGCAAGGTTATAAAACGGATTTTTCTGTTCCATGAAACAGTTTTCAACTATTTACTTTACAATGTAAAACATGCTTTGGGTTGACTTCAGGCAAGATGATCTAGGAATTCATACATAATTGTCTCTAAAATTATTTGCACTGACAAGAAGCAAGAAAATTATAATCCATCGAAAAAAGTAGGGCTATGAGCATTTGTTAGCATCTATGAAAATGATGTTAGTGATTACATCTAATTGCATTAGTATTTACAACACTGCATGTAAGAGTAAGTTGGTCACGGATTAATAATGCCAAGTGTGAATCTCAACTGTAAAGAATATGTCAAGGGAACAATAACATTCCAGAAATATATTTATGGAGGACTCCTCAATTCTTGCGTGTCAAAGCCCCCTTAGGCTTTACCTCGGATAAACACATTACATCAACTGACAATTACAAATTGTGCCATGTCGTACTATAGAGGATTCTACAGATCAAAACCAATATAGCAGCATACTTTTGTGATTGCTCAAATGTTGATTTTAAATTATAAAGTATTTACCTGATTGCGCCTCCTTTTCCTCTCATCCCGAAAATGTGCGAAGGCATGGGGATCAAAACCAAGAACATGCATAACCTGGTAGAGGCAAAACTTGCAAATTACAACTAAAAATGCACCTTCCACTATGCCACCTCTTTCATTCATTTATCTAAAAACCAACTGACCTCATGTATGAGAGTAGCTGAAAGTAAGGTTTCTGCTTCGGCTGTCAAATGGCGAGGAGCAACATTCACATGTCCTACAAAAAGAAAAGTAACATGAGCTGTTTTGAGTTCAAGTTTCCAGTATGTGAGGGTACAATGGTATTCTGAGATCAGCAATGGTCCACGAGTAATTTACCAGCAATTGCACGACCCCATTGATCGCGTTCACATGCCACTGCCCATGCAAGAGTATTGCCTGTTGTAGGCCTTGTGGTTACTAAAAGAACCAAGTCTGCATCATGCAACACCCTCTGGAGAGAGAAAGAGAGAGTGGTTACTTCTAAAACAACCAGCATCATGACAAGCAAATGACTCAGCCATGGACACTAATCTTTACAAGTTGCAACAAAGATACCTTCAACATATTCATGAGGAAGCTGTACACCTCCATCTTGCCCGCACTGCAGAATATCCACTCAACCGCAAGTTCCCTTTAACAGGCTCAACAGCTAAGGCCCTTCTGAACCAGTCTGCTGTCTGCCCTAGAGCCTGTATTAAGCAGCATTTAGATAGTCTGGTCAAAACTCTCTGATGAGGGGCATGTAAATTCATCTCCAGAAATATTGAGGTTCATAGAATCAAATATAAATGTAAACAAAATGTATCTGTAGGACTCAAATACAACTATCAACTAGCAGAAAAATGTAATGGTTGAGATATTTGCTTGATCAGTGCTTCAGCAGGGGGACTTTATCCACCCAGACAGGAAGGTGAGTTAAAGTTATTCTCTTCCTCCTGCTTCTTCTTAATAATTCATTTTGTCTATCTATATTATTGCATTGTCATTCTTGAACCACCTGCCTCACACAATGAGGTCACTTGGAGAGTCCCAGATGCTATCTATTAAACCGACATTATCAGCACATGCAGATTAACAGTACATTTTAATCGATTCTCATGTCTAGGGCTGTAAATGAGACGAGATGAGCTGAGCCAGGTACCAGGTGGCTCAGGCGGTTCAATAACTTAATGAGTTGCCAAAAAAATAAAGAAGAAGAAGCTTGGGTTGTTTATTTTACAAGTGGCTTGAATGGTTTTTCATCAAATCAATCTCGAGTGGAGCTGGAGTATTTTAGTTATTTAAAATAGTAATGGCCTTATTGAGTTGAGTATTACTTTACTCAACAGTTGAAGGATGAAATTTTAGATTAGGCACATTAATCTTGACAATACACATGAATAAATAATACAAATCATGTTGGATATACAAGCTTGTCCCCAATTCTGTGTTCAGCAGCATTTATATCACATATGTGTGCATTATGCATAACAGTCACATGGAAAATAATTAGAGTAAGAAATAAAACCTTACGAAGACGATGCCTTTTGTCCTCCCCAGATATATCATCCAAAGTGCAGTTATACCAACAATCACCAAATATCGGGGGATCACCAAGAGGATTGCAAGAAGGTGTGCCAGGAAGAGAATTCACGGGGGGTTCACCAAGCTGGTTACAGGGGGAAAAATTAAAGAAAAGGGAAAAGAGGAAGGTGAAAGTAAAACAGAAAACGCAAAGCCAACATTAGTTCCATAACTGTGACCCATGAACAAGCCAGAGTTCACCAATTACTAATAAAACTCACCTTCACAATGTCACCAACATTTCGACAGTCTCTATCAGTAGAGTGACCAACAGCATCATAATTCAGATATATTCTAATAGGCTGCTTTGCATCCTTCTGCTTCTCCACCAAGTCAGAAACTTCAAGCAACGCCCTTCCTTTGCGGTGAAGGGGTTTCGAAAGCCCAGACTCCTTGTAAACCTGTGGGGTAACAGAATACACCTTGCGACCGGGTCGCCTCCTCTGTTCGAGTATCTGATCATGGATGCAGGAATGTGAAACAATGTTTTCACTACCCTTTTCTGGCCTCTGCCACTGCAGTTGGTGTTCTTGGGACTTCGCATTGGCAGCTTCAAACAATACCAATATCAATAAAATCTGAAGCAGACAAAGAAAAAGGAAAAATATCAAATAATAAGCATATGGGTTTTTCCCCAAGACTATAATAGAACAAACTTCTAAAAGCACAAACAAGAAGCCCCAAAAAAAAATTTGCTAAGAAAAGCACGAGATCTAATTAGACCAAATCCATACCAAGCCAAAACCGAGATCTTTAAACCCCATAAGCTTACTTGAACTCAACGAGAAGAACATATATATATATATCTCTTAGAGGGTTGACCCTAAAACTCCTTCAACGTCAACAAATCTAAGTACTACTACTAGTAAACCCAAACCCTAGATCCATGAAAACCAGCTGATATTTGAAAGTCAAGCATACTAAACCCAGAAAAAAGTATCTCTTTTTTTCCGCTTATTTCACAAATAAAGAACGCAATGAGCAGTTTTCATTATATATATTAGAGTAAGAATTAACAGATGGAAAGAGAAAAAAAGATGGAAAGGAAATTCCTTAAAAAAAGGAGATCTTTAGATCCCCATAAGACTACCCGGTACTAAAACAGTTCCATTTTTAACAATTTCCTATTTCAATCTCAAATATATATAGAATGCGAAAACCAGTTGACATTAAGAGTGACAGTCATAAAACCCCATTTTTCCCTCTCTTCCCCACAATTTCTCAGCAACCAAACAGACCTTCCGCCGGGCATTTAAAAAAGCAAAACTTACAAAAAATAAAATCAAAATAAAGCCCTAATTATTCATTACCAACAGCAAAAACAAAGGCAACAGAGGAACACCGCTTTACCTCGAAAACAACAACGGCATATCCAAGCTCAGTCCGAATTCGATTTTTCGAGGAACTGATACATCGACCACAGCGAAACTTCACCTCCATGGAGCACTACCAGCGTCGATTCCATCAAATCGCCGGCGATTTTCCGATCGGCTCCGACACCCAGGAAAATTGCAGGCTTTCCTGCATTTCGCCTTTCGTATAAATTATCCACACAAATAGAAGATAAAGCCTCCAATCCCTGAAACCGCTTCGATTTGAAAGAATCAACAGAGACTCATTCAAATACAAAAAAAGGAAAGTAAGAGAGAGGTCTTCTTGATTTCTCAGACGAACAATATATATATAAATGTATATATATGTTTGAAGACTGACTGATTCAAATTGTGACTGAAGAACGAAGAACAAAAATTTCAGTGTTCTTCAGGGGAAAGATACAGTGACAGTGAGAGAAGAAGAGATTAAGAAAAAGAAATAAAACTAATATATAGTAGGAATGGGTGAGGGTGGGTGGAAAACTGGAAATAGAAAATTTTTTCAATGTTTTTTTTTTTTTTTTTTTTCCCCAATGGTTTTTTAATCACAATAATTATTGGGAAATAAAATATCACTGAGAGGATGGCAATTGACCTCCACTTTGCTTGAAACTACCAAATACCCATAACTTTACCATTTCATTGTCAATAATATAAATTATATGCATTAAATGTTGAGTTATTTTTATTTTATATTTATTTGGTCATGGCGGATTGGCGGTTCACGGCCGCACCACAAATTAATAAATGTGATTTCGTGTATTTCTCTTCTTTAGTAAAGTACTAATATGAGTTCTCCTATTTATGAATTTCTTTGTAAGTTTTTTTAATTTGAATTTGTGTAATATAATGTCAATTATAATTAAAGTCATTATATACGCCTTCGTCCAGGGACTAATCTTCTAAAGTACGGTTAGGCGCCAAAGCGGAGATCTCTCCTAAAAAAGTTTTCTACATCCACAAGAACTCAAACTCGAGACCTCTTGCTTAAGCGACCAATGCCCTTTCTACTCAGGGCAACCTTTGTTGGTTAATAATAATACTTTTATTTGCAATAATTTATGAACTTTAATTGGAAGGCATCATTAGATATACAGATTCGAACCGAGATACAAACTTATCTTAAGATCAATGTGATAACAAGTTCGTTCAAATTCATCTTTAAGATAATGAGTTTAGCTCAAATTTAATTTTTAGTTTTATAATTTAACAAACCAAATTCGAGTAAAGTACTAATAAACTCAATTGACTAAAAATCAAACTTTTGTAGGTCTAAACTCAATGCAAGATGGACTCAATAAAATGCATGTTTTGAACTTGTTTAGAAGAAAAACGAGCATACTCAAACTTACTTTTAAGCTTTAAGTTATTAGGTTGGAGAAAATGATAAGAGGAAGATAAGTTAAAATTTCAAACCCCTTCTAATATACCTATTATTTGAATCCCATCCTCAATAAAAATTTAGGAGAGATGATGCAATGGTAAATCATCATTAATGATTTATCATTCATGGCAGGTGTGAGAGTGCGGTGGTCTAAAGTCTAAACCTCCGTGTGGAGTGATACATTTATGATGGTCCAAATTCCAAACTCAAGCTCTATAGGTAAATTTAAAATCAAAATATCAAACACCTGCGATTTAAAACATGTAATTAATGGCATTAAATATAAATGAGAGTGTTAGATGTTCTAAAATTGTACCGTTAAAGTATATTATTTTAAGCTAAAATTGTTATACGATATTATTATTATTATTACTCCGTATTAATAATTAAGGACATCTTAGGCCTTACTCTCATCGAAGTTTTCTCATATCATTCTCATAATGATTCGTGTGAGATATCTCATATGATTTTTATAAGGGTAAATGACGTTTTAATACCATGAACTTTACACCAAATGTCAATTTGGTCCATAAACTCATATATTGCACGATTTTAGGACAATTTTAAAATTTTTGATTCAATGTAGGCCAACCAGTAACGTCCGTCACTTAAGGTTAACGGAATAGCACGTGACCAACATGTGCGTGCTTAGTTGGCACACACGTGGCAGCAAATGATGCAAACGATGTCGTTTGAAGCCAAAAAAATTAAAACACAAATAAACAAATAAACAAAACAACAGAAAAAAGGAAAAAAAAAAAAAAAAAAGAAAAAGGATGTTGTTCATCATCCTCGCCGGGTATCTCCTTCGCCGAAGAGGATGAAGGGCTCGCCGGGTATTTCCTCTCCACCCTAGACGCGATACAGACAAGCTTTGTCTGCCAAAAATGGCGACACCTCTGGTCCTCAATCCCTTTCCTCAACTTCTCTCACGCCCTCTTCCCTCGCTTCGGTTCCCACTCCGAAACCCGCCGATTCTTCGCCGAGTTCGTCGATCGAACCCTAATCCTCCGCTCCCATTCTCCACTCCTCAAATTCCGCCTCCAATTCGACTACACCGAGGACCGATACGCCTATCACGCCGACTCATGGATTCACTACGCCGTGACCCACAACGTCGTCGACCTCGATCTCGACTTCTCCAAGGTCTTGGATTATTATAATTATGAGCAATTGTACGACGACGGCGAGTTCTACGACGGAGGCGAACTCGTCGACGGCAACGGTGGAGGAGAACTCGTCGACGGCAACGGCAACGGGGGCGAAGCCGGACATGTTGATGGCAACGACGGTGAAGGTGAACAAGCTGACGGCAACGGTGGCGAAGGTGAACAAGTTGACGGCAACGGTGGCGAAGGTGAACACGTCGACAGCAACGGCGGTGATGGTGAACTTGTTGACGGCAACGGCGGCGACGTCGGTGGAGACCTCATCGATTTCAACGAGGAGAACATCTCGTACTACAATTTCCCTCTCTCTGTGCTGAGAAATGGCTGAGTTAGGGTCTATCCAGTCAATCTCGCATATCCTCGCCGGGTATCTCCTTCGCCGAAGAGGATGAAGGGCTCGCCGGCCATGGCTGCCTCTAAACAGAGCAGATGAAAAAAAAAATAAAAAAATAAAAAAATAAAAAAAACACAGAGAGAAAAGAAAGAGACGGCAAAGCCCCTTACCGGCGACAAAGCCCCTTACAACGGCAAAGCCCCTTACCAAACCCATCCATTTTTCAGATCTGGTGTTGTTTCTCCAAACCCGCACCACGTTGGCCTCTCCATCTTCATCCCAACTGATGAAGGTCGTGCCGCTGCAACAACTTGCTTCCGTTTTTTCTTCATCCCATCCATTTTTCTTCACCCTTCTTTACTTCCATTTTTTTCCGGCGAAGGAGCGGCGAGGCCTTCATCCTCTTCGGCGAAGGAGATACCGGCGAGGATGAACAACATCCCTTTTTCTTTTCTTTTTTTTCTTTTTTCTGTTGTTTTGTTTATTTGTTTATTTGTGTTTTAATTTTTTTGGCTTCAAACGACATCGTTTGCATCATTTGCTGTCACGTGTGTGCCAACTAAGCACGCACGTGTTGGTCACGTGCTATTCCGTTAACCTTAAGTGACGGACGTTACTGGTTGGCCTACATTGAATCAAAAATTTTAAAATTGTCCTAAAATCGTGCAATGTATGAGTTTATGGACCAAATTGACATTTGGTGTAAAGTTCATGGTATTAAAACGTCATTTACCCTTTTTATAAAGAATCAAAACGATAACTTTTGAAGAACATATCCAAAGACTTAACTATTTGAGTAACCCCACAGAGACTATTAAATGATTAATGGTAGTATCAATGTAAACTATAAACTTATAATCTGTGAGCATATATATTGCATTTAACCCCTCTAACTAAAATCATTAAACTATCAATTAATCCAGGGGATGAGTCCGTAATTTTTGCCGCAAGATCTGGGCATGCATGTTTAAGGGCATGTTTCGCCATTTTAATGTTGATAATTGTTAATTTGTGGTATACTGTAGCAGAAAATCTTGACCATCATGAAACACAATGCACTGGTTAGGGAAAATGTTGATAATAGTTAATTTGTGGGAAAAAAAAAAAAAAAAAAAAAAAAAAAAAGGTTTAATAATGTCAAAGAGAGGGGAGAGTGGGGGACATACCCTCCCTAGTTCCCCACAATATTAATGATTTTGAAAGTGATAGTTGCAGCGAAGCTTAAAATTGCTTGCTGCTATTTTTTTTATGGGACAAGATCCAAATATTAACTAAATAAATCTATAATTATAAAGTATACCAAAATGTAATCCCAATAACAATCTATATATATATATATATATATATTTGCATTAACTCTAATTTTTGGACATATATACCTTCTACGGAAATTGAAGTAGACAGGCAACTATCCTAATTAAATATGTGAGAATACTAGACCTATATATATATATATATATATATATATTTTTTTTTTTTGCATTATCTCTAATTTTTGGACATATATACCTTCTACGGAAATTGAAGTAGACAGGCAACTATCCTAATTAAATATGTAAGAATACTAGACCACCATAATAAATTGTGCAGAAGCCACGATGGGGGAGTACATGATCATCACTCAAATTCATTAATCACAGGGCTGCTATGAGTTTAATTCACCATGCTGACCAATATTTACAGAAGAGGTGTACGGAATTGGTCAGTCTGTTTCCTCAGACCATTAGCTGTTACAAGTGTTTATATATATATATATATATATATATATATGCCCAACAATATATGGATGGTCTACTCTCTTTCAACCTTTTACCCCTAAAATGGGAGGAAAAAGGGAAAAAAAAAAAAAAAAAAAGTTAATTGTTTCAACCAACAGGGGACCTTATCTATAAATTTTCAAATATAGGATTCTCTGATGTTTCTAAGGTGCCAATTCGAAGCATCCATGCTCGTGCACATTTATATCAGCGGTTGCAATTCTTAAAATGAAACCAGGAAAAAACAAAAAAAAAACAAAACACCCAACTTCTTTTGTACAAATTGGCTTTGTAATTCAAGTGGTATATGCAGTGTACCTTAAAATATTAATGGAGAAAATATTGTTTTCAATTAAAAAAAAAATAAAAAAGAAAGAAAGAAGAAAGATGCAATTGAATTTATTACTCTGTACAAAAAATTAAAATAAAAAAAATTACGAGATGCCTAAATAAAACAACCGACGTAAAAATGTCAGATTTATTGTTCGTGCCTTAATGGACACGAACAAGGTTTTTCTCCTTTTTTATTCTTTTTTGGAAAGGACACAAGCCATTGTCACCCTTAAATTATGTATGTTAAAATATACGCGGGTTCATTCCTAATCTAAAAAATAAGCATCAAAACTTACACTAAGATATCATCAATATCCCAACTCAAGATACTCGAAAGCAAAAGAGACAAATCCTAATGGATTTAATTTATAGATTTGAACTTTTGAAAAAGGAAAACCGAAAGCGGAAGGTCCTTTTCCTCCTATCTTTCTTCCCATGTTGTTTTAAGTTTATAAAACAAAATGGTGGGTATCGGCATTACGTGAATTAGATAATGTTGGTTTGGAGCAACTCTAATTTGAATGAGATAGCATAAGGGTGGGTAAGGAAGGATATGTAGACAAGCAAGAGACCAAAACAAGGTATTCTTCTTCGGTACGCATGACTTTCATCGCATGAAAGGGTTGTTAGGGTTTGGTATTTTCGCAAACCTACAGCCCAATTAATCTCCAAATGTCGTACGTCTAAACACCTTGACCATCTTTCCCACATTTGTTTACTCTTAATTTATTTGGATCTGTATTATTAATTAAATGTGCCTTCTTACCAATTTTAGTTAGAATACAGCTCATGCATCTACCTAAAAAACCCAAGTCCTATAGTTTATTTATTTGGTGAAATTAACCCAACGGCACTGCAATTTTGAAAGTGGGAAAGATGGTCCCCATCTTGGGTCCTAGCACCTCAATCCTCCATAGATTCTGTTAAGACAAATTGTATTTTATTATGACCAATTGCGTCTACGTTTCCAGTGAGGGTCCATGTGGAATAACACCACACACCTCAATGTCGAGGCGTTTTTACCTACCAGCCATGTTACCATTTTTGACATGGCATAGAGCTTTATTGGTTAAGATTAGGGTTGTTTCAATTGGTAGAAGAAGAGTTTTTTCTATTTTATTAATCTCGATTCGATTCTTTTGGAGAGTATTTTAAGAATTAATTCCTGAATGTACTAAGTCGATATGGGACTAGTACACCTTTAAGATTGCTCGGGGAGGGATTTAGTCAAGGTGCGCGCAATCTGACCCGAACATCCTCATCGTCAAACCAAAAAAAAAAAAGGAAAAAAAGATCAGGATTGTAAATTGGTTTAATTAATAAATATAAAAGTAAGTTTAAGTTTAAGTTATTTATTTTATGTAGTAAGTACAGGTATCTCCAATCAAATTTGAGTAGTCTAATTGTCTAAAATACTTAGGATACAAGATACAAGGCTTATTGAACATAGTAATACTATATTCAAAACCAAGTCAATTTTGAACCGAAAGTCAAGTACGGATCCTAATTTAAATTATATGGGCAGCTACACCATAGATTAGGCTACAAATTTCTCAACTACATGATGCTATGACCAGAAAACCTAGAACTAGGGTGATCCATTTTGCCCACCCACCCCAGCCCAAAATAATTAAGATACAGCAAATAAAATCAAGTGGTCCCTTAATGACTGCTATGGTCCATGGACGTACCACCTTTATTTCTCCCTTTAGACGTATGGGTATGTATGACATGAGCTCTTTGCGAGTTTGCCGTTTCAACACGATTGGGCTAATGACATATATGCAGGATAAGGCCTAAGGGACTCTGATCATGGATTTGATTGGCGACTGCAATTAATTAGTTTGAAGAAGAACCTATAAGAATAAGACCGTACCCCCACTGCATTTTTCCTTTCTTTTTTTGGTTAGGAGTAATAAGTATAGGAGGTCACCGAATAAGACATTGAAACATGTCTGGAAAGTGACAATCGTCAACATCTTCTGATGTAAACCCTATACTTGTTAGAATAGATGAGAAGACGATGCATCCAGAAAAGGACTAGGATTTACTTCTCATTTGTTTCTATGTTTGATCAGTTTGCTTGTTGAGGTGGTTTAAAAGAATGGAATTTTTCTTTTCTTTTCTTGGTAAAAAAAAAAAAAAAAAAAAAAAGAGGGAATTTCACTATACCCTTTTCTTTTTTCCTTTTTCTTTTTTTCTTTTAATTTTTTTATTATACCCATTTCTTTGCTTAGCAGTACTAATTGACACTCTCAGGCTGTGTTTGGTTTAAGGGAATGAAATAAAATAGAAGTGGAAATCGAATCGAATGAGAATGGAAATGGGAATACAATGAAAATGGACATTTCATGTCCTATGTTTGGTAAGGGGTGGGAATTGAATGAAAAAGCATATTTAGGACCCATTTTTAATGATTTTTACTCTTTGAAATGTGGGAATAACCATTCTCTTTGGTTTGGAAAAAAAGGGAATAACCGTCCACAAGGAAATAGCCATTTCATTCTTTTGTGCAACCAAACACTTATTTTTTAAAGAATGGAATCACCATTCCATTCCTTTATAATAAACATAGCCTTATTGTCCAACCCCTTTAAAAACCCCCCCGCCCCCAAAAAAAAAAAAACAACCTTCTCCAGTCTTCCCCTCCTCTTTATTTGTTTACTTATCAAACAAACTACAATTATTAGATCAATGTGGCCAACGTACACGCAGGAGCGCACACAAAATTTTGGTGGCAGCGTAATTAATCATAATTTTGTCCCTGATTTTCTTTTAAATTTTGTGTTTTATTAATTTTGTTTGGGGGGCATGCGTTGTACGAACATCAAGTAGGTACCCAAACCAAACCACCTTGACATACTATGCACACGGTGATGCATACCGCACCGAGGCCACTTTTGTAAAGTAAATAATAAATGGGTTCGATGAAACATTAGCATGGTTCAATTAAACTAAATTTTCTTTTTCTAATGCAAAATTATTGGAACATGAAATTATTTTAACAATTTTCAATGCAGGGTATTGCACGGTAACCTTGGAAGCCTGACACATGCTACATTTTCAATTGTTTTAGAATTAAGAATCGGCATTCAACTGAAGTTGCATCCGAACTAAAGTTTGGATCCTAATACATAGTTGTATGTATATCTATTAGTACCCCAAAATAAGTTTCTTACGCTTCGGTTACTTGTTGTATGTATATCTATTAGTATCCCTTAAGAGATCTCCTTAAGGGATTTTCTTCCTTCTAAAGTTTGGATCCTAATACATAGTTGTATGTATATCTATTAGTATCCCTTAAGAGATCTCCTTAAGGGATTTTCTTCCTGGGTTATTAGGCATATCTCTAGACTTGCTAATGGTGCAGCACATTCTCTTGCTTTTTGGGCTGCTACTTGTAAAAAATTTGGAGCAATTCCCATCTCTGATCTACCGTTCTTTCACTATCGTGGAGTATGAGAGGCTTATTTTGAAATGACAACATCATTTTTCAAATTTTATATATATATAGGATGATGATTAGGTAAACACGTGCTGATATAACTTATATCAACACTTTTATTGGGAGTTGTACCTTGCGCATTAGTGGGATATGAGGTACATTAGACCAATGCAAGGGGTACAACCCCCAATATATAGTGTTGATATAACTTATATCAACACGTGCTGATGGGAATATAATCATATATATATATATATATATATACAATTTTGATGAGATCAGCATATGTTAATATAAGTTTTATCAGTATAACCTCTAATATAGGTATTAATATAAGTTTTATCTAGTACATGCTCATTTAATCATCTTCGTGTATATATACACACACATAATACCTAATCATGTAAACACTTATTCATCATTTCGACACCATGTATTAAAGATTATACCTTATGTATTGACTTAATATATCCTGAAATTCATTAATGCACGAAGTGTAATCTTTAATACATAATTAATATAATTTATATCAATACATACATACATACATTATCATCATCCTTATATATATTCCCTTTTCGGTAGTTGAACAAGAACATGCAAGTTGTGGTTTTACATATATCATTACCATCTCGAAAATGGTTAGGCCGCGGAATCCCAGTAAGATATTTCCAAGCTTTCTTAATTATATAGTCCATTAGTGGATGGGAAATATGAGTTCATGCCCGAAAAAGAGTCTTACTCACGAGTCACAGCTTGGACCCTTTGGGTCATTATTAGAGTAGTCGTCCATGATAGTGCCTGCTTTTGTACTTTTAGATTTTGTTTGTGCAGTTGGGTTTCGCACCGTTTGTGCCACAATAGCCCATTAGGTCGCCTACCACCATAGAGGGATTGTATATTTTCTTGGTAAAGTGAGTTGGCGCCACCGATAAAAGTAATCTAGCTAATGGGTGCATACAGCATTATTGAGGGCAATTTTGTTCTGTTTGGAATTAAGTGGTACTTTAGAGAATGTGCTCTCACCTCCGATTGGATATCCTTCTTTACAAACGACAATTAAGCCTTATGGAAGTTCTTCTTCTTCTTCTTCATTTTTTTTTTTTAATTAAAAATTTTTATTTATTCCTCTTTTTTTTTTTGGTATGTGTTTTCTTTTATATAATCTTATTTTATTTTGAGTCATTAGGTAGAAGTGAGTTTATGTTGTTTGTTGAATAGTAGCGTCAAGTTAAAGTTTTTGGGAAATGGAAACAATTGTGACTATAGAATAATTTATTTTGAAGTTGAAATGCACCCCCCTCTGTTTCCCACCTCTGCTTGCTTGTAGACAATAAATTAATTAAAGGGCATAACCACATGACCCAGAAAGCATGACCCGCATAGTGGGCCATGAAGATTTTTCCTAAATTGAAACTTTATGGCCTAGAGAAAGGCATCAATTCAGAGCCCATGGCAATTATAGAATTCCTAACCCTCACCCTGAAATGGGTGGACCAAAAAAAAAACGAAGGGAGAAAACTTGGACAAAATTAGGGAAGAAACAGTTGACAGAGTAACAGGCAAATAATGCAATCCACTGGCAATTGAGCAATAGTTTGTACCCGAGGATGACAGATATACTAAAGGTTATGAGCTATGCTACAAAGCCAAATTGAATGCCAAGAAAAGCTAGATAATCAAAATTTTACCCTCTATTTGGTTCATGGATTCTACCAAGGATAAAAAAAAGGAGGAGAAAAAAAATGAGGAGGAAAGAAAATAAAAGGAAAACATAAAATCATATCAAGTCAAAATTATTTCAATTTTTCTCCTTTCTTCCAATTTTCCATTGTAATCAAATAAAAAAAGTAGAATTCCTTATATTTTATTTTTTTTCCTTAATAAAATTCACAAACCAAATAAGACCCAAGTCTGAGAAAGTGATGAAAATGTTGCCTACAGGCGTTGGTCCATTTCCATGAAATGGCATTTTGGTAGGTTTCCTAACCCATTATATTGGCGGTGAAACTACGGTAGTGGATCATGTTGGATCGGCACTTGTACCATTTTAGCCAAAAGGCAATGCCAAACAGCAAAGCCACATGAAGGGTCCGAATTTTCCCCAAAGATGATTAATACATAGAAGCTTAATGCATTGGCTTTGAAATGACGTTAGTGTGCTTTCTTCTTGCCAATACCATGGTCGTATAGCAATCCAATAAAGAAAGAGGAATTTATTCATGGTGGGGAGAAAAAAATGAAAGTGACGATGGAGGGTTTGTTCACAGTTGAGTGCACGTTTGGGAAACACATTCACTACAAGCCATTAGAAAGTGGGGTAGTGCCCGATGCCATTGATTGTGCAACAGCTAGCGTGTATTACCAACACTAGAACTTAATTCCATGAAAGTAACTTTTTTTTTAAAAAAAATTTCTAGGGATGGGAGAATGTTTTCAAACACTAGAATCCCATGTCCACTAAAAGTATATAAACAAAGACTACCCATACGTTATGCACCAATAAAAACAAAAAGACTACCCATACGTTTACCGACACTAGCATTATCCATACAAACCTCCAAATTGGACTTTAATAGGAGAGCTACGTTGGATTCCAAATTGCCTGTGCATTTAATTAATATGGATCGAGGCCTTGCTAAAAGGCGGAAAAAAAAAAGAAAAAAAGAAAAAAAAAAGCCCTAATATGGATCGAGTAATGAATTAATATGGATCAAGGCCTAACTAAAGGGGGAAAAACAAGGGTAAATTGCAAAAAATCCTCCTAAAGTATGGGGGTCAGCGGATAACCCTCTTATGTTTTAATTTTGTCAATGTGCCCCCTAGTTCAAATGGAAGACAAAACCAATTGTTGATGGTCACCCAATTGGCCATGACGCCGGCGAGGGTTTTGTCAATTTTGGATAACACGGGTTCGTTAACGGTATCTATGCGTAGCCACGTGATTAATTTTCGTCAAATTCAATCAACGGCGAGTGACGGTGGGGCACCTTGACAAAAATTAAAGCATAATAGAGGCACAATGACAAAAATTAAAACATAAGAAGGTTATGTGCTGACCCTCCATACTTTAAGAGGGTTATCTGCAATTTACAAAAAAAAAAAAAAAAAAGGAAACCCCTAATATGGATCTAGTAGTGAATTAATATGAAGCACGCCCACAACAAAGTGTTGGGGTTTCATTGCATTAATTATCTTGGTCTTAAACCATTCAAAATCCAGGAAAGCAACTCTTGTTGAGGAAGCTTCCGTGGTAACAGTACTTCTCATTGGAGAAAACAATATAGCAATGGTCAATTATCATTAAATAATCATAGACACACACGCGGGGCACACGGGTAGGAAGGTCCTGATCCTAATCTAAATGCTGCTGAGAGTGATCAAGAGATTCAACATCACCATATGCTTATAATACTTAAAATTTGTACATATGATGCATTTGTTTTGGATGAGGACATTGTTCAAACGACTCATCAAATCAATGGGACCTAGCTACTTATTAAAACTATATAACCACATGATGACAGCCATTATTTGTATTTACGTAATCCTGATTACCAATATATATTCTTTTTCGCCGTTTGATCAATTTAGGAAAAAGGGACCACAAACCAGAAAAAGGAAAAAAAGAAGATAAACGGTCTAAATCACGCCGATCAATGGACCCAGTTGATGAAGGATCCAAATGAATTAAAGGAGCGTTGGAGTAAGGCAACTATTTGGTGATGGGGTTGTTTGTTTAACCAAATATAACTGGATTTGCAGGGAGAAGTGGTTGGATTATTAGTTGGACGACTTTTTTTTGGCTGCGTCGATCTCCTTTTTACATGTAGTTTCTGACAATGAAGTGGTTGGGTGGTGGATCCACAATTTTTTTTTTTTTTTTCCTTTTTCCTAAAGATTTTCAAGAGAAAAAGGGAAAAAAAGAAGAGAGGAGTACGTAGAGGCTAGAAAATTGTTTGGCTTTTAGGTCCAACTTTGTGGTTCAAAAGAGGGGCTCCCGCACAGAAAAGAGGTTGATACACAGATTCTATCAACGGTTCCAAATCCAAAGGAGGGGCACCTACGTACTATACCCATAAATTAATGGGGTATGTACCTTAATAGTTTTAATGTTTTCTTATTGAAAGATATGACATGAGGGGTGGGGACAGGGTGGTGAGCTTTTCGATCAGATGGGCCGGGGGAATGGCTCCACCGCGTGCTAGCTAGCAGTGGCTACAAATATCATACTTATTACTTACGTGGGTCAGGGTCACAGTTGGTTGTGGAAACACATTTGTAAGTTCTGAAGATGACATGGGAGTTGGCACCAAACCCGAATCATTTTCTTTTTACTCAATTGAGATGGGCAAAGATGGACCTAGTTGGAATAGCCTTTTAGAGACTGAGAGAGAGAGAGAGAGAGAGAGAGAGAACATTGCTGGGTATTTTCCTTCCAAGATAAGCACTGGCAGGGAAAGTTGTTCAGATCCTAATTGCTTATGCATGTGAAATTCTGATTACAATATATGGTTTCAAATGACGCTCCTGGGGTCCCTTTATGAAAAGTCAAATAACTTATGTGAGAGATGGATTCGGATTTGGTGTAGTTAGCTACTTTTATTGCATAATATAATAAACGTAGGATCAATGACATGTGAGCAAAGAGGAAAAATAAAAATTTATTAAATGTTGGGCATCAAATGCATTTCTTCAATTTCAGTATCTCTTTTCTCTTGATTGTCATGTGTCATTGATTCGACGTTTATTATACCATGCAGCAACCGCACCAAATCCAAATCCATGTGGGGACACTTGACCCTAGTAGGCTATAAAGAGGATAAGGGGCCATTCTGTGTAGCAATAAAGGTGGGACCGGGGTCATCAACACTTTTGTACCCTAAAAGATCTCAAATTGAATTTCCATAAAAATAGGTTTGTTTTATAGGGTTTTGTTAGGTGGATAGCTAGGCGTTGTTTGTAAGTTAAAGACTTAAAGGCCCACTAAATTATGGTCATCAGTTATCATCACGTATATAGACCTACAGCAACCCTCATAAGCGTCCATAATGTACTTGCACCGACATGAAAAAAGCCCTCATGGTCTCTAAGCTAGCATTTTTTGAGCCCAAAACACCAATGTCTTGTTAACCGTAGTGCGACAGATCGCAATTTATAAGCACTGCCTAATGCAAATAGGCTCTCAAACTTAGGTTGGAGATTTATCCCAAGTTGTCAATTCAATTAGGGGAACAGCTATTGCCACCCCCCATTTTTATCACACCCCCTATCTTTTAGATTTTTAAGGTTTTATGCAAAATATAAAAGGTTTTTATGAAAACTGGCCGCATTATTCATTATGAAACATCATTTTGAATAACTTTGTAGAAAAAAGTTTTCCCAAAATCTATCGTTTCAATAGGTTTTTAGTCATTTATAGCTTTTATTTTATTTTTTGCCAAAAAGTCTACTTGAACGATAGATTTTGAAAAAAATTTTACCTGCAAAGTTGTTCAAAATGATGTTTTCTAGTAGATATTGCAGTCCGTTTTTGTAAAAACCTTTTATATTTTGTATAAAATCTTAAAAACCAAAACGAAAGAAGGTGTTGATAAAAAAATGGGGCTCCAATCGCCGTTCCCTTCAATTAGGGCTTGAGCTAATGCGGTCTACTCCAAGCCCAGCCCAGCCCACTATTATGAGGGTCACTTATGTTAGGGCCCGGCCTTGGGATGCAAATAAAAGCGGATCTTTTGTGCAGTCCCCAAAATTTATCATGTAAAGAGCCGGCATTAATATAATAACTGTACTGATAATCAACTTTCATTGAAACTTTCCATTGTTCCCGTCTTGTTTAGGGAGATGGTGGAGTCCAACAATTTTAGAACTGACATCAAAACAGACCTCCAACAATTGGCTAAAAACGCAAATGGGTTGGCTTTAGTATCTCCATATTCAGCTAGGCTTGGGAAGGGTCCATTATCACACATGGTACTTCAGACAAGAAGACCTCTATTGGCACCCCAAAGACTTGCTTTTCATTTCCTACTTATTTTACATTTTAAGATTTTATGAAAAATATGTAAGGTTTTCAGAAAAACTGACCGCGATATCTATTAGAAAACATCATTTTGAATAACTTTTTAGAATAAAGTTTTTCCAAAATCTATCTTTCAAGTAGACATTTTAGTCATTTATGACACGAATACTATAAATGACAAAAAAGTCTACTTAAACGATAGATTTTGGAAAAACTTTCCTCTAAAAAGTTGTTCAAAATAATGTTTTTTAATAGAATACGCTATTAGTTTTTATAAAAGCCTTTTATATTTTTCATAAAACCTTAAAATGTAAAATAAGTAGAGGATTAAAAAAAAGTCTTGGGATGCCAATAAAGGCCCTCTTCAGACAATTCTCTTCTAGTTCTTAGCCCAACAGTCTAGCCTATAATTTGGCTCTGGGCTCCAGCCGAGTTTTTTAGACTTGGGTCCTTTGAGATCTTCTTGTACCTTAGGTCCTCCTAAGATCCTACAGCTCAACTGGCGAAGGGCGGAAGGAGTGGATAAGAGAGGAAAAAAAAAATGGAACAAATGAAAAAAGCACTTTAATCAAGGATTACCAAAAGCATATATATACCCCCAAAAAAAAATCCCACCACCCCACCCAAAAAATATTAAATAATATTTAAATAAAAAGAACAAACAAAAAAGTCATTGGTTGGGGCCATATTGCTGTATTGGGTGCTTCCATCTTTCAACAATGCATTCTATCAGTCCCCAATCCCCATGTAGGGCATGCAAATTGGACCATATCCATATGGGTCACAATCAAAGCAGTCTAATAACCAATTTAAATATGGTTCAAACATTGCTCATCTATCCGATCACTTGTAAAAAAAAAAGGTCCAATCAATTCACGAGTCAACTCACTTGGGCTTGTTTAATTGTCTTATGAAAGTCGAATGGCTTTAGAGCACAATTCATCACCTTAAAAAGATGCTAAGTCTTTCTCATAGTTGATGTCATACGCTTAAAAATCTATGAAATAACTCTTATTGGAAAATTTTTTCCCATTTGATCATTTTCTTGGAATTCTTTATTCAAAATGATGGATTTGTTAAATGAAATAATGATATGTAAAACGCAAGGAAACAATGCAATTTTTGTGAAACATCCAAAGGGCCCTCAGGGCCCTAAGTTGTCTACTTTGCACAGTTTTCCTTCATGTTTATTCCCTGTCATTTCACTTGCATTCCATGATTTAAATGGAATCAAAAGTGGTGTTATTCTTAACCATTTCTTCGGTGGATCAAAGGGAATTGAAAGAATACAAAGTGGGTTCTTCCTTTTCCAATAAAATCTGTAACGTTATGTTTGGATAAGAAATTTTTAGGTGAAATTTATCTTTGAGATGAAATTCGTAATATTTTTATAAAAAAACTCCTTATAAATTTTTTACAAATTTCATCTCAAAAACAAATTCCAACTAGAAATTCTTTATCCAAACTCTTTATAAAAATGTTACAAATTCCATCTCAAAAACAAATTTCACTTAGAAATTCCTTATCCAAACATAGCATAATATTATTATTATTCTTCTTCTAAACTAGCTGTGCTCTTTTCCTTTTTGGTAGTGTATGATGATTTCTGTAGAGTGGACAAAGTGATTAGGTGTTAAGATACTCCCAAGTCCCTCCATGTTCTGACGCAAACTCGGAAAAAAAAAATGAAAAAAGAATCCAATAATTTCTATATAGATTTGGGGCTATTTATTTATTTATTTAAGTAAATATTTCTTTGGAAAATTTTCAGGAACATTTCCCTGCGACTAGACAAGGGTTCCATGGAGGTACCCCTTGTGATTGATGGTGGAGAAATGAAGAATGCAGATAGGTTGCGTGATTTTGGATAAGATTTATTTTTGCAGACCTAAAGAAAATGTCTGCTACATGTGTCCAGTCATTCCCTAACTAGAATTTATCCATGACAAAAAAAATGTACTCCAATATTTAGTAAATTATTTTTCTTTTATTGAATTAAAATCATAGTTAACCCAAGCCTAGCACATCTCACCCTATGAATGGGACTTGAATATTCGAGCTCCACTTCCAAACTAACAGCGAATATCACCAGGACATTAGGGGTCAGGTTCCTTTAAGAAAGGGAAAATATATAGTTGTGCTATGCCTTTGGTAGAGGAATCCCACAACAATCCCACCCGATTAGATGAGATGGGATCCGGAACATTAGAATTTTCCGAAAGGAAATGTCATTGGCTCACACGCTAGGTACAAGTTACAAAGAGGGCATCTTCATGTGTTAATTAAAAATCAATTATTCAGACTTGTGCCTCAAAAAGTGGAAGGTTCGATTAGAGTTAGACTTTAATGCCATGTTTGTTTGGTTGGAATGGAATGGAATGGATAGAATAGAATCTCATTCCAAACAACATGTTTGGATGAGATAATTAAATAGGAATGGAATCAAACAATAATAGTGAATTATAATGATATTCATTCCGCAATGTTTATTTTAATTTCATTTCTTTCCAAACTATTATGAACATGGAATCAAATTCCATTCCCATCCATTCCATTCCAACTAAACAAACATGGCATAAGTTAATCACTAATTTATCTTGAGTGATAATGAATGCAAAATGGACAATGACTTTACCTGTGTTTAGGAACTAGTCGAGTAAAAGGTATGCATAAATCAACATATTATTAAGGGAAATTGATCAAACGGTACCATTTGATATATGGCATTCTCTTTATGTTGAGTTTGGCATGAGTTTATTGAGAAATTACAACTTCTGCGTGCTAAAATAGGGTAAGCCTATCTTTATCATAAACCTGGCGTACTTTACATTACCATCGTGATTTCTGTGAGTGGCCAAACAAGGTTATTGTCGGCCTCTAATACCTTTATTTATTTATTTTATATATAATTTTTTAGTGTTAACAATGAGATATTTAATCCTTTACATACTTTTTTTTTCATTTTTTCATTTATTTTTCATAATAAGGATATCCGAAACTTTAGCCCTAACAAATCTTTTGCATACTTGGTTTGTAAGAAATAATTTTTAATCTTTTATATGTAGTGCTAAAAGATGGTTTCACTACCTCCCAATTTGTAACACACATCAACTAAAATACACATTGAGTGCCCAGTACTTCTGATCATGTTAAAAGTCCTCTATTTTCTGAGTAAGAACACAATAAAGCCTGTTACTTTTCTGGGCAAAGTTTTCCTTTACAGCACAAGGAAGCTGGACCATTTTACAAGATTTTCGTTCCCCACCGCCCCAAATAAATAAAAAAAACAAAAGGGAAAAAACTCAAAAAGGTGCCACCCAAATTACCTCCAAAGCCCAAAGCTACTACTGGCTTTGGAGGCAAAGGCTCGGCCCAAAGTTGCTACAACTCAACTTCTTCATATTGGGCCTCATTTCCATTTCTGTACAATACGCTATTTAGTTGGGCCTCAAGCCCCCAAGAGGTTCTCCAAATACCACCTCGATTGATTTGCTTTGATCGCCTTCAAATAAGCTGTCAAGTATCCGAAATTTTCAGTACTTCAGTCTCGCAGTCAATGGCTACTCATATTGATCATCAAAATTTTCTATTCCGTTTCTATTAGCATTATTTCTTGAAAAAGTATTGGACTCTATTTATCTCTATGCATAGCATTGAGAGACGCCTTCTTCATGATTGACAGAGGAAAGTTGTTTGGAGCTGTAATTGTGAGAATAAAAGGCTTTCTGAAGCTCGTTATACTTTTGGATATCAAAGTTGTGGGCCTTCATGAGCTGCTTTTGCTTCGCCTTGAAACGGCACCGGGAGTAGCCCTCGAAAGAGGGTTCTGCCGACGTCCTAAGAAAAAACATGAAGCCAGCGACTACGTAAAGAGAGGAGGTAAAGTAGCAGATAGGCTCCATGACGTCCCAACTGAGTTCCCAGAAAGTAAGCCTCAGGTAATAGAGGTGTTGAAGAACTACAAAGCCCAGCCCACAGCGGATTTCCTTTTGGACCAGGGATTTTGCTTTTTGTTCGATTAGGGCCTTTTGTTTCTCCATCTCCTCCAGTTCTTTCCTTCTTGGGTCGTTTGGGATCGCTATTGATTGAGAAATTATGGTCCTCATCGATTCGGCCACCTGTAAATCATATCAGAGATAGGATTGTTAAATTTTTGTTAACGACAATATTTAATGGGCTTAATCAGCAGCAATTCATTTTGCCCCACATGTACAAATTTCAAGAACCCAAACAAGGCCAACCAAATTTTGGGCCCATGCCTAGTGTTTAGTGACCTAGGAGGCCCAGTCTTAAGCATTGGAAATACAGATAAGTCCAAGCCCAAATTAACTCCCTAACGGTCTCCTCTCATTTTCACGTGCTCAACGCAGCCCGTTGTTTCTCTATCTTTTCTGTAACGCTTGCATTAAAACAAGACAAAACTACTGCATAGTGTAAGCACACGTGTCGGGCAAACGGTGCAAAAGACAAAACAACCCTAATTTGTTGGTGGACGCAGCCTAGGTGTGAAAACCACGCACGTTTAAGCGCGTGAAAAACACATCGACATGCAGGGTCAGGCAGATCCGAGCGGAGGCACCCCTACTGTCCTACAGTCCCACTCTTCCTCAGTTCAGGGGTAGAGAGTGCGAGACGCAACTGTCTCCGCGATTCCATGTTTTCAGGACCCAAATATTGACACATCGTCGTCATTTTTTAGAAAGGCCAAGGGTAATATTGTCTTTCGGAACAAAATGGGATAAAATTAAAAAGCAAAAAAATAATAATATCGGATCCCGGTGACCGGTAAAACCAAATTAAGTACCTGCTCGGGCCTCAGGAAAACGACGTTCCCCAAAACGATGACGTTTCCAGACTCATCCAACATTTTCGCGAACTCGACACCTTGATCTTCATTCGAACAGGCTTCAACGCAGATGCGAACGAATTCCGTATACGAAATGGAGTTCGTCCGAATCTCACGCAGCCTTGATTTCAGCTTCTCCACCTGCGCAAGCCTCAGAATCTTCCTCGCACTTTGAACCGATATTCCGTCGAGAGAATCATTGTTAATCGCCGGCGCCGGAGGAATAATTCCGTCAAGCCGGAGACGATCTACGCTGGGATTCATACCTCTGAGCCTCTCCTTCAGCTTGTCGCCGACTGGTAAAGAGAGAAACTCCGGCAACCTCGATGACGACTGGTTAATGCCACGCCGCTGAAGGAATCGCCGGAAAAAGCCGTTCTCGCCGGGCTCCGGCGACGTGAGGTACTCACGGTGGAAGTTGGTTTTGGCGGCATTGGGAGGGACAAAGGTTTTGGATGAGGGAGAGGAGATCGGAGAGGTTTCTAGAGGTGAAGCCGGCGATGGCGCTCTGCTTATGTTGGATAGACGCTGTGAGAGCGCCTTACGAAGCGCCATTGACGAGAGAGAGAGAGAGAAACAAGAGAGATAGAGAGTGTCGGGCGTTTTGAATGGCTTGAGCAAATGGAGGGGGTGAGTGGTAACATTTATATAGGTCCCAGGAAGGAGGAAAGATAGAGAAGAATCTGACTTGAAAATTGGGGGATATTCGATTTATGAAAAATTTCCCCAAAAGAATTGTTTTAGTTCCAAGGAGGTTGTGGATGGATATATTTATTACGGAGTATTACAATGAGAAAAATGAAAATTTTGGAAAGCTATTTACAGGTGATTGGGTCGTGTTTCCACGCGATCTAATAGCCAATTATAAAAATCTGGGTGGATGACGTTGTTTCCAGAGGAGACTAAAATGCCCCTACCTTGGCTTGTTCTTGAAAGCTGGAAGGTGAAAAACATGCGTATCATGTATGGCGGTGCGCGGGACACAACAACAAAAAATAAAAAATAAAAAAAATTCGGGTGCCCTTTTGACAACAGAAGAGAGATGATTTTTCGGCCAATAAAATGGAGAGGAAATTGAACGGCTTGGTCATTCCATTCTTACGTTTAGTAAAAAAATTACATTTTGTGATTTCATTTCTTAGGATTAGTTCTAATGTATGACTCATAAAAATTAAAGGAGTAGGACACTCCTATTAGTTCAAATTTTGAAAGTGGATCATTTGGGATGGTCGGGTCTTGCCTCAAAACATGGACGTGATTGGATCATTGGATGTGTGGTTTTCAAAATTCAATATTCATACTTACAATTATTGGATGCAAATTAAAAGTAGAAAATTAATTTGGAAAATGACAATAAAAGCATGTTTATTTGGCCGGAATTAGAAGGAGGGGTTGGAATGGAATGAAATGGAAATTTAATAATGAAATCTCATTCCCCTACCATTGAAATTATTTCCATTTTATTTTGATTCTTTTTTATTCTAAACGTGGCCTACGTGATAAAAAATTCCTTCGCAAGGCAATCTATGGGATTGATTGAAACATATATTTTAATGCAAGATCGACCGGAGAAATTCTTGGAATTGATTGCATGATTTCCTCCATCAATCATGTTAGTTGTAAACAAAATGAAGAAAGAAAAGTAATAAAAAAGAATATTCCGTAATATTACGTTGTACCATTTTGCATTTATTCTATTTGATTTTATACTTTAATTTTAGAATGTTATGAAGAAACACCACTGTAAAAAAACATATGGGAAACATGACAAGCACAAAATTTTGACTTTTAATTGGTTGGGCAAAATGGATTGGAATTGTAAAAGTAACATATTAAGATCCTCAACTCGGAAAGAATTTTACCCGACTGCTTTAAGGACCTAGAATTCTGTTTGTTGCAATGAACATTTTTATTTCACAAAAAAGGCATCATATGCTATGAGTCTTTAACTCCCAAGTAGTAAAAACAACGGTGGTATATGCATTCCTTTGTGCTCCACTCTCTCACTCTCTCTCTCTCTCTCTCTCTCTCTCTCTTTTTTTCTTTTTTTTCTTTAGTTATTGACAAAAATTAATTGTATTTTCAAATAACCTTATTTGGGTTTTAGGAAGTTAAGTTAAAGAACTAATATCACCAGAAAGAGTTCTCAACAATTAATTGGGACATCAATAATCAATTGAAGCACTTTAACGGAATGACGACTCCACATATATAGTAAGGTAAAACGAGTGGTGAGGGAGGGTGGAGTAAAATGTTAGGATTAGGATAGGTTAAAGGTTGGCATGTTTCAAATTATACAAAAAAAAAAAAAAAAAAAAGAAGAAAAAGAATGGTAATATTTTTTTTAAAAAGGCAAAAATTAATTAGGAAATCTAGTATGTCATGAATACATGATATAAGAGTATCTTTCAATATTAATCATCTGGATTCTGGATTCTGGATTCCGAGCCAGGGAAAATTTTGCCTATTCAAGGGAAAAGTTTCTCTCTTACAAGCTAATTACAGTAAACATTTGCAGGGGTGGTTATGTCTTCTAACACCAAAGTAGCGCCCTATATATCAACATTGGTAGCGCCCGCACTGCATGCATCACTTTTGTCACGGTTCTATGATTT
Organism: Liquidambar formosana; assembly: GCA_039720395.1. NCBI lineage: Eukaryota > Viridiplantae > Streptophyta > Magnoliopsida > Saxifragales > Altingiaceae > Liquidambar > Liquidambar formosana. The sequence goes on from CM077833.1 coordinate 28,739,815, forward strand.
GTTATTATTTTTGTTTGGTTGTAACAATATTAGTTGATGGGTTGACCCAAGAGAAGATGAAATATCGAGAAATTAAGAGTGACATATCTATTTGGAAGCTAATAAGTTAATGCCTTTTGCCATAGTTGGAACTTGGAAGTCATGCTACTATGGCGCATAAAAAAAACAAAAAAAAAAACAAAATATACCGTTTCTTTTCTCCTGTATTTTTTTTTTTTGGCTCACCGAAATGTTTATATTCGATCATTTTAGGGTTTGTTTGGTTATCCAATTTGAAATTAAATAATTTAAAAAATTTACCTAATATTGAAGCACACACTATAGTTAACACTATAATGGTATTTCATGAATTCCTTAAAATTGATTTTATAACATAAACTATAGTATTAACTATAAGTCTAATTAAAATATTCTAGTTCAATATAATAGATTTATGCCTTCAATCCTATGTAAATTTTTTTAAATTATTTATTTTAGAATTGTACAACCAAACAGGCCCTTAATTATTGCATTAGTTGGTTAATAATGAAGATTAATGTCCTTATTAGCATTCAAGGCCAGAGGGTTCAAGGTTCGCATGCTTTACTCCAACTTAGAGAGAAGAGATAGTCTCTATATACACCATTAATTTAAAAGTAATCTGTAATGATTATATTATTATTAGGCGAGATTAGACTAACATGTTGAACATTAATACGTGTATCTAGAAGGTTTTTTTTTTTTTTGGTGGGTATATATATATATATATCTAAATGTCTATCATTGCAAACAATAATGATGGACAGTCGATTTAGATGAATGACTCTTTCCAAAATTTTTGATAAATAAGTGGTTATAATAATAAATAACTATCACAACAACATGCAGCTAGGATTCTTCTACACAACCCCTTTTCTTTGAGAGGGAGGGGGGGAGTTGAAGTTTGCATGCATGTTAGGTTTTGGCCTTATTCAGAAGTTTTCGGCCAGATGCCATACACTCCCACTAGAAAATTAATTATTGTTGGACTTTCGATTGAATGATACAAATATATAGAAAGCAATAATTCCATAAATTGTGGGAAAAGAAATTGAAGAGTACACTCTTGCAATGTAGAATAGGAAAACATGCATAATTGTAATTAGATCAGTAGCAATCAATATACTAAAAAGGGAAATCTATAAATTTGATTCAAAAGCCATTTTTTTTTAAGGGAAAATTGACAATAACCTCATTTAGAATAATAGTTTTAGTAATAACTCCATCAAAAGATTCTTTAATTCCTTAAATAAAAGACTCTTTATATACTAGAAAGGGAAATCTATAAATTTGATTCAAAAGCCATTTTTTTAGTGAAAAATTGGCAATTACCTTATTTAGAATAATAGCTGTAGTAATAACTCCTTCAAAAGTTTCTTTAACTTTATAAATAAAAGACTCTTAAGTATGAAAGGATCTAAGGAGGGATTTAGTCGAAGTGTGCACAAGATGCCCCAAACACCCTGATCGTCAAACCAAAAACAAAAAAAAATTGATCCTAATTAAAGGATCGCTGACTCAAGAATTGGTGGGTCCAAGTTCGAGTTTTCATTCTTTCACTATCGGATGTATGAATTTATGGATAGTTTGTGTATTACGAAAGGATTAGTTTGAACCCAATGACTTGGAATATCTTGTGTTTAACCCCCCCAAAAAAAAAAAAAAAAAAAAACAACAACAACAACAACAACCAAGGACACACCATATCCTTACCAAGGTCGGATATGGTCTACTACGAGATTGAGATAGTTTATGAGATTGTCATCATAATTATTATGATTGAATGACGGTTAATTATGACATTATTTGTTACTTTTAGATTGGGGCCCATCAAAGGCCATTCTAGTGGTGCTTAATTAATTGAAATAATGAGATCATTATCAATTGGATGAAGAGGTATGGCTCAGATTATGTATGATCATTCTATCCTTTTATTAAAATTTCAACAAATTAACAACTGGAAAATAGCTCATGAACCCGCCTAATAATTAAACCTATACGGAGAGAGACCTTCAACAAATTTTTTTTTTTTTGGGTAAATACCTTCAACCTTTTTATGTTGGGTCAGCATCTTCTTTTATATCAACAAATAGTTAACCAGGTTGGCTACATTTTTTAGGCACAATAACCCTTTTAAATTTTAATAGTGCCACTTTTACATCTGGATATGACCGATTCCTTCTTTCCGTCTCTACACTTACGTGATTAACTTCATTCCTCTATCATTCTACATATCAACAGGCATGGCCGGCAGAAAAAGCATGGCGCTGCATTATAATCATGTGGGCAACTATTATTACTTTGCTAAAGAATTCTTCACGAAATTCTTTGATATGGCATCCATGTACTCACTCCTAGCTTGCATTTGTATAATTAATATGATATGGGAAAATGGGATTTATTTATTTATTTTTGAGAAATCTTTGTGATTACGCAACTCATATAGTCTCACACAAATGCCAATTAGATCATGGCAGTTGACGTAATGAGAACAAAAGTATATGTGAAATACGTAACCTTTATTCTTCGAAAAATGTAATAATCTATGCAAAAAAAGAAAATATTAAAAAAATAATGAATCTCGCCCCTAGTTTTGATCTTACCAAACATATTAATTATAGAAAAATGGACACAGACAATTATGGAATTTAGGATTCTTAAATCAAGTTGGGTGGAGATTCCTCGCGCTATGAAAAAGGCAATTAGGATTAATTTCTCTCTAGGAGATGAATCAAACACCAGAAGAATATATGGAGAGGGATAAGGAATTCACACATTACTTCACTGAATGAATAAGAATGAAAGAATCCCAACAATTTGGGGGTGCGGTGGGAATCACTTAGGCCGTTTGGATTCCATTTTGTGTGTGTGTGTGTTCTCAGACACTAGTGGGAAGTCTACTACCCCCATTTTCTCACGTGCGTGCCCGCCCCCACTGCATTCGACTCTCTTCGATTGGTCGGCCCTGCATTTGAGTCATCACTGCATTTTTCAACCAAGAATTTTTATGATTTTTTTTTTCAAATATATGGTCGAGATGATGAAGACGAATTATATGGCCTACATTAAAAAACAGGCAGAATCCCATGATAAAATTGTTGGTGTCATTGGCGTCCAAACATGGACACTGTCCACAAGAAGTTCCCGATGTTGAGGGGTCTGTGTTAGTGGGAATCCGCAATGGCACTGCACCAATTGCTTTTATTGGATTGCATTATTACCAATGATGACGCTAATGATTTATACTTGGAGAGGTTTCGTTGACACATAATGTAAATTTTTTTACACTTACACATGTCAACATCATTTATGACAATCATATTTCGTCAATCCAACTGTTGGATTACATATTCTTATTATGCACGTCATGCATGCCAAATTTTAAGTTAATCGGAGATTGAAGTTATGTCATCTATAAAGTGTTCGAAATTAAAGTTATATTTATTAAATGAAATGAAAGATTATGGAATTAAACACTTTTCAATATCTGATTAACTTGAAATTTGGCATACATGACATGCATGATAGAAATATATAATCCAACGGTTAGATTGACTAAAATATGATTTCTATAAAAAGATATTAATAAGTGTACGTGTAAAAAGTTTTATACCAGATATCAATAGAATATTTTCCTAAAAAATTTCCCCCTAATTTAGCAAGCAGTTAAAAAATTGACTATATGGATACATGTATTTTTTTTTTGGATTTTAGTGGCTAAAGTCTGATTAAAGATTTTTTTTATTCTACGTAAGCCCCCACTATGAGGTTGAGGGAGGTCTGGAAAGCCACAGAGCTCTAGGGTAATGGTGATGGCCATTTTGGTGACAGAAACAAGCTTTTTTCCGACGAGGTCCACTTAGCCACTAAACATTTGAAAGTATATGGCATGTTGGAGAGAGGTCATCCAATCACAGGTGGGACCGCCAGGTGTGAATTGCACCACTCTTGTTGCCTTGTTGGGCTAAAGCATTGTTCATGAAATCATATAAGGTTCGACATATCTTTGTTTATTCTTACATGATTTGGATAGAGAGGTACGTTATGCATTTTAATGAGAGTATTACACGTCTAAAATGGTTAGGCAAGAAAGTATTCATGAGAGAGAGAGAGAGAGAGAGAGAGAGAGAGAATTAGTGCAATCCTAATAAATTCATGACCTAAGCTAACCAATGAATGTCGAGTGAGTGGAGCAACTATGAGATGATGCAGTCTTTTTGCCCTAATCATTCAAGTTTTAGTAAAGACTCATGAAGCATTAATATTGAAACACGGTTTTCACTAGTTTCTTGCCATCCAAACAATTTTCATAGGTAATGTTATACATAGTACCAATATAAACAGCACTTGAAGTGCTAATGGACTTCTTGTAATGTTATTAGGATACTTTTTGTCAACCAATCCACATCATGCACCATAGATAACTACTAATTAACTAGTTGCTACAATTAAGAGTTGTTTATAACATTTCCCATTTCTAAGGATTTATGCATTCCTTCAAATCGGTCAAAATTTATCGGCGTTACATAAAGTTTTGGTGATTTATTCAAATGTGACCCCTTTTTCTTTTGGGGCGGGTTAGGGGCTATCATTTATTTATTTGGTTCAAGAAGGTTGTTCTATGTAGACTGTAGAGCATCAGTGGTGGCTTCCACCATAGGGCGGCAAACTTGGGGAAACTGTTACCTCATAATAATTACTCCAATATGTTTAGAAAATTTCATGAATGTATGTTTTCGGGTATAAATTTACATCTTTCTCTTGTCGGTTGATATAACAATGACAAATTAATATTTAATAAAAAGAGTCATTGTCTCTTCTCTTTTTTTTTTTGGATGAATGTTTAAATGTAGTACTTTTTGCTAAGCAATTACTCCTGCCACGGCCAAAGCCGAGATTACTGGTTCCTTTATTAACAATGGATCATTATATTTGGCTGTATATGCTATCTAAGCTAATCAAAAGCTTTTAGATGAGTGGGATAAATTTTAGTTATGAAACCCCAATAGGCTCAGTGGGCCCTTTTTAATATTAACCAAAATAAAGCAGGTTGGAAAGTATTTGCCTTTAGCCCTATATTGCCATGTCTAGGAAGCACAACAACGGGGACTTTTAAAGGGAATTGAAGGAATTCCCATCTCGTACGTACTGTGCTTGGTGGTCCAAATCTCAACGCACTAAACATATAAATTTTAATATAAACAATATAGTTGGAAATTGACTGGAGTGAGAGAGCTAGGCAGCATACCAATATTAGTACATGGATAATGAGGAGGCTTATGTCATTGTCACCCCCCCTGCGGAATCGGCTTCTGATTCAATGGGGATTTACAAGGCCGGCCTGCGTCATTTCAGTGTGGCCAAATTAAAATTCTGAGGTTTGGATGCCTGAATTTGGTATAAAATCTTTTGATTCTTGCAAGCAAATGGACCACCGGACGCAAATGGACGGCCAAGTCGGTAAAATGGGGCCCACATATCTTAGAAAGGTGGCCCGAATTTTGCCCATGTGAGCATTTCAGTGACCAATTGGCATTTTTGTTTTTATTATTATATATTTTTTTGGTTTTGTCAAAATTTAAGAGACCCAATTGGGTTGCAGATTCTTGCATATAGCTAGGTTGACATTGTTCATCAAATTGGCGAAGAAAAGGAGCAATTCGCAGAATACGGACATCAATGTGCTAAGCCAGGATCCTCCTTTCTTCTGTCATCCCATCCTCTCATTGTCACTAGTAGCTTAATAATGATGCTGACATTCCGAGTTTAGGAATTTCAACTCCACTGGTTCCTTTGATTTTCCATTATTTTTTTTTCTTTCCTTTACAATCTTTAATATAAAGTGGAGTAGATGTAGACCTGTCAATAAATCAGATTTGGACTGAATCATAGGTTAATCTCAATCTAAATTTACGATGTAATATATGAATAACATTTTCCGATTCAATTAGATAATACGACCAATCAAAGAAGGTCAATCCAAATTCAAATCCAGTAGAAATTGGATACTTGATCAGTCCATAAGTTAATATCATTGAGATTTGGCTCGTAATTGATTAGGTTAATAATTAGACCATTCTCTTGGCATTAGAACTATCATTCGGATTGTATCAAAATCCAATTCATTGACAAGTCTACTAGTAGAAATAGCCAACCTATGGAGGTATGGAGCATAGTATTTTAGAAATCTAATTCACCACAAGATGGGACCAACTCATAGGTTTACAATTGGGTAACCATAACTATAATAACAATTACGGAGTATAATGATGATAATAATAATCTAAATAGGAGATTGCCTTTTGCATTTTCTCGTAATATAATAAAATGAAAAAGAGAACACTAATTCACTAAAATAATGACCTGAGATCAAATTGTCCAAAAATATCTCCTTCACCTCAAGTATTCACCCTTACCCAGTTTCCAATATAAAGGTGCTTTCTCTAGATCATTTTTTATGGCGCTTGTGTGGTACACAATTGCTCAGCTAATGGAAAATAATTAAAATACTTTCTTATATAAATTTTAAAGAACTTACAATTTGGGCACCAATTGGACCTGCTTTTCCAAAGCACCTTCATTGAAAAATGCAAGTTGTTGGCTCTTTTTTATATTTTTTTTTAATTTCCTTTTGGTGCAAAGCAAAAGTGGGGAAAAAAAATCTATAAAATTACCGCATAAAAGGCAGTATTTTTACTAGGAAATAGGAAAGCATGTGTAATTGAATACGTAAGATGTGGGTAGTGTTATGCCAAATTGCCAATAGGATGAAGCCCATAAGGCTATCGCGTGCACGCGTTTTGTTTGTCCGTTGGGCTACTTAATCACCATTTGAGTGTTTGGTTCCCCCACCCCCCAAAAAAATAAAATAAAATAAAATAAATGGAACTATGGGAAAGAAGGATCCAAACCATTTAACTTGTCTTAAGAAATGTAAATGTTAAAGTTCCAAGCATAGGAAATGCCTCTCATATTTTTGTCTCCAGACTTCTCTGATCTGGTGCATGTGTTTTTTTTTTTTTTTTTGGGATAGGCAATTCATTAATTAAGAAGGAAAATTACAATTGTTTCCATCACTTTCGTCCTTATTCGCAAAAATAATTACTTTCAACAAAAAGATGAGGGGAATAAAACCAAATTAATTATAACAAGCAGGGTGTGGGTTAACTAAGATCTTTGCAGCACAAAAAAATAAAATAAAATAAAAAAGGTGTGGGCTGCTTTGTTATGTAGCATAGGGTGGGACGCCCTCAGCAAGGGTAACCAAAGTAATTCACACAAGTTGTACTAGCAGTAATCAACCTAATTTGCTTGAAATCGACAAGCCTATTGTTTAACTAGAACTCCCTATTTCTGGCTCAAAAAATTTGAAACCCAGCATGCCAGTGGAAACTGAGCCTTTTGAAACTTTTCTGAAACAAAGGACACTGCTACCGCTCTTCTCTTTTTGAGTGTTTGATCCCCATTTGCCAAGACTCATGGAAAAGTTCATAAAAAGGTGCTAAAGTGAATACAGTAATCCAATGTGACTGTATGTTTCCTTTTTCTCTCCTCTTTTTATTTATTCATCACTTTGACAGAACAAAATTTTATTGTCTCATTATAATTTCATTCAGTGTAGTTGATTAATTGATAGCCATTGAAGAAAGTGGGGAAGGATGAAGCAAAAACAGCTGTAAAAGGCACACTTTCTTCCCCTTGAATAACTCCATTGGATCGATAGAGGACATGAAAAACCAATATGATTCGATTGAAATGAACTATCCTTGCAACGTGAAACGCTCTTTTCCGTTTCCAAGAGTCATCATCGCTTCAGTTTTAGGGTTTCAGATTATCTTTAATGACTCCAAATGGTGTCCTGGCCTGATCAACTACCGCTCCTCTCATAACAAAGGACAACACACTTTTGTTATTATAATGTGGGACTAATGCCCCACTAGCCAAAATTATTGGAAAAGATCATAGTCATTGAATAAAAAGAAATGAATCTTTGACCAAATTGAATCCTGTTATTGCCTGCAAAACAGCATATGATTGTTGCCCCACTCAACTAAGAGGAAAATGCTGTAAAAGATGGCTAGCAATTCTGGGGTTCTGATTTATCTTTGCTCCTGAAGTATCATTAACTTCCCACTCAAGGACTAATATATGACACCCTGATTTCAGTTCAATAGCATGCTGCTTGTGCTGTTTAATCGTGATTCTAGTCCACTGACCAAGGTAATTCCCTAGTGCTCTCATGGGAGCACCAATCAGTTACAGGAATAAATACATTAAAACTGATAGCGGATCCAAAGTCATTATTAATACAAGTTGTATATACAATAATGGACCTAATTGCTTGAAGTTGATGGGTGTATTGTTTAGAACCCTCTATTCTACTTCATGGCTTAACAATTTTCAAACCCTCAGTAATGGAAACTGAACCTCTGAAACTTTTTCTGAAACAGTGGACACTGCACTTTTGGTTCATTATTGAGTGTTTGATTCCCCACATTTGCCAAGACTCAAGGAAAAGTTCATGAAAAGGTTCTAAGTGAATATAGTAATGCAATGTGACTATTTTTTTTTAAAAAAAATTATTTTATATATATAATGTGATGCAGAATTAAGTGAAACTTTGACCAAACAAAATTTCATTGTCTTATTACAGTTTCAATCAGTGGTTGATTAAGTGATAGACATTGAAGAAAGATGGAGAAGGAAGGAGAAACAGCTGGAAAAAGGTACACTTTTCTTTTGAATGAAATCCATTGGATCAAAGAAGACATGGACAACCAATACAATTCAATTGAAATGAACAATTCGTTCAACTCGAACCCTTCTTTTCTTTTTCCTTCACGAGTCATCATCGCTTCATTTTAGATTTCAGATTATATATATATATAATGCGGGACTAATGCCCCATTAGCCAAAATTATAGCAAAAGATCACAGCAAAAGGCTCTTTCCATTGAATAAAAAGCGATGAATCTTTGACCAAATTTAATCATGTTATTGATTGCAAAATCGCATTTGGCCAATGACCAATCCACTTGGAAAAATGCTGCAAAAGAAGCCATAATTTTATATATATAAAAAAAATAACTGATTAAGTGATTAAAGCTAAAGAAGAACCACCTTGTGGGATCAAAAATGAATCTTTGACCAGAATAAGTTTGTCGTATTCGTTGATTATAAAGGTGACATCATGGATTCAATCATAGACGCTATGCCAAGGGAAGATAAGGGACATATGACATGGTGTTGGCACCTGGCTGGCTAGCTAGCTAGCAATTCTAGGGTCTCAATTAATTGAGCCTCGCACGCGATGCGACCGTACAAAGTGGCCCTTTGCTCCTGGAGGGTTTTGCTGTATGATGCACGAACGTAACCAGTGGTGGACTGGTGGTGACCAAAAGCATTACGATTTAACAGTTCTGACTATAAGTGAAACCGCAGATTATTGGCTTGTTTCTGAGTAGTTTTGCTTTTGCAAAGTTAAAGACAGAGAGAGAGAGAGGGATCGAATTGAATTAGTCTGAAAGTGATTGCATGTTTGCCTGAAGTTTCAATCAATTCTAAGTGTACCACAAGGCATTTCAAACAAAAGTTGGTGGCGTATTAAAGTTAAGGGCCAATTTGGAGCGTCCAATTCAAAATTAAATAATTCAAGAGATTTTTATAAGGCATTGAAGGCATAATCCATCATCTTAAATTTAAAAATTCAAAATATGATAATTGTCATCACAAATAAGAGTGAAAATTCTTAATAGTGGCATTTCATGAATTTCTTAGAATTTATTATATAACATCAACTATAGTGATCATTTCAACATTTTACAAATAATGTGTGTGCGCTTTTTTTTTCTTTTTTTTTTTTTTTCCTGCAGCACTACAATTGGAGGAATTCAAACTTCTTAGGCTCTATTTGGTTCGTGGATTTTATCAAGGAAAAAAAATAAAATATAAGGAATTGTACTTTTCTTTATTTGATTGCAATGAAAATTGGAAGAAGAATAAGAATTATAATAATTTTAAGCTTGATATAATTTTATCTTTTCCTTTCATTTTCTTCCTCTTCAATTTTTTTCCCTTCCTTTTTTTTTTTCCTTCATAGAATCCATGAAGCAAATAGAGGGTTAATCTATCTTAATTTTACCAATTTTCTCACCCTTCTTCACCGTTAAATTAACTACTGACTACTAGCATAACTAGACTAGCCCCATTAGCTTTATTTATAGGCGTTTCTGTTAAACAACCATTCATTCATGGGTTTTTAGCAGCCTGCCTACCAAAGGTCCAAATTTGAACTTTCTGGAGAGGCCGGGGTCCAGAGCAATTATCTCGCCAGGGCTAGGTCCAAAGTATGCAATTGAGTTGGGCCCAAACGAAGGATGAGTGGCTCAACCAACCAAATCTACAGCACAAGACATTACTAACGGGAATTGCTTGATGGATAAACAGGATAGGATCCTCCTATTGGCATCCCAAGACTTGCTTTTCATCCCCTATTAATTTTACATTTCAAGGTTTTATAAAAAATATAAAAAGTTTTTATAAAAACCAGTCACACTATCCACTGGAAAACATCATTTTGAATAACTTTATAGAAGACCAAAATCTATCGTTTAAGTGGATTTTTTGATCATTTACAGTCTATTTTATAAATGACTAAAAAATCTATTTAAACCTTAGATTTTGGAAAAAACTTTCTTTTACATAGTTATTCAAAATGGTGTTTTCTAAGGGACCTTGTGGTTAGTTTTCATGAAAACCTTTTATATTTTTCATAAAACCTTAAAATATGAAATTAGTGGGGGTTGAAAAGCAAGTCTTGGGGTGCCAATAGAGACCCCCTAAACGGATTTGACTGAATCCTGCCTGGGCCACACTTTGCAACTTGAATGGGCTTCGCCAACAGATAATTATGGGCTGTAAAAAATGGGCCATATGGAAGGGAGCATGTTCGTGTAGTGGACCTGTTGCGTCTGGGTTGTCCACCTATCCAAAAAATATTTCGAAAATAGTGCCCATAGATTATAATTCTCAAAATCCTCATCAATTATTTTTTCCCCCCTTTTTAAAATAAAAGATAAGATTATAAAATTGAAATAGATTTGGGCCGATCCGGTTCATGGTTACCTTCCTTGTAGGTAATAGACCCCATCCTCTTAAGCGTTGAAGATCTCATTAAGCAAGACATAGGGGCCCTAGCACTCTAAAATACCTGGACGGCAGTGATTAATGGACCATCCTTGATCCATAGGTGATTTCAAGCTTTTTTGCTGTCCTATCCTTTTAAAACCTAGGGACACGCTATGTAGAGGTGAAATTTACCCAACCTCAGCCTGACCCAAAATTTGAACGGGCTTAAACAATAGTGTAAGAAGCAGGAAGATGAAAACAAGATAAGGAATGAGGAAAAATTGACAGAAAGTGAGCCCAATTCACTCAGAGAGCCCTGCCTATTCCTAGCTCACGCCCAACCCGTTCAAAAAACCGGTCCTACTCCTCGGGCTGGGTTGGGCTTCAATAGGAAGTTTAATCCATTAGACTAAGCCTGTTGACCTCCCAACCCGCTTAAGGGGCGCCCCTACAACTACAAAACAGCAAACAAAAATTTAATATATTTTCTTTCGAACAACAAATAATCTCGTTTCTCATGCCAAACGGTAATTACTAATTAGTACATTAAGAAAACTAGTTCGCCAACCAGAGGCTTTCCCTGTCCCACAGTCTCTTCAACTGTCAGGGTGATAGTGGTGGTGGTGGTGATAGATGCCGGCGAGAGCTAGGAGAGTAGGGAGGACTAGGAGGTGGTGGAGAGTAAAAGTAGAACCATGAGGGGGGTGGGGGTGGAGATTTACGTGGCAAAAATGGAGGTGGTGGAGAGTAAAAGTAGAACCATGCAGGGGGTGCGGGTGGGGGTGGAGATTTATGTGGCAAAAATGGTGGAGGAGGTGGCTTAAACTTTGAGTTACGTGGCGGCGGTGGACTCATTCGGCTGTGGTGGACTGAGAAAGGTGAGATGTGATGATGGGTGGGGTGTGAATGAAGAAGGATGGGTGAATTTGAGAGAAGCAGAAGAGAAAGTAGCAAACTCAATGCTTGTAACAGAGAGCAACTCATTGGAACATGATAGGGGAGAGAGCAACTCATTTTATGTGGTGAAGGGCTTGGCAATAATTGTTATTGGAGCAGGGTGAATTTATAGAACAAAGGATTCTTCGATAGCCTTATCCAAAGCGTTTCCATAGTCAACATAATTAAATAAACCTATGGAGAAATTAATTATAATAATAATATGCACTAACCCACCAACCAACTTTTTTTGCGTGCTAATTCTTTACTCTTTTTCTCAGTCTCGATCGAGTCACATTAACATTGAATATGTGTTTGAGAAATAGAAAAACCTAATCAATTGAATTGAATATGTGTCTGACTGATTTTGATTTTATTATTGGGCCGTGCAACTCTTTTTATTATTATTATTATTTTTTTATTTGACTAAACCTTATGTGAGGGAGACAAAGAAAAAAGGATAACCCTTACCGGAAATTCAAATAAAGATATGAATATTAAAAAAATATATATGGGATTCCATATATATCATTAGTTTTTGTAGGGACGAGCCATCATAATAACCAGACTCAAAATAAATAAAGAAATGAAAGGAGCAGCATTAAGGGAAGTCCAATAATCAGAGAATTCAATTGATGGACAAGTGGTTGCCGCCAATACAAGTGAAATCTCACATTGGATCCTTAGGCTCCCAAAAGATTGACCTACGGCCTACCATTGCCCTCTACCTAAAAAGGGTTTGGTAATGGAGCAACATCTTGAAAACCTGAAAAGTTTTGAATTATGGAAAGACTTTTTGCAGAGAAAGACGTCTTTAGAACCAAGAAGCCGAAATTAGAGCCCAAAAAGGGGACTTGGAATCGTTGAAAGATAATGCTCATTCTGCCTTTAGTGGTTACATCTCGGCTCTTTCTTTTGACTAATGACAAGTGCTTTTCTACTGCTTAGCAGACCCATCAATTTGCACATCACTTTTTCCACCTCTTAATTCCCTTTTGCCCCCACCCCCTCCCCCCAGTGAGGATACGCGTGTCCAGGCTGGGTGGATGGGGAAAGCTACGCAATTGGGTCCCCTTGATTGATAATGAAATTTTCTGTTGTTATGATTCATGAGGACGTATAGAAATGGTACGTGGACCATTACTTGGTACTGGAAATGATTCTCACACGTATTATGAGGGCTGCATTCATAAGGGGTATTGGTGAGCTTTCCTCTGTTTCGAAGCATAATGCATAAATTCCAAGACAGACGTCTATGTCATATCATTGGTAGAGAATCCTCCGATTAGCAAAATTTCATCAAAATATATCACATTTATTTGATTACACTAATCAATCAAAATTTAATCTTCTCTCTCCTCTCGTAGTTCGGACCAAAATTCTGTCAACCTTGAGAGGGTGTGCGGCTTTTTAATATATATCTTTGATTTATTTTACTCTTAAATTTCTTGTTCTAACTTCCGAGTAACTTGAAAAATCGAGAGATTTCATGGGAAAAGGAATGAAAGACGGCTTTTAGCAGCCTCACCCTTACTTCATCAACAGTACCCAAATACAACCCTCATTTGATGATTTGACCCATTGCAATGTTCAGTGCAATCAATGTTGCCTCAATAGATATGGGTGATCTAGGAGTCAGTGCAATAACTGTAATCTCTCTCTCTCTATCTCTCTCTCTCTAAGTGCGTTATTATCTTTAATCATTTTTTTGGACGTGCGATTACTTAGTGTAGAGCTTGCACTAACAAGGGATGCTATGCGCAGACACGCATGCGTATGTCATCCATGATCCAATCAATGTGACAGTTTCAACTGTCACGACGTATGTTGCACATAGTCTAACCATAACGCAACAATTGTGTTGCCCATGGTTCAACTAGTGCAACAGCTTCAACTGTCGTGACTCCTATAACATGTGTTGTGCTCAATTGGACCACAACGCAATTATCATGTTGCCTACAATCCAACCACCACGTGACAGTTGAAACAATCACGACTCTTAGGACACGTGTTACGTACAGTCCAACCACAATGGAACAATTTGACTTGGATTGCATGCATCTCTCTAGTAGTAATTAAAGGAATCCCATGTAATTCATGGAAGGAATGCATGTCCTTCGCCATCAATGGGCTGCACTGCACGCCCTACTTTAAGGACCAACAAGTGCTGGTCCACGACGTAGTTCTATAACTTCTGTGGCTTGGACTCCTTTTAGAACCACGACACACGTCCTAAGACAGGCATGTACCATGTCCCTACGGGGCTCGATTACACCAAGTACATTAGAAACTCCTATTCTTGGAACGGCGACGCATGGAAAGATTAACCTTCCTGTTCTCCTCTCTCTCTCTCTGTCACCCGCACCCATATAAATTTGCGAGGGGGACCATCTTCTACTACTCACATCTCTCCGCGTAATCCACAATAATTTCAAAAAATCTCGTCTTCTCCACAGCGAATTTCTACTGTTAGAGTGACGACAGATACAGACCCATTAAAGTGGGGGCTTCTTTCTTGAAAAGGGCAAGAAAGCGACATTGTAACAGATATGGTTTCCAGCTGCGGGCTCTTCTTCTATCAGTGGGAAAAATAATGAAGCTGATGTCTAGTAGAAAAAACATGATCAGCTTGTCCTATCAAGTATCAAGTAATCAGCTATATTTTAATTTCAACCATCCAATTGCCACTCACGGAGTCAAAATGTGGGTATAGAAATAAACCAAAAGTCTAATAATGCACAATTACTAATGCTGCTATAAGATCAATCAAATATCACGAGGAGTAGAGAGGGGGTGGTGGAACACTCGAATAAAAAGGAAATTCTATCAGTACGGTGGTCAGGATGAGACTTCTCCATTGACCATCTCCCGCAAATATAGGAAAAAAACACAACTATAGAAGAAATATCATTTTTTGGGGGGGGGGGGGGGGGGGGGTCATTATGACACAGTGGACGATAAAAATCATCCACAAAATGTATGTATGGACCCGTGCAATAAAGGATGCCACATGTGTATTATCTCATGGACATGCCTCAATCACATGGAGACAAGTCTGCATCTATGCCAACAACACATCCAAATAGAAAACTAATGGAATGTTTCCCTTGTATGGGACTCACGGCCCCTTATGATAGAGCAAACTCCATCTGACAACCATTTCAATCAAATATCATCAGTATTATACTTACCCATCAAAGACGCCACTAAATTGGGGAACAATGATTAAGGCAGAAACTTCATCAAAAAAGAGAAAAAAAAAAATGATGATGAAGGCAGAAGATCTAAGACTATACATTTATGGAAAAAAAAAAAAAGCCACTTCCCTCAGTCAGCAATACATTCAACCAAGCTTAGGAAGCCACAGGGACTCCTTAGAAATCTCTACACCAGTTGACATATATCTACATATATAACTACGACTACCAAGATGTAAAAAAGACCTCTATATAACTCAGACAACATAAATACCAACCTACTACCCAAGACAAAAGGACACAGACAAAGCCATACATATGTTACAGATATCACTACAGAGGGAAGAGGACACTGGGGTACCAGTATCTGTTAGCATCGACAACCAAAAGTGAAGAGCTCTCTCTACTTCTCTCAAGGTCATTTACAGACAGTCTTCCGTCTCTTCGCAGCCTGCACAAACCCCACGATGACCTGCAACTCGTCGATTTGCTTCACCAACAGAAGAGTGTGTTTCAAATGAGATCAGTAATTATATCAAAATAGTCAAAAACCACTTCAATATAATAAAAAAAATCTTGGACACCATAAATAAACAACGGAATAAGTGTTTCTTCAGGCAAGAATACCCATGTATAACATAAAAGCAGAGTCATTCTAATTTGTATTTCCAGGCAATGATGACAATTACACAGTGTTTCAGCCAACTGTTACTTTGAGGAAAATTTGTCATGAGTTTGAAAACTTTGTATTAATGTAAAATTACTAGCTTCATCGCAGAGATTGGCATATAGAATTTTTAAAATTCACCATCTTCAACACCTTGTGCTCATATCCATGCACCCGAACAAAACAAAATAAATAAATAAATAAAGCATCTTTGCTGGCAAGTACCTGTGACATAAAATGCCTCTGAACAACATCAATTAGTTGCTCCTTAGATGGATTGGGAATGGCATCCACCTACACAAATCATAATGTTATTAATAGAACAAAAGGTGCTGCTGGCAGAATGGAACAAAAATTATGTCTCCTCAAATTTCTGACAATAAACAACTTACCAGATTGAAGTGCCGCCAATATCTCCATAATGCAGCCATCTCTAGTTTGCCAAGGTCAACTTTCTGTACAGGAGATGTTGTGAATAGAGAAATTATGTAATTAAACAGCACATCCTACAAAATTTTCTAGGGGAAAGCACTGATAAGGAATTTAAAAATAATAAAAAGAGAATAAAGGGCATATACCGTGGACCCCCGAGGAGTAGAAACAGATCCCTTCGACTGAGAGTCACAGGAGAGAGACCTGCTCACAGTCTTGTGAGATGACCCAGAGGACTTATGCGTTCGATGCCTTGATCTGTGGGATTTTTGAGTGTCATCGGATGCTGGAAAAAAAAAAATACCACAAGCACGATTAGAAAAGGTTGTGGGACCCCAAAAGATGAAAGAAGTGAGACAATGAAGCTTTTGGCATATAGAAAAAGTAAAAGGTGAAGGGATCCTATGTAAGCCCAACCACTTTTCTATGAAAAAAAATACTGTTCCAAACCCAGATTGTTACAGTCCACACAATCTACGAGTGAACAGATGAAGGGATGAAAGTGAGAAACATCTCTGCATCCACCGTTAACCAAAAAAAAAAATCGAAGTTTACCAAAAATCTCTGTGCATCCACCTCTACCAACAACATATGACAAAGAAAGCAATCATGCCTTTGGGAAACACATTATCTTTTGAAAATTTGATATCCAGTTCCAAACACTTTTGGGGAGAGTTCCCATAAAACACAAATTACTAAAATCATACTATAAATTACCACCAAACTCACCCAATTCTGAGCCATTCCACTGCACATTTTCGAATTCAAGGTCGTCATCTTCCTCATTACCAGTAGGAGCTTCGATCACACTAAGGGCATTCCTCTGTAGCTTTACTTCTATGCCATTCGTAAGAACCTGTAATTTCATGAATGGAACAATCAAAATCTACTCTCAGAACAAAATCAATGCCAAATGAAATAACAGAAGCCACTAGCTGAATGGATAAGCAGACAAACTGCAGGACCTCAGGAAGGGAAAAAAAAAAAATTACATAAAATAAGCCGACATACAACAATTTTGGAGATGTGAAGAATATAAAATTTTACATTAAAATGAAGGAGAGTAATCCAATCCTATTTGGACAAATCTATTTACTTCCAATTAAAATCAAGTAAAATCATTCAAACCTCAGGCTAAATCGAGAACAAACTACTCTGAAGAATACAAAAATTTCCATACAAATGAAGGAGAGTAATCCAATCCTAGCTGGAAAAATCCTATTTACTTACAACTAAAATCAAGTAAAATTATTCAAACCTCATGCGAGAATGAGTAAATGCTTAGAATGAAAAAAGAAAGGAAATCAAATAACAACCAGAAAAACTAGCTCAAAGCAGGATCAAGTGAGCAAAACCCATAAAAATGGGGGAAAAAAATTTTAAAATCATCCAGAAAGCAAGCTCCAACTCTATCTATCCCGAAAACAATAAAATGAACAGAAACTACAATAAAAAGTCAATGAAATCAATTCAAAAATACATATATTAAATAATTTTAATTTCAATCAACCACAAACATATGGCATTGTTAAAATTAAAAAATTCATGAAACTACGGCCTGAATTATAGCAAATAAAATTAAATCCAAGATATAAATATTGCGAAAATCCCATAAAAACTGAAATCCTATCAAATCGTTCACCAAAATAAACCGGTGAATGTTCATTGATTTTAGCTCGCGGGTATTTTTATCCATTTGGTTTATTGCGGAAATAAATATGCAAGAACTTTCACCAATCCCATCGTTCACCAGAATAAGAGTAAAAGAAATTTGAAACTATAATTTAGAATAAAAACTGGAAACCTTCGAATTCAATCTCAAATCTACAGGATCCCCCTACATTTGCCCAATATTACTATAAATGGACACTAATACCCATCCTACAGACCATCAAAAATCAATCTGAAAAGGATCCTCCCAAAAACCCAATCATGCAAAATTGCAAATCGGCCCCAATTCAAATCCAAAATCCAAAAATAAATTTTACATCAAAAAAAGAAAATCCTGAATTCATGAAGAGAGTAGAAAAACCCATCAATTCTCTCAAACATATCTGAACCCAAAACCCTCAAAGCACTAATATGGAAATAAGACAATTACATATTCACATGGAAAAATGTCAATCTGCAATCAGCCATTGTGAATAAATCCATCAAAACACCAGATCCATCAATAAAAGTAGACATGCAAACAAAAACCCATATCCAAAACTCAATTTGGAACTTTAATTTCACTAAAAGCATCAAAATTAGCATGCAAGATTACAATAAACCACCTAAAATTTAAAATGAATCCCTAAAGCAACTACCAGTAAAATGAAATGCAATAATTTCTAAATGCATGGACTAAATTTAAACAATGAAAATGATCAAAAGGGGCATAGATTTTTCAAAAAAAAAAGAAATTAAAACCAAATCCAGAAATTTCCAATTACCCAACATTACTGCCAACATTTTCCAATCAAACCTTTCAAAAACCAAAAATTCAAGCTTAAATCACCAAACACACCACATTACAACCCCAAATTAATCTCAACCCAAAACTCATTTACCCAAATAAAAAAACACACAATCGTCAATGCAATTACCAGCCAATGCCACCCGCCAAGCCCAACAGCCTTCTTGACTACACCTTGAAGACCCACAAGCACCGACTTGGTCCGGTTATTGCCCGTCACGACGACCTTAGTGTGGCGTGGAAGAACAGAGAGCTCTTCCTCACTGCTATCCCCACAGCTCTGCAACTGCGAAAACCCGCCATTGACAGAACTCTCCATTGCTTCAAGCATTTTCCGTTCTAACTCAATGAGTGAAAATAAAAACTTGGAGAAAACACGGTCTTTAGTGGTCAAAAATCCATGGAATCGGAAGATCACGCATTGTAGAATTCGTATACGGGGGTTTTGGTATGATAAGAGAGAGAAATTGAGGGGAAATTCGGGGAGTTTTAGACAGAGAAAACACAAATGGATGAGAGAGAGAGAGAGAGGGGGGGGTGAGAGTGACTGGTTTTGGTTTAGTTTATTGTGGTTGCTGCTCTGAATCCCGACGACTTGGTTTGGACCAATGGAGGGGTGCCACGTAGGCAGCGAGGGGGCTCGTTAATCATGCGCTTGCAAGCTTGGGTTGCGGCATGATGCGAATACCACTAGCGGTTTTGGAGCAGAGAGGGTTACAGTGGGTTGACTGTTTGACTACTTGTAAGTAATCTTTGAGATAGTGGCCTTTTTAAATGACGGAAATGCCCTTCTTGTTTTCAAATTTGTCTAATGCCAAAAATGTAAGGGAAAGTTAGAACTCATTTCACCCCTCCCCCAAATGAACATTATTCTAGGTTTTTTTTTTTTTATATTACCCTATAGAGTGAATGAATTTTGGTCTTTCCATTGATATCTTTCGTGTAAAATACCTACGACACTTTTATACTTCGTAATTAAAAATTAAGGAGAAAAAAAAAGATTTAGGGATTTTTTTTTTTAGGTCTAAAGACAAAATTTTGATAAAAAAACTTATAGGGATATGTGTAGATCACAGGATGATAACAATGACAATTCTATCAAGTTGTCGGAAGCGTTTGTGAATTGTTTTAGGCTTAGAATTTTATCCACCAAAAAACCATAGATTGCAGGGTCCACCAAAAAGAAATAGGCGTAGATCACAGGATATCACAGCCAGAGAACCGTAGATCGTTGGGTCCACCAAAAAGAGTAAGCATAGATCGTAAAGTGATGATAAATGGCAATTAAATCAGTTGAAAGTGATTATCTTACATTATCTCTCACATGTCAATGCCTAAAAAGTACTCATACGCACTATATTTATTACCTTCTAATTTATAACATATTCCTATGAGATAATTTGAAGATCACTTCTAATAAATTTTGAATTTAAAAAGTCGGCATGTGATTCTCTCCCATAAAAGCATTTAAAAATAAGAATTTTAGAATTTAATGAAACTTGAAAGAAACAAGTAAGGGCTTTATTTTGTAAGTATTTTCTAGTTACAAGTTCACATAAGAGGGAGTAAGTAATGTTACTCAGTAGTCTCAACAATCAATTGAGATAATATTTCAAATAGATAAGAGAGAGTTGAATATTTATTCCCCCTAGCCAATAAAGTATCGAATTCATCGGCCTAATTAATCTTTTTCATGTTAGTCATACCTTTCGATCATTATGCAATTTTATTTTATTTTTTTTAATCGACAACAATATGTATATTATCACAAATGAGGAAAAAACCAAAACTAATAACATTTACAACAATAGATGAACATAGAGACACAAATCCCTCCAATAGAACCTATTCTCCTATCTCTTATGAACTTTTATCCACTAAATATGCCTCCAGTCGCGGTAAAAATCATTCTACATCACTTGATGCTTTACATATATCGCGATTAGTTAAAATGAATGGGAATAAACATAATACCTTCTATTTTTTGAAGTATAAGTTTTAATAATCAATTGCATATTACATATTATCTAGATCAAAGGAAAATACTATTAATATCAATTTTCTACACTAATTCACATGACTAGGTGAAATGCTGTCAAATAATCATATACTATTATCACCCACACAAAATCGTTGCATATAACTTAAGTGAAATGTGAATGATTTTTTTTTTTTTTTTTTCTTTTGAAGATGACGAATACAATTTTCTTTTAAAAACAAAGAAGAAAAGCCGAAAGTTGAAAAAAAAAAGGAGCGCCTAGGTTTTTTACTCCAAAAAAAGAAAGCATAGGGAGCGTCTGGTAAATTCGAGATGATGGCAACGAGGGCAGTTCAAGAAAGTGAAAAGTAACGTCGAGAAATTCCACCCAAAAAACAAAAAAACAAAAAGGAAAGTAACGTATCCACAAAATAAAAAACAAAAAACAAAAAAATGTAACGTAGAGAAACTTAACGGAAACCGGAAATTCATACGGTGGGGCCCACGTGGAGGGAGGTGCTACCTGCCGTCGGTGTTGTCTTATCCATCACCTCACACCTCCACCTCTCCCTCTCCCCTCTCCCTCTCATATACAAACACGGATATTTTTCGTCACCTAGTTTTCCCGCCACGACTGAGCAACACGAGCCGTCGATTTCAGATGAGGAATATCCATCCGTCGGATCATTTCGGCATCATTCCAGCCGTTGGATTGGAAAGTCATAGGATCAATAGAAGTCGTGGGAAAAGCAGACATGTTCTACGCTTTCTGCATATACATTTGTAAATTTGTAATGATCACAAAGTTGAAAATGAAAGGGGTTGGCAACGCTTTTGCACCCTTTGTCATAAAAGCAAAACGGTAGGGACAAAAAGGTAAAAAGGAACATGTGCGGTGAGCACCATCACAGACCGTGCAATTGATCTACCCAGTGGATACTAGCCGTTGATTTATAGATTGGATGAATCAACGGGCCACGAACGCTGGAACCTTCATACTCCATGGAGCAGTGGGACACAGTAGAAACTCAGGTATTCTTTAAAATTACGGGATACAATTATAAAAAGGATAATGCTATTTTACCTCACACTTTTCGTCCTATTAGTATATTTGGGAGGAATAAAGATTGTAATCATATCAATGGGTCCATAATCTTACCTTTCTAAATACACTAAGAAGACAATGTATAGGGACAAAAGTATGGAACCACCTAACATTACCCTTATAAAAATACTAAAAGTGCATGTCATAAAATAGGACATATTTTCATACTTTTTTTCTTTTTTTTCCCTATCCACGTTCTTTCTTAACTTATTTTTCATACCTCTTTATTCCTCATAGAGGGGAAAAAAAAAAGGAAAATAAGCATTTGCAAGCCGTAATAAAATATTTATAAGAGATTTTCACATGAGTTTCAAATTTTTCATTAAGGATTCTATCTTTATTTTATGCAGTATAATGAAAATGTTACAAATAAATTAAGTATATTACACATATATAGAATGAAAATGCTCTGAGTGCAGATCTGAAATATCTTGGAAGGAATTTACGTTCACATAATGCCTAGGATGGATGATTAGATTCGATCAAACGACCCTTTTAGATTTAGATTCGGACTATATATCAATAGTAGAATAATAATAACTAGTAATTGAGCACACGCAACACATCTTTTCAAGTTTTCACTGTATCAATGAAACTGGTATATTAGTTTCCAAGTTTTTAAACTTTATGTGTGTGTGTGGGGGGGGGGGAGAGAATTGAGGAGAAACAAGTTGTGGTGGGTTTTTTAAAGTTTGTAAAATTACCAAATCTTCTCTTAACTTTATTAACTTATAAGGGTATTTTAGTATTTTCAAGTGCAATCCAATCACGAAGAGAATTGGTTTTATATAATAGTATAGATAATAGGAAAAAAAATACGGAGTACTTAAAATAATCAAGAGTTGTGGGCTTGTTAGCACTTAGCATCCAAAATACAAGAGAACGGCTATTGCAACCGCCCATTATTATAACCCTACTCCTTTTCTTTTGATTTTTAAGATTTCATGAAAAATGTAAAAGGTTTTTGCAAAAACCGGTCACTTGGTCTATTAGAAAACATCATTTCGAACAACTTTGTATACTTTTTGGCAAAAAATGAAATAAAAGTTATAAATAATATCTTTTATATTTTGTATAAAATCTTAAAAATCTAAAGGATGAGGGGTGGAGTAATAAGAATGGGGAGTTGCAATAGCCATTCCCAAAATACAAAAGAAGAGGGAGTCGTGGGCTTGTGGCTGAGTTTAAAAGTTGGAGCCCGTGATAGACAAAGCAAACGAGACATTGGGCTCCACCATATAACTACTTTATATTTCTCTTCATTTTACTCGTCGTAACCATCATGTCAAGTCACGCTCCAAGGTTTTCATATTATGGTATGTGAACATTATTATCTTTACAAAACTGTGGAACTGTAATTTAATTAGACGATTATAATATTATATGGTGTACCGATGCCAAAATGCATTATTTTTTAATGTTAATATATATATATATATATATATATTATTTCATTAAGAGAATTAATATTAAAAAATTTGATGTATTTCTCCAACTCTTCGAGTCTTCGAGTTATCTAACTATGCCAGTTTATTGATCACTAACCTTTAAAAGAAATTTTATATTTAAATGTTAATATTTTGCCTTACTTGTTAAGTAAATGATATTATATTCAAATTTATGGAAAAATATTGATATTTATTTATTAATATTAAGAGGGATTACAGGTAATAATATGTTCTATCAATTGTCAAAAAAAAAAAAAAAATTATGAATCATACGACTATTTACAAGGAGTAAAAAGTGGAGTTAGTGCAAATAAAACTATCCTAACATAAACGCAATACCGCCAAATTAATATATATATATACACACACATAGTCTTGGTAAGGTTAGTATGTACTGATACAAGTTACAACGATACCATGCATTAAGGATTGTACATTGTGCATTGGCCCAATGTACCCTATGACCTACAAATGCACATAATACAACTCCTAATGTAAGTGTTATTATAAGTTATATCAGAACATCCTTACCTGACCGTCATCAAATATAATATAAGAAAATACATGCAATAATATAAAGTCGAAATTAAGACCTATTCAAACCTCAGGCATTTAATTGAAACGATCATTGGCACCACCAATTGACTGTTGCTAAATGGATCAAAACTTTTAATAACCATATATATATTGTTGGGTGAATTTTAGATTGGTTGGGCTAAGGGGAAATAATTACAATTCAATACAAATTATTACTAATTTTTTAATAAACAACTACTAACTTAATTAAGAATAACTAATAACTGTAATTATTTTTCCCATAAGCCGACCTATTTAAAATTGCTCTTATTTTCTTATTCATTGGTGTGATAATTGGTATAACAATATCGTATTAACACAATGGGTAAGATTAACTATTATGATATCACGTGAATTGCCGTGTGGAAATGGAAATTAGACTGCCAACCAAGAATTTTGACCATTTAACATTTGCCTAAAGAATTGTGCCATTAAGATGTCCACCCACCTACTATTTTGTGGGGCCCAAAAATATACTTCAAAATCCTACTGTTAGATTGATTTTTGCCTAATCTCAGAGGTCCTGATCGGAGTTGCCACTTACCCTGTGCGTATGGACCAGAGCATGTTGGTTTCTATCATGATGCCAATGGCAATACCCACCACAAAGAATATCCCCTTTCTCCAATTTTGCTTAGCACCTGAAAAAATAAAATTAAGAATAAAAATAAATTTAATTGGAGTGTATGGGAGGAGAGAGGATGAATCAAATGGGAAGGATGGCATTTTTAAAAAGTGTGAACCCCTCTGGATCGAACATGTTACGTGCTCCCTGAGTAGGGAGCTTGACTTCAAACAAGGGCAAATTTGAAGTTTATGTATTGGCCAACGCATGTGTGGCTGAGGATAAATTAGGTCAACGGTCACTTCGGGTTTCCAATTTTATCAATTTTTGGTGGGTGTTGTTAGTTTGGGTCATAAGAGTGGAGTAACAAGTCAGAATTTAGAAGCCACCATTCATCTTTTCCATCATGATTTTCATGCTCATCTCAAAATTTTACATCAAATTTTATTTTATTATTTATCTATTTTTTTACATGTTACATGCTTACATCCTTTTATGTACCAAAAAAATTCATATCCTTCTTTTTGGTCCAAGCTTCAGCAGACTCTCTCTCTCTCTCTCTCTCTCTCTCTCTCTCATCTTTTCCAAATGATGCTACAAATGAAAACTCTGTCAAGATTATATGAACACATGATTTCTCATCTAACATGTTCAAACCAACAGGGCTAGAACTTGTTTATTACGTTTTTTTTTTTTTTGGGGGGTGGGGGGTGTTCCACCAATGTTGGAAAGTTCTTTCGTTCAATAACTATTTTTTTTTTTTTTTTTTTGTTTAACTTATGCCACATTTGTCTAGCTTGGTGGTTATTCATGACGTCATTTGCTTTTTGGTGGACACAAGTCAGTTACTAGAAAAAGGAAACAAAAAGTCAAGTTAATTTTTTCAAAAGAAAATGAGAAGTTGAACCCGTAACCTTTTATTTTAAAAGACGTTAGTTTTAAGAACAAGTAGTCCGCCTCTTGGGCTGTGTATGGATTGAGAGAAATGGAAAGAAAAGAAGAGAAAGTAAATTTTTTTCCACCCTGTATGGTTAGTTAGATCTCATTAATGAAGAGAAAATGAGAGAAAGCAGTCACAATTACATTATTACCTTTTTTATATTTTAAACAGAAGTTGTGTAGGGATATTCTTGTCATTTCATCACTAACTTATTACTTTTCTCTTAATTTCTCTCCAAATCTCTCCAATTTGGAGAGAAAGATAAATGGGTCCATTTTCTCTCAATTTCTCCCTATTTCTTTTCTCTTCTCTCCTAAATTAACAATCCAAACGAGGAAAATAGGGAGAAAATCATTTTTTTTTCTCTTCTTTTCTCTCCATTTCTCTCAATCTATACATAGCCTTAAAGACAAACTTTGATTACATTAACGAAGGGTTGATTTTTATTTTTTATTTTTTGAGGAACCATCGGCCCAAATCTTTATAAGGTGTGTATACTGTATGGCATAAAGGGTTCTGCATAGCTTGTCAAACTTGAATGAATTGCCTTCCTAGCCAAAAAAGAAAAGGAAAAGGAAAAAAAAAAAGAAAAAAAAGAATGAATTGCCTGGTATAAAAAATGGAAATAAAGCTCATTCATATCTTAATGATGACTAGTAGAAGGCTAGTCACTGTGAATGGAACATGGTTGATCGAATTGATTTCAAAGGTGTTTTAGGTAGGCAAGACGACAAAGATTTCTGCAACAAGTGACCATCTAATTAATTACTGGACGAATGAAACATGAGCAAACTACCTTTGACCCACGTTATAATGTTATATTGTAAGTATATATACATATGAAAGAATAGTAGTTTTTATTCCAAGATTGACTAAACACGCATTTTAAAAAAATTATTATTTCATTGATTTATCATTTATTAAATTTTATTTTTTTAAAAGTGTTTTCTCCTACTTGGTATTGAGTTTTGTGTCGAGAGTAATTATCGAAATAATAAAAGATAGTATTAGAAAGTTTAAAAAATTTATGATTTGGTTTTTCAAAATGAAAAAAAAAAAATGGAATAAAAAAAATAATAAAAATGGTCTATCTTTATAGGACATAGTGAGTACTATATGACTTTACTCATTTATCCAAATTTATGTACTTAATTGACATGTCATGGAGACAATTATGTCAATCAATGAAAAGTTTCATTAATAAAATAATTATATGTTACACTAGTTTTCAACCTACTACATCAATTGAGTAAGAACTAAGTACATTTGCCAGAAAGTTTAGGTTCTTTATTATTTTCCAATGTGAAACCCTGTAATATTGTACTCAAGGGCTGTTGCACAAAGATGCCAAAATGGGCATGAGTAACCACTCAAATTTTTGTTTTTTGTTTTTTTTTTTTTTGGTTCGATGAGTAATTTTCTATAATATTACTAAAGTGCCCAAGTAATTTGTGGAGTCATAGTATTAGAATTGGTGAATAATACAGGAATTTTTGTTAGTCTTAATATATATGATTTGTTTTTCGGAATTTAGAGGTTTTTCTCATAAAATTTTTCATTTCAGTTTGTCAATAGGTACTAATTATTAAAAAAAAAAAAAAAAGAAAAAGGATCCGCCGTATTAAATTTAGTGGATTTATCGTGGAAGTCTGAAATTTACCCCTTTCTCTCTCACAAAGGCCAATGCCATCGTTAACCCCAAGCTAAGAACGACAGGCAGGGTCAAGCGACCCAATACGGTGATCATCATGTTTCAAAAGGGGCCTCAGGCCACGTAACACCTAGGCCTTTCCATACAACTTTACTACGGCTCTCCAATTAAACAGGCCCACCTGTTGCCGTAGTGGGCATTGATGATCCCCTTTCAACCATTCCTCTGAGGTTGCAAACACAGTTAGGCATCAAGCCATTCCTCAATTCCCATAACACCCTCCGCGCCTGTGCCAAATCCCATTATCTTATTAGGCGGAGTGCTTAAATCACATCGAAATTGATATTTAGAGAATGTAGGATGTAGAACTTTCTAATACTCTTCATCACGTGTAAGTCTAATAAGATAAAATCAAATCTGTCACATGAATATAAATGACAGATTTACAAATGAAACAAACCCAAGAACGACAAGCACTAATACTATGTTAAGTTTCCAACCTAAAAGCCTAAGCTGTTAGGACTGAACAAGTATATGAAACCAATCAAAGTCAATATTTAGATGATGTTGAATGTGGGATTTTCCCAGCACCTTCAACATTTCAATCTGTTGCATTGTAGCATCATCCCAAAAGAAACATCATTTCCCAACACTACCAGCAATAACTCAAATCAGTGAGGAAGCTCTTCATTACACCAGACAGTAGAAAATATTGAAAGTACAAGGAGTTACATTCTTTCTACTGCATTCCCAATTGAATGAATATGAAAACTTACAAGAAGAAAATGGCCGACAGAGGTCCATTCAATCTTTACAATTAAGAAGAATAAGGTCATCATTGTTTTCCCTGCTATATCTGTTCCTTGAATATCAGTATCTTACTCTTCTTTGCCTCGGGCACTATAGCTATCTTTAAGTATCTGCAATCCTTAAATCAACTGAACCAGTAAAACATAACTGTCAAAACCTGCTTTGGTGTAGGGACACTCTGGTCATGAAGTGCTTCCATATACTTGCCAAGACATTCACCCTATATATGTATACTGTGCGTGTAAAATAAAACCGAGTAACTAGTACGGAATGAAGTAGAAATAATTCACTTATCACAAACAAAACAAGAAGCACAAAAAATTCTTCTTAGGCTTTTTGTGTTTGCCACTAGCAGTCTCCTTCTCCCCATCCAAGGCTGGTCTATGGCCATCGGATGATGCAACCACATTACGAGAATTTGACAATGAGCCTTCATTATTGTTCTCGACTATGTGAGTCCCGATGGCAAGATTGAAGACCTTATCATGGGTCTTTTGCTCTACAGCAGGTAGAGAACAGTCAGTTTTGAGGGCTCCTGCTGGTGACTTGTTTCCATTATCACTAATAACAGATCCTGTGGACAGAAGTTAATATAAAGTAAAATACCAGCTTCTGCAAATTAAGTTTCAGTAAAATTATTATTGAATTAACTGTGGAATGTTAAAGACTACATTGGTAATGGTAAGAAAAAGAATCCTTAAATGAAAAAAAGAACAGGAGGGACAGTGCTGATGTCAATTTAAGCACACTAGATAATTAAAGAGAAGACATGGTGGAAGAACCATCACATGATGATTCCAATCACAGGCAGCAAGATCGCATTGATTTCATCATCTGGGACAAAGGATTGACGTGGGCTCTAAGTCCCAAGCCCATTCTAAATGCACCTGGCAGGCCAAGGGTTACTGACACATCAGAAAATTTTTCAATACCAACAATTATCCGGGAAAAAAACAAGGTTATAAAACGCCAGGCATAATAATCTATTCAAACGCAGTACTCTTAACCTATGCAGTAGGATCAAAATATAAATGTCTAGCTTCTCGCGCATTTTCTCCTTGTGAAATCGCTTCATTCACAAACTCTATTATCATCAATCATATATAATGCAATATTTTACTAAATGGAAATTGGTCCATTCTCTTAGCTGGAAACAAATGATAATGTCCAAGAAAAAAAAAAATCTTTCAGAAGTACTAGCTATTTTGGAACTTGTTAAACAGAGGGGGAATATGAGACTCTTTCTAAACCCAGCAGAAGATTAAACCTCTTAAGCCTCTGCCTGCATATCATATGATGAAACATAGCATTTAATACTTATTAGCATACCTAATCAAGCCAGACCATTAGTACAGGGGAAGTTGATATGATGAGGTGCAGGGGTTGCAATCCATCATTATGTAGATTTCCAAAAATAAGATCTCTCAGATAAAAGGAAAATTTTCTTCGATAAAATTTCAATTCACAGAATTAAAATGAAGCATCCGTGCATGAATCATACCATAGACCTAAACTATGCATGTATACTCATGTAAATGAACACTTGTAATTTCATAAGCCAAGTACCAAATGTCATTAGCTCAAAACAGTATTAATTAGAATGTCAGTTCAAGTCTACTGACCTACTACACCACACTTGTGTGGTTACCTAACCCAATTTTCCTTCACTTTAAAGGATTGTGCGGTTTTCAGTGGGGAATAACAGAAAAAAGTTAAGTGTATGGTGAACTTGGAACAAAAGAAACCACGAAGAATAATTGGCATACCTGCAGTGGCTGGATGAATAACCACCTCTTTTGGTCTGACAGATGCCAAGACATTGAACTTGTGATCTGCATTCTTCGGCTGCATGTCCTTTTTATCTTCAGGTCCTAACTCGCGCAAGAAGGCTGATGAATCAAAGTAGTCATCTGATGTCATGGACCGGAAACTCGAATTTTCGGAACTGGAAGATGTTGGGGAATTATCAAGATCTCGTAGTTCCAAGAAGTCACCACTAATCGCATCATCAATTTCATCATTCCCACTGTTCACCTAACAAGGCATAAATAAAATATTTGAACTTACATATATGTGTGTGTGTAAGAGAGAGAGAGAGAGAGAGAGAGAGCACCAACCCCACCCCCTGGGGTGCGGCCAGGGGTGCAGGGCACTTATTGTTAGTCTTAAGCCTAGTGCATATTGCATAGCACAATGACACTCAAGTTATATGCTCAACAATGCCGTCAGGAAAAAGGACTGTGAATTAACTCTGCATATTAGAGATTCTTTGCATATGCTCATTCATCACAATCCAAAATTAACCGTGTCATGCAAAACCTGGTACTAGTATTCTCATCACTGTGACATTCCAGCCAACTTATAAAGGCAGTATTTTCCCTAGCACAAAGGTTCAGGCAGTGTCAGCAAGAATCTATTATTCACATGAAAGCTCCATATACTTTGCAAGTTAGGGATGACACAGAGGAAACATTTAGCCAATACATATGATTCCAAATTATCGAAGATATCAAAATTGCCCCATCCACCAACGAGTCAACTGTACAATTATTTGATACACCCAACCGTCTGTTTTCGTCATAGGCTATATAATCAATATGATTGCAAGCATTTGTCAAATCTCCGTTTCAATACCATTGTAGACTATCCCGTTACAGTTTCAGTCATAAATGCTTCCAATTACTTAATATGGTAAACTAGAATCATTAAGCTTAACCCAACTCACCACAACTCAACAAAAGTAGACTTCATTGCCAACAATTGAAGATACTAATTAATTGGTTAAAGTGCATTCGCATCAGCTGGACATTAACTGGTGGCGAATATATATACAAATATGAGAGCTCAGTATCAAGTGAAAAATATGAAAATCCTCCAAGCAGACACAACTAAAGAGCATGATGCACAGCTGACCTACCTGGGAATTGCCTGTGGAACCTTGTCCAGTGATTGAACGAAGGTAGTTTCCACTACCTGCAACATCTTCCCCCACTAGGTTGTGCTGCATACCATTGTTTGAACTTTGTCCACTACTAAGAAAGACTCTGCAGAGTGAACTTGAATCCTGCATATTGTCAACCCAAACCGGCAATTGACTGGCAGGTTCGACAAAAATGACAATAAAAGACAAATGTCAGCAAAGAAGCATATAGGACTAGCAGGTTCCATCAAATACCTTTGAGCTGCTGTTTCCATGCATTCCCTTCTGAGTGATTCTGTATTCTTGCATCACCCAATCAGTTTTACACCCATGAGGAGCTTGGCCTTCATAGAATTCATAAGTAGTTCTCCAACCAGTGATATCAGAATTTGTAAATATCCCACAAGCCTCCCCTTTGGCTTTCCAGATTCCAAATTCTGAATCTTTTTTCCCCTCTGTACGTATGAAGTACCAAACATTATCTGCATATGCCAAGTATCTCCTTAGTTTGTGTGCCAAATGCAATATATTGTGCAAATAAAGTGCAACATTTTATATTTGACAGGCTATAAAACCCGAAAAATGCATCAAAGAACTTGAGCTAAAGGGGTGCTGGCGCCAATAAATGAAGTCTCTAGGCATTGTAATTTGCAAGATCATCACCATAATTGCACAAGAATCATCATTGCAGTTGTGCATTTTGTAGAATAGGTCAACTGATTGCGTCATTAATAACTGTTAAAATATATTGGTCCAATCAGATCTCAAAATTACCATACCAAAATCAAAATCAAAATATTTTGATGGGCAGAAACACAACATGTTGTCTTTTGTCTCACAATAAAAAAGGAGTTTGTTTTGCCCTTAACAAGTAAATGGAAAATACAGTTATCTAACAAGTACATGCTATCCTAAAAGACATATTGAATTATATACCCCTGTATTATGTGCACATTTAAGACATAATTGCTTGTTTTGTTGTCTCCATGGAGATTTTTATATTCTTTTTTGTAAAATCCTTACATCAATTCATAATACAAACATGACTCCCAACATATATTAATAGATTCTTGGGCCGTAGACATTCCACATTTAGGGTATTCTAACAATAAGTCTCCAATCACACAAGAGACAGCGCACACAATCAAAACATTGGAACTCTGGACGTGGAAACATTAAAAGCACTTGTTGAACATACAAATCCCATCCAGACATGCTCCTAATCATCCATGGCTAAATGGTTGAAGCACCAAACTCATATTTGGTGAATCAGTAGGTTTAATGCCTATCGAATGAACGCCAACGGTGCCTATTGATCTCATACATCAAAGCAGCGTCTTTATAGGTAGGTAATTTAAAAAATAATAGAACTCACCAGGTAAATTTGAGGGCTTATGCTGGCAAGGATTTGTATCTTCAATCACATTAGGCTGGGGGAGTAGATCCGCGAATCATTTCCTTTAACCGCTTAAAGAGCTCCTCATCAGTCCAGTAAGTGCTGATATCGTCAATTGGAAGGGAAGGCGGAGACGGACACATGGTAAACTAACTGAAACAAATTGGAAAGATAGACACAACCGAGAACCCACCCTGACTTCTGATAGTTCACTGGAGGGATGGTTGAGCTGACAAATAAAAGTAAAAGGTAATCAAATATCAAGCCACACGTTGTCAACAAATTCACATAAATAATGGAGGAAAAATAATATTAATAGAATGAAGAAATCATGTCATGGTTATGGAGACACGTACAACTGAAATATTCGAAACCTTCTATAAGTGGTACTTTCCAACAAATGTAATTTTAGATGATCAAGAATTTAAGACAAATGATTTATCTCTATTTATTTATTTATGAAGAAGATATATATGATTTATCAGCACGTCAAGGTAGACAAATTGCATCCTTCTCTTTCAATATATGAGTAATTGGGACTGCAATAAAATCTCAAATTTATGTATCTAGTTTGGGAGACTATATTTTGTTAGAGAAAAAGAAAAAGGAAAAAACAAAAACATGGCACCCGCCACCCTGTTTTTGTGATGAAGTCTGCAGTTCGCAAGCTGAATGTTTGAAACATGGCAATCCATGATGGACTAAAGAGAGGCCTCGCATGCATTTTATCAACAAACGAGACACAAAGAATCGGAAATCACAAGGTTCGGTTCTTTTCTTGAAAAGAATGAGAGGAGAGAGAAGAAAAGCATATGGTAAAACCGATTAAAAATGAGTTCATTTCTTAGCCCTTTACCATTCTTTTCTTTTCGTTTCTCTCATTCTTTCCCAAGAAACAAACACAGGGTAAACCAACGGTAAAAAATATTCTCCGAGTGGGTACTTGTATTGAAGCAGAACCCACACAGCTCCGATCATACTGCTCATGTATGCAAGATTTTCCCATAAGTTTTTTTGATAATTAGCATAAGATACCCATGTTTTCATGAATTCAAATGGGTATGTGTGTGCGTGTGTGGAGTAGGGAAATGAGATACCCATGAAAATTATAAACCTAATCCACACAAAACAACATCATATACACACAGGACAAATAAAGATTCCCATTTACTTGAAAAGAGGAGGAAAAAAAAAACAGAGAAAAAAAGGGAAAAAAAAAGAGATACCCATCAAATTTACATGGTTAGTCCACACAAACAAACAACATATACACAGAGATCAATCAAGATTCAAAGTAACTTGACAAACTGGTAGCCACCGTATAAATCAATCAGCTTCACAGAATTTAAACTCAAAATTAACTGAAAATGAAAGCGTAAACAAAGCCAGAATCAATTTTCTCGAGAATTCAAGTTATTACAAGAAGAAAATGAATGAAAACATAAAGAAAGGAAAGAAAGCTCATACACCTATCTATCCATTATCGAGATTCAAAGAAAGTGATAAGAGGGTTTTTCAAACCTCACTGTAAGAGAGCCTCAAAACCCTCCCACTCCTTTCTATTTACTTAGCCACTACTCAATGTAGACCGAGTCAATGGCCCTATTGGGATTAGTACATACATATGCAGTTGAAAGTTGAAACCTTACCATGGTTTGGTTTTTGCCAGCGCACGCAATTGGGCAAGTTGATCCTTTGCCCTTGGAGTGTGTTTCTGGACCTGCGTGACTTCATCGTTATTGCTTGGCACTTCGTCACTGGTGGAGCTCATGCGAGACTGGTTGCTGTGGTGGGCCCGTCTACGTGTCCGTCCTTTCCGGGAACCTTCTTCAGCGGATTCAATGCAAAGTATATTTACGTTGCCCCCAAAAAAACAAAAAAAAAAGGTTGCCCCAAAAAAAACATCATATTTATTGACAAATTTGGGATATGGTCCAATCATGACAAGCCACCTGACCAAGAAACAGACCGCAGTGATTCCAAAGAGAAATTTAAAATGGATACTTTTCTGTTATAGAACTTTGGTAACTTTCAATTTTGGTAAACGGCGGAAAAAAAGGTCGTAGCGGCGGCCTAAATGCTAGCGAGAGTAAAAATTAAGGTTATGTTTGTTTGGTTAGAGTTGAATAGGTGATAAAGAAATTTGATTTTATATTTAAAATGGAATGAGATTGAAATAAATATAATAGAATGAATACCTTTATAATTTATTACTATTATTTGATTTTATTTCTATTTAATTATCTCATCGAAACATGTTATTTAAAATAAATTAAAATGTGATTCCATTCCATCTATTTCATTATAACCAAACAAATATGGCCTCAAACGTATTTTGTATTTTGCTCAAATTTATTATTAATTACTCTCTCTGTTTCTAATTGACCGTCCTATTTAAAAAAACATATTTTTTTAGGAGACCTTATCAAATGCTTTCACATAAGCACATATATTGCAACTTTCCAATTTTACCATCAAGTGTACAAAACACTGTAAAAAGATATAATACCCTTTTAAGAGTATTTTAAGAAATCAAATAAGAAAAATCGTTAACTTTTTGAATGTGACAATAATTTTAAAATATCCCCAAAAGAAAGGTAGGCCACTTAAATAAAAACAGACGAAATATAAATTAGGTCTAATGTGAAAGTTAATCTATATAATGTTTGAACAACTTGGATAAATGTTTCATTGATGGAATCTAAGCTCCCATTTAAAGTGGTGTTTATTGCTACTTCCAACTCACTATGAGTGATTGTCTTTTCTTCCTTTTTTTCCTTTTTCTTTTTTTTTTTCGCACCAAAATATTTGATTATTTTAAAAAGCCAAGGCATTAGTTTTGTTTAATTTTTTATAATGCCAATTTCTTTTGTGAAAAGTTAATATCCTTATTTCCTTAGAACATTTAATTGAAAAGTGATATTAGAAGTACCGAATTGAAAAAGTGAATGCTAATACAATGATTGCTTATACTTAGTATGTGTGATTTTCAATTCATCAATTTTTTGGGAATGGAGGGGGTGACAATTTTTTTTTAATAAAAACCTCCACGTTTAGTGATTTGTATAGGTTTTTAGAAGACAATATATACTTAAAGAAACCTAACAATGATGGCTTATTAATATGAATTTGACGGTTTTTATTTATTTATTTTATTCTTTTCGACACCGACACGAGGAATGTTATTACTCACTTCACATCACTCCGTTATGGTAAGTCTAATGGGTGACTGATCTTGATGGAAAGTAAAGAAGTGAGAAAATAAATTAAAATTTTTATATTTCTTAAGATGTAAATCATAGAAACTACCGAACGATTTAATATATTTTATTTTGATACATCATTTAGCATAGTGGTCATGCATGCCGAGTCAGCCTAACAATGACGTTGTTGTTATCCAGAATCTATGCTGAACGTAGGGCTATCACGACTATACTTTTTCTTTTCTTTTTGTGTCACACACGACAGCATAATTTGAATGATTTTTCCCTTCCCAAGTTTTATATGGACACTAGATTCAAAACCCGTACGGTGTACGGATTTATTTATAAAAATAATATTATTATAAAATTATAATTTTAATAAAATATTTATTTTCTAAAATAGTAAAATATATTTGTTAGTACAATATATTAATTAAATTTAAAAGATATAAATAAAAATAAATTAAGTAGTTAAATTAAAATAGTATTTGGTGCGTTGTTAGCGTAATGTATCACACAAAATGTAATCATACTTTTAAAAATGATAAATTATTTTGAAAAATTATTAATTTAATAGTAGAAGCTTGTAAAAAAATGAAAAAAGTTAATACATTATGGTATTTGGTATAAAAAAATTAAAACTCTCTAGAGCCTAACCCATCTCACGATTATAATTTTGACATTTTGGTATATACCAAAGCAAGTATAGCCATCGAAAGTGTCTCGAAATTCAATGATATGAATTGTAGAATACATGATAACAATGAATATTGACATTCCATAAGGGTTTTTAGTGGATTTCATAGAGAGTGAAAAATCAGGGAAAAAAATATTGAAAATTTGTTTGATATTAGAGCATAAAAAGATCAAAGAAAAGTTTAGACAGTGGGAGGAGCAAAGAGGGAAAGAGAAAAAGATAAGAGAATGCATACATTTTTTCAATTTTAGGTAATAAACCATCTAAAGAATTTTGATTAAAATAATTTTTTTTTTTTGTTGAAAATAGATCGAGAGAATATTCCGACATGTCGTTTTTTTTTTTTTTTAATTATTTTTTCCTCTATCTGTCTCTCTTATTATGACTATTTATAGTTTTATATGTTCAATTTTTGAGAGAGAAGATAAATAGGCATTAAAAAAAATGAATAAATATAATAGTCTACAAAGTTTGGGCTGAACATTGTATGGTATGGGTTTTTCGATTTTCCCACATGAAAATAAAGAGATATGTAGTGAATATCAAGCGACAATTTACTTACATGAAAAGGAGTGGTGAATATCAAAAAAAAGTTGAGAAAATTACTTTTTGATGACCACTTTTTAACTTAATACCAAACAAAAAAAAAAAAAACTTAATAGTCATTTTGAAGCACATATATAGTTAATTTGTAGCAAGTTGACAAAGAATAACTTTTGTTTGGTATTAAGATTAAAAGTGGTCACCAAAAAAACAATGTCCTCAAAAGTCACTAAAAGTAACTTTTTAGGAAAATTATGTTTTAGTGATTAATTTTCAATGTAATACAAAACAAAAGAAATTAGTAGTCTTTTCACGCATGTATATAGTTAATTTGTAGAAAGTTGACAACTTATATCCTTTATTGGTATTAAGTTGAACTATGATCACCGAAAGGCAATTATTTGAAAAAGGTTTCCTATAACTTTATTTTGTGATATTAAAAAAAGAATAAAAATAAATAAAGAAGAGTGACGTGTGGCACAGCTATAGGAGGACCAATCCTCCGTGTTATATATATATATATATATATATATATAATAGATAATAGATATGACCTCGTTAGGCTAGGCGTCCCAACTTGATGTTTCCCCATTATGAAAAAAAAACCACAAATAAGCCGGACAATGGATAATAATGTATTCGCCAAAAAATTTGGGTTGTCGTCACACGTTCAACCATCTTAATTCAACTCACGTCACTTGCTCTTAGGTTTTTTTTATAATTATTTTATTATTATCAGGGATGTTTTAGATGCTTTATACTTAAATAATCTATTGGGTACATGTACTCTCCTATCTCACATGCATTAAATAATTATAGAACAAAATTTATGAGAATGGTTTTGAAAAGAAGTGGTGAGAGTTTAATACAATACTTCTTATTTGATAAGGGGTGTTAGGACCACGACGACTTGGGAGTGAAACTAAGAAATTAGTTCAGGTGAGGCAATTATCATGTTTTAGTAATTACTTTTCAACTTAATATCATATAAAAGATAATGTTTATCAACTTATTATAAATTGACTATATAAGTACTTCAAAATGACTACCAATTTCATTTATT
This sequence comes from Liquidambar formosana, assembly GCA_039720395.1. Taxonomy (NCBI): domain Eukaryota; kingdom Viridiplantae; phylum Streptophyta; class Magnoliopsida; order Saxifragales; family Altingiaceae; genus Liquidambar; species Liquidambar formosana. The sequence continues at coordinate 28,777,544 of CM077833.1, forward strand.
TGGTATTGATTTGAAAAATGGTCATCAAAAGAGCAAACCTTTTTTTTTTTTTTTTTGGTTGAAGTTTTCAGGTTGGGCAAACGTCCCACCTCCTTACACACTAACTACACCCCTGGAACTACTCTGTCCACCCTCCAAAATTATTGGTTCAAATATGAAACCTCTTGTCAGTGTAAAATTCCCAAACTCCCAGTTCATATATGCAGGGCCACCATCGATGCGTGTAATACAAGAGATATGGTAACATTGTCGGCAATCTTGTGTGGGTCCCTTGCCCAAATAGGGCATCTTGTGTGGATCCTACTCTATATAAGAGAGTTCATAATGGCATTTGACAATGAAAAAAGCATTTTTATTACATGTATTTTCTATCTTATTCATTTAAGAGTAATCTTTTCGGGCACCAAAAGGCCAAAGTTTTGTCAATGAAATCAATTACCCTTTCCCTGCGATGACGTTTCATTTGTGGTCCTTGTTCTTCTTTAAGTCTTGCGTTGCTAAAGTTCATATATCATAAATAATGCTCTTTGTGTCCGTCACGCGAACTGCTCTAAAAAAAAAATAAAAGCTCCGCACTCTTTTTCTACGTTGTAAAAAGAAATAGAGGGGAACATACCCACCTGCCCACCTGCCTCCAAAAAGACAGAAAAACAAAAAGGACGATCCCAAATGAGAGAGACTTCACAATCAATTTGAGAAAACGTTCATAATACTTTGTTACCATTTTTCATCATCTCCTAGTTCTTTCTTTAAATGGATTTCGTTTAGCTTGTTGCCAGCCTGATACGTTAATGGAAACTGTTAAACGGTTTAATTTTTTTGTCTAATTTTATGGATAGTTTAATTTATGTGACAACTAATGCAATGCATCATTCATTTAATTAGATAAATTTAAGCAAATGAACTTGATTTACGTAAAAAATATTACTCCACGTTGATGATTTAAAGTTGGGCAAGCAAGACGTATGAACAAAAATAATAGACATATATATATATATATATATAATTTTTATTTTTATTTTTTTTGATATTATAATTTTGAGTATATTCAATCTTTTGTTTCACATACATCAAATAATTACAAAACAAAACATGAAAATAACTTTTTAAGAAAGAGTGGTAAGAATTGAATTATAGATCTCTTACTTCACTCAAAAACCAATCAGTTTACCTAAAGAAAAATGAAAAAAAGGAAAAAAAATGAGATTCGTGACAGAAATTCAAAATGCAGGGGGTGAAGAGTAGACTGACCCACTACGAGTGGACTGATTCACGTGCCTCGTCAACGATATTCTAGATAGCATGACATAATAAGAACCGCAACAGTGTCAAACAAATGACAACTCTGATCCACCTACTCCAATATTGTTATTATTACTCGTACTAATATATATCCAATAACCTACGTGTCCACTCAAGCGCTTCAATCTTCCATTGGGCTGGTGTATGTTTTCTGACACGTGATGTGAACGACCTTTCTTCCCACGTTCTTACAGGTTGGAAACAGATAGAGGGAAAGCTGGTTTTGAAATTTCTTGACCTACTTTGTAGGTCACTACTCACTCCCTCAGTTTACATTCTAAGCAGCACTTGATCTTTCCTAGGCCTAGGAAATGTGAGTATCTCATATATGTTTCTAAATTAGATTATTATTTATTGTCAAACAAAAAATTAATTCATTTTCATATGTCCAAGCATTGCTGCTATATAATACAGGAGTAGCAGTGGTCTACGCAGGCAGGATCAAATACTCTTACGTTACCAACTTACCACTATATTAACTCAACTATGCTTAGCCAAACCTTTGCCTTTGAAAGATCGAAAATGTTGAATTATCTAATTTTTTTACCCAATTTTATTTGCCTTGTTTATCTCAATTATGAACGACTAATCTTTTAATGAAATATTTATTTCGTTGACTAAATTGTCAAATAAGTTATAGGCAAATAAATTTGGATAAATGAGTTGGGTTATATAGCATTGCTCTCAAAATATAATTCTCAAGCATAGTAGTCATGGTTGTAATCCTTAAATAGTACTCGACAAGTCTTGGTTAAGCATTGTTAAGATATAATTTTGTTATAAAAGGGTAATATATTAACTATGCCTATTAATTTTTATTTAATTGTAATTATTTACCCATAGTTGGACCAATCTAAGATTCCCTTATTTAATTTTATATTGCGGTTAGTTTATTTTATATTTTTATTTTTTGGATAAGTATATTGTTGTTACTTGTTGGTATACAAAGCAATCATTTTACTCATAGTAATGAATTGGAACAAAAAAATTATCAATAGTGTGTCGTACTGTAAGATGCCGGGCTTCATCTTATAGTGTCTTTGCCCAGCAAAAGAAATTAAATAAGCTTAATACTCAAACCTGGACCAGCCATACGAACCCAAATATATGACAATTAGCTCATCCCAGCTCATTTATATTCAATTGGATGGTAAGAACATGTTTTTCATTTCCACCGCACCCCAAAAAATTGAAAAGAAAACATCCCCTCCCCCCCAAAAAAAATACCTCCGAAATCGAATCCATTAAAATAAGTTGTTTTTGGGTCAAGAAGGGATGCCTTTCAAAGTGGCCAAGAAAATTGGTGTTATAGTAACTTTTAGGCTGTAAATAAATCAAGTTGATCGATCTCAGTCGTAGGCAGTTTAGTGATTTAATCTTGGTTCAATAGATTAATAAATTCAAAATTGAGTTTAATTTGTTTATCGAATGAGAGAGTGTATGGAGTCGAGTTTTATCGAGTCTAAGTTTAGGAAATTTAGTACTATTATGAAGTATTAATGAGTTGATTAAGCTAAAAAATAATACTTACCTTATCAGTAAGGTTGAATGATATATTTTTGTCGAAACCCTGATCACCAAAATAGTCGCAAGGACCACCGAATCAGAAACGAGTGTGGAAAAAATGGCCGACTCGGAAACGACTCAAACGAGTCACCAGGTTTCCACGTTCCTCAGTTCAGGCGTTTACCGATTCGAAAACTCGATGGCCGTCTTCATCGACCCCGTTCGCCTCCTCAACCGTTCCTACACCCGATTCAGGGTTTCTCCCTCTGCCTACTACTCTCGTTTCTTCCAACCCAATCAACCACCTAGGGTTTCTTCTCCAAACCCCAGAAAACGAAAACGCAAAGACAAACAACCTCACTCCCTCAACCAAAGAGAACTCGCCGCCGATCAACGCCATCAGGTATATATGAAGGTACATTCATGTATGAATGTATATAAGAGGTGTATGTGTGACTTTGGTTATGTGGTTGTTTTAGGAAGCGAGGCCTTTGTTGATGAAGGCTCACGAAGCTGTTCTTCAAGCCACTGAGCTTTTGTCAGTTCTGTGTGATTTGAGGAAGGATGGATGTTGTTCGACAGAGTGTGGAGAGTTATTGTTGCCTGCTGCTCAACTTGAACAGTCCTTTTTTGAACTTGGGAGGGTTTGGCAAGCTCCTTTGTATGAGATTACTCTTAATTTCCATCGACAGAATAAGACGATTGAAGACGGAGGTTAATTACTTTAACTCTAGAAATCATGTGTTAATTTATCTTATTCTTTTGTTTGTTTGATGAGATAATGTAGGAAAAGAAAGAGAAAATTTTGAGTCACATTGGTTTTTGTTATTGTTGTTGTTTATTGAAATGAATACTCAACCAAGCCACATAATTGTGTTAGGATCAAGTTTGGGCCCGGTTGGTCATTCCATGTGAATTGAATTGTTTCATTGTTTCTAAGGATAGTTTTGAATGTCATGCATCATTGTTGAGCCCATAATTCAGCCATAACCTCAGAGGTCCAATCGTGGCTATCAAAGCAGGAAATTGGACCTTTAGGAATCTGAGTACAAATGTACAATGATGTTATTGCTGATGACATAGAATGCAAATATGCAACTCCATTTCACTATAGATGTCAGGAAATATTGCAGTATATTATCTCTACTTTACCCAATGGTTGTGTTGTTGGTATTCTTAGACTGCCAAGGCACTTGTCAATCTGCATATAGAAACCCCTGCTGATTAAATTTATCTATATTCTGCCTTTAGAGATTATGTTTCCCTAAGTGCTTATTCCCTAGGGCAATTTTCCATATTTAAGCATGTAAGATTTTGAACTGCAGCTTCCTAAATCCCAATGACCTTTGCTTTATTTATTGGTTTCAGGTTCCTTGCCTGTTCAAAATTGTGAACAAACTGTGCTCCCAATATTCAATAACTTAGTTGCTAATGAGACAAATGATGATGTGGAGGCTGAATTTTTTAACATCCAATATATATTGCCCAGAAAGAGTTGCTTCTACATGGTATGTTATTGACTTTTTCACAGTTTTCCCCCCCGCTGTGATGTAGAATGATCCAATTAAGGTTACATTGTCTGCTTACTGTTCTTATGTTCATTTCAATGCATCTTACATGTTTCTGTATGTTTTGTTTTTTATCATGTCGAAGTCTGATCTGGGGCAGATTCACAACCTCATTCCTGGTAATGGTTGCACATGGAACTGCATTCTGCGTGTTGAGTTTTTTATTGTTTTCATATGTAGCTTGTCTATGAAGAAATCTTAGGTCCTTATCGAATATAGAGATGCAAAACCACTGGATTCTCTCTCCTTCAAAATTGATCTGATTGAATATTTGAATGACCATAATGAACCCTTTTGTTATCCTTGGGTTGTGCATTCTTGTGGCCATCGGAGAAATTTTAGAAGATCTTATGGTCTAGACACATTTGAATTATATACTAGTATGATGTGTAATCCATTGATTAGAGCATCCTCAATGAGATGGTTATATGCCCCATATGGACCTAATTGCTTTTTTTTATGGTCCAAATGATGGTGGCTTTGGTGCCTCTGCTCCTTTTCATTAAAAATCCGCGTTAACTTAAACTTTCACTAGTTTCCATGGAAAGTTCTTGTTAATGCATAGATGTTCTTTCCAGTTCTACTTTTTAAATTTTGGAGATGTTCACTAATTCTTTCGTGCAGATGAGCCTGATTGTGGCTTCAATCTTATAGTGGTTGACCCACCATGGGAAAACAGAAGTGCCCACCAGAAATCGATGTATGTCTCACATTTTTCAGCTATTAAAATGCTTTCTGGATTTTGAAAATCTGACTGCTTTCATTGAATAACTCATCTATGAATCTGTTCGTCAGTAGCTAGTGTTTTTTTAACTTAAAATGTTCCTTTGAAAGTAAGGTATTTAGGTGTATATTCTAGCCAGATTGACTTCCTTGACTGCATTACCTTATAGAGAAACTAATAAACTTAGGTTTTAAAAAAAAGAAAAAAAAATGTATTTTAAATTTATTGAAACAGCTGACGAGAAAAGAAAAAAAAATCTCTTAAGTTGTGCACAACATTTCAAAAGGATTACCGTATGGAAACAATTGAGATTACATGTACAACATTAACTGGATAAGGGTTTGAACAAGTTACCGTGGTATCAATTGCTAAAACTGATTTCAGTTTTAAACCCATTACGTCCAAAATAATGGTGTTACTATTATTCATGTTTGCGTTGTGGTTTCCTCATCATAACAGGTACCCGACTTTGCCTAATCGATACTTCTTATCCATTCCTATTAAGAAACTTAGTCACACAGAAGGAGCACTAGTGGCCTTATGGGTGACCAATAGGGAGAAGTTGCGAAATTTTGTTGAGAAAGAACTATTTCCTACTTGGGAAGTCAAATATGTTGCTACTTTTTACTGGTTGAAGGTGACTTCTTTTTCTTCCTCTTCTTTAATGAACTATTGGGAAACTGCAAGTTTTCATGCACAATGTTCTGATTATTCTTGAGTGTTGTAGGTGAAAGCAGATGGGTCATTGATTAGTGAATTAGACCTCTTTCATCATAGACCATATGAATGCCTTCTTTTGGGTTACTGTCATGGGGAGGTGAGCCTATGCAATTTCTGCCTGCTAGCTTTGACTAGTGATGGCCGTTTTGTCTGGATTGTTTAAATATATTTCTCTGTGGATTCTTTGCAGGTTGTGGATTCTAAACACCTCTCGAGAATCAGACATATAGAAGATAATCAAGTCATCGTCAGCATCCCTGGGGATTACTCAAGGAAGCCCCCAATTGGAGGTATCCTTGTCTTGACATAGCATTCAACTCTTTGAGATTTAAAATATACTGGCGACTTCACTATTCTTATTATGTGCCTATTCACTCCATGGGCAGCCATCAGGAATTATCTGTTTGAATTATTTTGTTCTTGTTTGACGATTACTTGTCAATGGTTTCATCCTTTTATGGAATGAGTACATTAAAATGAGTGCACACTCCTTTATTCTTGAAGTAAACTTTTGATATATCTTTAACACTTTGCCATATGGGCTTTAAATTCATTGATCAACATTGACTCATGGAGGGATTTTCCTTCTTTCCCTTGACACTGTCAGAGTTGCTGATGGAGTATGTACCAGGGCTCAAGCCTGCACGTTGTATTGAACTATTTGCTAGAGAGATGATAACTGGATGGACTTCTTGGGGGAATGAACCCCTTCACTTCCAGGAGTCAAGATTCTTTGGAGGTAATAGGACAGTCAGATAATATGTTTGGACAAGGGCCTCTTTGTTGGGAGCTGCCTGTAAGGACCTGGCTCATAAAGCAATCCTCTTTTAAGTGTATGCTCCCTGTAAGTTCCATTTCTTCTTGCTGTATAATCATTTTGATAAAGCACTTCAAATACTATTTGTGGACAGAAACTCCTGTCACCATTACTTGGTTAGATTCTCTACATGTGCCTCTGTTCATGGATGTGGATTAACTGACTAGGCCTTGTAACTGTTATTTTCTCCTTGAACAGACCTTGGCATGACCGCATGATTGATCCTTATCTTCGTTTTAATAAGTTTTCCTCTCCTTTATCCATTTCCCCTTTTATGAAGAGTTGGCTAGTTGGGAAGAAAGATCAAAAAGCTGATAACTCAGGTGTTAAAGTTTTTGTTAAGTATGCACTTTAGATTGTGGTTGATCCAATTACGTAGCTTAATATTTATGATCTGCTTCATTGCCTAGAAAATTGAGGAAGAGAGAAGAAAATTTGGGATTTAAAACTATTCAGGGCTGAAATGGTTGCAATTACTTTCCAAGATTTCTTTTCTTTTCCCTTCATCTTCTTGACAGTTGGTAGCAAAACAGAGCATTTGCAAAACATATAGAGAATGCATTTAATCTATACTACCTATAAAATGATGAATGTGAGAAAAACTTTTGATTGACTAATATACCCTTATTTTAATTTTTAAATACACAACTACCCTTCTGCATATATGAGAAATATAGCAATATAAAACACATACCTTAATAAGAATTCTAAGGAAACTATAATTCATATAATAATTAAATAAAACCAAACCCAAATAGGAATTCTAAGGAAACGGAAACTATATTCAAAACTATAATTCATATATTTCTTTGGTTTCAAACCCTATGTAAGCTATGTGTGTTCTCCTATCATTTTCCAAATTAAAAAAAATCATTAAAAACTAATTTGCTCATAAATAAAATGAGAACATCCTGATCCCATAAATATCATATTTTTAAAAGAAAAAAAAAATCCTAAACATGTACATATTAAGAATATTATTATTTTAATCAAAGACCAATAGAAGTTCTGGATTTGCGTAAGTCTTGGTTTCGATCCCATGTGGAGTATCTATTTTCTCTTATGTTTTTCCAATACATATATATCAAAACTATTTTACTCATAAATAAAATGAGAACCTCCCAATCCCATAAATATTAGATTTTTTAAAGGTGGTAGTGTAGGCCTTATTAGGAACTTGAGTTAGCTTTTGTGGCATGAATCTACGGGAGGGGTGTAGATTATAATATATCATAAGAAAAAAGGATGGCATGTCCGTAGGGTTTGCAAAGCCCGCCTAAGTCTTGGTTTTGATTTTTGTAAAACTAATATACTAATAATTTGCTATTAAATCTTTCAACTATGGCACAAATATGTTTTGATTGGAGAAAGAGACAAAGAGTGAAAGAGAGAGCCTTTTGTTTCAGCATTGAAAGTTTCACAAAACCTTTAAAGAACCTATGTATAATGAAGTTTCAAAAATAATTTTAAGCACTATGATTTGGGAAAGATAATGAAAAAAAAAAAAAATAGTAACCATATCAAAAAAGTAAAGGATTAAGTGATCAAAGTACTTTCATCTTATTCAAAGGCACGATAAAATTATTAAATTTAAAAAATTATTATCATTATTGAAAAAAATAATTTAACTCAAAAAAATTCACGTGCAACGCACGTATGCACCAACTAGTTTTTTTTAAAAAAAGACTGATCAAACCTAGTGGCTTATCATTGCTTTTACATGGTGCAATGCATGAAAAGTACTTTAATTACACATTGAACCAAAAATTATAGAAGATAATTGAGAAGTTAAATCAGATGATCAAATATTTTTCTATCCAATTGTCTGATATGTTATTTTCATGGAAATGCCTACCCATGGGTACTTTCCCTATCACTTCTTTCTGTGTTAACAGGATTGCTGAACTTCTAGCCATACACAGTTACATCCTTAAACATGAGACACAAGGATGGCCTGGAAGTAACTGTCAACTTGAAAGATAACCTGTCATGATACATTTTGATACTGATTGACAAAAATTCTTGAAATGGAAGCAATCCAGGGTTGATGAAAGTATTGTTTTGTCGCCCAGGAGGCCAGTAGTGTAATGATGGAGTGTCTTTGCAGGTGACAGTTGATTTGAACAATGACGTACGGAAAATGTTGATCAATGCTGATTCCTTGAAGCAGATATGAGGGTTTCCAGGCAATTTGTTTTATTTTTTGAATTCTATGAATACTGGCAAACCTGCCATATGTTTTAGACTTTCGAACCATTGAGAATGTATGAGTTGGGGTAGTGTATTTCTATCATATTGTAATATGTATTAATCATAACTAATTCTGATTCAGAATAAAGTGCTGAGATACTTCCCAAATAGATACTGTGATGCTACTGTGGTTGGTATATCATAGGGTCAGAAATATTCAAAAAAACAAATAATAATAATAATAGTAAAAATAAATAAAAAAACGAAACACTAATCTAGAACAATGAATGTGGAAATGGAGGATGGGGAAGTGAGAGGCTTCTGCATTTTCTGTTTTGTGATTGGAATTAATGTGGGAGTATCACAACTTTGTTAAACCATTGGCTGCCAGCATACTTTGTAATTCTGTCATGCTCTTGAATCGTGTTGAAATTTATTTCTTAGGTCTTTTTGGGCTCTCCAAAAAAATAAAAAAATAAAAATTAAGTGGCCACTACTGAGCCAGTTTCAATAGTCATTGGTACCAGTGCCTAGTCTGGTGGAGGTTATTTTAAGTAGTATTCAATTCAAACTTCTGGTAAAGGAAAAGTTTCTAGGAATTTGACTAGTGACCAAGGGTCCAGAAACAATAACAAATCTGGCTGTTTGCTGATGGATTAAACCAAAATGTAGATGCCATTTGCAATTGGTCTGGAAAAGTTTTGGGATGATGGTGAGGCTCTGTACTGTTATGTATCAGTATCTAGTTTATAATTTCCCCAAGTATCATTTACCTATGCAATATTTTATGCTTATAATGTTAATTAGTAGTTAAAAAAAAAAAAATATTAATAGAAGCAGTCATATTTTAGGTTAAAGCTCACTACAGAGCCGTTTTCTTGCTTCCCAGAGCAGTTTAGTTGGACACTAGGACATTTTCATTTACCACATAGTGGAAGAAACCTTGATGATGAATGTTGCAATCCTTCTTCGATGCATGACACCAGTGGCCTTTTACATGTTGGTTTGGTTGATCCATTTAAGCCATGGTGCTGTGGGAAATTGAATGTTGTTTTGCCTATTTCTTTCACAAAAAATGGTGTCCTAGTGATGGCCTAGGAAGCACGGACACTTCTCCAAAAGGTCACGTGTCCGTGTCGGACACATATCGGATACAACACTTATTCGACATTCTTCCGACAGACGGACACATATCAGACACAACACTTATTCGACATTCTTCCGACACGACGCTTCTTTTTGTTACCTTTTTTTTTTTTCCTTCTTTTTGTTCATTATTTGGCTTTTGTCATATATTTTCTACTAACAACTCAATTAGATTTATAAAAGTAATACAAAGATATTCATTTTGAATGATTTATGTAATGTTACATGACATTTTATAGTGATATGTATAAAAATAAATATTATATTAATATTGTATTTCCCGACGTGTCGTGTTCTAAATTTTAAGAATTTGTTGTGTCCATATTATGTCGTACCCATATCATTTATCTGTGTCTATGCTTCTTAGGTGATGGTTCATTTAACTTGACGAAAAGGAGGAGGAAGGGAAAAATGTCGTCTAGATGGTTATTCGTGGTAGCATGACGAACGAATCACTTCCCCTCTTATTACATTAGGTAGCAAGTTTTCCCATCGAAGTCGTTGTAGTATAGTGGTGAGTATTCCCGCCTGTCACGCGGGTGACCCGGGTTCGATCCCCGGCAACGGCGTTTAGTGGTTTTTTGCCTCGCCCTTCAATATTTTTTCTTACAACAAAACTGGACTTTGACTCACTGAGCCGACCCGTCCAAAGACGAGTTCAAGAATGATGATGAGGAATTAGAGAGAGAGAGAGAGAGTGAATGATAAGGAGGAAAAGGCTTTTAAAAAGGAGGACTAGCGTCCCTTCTCAGCTTCTCCCACTTTTTGCTCATTCAGGGGCCCTGAAATCCATCGCCATCCCTCTTCGTGCTTCTCTGCAACCTTTCATCGAGCAGGTTAGCTTCATTCCCCCACCCTCTCTTCTCTCTCTCTCTCTCTCTCTCTCTCTCTCTCTCTCTCTATATGTAAACGGATACGGGGATATATTATGTATACACCCACGCCTCGCCTCTGATTACAATCCGATCGCGATGTTTGTAGTTTGTTTTCTTTATCTGCTGTTCTGAAAGCCCCAAAATTTTGTGTTTGTTTTGTAAATATCTCGTTTATTGTTTACGGTTTCGTAGGCTTTTCTCTTTGAAGTTCTGTTTGTTTGAGGAGAAAAAGGTAGGAAAACGGAAGAGATTAGAATTTGGACTCTTGGATAGTTGGATATTACTTTGTTTGAGACCTTAGGATTTATTAACTTCAGGCAATTGAAACTGATACGAGAATTGGGTTCAATGGGGTTAGGTTTTTCGTATTTTGCGAAGCCAAAAAAAAAAAGAAAAAAAAAAAGAGAGAGAGAGAGAGAAACAGAAGACACGATTTAAAATCTTATTTCTTTTATTTTCTTGCCCTCCATTTTTTCAAGCAGTCAAACGGAGAGCTAATGATTCATACTTGATCCAATGGTTGAGGGATTTCAAGAATTTTTGTTTATTTATTGATTTATTTTTTGCCAACTTGGGTATCCAGACCTTTATGTGACTAATCCACGGGTCAGGCCACTGCCCACTCTGCCGGCTGTTGGGTGACCCTAAGAGGGAGTGGGAAGTCGAACCTAGAACCTACCATATTTTGATGCATGAGTCACGCGGTTCTCTTGTGATGTAATTGTTTGTACATCTCAGTCATTTGATGTTGTTGTTTAAGCATTCGTTACTTCAAAATCTGTTATATGTTCTATGTGCTATTTTTGTTTTTGTCTGGTTTGTGCCTGAAGGTTTGTTTATCTTGTATGCTCTTGACTCCTGAGCAATTGCTTGGATCTATTGGGTTCTATTGCAGTTGCATTTTAAATGATTTTTGCATGGAGAAATCCTTGGGTAGAAGAAAAAGGGTTTTTAATATGATACTTTGTTTGTTTGTAGGAATAATGATTAGACTATTTAAAGTAAAGGAAAAGCAGAGGGAAATTGCTGAAAATGCAAACGGAAAGGCTCCAGTTAAGAAGCAAAGCGCAGGGGAATTACGTCTTCATAAAGGTTTCTTGTCTTACAATTAGTAATAACATTTTTTATTTTTCTATTGTTGTTTAAATGAATATATGTTTATTATATTTTTACTTATATTTTCTCTGTTTTAGAGAGCTTATGTAAGAGTTGTGGTCAATTGTGTAATGCTGAATCGTGAAAAATTTGATCTAGTGAAAGTGCTGTACTCTATGAGGAGTCCGCAAACCTTGATTTATGTCACACTTGTGGTAGATGGTTCTAAATTAGAATGTGATTTTTTTTTTCTTTTCTTCTCTTCTGGAAAGGAGAGAGTGATGGTGGGTTATCAAGTCCAAGATATATTTTTAAAAAATATATTTTAGTTATATGTTCTAGTCACATAGGAGTTTAGTTTGGTTTAAGAATCACATTTTGGGTTACATATGTTCTAAATCATTTCAATTTTATGTTTTATCGAGTTGGTACAGTGGTAAGGCACTCTCCAGTGGTGTTGGGTGTGGAATTTGATCAAAATGGCAATTGTACCACCCAACAAGATCACCATAGATGGAATTCTAAATTTATTTTTGACAGCCCAATGTTAGGTCTCTTTTAGCAAGTGTTAGAAGTTTGGAAATGAGAGAGTGGGGAAAACTGAAATAGGAAATGTGACCCGAAATTATTTTTCTAATCACACTAAATGGCCTGGAAGAAAAGAAGACTATCCCACCTTGATTTCATTAAAATCGCTAGTACCCGATTGGCTTAGGTTTTCAAAGGAACACCAATCATAGTTGAGTTTGACCAATTCTTGAAGAGAAGGACCTGATTGGTGCACCCTTATTTAAAAACCTGCTGTCTATCCCCCCCAGAAAAAAGAACAAAAAATTTATTTGTTTATTTTCCTTTTGACTCATTTTTATTGTAACAAGTACATGGAAAGAAAAAAATTAAGGGTCCATTTTTCTGGCAAGCAATCCTCTCTCCATTCAACGACTTGGACTCTCTGTACCAGTAGAGTAAATCCTAGACCCATATTAGATACCTTTTTTCCTTTTTCTTCACTGATAGAGGAGTTCTTGGCAACATGGAGCAAAAGATTTTCCTTTTTTTGTGTGTGTGTGTGTGTGTTTTGGTGGGGTCGGGTGGGGGGAGTTTTAGAAATGGTAAACCAAGGGCAAGTTTAGGTGAATTTTCAAAGTCATTAGCCTTCCATTAGAAATTAGAATATATTATATCAGTTGCATTTTAGTATTATGTGAACCTAGGAAACAGTTTTTTGTCATTGTTATTCCATCCCTGTTGCATAAAAGTATATTGCTGCAAATAAATAGTGTGCAAATATCACTTGGTGGGCTACTTTTGCAGTTGCCTGAAATTCAGGAAAGGTCATTGCAATATCAATAGTCACTATTATGTTTTTTCCTGAAAATTTTCCTCTGCAGAGTTTTTTAGTTGGTAGATTGAACAATTTGATTCTCAACCTGATTCTTAGAAATTATAAGATTCAGAGTTGTGCAAAGTTTTAAGTTCCACGTAGCCTTGGACAGGTAGCAAATGGGTCGTGTTCAAAGTCTTTTTATGAAAGAAGATATCATCTTTCACTTTAATTTGTTGAAGTTGTTTCTAATGGCTACCCTAGTTGGGCAGTTTTAGGTTTATATGTTAACCTTTAGATGGTAGAAAGTTGACTTTCTTCCCTTCTTTATTGTTCGCTGCCCAAACTCTGCCATTCTTGAAATAAAGGGAGGAAAATTAACTCATTAAATTTGCTCTCCCGCTTAATGACCTATATTGTTAAAGAGCATTGGCTTCCTGATTAGCTTCATGATTACATGATTTATAGAATCATAGTTAATTTATCTTACTGTTGTTTTTATTTTCTTAACAGGGGTCCAAATAGTATATTATTTTTGTCTATATCATCGTTAAATGTAATTGTATATATTTTTGTTTCTGTTGGCCTTTTCCATCTTATAGATATAAGCGAGTTGAACCTACCCAAAACTTGTAACATATCATTCCCTAATGGCAAGGATGACTTGATGAACTTCGAGGTAACCATTCAGCCTGACGAAGGATATTATTTGTAAGTAATCCTCTTCATAAACTGTAAACAATTTGTTCAATGTTTAGACGACATTTTCCCTACTGCAATTTCGTTTTTGTTTTACTCATCTGTAAATTTATTTAGTCTTTGTGTGGGAAGATCTGATCTTTGACATTTACATTTTTTCTAAAGATCTTGTGCCAAAATGGTGTGGTTCCAGTATCATGGAAATTGTGGATCATTTGAATAACTTTTATTCTTTTTTCCTTGTCACAGAGGTGGCGTATTTGTATTTTCAATCCAAGTTTCCCCTATGTACCCTCATGAAGCACCAAAAGTCAAGTGCAAAACTAAGGTAGACAAACCCAGGCTGTCTAGTTGTGATGTTATTTTTTTATTTGCTGACTTGTGGATAATACTGTTAAATTAGTTTTTGCAGTCAGGTGGTTGCTAATATTATATTCTATCTGCAGGTTTACCATCCTAATATCGATTTGGAAGGAAATGTCTGCCTTAACATTCTTCGAGAAGACTGGAAACCTGTCCTAAATATCAACACTATTATTTATGGATTGTATCATTTATTCACGGTATTTCTTTTGCTTTTAGTGCTAAAGTTTGGATTAGTGGTCCTTTGATATTCTAATTTCGCGTGTGTGTGTGCAGCAACCCAATCACGAGGATCCCCTCAATCCTGATGCAGCTGCAGTGTTGAGGGATAACCCAAAGATGTTTGAATCCAATGTGAGAAGGGCAATGGCCGGTGGGTATGTGGGACAGACTTACTTCGCTCGTTGCATGTAGCATCTGAAGGCGGCAACAAGTTGACGAGGTTATATATTGCAGAGGCTTCAATGTCCAAGCCAAAAAATTTGGACATGAGACCGTCTTCCCAGTGGTTTTTCTGCAACATGTCAAGGAAAGAAGAGGGAGAGAAAAAGAGAAAAAGAAACAGAAAGGGAGAAAAGGGTGGGTGGGGTGGGGGAGAAGTTGTTGTTTGGGTTTCTAAAATTCTTAGAATTCATGCTGCTGGGACCCATTGAAAGTTGTTTGTTTGCTGGTGTAACTACAAAAAATGTCATTTTCTTCTTTATTTACACCATGTCAAGACGGGTTTTAGAACTTATCCAAAAATAAAAGACTGGGTTTTAGACATTTTGCTTGAAGAAAGATGCCGATTAGAAACTGTTACTTCATTTATAGCTTCATTCACTTTGGTACTTCATATTTTACCCCAAAGTGAGAAATGGGTATTATTAACGCAGCAACATGATTTTTCTGTCAATCAATGGGATTGACTGCCCACCTCTCGGTTGTTTCATTTTTACCTCGTAAACTTCCCTAATTGATTTATGCGGACAGGGACCTTACTCCTGAAATAGAAGATTCACGAGCACAAAGTCTAAAGGCCCACATATACTCCAGTACGTATTAGCATTGCTCTTCCTTACCACAAATCACCACCTCTCATCGGTACTCTAGTGAACACGAGGTTGTGGATTTTGGATCATACCATACCTCTTTACAGGAAAATACAATGATTGGAAATTAAAATTGACATTCGGAGTAAATTTAGTATATTTCTAAAATACAATGCTCCTTATCAGTCAAACTATTGTGCATGACAAAGTTGGAATCGTGATATTGAATTGCATAACATTCACCGGATTTGCCATGTTTAACTCTTTTCTGGATGCTACAGGTAAGATGAAAAAGGGGAAAAGTCACAAAACTATAAAAGAGTCAAATTACAAATAATGTTCAATATAAGAAAATGATGAGGTTATTCTTAATCAAAGGTATCAGAGCAAAGGGAACCCAAACTAATCTTTGAACGGTCTATGTGTGACGTCCCATATTTTTATATATATATATATATATATATATATATATATAGTGAATATTAATTAATTATAAAAAATAAAAAATAAATATATATAGTGATTACTAATTAACTATAAAAAATAAAAAATAAATAAATTCCCTTTAATGATAACATATAAAGAAGGCATAAAAGATTTGACTGCTTCACCTACCTTGTTAGGGAAACAATAAAATATAGGTTGGATTGACTGAAATTCCATTTTTTTTTCCCTCCTCGTTACATTATTACGTGACAAAGAGTTAAAGCTTCATCATTACATCATTATTACATGAGAGAGATATTTAAGCTTAAACCGGGCAAGCTTTCTTCCCTATTAACTAGTGTGTAACTCATGCATACCGTTGATTATCATACACCTTCACTTTATGAATCACCTGTAATCGAATTCTCATCGTAGACTCCCTACCACCCCGTTAGTATGCACGCACCAACAATCCTAGAACGTGACATTGAAAGTTCCCCTGTATCTCACCATACGTAACCACTTCCAAGAATAAGTTTAGAGAGAGAGAGAGAGAGGAAGAGAGATTCTTCTACACATTGCAACGACGCAAAGCGTATTCCTCGTGACTACACCCCTCCCTTGCCCCTCCCCCAAACGGGTTTAAATCCCCTGCAACGCAACTCAACCCATTCTTAAAAGAGGAGTTGTGAGACGGGGGAAAAGGTGCCGGAAAATGACGTCAGAGGAGGGGGCAACGTCACGGAGAAAGCCGTCGTGGAGGGAGAGAGAGAACAACAGGAGGAGAGAGAGGAGGAGGAGAGCCACAGCAGCGAAGATATACGCGGGGCTGAGGGCACAAGGGAACTACGACTTGCCCAAACACTGCGATAACAACGAGGTCTTGAAGGCTCTCTGTGCCGAAGCTGGTTGGACCGTCGAAGAAGATGGTACCACCTATCGGAAGGTATTTACTCATTCGCCTATACTTTCCCTTCCAACCTTTCCTTCTACTTTACCTTTCCCCTTGAACAAGCATTTGTGTGTGTGTGTGTGTGTGTCTATGTATTTAATGGGTTCCAATGTTGTTTCTTACAAATCTATCACGCAGATCAAGCTTCGTTGCGCTTCCCCATACATATACACACACACACATACTATATATTTGTTTATGGGTCTTGCTGTATTTTTTATTTATTTATTTATTTATTTGCTGAATTGGGTCTGGTTGTAGACATTGAGTAATGCACTAATTTTTGTTCTGGAATTCGTATGAACATTTTATTTTTTTTTTTTTTTTTGGGTGGGGGGGGGGGGGGGGGGGGGGTGTTGTGGGGAGGGCGTTTCTCCTTGTGTTTGGGGCTTCAGTAAATGGCTTGTAAAGCGCCTCTTAAATTCATTCTCCAAAAGAATTTTGGATACTCTACTAGTATCAAATTTTGTTTTCCTTGATTCAAATTGATTTCTGATAAGTCTTAGGACTCATGTGATAATTTAACTGAATAGATTAGGAAGGAAAGAATATATATCTGTGATTCTGTGTATGTGTATCAACCTGTGCTGTTAAATCAAGAAGCTCTTCAACATTTTCTCTATACCAATATGTTTATGTGATCATCTAATAGGCTCACTGTGTGCTTTAAATTCTTATTTTCCAGGGAAGCAAGCCACCCCCAACTGATATAGCAGGCACTTCCACCAACATCACCCCATCATCTTCCCAAAATCCAAGTCCACTATCTTCATCATTTCCGAGCCCAATTCCTTCCTACCAAGCCAGTCCTTCATCCTCTTCCTTCCCCAGTCCATCTCGTTTCGATGGCAATTCCTCAACTCATCATCTTCCCTTTCTTTACAACTCCATTCATTCATCTCTCCCTCCTCTTCGAATCTCAAACAGCGCCCCTGTTACCCCGCCGCTCTCGTCCCCAACCTGTAGAGTTCCTAAGCCAATACCCAACTGGGAGTCACTTGCCAAACAATCCATAGGCTCTTTCATATACCCTCTCTCTGCTGCTTCTGCCCCAGCAAGTCCAAGTCGCTATCAGCAACTTACTCCAGCTACTATACCTGAACTCGATGAGTCTGAAAGCTCAACTGTTGATTCGGGCCAATGGGTGAACTTCCAAAGATTGGGGCCGTCTGCGATTCCACCTTCCCCAACATTTAATCTTGTGAAACCTGTGGCTCAGCGAATTTGGCCTGAGGATGTAATCAAAACGAAGGGGAGAGGTTCAGAGTTTGAATTTGGAAATGGTCAGGTGAAGCCCTGGGAAGGGGAGAGAATTCATGAGATAGGATTGGACGATCTGGAGCTCACGCTTGGAAGTGGGAAGACCCGGAGCTAAAGCTGGAAGGCAGGCGTTGGGTTTGGGAAAAAATAATGAAAGAGAGGAAAGAGATTCTTATACTGGTTCCTGGTTTAATCAGCTAGTCATACTCAAAGGTGGGAGACCTTGGTTTTCGGAGGTACTGGGTTATTGCAGAAATGATCTTCTTGAACCTAATTTAGTTATTGAGAATGATTAGACTTTTCATATATTATTTTTCCAAATTTTAGTTCCTTTAAAAAGCCTGTTAATTGGGATGTTTTCGTAAGCATTACATGTAGATATTGTGTGCTATTTCTGTTTCGAATTAAGGAGTTTGACCTCCCTTGTAGACTCTGTGGGGGGGAAAACCCTGCTCAAATAATTAAACTGTTGGGACATGGTTTACCAAATCTATAGATTTATATTGTTTGGAAGCAAGCTATTTTTATTCATTGTTCATTCAATTATCATCTTAATGCGACAATCAGCCTGTAATCATATTCTTGCCCAAGAGTTGAGAAAAAGTAAATGCATTGGAAAGTCGATTTATATTATGCTTGTATTTTGTCCATGGCTCATTGAAGGTGGTTGCTTCAGTAATGCAATCGTCAAAATCCTATGGTGATGAACACATGTACAACTATTAAAGATTATGAAAGGAAAAGTTGAAAAAATGAGGTCATGAATTTTAAAGGTCATTATGCAGTAAGTCCACATTCTCTGCTGTTTGCAAAAATTATTTAGTGTGATAGGTGTAAAGACCCCCTAGTTATAGGCCACCTCCTATCACGTGATGAATGATTTGTGCCTAAAGGCACATATGCCCATCACTCGGAGTAATCTCTCAATGTGTAGATAGAGGGGTCAGACATGTATAAAATATTGAGACAAGGAAAATGATGGTTTGACAAAAATGCGGTTATGAATCTTGTAGTGTCTGTTAATCGTGTGGCAAGGCCATTATCTGCTGTCTCGGTTGGATGGGGTCTGGTCTTATCCATATCCTCCAACCTGAGGCCTGAGCTTTCTATTATGTTCTCATTTGGGGCATTGTGTGTGTGTGTGTGTGGGGGGGGTGGGGGGGGGGGGGGGGGGGCCTTGTCCTATTGTCATGCCTTGATGTTGTGAACTCGTAACGCACCCCCAATACCAGAACCTTCGTTTCATTGCATTTGCCCCTCTTACAACCAGTCATGTTCATTATTTTAATCATGCTGTCCTTGTCTGTAAAATATAGATACAAAAATCTAACCAAAAATAAATAAATAAATAAATGAAGAATAATAAAGACAAACAGCATAAAAACTCAGACCTTTTAATAATAGAATTACTATTACAGAAAGACAAGCGATGAGAACAGGAGGTTATAGGCACACGACAAGATTATCGGTACAACAACCAACAGAGATACAATTAGTGTGAAAACTGGAGGTTATTCCAACATAATTTTAACACAACGATGAACAAAGTATGCATAAATTTTTATTTGGAAGTTTGGACTATCAAACGTTATTAGAACAGAAATTCCACTGTAGTAAAACCCATTATTTCCGTCTAAGTTAAATAATACACAAAATACATGGAAAAGAAGCATGTTAATACATTCAGAGGGAAGAAACACTAACGCTGTGCTTGAGAACTTATGCTCTTCACCTCCCTTACTATATTCTATTCATTACTCAGATTTTTGTGATAAGTTAAGGGAAAAAAAAGTGTGGCTCAGGCAATTCAGTTGTGAGATATGCATGTGTTCTCCAAAGCTTCAGTTAGCACTTCTGTCTCCTCAATCTTGGGTTTTAAATCATTCTTGACATTTGCGTTGCACTCTTGGTGTCTGAAGCATGTTAAAAGATGATCGTTGACGATCCCTGCCACTTGCATGAATGAATAAACAACAGTAGGTCCAACGCAACGGAATCCTCTCTGCATTAAATCTTTGCTAATGAGTTCTGCTTTTGGTGTCTTGACTGGTACTTGGCGGGCGTAACGGAAACAATTTCTTATTGGCTTGTGGTTGACGAAGCTCCAGCAGTAGTTGCCAAAAGAACCGAACTCCTGCTGAACCTGCAAAAGAAAAGAAGGAAACACATAGTTTGAGAATACACTCAGTGGGTTAGAACAGAATTTTAGAACGTTGCCCTTTTCCCCCTCTCCTTGTTATAATTTCAACATCTTTTGTACCAAATTCCAATATTTTGACTTCTTTTTTTCTTTTTGGCTAACACACATATATAACTCACACACACAACACACAATAAGGAAACCCACATACATGACATAGGTCAAGGAATCAACCCCATTTTTAGGTTTGATTAAGAGCCATATGTCAAGGCATCGACTTCTTTTTTCATACACGCATGATGCTAATGAAATGTGTGATTAAGAGATAATATGGCTTTACATGTTCCCACCTCGCGTAGCAGCATTGATGGATTTTGGATTCAAGACTTGACTATATTAAATCTCCGAAGCAATGTAGAATCTTAAATCTCAAGAGTGTGCACACACAATCAGAGAAAATGAATTCCTGGTTTGAATGTCGGTTGCAGCATAAATTTTGGTCAAATGGAATTAATTACAAACATTTCATAAGCATCGTGCGTATACGACAAAAAGGAGGTTGATGCCTTGACCAGAAATTTTATTACCTGAAGCATCTGCTTAGCATTCTCCACAACTGCACGAAGCTTTTGTTCAGATAGCAATGCGCTGCCATTTGCTTTAAGAGACATCAACTTCTTGTCAGTGAACTTTGCAATGGATGATGGGTCAAAATTTTCAAAAAGTTTCCTGCCAAAGGCATCCAAAAACAAACATCAAACGACATACATGCATACATACATACGGCTGTAACTTTCAGTCAAAGCTGAAGCTAATAGAAGGATGGAGATTAGCATACCTGAATATATCTCTCTTGTTAAGAATCGCTGGCCAGGTGAGTTCTGCCAATGCTTGTGATAAGACAAGTAGCTCGAACAGTTTCCTGTCGTCGTGAACTGGAACTCCCCATTCTTCATCGTGGAAAGAAGTATAATGCAGGTCTATTAAGGAAAAGTAACAAGAGCGAGGGAGTTAGCTAACTTGATTTTCCAACAAGACGAGCTAACTGATGGGGCTGTTTTAGGATACTACATATGAATGAAATGACTCAATTATGATTTCCAGGGTGGGCATCCTAATTGTGTGAGTTTGCCATGTTAACTAGACTCATCTCTAAATTCATCAAAATTATAGAAAAAAATACACATGTAAAAAGGAGGTCTCATTTGTTAAAATCTAAGCTGTGTTGTTCTAGAAATGTAGCTTTAACCAGAATGCAATGGGTGGCATTTTGTTATTCTGAAAGGAGGGGCGAAGGAACCTTCAAATAGCTTGATAAATTATATGAGACTCTTCACTCCGCAAACCCCACACCCCTTATTATTAGACTCAAGGGTCCATTGGCAACCAGACATAAACCATTGGGTGAGGGGATTATGCAACTAAACCGTAAATTTTGGATCAAGGAAATCTTAAATCTGCTCGAATTCCGAAAAAAGAATATGTAAACAAATTATAAAATTTTCGGTAGCTCCAATTCCAAGCAAATCTTAGGGGCTTAAGCTCGATGGCATCTCCTCCTTCACCATCTATTTAAATGAATTATAATTAAAAGCAATTACGAGAACCATTTCCTAGAAAATTAAATACTTACTTAGATTCCATAGCCCCTGTTTGGATTCCAAGAAAGAGAAAGAAAAGGAGATTTTAAATCTTGCGTCCTTTAAAAGGCTTCGAGGTTCCATTTTCTCACTTGGGGCTTAAAAAGTTTCTAGGTAGTTGAAAAGCCGACTCATATAAGCCGAGTTTTCTAGGAAAAGTGAAGATTGCAAAACAAAGTGTTCACAGTAATGGAATTCTCTGAGTGACTTTACCAGAGTATGGCGTGATCCAATCACACCGCTTCAACGGAACCGAACGCGCCGGCGACATTTCAGCGACCTCAGCTCCATCAGGAACAACCTTCACGGACCTCAACCCATTCTGCTTCACTCTCCTCCTAGAATTCACCATTTTCACTGAGGAACCGCTGGAAGACGTGTCCGAAGAGCACGAGCTGTCGACGGATAGATTATTCCGAAGCACCGGTCCGCCAATCTCCGATGCGGCCGATCTTTTCGGCTTCTGCTGCTGCGGCGGCTTCTTCAAGCCTTCCTTTTTCCGTTTCGGTTCTTCTAAAACCCTAAATCTGTTTCCGCCCAGACCGAGAGCCGCTCGGGTTTCGGAAATTGGTTTAGCCAACGGCTGAAGTTCAGTAGCCACAGACATCGCTATATATATATATATATATATATATCTTCAAGTGTGGGATTTTTAGGGTTTTCCTGGTAGTAAGAAAGGGAAATGGAAGAGGATTTGGATGTCAAAATGGTCAGAAATTTTGCTGAAAGTGTGAACAGAGCTAGGGCTTTGGAGCAGAGGGAAGAACAGAGGAAGTGGTATGGGAGAGCAGAGCAGAGCGCGGAAAACGACGAAAAACGGACGGGTTTTTGAAGATTTTAAAACGGATACCTGTAATCGAAAAGGCACCGATGATAGCCGGTGATGATGTTCGCGTGTCGGTGGACTTTTACCGTTTTGGGTTTTAAAGGGGTTGGAAACTTGAGCTGAATCCCAATCTTGCCATAATTCGTCACATAATCTTAAATTGCAACAAGTAGTAGTTTACTGGATCAAGGATTATTTTCAGCTAGCTGCTGTAAAAGTGTACCATAGAGATTAGAGACAAGGGGTGCGGCTATTTCCATACTCTCCTCTTTTATTTTATTTTTTATTTATTTAAATTTAAATTCACACTTCTCATATCTAATTTTCATGTATTTCTTTTTTATTTTTACTCGTAAAATGGTGTGGATTTAGTACAATGTAGTTTGTAATGATCCTATTTGCATTACATGCACAACTGTTTTGTGGCTTAAAAAATTAGCAACCAGGACCAAATAAATTATCTTTGAGTGGTGGTACATCCAACAATTTATGTGGCACACTTTTTCAAATTAAATGTGGTTCACTTTGTGGATTTAATACAATCATTCCATTGACATATCTAATCATAATGATAGCTTAAAAGCGAACACTAGGGACCATAGTGTTGAACAGTTGATATATAAATCTATTATAGTTATTGAAGACATAAAACAGTAGTAATATTAATTTTGGCTTGTCATAATGTCTTCGACTTAATATTAATGTATAATGCCCATTAAGAGGAGGTTATGATGATGGTGAAACTAAAAAAGTTTAAAAAAAAATATTGCCTTGGTCATCATTATTTAAGATGTAATCAACCTCAACCCTGCATAATCTTCTTCCTCCAATTATTTGTAATCAACCGCTTCACTTCATGATTTGATTAGGGTATAACGGGGAGTATGGACTACATATTGTGAACGAGCAATCGGGAACCGGCAGTTGGAGAGGTAGGGAAAACTTAGGCTTTGTGTCGCATTCAGTCGGTAGTGTAAAGTGGGACGTGGTGTAGCTTTGTAGGGAAGTTCCTTACCGTTACGATAAAGAATCCAAAGGCTCCCACCAAAAGGGCACCAAGGTGGGTGACCAACGGCTCTATATGATCTGCGGTACTGGACTACGTCAAAAGCCTTTATATGGGTTGGGGCCTTTTTAAATGGGCCTAAACATGGAGGCCATCTTAGGGGCCATTGCATGAAGAGAGTACCCCATGTCGGCCCACATCCGATAGATGGAGGTGTTGGATGTTACGTATAAGCAAAGTTTCGTGCCTTTAAATGTTGTCTAATGTCGTGCTTCATTCTAAGAATATACATAAGATTCTTGAAAAGTTCATTGCTTGAGTTGCTTTTGAGAGACTTAGTTTTGATGAGATTACCCATCGCTTAGGATTGTTCAAACTACTTCAAAATGCATATCCAAACACCCATGAAACTGATTTAACTCACCCGAGTTTTGATTCATCCCAAAAAATACACCATGTATCTGTACCAAATAGGAAAGATTAGGGCTACTCTTCCCAACTACATTCTCAACCTTTTTTGGTCAATATGGCAATTGATGTGGTATCATTGCATTCTCATTTGATAATAACAATTAATATGAAGTTATCATATTATTTTTAAAATATTTTATTTTTCAATTTTTGAGATAGTCTGTTGATGTGAAATCACCACCCGCCACTTCAATTGCCATTGGGAAAATAGTCCAATAGAATAGAAAGAGTAGTGCTATTTTTTGCAGCTTTTTTCTCCACTGGGCAATTTGATATATCAATTAATATGGAATTATTGTGTCAATTGAAAAGAGAAAAAGCGAGAGGGGGGGTTGGAGGAGAAGGATGAATAACATTTTGAAAAGTTATAAGGTTCTCCCTGAAAAGGGAACAAGTGGTGGTGGTAGCCAACAACAACTATAATCTCGACTATGTGAAAGGGCTCAATTTACTGCCAAAAAATGAAAAAAATAAAGGGCTCGAAATGGGATGAAGCCTTGTAGTATCTACTAATAAACCCTTCGAATGAGCATTAACCCATCAAGCGAATGGCCAATGGCAAAAACTCAATATGGGGTTTTAGGTGATTAAGTGGGTTGTTTTTGTTTGTTTGTTTGTTTTTTTTTCTTTCTCATATTGAGTCTTAAGTAAATAAGTGATCGAGTTGGGGTCTTGGACTCTTTGGGGAGTTCTTTCACATGGGGCCCGAAGCAATCACTTTAATCAAATCAAGGTCGAGCCAGCCCCGCACCAGACTTTTAGAGCAATGGCGTGGTGGGGCCGGTGCACGATATTGTGCGGCCAGCAATTCGTTACTTCAATCATTTTGTTGTCCTAAGATGGCATAGTTTCGTGGGTTGATAACCACACTGAACATGAATGTACGTAATATATGTGGAGAAGGCTGGAGCCAAACCAATTAACCAAACCAAATATTGGCGTCGGTGGTCATTGAGAGCTTGCTGATCTGTGAAACATTGTTCAAGCCAGCGCCACGTAGATGCTGCACGCCTTGAAAATTGCTCTGGCGCCATCGGAATTGGGTGCCAACAATGACACCAAAAATGTAACCCTATCTCACCCCATTGGTGCTTGCATGCAGCTCACTACAAGAAAATCGCAAAAAAGGGAAAGTTTAAAACCTTCCCTAACATGAAGAAATAGAAATTCGCGCTATGTACAACATTTTATAAGCAACACTAAAATATAGTAGTACTTTATGTAATACTATGTGTATGCAGGGGCGAAGCTAGTAAAACTCAAGAAGGATCGACTGGCTCCGCTGAATTTTTTACTTTTTATGTTTTATTCTTATAATTTTCTACTATTTATAGATTTAACCCATGTCAAACTTTTTTTTTGGGCCCTTTTGGCCCTTTTATATTTTGTTTTTATTCATTTACTTTTATGAATTTCCTGATTTTATCCCTATTTAAATTTTATTTTTTACCCCATATTTTTTTGTTTTCATCACTTTTCTTTTGTCCTCACTCATTGTAATTATTATTATTATTATTTATTTATATAGATAAATAATGTTATATAGCCTAAACTATTTGTCCAAACAATTTGCCCAAATAGCTAATGGTTCTCAAGTCTAATGGCATGTCTCATCTCAATAGGGGTATGGGGTTAAATTACAAAGGTCTTGGATTTGACTCCGCTTGCATGCGTGTTTGGATATGTGTTTTCCTATCGTTTAGCAAAAAAAAAAAAGAAACAAATAAACAAACTTGTCTAGATAATATTGTAGCTACCATATCAATTCATTATAGACCATTATTATTTTCATAAATTTTTTTATTGATTGGTCAAGTTGCCACGTCATTTGGGTAAAAAAAATTTGGCTCTTTAATTATCATTATATATTTCTCTTCTAATTGTTTATTGATAGGAAAAACTTGTTATTAGTTCAAAAATTATCTTTCATCTTACAGTTGTAAAAATGAAAAAAATGCAAAAATAAAAAATAAAAAATTATACTACATAGTCATTTTGAGTAAAGATTTAAAATTAAAAAAAATTTGATCAAAATTTAATCCTACTCAACTAATTCTCAACTCCGTCCCTGTATATATGGATCAAAACTAACTTAATTTATTTAATATATCTCTTTTTTTGCTAACGAGGGAGGGTGCTATATCAAAGATCCTTCATATCATCTTTCTTTCCCGGAAGGTATTACGCCATTGCTTAATTTATTTAATATATCTCTTTTTTTGCTAACGAGGGAGGGTGCTATATCAAAGATCCTTCATATCATCTTTCTTTCCCGGAAGGTATTACGCTATTGCCGTCGATTCACAAGTCATAGTAAATTAGTAAATTAGAAAGAGTTGTATTTTACGAACCG